>CAWUFW010001740.1:1311975-2623951 GCA_963921515.1 Calotriton arnoldi | reverse complement strand
TCTCTCTTTCTCTGTCTCTTCCTCTCTCTCTCATTCTTTCTTTCTCTCTCTTCCTCTCTCACTCTTTCTCTCTCGCTTCCTCTCTCTCGCACTGTTTCTCTCTCTCTTCCTCTCTCTCACACTGTTTCTCTCTTTCTCTCTTCCTTGTATCTCACTCTTTCTCTCTTTCTCTGTCTTCCTCTCTCTCATACTTTTTCTCTTCCTCACTCTCACTCTTTCTCTCTCTCTCTTCCTTTCTCTCACTCTTTCTCTCTCTCTCTTCCTCTCTCTCACTCTTTCTCTCTCTCTTCCTCTCTCTCACTCTTTCTCTCTCTGTCACTCTCTATCTCTTCCTTTCTCTCTCTCACACTCTTTCTCTCTTTCTCTGTCTCTTCCTCTCTCTCTCATTCTTTCTTTCTCTCTCTTCCTCTCTCACTCTTTCTCTCTCGCTTCCTCTCTCTCGCACTGTTTCTCTCTCTCTTCCTCTCTCTCACACTGTTTCTCTCATTCTCTCTTCCTTGTATCTCACTCTTTCTCTCTTTCTCTGTCTTCCTCTCTCTCACACTTTTTCTCTTCCTCACTCTCACTCTTTCTCTCTCTCTCTTCCTTTCTCTCACTCTTTCTCTCTCTCTCTTCCTCTCTCTCACTCTTTCTCTCTCTCTTCCTCTCTCTCACTCTTTCTCTCTCTCACTGTTTCTCTCTCTCTTCGACTCTCTCACTCTTTCTCTCTGTCTTCCTCTCACTCTTTCTTTCTTTTTCTCTCTCTCTCCTGTCACTCCCACTGTTTCTCTCTTTCTCTCTTTCTCTCTGTCTTCCTTTCACTCCTTCTTTCTTTTTCTCTCTGTCTTCCTCTCACTCTTTCTTTCTCTCTCTCTTTCTCTCTCCTTTGATGGACGAATGACGCACAATCCTATCTTGCTTTTTAGCTAACAGGCTGTGATTCACGAATCGACGTCCCCCCCCACACCACCACAGCTGAACGCGTGTACAAACGGCGATGATGCGTGGCCATCCTGACAACGCCTGACAAAGTTGCTTCAGCACGTGGTGCACCCTCTTACACACACGCCGGTGGCGGAAGGTGAGCAGAGATACTTCTTTCCGCAGCAGCGGGCAATCACCTCTGGGCGGTGGGAGTGGATAGTGTGCAGCAGCCTGGGCACACAAGAGCGCACAGACACCTCCGAGCAGTGGGAGTGGATGGGCTACAGCAGCCTGAGTGCGCATTGCCGAAACAGATAATTTGGCGTGTGCAGTTGTATGTACTCTGCAATTACTAATTCTATACTATCTTTCAGATCACTAAACTTAAGGGTGCACTATATCCCGGCACGTGGTTGGAGACACACCGGAGGCACAAAGGTAAGCTGCGAAGATTTGCTCCAGTGTCAACACTCCCTCTCCATCTCTTCCTTTCTCTCTCTCACACTTTCTCTCTTTCTCTGTCTGTTCCTCTCTCTCATTCTTTCTTTCTCTCTCTTCCTCTCTCTCACTCTTTCTCTCTCTCTTTCTCTCTACCTCTCTCTCACACTGTTTCTCTCTCTCTTTTCCTTGTATCTTACTCTTTCTCTCTCTCACTCTCTCTTTCTCTGTCTTTGTCTGTCTTCCTCTCTCTTACTCTTTCTCTCCTCTCTCTCACTCTTCCTACCTCTCTTCCTCTCTCTCACTCTTTCTCTCTCTCTTCCTCTCTCTCTCTCTCACTCTTTCTCTCTCTCTCTTCCTCTCTCACACTATTTCTCTCTTTCTCTCTCTCACTCTTTCTCTATTTCTTTGTCTTCCTCTCTCTCTCACTCTTTCTTTGTTTCTTTCTTTCTCCCTCACTCTTTCTCTCTTTCTCTTTCTCCTTTGCTGGTCGCATGACGCACCATCTTATCTTTCTTTTTGTCTTACAGGCTGTGATTCACAAATGGTCCAGCGATGACACGACATGGCTGTACATAGTTTTATTTGTTGTTGTTTTGTTTTAATAAAATGTTTTATATGTAAATCCATACATGACTAAGATTCTTATTTGTCCAACCTAACGTGACTGTCACATTTGTTTGTGGGGGTGGGGGTGAGGGAGATGGCGGACAAGGAGCTCCTACTGGGGGATGTCGGAGCAGTGTTGGGTGTCCGACCTGCATGATCGTTGCCTCCATTACATCTGTTCTCAGAGACTTAAGAGCCGGCGGTCTGGCTCATAGATGAAGAACTGCGAGCCGACTAGCAGGCTCATAGAGGGACAACCGCGGCCCGTCAGTTCGCAGAGGAAGAGCTGCGGGCCAGCTCGCAGAGGAACACCTGCGGGCCGACTAGTATAGGGAAAGGTGTGGGCCATCGGCTTCCAAAGGGATAGCTGCGGAACACTGATGTGGGGAGAGGGAGCGTGAAGAGCGTATCTCGCAGAGAGACACCTCCGGTATATTTTCAGTATTGGCTTCACAGATACAACTGCGGGCCCGAGAACTCGCACCCGAAGAGCTGTGAGCCGACAAGTGGTTCGCAGAGGCAGACTTGCGGGCCCAAGTATGTTGTTGGAGGTATGCTGTTGATGGTGGAAAAGGGTGCGTTACCTGCTGATGTAGGGAGACGCAGCGTGAAAGCGGTATCTCGCACAGACAGAGCTCCGGTATATTAAATTGCCCCCGGGACCTTTCTTTTATATTTTCACTCGATGCGAGGCACAAGATGGCTGCTAACACTTCCTGGTTTGAAATGTTAGCAGCCAATCAGAGGCAAACTCGTGCTCGGGAGTTAGGCACAGTCCAGATATATATAACTTTTTTTCCTTTAATATCTCAAAAACTAATGAACGGATTTACACCATTTCCACAAAACAGTGCTTTCTGCACCAAGACCTTTCTCCCTGCCAAATTTGGCGTAATTCCGTTCAGCAGTTTGACCTGCAGCCTTGTCTAAAGTTTCCTGTGGAAAATGCATTGCGAAAACACTTTTTTGGACCCCCCTTTTTTCTCAGCCCCCCTTCACCAATCACCCTGTAATATGTCTTCACAGCTCAATACACCCCTAAACTTTCAAGATACGAGCTGATCAAAAGAGAAACTTTCTGGAATATTTAGTAAAGATTCGTCAAACGACGCCAAAGTTATAAGCACATGGAGGTCTCCAGGAGGGGGCCGCGCAACCCCCTCCCAACATGAGTGAAGCCCCGGGTCTGCGGGGACCCCAGCAGGCCCCCGCAGCCCCACCTAGCCCCCGCTATTATTTTTTAAGAAATGCCCCCGGGACCTAGCTTACCCCGGGGTCTCATTAAAATAAAACACAAGACCCTGCGACCCCAGCGCAAATTACGCCGATATCTTTTTTTTTAAATGCTTTTTTTGTCCCTGGGGTCTTTCTGGGACCCCCTGAGCAGGCCTAGGGGGTCATGGTGTTTCTATCCTGCCCCCTTCTCTTGTTTTATACCTTTGTTTCTCTGTTTTCTAGTGACTCGCTTCTACCGAGCCACAAGATGGCTGCCAACACTTCCTTGTTTGGAGTGTTCGCAGCCAATCACAGTGAAGCTCGTGCACAGGACTTAGGCTCCGCCCAGATATCAAAACTTTTATTTTTCTAATTTCTCAGCAACTACTGAACGGATTTACACAATTTAAAAAAAAGGTCACTTTCTGATCCAAGCACTACCTTTTTGCCAAATTTGGGGTAATTCCGTTCAGTAGTTTCGGCTCTAGCCTTGCACAAAGTTTCCTTTGGGAAATTGACTCTTATTCTTTGAATTTCTCAAAAACTACTGAACGGATTTACACCATTTAAAAAAAAGGTCGCTTTCTGAACCAAGCTCTACCTTTCTGCCAAATTTGAGGTAATTCCGTTCAGCAGTTCGGGCTGTAACTCGTTGCAAAATTTCCTATGGAAATTAACATGGAGAAAATGCGTTTTGGGACCCCCCTTTTTTCTCAGCCCCCGCTTGACAAATCACCCCCAAACTTTCAAGATAGGAGCTGACCTAAAAAGTGCAACTTTTTGGAAAATTTCATAAAGATTCGTCAAACGATACCAAAGTTATTAGCAAATCAAAAAACGCTTTTCCTATGGAAACTAGGTTGTAACTATAACTACCTACTAGCGACCGCCAGTAGGTAATATATATATATATATATAGATATATATATATATACACACCATTTCCGAATCCAACATGAGAAACGGACACCGACACAGGGGTAGCGTTGCAATTCAGTCCCACGCTTTATTAAAATCTCGGCTGTAACGCGTTTCGGCACACCTGCCTTGTTCACACAAACAGTCGCCACAATCCAAATGCATTTAAAAAGCAGAGACTCGAGGTCACATGACTCTCGTCCTTCAATGAACCAGGAAGACAGACTACAACATTTCCACATGTCCTGAAATTTAAGGCTTGTTCTCAAACAAATATTTATGCCTTATTCTTATACCATTTTGGGCTATTCATAATTCCATTTATCATCACAATTTACAGCATTGTAATAATACAAATAAAATTAATAACAATTTAAAATTTAATTGCCATTTGTGACCTTCATATGCCCGTTTTTTTATGTACATATACAAACAACTGTAGTGTACCCTTTAATTACTAAATGTTAATCCAGGACAAGTGTCCTTTGGTCCATAATTGACTCAAAGATATGTCTAATTTTTCACCTTCTATGGGTTATGTTTTTTCTCTTGCTTAAAGCAATATCTACCCAATTCTCCATTCCCAATTTCTTATTGTTAATTTTGACACTTTCTGTGTGAAAATCTCAGTCATAAGAAATATACAAATAGACAAACAGTTAAAACTTCCATTATTAGACCATATAATCATTAGAATAAAGTGCAAGTGCAATTTTATTCACATTTCCTTTGATATTGAGTCACTTCATTTTGCTCAGAGTTCTGGTTGATTTTTATTTGGATCAACAGATGAACCTACAATTTAACCAAATATCACGCTTTTAATATATAATCTCCAGTCATCGATCACGTAAAGTGCAAATGCATTACAGTACTACTGATATGTGCAAAATGCAGAATTAATTATACTTTTTAGATCTGTGCAAATTTGCTAAATAAAGTGGCAGTGCTTTACAGTGTAAACTACGCATGAAGATATAATTTTCAATAGCATTAATGGTTTCCATATTCTTTCGTGACTATTCCTGTTCATTAAAAACTCCTGACATATCAAGGCTAAAATATTGCATAGGTCAAAGTAAAATGATTATATTTACACTACAGTTATCTTTTGATGGATGTCTGTCTACCATTAGTGTCTCTGCTAAAAATTATTGATTACAAATCCAGATTTAAAACCATACTGCAATGAATATCTCTCTTATGCTAAATGAACATGAAGATCCTCTTCTGCATTTAAACCAAAAGGGTTCTTAGAGTTAAACAGCAAAATGTATTTTGACTCTAGTTGGCAAAGTTTGCTTTCTCGGTTTCCACCTCTTCTGGACTTCGGCACTTGATCTATTGCAAAGTATGTTAAATCATTGATGTTCCCTTTGTGTACCTCATTGATGTGGCGGGCTACCACATAATTTTTATCGTTATTTTTTACAGCCCTGAGGTGTTGCAATATACGAATATATACCATGTGAATAGTACTTCCAACATATAATTTTTGGACATGTACATTGCAAGATGTAGACCACAAATTCACTCTTACAGTTCAGCGAGCATCTTATTTTCCATGGACTGTTCAATAAAGGTGAAGTGACCTGTTTTTCATTTATGCCAAATTTACATGCCTTACATTTAAAGCATTTATGAAAGCCGGGACTAGCTTTAAACCAACCTTCCCCTTTCGTAACTTCTGGGCTTGTGACAAATAGGTCCTTCCTCATTGATTTAGCCTTATTAAAGGTGATCATGGGTCTACGCGAGACCACACCATTAAGTATTGGATCTTGTTTCACTAGATGCCAATGCCTACACAGGTTTTCTCTCACTCTAGACTGGTAGGCATTGAATCCAGTGATCATTCTGATTTGGTTTCCTGTGTTCTTCTTCTTTTACAACACTTTTTCTACGTCAGGTCTTAACAGTGTTTCTCTTTCAGTTTTATCAACTTTATCTCGTGCCTGTTTCAGTATATCAGGTTTGTAACCCCTATGGGCAAATCTTTCTGTAAGAGAGGATTGTGCTTCCAGGAGGGCCTGTGTCTCACTACAGTTGCGTTTCATCCTCAGATGTTCTGCATATGGGATGCTCTTTTTAAGTCTCTGAGGATGAAAACTTCCTGCATGTAGGATGGTGTTTCCCGCCATTGGTTTCCTAACAGTTCGGGTATGTATCACCCCCTGTTTAACATAAACTTCTAAATCCAAATATGAGACACTGGATTCGCTTATATGATCTGTGAACTTTAAGTTCAGGCCATTATCATTGATATCACATACAAAAGCTTTGGCCGATTCCTTTGATCCCTTCCATACTATAAAAAGATTGTCGATGAATCGGATCCATGTTACTACATGGTCATTCCATTCCCTGATGTATTTGGTTTTGAGCACCATTGCTGTTCCCTGCAACTGCTTGAATGTGTCTCCTCCAAACATAAAATGATTGTTGGTTAAGCACAATCTGCACATCTCTAGAAGCATACCTGAATGTTGGTATAAGTTGATAGGTCTTGTATTCACATAATGTCTTATTGCTCGTAGGCCATGTTCATGAGCAATGCTCGTGTAGAGACTTACAACGTCCAATGTGATCAGGAGATATGAATCTTTCCAGACCAAATTGGCAATTCTGTTCAGGAAATCTCTTGTGTCCTGGATATATGCCGGTAGTGACCTTACATATACCTGCAGGAAGGAATCTAAGTACCTTGAAGTGGGCTCAATATATATATATTATCTACTGGCGGTCGCCAGTAGATAGTTATAGTTACAACCTATTATCCATAGGAAATCCGCGACATTCTATTTGAAATAACTCTCTTGCCGGTTGACGTATCTTCGCGAAATTTTCAAACTTTGTGGCCCGCTCCGGTCCGCTCCTACCCTGAAAGTCTCGGGGGGATTCGTCAAGCGGGGGCCGAGAAAAAGGGGGTCCCAAAACGTGTTTTCCCCATGCATTTTCCCATAGGAAACTTTAGACACGGCTACAGCCCGAACTGCTGAACGGAATTACACCAAATTTGGCAAAGAGGTAGTTCTTGGTTCAGAAAGAACCCTTTTGTTAAATGGTGTAAATCCGTTCAGTAGTTGCTGAGAAAATGAAAAGTAAAAAGTTAGTGATATCTATGGGCACGGAGGATTCGCGCACCCTCAGCGCACCCTGCGCGCACCGTCCCGATCACGAGCTGAATGTTAATTGGCTGTCAGCTGGCTGTCAACATTCCGATTCAGGAAATGTTGGCAGCCATTTTATCCCTCGGTAGAACCGAGGGACAGAAACAAGTGCGCAAAGCGCACAAAGGGAGCAGGGTAGAAACACCCTGACCCCCTAGGTTTGCTCAGGGGGTCCCACAAGGACCCCTGGGCAAAAAAATAAAAAACATTTTTTAAAATCGGCAGGATGCGCTCAGGGTGCGCGAATCCTGCCGGAAAAAAATCGAGCGCGGTCTCCCGCGCTTCGATGTTAATTGGCCCCGGGTGGGCCAAGTCCCGGGGGCATGGTGGGGGATAATTTAATGTGTGGGGGCCTCAAAGGGCCCCCAAGCCCGGGGACCGCCACCCCCTGGGGCTTTTTTAAAAATGGTGCGGGAGGGCTCTGAGCCCTCCCGCAGCCCCGGGACCACCACCTCCCGGGGCTTTTTTAAAAAATTATTAAACCTGTGTGGGGGGGCTCCAGCCCCCACACGCCCGGGACCACCACCTCCCGGGGCACTAAACATTTTAATATGGGGGTCCGTTACGGACCCCAGAGCCCGGGGACCACCACCTCCCCGGGGCTGTCTACTGAATGGGAGGGGGCCGCGCGGCCCCCTCCTGGAGCCCTTGATGGCCCTGGGGACCACCACCCCCAGGGCCGGCTCCTGCAGTGTCCCGGGGTGCCTACCCCGGGACACTGTAGTTTGCTATGGCAGGACGGGAGCCTCGCGGCTCCCGTCCTGTCATTGCAAACTTGCTTTGGATATTGGAAGAGAGAGCAGGAAACCTGCTCTCTCTTCCAATATCCAAAGCCGATGCTTTCCACATGGGGAGCAGCATGTCAGCTGCTCCCCATGTGGAACAGCAATGCCGGCTCCCAAGGGACGTGGGGAGCCGGCGGGACTGTGGGGGATTGGGGACCCCCACAGTCCCCAACAGAGAGAGCCAGCCCCGGGGATGGGGTCCCCGGGGCAAGTAGTGGCCCAGGAGGGGGCCACGCGGCCCCCTCCACAAAAAGAGCAATTTTTTTTTTTTTAAATGGAAAGGCCGGCCCCGGGGATGGGGTCCCCGGGGCCTTAAAATGGCCAGAGGAGGGGGCCACGCTGCCCCCTCAAAAAAATAAATATAGAGGCCATGCCCCGGGGGATGGGGTCCCCGGGGCCAATACAGGCCAAGGGAAGGGGGCCACGCGGCCCCCTTCCCGTTTTTTTAAGGTAATTTAAAAAGGGGTAAGGCCCTGGGGGATGGGGTCCCCAAGGCCCAAAAAAGAAAAAAAGGAAGGGGGCCACACAGCCCCCCTTCAGGGAGAAAAAAATAAATAAAAAAAACGATCGGGCCCGCAGGCCCCGCCTCCTTCCTTCACCACTCTGCAAACGCGCCCACTGGCGCGTTTGCAGAGGGGGAACGAATTCCCCTTGAATACTGGGGGTCCCTGGGGGCCAACTAGCCCACCAGGTACCTCCAGTATGCGCCAGGGAGCTGCCTTGCAGAGAGGTGTACAGAGGCCACGCCCCTTTTACACCTCTCTGCAACGCAGCTCTGTGGCGCTTTTGGAGGTATATGGTGGGCTAGTTGGACTCCGGGGACCCTCAGGATTCAAGGGGACTTAATCCCCCAACTTAAAACGCGCCACGGGGCGCGTTTGCACAGTGGTGAAGGGAGGGGCGGGGCTTCAGGTGACATGTGTGCAAACAGGCCCGTGGCGCGTTTTAAGATGGGGAATTAAATCCCCTTCAATCCTGAGGGTCCCTGGGGGCCAACTAGCCCAACAGGTACATCCAGAAAGCGCCACAGAGCTGCGTTGCAGAGAGGTGTAAAAGGGGTGTGGCCTCTCTACACGTCTCTGCAACGCAGCCCCTGGCGCATATTGGAGGTTCCTGGTGGGCTAGTTGGCCCCTAGGGACCCTCAGGATTCAAGGGGACTTAATCCCCCAACTTAAAACGCACCACGGGGCGCGTTTGCACAGATGTCACCTGAGGCCCCGCCCCTCCCTTCACCATTGTGCAAATATTCTTCTAAAATCATCCGAAATACGAATTCCGATTTACTCACCTGTTATAAGGAGAGACCTCAGTGCTGCATCTTTCAGCCCAGTACTGGTCCTGAAAAGTAATTTTAACCGTACTTACCAGTAACTTGAATTTCCTTCCATAGGATATCATTGCCTGCTTTTTGCTGAAAAAGTTTCTAAGTGTTGATTTTTGAAACATACAAATATTCCTCTAAAATCAGCCGAAATACGAATTCCAATTTACTCACCTGTTATAAGGAGAGACCTCAGTGCTGTATCTTTTAGCCCAGTACTGGTCCTGAAAAGTAATTTTAACCGTACTTACCGGTAACTTGAATTTCCTTCATAGGCTAACATTGACTGGTTTCACTTGGAAATTCTTCTAAGTGTGGAGTTTTGGAACTTTAAAATATTCCTCTAAAATCAGCCGAAATACGAATTCCGATTTACTCACCTGTTATCAGGAGAGACCTCAGTGCTGCATCTTTCAGCCCAGTACTGGTCCTGAAAAGTAATTTTAACCGTACTTACCGGTAACTTGAATTTCCTTCATAGGCTAACATTGACTGGTTTCACTTGGAAATTCTTCTAAGTGTGGAGTTTTGTAACTTTAAAATATTCCTCTAAAATCAGCCGAAATACGAATTCCGATTTACTCACCTGTTATCAGGAGAGACCTCAGTGCTGCATCTTTCAGCCCAGTACTAATCCTCAAAAGTAATTTTAGCTGTACTTACCAGTAACTTGAATTTCCTTGCATAGGATATCATTGCCTGCTTTTGCTGAAAAAGTTTCCAAGTGTTGATTTTTGGAACTTTAAAATATTCCTCTAAAATCAGCCGAAATCCGAATTCTGATTTACTCACCTGTTATCAGGAGAGACCTCAGTGCTGCATCTTTCAGCCAAGTACTGATCCTCAAAATTAATTTTAACCGTACTTACCGGTAACTTGAATTTCCTTCATAGGCTAACATTGACTGGTTTCACTTGAAAATTCTTCTAAGTGTGGAGTTTTGGAACTTTATAATATTCCTCTAAAATCAACCAAAGTACGAATTCCAATTTACTCACCTGTTATCAGGAGAGAACCCAGTGCTGCATCTTTTAGCCCAGCACTGACCCTGAAAAGTAATTTTAACCGTACTTACCAGTAACTTATATTTTCTTCCATAGGAATCCATTGTCTGGTTTTCAGCAGAAAACTTTCAAAGTGTCGATTTTCACAAACTACAAATATTCCTTAAAAATCGCCTGTATGACTTAAACGCATTCATTCAACTGTTTACAGGAGATGCACCAGTGCTGGATCCAGGATCCAACACTGAGTAAGAAAAAGTAACGATAACAGTTTTTACCTGCTAAGTGAATTTCCTTCCATAGGATAACATTGGTGATTCTATGAGAAAAAGTTTCTAAGTGTCAACTTTTAAAGTACAATAATATTCCTTAAAAATCACGACTGTAACCAAAACGCTTTTACTCAACTGTTTACAGGAGATGTGCCAGGACTGAATCTAGGATCCAGTCCTGTGGTTAGAAAAGTAATCCATAAAGTAACTAATTGCATTTAACTAGAAATTCACATTGAGCTGAATGTTGCATTGTGTTTGAAAATGTGTTGCACATTGCAACAACTGTAACTACTGTACTTAAAAGTCTATTGCCTATGTGCAAAGTATTTAAACTAAAGTAATTCATTCTGAGAAAGTATTTTTTGTAATGTAATGTATAATGTAATTACAATGTAATTTAAATAATAAAATATGTAAAAAAAAATTGTTTCTAAAAATGTAGTAAATCAGTATTTTAAAAATTTATATAACAATTAATACATTTAAAAATTGTCATTTACAAAACCTTTGAAATTCACTGAAAAAACCGTAGGTTTCAGACATGTTATAGTTACAAATTAGCATTTAAAAAACCTTTGAAATTCACTGAAAAAACCATAGGTTTCAGGGACGTTATAGTTACAAATTAGCATTTAAAAAACCTTTGAAATTCACTGAAAAAACCATAGGTTTTAGGGACAGTTATAGTTAGTTGGACATTGCACTCGTACAAAACCCGTGAAATTGACCCGTTATAGTTAGTCCAGCTAACTATAACTCGCGCCCCCGCAATGCACTACTGATGACGTCACATATTACATCACTCATGACATGGTCAGTGACATCACTGATGACATCACTGATGACATCTCAAATGACATCACTGATGACATCACTGATGACATCATCCATGTGATAATTTCATGCATCTTCTCACACCCTAATATAACCTTTGATACACCCACTCTAAAGTACAGACTGCCATTCGCAAAACCATAGACACTCCAACACCAATAACTACATACCCACTCACTGATTCTTAGGTCTACGCACACATCCACTCACTCACCCGAACAGTCACTCATATTTACGGTCACTCAGTACAGGACTATCATATGCACTCATACTCCTATATAGACACTCAAACACCGCCACTCATCCATAGAGGTACTCACACACCTAGTCAGTCATGCAAATAATTAAACACACTACCATTTACTCACCTATACAGTTATACACACACCAGCTCACTTACTCATACAAATACTAGCACATTCTTACGCTCTTATACAATCACTGATACAAGCACACACTCATCCATACAGCCACTATCACAATCAGTCACTCTTGCTTATAGCTATTTATATACTCCAACACACATATATACTGCCTTTCACATATGTAGTTACTCACACATGTACCACTGGGACATACATTCACTCACTAACAAACTCTTACACACACTTACCCACCCATACAGTCTATCACAGATGCACTCTTGAAACCATCCACCCAGTGAATCACCCACTCACACATCTATGCACAGAGTCGCACACACCCCTCCCACACAAACACTCAGGCACCCATACAGATACTCACACAAGCATTCAATAACTCATATAGACACTCATGTAGCTATTCTCAAACACATGCAGCCACTTACACAGCAACAGACAGACGGATACAGACATTCACCCAGTTTAGTCACTAACCCATGCATTCAGTAAGATACGTTAAATCACTCACTTATACAGTCAGTCACGCACCTACTAAATCATCCATACAGACACTTACACACCCACTCATTCTTCAATACGTCTTTTCCTATATATATTAAAAATATTTAAACTTTACAGAAACACACAGTCACTGGATGATGTCATCAGTGATGTCATCAGTGATGTCATTTGAGATGTCATCAGTGATGTCATCAGTGATGTCACTGACCATGTCATGAGTGATGTAATATGTGACGTCATCAGCAGTGCATTGCGGGGCCGCGAGTTATAGTTAGCTGGACTAACTATAACGGGGGAATTTCACGGGTTTTGTACGAGTGCAATGTCCAACTAACTATAACTGTCCCTAAAACCTATGGTTTTTTCAGTGAATATATATATATATATATCGCACAGCAAAGGATCTTGAGGAAAAAGAATCCAGGCGAGCCCACTCGGTCGATCAAAGCAGTTTATTTTCTATGACAGACAAGGACGACGCGTTTTGACCACGTCCGTGGTCTTGGTCACATGACCATCGCCTCCATTTTTTACTATTTAAAGGTACGTGCACATACTTGTTTAATGAACATAGAAGAAATGTTACAGGCACATATACAAATAAAGTGAAAAAAGTGCATAGTGAAAACAGACACATTAGTTTCAATGTTGCAAACAATCATAGCATTTTTAAAAGTTAAGAAACGGCCTCAAACCATTCATATTTGTGGTAAATCTATTCATTAATGTTACAATGAAGAGACACTGCTCAATTGTGACATGGAGGGACTAGTGCCCTATATTCAATTAATGATTATGTACAATTATCTCAAGACTACTGACACTTAGCTGCAGTACAGGTATATTACCCTAGTAAGTATAAAATTTGACTAGGAGCTGGATGGGGGGTCCGCCATACTCCGGTGCTCTTACATGATTGCCAAGTGCTGTTTCATGGTGATTCACATCAATAAAATAACTTCCCAAATAGGGATGAACCTATTGGGATAAGGGATCAAACGTAATTATTTCTAATATAGAGATAGCCTATAACACAGCACGATCCGTGAGTAATGGTCTTGGAGGTAACTAGGGCATAAAACTCAAGATATGTTCACGTGACGGGAGAGAATAAACAGCCCAGGTGCTCATAGTGTTTCCACAATGAATCCTTGAAAAGGAAAACAGAAAATGTAAGGACCGAACCTGCTTTGTTCCAGTTGCACAATATACCAAAGCTACAGTGCTTACCAGACACATTTAGTTAGCAAAATGCCCTTGAATATTAATTAAGTTTGCCAATGACACTGAATGAACGTGATATATCACAAATCAATAGAATCTTAGCAGTGTGAGGGAAGAGTCCATCCTTTTGTGAGATCAGCGTACACTGTGTAAAGTAATTAAAAATATTAGGAATAACGACTGGCAATGTTCATTGTAAATGGAAAGGGCAAGCGTACTTGTTATACATACGAAAAGGAACGCTGGCAGAATCAATGGCAAAGCCCCACATTTACCAAAGTTAACATGCTGTCACCTACTTTGTCTAGCTTTCTTAATCACTCATGGAAAACAAGCTCTTTGTATGGCTGGCTTGATAACTTGATGATGCCAGATTTCACGTCAGCACAAGATACAGACTACAACATAACATTTATAGAGGGGCTCAGGTTGGGGACCCTCTGTCAATGGCTAGTCTGAGGAAGCCACTTTAGAGCATTGGCTATCTAGGTTGTCCATCACAGTCAATTTACATTGGTGATTGGGAATTAATGTAGTCTGTGTGAAGTATCTAAGGTGATCAGCTGTGTGCCTGCACAAAGAACATTGCTGATGAGAGAGAGGGCATTAATGCTGCTGTGTATGTTGGGTTAATTGAGTGGTTCACATGCTGCACGCATCAAGTGTGTTGTTTCTCTGCATGCTGTCAAAGTTTTTTTATTTATACCATGCTTTAGCCTCTTTTTTTTTTAAAGAATGTTTTATTTTATTTATTAACATTTCCAGAATCACAGTAAAATCATGACAGAGGTTATACAGCACAGGAGATTATGACAATAATGTCAGTACATTCCTTTCGAAAAAAGGACATATTCTTAATATCAACCTTGCAATAATGGAGCACATTACTGGTTCCAGACATAAACAGCGTTTTCCTAAATGTATAGATCATAACACTTAACTTATCCCCCCACCACCCCACAGGGTCGCGTTAGGTATACCCCACCCGTACCGAGTACCGAGAGTAGGACTACTTCTTATGAGTGGTCTACTGCATTCCTGGGCACCGGGAGACTCCTGTGTGTTGTTGTTACCCCTGAACCAACTTGGCCTGCCTGTGACCCCTCCATCTCCTCCGAGGGAAGGACCCCTCTCATGGGGATGTCCGTTATCATGGCATTCCAGGCCCTCGTATCGTCTTCTAACTTTTCATCTCTTCTAACTCTTTTCATTCGGATTAGCTCCGCTGTTGCCCATTCCCTCAAATCTTTGGCCCAACTTTCCACCATGGGGGGCATCGAGCTCATCCACCTAATTGCTATTCTTCGTTTGGCTAGTACTAACCCTAGCTGGGCAAATTTCCTTGTTAGTTTCTTCCCTTTAGGTCTAGGGAGGAGTCCCAGTAATATCCCCTTAACGGAATGAGGTATCGTCCATCCCGTAACTTTTTGTAAGCAGTCTATCACCTTCCCCCAATAAGATGTCACTTCCGGGCAATCCCAAGTCATGTGTATAAAATTGGCATCAATATAACCCCAGTTGGGGCAGTGGGCAGGACAGTCCGGGTATATTTTGTGTAGCACCTGCGGGGTAAGATAGGTTTGATGTACAATATTATATTGTGTGAGTTTGAATCAAGCGTTGGAGCTAATTTGTTTGACCCCCTCATGCACCCTCCTCCACTCTTTCTCTGTTAAGGGGCCGGCAGGCAAGTTCCCCCCAATGCGCCCCATAAATGTGTGAAACCAAACTACGTCCTCCCGCCAAGGTGGAAATGGCCTGTAGAGTAGCCGTTATGGGTGGCTCTTGTGGAAACATCGGCCACAATTCACGGCCCACCACCGAGATTTTTGCGTATTGAAGGTAATTCCCCTTGCCTAATTCAAATATGGATTCCGCCTCCTCCTTCGTAAGGAATTGTTGGACAGCATATAAATCTCCCTTCGTGTGACAACCCCCCTTCCATTTAGTTATTGACATGGTGTGACTTATCCGTTTAAATGGTAGCACGGCCCACAGCGGGGCATCCGGGGCATAAAGTGCCCTTTTCACAACAGTTTTGATTGCAACTTCCCAAGTCGTGGGCACAGGGCGAACAATGTAGGGATTCCGGTCAGGCACCCTCGACCCCAGCATCAGGAGCTCAGGGAGAGGGATCCCCCGATGCGTGCCCGCCAGTAACCGCTTCTCCCAGTTGTCGTGTTCATCCAGCCAGTGCACCGCATGCTGGAGCTGCGCCGCCATATAATAGAGTTCTAGCTGAGGGACCTCAAGCCCCCCCTGTTCCCATGTCCTCTGTAATGTGTCTAGTTTTACCCTTTTCCTTTTGGATCCCCACAGCAGCTCCACCAGTAGGTGGTCCAGATGTCGGAAATACGTCTGTGGTATTCGGTAAAGTGAATTTTGCATGACATACAGACAACGTGGTAGGATCACCATTTTTGTCAGCGCCACCTTACCCATCAAAGATAGCGGTAGTTCTTGCCAGAAAGTGATCGATTTTTGGATGCCCTCCACACACCTCCCCACGTTTCTCTCCAAATAGACAGCCTGCATGTGCGCCAGCTTAATCCCCAGGTATCTTACTTTGTCTCTGACCCAACGCATTCCCACCGGGGGTAGTTCGCGCTCTTCCTTCTCAACCAGGCATCCCATGGGGGAAGAGCTTGGATTTCCCTGGATTGAGGCGCAGTCCTGATATCTCCCCAAATCTGGCCAGCTCCCTGAGAAGCACAGGCACTGCCTCTTCAGGATTTCGAAGGCATACAAGCGTGTCGTCAGCGTACATAGACACCACATGAGTAACATTTCCCAACTGGATCCCCCACCTCTCCATCTCAATTCTAAGGGTGATCGCCAGGGGCTCCATCGCGAGAGTGAATAGAAGTGGCTATAAGGGACAACCCTGTCGGGTACCCCTTTGTAGTTCGAAGCTGCCCGACACCTGATTTTGTAGGTGCACCCTAGCAGTAGGTCTAGTGTATAGTAGTTTCATTCATCCTATATACTTTCCCCCTAGTCCAATCTTACTAAGCACTATCCACATATAGCTCCATTCAACAGAGTCGAAAGCCTGCTGAATATCCAGAAGACACAGTGCCCAGCTCTCTTCCTGAAGATGTGGCGCATGCCAGATATGTGCAAGTCTACACAAATTGTGTGTAGAGTTTCGACCGGGAATAAATCTGGCCTGGTCCGGGTGGACCAGTTGGGCCACATATGGCATGAGATGTGCCGCCAGCACGCCGCTTAGAATTTTTTCATCGATATTCAGGAGAGAAATGGGCCTATAGGAGCTCGGAGAGAGGGGGTCTCTGTCCGTCTTTGGAATCATGGACACCAGAGCTTCCATCATGGTGTTAGGAAGTTCCCCATGAACCAGGGCTTCATTGAACACCTCTAGAAGGCGATCAGCCAGCTGCGGGGCAAATTTTTGATAAAACTCTGCCGGGAGCCCATCGCTCCTGGGGCACTTCTCTGATTTCAGCTTTTTAATCGATGCTAACACTTCGTCCCTGGAAATTGGTGCCCCTAGAGCTTCGGCGTCTTCCTCCCGCAGAGTGGGAAGCATCATCCCATCAATAAATACCTGTGATGCGTGCGGTCTAACCTGGATGGCAGTTGTACAAGTGTGTTGTAAGTGGGTCGCGAATTCCTTTAGAATCGCGTCTTGCGTATACATCATGTTTCCTTCACAGCTTCGGAGCTGTAGGATAGGTGTGTGTTCTGTCTCCCTCCTAATCAATTGTGCTAGGAGCGCTCCTGACCTGTCCCCCTCCATGTGCAATCTTTATCTATAGGTAGTATACCTGAGTTTTTCTAGTCTGGTCCAGGCCTCTAGTAACTCTCCGCGAACCCGCGTCCATTCGGCCACACCGGTAGGCGCCCTGTAAAGAGCATCGTCCAGGGTCTTAAGTTGCTTTTCTAAGGATGCAATATCATTTCTGAGCTGGTGTTGTACCCCATATGTGGTCCGCATGGAAACCCCCCTTAGGACCACCTTCATGGCCTCCCACTCTGTGGATCTATTGGCTGTCAATCCCCAATTATCCTCAAAATAATGTTGCACAGACTTCATTACTGTCTGTGCGTATGGGGGGTCTGTGAGTGCCTCAGCCCTGAGACGCCAGAGTGGAATGGCCAGTCGTCCCGGCCCGCTTTTCAGGGTAAGTAATAATGGTGCATGATCAGAAACATATCGAGGTAAATAGGAAATGCCCTCCATGGTAGCGGGAAGGCCAGGTGAGAGACAGCAGTGGTCAATTCGAGTAAATGTGTTAGCTGCAGGAGTGTAACAGGAAAACTCTCTTTTGGTAGGATTACGTGCCCTCCATTCATCCCGTAGTTGCATGCCCTGCAGAATGGTATTGAGTGATCTTGACATGCGAGGTATGGTATTATCTCTAGGGGGTTCTCTGTCTAATTCCGCATCAAAGATGCAATTAAAGTCTCCGAAAAGAATAAGTTCTGCACCCATATATGGTGTTGCTGCCTTCAGGACTGATGGTAAAAAATCGGGGAAGTCCGAGTTAGGCGCATAAACATTAACAATGCAAATTTCCCTGCCTTCCCACCTCCCGAATAAAATGACATATCCCCAATCAGGGTCCAGGACATGATGTAGGTGTTGAAATGTGACCCCGGTGCCACCCACACTAGTGCCCCTCGTGCAAAGCCTGAGTACGAGGTAGCATACAGCTGGCTCCGTCATCTTTTCCGTATGCTCGATATGGTATTCCCCCAAATATGCGTTTCTTGGAGCCCTGCAATTGCTATTCTGTACCTCTTTAAAAATGCGTGCACTTTGCGGCGTTTGTCAAGGCTGGCCATACCGCAAACATTCCAATTAACTGGAGAGGTGTGGTGCAGCGGCCAGGGCAGCTGACTTCGGAGCACAGGTCTCACGGTTCAATCCCCGGCTCCTGCGGCAGCTCAGCACCATGTGACTCTGGGCAATAGCTCACTTAATTGCCACGATGGCCCCCAGCGCCTTGAGACCCGTAAGGGTGAGTAGTTCGCGCTTTAGAAATATGGATTTACATCTTTATTTACCTTCAACGTTTGCACTGGCATGGTAGTTTGTCTGTATGTAACTAAATTCTACCACCCGTTCCCCGGTGATTCCGACCAGTTAGTTTGTATGGCACAGTGTAATCCAGCGCGACCCTAAAAGTTCCCCAACAAACTGAAAAAATGTCGGAAATTGAACAAACCCAACTCCCTTACCACCCCATGGGCAGTTGTGTGAGTTCAGATGAGTGTATTGTGATCCATAGAAAAAACAGCACATACCGCCCCATACCACCCCCCCTCCCAGAAAACATTTCAACATTTTAGGCTTAATTGTCCAAGGGCTGAGACCCCGTCCAGCCGTGTCTAACAAACAAGTGTTGGTATCTGTCTGGTGCTGTGTTAGAGAACTGACTACGCTGGGGTGCGAGATTGCTCTACATAAATAGCTCCTTTCAACAGAGTCAAAAGCCTGCTGAATAGCCAGAAGACACAGTGCCCAGCTCTCCCCGAAAAATTGGCGCATGCCAGATATGTGCGAGTCTACACAAATTGTGTGTAGTGTTTCAACCGGGAATAAATCCGGCGTGGTCCGGGTGGACCAGTCGGGCCACATATGGCCGCCAGCACACCGCTTAGAATTTTTTCATCGATATTCAGGAGAGAAATGGGCCTATCGGAGCTCGGAGAGAGGGGGTCTCTGTCCGGCTTTGGAATCATGGACACCAGAGCTTCCATCATGGTGTTAGGAAGTTCCCCATAAACCAGGGCTTCATTGAACACCTCTAGAAGGCGATCAGCCAGCTGCGGGGCACATTTTTGATAAAACTCCGCCAGGAGCCCATCGCTCCCGGGGACCTTCTCTGATTTCAGCTTTTTAATCGATGCTCACACTTCATCCCTGGAAATTGGTGCCCCTAGAGCTTCAGCGTCTTCCTCCCCCAGAGTGGGAAGCGTCATCCCATCAATAAATTCCTGTGATGCGTGCGGTCTAACCTGGATGGCAGTTTTACATGTGTGTTGTAAGTGGGTCGCAAATTCCTTTAGAATCGCGTCTTGCGTATACATCATGTTTCCTTCACAGCTTTGGAGCTGTAGGATAGGTGTGTGTTCTGTCTCCCTCCTAATCAATTGTGCTAGGAGTGCTCCTGACCTGTCCCCCTCCATGTGCAATCTTTGTCTATAGGTAGTATACCTGTGTTTTTCTAGTCTGGTCCAGGCCTCTAGTAACTCTCCGCGAACCCGCGTCCATTCGGCCACACCGGTAGGCGCCCTGTGAAGAGCATCGTCCAGGGTCTTAAGTTGCTTTTCTAAAGATGCAATATCGTTTCTGAGCTGGTGTTGTACCCCATATGTGGTCCGCATGCAAATTCCCCTTAGGACCACCTTCATGGCCTTCCACTCTGTGGATCTATTGGCTGTCGATCCCCAATTATCCTCAAAATAATGTTGCACAGCCTTCATTACTGTCTGTGCGTATGGGGGGTCTATGAGTGCCTCAGCCCTAAGCCGCCAGAGTGGAACGGCCAGTCGTCCTGGCCCGCTTTTCAGGGTAAGTAATAATGGTGCATGATCAGAAAGATATCGAGGTAAATAGGAAATGCCCTCCATGGTAGCGGGAAGGCCCGGTGAGAGACAGCAGTGGTCAATTCGAGTAAATGTGTTAGCGGCAGGAGTGTAACAGGAAAACTCTCTTTTGGTAGGATTACGTGCCCTCCATTCATCCCGTAGTTGCATGCCCTGCAGAATGGTATTGAGTGATCTCGACATGCGAGGTATGGTATTATCTCTAGGGGGTTCTCTGTCTAATTCCGCATCAAAGATGCAATTAAAGTCTCCGAAAAGAATAAGTTCTGCACCCATATATGGTGTTGCTGCCTTCAGGACTGATGGTAAAAAATCGGGGCAGTCCGAGTTAGGCGCATAAACATTAACAATGCAAATTTCCCTGCCTTCCCACCTCCCGAATAAAATGACATATCCCCAATCAGGGTCCAGGACATGATGTAGGTGTTGGAATGTGACCCCCGGTGCCACCCACACTAGTGCCCCTCGTGCAAAGCCTGAGTACGAGGTAGCATACAGCTGGCTCCGTCATCTTTTCCGTATGCTCGATATGGTATTCCCCCAAATATGCGTTTCTTGGAGCCCTGCAATTGCTATTCTGTACCTCTTTAAAAATGCGTGCACTTTGCGGCGTTTGTCAAGGCTGGCCATACCGCAAACATTCCAATTAACTGGAGAGGTGTGGTGCAGCGGTCAGGGCAGCTGACTTCGGAGCACAGGTCTCACGGTTCGATCCCCGGCTCCTGCGGCAGCTCAGCTCAGCACCATGTGACTCTGGGCAATAGCTCACTTAATTGCCACGACGGCCCCCAGCGCCTTGAGACCCGTAAGGGTGAGTAGTTCGCGCTTTAGAAATACGGATTTACATTTTTATTTACCTTCAACGTTTGCACTGGCATGGTAGTTTGTCTGTATGTAACTAAATTCTACCACCCATTCCCCGGTGATTCCGACCCGTTAGTTTGTATGGCACAGTGTAATCCAGCGCGACCCTAAAAGTTCCCCAACAAACTGAAAAAACATCAGAAATTGAACGAACCCATCTCCCTTACCACCCCATGGGCAGTTGTGTGAGTTCAGATGAGTGTATTGTGATCCATAGAAAAAACAGCACATACCGCCCCATACCACCCCCCTCCCAGAAAACATTTCAACATTTTAGGCTTTTTTAAAAAAAATATTTTTATTGAGCATTGCAGATAGTACACAAGTGTATACAGTAAATCATAAGCATTTTAAAGGCCTTGCATATTAGCAAGGCAGCCCGGATCCTGGCCACATGTTAAGATAAAACACACCTGCTTCTTACAGAAAATACATCATGACTTACAGCATAAATGTACAAACCGTATACCCAGACAGATAACTACAATTCTAATACGCAGCACCCATTACCCCCACCTCCCAAACTAACCCTCCCCAAACAATACCCCAACAAACAACTAACTTAAGTGCCGCTTACACAAATTACACACCTCGCTGATGTTCCTGCGCCAAGTGCGCAACAGGTCTGAGAGCCCCGGGAACGGGCGTGTACCGAAAGGGGAGGGGAGGGGGAAGAGGGAGGGGGAAGAACCCTAGTCAGGAGCAAGGAGAAGGGGGGACCCAAGGGGAGAGGGACAAAGGCACAGGGCCGGGGATAAGAAAATAGAAGGTAATAGAAGGGAGGCCCCCAGGTAGAGCGTGGGGAATCATAAATCCACCAGCTCCTATAATACTACACCACTGTCCCGCCGACTGTGTTGCGATCCCGAAGGCTCAACATCTTCCAAAGCCTTGAATTGTTCCACTAGGTGCGCCCAGTCCAGCGAAATCGGACGCTTACGCATTCCCCTGTATTCTTCACGGTGTAAAGCCTCCCTTTCTGCAACCGCCCATCTGCCCACCTCCTCTCGCCAATCGCCCACCCACGGCGCTAGAGTAGACTTCCAGCGTCATGTTATCATACGTTTTGCCAACATCAAAGCCAACCCTGCAAATCTGCGTAACAATTTAGCCTTCTTAGGGAGGTGGAATAATCCCAAAAGGCAGGCCTCCATTGTATCCCATGGCGCCCGCCCTGTCAATGTCTCCAACCCTCGGACAACCTCTGACCAAAACCCCAGCAGTACCCGACAGGACCATATCATATGAAGGAAATCAGCGTCATGCATCCTACACCGCGGACATACTGCGGCCGTCGTGGGAAACATTTTCCGTATCGTAGCTGGGGCAAGATATGCTCTATGTAGTATAAATAACTGAATCGTTTTTAAACGACAATTCCGGGAGACTCGCCGGGGATGTTCTAGCATTTGGGCCCATTCTCTATCTTCCAGCTCCCGCCCCAAGGTCACGTCCCACTGCTGCCTAAGACGTATTAGTGGAACATGCAAATGTTCTCTCAAGCCTCGGTAAAGCCAACGCACCAAGTGCCGACCATGTCCCATAAGGTGTAGTGATCTCAGCAATTGAAAAGTGGTGGGTTCCGTTTGATCTGTATACCAATAAGTGCGAATAAAACGCACTACAGTCGCGTGAATGAGAAACAAGGAGTCAGGCAGCGAGTTAGCGCGTACAAACTAATCATGGGGCATCAGGTGGCCCTCAAGAAATAAATCCCCGACTGTCCCCAACCCCTCCCGAGCCCACCCCTGTATTTGGGCCATCGAAGGCACCCCACGCCTAGTAGGCAACCCACATATCGGGGTATTTGGGGCATACGGAAATGGCACCCGAGCCAATCTCTTCGCCTGTGCCCAATAATGCAACGCAACCTGCAACAAGTATGGAGGATCACGCATTTTCGGTGCTCCCGGACAGAGCTGGGACTGAAGAAACCCCGTCTCAAGCAACCCAAGGAGTATCCAATTTCGAATACGTTTTTGCCAGCCAACCAATAAGCCACCCACTGTAACTGCCCCACTATACAATACGTCTTAAAATCAGGCGCCCCCATGCCCCCGGCCGCACTAGGTAGCTGCAGCTTAGACAGCGCCAACCGATGTCTGCCCGCCCCCCATATCAGAGATGCTAATAGCGTATCAAGCACTTTAAAAATCCACGCCGGCAGAACCACCGGCAAATTCACGAAGTAATAAAGGAGGCGGGGTAGCATGACCATTTTCGAGACCGCCACGCGGCCCGCCACAGTTAATGGCAACGAATTCCAAAAGGCCATCTGGGAGCGCAACGAGTTGATGGTACGTACTACATTCCCGTCTATAGTATCAGCGTTTGATCTATAAATATTAACCCCCAAGTATTTAAAAGTGACCGGCTCAACTCGGAAGCGCATTTTACCAAATTGTAGAGTAGGAGACGCACAAGTATTATAGAAGGTGAAGGCCACCGATTTAGAAGCATTAAGGCGCAAGCCAGATATTTCCTCGAATCTATCAAAGGCAGCAGCTATCTCGCGTTTATCAACTTCCAGATCGTGAAAGTATAACAGCATGTCATCCGCGTATAAGGATACTGAATGTATCACCCCACGCAACTGTATGCCATAAGGGATCATAATCTGACGCAAGTACTGTGCAAGAGGCTCAAGGGCCAACACAAAAAGTATGGGGGATAAGGGGCAGCCCTGGCGTGTACCCCGGGATATTAAATAAGAGGGAGAGATGGTCCTACCCGTCTTAGCACGCGCCGTGGGACTGGTATACAACAATTTAATCCATGCGCAATAGGACTGGGGCAGGCCAAATTGAGACAACACCGCAAGCATATACGGCCAGCTGAAAGAATCAAAAGCTTGACGCACGTCTAAAGACAAGCAACCAGCAAGAGGGGAAGAGGCGGACGCCGCGTGTATTAAGGCATGGAGCCGATGGATATTCAAAGAGGTACTGCGTTGGGGTACGAATCCACATTGGTCCGTGTGGATCAACCGGGGAAGGAGTGGAAGGAGTCGTGACGCCAATACCTTACTCAGCACCTTGTACTCTGTATTCAGAATAGAAAGTGGTCTATAAGATAAAAGTTCAGTTGGTACCTTGTCTGGTTTCAATAAGGACGTGACTATCGCCTCCCTGGTAGTGAGAGGCAAGACCCCACTCTCTAGGGAAGTAGTATAAAGTTGCAACAACCTCGGAATCAACTGATCAGCAAATGTGGAGTAAAACTCCACAGGGAAGCCATCGGAGCCTGGTGTCTTGTTGCGGGCCAACGCCTTTAGTGCCATCCGAATTTCTGCAGCAGTAATCAGAGCAGCCAACCCCTTGGCCATTGAATCAGAAACCGTGGGAAGCTGGACCTCGGACATAAAGGAAAGCGTGGGAGCCATGTCATCTAAACATGGGGCAGTATACAACCGAGCATAATATTCCTGAAACGCAGCATTAATCTCACCCTGAGACGTGACCAGTACATTATCAATCGTGTTTATAGCTAAAACAGGGTAGGACTCATCATCGGCTGGATCAGTCTCGCCAGTAATGTACCTGCCCTATCCGCCTCAGAGTGTGTTCGCAGTGTGTAAGCTTCAAAATCCAACAGACGCAATCGCTCTAACAACTCCGCATACTTGATCCTAGCAGATTGAAGCGGTTCTGCGTCGTCCTCACTCCTCTGAGCCGCCACCTCCAGGGCCTGCAATTCCCCCTCCAGGTCAGTAATATCCCTAATCACTTCCCTCCGCGATCCCGCCAAAGTCCCCATGGCAACCCCACGTACTGTCACCTTGAAGGCCTCCCATTCGATAGCCCTGGACGAGGCAGTACCCTCATTCTCCACAAAAAATGCGTCAATAGCCGCTTTCAATTCCGCTCGATAGACCTGATCTTCCAAATGTAGAGGCTGCATCCTCCACGTTGGAATTGGAGCAGGTGAATGGCCCCACGACAACCGCAATGCTATAGGATTATGGTCAGATATCGTCTTGCCCAGAAACTCACAATATGTAATTGAAGAGGAGAGACCCGGGGAGCATAGAAAAGGATCCAGACGTGTGTGCAACTTATGGGGGTAAGAGTAAAAGGAATATTCCCTCATGTTCACATGCATTGCCCTCCAGACGTCCAATAAATCCCAACCCTGTGCCCAACGTGTCAAGGTTATGGCTTGTGCCCTTGCCGCCGTATTAGACAAAGGAGGATGAGAACGATCCAGGCCAATGTCGAATACTGCATTCAGATCGCCCCCCAGAAGCCATGGGACATGGGACCAGCCAGCAAGCGCCTGGGACACCGGCACAAAAAATGCCTCATGGTCCGTATTTGGTGCATAGAGGGACCCCAGTACTATCTGCCTGCCATCCAACGTTCCTAACAGAAGAACAAACCGGCCCTGATCATCTAATTTGCTCTCAGTAAGAGAGAAGGGAATGCCCGCCCGAACCCAAATGGCAGCCCCCCTGGAAAAGGCCGAATATGTCGTCGCAAAAACCTGCCCACGCCATCTCCTTTGTAGTTTCGCAGTTTCAGTGGGGATCAAATGGGTCTCCTGAATGCAAATTATGTGTGCTTTACAGCGATGCAACTGCGCAGCTATTCTATGTCGTTTTGCCATAGAACCCATACCTCGCACATTCCACGAGACAAGGGTATAAGAATTAACAGCAGGCACCATCAAATGGAATTAGACCCCCCAGGTCCCACCCCCATCCCCCCCACCCATCCCCCCACAATCCCCAGACCAAGCAGCATAGTTACATCAAAATCAACAGAATCCCAATACTGGGTCCAACGCCCAAACATCGTTCGACCAAACCGTGATAACAAAGTTAACATACTTCACATTCAACCAGTGCTACCACCTTTGGGGGAGGTCGCCAACACTAGCCACAAACGCACAAGTGCAATGAGGCACTCAGAAAAACGCCCAGAACGTGCACCGGGCCCGGGAACTTAGCCATCTGTTCCCTCCTGTCAAAACGGCATACAAGTGCTATGATGTTCTGCCAGTCAGATAAAGACCCATGTAGTGGATTACAAAACTACAATCCGGACAGGAAAACAATAAGAAGTTAAGTATATCCTACAAGGCAGAAGACAAAGAATCAAGAGTCCGCCGAGGCCAAAGGGTCCCTGCTGAGTCGTGAGGTCGCTGACGGGAACAGTGCTATGCTACCATCTGTATCAGTGTCCGTATTCAATCCTTCCGATGGGCTAGAGCTGATCTCTGGGCGAGTGATGCGAAAAGTGGAAGCAGCATGTAGAGCCCTCCGCCTGCCCTCTAGCACCTGCTGACGGCCCAATGAGCTGGAAAGCAAGCTTTGTCTGAGGATGCCCCTCTTACGTCTCCGAGGGGGACGCTGCGGTTTGGGCAGTGAGGAATCCATGCGTCTCGTAGGTTGGACATCGGGGAACGTCTTGTCCAGCCATTCCCACGCACTGTCAGGGGTGTCAAAAAACAAGGAACGCTGTTCATAGATGATTTTCAGTTTTGCGGGGAATAATAATGCAAATGACAGGCCTGCTGCTCGAGCCCGTGCCTTCACCTCCATAAAGGAAAATCTTCTGCGCTGGACTGCCAAGGTGTAATCCGGAAATATTGAAATCCTAACATTATCGATTTGGAGAGGGCCATTATCTCTTGCCGCCTAGAGTAGATGATCTCGATCCCTGTAATTTAAAATCCTGGCCAGGATGGGACGCGGGGCAGCGCCCGGAATAGGACATCGTGTTGGGACCCGGTGCGCCCTCTCAACCGTGAAATGTGCAGACAGTCCGGTGGGGGCCACAGTAGTCTTTAGCCAGTTTTCAATGTATTCCGTAGGCGAAGTACCTTCCTTCCCCTCCGGCAGACCCACTATTCGGAGGTTGTTCCGGCGCGCCCGACCTTCTGCATCATCCGCCCGTGCCTGGAGGGAGTCAATCTGCTGACGCATGTGCTGTAGTTGTTCTTCGTGGGCCTGTACCTGTGGTACCATGATTTCAACCTGCCGCTCAGTCGTTCTAGCCCTGTCCGCCAACTTCTTATGGTCATCTTTCAACAAGTTGAGATCCACCGAGATTATGCCCAGCTGCGCATCCAAAAAAGAACGGGAATCCCGAATCTCCCGCAAAATCATGTCCAGCTTGTCCCCAGAAGTGTTGGTCTCCACAGCTCCCTCCATCTGGTGGGACTTGGCGGAGGATTGACCCGAAGTCGGAGAGAGAGATCCTGCCCTCCCGGACCTCGTTGAGACTCTGGGTCTTCCTTTACCCATAGCCGGCGGCGTGATGGGGCCAGGCAGCGAGCCCCCGTCCACAGCAATTGATTACCAACAAGTATACCACAGCCAGCAGAGAGCCGCACCGGAGATACCAGCGACCACCACTAGCCAACAGCACAAGTCCACAGCAAGGAATCCACTCAGTTCAAACTGAAGGGCACCCCAGACCCCCCGACAGTGCATGGAAGTCACTATCTTTTGTAACAGCGATCTCCTCCTTCTGTCCGAAATGTAAATAAAGGAAATGTCACCAGTAATGTTTCATACAGCTCCTGTGTCGCCGGGTCCAAGCAGCTCAAGTAGAGCCCTGCGCAGCCAGGCACTCCCAACCGCAGGCTCATGTCAGTCCCAATTCGCCCCCAGCCTCAACTCCACACCAGGTATCCCCAGTCCGGGCAAGACACTGCGAGTGCCATGCGGCACGAGAGGACTCTTTTAGGGACACTGTCGTCCCGCTCCAGCACTCGCGGCAGGCCAAGGGAGGCCACCCCAACCAACTCGCACTGTCCGCCCCTCCAGGAGGGATCTCCAGCTATTCCCCAGTGCTGTGGAAGGGGCACAGGCTCCAAGCCCCAGCGCTTATCCTTGGCGCCCTTCACGGTCTCACCTCAGCAGCAGGGGGGCCCCACTCCAACTCTCCCAGCCACTCCTTCACTCTGCATGCAATATGTGGCGGGCACAGCCAGGATCCGCCGGGGAGCCGCCACCGACCCATGGCGTAATGCGGCCTCACAACCACTCGGGGCTTCTGCTGGGGAGCCCCTCCCAGCAACGGGCACAGCAGCCCCCACACACTGGCGCATCACCTGTCCCCTCAGGCGGAAGCAGGAATCCGACGCCTCAGAGCCCGCCCGGGCAGAGCCCCACTCAGGGGACACAGCAAAAAGGACGCTGTTTGGGTCCAGAGCCGGGGACTCGCGTGGGCGCCGCCGCCGGGCTCGGGCACCCGCAGCTCCCTCAGGCCTTGGGGTATGCCGCGGCTCCCGATGCACAGCAGGCCTCAGGAGGGCCAGGAATCGCCGCCGCCGCCAGGACCACTCCAGGTGGCTCCGGATGTCCAGAAGTCGCCGTCGAGGCAGCCTCGCTGTCTGGGATTGGCAGTCGCTCCCTTTCTACCGTCCGACAAGGTAGGGAGTTACGGATATTTGCTCGGATTACAAGCCCAGGCCCGGAGTTCGTCGCTTATGCGACCACCATCTTGGGCTGCTGACCACGCCCCCTTCAACATTTTAGGCTTAATTGTCCAAGGGCTGAGACCCCGTCCAGCCTTGTCTAACAAACAAGTGTTGGTATCTGTCTGGTGCTGTGTTAGAGAACTGACTACGCCGGGGTGCGAGATTGCTCTACATAAATAGCTCCTTTCAACAGAGTCAAAAGCCTGCTGAATATCCAGAAGACACAGTGCCCAGCTCTCCCCGAAAAATTGCCGCATGCCAGATATGTGCGAGTCTACACAAATTGTGTGTAGTGTTTCGACCGGGAATAAATCCGGCGTGGTCCGGGTGGACCAGTCGGGCCACATATGGCCGCCAGCACACCGCTTGGAATTTTTTCATCGATATTCAGGAGAGAAATGGGCCTATCGGAGCTCGGAGAGAGGGGTCTCTGTCCGGCTTTGGAATCATGGACACCAGAGCTTCCATCATGGTGTTAGGAAGTTCCCCATAAACCAGGGCTTCATTGAACACCTCTAGAAGGCGATCAGCCAGCTGCGGAGCACATTTTTGATAAAACTCTGCCGGGAGCCCATCGCTCCCGGGGACTTTCTCTGATTTCAGCTTTTTAATCGATGCTAACACTTCATCCCTGGAAATTGGTGCCCCTAGAGCTTCAGCGTCTTCCTCCCCCAGAGTGGGAAGCGTCATCCCATCAATAAATTCCTGTGATGCGTGCGGTCTAACCTGGATGGCAGTTTTACATGTGTGTTGTAAGTGGGTCGCAAATTCCTTTAGAATCGCGTCTTGCGTATACATCATGTTTCCTTCACAGCTTTGGAGCTGTAGGATAGGTGTGTGTTCTGTCTCCCTCCTAATCAATTGTGCTAGGAGTGCTCCTGACCTGTCCCCCTCCATGTGCAATCTTTGTCTATAGGTAGTATACCTGTGTTTTTCTAGTCTGGTCCAGGCCTCTAGTAACTCTCCGCGAACCCGCATCCATTCGGCCACACCTGTAGGCGCCCTGTGAAGAGCATCGTCCAGGGTCTTAAGTTGCTTTTCTAAGGATGCAATATCGTTTCTGAGCTGGTGTTGTACCCCATATGTGGTCCGCATGCCAATTCCCCTTAGGACCACCTTCATGGCCTCCCACTCTGTGGATCTATTGGCTGTCGATCCCCAATTATCCTCAAAATAATGTTGCACAGCCTTCATTACTGTCTGTGCGTATGGGGGGTCTGTGAGTGCCTCAGCCCTGAGCCGCCAGAGTGGAATGGCCAGTCGTCCCGGCCCACTTTTCAGGGTAAGTAATAATGGTGCATGATCAGAAAGATATCGAGGTAAATAGAAAATGCCCTCCATGGTAGCGGGAAGGCCCGGTGAGAGACAGCAGTGGTCAATTCGAGTAAATGTGTTAGCTGCAGGAGTGTAACAGGAAAACTCTCTTTTGGTAGGATTACGTGCCCTCCATTCATCCCATAGTTGCATGCCCCGCAGAATGGTATTGAGTGATCTCGACATGCGAGGTTTGGTATTATCTCTAGGGGGTTCTCTGTCTAATTCCGCATCGAAGATGCAATTAAAGTCTCCGAAAAGAATAAGTTCTGCACCCATATATGGTGTTGCTGCCTTCAGGACTGATGGGAAAACATCGGGGCAGTACAAGGTAGCATACAGCTGGCCCCGTCATCTTTTCCGTATGCTCGATATGGTATTCCCCCAAATATGCATTTCTTGGAGCCCCACAATTGCTATTCTGTACCTCTTTAAAAATGCGTGCACTTTGCGGCGTTTGTCAAGGCCGGCCATACCCTGAACATTCCAATTAAGTATCTTCAATGTTTGCCCTGGCATGGTAGTTTGTCTGTATGTAACTAAATTCTACCACCGGTTCCCCGGTGATTCCGACCCGTTAGTTTGTATGGCACAGTGTAATCCAGCGCGACCCTAAAAGTTCCCCAACAAACTGAAAAAACTTCGGAAATTGAACTAACCCATCTCCCTTCCCACCCCATGGGCAGTTGTGTGAGTTCCGATGAGTATATTGTGATCCATAGAAAAACCAGAACATACCGCCCCATACCACCCCCCGAAAACATTTCAACATTTTAGGCTTAATTGTCCAAGGGCTGAGACCCCGTCCATCCTTGTCTAACAAACAAGTGTTGGTATCTGTCTGGTGCTGTGCTAGAGAACTGGCTACGCCGGGGTGCGAGATTGCTCTCAAGCCTTCCAGGCGGGCCTGGACTCTGTTGGGGGGTGTCAGCTGCTCCTGCAGCCGCCCATGACCTTATTATAGATGATGATCAGCATGGTCTTCCACATATACATTCTGATCAGATTAGAAAGGAGACCAAGGAGTCTACGCATGCGATTCCAGACTACAAGTCTCCTAGGGGCCCCAGCAGGATACCTGTGTACCAGTCTCTCAGGTACCCCTCTATGATACAGTTACTAACTGAACTTATCTGTACAGTTTCTCTCTCCGGTATTCAGCTTTCAGTGTTCATTTGTGGCCGCTGCCTGGGTCACCGGCTCCAGCCTCCATGTCTGGCGTCGGTTCCACCGAGTCCGGCACTATCTCTGTGTCTGAAGCCTGTAGCGTGCTGTCTTGTAGGACTGTGATGCGACCTGAGCTCGCTGTCCGCTTAGGTTGTGATTGGCGTGTAGATTGTCTGCATCCCCTCAATGATGTTTTCGTTGATATTGCTCTAGTGGAGGCCGTGGAAGGCACTGGACGTCTCCCCTCCGGGGCTCTGGTATCTAGCCAGTCCCTCGCCTCCTCCACTGAGAAGAAAAACAATGCGCGCCCTTCACTCTCCACCTGGAATTTAGCCAGGAACATAAGGTTGTATTTTTAGTTTTAATCTCTCAGTCTACGTTTGACTGCAATAAAGGTCTGTCTTTGTTCCTGGACACTTTGCTTGTAATCAGGGTACACCGATATGGAATGGCCCTCAAAGAAAAAGCACCGTCCACTGCGTGAGAGCTGAAGGAAGAGATCTCTGTCCCTGGATTTGAATAGCTTCGCAATGATAGCTCGAGGAGACGCTCCGGGTCTAGGGGGAGCCACCAGTGCTCTGTGCGCTCTTTCAATACTGAAGAACTTGGACAACTGTTTGGAAGCCATTTCGTGCATGATCCATTCTTCAACGAACAGTTCCGCGGAAGGGCCCTCTGCTTTTTCAGGGAACCCAACAAATCTCAGGTTCCCTCTCCTCGACCTTCCTTCTGAATCTTCAGCCCTGTCGACCAACTTTATAACCTGTCATCTCAGTTCCACCACCGTGGCGCTAAGATTTTTCACTTCCATCTTTAAAGCGTCCGTTTCTTTCTCAGTGATGGTCACTCGATCTGAGACTTTTCGCTGATCGCACCTCAATAAATTAACGTCTATGGCCACAGTGTCTATTTTTCGGACCATGTCGTCCCTGGTCGATTGGATAGCTTGGATGACGTCCATTAGTGTGGGAGGGTCCTCGACAGCTCCCTCAGCAGTCCCCTTCCCCTGCGCTGGGTCCTCATCCCTGGCATCAGGGCCGTGGAATATGGGCTGAGCATAATTCGAGATTTTGTTGGTTTGCGCCTTCGCTACTTTATCCTTCCCCATAGTAACTGGCGTAGTGTGTCGACTGGTATGCTGTGGGACACCTCTAGATAGGGGAACTACCCGGGTGATCTGCACCCAGGAGCTTCAGTCCATCCAATGTTCAGCGCTTCTGAGCCCGGGCCTCACTGCTATCCTGTCGGTTCTTCAAGGTGGCCACCGTCCAGGGGTCCCCACAAGGGGTCCGGCTCTCTAGGATCCCAGAACGAAATTTAACCCGGTGATGCGTACCGTTGCCCAACGCCATCTCCCCCGCTTGTATCCCTTTTGGGGGCTCCCTCACAGGTCCCTTTGTGTTCTTTTCCCAGCTAGAATGGCCCTGGGCTACCGTCCCTCAGCCCCGTTCACCTCCACATCCCCAGAGGCGCATTCAAGTCCCTCAGTAGGGTCTTTATCTTCCCTGGGCAGGCAGCTCAATCCGGCCCCACCGCAGCCTCCTGGACTTGATTCTCAAGGGGGTCCCCACCGGGGCCCCGGCGCTCTCACCTCCATCTTGCCTGGACCCGATGGCACCTCCCTGGTTTATCTCGCCTCGCGATCCCTCGAGGTCACAGGCAATCCGCAGGATGAGGCCTCCTAGCAGCTCATGTGGGCGCCTGTGGCCTAGTCCTTCTACAGCTGCCTTATTGCCGCCGGGGAACAACGATCAAGCGGGCCCTCCCCATTGATGTGAGGGGGAGGTAATCACAGCCCACTCTGCTTCATGTGCCTCACGTCACCTCCGGCGCCGATTGCATCCCATGGACGGCCCCTTCACCATGAGCCCTTGTCAGCGGCTCCCGCGTCTTGGGATCTGAACAGCGCAATGGGGCCGAGCACCGTGTTACACACACCGGTCACTGCTCGACATCCAGCCAAAGCCCGCTCTCCGCAGGGGTCGCGGCGTACCTGAGCCTCTGGGATGGGGCCCGGGCAGATCTCGGGTCCGATCGTTGCGGCTCAGTCGCACCTTCGGCAGCTAAAATGGCGGCAGCTCCCCTCTGAGGCCGGATCTCCGTTTCAGCGATCGTGGGGTCCCTGGCAGGCACGATTGCTCGTGCAGTTGTGTGGTGTCTCACGGTACCCAGGAGACCAATTGCGAGCCAGACATGGGCCAGGATTCTTCAGGATTCTGCCCTAAATTGGGCTGCCGCGCGGAGCTCTCTCAGAGCACGTCTATGCAGCCATCATGGCAAGCCACGCCCCCTATTCTTTAACCTCTTTTTGAAGAGTCCTTGGCCACGCTGTGCCCAGTTGCAGTTGGAGAATCTAATGATATGGCACTGTCTTCTTTAATTTAACTTTCAAACCCTGTATTCACCCTGACAAAGCTCCAGATCAGGTCCAGGATCTTAACCGGCTGTGAAAACCTAAATGTTTTCTGGTTCTCCTGTTGTTGTGGGTGTAGGTGAAGGACCCAATCAATCATACATTTATATAGCGTAGCAATTCTCCCCTAGGGGTCTCGAGGCGCTGGAGCTTCTTTGCTGCTTTGTGGCGGTTTTAACACTCAAAACATACAGGTCTCTAGTTCTCTTCTAAATTACTAGAGCGCCTCGGTGCACCTAGGTGCAGTCAAGAGGTGCAGGGGGAGGCTGTTCGAGGCTTTGGGAGCCAGGTGTGAGAAGGAGCGCCCTCCGCTGTTCGGAGGATCCATTGGGTGTCTGCGAGGAAGAGGAAAGCTGAGCGAAGGTGTCTGGTTGGTTGGTGGTAGGTCAGGTATTTGTTGATGTATGCGGATTCTTTGTTGTGCAGGGCTTTGTATGCGTGGGTCAGCATCTTGAACTGGCATCTCTTCTAAATCGGGAGCCAGTGAAGTTTCTTGAGAAGGGGTGTGATGTGGGTCCTTCTAGGGTGGTCCAGTATGAGTCTTGTCACTGAGTTCTGTATTTTCTGGAACCCCTTCAGAAGGCATGTGGTGATTCCTAGAGCGTGTTTCCATAGTCCAGTTTGCTGGTGATGAGGGCCTGCGTGAAGGTCTGTCTGGTGTTTACCGGGAGCCACCTGAAGATGCTACATAGCATGAGAAGGGAGTGGAAACAGGCAGATGAGACTGCATTGACTTGTTTCTTCATGGATAGCTTGCTATAAAGGATGATGCCAAGGTTGTGGATGTGGTCTGTTGGGGCTGGAGGTTGGCTAAGATCCAGGGGTCACCACGTGTCTTTCCATGGTGAGGGGTTGTTCCTAAAGATGAGGACTTCAGTCTTGTCTGTGTTGAGTTTAAAACAGTTGTCCTTCATCCAGTCCGCGATGTTCCTTATGCATCTGTAGAAGTTGGCTTTAGTGGTGGAGGGGTCTTCGGACAGTGAGAAGATGAGCTGGGTTTTGTTGGCAGAGGAGATGATGTTGGGTCCGTGCAATCTGACCATGTCAAACAGGGGGGTCATGTAGGTGTTGAAGAGGGTGGGGCTGAGGGCCGATCCTTGGGGAACTCCGCAGATGATCTTCTTGGGTTCCGAGGCAAACGGTGGGAGACGGATCCTTTGGGTTCTGCCAGTGAGGTATGAGGCGATCCATTTGAGGGCATTTCCTTTTATCCCAATGTGGTGGAGTATGTTGATCAGGATGTGATGGGACACACTGTCAAACGTGGCAGACAAGTCCAGGAGGATGAGGGATGCCCTTTCTCAGTGGGCCAGGAGGGCTCTGATGTCATCGGTGTCTGTGATCAGGGCTGTCTCTGTGCTGTGGTTAGCTCAAAATCCGGATTGGGAGGGGTCCATGAGGTTGTGGTCTTCTAGGTGGCGGGTGAGTTGCTGGTTGATCGCCTTCTTGAAGACTTTAGCTAGTTAGCGGAGCAGTGAGATGGGCTGGTAGTTCTTCAGTCCTGCTGGGTCAGCAGATGATTTTTTTCAGGAGGGGTCTCACTTCCACGTGTTTCAAGTCCTCCAGGAGGGAGGACGCAGTGATGGTGGTGTTCAGAACCCTCCTAAGCTCGTCACCGTTTGTCTTGTGTTCGGTTGTTCCATACATTCTTCTGGTGTCAGCAGCTTTTCCACGCACCAGGGAAATGCACAGAAGGTGGTGGTGTGATGATTCCAGAATGAGAGGGTTGGCAGTTGGTTTTCGATCATGAGGAGATGGTGAGGAGAAGATGTCTGTGTCCTGCTGACATTAATAAACCTTACCTGAAAAGGTCGGCGTCTGAATCTTTACACTGGCGACGAGTTGCCAGTCAGCAGGACTCTCATGCATAGATACAGCATTGGAAGTGCCGGTGTCGTCTAGTGGCTTCAATGCGAGTGACTCGAAAGAGAAGTCTGGACGACAGGTCTGATAACCATGCACTACATCTCCCACAACTGAGGCACAACAGTATTGTGCCATCTTAAGGTACTGTGGACTATTTTGATTGTATAGGGATTTCCAAAGCCCCTTTGGATTTTTAGGCAATTCGGCATGTGGAAGCCGGTTCCCAGCACGTCTCCTGTCTCTGCCTTCTGGGCATCCTTCATTGCTACGCAAGCGTCATATGCGTGGCGGCCATATTAAATCAGGAAAGTGCAGATTTCTGTGATCAGCACACCACTGTGAATGCGTGCATCTGTTCGGTGACACGCACACCAGGGTTTTTGAGCAGATATTGATTTACTGGGTGCACGATTTCTAGTACACACCAGCCTGCGTGGCGGCCATCTTAAATCAGGAAAAGTGCAGATTTTGGTTATCAGCACACCACTGTGAATGCGTGCATCTGTTTCGGTGGCATGAACACCAGGGTTTTTGAGCAAATATTGATTTTTTGGGTGTACAATTTCTAGTACACGCCACTCAGCTCATTTACAAGCCAGCCCACAAGAACGTGTCCATTTTAAATCAGGAAGAGCGCCAATTCTCGGTGATTGGCACACCAACATTAATGCATGCATCTGTTGCGGTGACACACACACCAGACTCTTCACATTAAACAAGCATAGTTAATAGAAGCAATTATTAAGCAAATAAGCTTTACACTTGAGAACTATACTGAATTCAATGCCACACCTTTAAGCTACTTTATATAAGTATTTATGCACCTTTTGCTATTTTTGCTGCTAATTACACCTTTCCAGTGATACACCATCTTGACATGTGACATTCACTGAATTCATTCATCTAACAATATTTAAAGCGTCCTTTTGCTCCTGTGTGTTTTATCTGCTGGTAATATACATCCTTGTGATATAGTCATAGTTATTTTTATCGTGGTTAAGTTTTGAGGCACAAAGCGTCATGCAACAAGCAATAGTGCCACCAGCAGCTTTTGTGCCCAATCCTGCGTCTCCTAAGTTAGATTGGGAAAGGTGGAAAGAAGGGTTTGAAGCATGCTTTGATGCTCTTGAAGGAGATTCATTTACACACAAGAAAAAATATGCCATTATCAGGCATTGTTTGGGTTCAGAAAGCCGCAATATTTTTAAACATATTCCAAAAGAAGTTGTTCTCATAGCTGAAGGAGAAGGTGATGGGGTGGAAGATGAGTATGCCACAGTCATTAAAGCTCTGGATACACATTTCAGAGCTTGCTAAAACGTAACGTTGGAGAGACATTAATTCTACAAAAGAACTCAATTACCTGGAGAATCCGCTTCGAGTTATGTTGGTGCGTTACACATTTTAGCAGCCTCTTGTGAATATAAGGCACTCGAGGAAGAAATTATAAAGGACCAACTGGTTGAAAGACAAGCAATAGAAAGGTACAGGAAGCCCTCTTATCCAAACCACACCTGACATTGCTAAAGGCTTTAGACATCGCCACGAGGATAGAAAGCACAAACTCATATATGGAGCAAATGATATTGTCCGATGGTAAAGCTCAAGCACAGAAGGTCCTAGCGGTCAAAAGCAAGTACAAGAAAGCGTAGAAGTTCTGATAAGAGTGACAGTAGTAATAATGCAGCTAGGAAAATATTAGAATGCTATAGGTGTGGCAGTACCAATCATCTTGGCAATGCTAGGGTATGTATAGCTGTGGACAAAATATGTGCCAAATGTTCAAAGAAAGGTCACTTCGCAAGAGTGTGTAGGTCAGGTGGGAAAAGTTCATCTAGGAAGGTGCACAATGTGGAACTAACCACTGAAGGGGAGTCGTCATCCAGTGAAGAGGATCAAATCTTCACCATCCTGGACATAGAACACACAGAGGAAATATGTGGTGAAAATTCACATGGGATGAGAAGACCATCGTGTTCTATCAACATAAATGGTGTAGATGTCAGAGTCTGACAGATTCTGGGTCCCCATTCACTTTAATCAGTGAGAAAGTTAGGAAGGAATCTTTCCAAAACCGTGACTTAAGACAGTCTTCTATACACCCAGTGGGTTACGGTGAAAAGGTTATAGGTGAAATCAATGCTGATTTCAAATTCAGAGGCAGTAAGTCCAAGGGAATCGCATTTGTAGCAAGGGATGATTCATGCCTTTTAGGGTGGAAGGACCAGGGTAATCTAGGTATCATACTGGATCCCAATAACACCCACCAGGTTATACTGAAGAAGGAATTTTGCCAAGTGCAGGTAGTCAAGGAAGAATCAAAGGAGTTCATGTACCCAGAAGTTTTCAAGAAGGAACTAGGGCTGTTTAAAGGTTTTAAACATAAAATACGATTGGTGGAAGGAGCCCAAACTGTTGTGCACAAGGTCAAGAGGATGCCTTTGGCATTACAGTCAGAGTTAAAGCACGAATTGGACATATTGTGTTCATGTGATGTCCTAGAACAAATCAAGTCCTCTGACTGGGTGACTCCTGTGGTTCTTGATAAAAAGGCTAGTGGTGCCTTACTCATGTGTGTGGATTTGCGTGATCTCAACGAGCGTATATGACCATAAAGGTGGTGCTGGGAGGATTCCTGAATGAGAGGGTTGGCGGTTGGTTTCGATCGTGAGGAGAGGGTGAGGAGAAGATGTATATGTACTGCTGACATTAATAAACCTTACCTGAAAAGATCGGCGTCTGAATCTTTGCGTCTTGCATCTGAGGTTGAAGACATGGTGGGGGCAAGGGTCCGTGGGTACTCCAGAGTGCACAGAGTTTATGATAGAGATGGTGTCTTGCATGGTGAAGGGGTCCCTGTGTGTGGGAAGGACATCGGACTTTGTGTTCGTGGGTGTGAGCCGGTTGATGCTTTTGGCAGCAGAGGGTTGGCTTTCGAAGTTCTCATTGATGACCAAGATCTTGTTAAAGAAGAAGTCTGAAAGGTTGTCGCACAATTCCTGAGAGGGTGTAATGTCATCCTTGGTGGCTGCGGGACTGGAGAACTCCCTCACGATGGTGAAGAATTCCTTGCTGTGGTTTTTTAGGTCGAGCATTCGAGACCTCTTGTATATAATCTAGTATATACTTATATGTGTATGTACTTTGTGGGCTCGGGAGATCAGCCCTAGGACATGTCTGCTTCCGCTTGGGGACTTTTTTTCTGTTCAACTGCCTCTATTTAACTGTCTTGATAGAAAACGACCACTAGAGGTCAGTAAAATACCAGAATTGCTTTTTGCTTAAGGACTTTCTTTTTTAATTTTTCTGTTCAACTGCCTCTATTTAACTGTCTTGATAGAAAACGACCAGAAGAGGTCAGTAAAATACCAGAATCACTTTAGCATTCTCTAGATTCCAGTCCATAGAAATTGTCTTCCACGAGCACCCGTAGACAATAATATTTTTTCGAATCTTGTATTTTCAGTGATATGACCACCGAAGGCCCTGATTTTATATTAAAAACAGAGCTTTGGACTATACCATTTCCAGCTGAAAGGCAGTATTTCTCTCCATGTGTTCCCATACCTGGGGTGTCACGCAGTTTGGTACTTACTTTCCCTCCATGTTAAAGAACAGTAGATGTTTCAGCACCCAGGCTAATGTGCTGCATAGCTAAATACATATAAGGTCCCAAAGGCGAGACCGATTGCTTTGCAAATGCTTGTGCTAGCTTTGATGCAGTCTGCTAGGGTGTTCTTCTTTGTGTCTTTCAGTCGACGGTGGTACTGGTTAAGAGCGGTCTTGAAGGTGGTGCAATCATCCGTCTTTTTGCTGATGCGCCACTTCCTTTGTAGTTGCCAGCAGTTGTATTTGGTGGAGTGCAGTTCTTCGTTGAACCAGCTTGCTCTTTGGATTGGTCCTTTGGCAGGGACGATGGTGTTGGCACATTCTGTGATACACTCTGAGAAGTTTTATGCTGCTTGTTCTAGGTCGTGTGTACTGTCTGATAGGCCGGAGCCAAGAGCGCTGTTCCACTGGTCTTCTGATACTTTTTTCCAGTCTCTGCTCGTAGACTTGGGGGGCGCAGTGCCAGAGTAGGTGGGTCCTGAGATGGTGAAGTGGATGCTGTGGTGGTTGGATCAGGTGTGTTGTGTGACCTGGCTGTACCCAACTCTGTTGCTGGAGGTGAAAATGGGGTCTAGTGTGTGTCCTGCGATGAGGATAGGGCATGTGGCGAGTTGCTTGAGGCTGATGTTGCTCATGCTCTCCAGGAGGTCAATGGTGTTGGCATCGCTGGGGTCATTGAGGTGGAAATTCAGGTCCCCTAGGAAGATGTAGTGCTCAGTGTCGATTGCGAGTTGGGCTATGAGGTCTGGGATGGCGTCGCAGAATCTGGAGCGTGGTCCTGGTGGTCTGCAGGTAAGGGTGTCTCTGATGGTGCTTCTTCCGTCTGTGTGGAGTTGGAAGTTGAGGTGTTCCATTATATGGATCGGGTCATCTGAGGATGTCATGCAGCGGATGGTGTCCTTGTGGATGATGGTGATTACACCTCCATGTTTCTTGGTTCGGTCCTGGTGTGCCATCTTGTAGCTGGTATGCACACTGCTGCGTGGATGCTCACTTGAGTGTGGGTGTTTCCCTCCTCACCCATTCAGCTTCACCCTTTTGAGTCAGTGACTCCATAGCCTTATACTACTCCATGCTAGTATTTTCCTGTTTGTGAAGCAGTCATTGCTTCTGCCTACAACCCCATTTTTGACCTGTTAAACATAAAGAAAGGAAGGCAAGGCAGGGCTTTAGAAACTAAGCTAACAACAGCCCAAATAAGTTATATCATCCCAGCAGGCACGCTATCTACCATTGTTTGGAAGTTTCCTTATTTTACTTTTATCAGTATACTATTCTTCCCTTAATGTCCAAGCCTTGTTACCTTCATCTGACCATGTTGGATAAGGAAACCTAAGTAGGAAAAGTCAACCCTTCCTTCCCACTGGCACTCCTATTGAAGGCCCAAGTAGCAGAGATGTTAGTTCATTCACACTGCCAGCAGGATTAATTCTTCAAATCTGCCTTGGAGTACATGTGCTTTTCCTACAAGAATTATTGAAGCCCATGCCCATAGAGAGGATAGGCCAGATGCTTCAAATTCCAGGGATATCACACCACACAAACCTCCAAGCACTAGTAATCTAGTTACCTGAAATGACCAGTGGTCCATTACGACAGAGTAAAGAATTGTGCAAGCGCATGCACTTGGGCTTCAAACCTCAAACAATGTCTACACCTTAGTTCTAAGGTTTTCTTCCGGTCAAGTGCTATTGGGCTAAGGGACAACCTACATTCACAGGATAACCGTAAGGAAAGTGCCCTATTAAGAGCTTTGGAGGATGATGTAACTTTCTCTGATGATTTTCAGCTACTGGGTATTGTGGCATCAGCATCAACAGCCCACTCCATGCTCTATCTCCCTCTACCTTCCAAAGCCTCAGTGGTAACCCTCTTGTTCACCTGTTTGAACTACGACACCGAAAAAACACAGGGAGTGATCTTCCGTACAACAAGTAGCTCAGTTTGCCTGCTTCTTCCTCGATCACCCCTTAGAAAAATGTCCAGATTGTACTCTTCATGCTGAATATTTGACACTCACTGTTGGCAGCACTCTCTTGTTCTGGCACCTGTGGTCTGGTAGTGGCCCAGGGAATGATCTGGACCATTTGTTGAAATTGTACCAGGATAATATTCTGGGTGTCCTGAGTCCCTTAGTTTATTGAGATACTGGACCAAGACCTATCCTCCCAACCTTCACAATCTAATATGCCTCTCATATCTATTTCTATGCATTTGAAAAGAGTAGGGATCTTTGGAAATATTTCATGCAATGTTGTCCAGTGCCTCAGTTCTTAGAACCTAATTCCTGAGATAAGATGGGGTCTCTTATTTCTCACTGAGACTTGCCTGTAGGTCTCTTCAAATCCAAATTTGGCTAAGTGCCATACTGGACAGCTTTAAAACCCTATTCCATAACAGAACACATTCTTGGGGAAGGGTGGTGGTGGCTGTTGAATTTAAACACTGAAAAACAAATGACTTGGATGACAATTGCCAATATACGGTGTTTTGTTCATGTCAATTCTCCTCTAGTTGGACCCTTACTTTATGGAGAGGACTTACCGCTAGATGTTCGAATTGAATTTACAAATGCAGTTTTAGAGGTTTGTGGGCAGGTTTTGCTGTGGTTTATCAAGGTTGTACTGTTGCAAGGTTTTAATGTACGTGTGAATGTGGAGAACATCAACTAATCTCAAAAGTTAGCAAGCAACCATTTTATTTAGATCCTTCATCTGTCCCATTCATTAAACTGAATAGCACAATAGTTCACATTTTCAAAGCCCATCTTTGGGAATAACGTGAATACAAACTCTCCATGAGAGACTTAGAAAGAGTTAAAGCTAATCATAGAGCCACCAAATTGTCATTTCAGCCACTTCTGACTTTGAAAGCCTTGTTTAATCCCCAATTTCTTTCTAGTACTTTGTCCTACTAATTTGTCTAACTTCTCATCTATGGTGAAGTGTATATCACCATGGAAATAAGGCGGCAACTATTAGGAGAAGAATCAAATCTCGGTCCTCTGACGAACCATCTACAGTACCACTCTGAGGAAACTGGCAGCATGTTTGGCTGCTTACTTGGCACAACTGCTTAACACCAGTGTCTATTCAGGGATAGTGTCAGATGAATAGAAATAAGGCATACTTTCTCCCCTTTAAAAAAAAGTTTTCTTGAAATGTCACTGCTTCTAAAAATTACTAGCCTATCCCTCTCTTCCTTGCACTAGCAAAATTGTTACAGAAATTGTTTGCTAAACAACTCTCCTGCATTCTTGAAGATGTCTAGGCAATTAACAAACTCGTTTTTGTGTTGGATGTGTAACTGAATCCACAATCCATATTATAATGGGCAAGATTAGAACAATTGTGGCCAGTAATTTGTGGCCTTGCTGCTTGTGGATCCTTCAATCTCCAGTCCAGGAAAGACTGTGTTGTGAGTTTAGTTCAGGAAGTGTCTTTGAAACTGCAGATAAAATCTCTGGCCAGTTCCTGCTTTTTCATCCTTCACCTCAAATAAACAGCTCTTCCTTATTAAGAAATGACACGCATGCTTCTATAGTTGCTACTTGTGTACCATCCAGAATTGACTTTTGCAACAGCCTGCACCAGAAACTAACAGTGTATATTTTGTCAGTCTTTCAACAGGACTTGGTTTTGGCTGTCACAGTGGCAAAAAAATCTTTATCAGTATGATCATGTTTTAGAAGCTCAGAGGTTTGAACTGGCTGATAGTTGAGCAAAATGTGCAACTCAAGTGACTGTGCTTGCCCACAGGATATTGCATGGCATAGAAAAGCTGGAATTTGCTAAATAATTATAGCCAAGCATGCCAGCCCCTTCACTCTGACAATGTGCAATTACTAAACATACTCCTTCCATGTCTTTGTGTCTAGGCTTAGGAAAGTTGTATCTTTGAAAGTAAGAGTTCTGAATAATCGTTTGAGGCTTCCTAGGGCCCAGAAGATTTAGTTTGCACTAGCTTTCCAAAGGGTTATTTGATTCTTCTCAGTTAATGTATCTTTTGTGGCAACATGAATCTTTTGGGTATCCATGAGCCTCATGACTAATCAAATAAAAGCAATAAATCCAGTATCCTGTTTCCTATAAGAGCAGGGTTTGTGGCTGAAATACAATACAAATCATGAAGCTTGACATTTAATTTTAATCACAGCGGTTGTTTCATGTATAGAGCAAGGCAATGTCTGAGCTAGAACTATGCTCAGGAACCAATCACACTTGTCCATTGTATTTTACTTGAGCAAAGAAGTCAGTAAGCAAAATGTCACATTGATCAGTATCTGTCTGTGAACAAGTGATGTTAAGATCTCTGAGAAATAAGAGCTAATTTCAACTCTCTCTTGGACTGCTAAACAAGAAAGACACATCCCTTGATATAGTACCAGGATATCAGGCAGCAAAATCGCGACCTGCACACAATATATTTCTGGCATGAAAAACAACTCTTCTTGCCGATGTGGGTAGCTGCCGGATTTGGGCTTAGTCTTGGTCTCCATGCAGGGAAACCTATCAAATCTGGACATTTCTAAAACCGAAATACCCAGGGGAGTTCAAGGAGATGTGACTTGCATGAATCCCACTATGTTTTCTTATCTACAATGCCCTGCATTTTCCAAGCTTTACCTTAAAAAATAGCACTTTCCTCACTTTTCTGTGACAGTAAGTTCCAGTATCTTTGGAGAGCCACAACATTCCTACCACCAAGCATCCCCACACTTCTCCAGAAAAAAATTATACTTCGCTTGTGTGGCTGGACCTAGCGTGCATGAGGCAAAAAAATGCAGCATTTAGACATCCCAAATTTACGGCATGAAAATAACCCTTTTAGGCGATGTGCGACACTGCAGAATTCGACCCTGCATTCAGCCACCACCCAGGGAAAACAGCAAAACCCAGACAGTACTGAAAACTATAGGCCCAAAGAAGTGTAAAAGGTGTGACTTGTGTGGATCCCACTACTTTCTCTTACTCACAATTCCCTGACCACCCATAAGGTTATCCAAGATCACGCATGTTAGACCTGACCGCCTTAGGGTGGTCTTCCCCCAAACCTTTTGCCTGCTTGCTCCAATTTTGCTGAATTCTTTTGTTGGCCTTATGACTCTGAGGCTCTTTACCACTGCCAACCACTGCCAACCAGTGCTAAAGTGCATGTGCTTGTCCCCTGTAACATGATTTGATTGACTTATCCACAATTGACATATTTAATTTTCCTATAAGTCTGAGTAGAGTGCACCACATGTGCCCATGGCCTGTAAACTAATTGCTACTAGTGGGTCTGCAGCACTGATTGTGCCACCCACACAGGTAGCACTTTAAACATGTCTCATGCCTGCCACTCCAGAGTCTGTATGTGCAGATTCAACTGCCATGTCGACTTGGCATTTAAACCCCTATTGCCAAGCCTTAACCTCCACTTTTATTGCATGTAAGTCACCCCTAAGGTAGGCCCTAGCTAGCCCATAGGGCAGGATGCTGTGTAATCAAAAGGTAGGACATGTAATTTTAAGTTTTGCATGTCCTGATGGCAGTGAAAACCACCCAAATTCATTTTTCACTAGTATGAGGTCTACCCCTCTCAGAGGTTAACATTGGGAATTGCTTATTATACTTATAAGCTGTAATTCCTGATTGAGAAGGAGTAGCTATGTCTTGTTTCATATAATTGGAATGGTAATGATAAATCCTCTTTACTGGTAAAGATGAATTTATCACTACCATTTCAAAAATGCCACTTTTAGAAAGATGGCATTTTTCTGGTCTTAGCCCTGTGTGCCTGCAGCCTGTCTCCAATACAACTCTGGGTCGGTGACAGCTGGACTTTGTGCATTCCCTCTAGACAGCCACACACAAAGGGAGCTTAGCTGTGACTCATGGGCCATCCACATCCTGATGGGTCATCCTGGGCAGGATGGGAGGGAGGGGCTGGCACTTACACCTGAATAGGCTGTGTCCTGTCCCCACACAAAGGGCTGCATTCCCCCTGTAGTGAGTCTGGAGCCAGAGCTGGGAGGGAGGACCTCTGTGCACTTCAAATCCCCTCTTTGAAGTCACTTCCACTTCAAAGGCACAACTGGATGTAAGTACTGGGTCTCTGACCCCACCAAACCAGACACTACTCGACCTGTGAAGAAACTCTGCCAGGAGAAAGGATTGCTGTGCTGCTACAAGGACTGCCAATCTGCTGGGCTGCTGCTCTGGAAAAACTGCTTCTCTGCTGTGCCGCCCTGCTACCTGCTGCCTGGCTGAGGAAAAACTGGACTATCTTACTTGAAACTAGAAGTGATCTCCAAGGACATGCTTGCTTGCCTCCTGTTTTGAGACTCAGGGATATCAAAGTCTTACCCCCTGCTCTGGTGCCTGGTCCTTTGCAAGTGTATCCAGGTGCTTGCTCCAGTGGAACTGAAACATCCTCTACTGCATGAGCAGAATCGATGCATCGCTGCTGTTGTAGGAACTGAACCGGCGCATCGCACTTGAAACCAGTGCATTACTGTTAGAAATGGGGGTCTCTAGTTGGCAGAGGTAGGTACCTTTGTCCAAGTAGGGACCCTTCTTCCTAGTCAGGGTAAGGGGGTTACACTTCTAAAATAACCCCTGCTCACCTCCTTGGTAGCTTGGCATGAGCAGGCAGGCTTATCTCAGAGGCAGTGTGTAAAGCATTTATGAACACATACAGTAATACAGTGAAAACACTACAAATGGACACCACACCAGTTTAGAAAAAGAAGAAAAATCTAAACCAAACAAGACCAAACGACAAAAATCCACAATATGGTAATAAAAATATAACTTTCAAATGGCAGAAATCGTTCAGTTCAAAGCGAATTGGGAAATGTTTCCCACAAAGTACCTTGAATGAGTCGCGCACACAAACAAAAAGGGTTGCAGTGAAGGTGATGCGTCGGTTCCTTACACTCAGGGAAGGTGATGCGTTGGTTCCTTGCTTCGGGGGAGGTGATGCGTCGGTTCCTTACTGCTGCGCAGGTGAGGTGATGCATTGGTTCCTTACCGAAGAGGAGGTGATGCATCGGTTTCTTACTGCGTGGGGAGGTGATGCGTCGGTTTCTTACTGCGTCCCCCAACGATGCGACAGACCTGGCGCCTCGATGCGATGCGGCGATCTGGGACAATGCATGGGTTCTTGCAGCCACACAGCAGGGCTTGCGTCAGAATCGGTGCGGTGATCTTGGACTTCAGAGACCGGTGCACTCGATGCGGCATGCAGTGATTTCTCGAGCCGCGGGCAGGTGCTGCGACGGTTTCTTCAGTGATGCGTCGAAAACAGGTGCAGATGCGTCACTCTTCTTGTTGCTGCGTTGCTTTTCTAGCTCCCAATAGCCAGAACAACCTCCAGAGCCCCAGAGCAGTTACAGGCACCTCTTGGTAGGTCAGAACTCCCAGCAAGGAAGTTCAGGGGAGCAGGGGTTGAAGTGTTTGTGTCCCTGAGACTTCAGAACAAGAGGCAAGCTCTTCTGCAAGCCCTTGGAGATCTTCCTCAAGCAGGGGACACAGCAAACAGCAAAGTCCTTTTCCCTTTCCTTAGTAGAAAGTAGCCACTGCAGGTCAACCCAAGACAGCAAACAGTGCAGATGCAGTACTCCTCCTCAGTTTCTCCAGCATCTTTTCCTTGGCAAAGGTTCCTCTTGATTTCCCAGAAGTGATCTAAAAGTCTGGGGTCTGGGCCCCTTTTTATATGGTAAATCTCTTTGTTCTCTCCTGGCCCAGGACTCTGTGCCCAGTCCAAACCAGTTATGGGGGGCACTATGCAAGTGCACAGCAACCTCCATTGTCAGTGTGAGCCCTGGCTCCAGACACACCACAGGGGGCGGAGCCATCATTGTGGAAGGCAGGCACAGCCCTATTCAGGTGAAGGTACTACTCCTCCCACCACTCCAAATGCAGGTCTATTCAGCCTAGCGCTGACTCATCCAGACTGTCTGAAGCTACTGCACCTCCCCAGCCTCTGTCACTCCAAAGCCAGCCAGTCAATACACATCCTAGCAGAGGCACACTGGATGGCTAAGCAAGAAAATACCTACTTTCTAAAATTGGTATTTTCAAACACAGAATGCAAAAATCACCCTCACTAAAAGAGGCATTTTAACATTCTGAGTTCAGGCATACTAAACTTTATTTTCCGACCTTGATCCCAGGGATAGTTATGTTTATAAGATGCCTTAAGCAAACTCATTCTATCCTATGGGAACAGGTAGCATTGCAATAGTGAAATACAAAATTAGCAGTATTTCACTCTCAGGACATGCCACACACACCAGGGCATGTCCTACCTTTCGCATACAGTGCACCCTGCCCACAGGGGACCTTGGGCCTACCTTAGGGGTGACTAATATGTAAGAAAAGGGAAGGTTAGGACCTGGCAAGTGGGTGCACTTGCCAGGTGGACATAGCAGTACCAGACTGCACACAGGCTCTGCAATGGCAGGCCTGAGTTACATTTACAGGCTGGATGGCACAATCAGTGCTGCAGCCCACTAGCAGCATTTGATTTACAGGCCCTGGGCACACACAGTGCACTCTACTAGGGACTGACTAGTAAATCAAATATGCCAATCATGGAATCACCAATCCATCATAACAATTTACAGAGAGAGCATATGCACTTTAGCACTGATCAGCAGTGGTAAAGTGCCCAGAGACATAAAACCAACAAAAAGAGGTCAGAAACAAAAGGCCACAAAGCAAAGAATCTGGGGATAAACCCGCTGTAAAAACCAGGTCTAACAATCTCCAGCAGAACCGATGCATCGGAACCACCACATCACTGCCACTGCGGTGAGAGATGGTCAACTCATCTCCACCACTTTGTGGAGAAACCCGGTGGATCGCACTCAAACAAACGCATCTTGGATCCGACGCTGCATCTTCAGAACCAGTGCATCACCATCGTTGCATGGAGAAAATGGATGTTTCACCTTGGCTGCAGGATCGACAGTGATGCATCACTCGGCTGCACTCCACATCTCACTGTTGCGACCAGGATCTAGGTGCTTTTGTTTAAGCCTGGGCAGAGTTTGTGGACTTCCGCTATGTGGAACTCCGCAAAGTGACCAAAAAACTCTGACGCACTACACAGAGTTCCACAAGCGGCAGAGTGAGCTTGGTTACGCTTGTTCGCGTTGATTTTCAGAGCCGGGTATGTGTCCTGCGCTGGAAAATCAACACGAAACGGTACCATGCGCAGCGCAAGAGGGCTCTGCTTCTTTTCTGCTGCTTAAGTAGATATTCTACTTGAGGGGCAACTTTCTCAACGAGGACGGAAGGTTTCTCAACATGAGCAGTTGCGACCACCCAGGACCGCCCGCATTGAGAATTCAGACTGCCCGCATTGAGAAATCTCACCAGAAGGTGGATTTTTCGCGCTCGCCAAATTGACGTTGGAGAGTGTGAGCGAGGAAAAATCTTGCTGTGAGGTGGATTTTCCTCGCTCACCAACTTGACGCTGGAGAGCGCGAGTGAGGAAAAAAACTCTGCTCTGGGATTTTTTCGAAACTCCGCATGCGCCAACTTGGATTGTGGTTCTTGGTACAAACCTCTACCAACCAGAAACCCGATTTCTAACAAATCACATATCTCATATTTATATAAAGGGAACATTCTGGTCCAGCAATTCACAAAATTCCTAGCACCTTTCAGTTTCACTGTTCTCCCAATAAAAACGATGCCCAACTTGTGCAGCTGGGTCTGGTGCTCGCTACAGAACAAGCTCCAAAATGCGACTTGGAGACATCACTTCGCTGGCATAAAAAACTATTCCATTAGGTGATGTGAGTAGCTGCGTAATATGGGCCCGGGCTGGGCCACCAACCAGGAAAATCTTTCAAGCCCAGATATTTCTGAAAAATAGACACCAAGAAGAGTCCAAGGAGGTATAACTTGTGTGGAACCCACTATGTTTTCTTATCCACAATGCCCTGCAAACCTCACATTTTGGCTGAAATCTCAGATTTATCTCATGATTCTGTAAGGGAAAGTTCCAGAATCTGTAGAGATCCAGAAAGTTCCTGCCACTCAGCTTTCCCACACTTCACGCACTAAAAACAATGCCCAACTTATGTGGCTGAATCTAGCACTTGCGACAGGAAAGCCCCAAAATGTGATGAGAAATCATCACTTTTCTGACATAAAAATACAATTGTTATAGGCAATCTTCGTAGCTCCCGATTTAGGCCCTAGCTCTGTTGCACCCCAGGCAAACTTACCAAATCTGGACATTTTTTTAAACGAAACACCAGGGGAATCCATAGTGGTGTGACGTTTATGGATTCCACTACATTTGGTTACCCATGATGCCCTGCAAACCCCAAACTTTGACTAAAAAGACACACTTTCCTAACATTTCTGTGAGGCAAAGTTCCAGAATCTGTGGGGATCCACAAAAATCCTGCTACACTGCGTTCCAACACTTCTCCTAATAAAAACGTCATCCCCCACTTGTGTAGCTCAGCTCTGGTGTCTAGTGAGCTTTCTAAGCCCTTTGGAGGGCAAATTGGACGCAAACCCCCCTATTTTCTCCACATAGGGTCTGAAAGATTGCATGCCCATGCCCTTTTGTTTTCTGCCATATGGAAATTCCTGGTATCTAGTGGGTTTTCTAACCTTCCTGGGAGGAAAAGCAATGTACTGCCCTGGGTGGAGAGGGGGACCTCTGGCCCTTGCCCAAGTGGCCACTCCCCTGTGAAGAAAGTAATCCCTGGTGTACCGTCGGTCTCCAACCCCTGTGGGGTAGATTAGGGGCAAACCCTATCTGTCCCTAGAGGGGCTCAAAGACTGTATGCCTCTCCATGGCCCAATGCCAGGGAGTTCCACCCCTACCCCTTTTTTCACCATGCAGGTATTCCTAGTGGTTTATAACCCCCTGGGGACGGATTGAAGTGATGGCCTGGACCGATGTCAGGATGGGCCACCATGCTGCTTTTGCACCCACTCAGGGAGTACATTGGAGGCAATTCCCACCAATGTGCCCCAACTGAATTGGCAGAAATACTGTATAGCTTGAGTCAGGGAGAGCACTGGCCTTTGGACAAGGAGCAACTTCCCCACAAAAAAGAACTCCATGGTGTCTAGTGGGTTCCAGTAGAGAGAGACAGCACTGGAAAGGGAACAGTGTTCCCTTTCAAATGCTTCCTCTCCTTCAAAGACCAGTTCTTGGGGAGAAGAGTTATGACCCCTAGCACCGATCAAAAGTGAAAGCAGACTGTGCCATTGACACGGTCATCTTTCACTTTGTTTTGCTGTGAAGTCAGCACACTCTGCCCAGTGGTGTTACAGCAAAACCAACAAAAATCAAATTGACATGCAAGGGAGTCTCTTCCCTCGCATCCAAACTTTGATTTTTTGAAAGAAAATGCTTCTGGTGATTTCACCAGAAGCATTTTCTTCACTTGTGCAGCTGTTGACATATTCCTATGACCACGGTGTAAAGCTAGTGCAACCATGTTGAACATGTTGACTACGGACAAACTAAAGTAGATACACAGCTTAATTTTATGTGTTGCTACAATACTAAGTATAGTCAGAAAATACTAGGGTGCTTTGACAGGAGTCTTAGCATATTTCCCTTTGCTTTTGCTGTGCAAGGAGCTAGATCTAAAACCGTGGAATGGCATATGAAGAAGGTAGGATCTGGCTGAACTCTTCTATGTTCGCCAACTTCTCATTAGTCATATCAGCCGAAAAAGCAGTGCTAGCTATGATAGGTTGCAATTGTGCAGTAAACACAGACATCAGCACACTTAGGTTATCTCCTTCATATAATAAAATAGGTGACATGTCATGACATTTTTTGTTTGTTCACTGACCTAGGGGTGCATCTAGCTCTCTGGAGTTCATAATGTCCACCTAGAAATGTGTATTGCATATGAGGTTCCAAGAGGAACTGGGAGTATGTTGGGTGCTAAAAATTGAGTAGGTTAAAATATCTGTCATCTTCCTCCCATGACAGAAGAGCTGCGCTCATGGACTTGTTGATTTCTGCAGTTGTCTCTCTAAATCTTTACCTAATTCCCCCACCATTGGCTTCCTAAACCTCTTCTCCCAAGTTTTGAGCCCAATAGTGCTGTTATCTATTTTCACCATCCCCAGATCTCACACTTGGTGGATGGATATAATTGAAGAAATGTTTCACTGGTATGGGGGAGGTTACACAAAAATGCAAATTTGCCCACACCATCCCCCTTATCTAGGCAATGACCATCAGAGTGCAAAACAAAATTAGAACAATGGTTGCCCAAGGATAGGTAGTGTGCACTTTTTTCCACAATCTATGCTTCATGGTGAATCAATCTACCTGATCATTCTACCAACGCTGACCTCCTTTTGTGACTTGACTGTTCATTATACTGACTTTAGAAAATGACTCCCCCCTTTAGACTTTGTTGATTTATGCTAATCTTTGGCTTGGATTTTCTACTCACTCTCTTTTTTTATTTTTGTTTCATATTTCAGAATGTGAATCCTTCTATGCAAGAATCTTTTTTTTCCTGTCACATCTTCTCTGTTTGAGTCTGTTAACCCCTTCGCTGCTAGGCCTTTTCCCCTCCTGTGCTAAGCCTTTTTTTGGCTATTTGGGGTAGTGCGTGCTTAGGCCCCTGTAACTTTTTGACCACATAAGGTATCCATGCCAAATTTGTGTCCTTTTTTTCTAACATCATGGGGATTGTAAAGGTACCCAGGGTTTGTGGATTCCCCTGGAGGGGACCCAGAAATTAGTCAAAATACAGCTAAATTTTGTTTTTTTTTGGAAAAATGAGAAAAAAGGGCTACAGATGAAAGCGTCTTGATTTTTCCCTGCAAATGGAATCAAAAAGGGGTTGTGGTGCTGAAATCACCATCTTCCCAGCTTTCAGGGACAAGCAGACTTTTGTCAGAAAACCAACTTTTTTACACAGTTTTGGCATTTTTCTGGGACATAGCCTATTTTTGCTATTTTTTGTGCTTTCAACCTCCTTCCAGTTAATGGTAGAAATGGGTATGAAACCAATAATGGATCCTGGAAAGCCATACATTTCTGAAAAGTAGACAAAATTCTGAATTCAGCAAGGGGTCATTTGTGTAGATCCTTAAAGTTTTCCTTATAGAAACTAACAGTTAAATAAAGGAAAAATTGAAAATTTGTTGAAAAAAACAGCCATTTGTGTCAACGTTTTCACCTGTAACTTCTTCTAATTATGACAGCTATTTGAAGGCAATATACCGTTATATCCGCTGGACCTTTCTGGTTGTGGGGATATATAGGACTTGTAGGTTCACCAAGAACCCGACGAACCCAGAGCCAATAATTGAGCAGCATCTTGCAATGGTTGTTTATTATGTACCGGGTATATAGCAATTATTTTGGGAAAATGTATACATGGAAAAATTGTTATGAAAGACACCTATGTATTTCTGAAATGGGAACAAAATTTAGATTTTAGAAACAGTAGATATTTGCACATTTCCGAAATTGGGAGTACCCATACTAGCATGAGAATTATAGGTCATTTTTCAAAATGACTTATTTTTTACACATTGTCTTTCATTTGGAAGGCAGAAATGCATCGAAAATCAATAGGTAATAACAGTTGCTCTACAATTCTGTGTTACCCTAAGTCTCCCGATAAAAATGGTACCTCACTTGTGTGGGTAGCCCTTGTGCCCACAACAGGAAATGGCTCAAAATGCAACGTGGACGTACCACATTTTCACAATGAAAAATTACCCTTTTTGGCAAAGTGCCTAGGTGTAGTTTTTGAACCCTAGCTCTGCCGGCACCTAGGGAAACCTAGCAAACCTATACATTTTTGAAAACTAGACACCCAGGGGAATCCAGGATGGGGTGACTTGACTGCCTCCCACCAGGTTCTGTTACCCAGAATCCCTTGCAAACATAAAAAATTGTCAAAAAAACCACATTTTCCCCACATTTCTGTGGTGGAAAGTTCTGGAATCTGCGTGGATCCACAAATTTCCACCCACCCCGCGTTCCCCAAAGTCTTACGAGAAAAATGGTACCTCACTTGTGTGGGTCGGCCTAGTGCCTGCGACAGGAAACGGCGCAAAACGCAACGTGGTCACACCTCAATTTCGCAGTGAAAAATGACCCTTTTTTGGCAAAGTGCCTAGCTGTAGTTTTTGAACCCTAGCTCTGCCGGCACCTAGGGAAACCTAGCAAACCTATACATTTTTGAAAACTAGACACTCAGGGGAATCCAGGATGGGGTGACTTGACTGCCTCCCACCAGGTTCTGTTACCCAGAATCCCTTGCAAACATAAACAATAGTCAAAAAAACCACATTTTCCCCACATTTCTGTGGTGGAAAGTTCTGGAATCTGCGTGGATCCACAAATTTCCACCCACCCCGCGTTCCCCAAAGTCTTACGAGAAAAATGGTACCTCACTTGTGTGGGTCGGCCTAGTGCCTGCGACAGGAAACGGCGCAAAACGCAATGTGGTCACACCTCAATTTCGCAGTGAAAAATGACCCTTTTTTGGCAAAGTGCCTAGCTGTAGTTTTTGAACCCTAGCTCTGCCGGCACCTAGGGAAACCTAGCAAACCTATACATTTTTGAAAACTAGACACCCAGGGGAATCCAGGATGGGGTGACTGGACTGCCTCCCACCAGGTTCTGTTACCCAGAATCCCTTGCAAACCTAAAAAATTATCAAAAAAACCACATTTTCCCCACATTTCTGTGGTGGAAAGTTCTGGAATCTGCGTGGATCCACAAATTTCCACCCACCCCGCGTTCCCCAAAGTCTTACTGAGAAAAATGGTACCTCACTTGTGTGGGTCGGCCTAGTGCCCGCGACAGGAAACGGCGCAAAACGCAACGTGGTCACACCTCAATTTCGCAGTGAAAAATGACCCTTTTTTGGCAAAGTGCCTAGCTGTAGTTTTTGAACCCTACCTCTGCCGGCACCTAGGGAAACCTAGCAAACCTATACATTTTTGAAAACTAGACAACCAGGGGAATCCAGGATGGGGTGACTTGACTGCCTCCCACCAGGTTCTGTTACCCAGAATCCCTTGCAAACATAAAAAATTGTCCAAAAAAACACATTTTCCCCACATTTCTGTGGTGGAAAGTTCTGGAATCTGCGTGGATCCACAAATTTCCACCCACCCCGCGTTCCCCAAAGTCTTACTAGAAAAATGGTACCTCACTTGTGTGGGTCGGCCTAGTGCCTGCGACAGGAAACGGCGCAAAACGCAACGTGGTCACACCTCAATTTCGCAGTGAAAAATGACCCTTTTTTTGCAAAGTGCCTAGCTGTAGTTTTTGAACCCTACCTCTGCCGGCACCTAAGGAAACCTAGCAAACCTATACATTTTTGAAAACTAGACACCCAAGGGAATCCAGGATGGGGTGACTTGACTGCCTCCCACCAGGTTCTGTTACCCAGAATCCCTTGCAAACATAAAAAAGTGTCAAAAAAAACACATTTTCCCCACATTTCTGTGATGGAAAGTTCTGGAATCTGCGTGGATCCACAAATTTCTACCCACCCCGCGTTCCCCAAAGTCTTACGAGAAAAATGGTACCTCACTTGTGTGGGTCGGCCTAGTGCCTGCGACAGGAAACGGCGCAAACCGCAACGTGGTCACACCTCAATTTCGCAGTGAAAAATGACCCTTTTTTTGCAAAGTGCCTAGCTGTAGTTTTTGAACCCTACCTCTGCCGGCACCGAGGGAAACCTAGCAAACCTATACATTTTTGAAAACTAGACACCCAGGGGAATCCAGGATGGGGTGACTTGACTGCCTCCCACCAGGTTCTGTTACCCAGAATCCCTTGCAAACATAAAAAATTGTCAAAAAATCCACATTTCCCCACATTTCTGTGGTGGAAAGTTCTGGAATCTGCGTGGATCCACAAATTTCCACCCACCCCGCGTTCCCCAAAGTCTTACGAGAAAAATGGTACCTCACTTGTGTGGGTCGGCCTAGTGCCTGCGACAGGAAACGGCGCAAAACGCAACGTGGTCACACCTCAATTTCGCAGTGAAAAATGACCCTTTTTTGGCAAAGTGCCTAGCTGTAGTTTTTTAACCCTACCTCTGCCGGCACCCAGGGAAACCTAGCAAACCTATACATTTTTGAAAACTAGACACCCAGGGGAATCCAGGATGGGGTGACTGGACTGCCTCCCACCAGGTTCTGTTACCCAGAATCCCTTGCAAACATAAAAAATTGTCAAAAAACCACATTTTCCCCACATTTCTGTGGTGGAAAGTTCTGGAATCTGCGTGGATCCACAAATTTCCACCCACCCCGCGTTCCCCAAAGTCTTACGAGAAAAATGGTACCTCACTTGTGTGGGTCGGCCTAGTGCCTGCGACAGGAAACGGCGCAAAACGCAACGTGGTCACACCTCAATTTCGCAGTGAAAAATGACCCTTTTTTTGCAAAGTGCCTAGCTGTAGTTTTTGAACCCTACCTCTGCCGGCACCTAAGGAAACCTAGCAAACCTATACATTTTGAAAACTAGACACCCAGGGGAATCCAGGATGGGGTGACTTGACTGCCTCCCACCAGGTTCTGTTACCCAGAATCCCTTGCAAACATAAAAAGTGTCAAAAAAACCACATTTTCCCCACATTTCTGTGGTGGAAAGTTCTGGAATCTGCGTGGATCCACAAATTTCCACCCACCCCGCGTTCCCCAAAGTCTTACGAGAAAAATGGTACCTCACTTGTGTGGGTCGGCCTAGTGCCTGCGACAGGAAACGGCGCAAACCGCAACGTGGTCACACCTCAATTTCGCAGTGAAAAATGACCCTTTTTTGGCAAAGTGCCTAGCTGTAGTTTTTGAACCCTACCTCTGCCGGCACCTAGGGAAACCTAGCAAACCTATACATTTTTGAAAACTAGACACCCAGGGGAATCCAGGATGGGGTGACTGGACTGCCTCCCACCAGGTTCTGTTACCCAGAATCCCTTGCAAACATAAAAAATTGTCCAAAAAACCACATTTTCCCCACATTTCTGTGGTGGAAAGTTCTGGAATCTGCGTGGATCCACAAATTTCCACCCACCCCGCGTTCCCCAAAGTCTTATGAGAAAAATGGTACCTCACTTGTGTGGGTCGGCCTAGTGCCTGCGACAGGAAACGGCGCAAAACGCAAAGTGGTCACACCTCAATTTCGCAGTTAAAAATGACCCATTTTTTGCAAAGTGCCTAGCTGTAGTTTTTGAACCCTACCTCTGCCGGCACCGAGGGAAACCTAGCAAACCTATACATTTTTGAAAACTAGACACCCAGGGGAATCCAGGATGGGGTGACTTGACTGCCTCCCACCAGGTTCTGTTACCCAGAATCCCTTGCAAACATAAAAAAGTGTCAAAAAACCCACATTTTCCCCACATTTCTGTGGTGGAAAGTTCTGGAATCTGCGTGGATCCACAAATTTCCACCCACCCCGCGTTCCCCAAAGTCTTACGAGAAAAATGGTACCTCACTTGTGTGGGTCGGCCTAGTGCCTGCGACAGGAAACGGCGCAAACCGCAACGTGGTCACACCTCAATTTCGCAGTGAAAAATGACCCTTTTTTGGCAAAGTGCCTAGCTGTAGTTTTTGAACCCTAGCTCTGCCGGCACCTAGGGAAACCTAGCAAACCTATACATTTTTGAAAACTAGACACCCAGGGGAATCCAGGATGGGGTGACTTGACTGCCTCCCACCAGGTTCTGTTACCCAGAATCCCTTGCAAACATAACAAATTGTCAAAAAACCACATTTTCCCCACATTTCTGTGGTGGAAAGTTCAGGAATCTGCGTGGATCCACAAATTTCCACCCACCCCGCGTTCCCCAAAGTCTTACTGAGAAAAATGGTACCTCACTTGTGTGGGTCGGCCTAGTGCCTGCGACAGGAAACGGTGCAAAACGCAACGTGGTCACACCTCAATTTCACAGTGAAAAATGACCCTTTTTTGGCAAAGTGCCTAGCTGTAGTTTTTGAACCCTACCTCTGCCGGCACCTAGGGAAACCTAGAAAACCTATACATTTTTGAAAACTAGACACCCAGGGGAATCCAGGATGGGGTGACTTGACTGCCTCCCACCAGGTTCTGTTACCCAGAATCCCTTGCAAACATAAAACATTGTCAAAAAAACACATTTTCCCCACATTTCTGTGGTGGAAAGTTCTGGAATCTGCGTGGATCCACAAATTTCCACCCACCCCGCGTTCCCCAAAGTATTACGAGAAAAATGGTACCTCACTTGTGTGGGTCGGCCTAGTGCCTGCGACAGGAAACGGCGCAAAACGCAACGTGGACACACCCCAATTTCGCAGTGAAAAATGATCCTTTTTTGGCAAAGTGCCTAGCTGTAGTTTTTGAACCCTAGCTCTGACGGCACCTAGGAAAACCTAGCAAACCTATACATTTTTGAAAACTAGACACCCAGGGGAATCCAGGATGGGGTGACTGGACTGCCTCCCACCAGGTTCTGTTACCCAGAATCCCTTGCAAACATAAAAAATTGTCAAAAAAACCACATTTTCCCCACATTTCTGTGGTGGAAAGTCCTGGAATCTGCGTGGATCCACAAATTTCCACCCACCCCGCGTTCCCCAAAGTCTTACGAGAAAAATGGTTCCTCACTTGTGTGGGTCGGCCTAGTGCCTGCGACAGGAAACGGCGCAAACCGCAACGTGGTCACACCTCAATTTCGCAGTGAAAAATGACCCTTTTTTGGCAAAGTGCCTAGCTGTAGTTTTTGAACCCTAGCTCTGCCGGCACCTAGGGAAACCTAGCAAACCTATACATTTTTGAAAGCTAGACACCCAGGGGAATCCAGGATGGGGTGACTGGACTGCCTCCCACCAGGTTCTGTTACCCAGAATCCCTTGCAAACATAAAAAATTGTCAAAAAAACTACATTTTCCCCACATTTCTGTGGTGGAAAGTTCTGGAATCTGCGTGGATCCACAAATTTCCACCCACCCCGCGTTCCCCAAAGTCTTACGAGAAAAATGGTACCTCACTTGTGTGGGTCGGCCTAGTGCCTGCGACAGGAAACGGCGCAAAACGCAACGTGGTCACACCTCAATTTCGCAGTGAAAAATGACCCATTTTTGGCAAAGTGCCTAGCTGTAGTTTTTGAACCCTACCTCTGCCGGCACCTAGGGAAACCTAGCAAACCTATACATTTTTGAAAACTAGACACCCAGGGGAATCCAGGATGGGGTGACTTGACTGCCTCCCACCAGGTTCTGTTACCCAGAATCCCTTGCAAACATAAAAAGTGTCAAAAAAACCACATTTTCCCCACATTTCTGTGGTGGAAAGTTCTGGAATCTGCGTGGATCCACAAATTTCCACCCACCCCGCGTTCCCCAAAGTCTTACTGAGAAAAATGGTACCTCACTTGTGTGGGTCGGCCTAGTGCCTGCGACAGGAAACGGCGCAAACCGCAACGTGGTCACACCTCAATTTCGCAGTGAAAATGACCCTTTTTTTGGCAAAGTGCCTAGCTGTAGTTTTTGAACCCTACCTCTGCCGGCACCTAGGGAAACCTAGAAAACCTATACATTTTTGAAAACTAGACACCCAGGGGAATCCAGGATGGGGTGACTTGACTGCCTCCCACCAGGTTCTGTTACCCAGAATCCCTTGCAAACATAAAAATTGTCAAAAAACCACATTTTCCCCACATTTCTGTGGTGGAAAGTTCTGGAATCTGCGTGGATCCACAAATTTCCACCCACCCCGCGTTCCCCAAAGTATTACGAGAAAAATGGTACCTCACTTGTGTGGGTCGGCCTAGTGCCTGCGACAGGAAACGGCGCAAAACGCAACGTGGTCACACCTCAATTTCGCAGTGAAAAATTATCCTTTTTTGGCAAAGTGCCTAGCTGTAGTTTTTGAACCCTAGCTCTGACGGCACCTAGGAAAACCTAGCAAACCTATACATTTTTGAAAACTAGACACCCAGCGGAATCCAGGATGGGGTGACTGGACTGCCTCCCACCAGGTTCTGTTACCCAGAATCCCTTGCAAACATAAACAATTGTCAAAAAACCACATTTTCCCCACATTTCTGTGGTGGAAAGTTCTGGAATCTGCGTGGATCCACAAATTTCCACCCACACCGCGTTCCCCAAAGTATTACGAGAAAAATGGTACCTCACTTGTGTGGGTCGGCCTTGTGCCTGCGACAGGAAACGGCGCAAAACGCAACGTGGTCACACCTCAATTTTGCAGTGAAAAATGACCCTTTTTTGGCAAAGTGCCTAGCTGTAGTTTTTGAACCCTAGCTCTGACGGCACCTAGGGAAACCTAGCAAACCTATACATTTTTGAAAACTAGACACCCAGGGGAATCCAGGATGGGGTGACTGGACTGCTTCCCACCAGGTTCTGTTACCCAGAATCCCTTGCAAACCTAAAACATTGTCAAAAAAACCACATTTTCCCCACATTTCTGTGGTGGAAAGTTCTGGAATCTGCGTGGATCCACAAATTTCCACCCACCCCGCGTTCCCCAAAGTCTTACTGAGAAAAATGGTACCTCACTTGTGTGGGTCGGCCTAGTGCCTGCAACAGGAAACGGCACAAAACGCAACGTGGTCACACCTCAATTTCGCAGTGAAAAATGACCCTTTTTTGGCAAAGTGCCTAGCTGTAGTTTTTGAACCCTACCTCTGCCGGCACCTAGGGAAACCTAGCAAACCTATACATTTTTGAAAACTAGACACCCAGGGGAATTCAGGATGGGGTGACTTGACTGCCTCCCACCAGGTTCTGTTACCCAGAATCCCTTGCAAACATAAAAAATTGTCCAAAAAACACATTTTCCCCACATTTCTGTGGTGGAAAGTTCTGGAATCTGCGTGGATCCACAAATTTCCACCCACCCCGCGTTCCCCAAAGTATTACGAGAAAAATGGTACCTCACTTGTGTGGGTCGGCCTAGTGCCTGCAACAGGAAACGGCGCAAAACGCAACGTGGTCACACCTCAATTTCGCAGTGAAAAATGACCCTTTTTTGGCAAAGTGCCTAGCTGTAGTTTGTGAACCCTAGCTCTGCCGGCACCTAGGGAAACCTACCAAACCCACACAATTCTGAAAAGTAGACACCCAGGGGCTTCCAGGATGGGTATGACTTGACGTGGATCCCCCAACGTTTCCGTTACCCAGAATCCCCTGCAAACCTACAATTTTAGCTGAAAAAATCACTTTTTTCACACATTTCTGTGTGTGGAAAGTGCTGGCATCTACGTGGCCTCACACAAATTTTCTACCACCCAGCGTTCCCCAAGTCTCCCGATAAAAATGGTGCCTCACTTGTGTGGGAGGCCCAAGTGCCTGCGACAGGCAAGGGCCCACAACGTATTGAGGCGCACCTCAAATTGGCCTTCACAAAACCACCTGGTTTTGCAAAGTGCGTCACCTGTGGTTTTTGGACCCGTAGCTCTGCCGGCCATCTAGGGAAACCTACCAAACCCACACATTTCTGAAAAGTAGACACCTGGGGGCTTCCAGGGAGGTATGGCTTGCGTGGATCCCCCAACGTTTCCTTACCCAGAATCCCCTGCAAACCTCAATTTTAGCTGAAAAAATCACTTTTTTCACACATTTTTGTGGTGGAAAGTGCTGGCATCACTGGCCTCACACAAATTTCCTACCACCCAGCGTTCCCCAATGTCTCCCGATAAAAATGGTGCCTCACTTGTGTGGGAGGCCCAAGTACCCGCGACAGGCAAGGGCCCACAACGTAGTGAGGCGCACCTCAAAATGGCCTTTCACAAAGCCACCTGGTTTTGCAAGGGTGCCTAGCTGTGGTTTTGGACCCGTAGCTCGGCGGCCATCTAGGGAAACCTAGCAAACCCACACATTTCTGAAAAGTAGACACCCAGGGGCTTCCAGGAGGTATGGCTTGCGTGGATCTCCCAACGTTTCTTTCCCAGAATCCCCTGCAAACCTCAAATTTTAGCTTAAAAATCACTTTTTCCACACATTTTTGTGTGGAAAGTGTGGCATCACGTGGCCTCACACAAATTTCCTACCACCCAGCGTTCCCCCAGGTCTCCCGATAAAAATGGTGCCTCACTTGTGTGGGAGGCCCAAGTACCTGCGACAGGCAAGGGTCCACAACGTAGTGAGGCGACCTCAAAATGGCCTTTCACAAAACCACCTGGTTTTGGCAAAGTGTCACCTGAGTTTTTAGCCCTGTGCTCTGGTGGCCATCTAGGGAAACCTACCAAACCCACACATTTCTGAAAAGTAGACACCCAGGGGCTTCCAGGGAGGTATGGCTTGCGTGGATCCCACCAGCGTTCTTTACCCAGAATCCCCTGCAAACCTCAATTTTAGCTGAAAAAATCACTTTTTCACACATTTTTGTGGTGGAAAGTGTGGCATCACTGGCTCACACAAATTTCCTACCACCCAGCGTTCCCCAGGTCTCCCGATAAAAATGGTGCCTCACTTGTGTGGGAGGCCCAAGTACCTGCGACAGGTAAGGGCCCACAACGTAGTGGTCGACCTCAAAATGGCCTGTCACAAAACCACCTGGTTTGGCAAAGTGTCTACCTGAGTTTTTGACCCGTAGCTCGGCGGCCATCTAGGGAAACCTACCAAACCCACACATTTCTGAAAAGTAGACACCCAGGGGCTTCCAGGAGGGGTGACTTGCTGGATCCCCCAACGTTCTGTTACCCAGAATCCCTGCAAACCTCAATTTTAGCTGAAACAATCACTTTTTCACACATTTCTGTGTGGAAAGTGTGGCATCACTGGCCTCACACAAATTTCCTACCACCCAGCGTTCCCCAGGTCTCCCGAGAAAATGGTGCCTCACTTGTGTGGGAGGCCCAGTACCTGCGACAGGCAAGGGCCCACAACGCAGTGAGGTCAACCTCAAAATGGCCTTCACAAACCACCTGGTTTTGCAAGAGTGTCACCTGGGTTTTGACCCGTAGCTCGGTGGCCATCTAGGAAACCTACCAAACCACACATTTCTGAAAAGTAGACACCTGGGGCTTCCAGGAGGTATGGCTTGCGTGGATCCCCCAACGTTTCCTTACCCAGAATCCCTGCAAACCTCAATTTTAGCTGAAAAAATCACTTTTTTCACACATTTTGTGTGGGAAAGTGTGGCATCACTGGCCTCACACAAATTTCCTACCACCCAGCGTTCCCCATGTCTCCCGATAAAATGGTGCCTCACTTGTGTGGGAGGCCCAAGTACTCGCGACAGGCAAGGGCTCACAACGTAGTGAGGCGACCTCAAAATGGCCTTCACAAAGCCACCTGGTTTTGCAAGGGGTCACCTGGGTTTTGGCTCCGTGCTCGGCGGCCATCTAGGGAAACCTACCAAACCCACACATTTCTGAAAAGTAGACACCTGGGGCTTCCAGGAGGTATGGCTTGCGTGGATCCCCCAACGTTTCCTTTCCCAGAATCCCCTGCAAACCTCAATTTTAGCTGAAAAATCACTTTTTCACACATTTTTGTGTGGGAAAGTGTGGCATCACTGGCCTCACACAAATTTCCTACCACCCAGCATTCCCCCAGGTCTCCCGATAAAAATGGTGCCTGATAGGCAATGTTGATGTTGCCTCAAAAAGTTTTGTGTCCTTGCATGTCGCGGGTACTTGGGCCTCCCACACAAGTGAGGCACCATTTTTATCAGGAGACCTGGGGGAACGCTGGGTGGTAGGAAATTTGTGTGAGGCCAGTGATGCCACACTTTCCCACACAAAATGTGTGAAAAAGTGATTTTTTCAGCTAAAATTGAGGTTTGCAGGGATTCTGGGTAAGGAAACGTTGGGGGATCCACGCAAGCCATACCTCCCTGGAAGCCCCCGGGTGTCTACTTTTCAGAAATGTGTGGGTTTGGTAGGTTTCCTAGATGGCCGCCGAGCACGGGGCCAAAAACCCAGGTGACTCCCTTGCAAAACCAGGTGGTTTTGAGATAGGCAATTTTGAGGTCGCCTCACTACGTTGGGGGCCCTTGCCTGTCGCTGGTACTTGGGCCTCCCACACAAGTGAGGCACCATTTTTATCGGGAGACCTGGGGAACGCTGGGTGGTAGGAAATTTGTGTGAGGCTCATGATGCCACACTTTCCCACACAAAAATGTGTGAAAAAGTGATTTTTCAGCTAAAATTGAGGTTTGCAGGGGATTCTGGGTAAGGAAACGTTGGGGGATCCACACAAGCCATACCTCCCTGGAAGCCCCCGGGTGTCTACTTTTCAGAAATGTGTGGGTTTGGTAGGTTTCCTAGATGGCCACCGAGCACAGGGCCAAAAACCCAGGTGACTCCCTTGCAAAACCAGGTGGTTTTGAGATAGGCAATTTTGAGGTCGCCTCACTACGTTGTGGGCCCTTGCCTGTCACGGGTACTTGGGCCTCCCACACAAGTGAGGCACCATTTTTATTGGGAGACCTGGGGGAACGCTGGGTGGTAGGAAATTTGTGTGAGGCCAGTGATGCCACACTTTCCCACACAAAAATGTGTGAAAAAAGTGATTTTTTCAGCTAAAATTGAGGTTTGCAGGGGATTCTGGGTAAGGAAACGTTGGGGGATCCACGCAAGCCATACCTCCCTGGAAGCCCCCGGGTGTCTACTTTTCAGAAATGTGTGGGTTTGGTAGGTTTCCTAGATGGCCGCCGAGCACAGGGCCAAAAACCCAGGTGACTCCCTTGCAAAACCAGGTGGTTTTGTGAAAGGCCATTTTGAGGTCGCCTCAATACGTTGTGGGCCCTGCCTGTCGCGGGTACTTGGGCCTCCCACACAAGTGAGGCACCATTTTTATCGGGAGACCTGGGGAACGCTGGGTGGTAGGAAATTTGTGTGAGGCCAGTGATGCCACACTTTCCCACACAAAAATGTGTGAAAAAGTGATTTTTTCAGCTAAAATTGAGGTTTGCAGGGGATTCTGGGTAAGGAAACGTTGGGGGATCCACGCAAGCCATACCTCCCTGGAAGCCCCTGGGTGTCTACTTTTCAGAAATGTGTGGGTTTGGTAGGTTTCCTAGATGGCCGCCGAGCACGGGGCCAAAACCCAGGTGACCCCCTTGCAAAACCAGGTGGTTTTGTGAAAGGCCATTTTGAGGTCGCCTCAATACGTTGTGGGCCCTTGCCTGTCGCGGGTACTTGGGCCTCCCACACAAGTGAGGCACCATTTTTATCGGGAGACCTGGGGGAACGCTGGGTGGTAGGAAATTTGTGTGAGGCCAGTGATGCCACACTTTCCCACACAAAAATGTGTGAAAAAAGTGATTTTGTTCAGCTAAAATTGAGGTTTGCAGGGGATTCTGGGTAAGGAAACGTTGGGGGATCCACGCAAGCCATACCTCCCTGGAAGCCCCCGGGTGTCTACTTTTCAGAAATGTGTGGGTTTGGTAGGTTTCCCTATGTGGCCGCCGAGCCCCGGGCCAAAAACCCAGGTGACCCCCTTGCAAAACCAGGTCATTTTGAGATAATGTGTTGTTTATTTCTGCAGCGTGAAAATTTTGGCACAATATTGCAAGGAAAATGTGACAGACATTTTGAGGTTTGCAGGACATTGTGGGTACCATAACTTGTTGGGATCCACAAGAGAGATATCACCATGTACTCCCATGGGTGTTTCGTTTACGACAATATCTACAGTTGGTAGGTTATTCTTAGACGGAATGTACACCTTGGCAGACAGACTAAAAAGACAAAGATTACTGCACAGCCATCTATTCCTCAAGCACACACACATACTGGTTGGATTTGGCACGAGGGCAAGTGATGGTTCAGTATATACAATTTTATTAACAAGAGATTTCACAAAAATGAAATGCACTGTCAATAATTGAAAGGACAAAAACGGAACCAGTGACTCGCAGCTCGTGAGCTGTAAAGCCACGTCAAGGCCCCAACCGCTTTACAGGCCATTCACACACCTTTCATACGTGATACACACAAGACCATTCACACCCCCAGGCACGAAACAAACACATTACAACATTCACAAAAAGGGACAAGGTACACCCTGCTTGAGAAAGACAAAAAAAAATATTACTGCACAGCCATCTAATCCTCAAGCACACACACACATACTGGTTGGATTTGGCACGAGGGTGAGTGATGGTTCAGTATATACAATTGTATTAACAAGTGATTTCACAAAAATGAAATGCACTGTTAATAATTGAAAGGACGAGAAACTGAACCATTGACTCACAGCTCGTGAGCTGTAAAGCCACAACAAGGCACCAACCTCTTTACAGGCCATTCATACACCTTTCATACGTGTGACAAATACAAAACCATTCACACCACCAGCCGCGGGCCCATCACATTACAACACTCACACCAGCAGACAGCGCCATTCAAGGGCCCATCACTTTCACACGCCCACATTCCTAACACAGCAACCACACAAGCTGATGGATTGCTTGGAGTGTCGCTCGGCTAGCAGTGTGTGTAGTGACCAGCAGCAAGTCACTACTCACACACTGCCAGCCGAGCGCCAGTCCACGCACCCCGCCAGCCAAGCGCCACTCCACGCACACCGCCAGCCAAGCGCCACTCCACGCACACCGCCAGCCAAGCGCCACTCCACGCACACCGCCAGCCTAGCGCCACTCCACGCACACCGCCAGCCTAGCGCCACTCCACGCACACCGCCAGCCTAGCGCCACTCCACGCACACCGCCAGCCAAGCACCACTCCACGCACACCGCCAGCCAAGAGCCACTCCCCGCACACCGCCAGCCAAGCGCCACTCCACGCACACCGCCAGCCAAGCACCAGCCTACACACACCACCATCACATTTAGGATTTTTTTATACAAAAAAGAAAACACAAACAAATTGCAAATAGATACAAATCTACTAACACAAAATCAGAAACTAAATACATTGCACTAATGCCAACCTTGAAACAGAACAACAATTCTTAAACATTACAGACCAGGCAGTTCACTTTACCACTCATGGTTGCTCCCAATAATTCTTTTGCTTGTGGTACGCTCTATAACAAGCAGGCACACACAGCCCAGGGTTAGAAGGACACTCAGGGCAGTACATACGAGTCTCCTTCCGCGTACCTCTTCGCCAACAGACTCTACACCTCCTAGTGGGAAAGTCTTTTGAGGGTGTAGGAGGAATGTGATCAGGAAAGTGGCGATCTTTCAATCGAGCCACATCCTCCACCACTCCAACTCTAGGAACACTTGCCTGTTCCACAACAACAAGGCTGCCTATGACAGACTCCTGAAACTGAACAAAAGTCAACTTTGACGCAGGAGAACACTCCTTGAACACAACAAAAGCATTGAAAGTTGCTAAATTGAAGAGATGGATGGCCAACTTCTTATACCAAATGTAAGACTTACGAATAGCAGTGTAAGGTTCCAACCTCTGATCTACTCTATCAACACCACCCATGTGCTTATTGTAGTCTAAAATGCACACAGGTTTGTGCACTTCAGCAATCTGACCCCAAACAGCCACAGGTGAAGTACTCTCATCATGGATGGTAGTCAGCATGTACACATCCCTCCTGTCCACAAATTTCACAGCTAGCAGTTCCTCACTACGCAAGGCACTGCACTGTCCCCTCTGAAGTTTTTTGCAAACAAGCTCTTTGGATAACCTTTACGGTTAGAGCGGATTGTGCCACAAGCAAAAGTGTCCACTTTGAACAATTCCTTAAACAATTGCACAGCAGTGTAGAAGTTATCAAGGTACAAATGGTGGCCTCTGTTAAACAGTCCTCTAGCAAGATCCCACACAATTTTCTCTGAAACTCCAAAAGTGGACGGACAACCAGGGGGTCAATAGTGGAATCCCTACCAGTGTACACACGCAAATTAAAAACATATCCTGTCCTACTCTCAGACAACATATACAGCTTAATTCCATAGCGTGCCCTCTTGCTAGGAATGTACTGCCTAAAAACCAAACGGCCCTTGAACAGGACCAAAGACTCATCAATAGATATTTCTTTCCCTGGAGTATAGATCTCTGAAAATCGATCTACAAAGTGATCAAGAACAGGCCGAATCTTAAAAAGACGGTCACATTCAGGGTGATCTCGTGGCAACGCCAAACCATTATCAACAAAATGCAGCATCCGAAGCAAAAGTAAATACCGATCACGAGTCATAACTGCAGGAAATATGGCCGTTGCCATCAAGGGACTGGTAGACCAATATGAACCCATGGACGGCTTCCTTATCAAACCCATCAAAAAAGTCAAACCCAAAAACTTCTTCATCTCTTCCAGATTTGTGGGACTCCACCGGGTAGCTCTAGAATGGGGCCTAAGTCTGGCACTGTTGTCCCTCAAAAACTGTTCAGCATACAAATTAGTCTGCTCAACAATCTCACCCAAAAATACATCATCCATAAACAACTGAAAATACTGTATAGGCAAATAATGTTCACAATCCACTCTACACCCTGCATAACCACTAAAGGCAGGCAACACCGGCTGCACCATGTTTGGATCAACCCAGAGTCCAGCACTTCCAGTAGGAAGCCTAGCAGCCCCAGGCTGCAATCCAGATGCCTCTTGCACCATCGGCACAGTAGTATCCTCCTCTAAATCAGGCACTTCATCTGCACTGAGAGTACCTTCATCATCCGATGATTCCATGTGGAGAGAAAACTCACTGCCTGAATCTTCCCCTCCCTCCTCTCCCTCAGACGCACTGTCAGTCTCATAATCCTGCTCAGAGGAAGATTCAAGAAGCAAACCAACCACCTGCTGAGCAGTAATTCTACGGCTAGCCATAATGCTTACTAATAAAGGTTACTTGTCAAACAAGTCAACAACAACAAACCCTTTGTAAAAAAAGAAATAAACAAAATGTAGCTTTATCACAAAGACCTATATACTCCAACACTATACCACTCACGTGACAGAAGCAGCTAGACTCACCACCACCTACTCTGCACAGACACAGTAAGGATCAACAATATCCCACTAAAAAGAAGAAGAAGAAAAATTACACATAAGACAATGCAAAACATCGCAAAGAATTTCATGCTCTGAACACTAACAAATATGCTGCCATTATGGCACCACTTACAAAAAAATTCATTCATGCATGACAATAATACTCATTTGGAGTACACACAACAAAAATATTTTTCTTACCAAATAAATGCAATTACGCAAAACTGCAGAACCACCACTGCCGAAACCGCAAACAGGAATCAAAAGCTTTACACTAGAATAAAAAGGAGAAAAAAAACATTACAATCACATATGCAAATAATGCACCAGTCCACACACAATCCACCAGCCAAGCTAAGGGGTAGGTGGGCCTAACAGTATAAATAAAATATTCACCCCCGTAAAAGGGGAGCAACCCTTGCCCTTTTGGCCACTCCCCAACACAAAATTTTTAAAAAACCCTGGTGTCTAGTGGCTTCTGCCCTCCTTGGGGGCAGATGGGCCTAAAAACATACTGCTATTCTGCCACCCAAGGGGTCACTCTCCACAAATAAAAGCCTGGTGGACTAGTGGGAAGATACCTTTATCTTCCGCACACGATCTCTCACTACTCAACTCTACTCTCAACTCTATTCACAACTGGATGTTAGCTCACCAACTCATTCTGAATCCCGCCAAAACTGAATTCCTCCTCCTCTCTACCTCTCTCTCACCTCCTCCTGTTCAATCTTGGATGGATCAGCTGAACCTACTCAACAACAAACCCATCATTGTTGACAGCGCTAAATCCCTAGGTGTCATTCTTGACAAAAGACTCAACCTAATCTCCCACATCAACTCTATTGCTAAGAACGCACGTTACCAGTTGCGCCTTCTATGGGGGATCCGTCGGTTCTTCCCGGAGAAAGACTTAAAAACCTTGGTACAATCTCTGGTTCTCTCAAGACTGGATTATTGCAATTCTCTTCTGACGGGCCTACCCAAATCCCACCTCTCCCTCTCAAATCCATCCTCCATTCAGCAGCTCGCCTCATTTCAGGGTCTAAACGAAGCGACCACGTCACTCCTATCCTCTCTTCGATGGCTTCCGATCGAGGCAAGATCGATTTACAAAACTGCCTGCATCACACACAAAGCCTTACACACCTCCTCCCCTCGTTACCTGGCAAATAAATTGAAATTGTCTCTCTCTCTCTCTCTCCCTCTCTCCCTCCCTCCCTCCCTCCCTCGTGCCTAGTGGGCATTCCTGCTGCACGATCACATGATCGTGCAGCAGGAATGCACAAAAGAGGCATCGGGGGAAAGGAAAACCCTTTCCTTTCCCTCGATGCCTCTTTTGATACAAACCCCCCTCCCCGAGCCAAACCTCACCTGATTTCCGACGCGCTGGAAGCAAATGGCTTCCAGCGCGTCGGGAAGAAAGGGAAACCTCAATGATGTCAGCGCGCCGCGCGCTGACGTCATTGATGGGGCGGGGGAGGCAGGGGAAGCCCTTCCCCTGCCTCCCCAAAAAAACCTAACGATCGGATTCCCACGGGGGAGCGCCAGCGCTTCCCCGTGGGTGGTCTTATGACGAGCTGGACTCGTCATGAGCACACGAGCACTGTGTGCCATGACGAGTCCAGCTCGTCATAAGCACCGAAGGGGATAAAGGGTCAGAGCAGGATCTCAGCGGCAGACGAGGAGAAGGAACCTCCTGGTCACAGGAACTACACGAGCATTGCGCTCGAGAAATTCAAGGATGCAAAGACCTCCATCAAGGATTACAGCTAACTTTTCAGGGTGTAAATGGAGAGAAGCCACATCTGCTTAACCACGCTCACGAATTCTACACGAGAATTGCGCTCGAGAAAATGAAGGATGCAAAGACCTCCATCAAGGATTACAGCTAACTTTTCACGTTGGAAATGGAGAGAAGGCACATCTGCTTAACCACGCTCACGAATTCTGCACACCTGCCCTGCATATTTATCCAAGAAGATGCCACCGTTTTGTGCAATACCTCTACTCAACTGTAGTACTGTCTACTGGCTAATCAGTAAGTGTTACCTCGTTGGGTAAATGTATAGTGCCTTTCCTACACTACAGCTGCGTAAAGGACCAGAAGAATTGTCTCCAGTGACCTGTGTGTCTGTAATTTTGCCACCGCGCCGAAAGCGCCGGGAACCTTTGATTAAGCTGTCCATCATAGTGGGGAAAGGGCGGGCAGACGTTGCATACCGCTAGTGTATGTGTGGCGGGGCCAAACGGGCGGGGCTTCTAGGCCCGTTCACATGCCTCTTGTTTATAAAGGGTCAGAGCACGATCTCAGCGGCAGACGAGGAGAAGGAACCTCCTGGTCACAGGAACTACACGAGCATTGCGCTCGAGAAATTCAAGGATGCAAAGACCTCCATCAAGGATTACAGCTAACTTTTCAGGGTGTAAATGGAGAGAAGCCACATCTGCTTAACCACGCTCACGAATTCTACACGAGAATTGCGCTCGAGAAAATGAAGGATGCAAAGACCTCCATCAAGGATTACAGCTAACTTTTCACGTTGGAAATGGAGAGAAGGCACATCTGCTTAACCACGCTCACGAATTCTGCACACCTGCCCTGCATATTTATCCAAGAAGATGCCACCGTTTTGTGCAATACCTCTACTCAACTGTAGTACTGTCTACTGGCTAATCAGTAAGTGTTACCTCGTTGGGTAAATGTATAGTGCCTTTCCTACACTACAGCTGCGTAAAGGACCAGAAGAATTGTCTCCAGTGACCTGTGTGTCTGTAATTTTGCCACCGCGCCGAAAGCGCCGGGAACCTTTGATTAAGCTGTCCATCATAGTGGGGAAAGGGCGGGCAGACGTTGCATACCGCTAGTGTATGTGTGGCGGGGCCAAACGGGCGGGGCTTCTAGGCCCGTTCACATGCCTCTTGTTTATAAAGGGTCAGAGCACGATCTCAGCGGCAGACGAGGAGAAGGAACCTCCTGGTCACAGGAACTACACGAGCATTGCGCTCGAGAAATTCAAGGATGCAAAGACCTCCATCAAGGATTACAGCTAACTTTTCAGGGTGTAAATGGAGAGAAGCCACATCTGCTTAACCACGCTCACGAATTCTACACGAGAATTGCGCTCGAGAAAATGAAGGATGCAAAGACCTCCATCAAGGATTACAGCTAACTTTTCACGTTGGAAATGGAGAGAAGGCACATCGGGCGGGGCTTCTAGGCCCGTTCACATGCCTCTTGCCCTCCCTCCCTCCCTCCCTCGTGCCTAGTGGGCATTCCTGCTGCACGATCACATGATCGTGCAGCAGGAATGCACAAAAGAGGCATCGGGGAAAGGAAAACCCTTTCCTTTCCCTCGATGCCTCTTTTGATACAAACCCCCCTCCCCGAGCCAAACCTCACCTGATTTCCCGACGCGCTGGAAGCAAATGGCTTCCAGCGCGTCGGGGAAGAAAGGGAAACCTCAATGATGTCAGCGCGCCGCGCGCTGACGTCATTGATGGGGAGGGCGGGGGCGGGGGAGGCAGGGGAAGTCCTTCCCCTGCCTCCCCCAAAAAAACTAAAGATCGGATTCCCACGGGGGAGCGCCAGCGCTTCCCCCGTGGGTGGTCTTATGACGAGCTGGACTCGTCATGAGCACACGAGCACTGTGTGCCATGACGAGTCCAGCTCGTCATAAGCACCGAAGGGGTTAAGTCCCTCTGAAAAACCGCCTGGATCAAAATCAGGTCTTAGGGAAGGTGGCAGACAAAACATTTTTGCTCAGATAAGAGCGGGAAGGAATGAGTGGTTGGGTTCTGAGTTGGACAGGAAAGTATGCATAATATAAACACATCTTCTTGATTCCATTGGTTGTTGTTAGTACACCTCCTTAGTGGTAGGCGTGGCTAGGTGCGGAGGCTAAGGCAGTAGACATACATTATTACTGCTGAAATGGGAAGATTGCAACTCTTACGTTACATCAAGTCAAGTCATGGCAAAGGTAATTCATCATCAGTTTTCCAACATTGATTGCAGGATGGTGGACTGGAGGCCTGCATTCAGGTTGGTATGGTGTTAAGGTAGCTCAAGGCAAGTAGAGAGTAGACTTACGGATATGAGAGTAAATATTACTAACAAAACAACTAAATAAAACAACAAAACTGATAATAATAAATAATCATTATTAATAAATATGATAACCATAATGATAAATCAAAAATCCATAAGTAATAACAAATAATGTGTTTATTTTTTTACAGAATAAACCTCCACTCTATATTCACAACAGACCCATGCTCCCTACAAACCAACTAAACTAAACTATTATAACCTAACCTATCACTTCCCCAAGTGATCCCACTCACTCTGCCCCTAAATCCACCAAAAACCCACAAAATTAAGCCAATCTATCCTTTCCGCAACTGTTCCCACCCATGCAACTCACAGTGAGCCCACCCCTCCCTTCACTCAAATCGCCCCTCCAAAAGTTCAAGCCTTCAATCTATCTTTCTCTGGCTCACCTTTAGTTCGTTAATCACAGAGGAGGGACTTCTACCATTGAGGGAGGAGTGGTGATGACTGCTGTGTGAGATGAGGATCCACTCAGCTGCCTGTGGTAGCTGGAGCGATGGTACTATCCCTCAGTTCTGGTGCCTGGGTACTGGAAGTCAAAGGAACTGTGCCTGCCTCTTCTTTCTCCACCCTCCTCTAGTTTGTGCAGCCAATCCGCCATAATCACCTCTATTTTTTTAGATGCACACCTGAGTGGCTACTTCCCGCTGGCACCATTATTCTTGGTGGCAATGGCGGAGCTCTCGGATGGAACACTGATAGGAACAGCAGGATCTTGTTGTGTGGAAGGAAGAAAAGAACATGAATTGTACCATCCATAGCAAGCACATTTATAAAGTCATGAAGGAGCACTGCATTGTTGGTTCTCTAGGGTCACTGGAATAGTTTTGATGGGATTCTGTGTCCGTGTGACTTACACATTATTCACATAATTACTTTTTTCTGTACTGCACACTAATTAATCCTCCACTATTACCTGTACACATAAACATTTTTTGTTGCTTTTGGTCAAAGGAAAGAAAACAGAAATGTTTAACCTCTTGGACACATCCTTAGCACTGCCACTCAGGTGTTAAGGATGTGTCCAGCACGTCCTACCACTCATCCTTGGGGGAAAAGCTAAACACCACACTGGGGCTTCTGCTACCACCCTCCATCAGTGAGATAAAGATGTCAGTGGTAACACATTATTCTGACATCATAATACTGCTCAGGGAAGCCATTTTACTTCCAGCACACCTCAGAACAGGACCGTTTTTGATGAGGTCTGCCCACTAGGCCCCCGCCCGGGAAGAAAAGACACACTGAGGGAAAGGTAAGAATTTCTCCTTTCCACAGTGTCTCTGTTTTCTGTATTCCTGCTGTGGAATCATTGGTCAGCCAATGATCCCACAGCAGGAATGTACAAAGAGATCCACCAGGGCATATTTATTGTTGGCAAATAGTCGCTCTCCCAAGGGGGCATTTATATTAATTTTAGTTTCTGAGCCTACCCGGTGGGCAGATCAGCCACTTTTTTAGGCTGATCTGCCTTCAAAAGGGTTTGGGGGAGAAAGCCCATTAGACACCAGGGATTATGTTTTGTATGTGGTTAAAAGGTGGCTGAAGGTGGCTTAAGGTCACTTCATCAGAGGGGAAATTTTTTAACTGTTGGTTTCCACAGTTTTTTAGGCTGATCTGCCAGGGACCATGTACACCAGGAACCATCTTGGCTTGGCCCATTGCTTGGACCATTTCTGTTATGGGTGCTCGGCACACCCACATAACTGGGGTACCATTTTTTTCAGAACAAGTGTGGGAATGTTGGATGGCTAAAAACTGGTGGAACGCAGCAGATTCCAGAACGTTCCCTCACAAAAAAGAAAGAAAAATGAATTTTTAGCCAAAGTTTGAGCTTTGTAAGGACTTCTAGGTAGAAAGCTGCTAGATCCATGCAAATCACACCACCATGGACACCCTGAGTGTCTAGTGTTCAGAAATTTCGGGGTTTGGTAGATTTCCTGGAATTGCTGCTGAGCCCAGGCCCAAAATTCAAAGCTAACCACATTGCAAAAAATGGTCAGGTCTGAGTGCAAAATTTTGATCTGTCCATGTTGTGTTTTGGGGCATTTACTTTCACAGGTGCTAGGCCCTTCAAGACAAGTGGGGTACCATTTTCATTGGAACAAGTGTGGGAAGGCTGAGTGGTAGGAACATTGAGGATTCTTGCAGATTCTGTAGCTTTCCCTCACGGACATATGAAAAAAATGTGTTCTTAGGCAAAGTTTGAGGTTTGTAAAGGAGTCTGAGTAAAAAGATGTAATGATATCCACACAAGTCACACCACTCTCGACTTCCCTGGGTGTCTAGTTTTCAGACATTTCTGGGTTTGGTGCATTTCCCTGGATGGTAGCCGAACCCAGGCCCGAAATGCAGAAGTGTGTGGTTTGCAAGGACTTCTGGATACAAAGTTCACAGGATCCATGCAGTCACAATACTCTGGAATCTCCTTGGCGTCTAGTTGTCAGAAATGTTGTCTTGATTTGGTAGATTTCCCTGGGTGGCAGCTGAGCTACGGCCCAAATTCCACAGCTACCCGCACTGTAAAAAATCATTGATTTTGCTGAGTGAAATGTGATGTCTCCAGGTCGCATTTAGTGTTGGGGCCAGTAGTCCCAAGCCACTTGTAATTGCTAATGATGCCCATTACCTGCCCACCACCTATGCCTAAGCATACTCGGTTTAAACTCTGCCTGCTGACATCATAGGTGAGCTTCACATGTATTCGTGGAAAGATTTTTTGAAATCCCAATAACTGGGATTATGACTTGACATCCAATGCATTCCCAGTCTTCCAAATACCCTCCCTGACCTTCAACACTAGTCTCAGTCTGTACCAAGCACACCCTACTGCCCACCTTTAAGTTGAAAGAAAACTTAATGTATAATATGTCTTGGTGTATATACACTAACCTCTGTACACATAAAGATATATGTGCATGTAATTAGTATTATTTAAATATTAAATGTCTGTTTTTCTAATTAGTTTTCTATATGCAAATGTGTGTGTACACACACACTTACATATACATATATATATTCTCTGAAAACAACAAAGGTTATAGTGGAGTTATATGTGAGGAAGGTAGTAGGATTTCAACTTAAGTAAACAAAATAAAAATGAAATCAACTGAAAAAAGCATTACCATTTAAAAACAAAAAAGCAGGGACATTCGTCAGTTATACTTAACTGACATAAGTATAACATTCACCGCCATATATTTCAGATCTCATCAGAGCTGTAATATGTAGAATCATAAGCAAAGCATCACATCGATGCAAGTTATACTTACATCAGTTACATATAACTGGACAATTTCCCTGTTTTTGTTTGGTTTCTCTGACTCACATATAATTACAAAGTGGCAAACACCACTGTCTGGCGGATGCCATTCTGTAGTTATAGTTATGCTAGACTTTCCATAGGAAGAATGATTTTTGTTTCGCTAATTGCCTTGTCGACGTTTGATAAATCTTCATACTAGTTTAAAAAAAAGGTTAATCTCCCTCCGCTCCTTCTTAAAAGGTTTTGGGGTGATCCGTCAAGCAAGGGTCGAGAAAAAGCAGGTTCCAAAATGCAATTACCCAATGTAAATTCCATTGGAAATTTTTGAAAAGTGCTGCAACCCAATCAACTCAAAAGAATTACACCAAATTTGGTAGAAAGCTAGATCTTCCCCTAGAAAGCATGTTTTTGTTATGTATGCAGTAGCTTTTGAGAAATTAAGGGTTAAAATGTATAGATATTCGGACTGTAGGCAGAATTAAAAAATGCAAGCCTTGTGATTGGCTGAGGATTTTTCTTGAGAGCAAGCACTCTGATTGGCTCACCGCAACATGAACTGAAAGGTTGAGGCGGCAATTACAGGACTTGGGACTTGGTCACCTGTCCTGAAAATGTTTACAAAATACCATATATGGGGGTAGGGTAAGGGTAAACTGACCCCCAGGCCCTTGTGAAGATAAGGGGTCCCTTTCTAAAAAATTAAAAAAATTAAGGGATCATTGTGATCCTGCGGGACTCCTGCAGGACTCCAGCGGGACTCCCGACGGAGCCCTGAGGGTGTCCTAAGGGTGTGCTGAGGGAGTCCAGAGGGACTCTTGAGGAAGTTCAGGATTGGTAAAATAAATGTAAAGAAAATAGAGTTGGGGGTGTGGGGAGGTTAGCTACCCATAGGCTGGGTTGGGTGCAGGGCTTGGCTGCAGTCTGTGTGCGGCTGAAGGTTTGCCCTCTGTGGAGTGGGCGGGCACAGGGCCTGGCTGTGCGCGGCATGGGTTTGGCCAGCCATGGGGGATGGCTATGGTGATAAGACCACCTTACTTTAGTTAAATAAACCTTAGAAATTCACTGAAAAAAGAACGGTTAAACTGACATCATAGTTAGATATGGTAATAATGTCTTACTTTACACTAAAAGGACCACAGAAGTCCAGTGAAAAAAACAAAGGTTAAAGTGAAGTATAGTTTGGTGATTGTGCCAGTTAAATCTAACTCTTTAAACTCAAAGAATCACTGAAATACACCAGTTGTAGTATACTGAGCTAACTAGAAACTGTTCCCCCCATGCTCTCCTTCTGACCTCGGAGATTCCATCACTCATGATGTGTTTAAATACATTATTAATGACTTTGTTGATAACATCTCATTTGTCATTGATGAGAATGCTGGGCATGGTGAGGGTATAAGTTATAATTAGCTCAGTAAACTATAACTGGTGAATTTCAGTTTTTTTTTGTATAAAATGATTTAAATGCTGAGTATAAGGAGAACACTAGGGCATTGGATAACGTGGATATCACCCTTGTGGCTTTGTCCCATCACAAAATGTAAAAGAGTATTGAGGATGTTGGAAGAGCTATTGGCTCATATCCATTCTTGTCACTCAGGCAGCACACTCATTCACTATACCTCTAGCACTGAGAACATGGTAATTGGAATCTTCGAAAGTTGTCATGGTATTATTGTGCACTAGGTTGTCCAATGTAACTATGAAACATGAGCACCCCCTTTCTCAGCTGAATGTGCTGCCCTCCAATCAGTAGACCTGCATTGTTCCATATTGGCACTCTGCTATGTATGAACACATTTCTTTACACTCGTTTGTCAGAGAGAATCTATGAGAGCAGTAGTGCTTTGACTATGATGAAGATCTAACTCAACGGAAAAAAGATATTCATCCTTTTTAGGTCTCGCCTGAGCCAGCGCATGCGCTGCTCTGGCGAGAGTTTTAGTAAGCGGGTTTTGGAAGTGCAAACAGCAGTGGCTTTTGCTGGCGACCAGCTTGCGTTCACGACGGCGTGCACGCGCGCAGCTGCCATCCATTCCTCGCATCGCTGGCGAGGCGCCATCTGCCTTTCCTCCCCCTCCCTCACCCCTCCTCCCCCTCCCTCACCAGAGAGCGCGTTTCTTGGCCGCGCGTCTTGTTTATTTAACTTTCCTCCGTGCGAGCACAACTTTAGCATCCTGCTGTGCTTGTTTTAAATGGGTGACCGATCGCAGAGGATGCCGTGGCTTCTTTGCCAGGCGCTCGCAGGTCCGGCACAGCCTTGGACCGTGCACATCCTCGGACCGTGCACATCCTCATCGTGAGTGCAGTGCTTCTTGGGGCAGCAGAGCACTTCACGCTGCTGCCCCAGAGGAACTTCACCCAAGGCTGTGCGATCCCTCTAGGACTCGGAAACCCTCGCTCATTCAAGGCAAGACCAGCCGCTCTCGATAATTTTCTCACCTTTTACTGCTTCTCTCATGTGTAAAGAGCGCGCTGCCATCGCGCATTGCATTAGACTTATTTCACAGCATTATCAGCACGCTCAGCCACTTAAATTTGCAACTACATTTCCCATGATGCAGATCAAACAGCATCAGTAACGCGCCTCCCGTAATTGGCCTCGCACAGTCCGTATCTGAGCACAGAGACTGCAGCAGCAGAGACCAGGCCATGAAACCGTCCATCTCTTTTCATGTTAGAAAGACAATTAATATCTATGGTTTCCCCTAATGGAACTAGAGGTCCTTATTTTTACTGCACTGACACAGCAGCAAAGTAATAGGTCACGGTGTTTATTTGCCCTCCTTGGAGAGCCACTGCTCACCCTCATACTTGCCAGCTGTTCTCTAAAGATGCTTTTGCCTGTTACAAGAAAGCCCCACATGAATCTAACAACCGAAACATGCGATGTTATAGTTTATGTGGATTTGCAAGAATGTTTTACATATTCTCCTTCATGCATACCTGTGAAATGCAAAGCTTCTGGCAGAAAGCAGCGAGGAGAGTTGAAAAACTGACAGGCTTCTTTCCAGCAAGGACCTCCCGCTCCCAAGAAATGAGACACCTGGCCAGTTAATAACTCCTTTTCCGTTATAAAAAATTAGTCAGCTTTCCTTTTTGTAAAATAAAAAAAAAAAGTCCCAGCTCTTCGGAGTGCACAAACTCCCCTTCACTTCTTCACTTTCGGGCAGTTTGGTCTTTGGGCCAGAGTCGTTAGACTTTTGAAGCTCTCTGAAGCTCTGCACTTTCATTTTGTAGCGCTAAATATGCCGTGTGTCCAAAGACGCTGGATTATGGGCATTTCCCATTTTGTACATCTTGGGTGTGTGCCACCTTAGCGAGCATCAGCTGGGTAATGTTTACTTTCCAGACAAGAGGCAAGGTCAGTGACTTTTGAATAACAGACTTTTAACTAACCAAGTTGTCTTGTGAATTAACTCATTACATTAACCTCCCTTTCAATTAGCGATATTGTACGGGCAACTATACCCACACGAGTGAGTCACGAACCCCAGTAAATTCATTTTCCAGGCACACAGTATGCACACGTCTCCTAAATGTCCCCTTTGGTTTATATGGAACTGTCTCCTCCAGCCATGGCGTGGGTAAACTGCTTGTGTTTTTGTGCTTCCCGTTTGTTAAAACAGGCTGAGTTACATTTAAGCTGCTTCTGTAAATAGCGCAATACAACAGGATACTTCAATGTGTTGCTGGTGTGCGTAAGTAAAGCATTGGCATAGAGACCCATTGGCTATGCCAATGCTGCTCCAGCACCCTCTTGCCGGCATTGTTTCTGCCGTCCTTCTCGCCTCTCCCTTGCTTGTTTTAGTTACCTACTTTACTCTGCTCCGATAGTCAGAAGGTCTGTCAGGAGCACAGAGTTTAATTGAATCCCCAACTAATCCCCCTTAATAAGCCTGAAATTCTTTCTGGCATTGTAGTGTTCAGCTTCTTGCAAGGGCTGGTTGTGGTGTTCAGCTGTCTATTTGTGTTTACAACTTCCCGTCCTGGGTACTGTGTCTCTGTTCACGCTGCTTTCCTTTGTTTGAGGTGGCGGCCATTTTATTACAAATAATCTTTAATTCATGACATTGTTGATGAAATTGTTTGGTTGCCCACCATCGGACCGGAACTGCATTTGTTTGCACTGCATGTCCTAAAGGCTAGCAGAGCAGTACACCATACCCACTCAAAATGGTTGCTTTTAGGAGCCCGTTTAGTCTCGAAACATTCCTATTTTTACAAGAATTCCTTCTCATTTGCAGCATACATAGCAGCTTTGACTTGCATGATACAGCCCTCCTGCTCTGTTCAAATTCAAACGGGGGCGGGGTGGGCAGTGGGTGATGCAACACAAGGTTGGAAGGGTTTAGACATGTTTTGGTCGGTATTATACTGCATATCACCCATAATATTCTATGTTGGGAACCTAAAATACGTGAAAAAGCTCATGCTTTCCAGGTGACCCTTTCTCGAGGTTAATTACTTTGTCTTGCCAGCCTTTGGTAATGGTCATGTTTTCAAGTTTACGGATTGAATACGAGCCGCTAATTATGTATTTAAAATGCCCGCAATGGCCATTTGAAGTATAATACTCAAATTCTCAGGCATATCCGATAGATAATAAACATTATTACTAACCCATCCAGTGACATGCCACGACTAATTTTAAAGGGGAAACTTTGCTTGACATGCAAACGTTAGCTAAGGTTGGCTGTGAATAACCTCGGCAACGGTTTATATGGCGGGCTGTAAAACGGCAGATGTGTTCACAAGATAGTGCGACCCTATGTTAAACCAACAAAAACTGGCACAAATAAAAACAAGCATTGGCATAGCCAATAGGTCTCGCCTTTGGGGCCTTATAAGTGCTTAGCCAGAGCTATTGACTTTGCCAATGTCTTCAAGCTGTGCTGTAGAGAAGTGTGGCTGCTGTGCAGCATGCTGAAAAGTTATAATAAAAAAGTGTCAGAAGCATTTTTGTTACTTTATATATGACCAAGAAGGCATTATGTAAAACTGAACGACCATATTAAAAAAAGTATTTACAATAAAAAATGTCCTCAGTTTTCTTTTGTTCTTGCAATGCTGGCAACTTGTTTCTGCCTATTGCAATGGTTGTTTGTTAAAGCTTTTTTTTGAGGGGGCATAAACAATCGGAGGGTGAAGGTTGGGAACTAGTACCTGTATTATAACACTAGCAGCGGCCAGACGCTAGGGGAGAATCAACAGATGCCAGATTCCAAGAGCAGGCTGAGGTGGTGCTGACTGATGCTGAGGTGGTAGTGGTGGTGGTGGTGACTGTTGCGGAGACGATGCTGAGGTGATGCTGAATGATACTCAGGTCTTGCTGAGTGATACTGCTGTGGTGCTGAGTGATGCTGTGGTGGTGCTGAGTGATATTGTCTTGGTGCTGAGTGATGCTGTGGTGGTGCTGAGTGATGCTGTGGTGGCCCTGAGTGATGCTGTGGTGGCCCTGAGTGATGCTGTGGTGGCCCTGAGTGATGCTGTTGTGGTGCTGAGTGATGCTGTGGTGGCGCTGAGTGATGCTGTGGTGGCGCTGAGTGATGCTGTAGTGGCGCTGAGTGATGCTGTGGTGGCGCTGAGTGATGCTGTGGTGATGCTGAGTGATGCTGTGGTGGTGCTGAGTGATATTGTTGTGGCACTGAGTGATGCTGTGGTGATGCTGTGGTAGTTCTGAGTGATGCTGTGGTGGTGCTGAGTGATGCTGTGGTGGTGCTGAGTGATGCTGTGGTGGCACTGAGTGATGCTGTGGTGGCGCTGAGTGATGCTGTGGATGCCCTGAGTGATGCTGTGGTGGTGGTGAGCGATGCTGTGGCGGTGCTGAGTGATGCTGTGGTGGTGCTGAGTGATGCTGTGGTGGCACTGAGTGATGCTGTGGTGGCGCTGAGTGATGCTGTGGATGCCCTGAGCGATGCTGTGGCGGTGCTGAGCGATGCAGTGGTGGTGCTGAGCGATGCTGTGGTGGTGCTGAGCGATGCTGTGGCGGCGCTGAGTGATGCTGTGGTGGCGCTGAGTGATGCTGTGGTGGCGCTGAGTGATGCTGTGGTGGCCCTGAGTGATGCTGTGGTGGCCCTGAGTGATGCTGTGGTGGCCCTGAGTGATGCTGTGGTGGCCCTGAGTGATGCTGCGGTGGTGCTGAGTGATGCTGTGGTGGCGCTGAGTGATGCTGTCGTGGCGCTGAGTGATGCTGTGGTGGTGCTGAGCGATGCTGTGGTGGTGCTGAGCGATGCTGTGGTGGTGCTGAGCGATGCTGTGGTGGTGCTGAGCGATGCTGTGGTAGTGCTGAGTCATCCTGTGGTGGTGCTGAGCGATGCTGTCGTGGTGCTGAGCGATGCTGTGGTGGTGCTGAGCGATGCTGTGGTGGTGCTGAGTCATCCTGTGGTGGTGCTGAGCGATGCTGTGGTGGTGCTGAGCGATGCTGTGGTGGTGCTGAGCGATGCTGTGGTGGTGCTGAGTCATCCTGTGGTGGTGCTGAGTCATCCTGTGGTGGTGCTGAGTGATGCTGTGGTGGTGCTGAGCGATGCTGTGGTGGTGCTGAGCGATGCTGTGGTGGTGCTGAGCGATGCTGTGGTGGTGCTGAGTCATCCTGTGGTGGTGCTGAGTCATCCTGTGGTGGTGCTGAGTGATGCTGTGGTGGTGCTGAGCGATGCTGTGGTGGTGCTGAGCAATGCTGTGGTGGTGCTGAGCGATGCTGTGGTGGTGCGGAGTCATCCTGTGGTGGTGCTGAGTCATCCTGTGGTGGTGCTGAGTCATCCTGTGGTGGTGCTGAGTGATGCAGTGTTGGCCATGAGTGATGATGTGGTGTCGCTGAGTGAAGCTATGGTGGTGCTGAGTGATGCTGTGGTGGCGCGGAGTGATGTTGTGTTGCTGCTGAGTAATGCTGTGGTGGCGCTGAGTGATGCTGTTGTGGCGCTAAGTGATGCTGTGCTTGTGCTGAGTAATGCTGTGGTTGTACAGAGTGATGCTGTGGTTGCACTGAGTGACGTTGTGTTGGTGCTGAGTGATGCTGTGCTGGCTCTGATTGATTCTGTGCTGGCTCTGATTGATGCTGTGGTTGCGCTGAGTGATGCTGTGGTAATGCTGAGTGATGCTGTGGTGTTGCCGACTGAGAGATAGAGTGAAGATATAATGCCCAATTAGAGAGGGTGGTGAGAGAGAAAGAGAGAGAAAGGGTGTACATAGAATAAAGAGTGGAGCGGGATAGAGAGAGAGAAAGAAGGGGAGAGAGAGTGAATGAAAAAGTTTGAAAGAGAAACAGATAAAGGGGTGAGAGAATGAAAGGCTAAAAAAGATAGAGAGGGGAGAGTTAATTAAGTAGAGAGAGAATTAGAGAGGGGAGAGAGAGAGAAGGAGAGAGACAATAAGAGTGGGGGGTGTGGAATTTAAATAGAGTGAAGAGGTGACGCGGAAAAAGTAACCTTAAATATAGCTTTGTGCTTTGCGCAATAAATATAAAAAAAAAAAAACAGAGTGAGACAAAAATACTGGTAATTAGGCTGTGACTCCCAATATAAAACAAATAGCGATATAAGGTGAAATCAACCCACCGAAGCAATATTTCTAACTAGACAAAAAAAAGCTTGCATTTCAATGCTAATCGCTGTTGTTTTTCATGTGACTGTAGTCCAGGGCCGTCAGTTGGTAATGTGAGCTGCTGCTGCGATTGAAACATCAGAGTCCAGAGAGTTAATGAGCCATGACAAGGAAATGAGGAAGAGATAGGAAACCCAGATGCAAGCTGCACGCGTGCACGCTATCGTGAACGCAAGCTGGTCGCCAGCCGAAAGCCAGTGGGTTTGCACTTCCAAAACCCGCTTACTAAAATTCTCGGCCAGACCAGCGCAAGCGCTGGTGCAGGCCGAGACCTAAAAAAGGCCTCTGGGCCGTTTAGAACAGGTGTGATCAACTGTCCAGATATAAAAATATTTGTCAACCTCAATTTCCTTAAAGCTACTGAACCAATTCACACCAAATCACAAAAAGCACCCCTTCTGGACCAAGATCTAGTTTCCTACCAATTGTTATATATTGCAAGGTAAATTATAGAATGTGTCTGAAGTCATTCCAACAGGAGCGAAAGTGAAAGTACAAACATCATCGCCCAGAGTTCATGCACATTGCTACTATTGGCTACTCACTTCAGACATTAAGCTGGCTGCTTCGAATATCGAACGCCTGATTTGTTACTCTCTCCTCTAGCCATTAAGGTACAGCTTCAGCTAGAATTATAATAAATATATATATTTCCCTAATCGCGGTGCTTCCAGTGATTTACAGGTTACAAACACACATCTCAGCAGCAGGAAAATTATTCTGATGTATTTGGGAGGCCCTGAAAACTACTGCGAAAGTTTCTGCAGCAGGCACTTTTAACTCCGGTGCTTAATTCATTGGCATTTGAAAGTGTGACCTTGAGGCTGCACAGAGATATTTCCTGAAGCAGGATTAACCAGACATGTTACCCTGCCAGAAATAGAACCTATAACTTGCAGGAGACAGAGTGACACTCATCGTTTTCTCATACTTCCTCCCCTCTTTATCTCCCTCCCCATCTCAGTCCCCCTCCCCTAAACTGCCTTATTTGTACTGGAGCCTCCGACTTGTAAGTGCTGTGTAGGTCTTTGGGATTAAACTGAGGGTGCACAGTTTTCTGCTGATCTCGCTGTGCTGCTACGAATTTATGTTATGCTTTCATTGTTGGGGTGTCAGTGCACGAGCATGATGCAGATCACTGTAGAGGTGCTTCAAGAGAGCCCCCTTAATGACTCAGTACTGGGAGATCAATGTATGCTGCGAGTCAGTAAGTGCATTTTACTGTATATGATTAAAATCAAGTTACAATAATTGTAAAAATAATAAGATTGTGACCAGATACAGCTTGAACAAATTAACTTTCCTGTGCTCGAGGACAATGCCCTTTAACAGTTAATTGAATTTAAAGCCAATTAGCACAGCGATTAAGTCTCTTCCTCACCCCTGTCCATTATTTCATTACAACGCTGAGGATGCATTTGCTTTTGCAGGAAAAGCAGAGCGCGTGGCCGATTCAATGTCCTGCTGGTTGTTCACTGCAGACTGGCCACAGTTGTTTCCTTCGCAGGTCTAGAAGAGGTGGACAGATTCATGTTTTGGGGTTTAATATGTCCAGGCTTGACGCGCACAGGTCACACTGGCAGTTTTTGCCTAGAGAGTGTGATCCAAGCACCTTCAAATTCAGGAGCGTACAGTAGACGGAAATGAAACCAGCACAAGCGCGCGCAACGCGCGGCAGCAGTGGGAGGGGGCCTGCGCGATTCCCTTGCGGGAGCGTGCAGCAAGGCGCGATGATTGTGACCATATGGCGCCACCATATGGCGCCGCGCGCTCCCGCAAGGGAATCGCCAGACGTGCACGCGTTGCCATTGCAAGCAATGCAACGCGTGCACGTTTTTGCCCCCAAAGCTGTGCCGATAGCTAAAGGTCTCTCCTAAGCAGTGCATGCGCGCTGCGTAGGCGAGACCTAACAAGCATTGGCATAGCCAATAGGTCTCGCTTTTGGGATCTTATAAGTATTTAGTTATGCAGCACAATATCCTTGGTGCAACAACATCAACTGTTGCATGGCTAAACACTTATAAGGTCCCAAGGGTGAGACCTATTGGCTATGCCAATGCTTGTTTAAGATGCAGATGTCCATGAGCTGGTCTACTGCCCATGTGATCAGAGGAGTAAACAATAAAAGAATAGTCAGAAGCAATTAAGTGTTAGAGATTTGCGGCAGGCAACAGTCAAAGACAGGATTATCCTACCGCCTCAAAGATTATTTGCTACTTTCCATTTAGAAATAGTACTGTATCCTTTCTTTTTAGTGGCACCTATCCACCATCTTGACAATGCTATTGGGAATTGGGGTCCACCTAGAATTGGTGGAAAGGGGCTGAAATGCCAACATTAGTTTATGTCTGTTACGAAACCAAATAGAATTGTCAATGAGCAGCTAATTATGCGATCAATGCAATTGATTATATATGAAAAAATTAATATTTGTGAGGCTGCAAAATCAACAATTTGAGGTTACATGAACAGTGATTATGGGTAGTCAGTGGTAGCAATCGCTAACCCTGGTTTGCCTTTTAGATGATCTGGCGCGGGCCACGCTAGATCTGTTTCAGGGGTCATGAAGTCAATGTCAAACAGATATAGAAAACATTTCTCTGAGAGCCCTGTTATATTTCTTTAGTTTCCACTCCCAACATGTGCTTACCCAGTCACCTGCAATTAGGATTTTTTTGGAAAGATTGAGGTATTTCCGAAGGGTCAAATCTGTTGTGTCATCTGTTGTCAAAGTGTATGAGATACCTCTTAATTTATCTGCAGTAGTTTAATCAGTTGACACCCATCTGTGGTGTATTATTCTACGGACATCTGGACATCACCTAGTTGTCGAAATTCACTATAGTACTGAGTTTCTGATCTTTCATGTGCCTTAGCATGCAATACTTAAAAAAAAAAAATGAATTGGAGTTTTATATTTTATTACTTCACAACAAAGAAGAGGTTAGAAACACTATCCAAACTCACTGAAGAATGATAAGGGGGAGACGTGTCAATTCAAATACTTGAATTCCATAGCTGTTGTTTTGTGGCTGTGATCCAGATTAGTTTGGAAGGTTAATTTTGAAGGCAGTCTTAATAGTTCGATTTTCAAGAGGTTCCTGAAGTAAATAAGTGAATTTGGTTGCATTCTGATCGCAGTCAAGGGCGTCCCACAGGCTTGGATCTGAAACGTAAAGGAATCTGCCTCTCTGCTTTATCCTTTGAATGATCATTGTTCACTCAGGCTTTTAGCTGAAGAGTGGAGGTTTCTGGCTGGTGAGCAGCATGAGGATATATTGTTCAGGTATTTTGGACTTTTCGCAGTAGGCTTTAGTTTTTTTTTTTTTTTTTTATTCTATCCAGATGACAATTTGCCTATTGTCTGCCTATGTTTGGACGTTTACTCAACATTGCTTGAAATGTTTTAGTGGGGACATCTATAAATATTGCACAGAAGGCAGGGGAGAGGGAAACACTACACAGAGCTAGGCAGATGCAAGAATGGTGTGTTTGTGTATTCCAAGCCTTACTTTTTTGACTGTGGGTTGGAGAGAAAAGATGTTATGTAGTATAGGGATGTGTTGCTATTCCTGTCCATTTTTCTAGCCTGTTTAACAACATTTGGGGGTAAACAGTGTTGTACAAAGTGGGCAGGCCAAGGAATATGATCATTGCTTTCATATCTCCAACCCTTAAGAGGTGTGCTCCTCCCTTATATTAGCTGTGGCTATTTTGGTGCCCTTTCAAGGTCTAAATCCAGACAGGTTGTCGTAGAGAAGGTACTTTAGGGAGGAGAAAGTTTAGTCCTATACGTTATTGGAACTGTCTTATCACCTCTTTTTCCAGGACCTTGCTCAGGAAGGGAAGATTATCTATGTACTAGGGACCTCATTCGGTTCTTCATAAATGCGGTAAAAAGGAATGTTAAAAGAATCAAGTATATGTCCTGATCAGAGTAAGGCATGTATAATACTAGCTGCATCACGTGCAAAGAGTAGTTTTTCAAAACGAAGGCTGAGCATGAGTACATATGACAGCTGGACACTTATTTTGGCAGCCATGTTAAATATCTCATTGATATTTAGTCTGAAGGTTGTGAATAAGGGTCATAGTAAAAGCGGTGAGGTAGAGGGATCTGAAGATGTCTCTGGTGTGTTAATGATGGAATGGCATATTTTTGGAAACTTTTAATTCAGCAAGCTCTAGTAGGTCTGTGCAATGCTGTTGCAAAGCATTTTGGCTGCTCTTCAGGGTATCAGAGTTGGCCAGCTCACAGTAACTGATAAAGAAAGCAGTTATGTTTTCTTTAGTGTCCACTCCCTGCACGTTGCTTGGCACCTCAGGAGCAATTAGGTAGTTTTGTAGTGGCTAATATCTGGATACGAAGTGAGAGATTGCATGAAAGTTGCTTTGTAATTACCATAACAGTGACGCCATGTTGAGTCATTTACTGCCATGTTGCTTTCGTGTGTTGTGCCCATGCTATACACAGCTGTATTGCTTTCTCATCTGTAATATATTCAGCCTAACTCTCATGCTTGGCACTGCTAAGCAGCAATTCACACATGATTAGCTCAGCATCTGGAAGTTTGCCTTTCGAGTATCTCTTTTCAAGATCATTTCTCACTCTTCTCGTGAGAACGAAGTGAACCTGTAATCTGAGTTTCAGTTCCTGTCACATGCTCTCTCATTGGAAGCAATAAATAAAAGCTCTAAATGATTGGGGGAGTTAGCATTAGATGCTCACTGCTATAGAGGCGACATGCTGCTGCTTTGCACAGCAATAGTACAGTTTTGTTTGTTTTGCTGAATGCGTTGTGCAATGTTCATCTTTTGTCCAACAGTGGTTAACACTGTGTTTTCCTAAGGTTTGAGATGCAACTTACATCAGCTCTGGTATTTTAGTGAATTGATGCCCAATGTGGTGTATTGTGCCATGAAAGCAAATGTATTACTGACAGGCTGAAATCCAAATCCACTTTGCTAATGATTTTCTGACATATCCTATGCCCCTGTCAATATTTATTTATTTTTGATTTATTTACGAGGTTCTTAATGTGTGGTCTACACCTTTTTGGGTACTTCAGAGAAAACAGTAGGAAAAGAAAGCTATGCTGTCCAAACTCAAGAATGCATATGAATGTATGCTCGAGGCACAATTAATTGTGTACATTAGTTAACAACATGAATTGTCACATTTTTCAGCACATATCTGCATGAATTGGAATCTGCTCAAGTGCTGGTTTGTGAGTGTTCTCACAAACACAAAATTTTGTAGGTAGTCACAAAACTTTTGTAGGGAGTTTCTCACCCAAACACCTTACAAATCTTCATCCGCTAAAGGAAGATGCGGGAAAGTACATGCAAGGAACACCCCCATACTGATAGTGGGGTAAGAGGAGCAGTTTCTCAAAGAGGAAAATATTTCCCCATTGAGAAATGAAAAGCAAAAATGTGAATTATAAATGTACTTTGTCATTCCATTTCCATGTAATCCAGTTATATATGTGTGTACATAGATGGTTATGCCTCTGATTACTCTTGGACATTTTTGTGTGTTGAATTTCCTAGGAGTATTCGGAATTATATGACAAATCCAAACACAAGGATATTTTCGCAAAGGACAGACATACGCATGCAGTAGTAAATTGAAACCTTTTCCTTGTTTTTCTATATTCAGCCATTGAGCCTAAAGTGACCTTTCTCATTTCACACAATATGGCAAAGGAGAGGGTAAAGCCAAGATTAGCTGGCATTCAAACCCAGGTCTTCTGATTTCACAGTCAACAATCTAGGTAGCAGGTTGACGAGGATTCAGTCTCTGTACGTGCAATTACCAGCATTCAGGTCCACGCACTCCCCCATAATGAGGACACATGTAATGCTTCTGGCCTCTTTTAAACCTCCGTGATTGAGCCGTCAGTCATCAATTGAGCTTCTGAACACACACACAGAGGCAAGGGTTTTTCCCACCAAAGTGGTTCTATGACAGTCCGTCCACTCTGTTCAGTTACTAAGTGGGACTGCTGTTACAAATGTGCATCAAAGCAAGGGAGTAGTTCCAATCGCCACATTATAAATGTGATTGATGTTCTGGAATTTTTCTCTGAGTATGTCAGGCACATCTGACAGGCTTTCTTAGCAAGACCTTCATTGTTTACATGTTTGTCTTTCAGAGAAGTGACGGTGCTAGAAATGGTGATGGACAAGATGAAACACGGGACGGGGAGGCGAAGCACCCCCTTCTGCAAGCCTGCGAAAATGGGGCACACCAGAATGGTCACCCAACAACCCAACCGCTAGCCACCCAATCAGTGAAGGAGGTGGCAAGCGGCCGGGGGTTCAAAAAGGGGTGGCAAACCCTGACTAGGCACATGAACCCTCCCATATGGACAAAGAGGTCCAGCTGGGTAGAGTGGCCGTCCCTTTCTCGTCCCCTCCACTACCGAACATGATAGTCTCACCATTAGGAGTGGTACCTAAGAAGGTAACAGGCAAGTTCAGGCTAATACACCACCTGTCACACCCGCACGGGGATTCAGTCAATGATTGGTTGGAGCAGGGCAGCTGCTCGGTAGCATACGCCTCTCTAGACGACGTGTTAGACCGGATCAGACAAAACATATATAGAGTCAGCATTTTGTTTGCTGCCAGTGCATCCAAGCAGTTACCACCTCCTCGGTTTCCAACTAGACGGGAGTATTACTATGACAAACGCCTACCCGTTGGATGTTCCATATCCTGCGCTTATTTTGAATCCTCTAGCGTTTTTCTGGAATGGGAACTGGGGACGTGCCACCCCGCTGGGGGACGGGTCAACTACTTAGTTGATTTCCTATTCATTGGGAAGGGTGGAACAGGGGAATGTACAGACCTCCTCCGCCTATTTGTGGACATGGCAAAGGAGTTGGGAGTCCCCCTAGCACAGGAGAGAACAGAGGGCCCAACCACCAGATTCTCCTTCCTTGGGATAGAACTAGACTCGGTAGGCGGGACATGAAAATTGCCTCAAGAGAAGGTCGCTGAGCTATGGCAAATCATACAACAGCTACGGCAACAGAAAAAGGTGACACTAGGCGAGATACAGCAACTGCTAGGTAAACTGAACTTCGCTACAAGAGTAGTACCAGCAGGGTGCCCCTGTGCTAGTCACCTGGCCTGGTTGACGAAGGGTTTGTCACAGAAACACCACAGGGTCCCCCTCACACAAGGCGTGAGGGAGGACCTGGGGCAATGGGAACAATTCTTCACCGATTTTAATGGCCCTCTCATATGGCATGAACTGTGTGTCTGGGCTGACCAATTGGAACTCTACACGTACGCTGCGGGGGCTACGGGTTTGGGGCCATCCTGTGGTCCGCATGGGCAGCAGCAGCCTGGCCGGCCAGGTGGTACCAGAATGGGACCACCGGAAACATCACCTTGTTGGAACTATTCCCCATTGTAGTGGCATTTACCATATGCGGCCCAAAGCTGGCCAACAGACAGATAATCCTATGGTCAGACAACCACGTGGTGGTACAAGCAATCAACCTAGGTACAGCGAAGTGCCCAGCCGTGGTCAGATTATTGTGTAAGTTAGTCGAGTGCCAGCTGACAGCGAACATAGTGGCTTGGGCAAGGCACATTGCAGAGCTGGACAACTCAGTGGCTGATTCCATTTCTCGTTTTCAGTGGGACATGTTCAGGGAGCTTGCGCCAGAGGCAGACCAAGTCATGACACCAGTGCCAGAGGGACTATGGGAATTGGTGGGCTCGGGATGAGAACATTATTGGACAACGCGCTGGCCCCTAAGACTGAGAGATGCTATCATAAGTGTTGGGCAACCTTTGCCGCCATAACGGGCAGCAAAGGGATAGAAATGGTAGGGCTAGACGAGGTGACCACATTTATAGAGTGGGCATTTCAGGAAGGAAAAACCAAGTCCTGGGCTCAGGCACACCTGAACGGAGTGGCTTACTACAGCAAACTAGCAACAGGGAAGGACACCACGGGGTCTTTTTACTGCAGGATGGCCATGAAAGGTTAGGGTAGACTGCAGCCCAGAACAGGGGATAGCAGGAGGCCCATTGATTTTGCTGTCCTAAAAAAGTCAATCTGCTCATTAGAGGAGGTGTGCGACGGGGAGGAAGAGATGAAGCTATTCAAGGCAGCATTTGTGCTTGCATTCTTTGGGGCATACAGGGTCAGTGAGATAGTGGCCCCGGCCAGGCGAACCCCGGGGACCATATGCTTACACAAAGCAGACGTTGTGATGGGAAAATGGCACATGGTAATTCACCTGCGCCGATCAAAAAGGGACCAGGCAGGCAAAGGGAAGTACACTAGGATCGAATGTATCAGAGACAAATCCTGCTGCCCTGTGTCTGGTGCAAAATTATATGCTGAAGGGTGGGCCTGCACAAGGGTCCCTGTTTACACATGGGGACGGGTCATGCCTCAGCTGTTTTCAGTTCATAGGGGTAATGCGAAAAGCCCTAGTAAAGGCCAAGGGAGTTTGGGTCCCATTCCTTCCTCATAGGGGCAGCAACCACGGCGGCGGTCCTGGGTTTTGGGACAGAGCGAATCAAGGCAGTAGCGCGTTGGGCATCAAACGCCTTCAAGCGGTACATACGCCTCTCAACTTACTAAGCTTGGCTTTCTACCCTGCCCCCCCCCATCCATGTCCACTGGAAGGTCGCAAGAAAGTATGGATCGTGGGGCACTCCTACATAACCCGGGCGCAGCAATGGGCGGCAGCACGTCGCGAGTTCAAGGGGATCTGGCTCCGGAACACGGAGGTGACCTGGCTGGGCCAATCTGGGATGAAATGGGACCAGCTACTCCCCACGGTACAAAGGGCGCTGCAGCGGGGCCATGGGCCAGATGCGTTAGTGGTCCACCTCGGGGGCATTGACCTAGACGCAATAGGGAGGAGATGCCTCCTAGAAAAAATGATGGCAGATCTTGCATTGCTTGCCAGTTTAATCCACCCGGCGGTGGTAATTTGGTCAGAAATAATAGTGCGCAGGGCATGGAGGGGGGCCAGAGACCAGGGAGCAGTTGAAAAATCCAGACGCAAATTGAACATCACTATGGCAAAAATATGCAAGGCCGATATCTGGGGCTTTGTGAGACATGGGTTTATTAACTTGGGGTCCCCTGGGTACCACCTGGAAGACGGGGTACACCTGACAGGGGTGGGGATGGACATGTTCATACTTAACGTGGTGGGAGTCCTAGAACCGCTGGGTTTCTCGTGAACAGGGCAAAGAGGAGAAGGGGGAGCTGCCTCCGATCGGGGAACCGTAGGCAGCATGGTGGTAGAAACCCAAAAAAATACGCAAAAGAAAACAGTTACGTTAGGTAGATGAGCTGCTCACACAGTGTCCTTGGGTTGCCTCACGGCAGGTGCACCGAGGGAGCGAACGACAGCACACAGACACAGATAGAGTAGATGAGATGCTCGCACAGGGTCCTTGGTATGCCACACGGCAGGGGCACTGAGGAGCAGGTGAGTGGCCAACAAGGGTCCAGGACAAGCGGAATGGCACTTGCAGCCCAGGCAGGTCCTAACGGTTGCTCACAAATTCGGTAGCAAGGGAAGCCAGGAACCGTAAGCACAGAGACCTTGCTTAAAGGGGCACCTTCCAATAAGGACAATGCTGTTAGAAAAGGAGCAACAACAGATGTTAGAGGACAATGCACGTTGTGAAATTAGCATGATGTTTATGACTGACCAACCGAAAGTTGTGAGATGTACGAATCATGCTTAATAAAACTGCGGCCTTTCTATGCACCATATCATGTCATCAGTCGAATGATTATCGGGGAAAGGGGCACAGTTCTAGGGGCGGCAGGGCACAAAGGAGGGAGGAGAGACTCGCTGTTGAAAGTAAGAGTACCAAAATCAGAGCAGGTAAAAGTTCAGCTTTATTGACCATCCACTCTCCACAACTGCAGAGGTACCAACATTCCATTGTCAACTCCTAGGGGGAAGAAACCAAGGAGAGGGGAAAGGGAGGGGGGGGCGGAGCAAACCATTATAATGCAAGGAAGATTGTAACACACCTCCCTCCCTATACATATCAGCATAACGCAATAATTGAAAGACATTACGAGTCCATTTGGGACTTAACAATTTTGTCACAACTCCACCATTGTCCGTTCTCTAGGAGAACAACATTGTTGAACGCTTTCATAATGTGGCATGGAGGGTAGAACTTACTCTGGCTGTGGGGTTCTTTCATACTTCTCTTGACCTGCACCACATCCCCTACTCTCCACTTCTGGTCTTTGACCCCATTCCTCTTGTCATACCATTCTTTGTATCTAGCTTGGTGCCGGTCAACTTTCCTACCCACCTCCTCAGGCCTGGGATGTAAAGCCCTACCTCCGCCCAGCCAACTTGGATTGAGTTTGGTGCAGTGTTCTCTCCCCCTGAGGGATACAAACGGGGAAACTCCTGTTACCAGGTTAGGCGTGGTGTTATATGCCCACACACAGTCACGTAAGGATGATTCAAGGTCATGACCGTTGGTAGTGGCTAATTGTATGTGCTCCTTTATCCATCTGTTGGTTCTCTCAACCAGGCCGTTGGCTTTGGGACAATACAATGCCGTCAATTCGTGTTTTATGTTCAAGTTGTTTAAGAATTCCTTCATTAGTTGAGACGTAAACTGTACACCGTTGTCGGTGACTAGGGTGGAAGGTATGCCCTCTTTGGAGAATACATTTTTTAAGAAATCCAAGACTGTACTAGTGGTTATGCGATGAACGAATTTCTGAGTAACCCAATGTGAGGTATAGTCAACCAGGACTAACATGAACCTCTTTTGTACGCCCAGGTTGTCCATGGGACCCATAATGTCCAGGGCTAATTTGTCCCATGGTTTTTTGGGCACCATGACTGGAGACAAAGGTGCCTTATGCACGACTTTAGACTTGTCACTTCTGGCACAGCTGACGCAGTCCTTCACCAGCTGTTCTGTCATTGTATCCATTCTGGGAAACCAGAAGTTGGCCCGAACTCTACTCTTGGTGACACTGCGTCCCAGATGGCCTTTGTGCGCCAGATCCAATATTCTTCTTCTGAGACTCATGGATGGAACCACTTTATTTTGGCGGTAGATTCTGTCACGTATGATGCTCAACTCGTTCCTGACTTCCCAGAAGTCTCTGAGTCCCTCTTCTAGATCACCGCATCTGTTTGGCCAACCTTCTCTCAACATACTTTTGAGCCTTCCCAAAACCTCGTCCTCTTCCATGCTTTTCATCCACTCCTCTTCTGTAATGGCCGGGTCTTCTATAACCAAAATAGGACTGTCCAGCATTTCTTCGGGTTGCTCCATTTCCAAAGGTGTCCTTGACAAGAAATCGGCAATCCTATTGTCTTCACCAGGGACATACTCGACCTTGTAGTTGAAATTCTCTAATCCCAGGATCCATTTCCCAATGCGAGGGGTACAATTTTCCATGCCCTTCACAGCAAAAATGGAGGTAAGAGGCTTTTGGTCTGTACGAATGGTGAAATTAAGCCCCCACAGGAAGAATTTAAAATGCTTCACTGCCCAGAAACACGCCAGGGCCTCCTTTTCAACTACAGAGTAATTCTTTTCAGCACTTGTCAGGCAGCGTGATGCAAAGGCAATAATCTTTTCCTCTTTGCCCTTCCTTTGGGATAAGGTGGCCTCCAGTCCTTTGTTGGATGCATCGGTCATGAGGATGGTTTTGTTTTGTGGGTCGAAAACTCCTAACGCTGGCGAGGTTAATATCTCTTCTTTGAGTATATCTACCACAGATTTATGATGTTCATTCCATTCAAACTCCTTGTTTTGTTTTAGTAGTTCTCTCACCGGTTCACATTTGGATGCAAAGTTCTTTATGTACTTAGCCATGTATTCCATTAATCCTAAAAATGACTTGAGCTCCTCTTTGTTTTTCGGATATGGGGCATCTCTCACCGCACTGAGCAGGTTGCTTTTTGGTCTAAAGCCTTCTTCTGAAATGGAATGCCCCAGATAGTCAACCGACGTCATCCTTATTTTGCATTTGGATTTTTGCACTGTTAACCCTGCATCCATGAGCCTCTTTAACACTAGTCTGAGGGTATTATCATGATCTTCTAGGTCCCGTCCGTACACCAAGATATCATCTTGGAAGCACATGGAGTGCTCCACCCCCTTCAGGATCTGTTGCATAGCTTTCTGGAAAACTGCCGCAGCGGACGCTAATCCAAACGGCATCCTCCTGAACATGTACGCGCCTTGGGGTGTTATGAATGCGGTGAGAGGTCTAGACTCGGGGTGTAGGTCAACCTGGTGGTATGCCATGGATAGATCGATGACACTGAAATACTTCGCCTGGGACATGGTGCTGAGCATCTCATTTATGTTCGGCAGTGGGTGTCTTTCTACCCATATGCTCTCATTGAGGCTCCTCAGGTCTACACATAGGCGAATCCCCTCACCACTGGCCTTGGCTGCGATGACAACTGGCGCCAACCACTCTGAACATTCTACGGGTTGTATGATTTCCATGTCACAAAGTTTCTTGAGTTCTCTATCTAGTGGCTCCTTCATTTGTTGGGGTACAGGACGCAGTTTGTGTACAATAGGTTTGGCGTTGGCCTTAAGTTTTATTTTGTGCTGGAAGTCGTGTAGAAGGCCCAGTTCTTCTCGAAACAACCTAGGAAATTCATCGCAAATTGTGCCCCCATCCAGGTTATCCGTAGTCAGTAGGACCTGCTCTTCCTTGTTAGGGTCCAGGATGATTCCTAGTTCCTTCTGGTGTTGCCATCCTAACAGGTTGGATCCTGACTCTACAATGTACACTTTACCATACGTATCCCTGCCCTTGAACCCAATGCACATCTCCTTCATGCCAAGGAGCGGTATAGGTTCTTTGTTATAACCAGTGGGTGTAACATCTGCCTTCTGTAAAGTATTCCTCCCGTGGCCCTCAAAACATTCATAATCCTTGATGTTTAACAATGTAAATGGTGAACACGAGTCGGCAAACATGGTGACAGGTATGTTATCCAAGGATACATCGCACTTAGGGTAAACCATATTTACACTTCCTGAGCATTCTTTAACTTGTAATATATACTTATTCCCAACAGGCATTACACATTTAACTTCTTTACCCCAAGACCCTTCCTGTGCCCCACCCTCCTTGACGTGGGGGTCACCATCCCTGCATGCCCTTGAAAAGTGTCCCCTTCTGTTACATTTCTTGCAGGTTACACTCCTTGCGGAACAATGAATACTATTGGCAAGGTGATTGCTACTCCCACACCTGTAACATCTGAGGTTCCTCTCACTACTAGGTGCCATGTTGTAACTCTTTTCTTTGTTTTTTATTTTTAACACTTCGTGGTTCACCTCATCCTCTCGAATAGTAGCTACTACCTCAGGTGTGCCCTTCATTTCCTTAATGCATTTAGCTGTGTGTTCCACAGATTTCGCAATTTCAACAGCCTCTCTTAAGTTGGGATTTCTAGCTAGCAGTTTCTCCTGAATGCGTACATTGTTTGTGCACCGCACTAACTGGTCTCTTATCAATGAATCATTTAAGTTCCCAAATTCACATAACTGTGTGAGGCCTCTTAACGCTGCAATATAATTAGTTACAGACTCCTGTTTACCTTGTGCTCTATTGAAAAATGTGTGTCTTTCTAACACTACATTTACTCTGTCCCCAAAGTGTGTCTCAAGTTTGGCCATGGTGCTTTCAAAAATATCCATACCCTCACTATCTTGACCTCCCTCGTTTTGTGGTTCAGGTAATGTTTCGTAAATCTTACGCCCATGCACCCCCAAATTGTGGAGATGAATATGCTGTTTTCTCATGGATGTGAAACGCTCCCCACCAATGGCAATAAGGTATGATTCAAACAATTTGACCCACTCTTTCCAGCTTATCTCTAGCTCTCCTATCTCATTTAAGAAGGAAGGTGGTTGGATCATGCTGGCTGCCGCCATCATAGTGGGAAACAACGGTAGCTAGCCACGAAACCTGTAAAATGGCTAACAAGGCGAATATACTAGCACACTACCCCTAGTCTCAATGTTAGAGGATATATAACGGGGAAGAGACAATGAGACAAGAGCAGGATCAACCAAATCCCTAAAAGTCCCGGCCAGAGGATTAATTGAACCAGGACAGGGAGCCAGGAGCCAGAGGATGTAAGGTAATTAGTCCCCAAAACAAGATGTAGGGCCCAGAGGTGAACCAAAGTCTCTCTTGCAGTGCATGTGAACTTGTGCTAGGAAAGTCGCTATAAAGAATGCAGCAAAGTCAGCCAACCCTAATAGTCCTGGACAGGAGTTATTAATGAAAATGGACAGAGGGCAAGTTCCAGGAGTTAAGTGGTAATCGGCCCCCAACGATAGGTGATGGGATCAGGGTGGATAAGATACACTACTAGTAGAACTTTTGAACTCTTGCAAGGAATCTGGAAAGTCGCCTCCATACACTGGAATTATCGAAATAGGTTCCCTGGTGGTAGGGAGCGGTATCGCACCTGCACTGACAGGAACTAGGCAAGAGTAGCGTCTCCCACGCTGTATATCGCCTGCACGCCGACCGGATGAGGAAAAGGAAGTTCTATTTTCTATTCTGAAAAGGAAGTTCCTCTCATAGACAGAAGAGGAGTTTCCCCTGTGAGAAAACGGTCAGCGCGGCTCCCGCAGGGACACACCACCAGCAGAGGATCGATGGCCGCGAAACCCTCGAGCGGCAGAAAAGGAGCCCCGGCACAGGGATCAGCCACACAGCCACACAGACGCCAACCTGACTGTCGGCGATCCGATGGTCGCAAGACACTCCTCAGCACGGACGGACAGCTGACAGGGGGCTGAGACGGGAAGGTGGAACGCCACAGATCCGGATTCGCTCCCCGTGACAGGAACAGACAGCTCCTCTTCAGTTCCTCAATAAAGCTCACCTTGGAAGGCAGTCCCCAGCACCTCACGACGCGTAATCACACACTGGAGCCGGGGAAGGCAGCTCTGCTCCGCCACACCTCCAGAGGACAACCCCCGGCAACCAGATAGGCATTCGCCTCCCGCTGCCCAGGACGAAATGTTACTGACAATGGCACGGGCAAGGCAACCAGAATGCGCGGCACCCGCTCACAGCTCCAAACTCCTTTCCCTTCCCTCAGCAAAACTGTCCCAATGAAACTGACACGAAGGCAAGGCACAGCTGGAACAGCACCACCGGAACCCTGAACCACAGGTAAGCTCACCCAGGGTGTTGTAAAAATGCTTCAAGTAGGTACCAGGAGTCCGATTGTGTTACACGCTCGAATTCTTCTACTCACGGACCTGTGAGTCTATCATTCTTCATAATGTATCGTAACTGGAGAGATTACACAGAGGGGAGATGGTCAAGACTGCCCCCTTCGCAGTTTGTCATCGCCAGTGTTGAAAGTAAGAGTACCGGAATCAGAGCAGGTAAAAGTTCAGCTTTATTGACCATCCACTCTCCACAACTGCAGAGGTACCAACATTCCATTGTCAACTCCTAGGGGGAAGAAACCAAGGAGAGGGGAAAGGGAGGGGTGGCGGAGCAAACCATTATAATGAAAGGAAGATTGTAACACTCGCCCCTTGGGAGGGGTTGAAACACGAAACGGGGAGGCAAAGCCGGACGCCATAGGGGCCCGTGGCAAACGCCTCCCGGGGGCAGGAACCCCCCCCCTTCTGCAAGCTCACGAAAATGGGGTGCACCAGATTCGTCGCCCCACAAGCCAACCGCTAGCCACCCAATCAGTGAAGGAGGTGGCAAGCGGCAGGGAGTTCAAAAAGGGGTGGCAAACCCTGACTAGGCACATGAACCCTCCCAAGAAGAATCGGACTCCCACCCACCCACACCTAAAGGAAGCGGACATCGCAGCCGCAGGGTCAAAGGGGAGGGTAAAGGCAAGGGCAGTAGAAACCCAAGAAAAATACACAAAAGAAAACAGATACGTTAGGTAGATGAGCTGCTCACACAGTGTCCTTGGGTTGCCTCACGGCAGGGGCACTGAGTGAGCGAATGACAGCACACTGACACAGTCAGAGTAGATGAGATGCTCGCGCAGGGTCCTTGGGATGCCACACGGCAGGTGCACTGAGGAGCAGGCGGGTGGCCAGCAAGGGTCCAGAATAAGCGGAAAGGCACTTGCAGCCCGAGCAGGTCCCAATGGATGCCCACAAATTCAGTAGCAAGGGAAGCCTGGAACTGTAAGCACAGAGACCTTGCGTAAAGGGGCACCATGAATAAGGACAATGCTGTCAGAAAAGGAGCAACAACAAATGTTAGAGGACAATGCACGTTGTGAAATTAACATGATGTTTATGTATGACCAACCGAAAGTTGTGAGATGTACGAATTATGTTTAATAAAACTGAGGCCTTTCTATGCACCATATCATGTTGTCAGTAGAATGCTTATTGGGGAAAATGACGCAGTTCTAGGGGGTGCAGGGCGCAAAGGAGCGGGGGGAGACTCGCCCCTTGGGAGGGGTTGCAATACATTGGTTTGCCAGCCTGGCATAATTTTCAGAAGCATTATGGTGTGAAAGATTCCTCCTGACGGCAATTTGATGCCAGCCTTCTACCATCATCCAATGGCAGGAGAATGTGGCTGCCCACGGTCCACACAGGGGGCCTCATAAGAGGGCGGCCGCCTTAGTGCCACCTGATGGCACACGGCGACAGTATAGTGTTTTTGGGACCCCCTCTGGGTCAGGCGCACCCTGCGTCATTTCCGCTGCGCCGTGGGCGGGGAGCCAGGTATAAGTACCTCTCCCGCCCACCTGGTGCTCTCTTTGCGGCCATCCTTCACGCCGTTTGGGTCTTTCTGGTCACGCTATTCAGGGGCCTTGGTCTGGCGTCGGCGGTGTGGTGATGGCATCTATGTGCAACCCCTGTCATGGGAGAGGTGTCGGTTGTTTTCGCGTCATTGATAGGCCTCTTTATTTGCGGTGAGTCGGGACCCCAGCCTCCCCGTGGTGGGGGACAGCCCCATGGATGCCAGGTGTTTGGGAAGGGGTCACGGCATGCAGTCCTCCCGATCATTGCGATCGTCGGTGGGTGGCTCTCGTCATGGAGGTGTGGGTTCGAGTGGCCCCGCCTGCAGCGATTTGCGGGGGGTTATCTGGGCTAAGGGCAATCGGGGCTGGGCTCGCCGCATCCGCTGGGATGGGAATTCTGGCCCCCGTGGTGGTGTCTTTGTTGTTGCAGAGTCCGTTTGAACAGTGCCGAATCACGCTAGCAGAGGATCTGCTGTGGAATGCTATAGTGCATCACACTCGCATCCAAGACAGGTTTGGATAGCAACTGAGGAATGGGTAACAGCGTGGTCGGCTTTCTTGTACTTTCTTGCTGACATTAATAGGAAGTTGCCGGTTACAGTTTGCTGGGTCTGCACATTGGAGGCGAGGTGGTTGCGTACTAGGCCTCGTCGGGTTGCACGCGTGCTCTGTTTTTGAAAGCAAGTGTTGGAGAGAGACAGGCATGGCAATGTGGACATGGCACGTCTTGGTCCTTTTCCTGGGGAGAGCACTTGCGGCCATATTGGGCCAATGTAAGATGGTAGAGGCGGTGTTTTTACTGCGGTGAGGGTGGGGGCTTTAATAGCCCCTTCCCCATACACCGTAATCATCCCCCACCCATCCATCTTGTGGCTTTGACCTTTTTGTTGGGGAGCCCCGTTCCAGGTAGAGCTGTGGCGGGAGTTTGGGACCCGGTTCTGGAGCACTTTTCCAGGCCGCGGGCCGGCATGTCTTGTGTAGTGGAGGGGGTGTGTTTGCGGGATCCAGCATCCAGTCTGGCGGTCCGATAAGGGGATTTTAAGCGCTGCAGGTTCGCAGCAGGGGAACAGTTAAGCAGCGTGTTGGGTGGCCCGCAGCCCTGTCGGTGCACGGGCCCCCCAATTGTGTTATGGTTCGAGCCGCGAAGTCCACATAGGTCTCATGCTATGCAGCATTTCGCGACAGCCCTGCTTTACATACCCGCAATGTTTATTTGTTGGGGGGATCTAGGGATCGGTCTAAGGTACTTCTTTGCCTCACTGCATGCATTGGCCTCCTGCTGGATGAATGGGGTCTCAGTCGGGAAAACCACTGACCGTCTATCATGGACAAGGGCCGGGCTACAGGGGCATAGAGAAAGAAGAGACTGAGGGGCTTATTTACAAGCCCCTTGCGCCACTTTTGCGTCATTTTTAACATGGGAAAAGTGACGCAAAAGTGGCGCAAGGGGCTTGTAAATCTGCCCCTGAATGGGCAAGTGACTGGTGACTGGCAGTCGAGGGAGTGCGTGAAAAGGCCTCAGTGTGATGGCTCGTTTCGTCAGAGCCGGGGCGGCTGCTCCCATACGCTGCCAATACCATTGGCCAGCCTGAATGAGTAGTAAGTCTGAGGCAAGGAAACTCAGCGGGGTATGCCTTTACGGAACAGATATATGGGAAACCGGCCTGCCATATAGGGCAAACGCAGGCACAGTTGGTCGTTGTGTGAATACGGACGCGGAGAACAAGCGACAGCTTGGTGGGTGCGTGCGGCGGTTTTGTTTTAGGATGGGCGGGCAATATCAGCCCCAAACCCCCTTAGTGTCTCCCCCTCCTCTCCTTTTACAGTTTTTAGGGAAACACAGCTTCCAATGCCGGTTGGCAGCCACGTATTAGAATTTTAATAGGAACAACTGAACGTAACAGTGTTTGAATTGGTAGATATGTTCAGACGGTTTACTGTGGGATTATTGTGAGAAGATGGGTTCGTCATTCTGTCTTATTTGGGGTTGATCTCAAGTTGCCCCAACTTTTCACAGGTCCGCGCCACAGCATGTTATGTTTCTGTGCATAGGCTATGTTGAGGTTACATGAATCTACCAACAGCAAGTAGGTCATGTCAGGTCTCCATTCTCCCTCCAACTGTCCCTATGGCATAGCTTCAACTCCAGTCCACACACCAATATGCCATTACCTCATTCAATCACACATTGGATCACACTTGCATAGAATAGGGACACAGAGAATACAACACGATAGCTGTGTTTGAAAGTGTTGAAGGGTTTCTCAAGTCAGTTTTAAAGTTTATTTTAACGGACTTTGTAACTGTAGCTTTTAGTTAATCATGTCTTGCAACAGCATAAAAGGGTCGCAAACTTTCGATGTTCACCAGAAATGGTTTGCAGGTGTGGGTTATCGATTAGGTTCTCAACTCACAAATGGGACATTTTGCATCCTCTTCAAGGGTGCTCCGCGAGCCATGCGCTAAGAGATATAATATTGTCCCACCTTCTCCGGTGTATGTCGGAGGCACCGTTAAAGTCAGTGCCTGGGCTCCACCACTTTGCATTCCCTGGGCGACAGGGGTTTCGTGCTCCCGATCGCACTAAAAGGCGGGCATTACATGTAAATAATGTTACGAGGGGACATGTTGCAGCCATTTGGTCGGATATTCTCGCTCAGGCAAGTTTTGGATCACTCCTCCTTGCCTCAAAGGCAAAAAAAAAAAAAAAAAACTAATGGAGCATGGGCAGTAATCAGTAGGTCCACGGCTCCCCACCAGCCTGCACTGTAGAACTGATATTACATTTACCCCACTCTCATTATGATGTTAATATACATAGTAGAGTACACAATGGTTCCCCATTTGCCGATCGCTATAAAAGGCGGGCATTACATGTAAATAATGTTGCGAGGGGACATGTTGCAGCCATTTGGTCGGATATTCTCGCTCAGGCACGTTTTGGATCACTCCTCCTTGCCTCAAACTTTTTATGGTACAACTTACTATTAACCCCTTCAATGCGTCAGACGGCCCCCGGCCGTCCGACGTCACAGTGGGCATGTACGGAGGACGGCCGGGGGCCGTCCGAACCCCGCCCACTCAATAAATCACCAGCACCGCGGCGGAATTCGCGCCGCGGTCAAGGTGTTAATATGTTCGCGCAGTGCTCTCTATCAGTTAAAATTCTGTGATGTGTCCATTGCACTGTTGTTGCCAACCCGTGGGAGGATACCTCAGCTGTGATTGCCGAGGCTCGAGCTCGGGTCCTACCACTACACACAAGCTAATGTTTGTTTTGGCTACTGTGGTTCATCTCGGGGAGCCAGCCGTGCCGCTTTTTGAATGGCCCATATCTGGATCTTGACACAGAGCGGGCCAGGAGTCTCTTGCCCGGCAGCAGATATTTGGCCTTTAGAACGTGCTGCTGGGGGATGCCTTTAGAACGTTGTGAAGAAGTACAAGAGTCAGGATGACAGCTAAGCAGTTCTTCTTTATTTTCAGTACAAGGTACAGCACCGTCCTAGCCACAGGGCAGCCAGCAGCAACTGAATCTCAGTACTTGGCAACGAAGCAAGCACATCATACATTCTAGATTCCTAAAGGTAGTGTGTTCCATATGAGTGCACCTGGATAACACAGAGTAATGCAGGGGCAAATACCACACACCTTCCCCCCAATACAAATATTACATTGAGGGAATTAAAGGTACATTCAGTCCAAAACATAGTTAAGCAGTTCTGCGGAATTTTACAAGTGCGAGTGCTTCTACGCAGAGGAGAAACAACCCTATAAGAAACAAGTTTATTATTTCTGCCAACAAGAACACAAGAACATACAGGAGCAATTCTACTCAAATTCCAAATACGCCCATCATCAAGTTTTACAGCATTAAGAAAGAGTTTGGTCACAGTACGAGGAGGGGAGAATTTTGCACTACCACACTTCTGGGGAATGCGTACCCTCACAAGGTCACCCACACTAACCAAGGTGCGAGAAACCGCATGTCTGGTATCGAAGTTGACCTTTCTCTTGGCTGACTTGAGATTCTGACGAGCACGCCATTGAGCATCCTCACAGATGTCAATATCAGCACCTTTCCCTCTCATCCAAGTTTGAAACATATACGTATTAGGACTGCGCCCTCTAAACAACTCAAAAGTGACTTTCTCAGTGGTAGAATGTGGAGTTAAGCGATATACCATAACTCTCTCAACAATTACAGCCTTCCAGTCATGGTTTTGTTCTTTGGCTAGTTGAATTGATTCTTTCAGAACACGGTTGAATCTCTCTAACATTCCGTTACTTTCTGGATGATAGAGAGAACAACGCTTGTGTTCAATTCCTTTCTTGGCCAAGAACTCCTCCGTCTCTCTTGATACCAGCAGTACACCATTGTCTGTCAGGAGAGATTCAAGAAGACCCTCCCTGCAGAAAATGTCCTCTAAGAACTTTATGACATCTTTGGTCTCTATACTTTGTGTGACTTTGACCTCCGGCCATCTGGAGTACATGTCAATTAACACGAGAACATAAGATTGACCCGTCTTGCAGGAGACAGGGCCCAGCAGATCTAGTGCCACATGCTGCCAACAACGTGTGGGAGCCTCTCGTATACTCATTGGCTGAACTCTAGTTTCACAAATTTTATCACAGGCATTGCACTCCATGCAATCTCTCACCATCCGCTCTACGTGCATATCAATTCCGGGCCACCAGAAGTGTAGGCGAACTCTTTCCTTAGTTTTAGAGATGCCTTGGTGGCCTAGATGGGCCAAACAAACTATTTTCTGCCTGAGGGAAGTTGGAGGGACAAGACGCGTTCCCCTCCAAAGTAAATCATCATTCAACGAAAGTTCATTCCTTACATTCTAGAACTTTTGGACACCTTCAGTCAAACTCCTGATGCCTGTCCTGCCTCCTGACACTAATTTACACACATCAAGCAAGTCCTGGTCACTTTTCATAGAGTCTCTCCACTCTGACTCAGAAACAACACCTTCAACTACCTCACATACTTTGAAGTCATCAATTTCCCAGGTATCTTCAGGGTCAAGAGGGGTTTCGTTAGCTTGTTTGGGAACCAAACGAGAAAGACAGCCTGCCACTTTGTTATCCACACCCGGGATGTATTTTACAACAAAGTCAAAGTCTTGAAGTGCTATGACCCACTTGCATATCCGTGAGGAGACAGGGTCTAATGACTTTTTACAGAACAGATCCTTTAGAGGCTTGTGATCTGAATGGACAACAAAAGAGGTACCCCAGAGAAATTTCTTGAGCTTTTTATTGCCCAGAAAATACACAACACCTCTTTTTCAATCACAGAATATTGAAGCTCTGGACCAACGAGAGCTCTTGATAGAAACAGGATCGTTTCTTCTTTGCAATCTCTAGTCTGTTTAAGAACGGCACCAACCAACGCATCAGTGACAAGAATGGAGCTCGAAGAAGTGTCAAAGCTCTGTAGGGAGGGAGCTGAACAACGAGCTTTTGTGACTCCCTCAAACTCCAACTGGCACTGAGAAGACCATAAGAATTTCACACCTTTCTTTAAAAGGGACCTGAGTACAAAGGTACGACAGGCAAACCGAGGAACAAATTTATTGTAGTACTCAGCCATACCTAGGAAGGTTACTAGTTCATCCCTGCACTGCGGGACGGGAAGTTCCTCAATGGTTTTCACCAACCGATCTCTGGGCCTAACTCCCTCACTCGTCAAACGGTTACCCAAGTAATCAATCTCGGAAAGATTAAACTTGCATTTATTTTCACGCAGAGTCAGACCTCTCTCCTTGAATCGTTCAAGCACACTCCTCAGTCTTGCATCATGTTCACTCTGAGACGAGCCGTAGATCAAAACATCATCCTGGTATATCTTGACTCCCTCCACCCCACTCAGCACGTCTTCCATTACTCTCCGAAAAACAGAGGCAGCAGAGATCAAGCCAAACGGAAGACGTGTGAACTTAGATGTTCAAAAAGGGGTTATGAAGGCAGTCAAATCCATGGACTTTTCATCAATTTTGACCTGATGATATGCCGCATGGAGATCCAAAGTGGAGAAGATGCGTGCATCCCTCAACTGGACTAACATTTCAGTTATGTTTGGGAGAGGGTACCTGTCAGCGACCACCGCACGGTTGAGAGCGCGAAGATCCACACATAAGCGCACCTCGCCGGAGGCTTTGCGTGCTAGAACCACTGGAGCCAACCACTCACTAGCCTCTGTTTCAACAATGATACCTTCTTTCTTTAATTTCTCAAGCTCGGAGAGCATAGACTCCCTCATGGCTAAAGGCACACTGCGTACTTTACATGTGATAGGTTGAGAATAAGGCTTTAGTATAATCTTGTGCGTGTAGCCTAAAAGACAACCCAACTTCTCACAGAACACTTCTTTAAATTCAGAACGTAGAACACAGCTCGAATCACTCACACTGGAAATAATACTTGTACAGCTCTCACTTGAGACAAGCTTAGAAGGAGCAGATCGTGTGGAGATGTCTCTAAGGACAATGCAAGGATCACCACCTGGAACTAAAGATACACCTAGGTTGGCCTGGTGAAACCAGCTGATTATGCTAACACCTCTGCATGATACATATATCTTCCCCGCAGATAGCCTACATTTGTATTCAATATTGCCCATGAAGTAACCAAACAATTTTATGGGTTGACCACCATAGGCTAACGATTTTATATCCGGCTTGCAAATCTTCACTTTCCCACGCAGTTTTAAATCAAAGAACTCCTTAGGAATGAGAGAGATCTTTGCCCCAGAGTCAAAGAGCATCTTAATGTTGCTATCATTCACTAGGACCACGTCAACAAGGCCCTTACTCTTGTTATTACCTATTGATGTAATAACCTCCCCACAATGTAATTCATTGTCATCAGAGTCACTTCCACTCTCAATTAAAATCTCCTTGACACGCCTGTTTGACTTATTCTTTTTAGCTCTACAAGCTTTGGATAGATGTCCAACTTTTCCACAGTTATGACACTTAGACGTGAGAGCAGGACATGACTTGTCGTTGGCAAGATGACCCAGCATATCACAACGATAGCATTTTATCTTTGTGTTACCTTTAAATTGGGAGTTAGAATGGGAGTTAGATTGGGAGTTGGATGAGTGAATAGGTTCACGTTGTTTCCAAACCGGCTTTGATGGTTTCTTTGTAACACTGTGAACCTTTTCTTCCGAAACACCATTATCCTTTTTTATAACCTCTACACAAGCGTGGGAGTGTTCTATCCTCTTTGCTATAACAACAACCTCATCCAGTTTTGGATCATCTTTTTGCCACAGTTCATCTTTAATTTTCTCAATAGAGCAACCCAGCATAAATTGATCACGTATGCGTTCTTCAAGAGAACTATCAAATTTACAGGTGGCACCCAATTTGCGCAAAGCGGTAATATATGCTTCAATAGACTCATCTTATTTTTGTACTTGCCTTCCAAAATGGTAGCGTTTAAGGATGGTGCTAACCTTTGGGAGATAGTGTTTATCGAGTTTTTTAAGACAAATTTCAAACTCATTGAGGCGATCTGACTCATCATCAGTAAGGTTCAGAAGATGTTCAAACACCTCTTGTCCTTCAGAACCTAGACAGTGTAATAGTAATGCTGATTTTCTTTCAGCACTCAGAGATACTCCGCAAACTCTTGCATAATTTAGAAAAACCTTTTTCCATTTTGACCAACGTAGAACTGGATCACCAGGGTTAGATAGAAAGAACGGAGGAGGAGTTACATTTTGCATAATGTATCAAAATGAATTGTAAAATAAGTATAATTGTAATTATCTTCCAAGAAAGAAGTTTACATAAGTACAGCAGAGGTAAGGTGTACAAGTAAGTAAGTACTCAAGGTATTTTTTGCTCCTATTTTAAACAAAACGTAAAATACAAGTACAATGAAAATTAAAGTTCAAATGTTTAGTAAACAGTAAATTGGTTCATGTTCACCAGCGTAATAAAGAAGTAGTAAATATTCCTAGCAATCAAATGTAGACTGCTTGTATTAGCGCAGAAAGTTATGCTGTGCGTGTCAGCGTGAAGTTGCAGTTGTTGATGAAGATGCAAATCACAGATGACACGCAAATTCTACTTTGTAATGCTGTGTGTGTCTGCGTGGCGCAGAAGGACAGAAATCACAGATGACACACTAACTCCACAATGTAATGCTGTGCGTGTCAGCGTGAAGTTGTTGTTGTTGGTAAACAGCTATAAAGAGTACAAAATAAGCTGTGCGCATCAGCGCTATATTTAAATGAAACTTAAAAACGTAGGCAGCTCGTTGTTGTTGTCGCCGGTAAATGGTAATAAAAGGCATGCCTTTAGAACATGCTGCTGGTGGATGCTTGATTAGGCAAGCAGCTCCCTTGGCGGTGTGTGTGGTCGGGGTGACGGACTCGCGGGATTGTGCGAGCAATCCATTGTCAGCAGAGGGGGCATTCATGCAGTGAGGTGGACGCATGGCTCTGAGCAGCCATGCGCACATTAAAACAGGCCCACCTTGACTTTTGCTATGCGTCTCGCCCGGGCAAGCTAAGAACGTGTAGCTCACACGCCCACAACAACCCCCGCCAGAAAGTGAAACTAAATGAAGGAACAGCAGGAGAGGCAGAACACGTGTTCAGCTGCTGCAGGATGACGTGGAAGACGTCCGTGTGCTTTACAGTGTTATTGGCTGCGCTTTAGCAGCTCTGTGGTTTGGTGTCATGCGGGAAATAATAACGTAGACCAGTTGTTAGACCTGGCACCATTGGCGTGGGTCTCCCTTCCATTTTTTGCTGTTGCCTCCTGTGTTTTGCTATGTTTTGGTGGTCTATATGCTTTGGGCACTTTGCCGCTGCTAATCAGTGCCAAAGTGCAAGTGCTCCCTATTGTAAAGTGATGTAATGGATTAGTGACTCCATGATTGGCTTATTTTATTTACTTGTCAGACCCTAGTACAGTGCACCGTGTGTGCCCAGAGCCTGTAAATCAAATGCTGCTGGTGGGCTTGCAGCGCTGATTGTGCCACCCACCGGAGCAGCTTGTAAACTATGGCTCAGGCCTGCCATTGCAGAGCCTGTGTGCAGTCTAGTACTGCCATGTTGACTTGGTAAGTGCACCCACTTGCCAGTCCCTAAACCTTCCCTTTTCTACATATTAGTCACCCCTAAGGTAGGCCCAAGGGCAGGGTGCATTGTATGTAAAAGGTAGGACATGCCCTGATGTGTGTGTCATGTGCTGATAGTGAATTACAGCCAATTTCGTTTTTCACTATTGCAAGGCTGCCTGCTCCCATAGGCCAGAATGGGCAGTTTGATTATAACATCTTATAATCCTAACTGACCCAGGGAACAAGGTAGAAATTTGAGTTTAGTATGCCTGAACTCAGAATGTTAAAATACATCTTTTAGTGTGGCTGATTTTTACATTCTGTGTTTGAAAATACCACTTTTAGAAAGTAGGTGTTTTCTTTCCTAACCATCCAGCCTGCCTCTGCTAGGTTGTGTATTTCATGTCTGGTTTGTGAGTGACAGGGGCTGGGGTGGCTCCAGGAGACAGAGTGAGTCAGCACTAGGCTGAATAGACCTACCTGCATTGAGAATGGTGGGAGGAGTAGCACCTGGGCCTGAATAGGGCTGTGCCTGCCTTCCACAATGCTGGCTCCACCTCCTGTGGTGCGTCTGATGACCCTAGCCCACACTGACAAAGGAAGAAGTTGTGCACTGGCAGAAGGCACCCAGAACTGGTTTGGACTAGGTACAGACACTCTCTGCCTTCAGAGACAAAGGATTTGTGTGTATAAAAAGGGGGACCCAGACGCCAGAACTTTAGATCACTTCTGGGAATCAAGACGAACCTTTGCTGAGGAGAAGAACCAGGAAACTGAAGGAGGAGACTACCCCTGTGCTGCGTGCTGTTTGGGGGTTGGCCTGCAGTGGTTGCTTCATTGCCAAAGAAAGGAGAAAAGGACTGAGTGTGCTTTCATCATCTTGAAGAAGATCTCCAAGGGCTTGAATTTAAGCTTGCCTCCTGTCTCAAGTCTCAGGGATACAAAGACTTCACCCCTTCTGCTTGCCTGCACCTAGAACTTGCTGTTCTGGCTCCTACAGAAGGAAATTGCAACACCGATGCCGGCGAGCGAAGCCGTAATCTGCATCGGAGCCGTGAGCACTGCTCCGACTTACAACGTAGAACCGACGCCGGCCGCCGTGCCACATCGACGCCAGCAAGCGACATCGTAACCTGCCATAAGCCGTGAGCGTTGCTCTGACTTGCGACGTAGGCCCGACGCCTGCTGCTGTGCCGCTTCGACTCCGAAGCCGACCTTATCGCGGAGCCGATCCTCGATGTGGGTGGTCTTGAATCCATCGACATCGTGACCTTGTACGGAACCGTGGTTTCGGCACCATCGCGACGTCACCTCCTCTCCGGTAAGGAACAGACGCATCCCCTGCTTTGCGCAAGCATTAAGGACCTGTCGCATCGCCTCCCCCGAAGCAAGGAACCGACGCCGCACATCGCCAACGACGCCGCTGTCTTTGTTTTCCTTTTCCAAGGTACTGTTCTTTGTGGGTCTGTTTTGACTCCGGGCCTGACGCTGCGCACATTGCGGTCGGCGCCGTACTTTGGGATTTCTTTGACCTCGACGTCGTGATAACTCCAGTTGGGGTTATCTGTTGCTAAAGACTGCGTTTAAGTGAATAACCTATTTTTAAGCTATTTCTACCATCTTGAAGTATTATTTCTGATTACAGTATTGTGAATTTTTGTCATTTAGGTCTTGTGTTAAGTCTATATAAAGAATACTTATTTCTCTAAACCTGTGTGGTGTCCATCTGTAGTGTTTTCACTATATTACTGTATGTGTTCACAATGCTTTACACACTGCCTCTGAGATAAGCCTGCCTGCTCATGCCAAGCTACCAAGGGGGTGAGCAGGGGTTATTTAGGAGTGTAGCCCCCTTACCCTGACTAGAAGCAAGGGCCCCTACTTGGTCAAAGGTACCTACCTCTGCCAACTAGAGACCCCCATTTCTAACATTGGTGGTCAGCGGTGAGGATTCGGACTTGCATTTGTGACTCATATACAGTGATTGGTGTACACTACTAGTGAGTGCAGACCAAACGCAACCACATACATTTTGGTAGATTGTTTTTCCTGGGATTTCTATTTTTGCCAAGAACTGCCAACTTTTGACACCATGAGCAAAGCAGCATCCATCGCATCTATGGATTTAGATTTTGAGGAAGAAAAGCTAGAAACCTACACTGTGAAACAGCTGAAGTGCTTCTGCAGGAGATTTAAAGTTGCTACTCCAGGCCTCACCAAGAAGGATGAGTACCAAAAGGCACTGAGGGCCTGGGTGGAAGCAAGAAATACCCCTGAGCATGAGGAGGGGGCTGAAGAGGCAGAGGGGCAGCTACATGGGCCATTGGGTCCAGGGGGGAGGAAAGCACCTTCCCCACCAGGTAGCAGTGTTTATTCCAAGGGCCTGTCCCCAGGAGAGCTGGAGGACAGGGAGAGAAATAGGATGCATGAAATAGAGTTAACCAAGCTCAAGATGGGTGGGCAGTTGGAATTGGAAAAGAAGAAATTGGCCCTAGAGGAAAAGAGGATGCAGTTGGAGCATGAACAAATTTTGAGGGAGTTGGAATTGAAACCAGGAGCTTAGAGATTACTCCCTCTGGTGGCAGCACACCGTCCATGCCTGTTGAAGCACGAGTGTATATACCTAAAGATGTGGTGAAAGAATTTTATAAAAATGATGATATTGGTCAGTGGTTCAAGGCCTATGAGGTAGCTATGTCCTCCCTCCGGGTCCCTGAGAAGGATTGGGGAGCGGGGTTGTGGGGGCGGTTCCTTAGTGAGGGGCGGGATACCTTGTTAGACTTGCCCTCTGAAGTCCACAATTCTTATGGTCATATGAAAGAAGCATTGATGTCCAGGTATGGGTTGACTCCTGAACTGTATAGGCAGAGGTTTAGAAATTGCAAAAAGTTGGAGTCAAGTACTTGGGTGGAATATGTAACTTTTTTTTGCAGAGCATTGGATGGTTGGGTGAAGGGTAGCAAAGTGAATGATTTTGAAGCGCTCTTTGATTTGATTGCATGGGAGCACTTGTCAGGAAATTGTTTTCCAGAGCTACGCTAGCACCTTATTGATAGTAGGCTGACTAACCCTAGGAAGCTTGCTGAGGAGGCGGACCGCTGGGTGAGCACCCGGGTCCACAAGGGTCACGTGGGAGACTCCACCAAAGGTGGGCAGGGTCCCCAGCAGAGGAGTGGGGGGACAAGGGTAAACAGAGGGAGTTCCAGAAAGAGCCCTAAAGTATTCCCCAAGGGAACCAAGGGAAAGGTTCCCAGCCTCCCCCTGAGAAGAAGGCAGGGGCCCGACAGATAAGCCTGTTCACGGGGGGCCCAAGACCTGTTTTAAGTGTGCTCAAGTGGGCCACTGCTCTTATGATTCTAGATGTCCCCTGTATGGGAAAACTGCACCCATTGGTGCACCACCCCGGCAGATGGCTAGTGTAGCCACGGGGGAGGAGATGGGTGCCCAAGGTGGGTGGGGTCCCGCAGAGATGTCCCTTGTCTCTTTAGGAGACTGTGAGATGGTCCCCAGGACCCAGCTGCCTGATAACACTAAGAAATACAGGCAGTGGGTGACCATCAATGGCCAGAGGGTGGAGGCTCTGAGAGACACCGGAGCCAGTGTGACAGCTGTCAGTTGTCGGCTGGTGTCTAAGGAGCAGGTGATCCCCCATGCGTACTTCCCTGTAGTTGCCGCTGACAACTCAGAGAGCCACTGTGAGGTGGCCCAGGTTCCCTTTGAGTGGGGGGGGTCTCAGGTACCCTTCAAGTAGCTGTGAGGCCAGCCATGCCTGTTGACTGTCTGTTGGGCAACGACTTAGAAGGTTCACCTTGGACTAAGGTGGAGAGAAAATCTCATTTGGAGATGTTGGGTCTGCCTGAGTGGGCGTGTGTGACCACTCAGTCAATGCAGCCAGTAAGGGAGTTCAAGAGGACCTGGAGCCTGAGAGGGTGGCCCAGGTACCTGCCTTAGAGAGAAGAGGTAGGGGGTGCGGGAAACTGGCCCCTGAAGTTCCCACGGTCCAGGAGGAGGCAGACCTTGAGGGGGATGCCCTGGAACCTACAGGGGAGCAAGTTGCTGAACTGGGAGACCTGCCTGAGCTGACCCATTGGCAGCAAGAAAGAGGTCCCTCCAGGGAAGAGTTCTGTGAGGAGCAGAACAAATGCCCTTCTCTTGTGGGTGTGCGGCAACAGGCCACAAACCAGGCAGCAGGTGATCAGTCTGGATCACATTGGATCTACTGGGAGAATGGTCTCCTGTATAGCGAGCCTAAGGTTGCTGAGCCTGGGTCAGCCCGTGTGCTGGTGGTACCCCAGCGCTTCAGAGCCTTCCTACTGGGTTTGGCTCATGATGTGCCTTTAGCAGGACATTTGGGGCAGGACAAGACCTTTGAAAGGCTTGTTACCCACTTTTATTGGCCCCAGATGCGCAAGAGTTCAGACACTCATTGCAGGACCTGCCAGACTTGCCAGGCAAGTGGAAAGAGTGGGAGGAAGCACAAGCCTCCTCTCCAGCCATTCCCTGTGGTCAGCACCCCCTTTGAAAGGGTGGGCATTGACATTGTGGGGCCTCTGGATCCCAAGACAGCCAAGGGCAACAGGTTCATCCTGGTCTTGGTGGACCATGCCACCCGGTACCCGGAAGCCATCCCTCTCCAGACTGTGACAGCCCCCGTGGTGGGACATCCGTTGATGGGGATTTTTTCCCGTGTGAGGTTCCCCAGAGAGGTGGTGTCAGACCGTGGTACAAACTTAATTTCCAAGTATATGAAGTCCCTGTGGCAGGAGTGCGGTGTAACAAACAAGTTCACCACTCCTTACCACCCCCAAGGTAATGGGCTGGTTGAGAGATTCCACCGGACCCTAAAAGGCATGATTATGGGTCTTGAGGAACCCATGAGGCGTAAGTGGGACGTCCTCTTGCCATGCCTTCTCTTTGCTTACCGAGAGGTGCCACAGAAGTCCCTAGGGTTCAGCCCCTTTGAACTTCTCTATGGACACCCGGTAAGAGGACCTCTGAGTTTGGTAAAGGAAGGCTGGGAGGAAGCTCCCAGGAAACCTCCCCAGGATGTATATAGCTACATGCTGGCCTTCAGAAACCAAACCCGGCGAATCAGGCAACTCGCTCAGGCAAATCTGGAAGCCAGCCAGGAGGAGATGAAGTGGTGGTACAATCAGAATGCCACTCTGATTGAGCTTCAGCCTGGTCAGAAAGTGTGGGTCATGGCCCCCGTGGAGCCCTGTGCGCTCCAAGATAAGTGGACCGGACCCTTTGAGGTGGTGGAGCGCAAGAGTGATGTCACCTACTTGGTGGACTTGCGGTCTCCTAGGAACCCTTTGCGGGTCCTGCATGTAAACCATCTGAAGCCCCACTTGGAGAGGTCCGAAGTGGGCATGCTCCTAGCCACAGATGCTGGAATAGAAGAGGAGACTGAGCCTCTTCCTGACCTCCTGTGTGCCAAGGAGCAAGATGGGTCAGTGGAGGGTGTGAACCTCTCTAACTCCCTGACCCCTGAGCAGCAGGAGGATTGTCGCCAACTGTTGGGACAGTTTCCTGACCTGTTCTCCCTGATCCCTAGTGTCACTGACTGGTGCGTCCATGATGTGGACACTGGGGACAGTCCTCCTGTTAAGCACAAAACTTACAGAGTGACTGACAGGGTGAGAGCTTGCTTCAAGGAGGAGGTCTCCAAGATGTTTGCATTGGGGGTGATTGAGTCCTCTAACAGCCCATGGGCCAGCCCAGTTGTCTTTGTCCCAAAGGCTGCCGCGCCTGGTGCCACACCCGAACTCCGGTTCTGTGTGGACTACCGAGGACTCAATTCAGTCACCAGGACTGACGCGCACCCCATCCCCAGGGATGATGAGCTCATTGATTGGTATGGGGCTGCCTGGTACCTCAGCACGTTTGATTTAACGTCTGGGTACTGGCAGATCGCCTTAAATGATGGGGCAAGAGAGAGGTCAGCATTCTCCACACCAGATGGGCACTACCAATTCCGGGTTATGCCCTTTGGGATGAAGAATGCCCCTGCCACCTTTCAGAGGTTGGTCAACCAGGTGTTGGCTGGACTGAAAGATTTCAGTGCTGCCTACCTAGATGACATAGCAGTGTTCAGTGCCAGTTGGGAAGAACATCTGCGCCACCTCTGGGAAGTGTTGATGGCGCTGTGGAGAGCAGGCCTCACGATCAAGGCGAGTAAGTGCCAGATCGGGCAGGGTTCTGTGGTGTACTTGGGACACCAGGTTGGGAGCGGCCAGGTGGCGCCCCTACAGCCCAAGATTGAGACCATCCTGGCTTGGGAACCCCCCAAAACCCAGACAGAGGTGAGAGCCTTTTTAGGACTCACCGGGTACTACAGGAGGTTTGTCAAGGGGTATGACAGCATTGTGGCACCCTTGACAGAGCTGACTTCCAGGAAGCAGCCCAAGAAAGTGAACTGGACTGACACCTGTCAGAAAGCTTTTGATGCCCTGAAGATTGCCATGTGCACGACGCCCATGCTCCTGGCACCCAACTTCTCAAAATAGTTTATTGTCCAAACAGATGCTTCAGAGCATGGTGTAGGGGCTGTTCTTTCACAGATTAATGAGGAGGGCCTAGACCAACCTGTAGCCTTCATCTGTAGGAGGTTACTTCCACGGGAACAGAGGTGGAGTGCGATTGAGAGTGAGGCATTTGCTGTGGTCTGGGCACTGAAGAAGTTGAGACCATGCTTGTTTGGGACTCACTTCCGGGTTCAGACAGACCACAGGCCCCTCAGATGGTTGATGCAGATAAGGGGTGAGAATTCAAAGCTGTTGAGGTGGTCCATTTCCCTACAGGGGGTGGACTTCACAGTGGAACACCGCCCTGGTACAGAACACGCCAATGCTGATGGTCTGTCCAGATTTTTCCGCCTTAGTGAAGAGAACTCCCAAAAGGTAGGGTAGTTCTCCCCACATTTCAGCTGGAGGGGACACATGTTAGACCTGACACCATTGGCGTGGGTCTCCCTTCCATTTTTTGCTGTTGCCTCCTGTGTTTTGCTATGTTTTTGCTGGTCTAGATGCTTTGGGCACTTTGCCACTGCTAATCAGTGCCAAAGTGCAAGTGCTCCCTATTGTAAAGTGATGTAATGGATTAGTAACTCCATGATTGGCTTATTTGATTTACTTGTCAGACCCTAGTACAGTGCACCGCATGTGCCCAGGGCCTGTAAATCAAATGCTGCTGGTGGGCTTTCAGCGCTGATTGTGCCACCCACCGGAGCAGCTTGTAAACTATGGCTCAGGCCTGCCATTGCAGAGCCTGTGTGCAGTCTACTACTGCCATGTTGACTTGGTAAGTGCACCCACTTGCCAGTCCCTAAACCTTCCCTTTTCTACATATTAGTCACCCCTAAGGTAGGCCCAAGGGCAGGGTGCATTGTATGTAAAAGGTAGGACATGCCCTGATGTATGTCATGTCCTGATAGTGAATTACAGCCAATTTCGTTTTTCACTATTGCAAGGCTACCTGCTCCCATAGGCCAGAATGGGCAGTTTGATTATAACATCTTATAATCCTAACTGACCCAGGGAACAAGGTAGAAATTCGACTTTAGTATGCCTGAACTCAGAATGTTAAAATACATCTTTTAGTGTGGGTGATTTTTACATTCTGTGTTTGAAAATACCACTTTTAGAAAGTAGGTATTTTCTTACCTAACCATCTAGCCTGCCTCTGCTAGGTTGTGTATTGCATGTCTGGTTTGTGAGTGACAGGGGCTGGGGTGGCTCCAGGAGACAGGGTGAGTCAGCACTAGGCTGAATAGACCTACCTGCATTGGGAGTGGTGGGAGGAGTAGCACCTGGGCCTGAATAGGGCTGTGCCTGCCTTCCACAATGCTGGCTCCACCTCCTGTGGTGCGTCTGATGACCCTAGCCCACACTGACAAAGGAAGAAGTTGTGCACTGGCAGAAGGCACCCAGAACTGGTTTGGACTAGGTACAGACACTCTCTGCCTTCAGAGACAAAGGATTTGTGTGTATAAAATGGGGGACCCAGACCCCAGAACTTTACATCACTTCTGGGAATCAAGACGAACATTTGCTGAGGAGAAGAGCCAGGAAACTGAAGGAGGAGACTACCCCTGTGCTGCGTGCTGTTTGGGGTTGGCCTGCAGTGGTTGCTTCATTGCCAAAGAAAGGAGAAAAGGACTGAGTGTGCTTTCATCATCTTGAAGAAGATCTCCAAGGGCTTGAATTTGAGCTTGCCTCCTGTCTGAAGTCTCAGGGATACAAAGACTTCACCCCTTCTGCTTGCCTGCACCTGGAACTTGCTGTTCTGGCTGCTACAGAAGGAAATTTCAACACTGATGCCGGCGAGCGACGCCGTAATCTGCATCGGAGCCGTGAGCGCTGCTCCGACTTACAACGTAGACCCGACGCCGGCCACCGTGCCACATCGACGCCAGCGAGCGACATCGTAACCTGCCATAAGCCGTGAGCGCTGCTCCGACTTGCGACGTAGGCCCGACGCCTGCTGCTGTGCCGCATCAACTCCGAAGCCGACCTCATCGCGGAGCCGATGCTCAACGTGGGTGGTCAAGAATCCATCGACATCGTGACCTTGTACGGAACCGTGGATTCGGCACCATCGCGACGTCACCTCCTCTCCGGTAAGGAACAGACGCATCCCCTGCTTTGCGCAAGCATCGAGAACCCGACGCATCGCCTCCCCCGAAGCAAGGAACCGACGCCGCACAGCGCCAACGACGCCGCATCTCCCCGACGCCGTGAGCTGTCTTTGTTTTCGCTTTTCCAAGGTACTGTACTTTGTGGGTCTGTTTTGACTCCGGGCCCGATGCCGCGCACCTCGCGGTCGGCGCCGTACTTTGGGATTTCTTTGACCTTGACGTCGTGATAACTCCAGTTGGGGTTATCTGTTGCTAAAGACTGCGTTTAAGTGAATAACCTATTTTTATGCTATTTCTACCATCTTGAAGTATTATTTCTGATTACAGTATTGTGGATTTTTGTCGTTTTGCTCTTGTGTTAAGTCTATATAAAGAATACTTATTTTTCTAAACCTGTGTGGTGTCCATCTGTAGTGTTTTCACTATATTACTGTATGTGTTCACAAATGCTTTACACACTGCCTCTGAGATAAGCCTGCCTGCTCGTGCCAAGCTACCAAGGGGGTGAGCAGGGGTTATTTAGGAGTGTAGCCCCCTTACCCTGACTAGAAGCAAGGGCCCCTACTTGGTCAAAGGTACCTACCTCTGCCAACTAGAGACCCCCATTTCTAACACCAGTTACATGACGTAGACTTCAGAGTCATGAGTCACATCTCAGATACAATCACAAAAGCTCTAATTCCAAGGATCACGACAGAGCAAGTGTTCGGGTCAGAATCATCAGGCCGCAGGTGGCACATTTGAATAGGCATGCTATTATGCCATCTAACGATGTGGTATCTAGTGTTTCATCGCCCTCCGCCCCTCGTTAGCCTCGTAAGGGAGTTGCGAGCTAATCGTTGGGTAGAACATAGGTGGTTCTGGCTTTCTTTGTGGGTTGCATAGCAATACTTTAAAGCAGCATTGCTTAGTTGAATTTGGTAGTCAGTGTCTGTTAATTATGACATACGGATATCCTTGTACACGGATGGGCACGGGGGTGGTGCTGTGGGGGCTGGGCGCTTTGACCAGTTTGTTTCCATGGGGGCAGGTGCTGAATTGTTAGGCGCGAGCGGTTCAATTTACAGCACTGGTGATACTGCAAGGGCATCCTATGTCTTATAGGGAATCAACCTTTGAGGCATTCTCATTTATCTAAGGAGTTATGCGGAAATATTCACCCCAGGGCGCTACGGGAATCAGACCTCCAGTGTGGAGGCATTCTAGGCGGTAAAATGAGCAGACGGGTTCCCAGGTGCATGTTTGGGGGATGCAAGAGTGCCAAGGTGTGGGTTTTAGCAGTTCGAGTTGGCAAGTTAATTTGACCACGAGCTCGATGCGACTAGTGGTGGGCATCACCACGCTGCGGCCAGTGTACAGGCATTGTGTTTGCCCCAGGGGGCGGCAAGCGAAAGCAAGGCCCGGTCCAAATCTGGCACCTGAACACAAGGCCAGCTTGACTGCTGGGTGACTTGCGCAGGCAAAGACTGATTACAGCTCTTGCACAGTCCCACCATTTCAGCATTGAAGCAGTGCCTTAGGTATATTTGGACTTAAGAGGTAGGCCACACACGAACCCAGAGGATACTGTTGGCCCCATAGAGCCGGGGGCAACAGATTGTACCCTCCTTTAGCAGCAGTGTGCCAATGTCATAGGGCCTCGCTTAGTGACATGCATGTGTGCTGAGTGCAAAGTAGCTAGATTTCACTCAGTGAGGCAGAGGGGTCCTCGCAGGACCCTCCATTTGGGGGGCTGCATTTGGAACTTAACCTGTGAATCCTAGATTTGACATTGATGTCATTTGGACCACTCACATTGCTAATATTTACAACCTGGGGAGTGGGAACAGAGCTGTACAGTAATTTGCTGCGCATGGGGGGGGTGTAATTCCGCTGCATCCAAGCTTCATTTGGGCAACCCACCCACTCTAAGCTGCCGTCTGTTCAATTGGGGTCACTTAGCGTCCGTACTGGTTTCCGGGTGATTCACTTGCACTGGTCACTCGAAGGCGACCAACTTAATCGGACGGACAAGTCCAATGTGAGTCATTACAGTACGTGCGAAATTTTCTTTTACCAGTACATCGTTTCATTCATATACACTGTTTAAATTATTTAAACAATGACGGATGTCAATAGGGGCGAGTATTGGAGGCACCTAGACATCTGCAGCAGTGAGTGCCGCTATGCTGCAAGGAGATGAAGGTTAAATAGGACTGGGAGGTCCTGCTGGGTGCCTGCCACATGGCCACTGGCAGGTTTTATGGTGATTCAAAGGGCATAGGAGGGGTCATGGCAAAGAAAACCTGGACCAATTCACCTGCTGGGTGTGGTGGTGGTTTCAACCTCATGGTCACAGGATCATACCTGGTTGGGTCTATCAAGCTATCATCCTAGAAAGCATGTAGTTACTGCAAGAATTTTTTTATATGGTTAAATGGGCAGGGGACTGACTGGATGAGGCACTAAAGACAATTCCCCAAGGGTACTGGACTATGATGCAACATTGGTTCAATACAGTTGTATCAATAATTCGGGGGAGGGGCAAACTTAGTGGCCAGCTATCGGGATTGTCTCTCAGCATAACCATGGGGTACCTCAGGACGCTTCACTTATTGTTATGAGACTGCCTGCCCCATAGTGGGTCCAGCCAGGGGGTGTAGGAGTGGTTGCCCTTAGAGGGGGCAGGGTCCTCAAGGTGCGGGGTACACTTGTGGAAGGACTCTTGCTGTCAAAGTGTATTAAAGCTACCTACATTTTCACCTCCTGCACCCCAGTAATACTTTCAATCTGGGTGCTGGGTAATCCACACCAGGGTGGGTGCACTGGTTCGGCTACACATCGGCCAGTCAAAACCCGTAGTTAGACGGGTATTGGATTCTGTTCAGACTTCCTCCCGTTCTCACCATCCACTTGTCTGCTTCCTGGTATACAGTAACAGAAGTTTGGCACAGGGCTACTCACACCAGGGTTGGGACAGTATCAGGGTGTCTCAGCATCTATAGATCACTTTCAGACGGTGAGGGACTTGCAGGCAAGGAAAAAATATAGGGCAGGCAAGTTGTGTGGATGATTTACTCCAGGGTCCCACTAGCCAAAAGCAAGGGCCCTGTTTGACACACTGGTGTACCTCTAGCAAATGCTGGCTTATGGGCTACATACGCTAGATCCACCAGTCAGCCAGGCGGTTTGCGTTAGTTGTCATGCCAAAATAGGCGCTGTTACTGCAAGAGTGTTGGAAAATATGGGTTTGGAGCACCAACTCTGTCTATGGCCAGAACTCATTTGCAGTCATATGTAGAAGGTTCAGGTATATTTTCCCATATGTTACTCCGTGTCCTCAAAATCACAGCATCGACTAACCTTTCGGCACTCTGGTAAACAAGGGGTAAATGCATAAAAAGGCTACAATGTATTAAGAATACTTGCCATGTCCATTATTCAAGAAAATTCAAATTTGGAAGGAGCAGGTAAACCTCCACTGCTGGTGCAGTACATGGTTATAAGGGCAAACCCCCAAAGTTTGTAGATAAGCGAGTAGGGGGGTAATACAAGGGATCAGTCTTCAGGGCTGAGGTGCGCTGGAGCACTAGGTGTGAATGGGTGCAGTCGACTTCTGAGCAAACTAAGTACAATCTTGCGTAGCACCATGGGCAACATGTGTGCAGTGTTAGTTCTGAACAAACTAGGTGAAATCTTGCGTAGAACCTACGAAATTATGGGCAGGGTAGTGAGCTACTACTCTGGTGGGGACACCGGCATGGCGGCACTTCATCAGTCGCAGGACAGGAGGTATTGCCCAGTGGGTCTGGTCGCTGCCTACCTGGCCTTTCGCCCGGCATTAGAGGGTTATTTACTGGTTCATGCGGACAGCGCGCCCCTTACCAAGTTGCAGGTTGAGCAGGTATTGAAGGCAGGCTTAAATATGTCAGGCAACACGGGTCCTGGCAAGCGCTTTTGCAGGCACCCTTTCAGGATAGGGGCAGCAACTCAGCCTTCAGGGCGGGCATGTCAGCGGAACACATTAGGCAGGTGGGACGATGGGAATCCCAAGGTTTAAATGGTACATCCGTCCGTAGGACACCCAGGGGAGTGGCCGGAGGACAGTTTAAGTGTTGCAGGTGCAGGCGAATTTTTATTTTTTATTTTTTATTAATCTCTATTGCATTGAAACAAGAACAAAGGAGCATCAGATGCGAACGATACACCAGTATATCAACACATTACAATATGAAGGCAATTCAATGACAATTGACTAGAAAAGAGTGACTGTAGGTATAAGACGCAACAGGGCTACATACCAAGCTGTTAACGGCAACTTAAATGACACTTAGAGAATATTCACAGAGGCTGAGATCAATCAAGGAAGTCTTGGGCAAAGACCCTGCTGGTGACAGAGCAGCCGGAACCCACTCCCCTATTTGCACTTACAGCGCTGAACAAGGGGCGACCCACACTCTCCAGTTTGTAACACAGCAGAAGCTGAAACAAGGTAAAAGATTTAGTTATACACCGTTCGACGCGTCCTCAGCCCCAATAGTTTTAGTGGCCCTATACGTGTTGTACAGTGTCCAGAAATTCTTGGGTCTATTGCGGGGGGGAAGGAGATCACTGAAATGTTCCGTTTGAGTGGAGCAATATACCATGTCAGTAGCCCAGTGGGACAGCATAGGCAGAGGGCCCCTTAACCAGCAGATGGCCACTCTGCGCTTTGCCATGAGTAATCCCATGTCAACCAACCTGCGCAGCCCCTTAGGTAAGGGTTTCGAGAAGCCCAGAAGCGCTAGAGCTGGATCCGGTTGGAGCACCTGCCCAGTTATAGCTGTCAATTCCACAAACACCTGTCTCCAAAATTCCGCCACCCCCGGGCAGAGCCACGCTAGATGTGCAAAATCAGCTACTGGCTCACTACATCGCTCGCAGCGCGAGTTCTCACGGAGCCCGTACCTACATAGTCGTTCGGGAGTATAATAGACCCTGTTTAAAAACTTGAAGTGAATCAAACGGTGTCTGCCATTAAGGGAAACTCGTTTTATGTTGTGGCAACAGTATAACCACATGTCATCGTCTATTTCCGTGGCTAGATCTAGTTGCCAGGCAAGGCGAGCTTTGGTGTAGTGGTTTGCTCTGTATGACATAGCTTGCTTATAAATCTTAGAGACCATTCCCGTCGTGGCTTGCGTCTTTATGATCAGGAGAGAGCAGTCACCTCCGGCGGCTCAGTGAGGTCTGTGCCTAGCAGCTGCAACAACGCATGTCGTGTCCTATGATATTGAAATTTAGTTAGGAGTGGGGGCGCATCCACTCCCTCAACAACTGAATCCCAGTCTTTCATTGTGCCATCTACAAACAAGTCGCCTATAGTATTGACCCCAATGGAATTGAGCGCGCGGACGACACCACCATCTCTGCATGGCAACAACCAGTGGCACCAGTCAAGTGGCGCCAAAGGTGAATACAGTAGGGCCCCCGCCTGTAACTTCAGAAGATGGTGCCAGGCGTGATTAGTCGCGTTAATCGAGTCGAGAATGATAGTCCTGCGATCCGTAGGCAAGAAAAGCAGCATGGGAAGCGGTTTCGGGGCTGCCACCTCCCGCTCAATTGGCAGATGAGGGATATCAGGTGAGCCGTGTATCCAGAGCTGATCATGGGCGCATTGTGCGGCTCTGTAATAAAGGTCTAAATCCGGTGCCCCCAATCCACCCATGTGGTAAGGTAGGGTAAGAATTTGCCATTTGACTCTCTGCTGTTTGCCCGCCCAAGCTAACTTGACCATCAACTTCGTGAGGGTCTTGAAGAATATACCAGGGAGGACCATCGGAACGTTCGTAAAAAGAAACAGGAGTCGGGGGAGAACAACCATTTTCATTATAGAAATCCTACCTAGCAGCGTCAAGGGTAACCGAATCCAACGATCTATATCGTCTTCCAGCTTGCTCACCATTACTCCGTAGTTATCCCTGAAGACCACCTCTGAATCAGAGTGCACATGTATCCCAAGATACCTCACTGAGTCCGACGTCCATTGGAGTGGGTAATCCAGGTCAAATTGTGATGTGGATGGCGTGAGGGGGAATATGAGGGACTTAGTCCAATTGACCTGGAGGCCTGAGACACCCCCAAAAAGCACCACCTCACGCAATACAGAGGAGAGATTACTTTCGGGCTCGCGCACGTAGAGAAGCGTATCATCGGCATAGGCCAAAACTATGAGATTATATCCTGGTATGTGAATACCCTTATTTCCATGGTACTCCCGCAACGCACAAGCCAGGGGCTCCGCAACAAGGGCATAAAGAATTGGCAAGAGCGGACAGCCCTGCCTCGTGCCCCGCGAAATAGATATCGGTTCCATTACCAAGTCTCCAATTTTAATATGTGCCGAAGGCGAGCTATAGAGCACTCCTAGCAGCTGCAGAAAAACCGGTCCTAAGCCCATACGTGTGAGCACCTGTCGCATGAAGGGCCATTCAACAGAGTCGAACGCCTTCTCCATGTCGAGAGATACCGCTACCGCGCGCAACTCCGGGATAGTGTGCTGCAGCGCCCCAAATACCGTACGCAGATTGTAGGTGATATTGCGGCCCGGGACAAACCCCGCCTGCTCCGGCGCAACTAGGATAGGGACCAGGGGTACTAGTCGGTTGGCCAAGATCTTTGCAAAGATCTTGGTGTCGACGTTGAGGAGGGAAAGGGGACGATATGACGAACATTCTTCAGGGGGCTTACCCAGTTTCAAAATGGCGACAATTATCGCCTCTCTCATAGAGGGCGGCATTGAGCCAGAAACGCACATATCCTCGAATAGTGCCGCCAGATGTGGTAGTAAGAGATCCAGGAACGCCCTGTAGAAAGCCACCGTTAGGCCATCAATTCCGGGAGCACTACCAGCTCTCATAGAAGATAACGCAAGGAGTATTTCCTCCCTATCTATTGGCCGCATCAAAAACTCACGATGTGTGTCAGTCAGCCACGGTAGCTTAATGTGAGACAAGTAGTCCAAGATTTCAGCTTCGGAGCCCGAGCCACGCGAGGAGTACAATGTCGAATAAAATTGTCTAAACCTCTCTGCTATGGCCTGCTCGTCTGTCAGTGGTACTCCCTCCGCAGAATTCAGAACGGCAACCTCAGAGCGATCTCAACGGGTCCTCAATAACTGCGCAAGTACCCTGCCCGGTCTTTCGCCCTCACCATAAAGGCGTGCCGTAGCGTATTTGCCAAGGTGCTTAATTTCAGCATCAGCTGTTTCCTGAAACTCTTCCAATTGAGTTTTGAATTCAGTCAACACCCCATCATCAGCACCGTGCTGCAGCCGTGTCTCAAGCATGGACAGCGCGGCCTCCAAGTCAGTTAACCTTTTACGCAGTGCCTTGCAAACTCCCGAATGTTTAGATATCGTGACCCCTCGAAAGTAGACTTTAAACGCCTCCCACACTACCTGGAAGCTCTCTACCGAGCCAACATTTTTGTCGAAATATGTCTCAATTGCTTCAGCTAGCTCAGCCATGAATACCTCGTCGAGGAGTGAGTAGGGAGGAAACCGCCACATGTATGGAGGGATGCTCCTAGTGGGGGTATCCAAGACGACCAGAATCGGGGAGTGGTCCGAAAACATGCGTGCAAGCACCTCACAGTTTCGCACCTGATTGTACAACTGTCTAGAGGCTAGCCAGTAGTCTATACGTGTGTGTAAGTCATGGAAAGTCGAGTAGTGTGTGAATCCCCCTTTATCAGGAAACCGCTGTCTCCAAACATCTCGTAAGTCTGCTCGTACCATAGAAGCGGCGAGAGCACGAGATGAGGCAGTGACTCGTCTAGTCGGTCCCCCTGAGCGGTCACATTCTGGGTTCATAACTAAATTGAAGTCCCCACCCCATAGCTGTTGACTATCCCCAAGATCCTGTACTCGACTGAACAAGTTTGTATAGAAGCTGGGGTTCTCATAGTTGGGCCCATACACATTAATTACCACTAGATCCAACCCCCTACCCTTACAGCTAGATACCACAAATCTGCCGTCCACGTCTGTATGTAGGGGCCGCAGTGTGAGGGATGACTTGGGGCGCACCCATGTAATGACTCCCCTGGAGTGTGTAGTGAAGCCAGCAGCATGTGTATTCCCCTGTAAACCTCTGCTACGGAGTAACGAGCTGGAAATAGGTAGGTGGGTTTCCTGCAAAAGAGCAAGATCAATATCATGTCTGTTCAGGCATGCCAAAACTTTCCATAGTTTCCTGTGGTCGTTAAGACCGCGAACATTCCACGTAAGTGCACGTAGTGTGCCCTGTGTATCAATCCTGCGGGGCGTGCGATCGGCAGCGATAGACCCTGCCGCGTCAATCCCACCAGTTCCAGCCATAAGTTACCAACATGTGCATCGTTCCTATGTAATGTGTATAGTGTCTGCTAGCAGTGTTGCACAACTTCAGGCACCCTTCAACCCAACCCGCCACCCATGCCAGGCCAACCCCAACCCAGCCTAGACGATGAACTGACCAACTGACCTCCTGCGTAACTACATAGGATAACAACCAATATAGAAGTACCACTAGAACACAAGAAGGACCCAACCCCCCAACCTCCCGGAACAATACCTCCATTGTGTAAGACACACGTGGGCAGAGGTGGCACGCTTCCTAAACATAGACTGTGAGAAACCACAACTGGTTCCCGCCCCTCATACCGCCCACAAATTGAAAACTCCAGAGGCTAAATGTATAAAATAAAGCACCCCCCCCACGCCCAGGAACATATTAGAAGACTCATCATGACCCTATAGAAGCACAATCAGGCAAAATAACTCACCCGCCTTACATCACGGCACACGTCGTCCTGGACAGCTATAGCACCATATATAGGAAGCATGCACAAACAGCACTTCAGTAGATCCATCCCAAATACCTTATCATCCCCCGCCCCCCACCCCCAACAGCAATCATCTTATCTGTCTGGATCAGAGATGCCACATCAGTCCTGCTCGTCCAGAGCACCTCCCGCCGCCTCATCCAGCAGAGGCCGGGGCGAACCGCACCGGTGATCCCTCGCCCAGTCTTTCATGGCCCTCTGTAGGGCCTTTGGGTCTGTAAAAATATGTGACTGTCCCTGGCGATTAATCCGGAGTCTGGCGGGGTAGAGCATTGCGTAGTCAATATTGTGGTCTCTTAGCTGCTTCTTCAAGGGGGCAAATTGTCGACGTGCTTCTTGGACCTTAAAAGTAAAGTCTGGGTATAACGATATAGTGGAGCCCTCGTATTGCAGTGGCTGTTTGTCCCTAGCCGCTCGAAGAGCAGAGTCTCTGTCGCGGTAGTTGAGGAGCTTCGCGATGATGGGTCTCGGGGGTGCCCCAGGCACCGGGCGCGGGCCCAACGAGCGGTGTGCCCGCTCGACTACGAACATGGATGAAAAGATCTCCTGCCCACGGAGAGAGACTAGTAGCTTTTCGATGAACTGTTCCATGTTTCCAGTTGGGGTAGACTCCTGAAGGCCCGTGATCCGAAGAGTGCTCCGCCTCGAGCGCGCCTCTAAGTCCTCCGTCTTATCTTGTAGGACCTGGAGAACTTTCCCCAGCTGCTTGTGGCCTACATCAAGAGTGACCTGTGCTTCCTCGACTTCTGTGGTGCGGCGCTCTACCATGTCTAATCGCTGAGCATGTTTGTCGAGTCGTTCGGACATTCTGTCCATGCGGTAGGAGAGAGAGTCAATCTTAGAGCCTAGCACTGAGAGGCTACCCTGCAGGCCCTTCTCCATCGCCGCCAGCATAGTGCGGATGTCTCCCGCTAGCTTCTCCCGGGGCAGATCCTGCGCAGATTCGTCTTCCTCTGCAACCGCCTTTGGTTCTCTTCTGGTCGAAGGTGATCTTCGGCTGTGTTCTGTCAACTTTACCCATGTTTGGTGTCCCGCTGCACTCCGGTGCAAGGCAAGGATACCGCTACGCTATCCAGGGTCGTTGTGACAGAGCTGCGCACCTCCCGCAGTGTCCCACCAGAGGAGGAGAGGGCGCTCCACACTAGTTCTGAGCCGATCGGACACCAGGAGGGGAAGGAGTCAAGCAGGGCAGTAGCCGTGGGCAACAGGCCACCAACGAGGCAGCCTCAACTCGGATTCGCCCCCAGCACGTCACAGGAGGGAGATATCAGGCGACCCACCCGGTCACGGCAGCAGGGAGGACCGGGGCCTCCACCTCACCCCTCAGTCATGTCCAAGTATCCAGCAAATGTAGCCTCACTCAGTTAGCTCCAGTAGCAGGAAGCAGCAAGGGGCAAAGCGAGGTGCCCGCTGGCGAAATGGCGGGGCTCGCACCTCCTCCAGCACGACGCAGGGACCGCACCCAGTCGGCAATCCGCGGATCAGAAGTGCAATCTCATGCACCATCCCCTCGGGGCTCACTACAACCTAAGGCATAAACAGATCTCGCCAGCCAGTCTCCTCACTGGCTCAGCAGGAATGGCGGCGTGAAGAAAGTAAGGGCAGGCAGTCACCTCTAATGTAGCGCGCTCTAACCACGTCACCGGCGATCAGCAGAAGGATCCAACTGCAGGCAGGACTTCAGAGGCGATGATGCGGACTTCGCCCAGCGGGGGGAGGGCTCCGACTTCGCGCCAGCCGCTGGGCGCCACAGTGTGTCGCAACAACGCAAACAGTAGAGCGGCCTCGGTGGGCACCCCAGCCCGGGGATCCAGGCCCAGTCTCCGGCCTCGCTGCAGGCCAGATCGCGCTCCGCCGTCCGGCGTCACACAGGGACGGGAGTGGCAGCAATCAATTCTCCACCAGCTCCGGTCACCAAATCCGGCAGAGCTGGGTCTACTTGTCGCCTCGGGAAGCCAATAGTTGCAGGATAGTGTGGTGGTATGTGGGAGCTGCGCGCTCAAGCAGCCATCTTGGTCGCGAGCTAGCTCCCCCCCCCCGCAGGCGAATTTTTAAATGTACCTAGGGCAACCCTGTGATGCACCAGATGTTTGGTGGTGTACAGTGTGATTGTATAACTTATGTGCATTTTGAGTAGTGTATAGGATGGTTGGCAGTGCTTCAATAAATGTGTGTAGCAACCTTGCATTTCTTTATTTTGCAAGGATCGAAGGTCTGGGTGATTGGCCATTTGTGCGCTTGAGAGTGGCAAGTTGAGCAGAAAGCAGGAAATGGAGGCATGGGTTTCCCGCCACTGAGATATTTTGGTTGGGGTTCCCAGGCATGCGCTGGAACACCTTGCTGAAGAAGCTGCGGCACAGACTAGGCGGGGGTGTTTCCCCTCCCAAAATCCTGGTCATACACCTGGGAGGCAATAAACTGACTTTCATGGGTAGGAGGGCACTGCTGCAAGAAATGAAATCATCCTTGTGTAATTTAAGCAACCAATTGGGGGCATGTGAGTTGTGGTGGTCAGAGATAACCCCACGTTTAGTGTGGCGAGGGGCCCAGACAGGGGATGCCGTGGAAATCTCACGCAGGAGAGTTAACTGTGCCATGCACAAATTCACTGAACGGAGGGGGTTTGGCTTTATTAAGCACGGTCTGCTGCATGCCAAGTCCACAGGGTGTTTTAAAGAGGATGGGGTTCACCTGTCTCGAGTGGGCATGGACCTGTTTTGTTGAACTTGGGCGAGGCCCTGGAATCAGCAGGATGTAGGTAAGAATGCCTGCCTTGGTGGGGGGCCCTGGTTGTGACGGTGGCCACACACAGAGCTGTGGTGGAGTTACAGGGTGATCCAGAGGCTGAAAGGTACATAGGGGTACCCTCTTCAGGAGCACAACAAGGGTGCAAAGGCCAAATATCCCCAGGAAGTCCTCGCGGTGGACCCTGGAGGAGCGACGGCACCCCGTTAGTCCTACGGGCGGTTGTAAACCTGAGCAACCTGGGGCTGCCTGGTACGCTCCGCCCCCCTCAAGGGGCGTGAGTAATTGGATGGACTGGCGGTCCACAGGCGGGAAGGGGTAAACCCTCCCCCAAAATTGGTAAGCACTGATTGGTTAGTGCCACGGTGCAATTTGGCTCTTCAGGTGGGCAGGCAGCCGAGGGGCTGCCCGCCCTTGGTTCGCCCGTAAGTTGACCCACCATGTTGGCACATTTCGGTATGCAAATAAACCTGCAGCAATTTTCTCCACGAAAAAAAAAGGTGTCTTGTGTGTTTATTTCATCAGGAGATTGCTGTATGTATGATGGGGAGTGTGTTGCCGATATTGGCACTAAGGCAGGTGGGTCGATACTCCTTTACTTGGCCTCTCAAGCAGGCCTTTAGAAAGATAGGAGAAAAAAGACTGAGCAGTTCTGAAGGCATAGCATGAGGTACATAGCTACGAACCATTCTCACTTTAAATCAAAACCTCTGTCCGGTTTTGGTCATTTGTGGAAACTAACGAACAACTCACTTTTACTGGAAAAGACTTGGTGGTTGGTTCATATTGCTACTTTTTCTGATGATTTTATTAGATTTGCCTTTACGTGGAATTTCGTACTTTGGCTCACGAATGCTTATTTAATCTTAAAAGATCATACAGCAATTGTTAAATTGTGTAGATTAAATAACATTGCTGTAATGCAAATCGTGACCGCATCACTTTTACATTTGTTAACACACGTACGCTGAAATCAAAAGAGAGACTGTAACTGCAGTTCCACACTAACAAGTCCCAGTACGTTCCACTGAGAATTTACCAAGTGTTGGAAACACTGTTTCACTGGGTGTGTCCCGAACTTTCTTTCAGAATGTTTTCAAACTTTAAAGCTTAAAACTTCGAGGATAGTTAGGCGTGGGACTCTCTCTAGAATTCCCTTCAGAGATTGAAATATGCTCACAAGTGAACATACGATTGTTTTCTGCCTTCAGCATCTTAAACAGAAAGAACGTTTTAAATCACCCAGAAGGAAATGTTATTTCACATAGAACTGCACGCGAATGTTTGCTGCTAATAACTTTAAAAGCATACAGTGTGTTACGTGCTTGTGTACAAACCCCTCCGGAGAGGTCAGATTCAGGGAATCCATGTTGGAAGTGATTACTGTTGCCAGGCGCTCTGGAGCTAGTTATCAAACAAAGCAAGCAATAAACCAGATCTTACATCTTCTTTTGCTACACGAATGGCAAAATTAAATGGACTCCAAGACAGCGCTCTCAAGTATGAAGTCAGATGGTCTCCACATGTTGAATAAAATGCCACGTAGTTGTAAGTTCTAAAAGCTGAAATCCACGTTGAAGAGCTTACATTGAGGGGGTGGTCGCAGGGACTGTCCGAACTAATAAAAGAGCTGAGTCACTGTTTAATTCCATGCAGACATTCAGCAAACAGTGCTGGAATCCTGCATTAGAAAGACTTTCGAGAAAAAACTCAGTAACAGTGCTTTTCCTTTGGGCTGTAGCGCTTCGAGATTTTTTTTTCAGTGTAATAAAAATAGCCTTTTCATGAAAAGTCTGTTTAACAGATGCTCAAAAATAATTATTCGTTTGCATTTTCTAGGTCCCGGCAGTGATGTCTACCTTGGGCACTCAAACTAATATGCCTCCGGCTATAGCATCAGTACATTTTATAAAGCACTTGTTCTCCGCCAAAACGTTTTTGTGTTGTCCCCAAGAAAATGATGCTCATGTAATCAGTCGTGAAAGTTGAAACGGGTGAATGGCTCTGTTGTGATTCGCTTCAGCCATCCTTTTAGCAAGTCCTATGTTCCCTTACCTGAAATGACAAGGTTCAAAAACACCAGACCTGTTTTTACTACCTGCGGATCAGGACCTACCTGGTATAATTGTGGCTGGAGAGCGGTGGGTCAGCAGGCGGATGTAGAAGCCTATACCTCACTGGCCACATCCCACAACAGCAGACAAGGCTCCGTCCATCAAAGCCAAAGGGTCCTCAAGAACGTTTACCATTGACGTGTTAGTGGCATGGTATCAGGGGTGTAGCACAAGCCCCTGCAGCCCCTGCGATGCAGGGGGGCCCAAACTCTTCAAGGGGTGTCATGTAGTTCCCAGGAATCCCCAGGACCTGTGCGTTTTGGATGACCTAAACTGAGGGCTTGGTGTCCCAACCGCTACCGGAGAACCCCACAGGATATGACAGCTGTTAGACCAGCTAGGTCTACAGTGCCACTACCACCCCCTTGTATCCTACAGTGGTGTAGGTAGTTTCTGGAAACCACTGAACATGACAACCCTGATTCCTCAGGGATCGTGGAAAACAGTACAGTACTTTTCGCTCAGTCACTCATGCTTGCTTACTCTCAGAAAATACACAGGATGGCAATTAGGACGTTTCAATAAGTATTTATTGGTCCAGCGTCAGTCTTGTGTAAAACATATTTGCTATGACAATCAGGAGACAGGAGCATACGAAAGAAATTGCACATACCAATATAGTAAATAGTAGATACATTTCTACCATAGTGCTAATAAGATGAACATATACAGTTCAGATAAAAACAGTAGCATTTGCATATTCCTAAAATGCACAACCTAAGTATTTTGCCTAAATGTACCTAGCCTAGATATGTATGTATATGCATATATGTAGCCAAGAATCCCTCAGGGAAGAACTAGCCCCCTCACCTGATGGTTGAGAATGAAGGACCCCGTCTCTGCTTCGAGGATGACACCCCGCAAGGGATGTCACACCGTGCATGTCGAAGATTCAGCATGCATGACCCAGTGTCAGCTTGGAAGGAATTCTCCTCTAATTTGCAGGAGGTATTAAGGGTCTTATATACTAGAGTGGTCACTCCAGGGTTTCTTCTAGAACCAATATGTTTTGAAAACAGCCATAACTGTTTTGAAAACAATCATAAATATTTTTCCAAACAATTTCGAATAATGTACAGCTGGCTGTTGGCCAAGATTGAAATAAGCGGTGACCCTTATGCAGAGTAATTATGCCGTGCCTATGGGCATGTTTATGTACGTCAGGCACAAGGATTATGATAGAATACTAAGAGCCTGGTGTCGAAGAGACAGGAGCAAGCTACTAGGTAATAGGTCACATGTTGAGAACCGTTATTGTCGTGTGGATGGGACAATGTATGTACAATTGGGTATACATGACAGGACTAGCCTAAAGGACAGGGGGGCCAATTTAGCCCAGGGGCATTGAAAATCTGTGAGATATGGGAGACCCAGGGGGCCCTCATCATAATCTGCATGGCATTTGGATAGCGCCAGAGTTTGACCTTTCTGGCCATCAACCACTTGAAATCAAAATTCCTGATTTTATTCCCATTTAGCAACTGTGAAAACTTTATACTTTGCCTTAGGGTAACTATGGTAGCTGCTGCAATTTCCTTGCTAATGTTAACTGTATTCCCACCTGTGCCACTTCTGATGTATAAAGCCTCACTCTTATGTCTCGCATTGTGAGGCTCCGAAAGTTTACATTTTTGTATCATTTTGAAGGTCAAACGTGTATTATCCCATGTTCTATTTTTTCACTGTGTCTCAGTTTCCCCACATGATCTCCATTGGAGCCTTATGTATAAAACATAAATGCATCCTGTGTGCATGTGTGCTTTGTTGTTATGCTTGCTGGATGCTTGTGGATCATCTTTTTGCCTTTTTCTGTGATATACATTTTTTTTTTAACCAAAGTCCTGTGCACACGTTACAATTCTTTGATGAAAGTTCATCTAATCATGTGCGCTCCCAAAAAATGTATTAACAAATTTGAGGACTATGGGCTATATTTATCCAGGTCCAGCATACATGCCCCAAAGTGATACAAAGCAGAATGGTATGCAGTTCCTAGTGAACACTATAGGTTGACGTATGATTAGTGTAATGAGTAACACACTAAGAGCAGGAGAACATTACCTCCTTTCGGAAAAGAGACCCTCACACACCCCCCATCAGTGGGGTGTCTTGCTTCATCATCGGGTCTGCTCCTTATCGGGTCGGCGCTGCAATACCCGATCGGCGCACTTAACGGGGCCTTTTGGCGGAGATCTTTATTTCCTTTTGCCGTAAGGTGCCGTGCGTGTGAGGGCCCTAGTGAGTGTAGATGTAGTGAGTGTAGAAGTGAGGTTAAAACAGAAGGGGTGGTCCACCCAAAACAACTTTAATGATCGTGGCCACTCTCCTCATTAAAAACGTGAAAGTAGCGCACCCCTGTTATAAGGTCACGGGGCTGTGCGCATTTGGGGTCAACATGTTTCTTGCCAATACTTCAATTAGAAGGCAATTCTTCAGGACCAAATCAAGATTTATCCACACTTTTTGGTAGTGGTACACAATTAACTAATAAAGTGACCACCCTTACAGCACCCTAGAAAGTGGTACCTGCAGATCTATGACATCAACCCAGTCTGGGTCAAAGAGATGTTACATCGGTGGCCGGCGAGCTCAAACACTGAATAGTACAGTGTCTTGGACATCCGCGCATAAAGTCAGCAGACCTACCCCAGCTCTGCCGGTGCCGCTTGATTTGGTCCTGAAGAATTGCCTTCTAATTGAACCTCACTTCTACACTCACTACATCTACACTCACTAGGGCCCTCACACGCACGGCAACTTACGGCAAAAGGAAATAAAGATCTCCGCCAAAAGGCCCCGTTAAGGGCGCCGATCGGGTATTGCAGCGCCGACCCGATAAGGAGCAGACCCGATGATGAAGCAAGACACCCCACTGATGGGGGGTGTGTGAGGGTCTCTTTTCCGAAATGAGGTAATGTTCTCCTGCTCCACGCTCCCAAAAAATTGTCATTAAGATTCGAGTGAGTCTGTTCTTTGTCTTTAATTCTTTGTTACATCAAACACAGCAACCAGCCAACACGTGTTTCGTCATAATGGGAAAGTATCCCGCGACTTCTTCAGGGCTGGGAATCCAGGACAAGGCCCTCGACTGGATCCGCTCCTTCCTCTCTGGCAGAACGCAGCGGGTCAGACTCCCCCCTTTCCTCTCGGACCCTACACCTACCACCTGCGGAGTCCCCCAGGGCTCCTCCCTCAGCCTGACGCTCTTCAACTTCTACATGGCTCCACTCGCCCCCATAGTCAGAACCTACGGACTCAACATTGTGTCATACGCAGACAACACCCAACTCATCCTCTCCCTATCCAACGAACCCAACACCGCCAGACACAACTTTCGAGAAGGCATGGAAGCCGTCGCCAAATGGATGAAAAACAGCTGCCTACAACTAAACACCAACAAAACAGAAGTACTCATCATGGGCCCGAACCCCGACGCCTGGAGCGACACCTGGTGGCCCCCCGTCCTCGGAAACCCGCCAACCCCCACGGACCACGCACGCAACCTGGGAATCATCCTGGACTCCGAACTCAAAATGGACCGCCAGATCATCTCCGTCTCGTCTTCCTGCTTCCACACCTTCCGCCTCCTTCGTAAGACCTTCAAATGGATCCCCCTTGAACACAGAAAGACCGTCACTCACGCCCTGGTCACCAGCAGACTCGACTACGGTAACGCACTCTACGCCGGAATAAACAAAAACCTCACCCGCAAGCTGCAGAACATCCAGAACGCCGCCGCAAGACTGGTCCTCAACCTGCCAAAACACTGCCACATCTCGCAGCACCTGCGCACACTCCACTGGCTCCCCGTCGAGGCTAGAATGACCTTCAAGATACTCACCCACGCACACAAGGCCCTCCACGACACCGGAACAGCATACCTGAACAGCCGACTCAAATTCCACGCACCCCAAAGGACCCTACGATCAGCCCAGCTCTCCTACGCCGTGGTCCCCCACACCAGAAAGACCAGATCGGGAGGCCGCTCCTTCTCCTTCCTCACGGCCAAAGCCTGGAACGACCTTCCGCTCCACCTCAGTCAGACAACATCGCTCCCCATCTTCGCAAGAAACCTCAAAACCTGGCTCTTCGACAGACCCCCTCCTTGATGGACTGGAACCTGCACCCCCCCCTATCCCTAGCGCCTTGAGACCCTTATGGGTGAGTAGTTGCGCTTAACAAACGCCTGATTGATTGATTGATTGAAGCAATAAGTAGTGTAAACAGATAGTGCTACATTATGTTTCGAAATTGGGAGAGATTAAGCTCCTCATCAAGTTGGGTGAAAACAAGTCACCTTAAGCGTGGAAACCCTAAACATAATATAAAACCACAAGTGACATTACGATCACTTGACTGACCGAAACGTGCAAAAGAACAAGTAGCGACACTCTCTAGCAGTGAAACGTGAAGTGCCTTACATTCGATATTGTGAGGACCATATAACCCGCATCAGTTTACGTAGTGAGAAATAGTTCTAAGGTTTAGATCGTGGGATACTGCGCTGCGCATTATTATAAATGAATATTTGTCATACACTCTGTAATTGTAAATGGAATTGCTACCTGTACTTCATATAAGTGGATTCTTTAAGATCTAAAGTGACAAGGTAATCAAAAGAACTCAAGTTAGGGGAAACTAAATGAGAGTGAGGCATGGAGGCAACGTGATACCATAGTGTAATTATAAGAAATTTTACAAGAGCCCTCACCACTCCGCCGGTGATAATTCCGACCCGGCTGGCCAATATGGAAGGTTATTTGTAGATCCGCAAATGTCTAAATGGTGAGTATCAACAAAAATACCTAAATGGATAATGAGGTGAATTAGTCAAGAGGTTGAATAGAGGCGTCAAAGTTAGTGCAATGTAGCGCAACAAAATCGAATTGAGTTGGTAGTTGGAGCCAGGATCTTACCTAACTTGTGGTGATCCTGTGTGGGGCCGTGCCGATAGAGCAAGGGAGGGTGAGTAAACCGCTCCGTTCATTTAACGATCTGTAAAACAGATCATGCCCTCGTTATGGTATAGCTAAATAGGACAAATAAAGTAGATACTGGAATAGTTATATTGGCAAAGTGACATGGCACTAAGGGATTCCTTACCTACAGCGTGTGCGCTGAGATTGGCGGCAGCATCGGCTGGGTTCTCCGTTCCGGATATGGACAAAGGAGTAACCCGAAAGTGACTATTTATACTGTCACCCACTGTCGAGAGACTAGAGTTGCTGTGTTTGATGTAACAAAGAATTAAAGACAAAGAACAGACTCACTCGAATCTTAATGACAATTTTTTTGGAGCGCACATGATTAGATGAACTTTCATCAAAGAATTGTAACGTGTGCACAGGACTTTGGTTCATAGCATTGTGAAGGATCCTTTCCTACACACATTCAGGGGTTATAGGGTATTTCCCCGAACCTGTCTGCACCGTTTTACCAGATATCTAGCACACTATACGCATACTCGGCAGAGCGCCATACTTCCTAGTCCACCAAAATCCCATTATTAAGAAATACATTTTTTTTTGCCTTTTGCTAATAAACATTTTCAGATTTTGAGTAGGGTATGAGCAGATTTCTTTGACACAAAGCACTTAAACTTCTACCTTTTCAGATCAACCCCCCCCTCTTTTTGTTTCTCTCTGTTTGAAAGTAATGATTCAGTTCACAATGGGTCCATTGTGGCCTCTTGTAGGATCTTTGGGGTCATACTTTCTCTATTGTGGTGGAGAATGCCTCAAACTCTCTAGCCATTAAAAGTACTCTGCTTAGTTTCAGGAAGTGTATTAACACATGTTTGTTTGAATAATAGCCACTTGTCAGTATTTTTTATCTCTTCCTTTTATTGTTGATTGTTGTGTTCCAGTTAATACCAAGAAACATAGTAAACGAGCGCTCTACAAATAATAACTAACTTAACATAACCAAAGATATAATTGTTTATTTTCACTTTTTAAAAAAACAGGAAGCATCTGACTTTTAGCCCTTCTTGCTTGACTAGTGTGAGAATATAACTGCTTTACGTTTAATCAAGGATTAACATGCATACAATTCGTTCTGCATTTGGTGGTCATTCCGATGAATTCGGCTGAGTGAAGCGGGCAGTTGGCTGTCTACCATGGGTTGGGATCAAGGCCTGGCTAGGGGTAATGCCCTGTGGCCAACCCCTATTATATGTAGTGAGGACATTTATAAGGTGTAGATTATTATTTCCAGAAATACGCTGAAGATTTTGAGGCACTGGAGATTGTTGAAAAATGCAGAATGTAAGGGTGTCCCACTTATAGGTGGTTTATCTCTCGCTGGTGTTGGAAGCAGGACTCTAAGGTTGTATGCCATCTCAGGAATGTGCGTAGTAAATCTTACTAAACAACAAAGAGTTGTCCATAGGGCTTCACAGAATGTGTGTGTTCAGTGGCAAATACATATCAGTCAATTTCTGACCCTAAATTTGAGGATCATGTGAAGTTTGTAAGTGGTTCATCCCATTAACATGACTTGAAAATTGCCCACAGCTGTAGTGTTTAAATACTTCAAGGACTCAAACTGTATAGGACAGTGCCAGAATGACTGTATGAACTTATCAGTGGTGTTATCAATGATGTCATTTGAGATATCAACAGTGATGTCATCAATGATGTCATTGAACATGTGATGAGTGATGTAATATGTGAGGTCATAAACAGGGCATGGCAGGGGCGCAATTATAGTTAGCTCAGCAAACTACAACTAGTGAATTTCAGTGGACTTTTTTGTTTTTAAACATTAGTTTTCATACTATTGCAACACCTAACTATAATATCACTTTAACCCTTGTTTTTATCAGTAAGAAAGAAAAATGTGAGAGAGAGAGATAAATCCCATCTGTTTTCTTGGCTTGGGTCATCTGTTTTTATCTTGTAGTTAGCCTGAATATAAAAGCACTAGTAATAATTTATTCACAGGAGTCCCTTTCATACATGGTACAATACATCATAACACTTTTCTTCTTTCTTCTGTATTTCAATTAGCTCTTGTGGTGTATTATGCTCAGTTACAAGGGCACTGAAAATGATTCATATCTTTCGATACTCACTCGTGGGTTGATGAACTGTATGCCAGCACAATGGAGTACTATTGAAAATTTAAATTTTATTAACTTGTCTATTCTGACACTTCATTGGAAAAAATACAGTAGTTAGTGATAACATAGTCACAGTTTCAGGGTGCTAGTTGTTGTTCTTGGTTGAAGGCCTTGCTGCTTTTTTTAAAACCCTGGTAATGTGTATGCTCAAATTTTCAATAAGCACGAGCATTCTTTGATCCGGAATCAACTCATCCGTCTATTCACATATTGCATATTCACATTTCCATTCAAGTGTATGAAACATGAAGACTGTTATCTGACAGCAATATCGACAGAGAACAAACACATTTATGTATATTTACATATCATCTATTGACCAAAAGTTCCTTTCATAGTGAAAACTAACCATTCCCTGATGCAAAGTGAAGATTATGAATTTGCTAACATAGAATCTTTTTGTAAGCTGCGTCTTGTAAAGGCATATGTCACACATTAACAATTTACCCAGATTCGCTAATAGGCTTAATGACTTGCTGCTTTGTGATTTACAGAAACTTGCCATATAAATGAGTTACATGACTGGCCCTGATTATATTAGGCCCGATCAGCGGAGAGGTGTGGTGCAGCGGCCAGGGCAGCTGACTTCGGAGCACAGGGCTCACGGTTCGATCCCCGGCTCCGGCGGCAGCTCAGCTCAGCACCATGTGACTCTGGGCAATAGCTCACTTAATTTCCACGACGGCCCCCAGCGCCTTGAGACCCGTAAGGGTGAGTAGTTCGCGCTTTACAAATACGGATTTAGATTTAGATTTAGATTTAGATTCCCAAGTTATCTTGAAGCACCAATTACTTCTTGCTGTTATGTGCTACTCTGCACAGCTTTGTCAGCTGCTGTCCTGCTAAGTCCTACTTTGTCTAGATGTCACCTCTATCATTTCACCCATCCCTGGTTCCCATGAATAATGTAAAGCAGAGCAGAAAATGCCACTTCTGAGAAACCACAAATATGAGGGCCATGAGTATAGTCACAGATTTGACATTGTGGTAGAGCTAAGGGGAGTATTGGGGGTGAAACAGTGATGAAGGGCACTGGCAAAAGTATTGCAGTCAATGAAGGACAGCATTTGACACTGAGTATGCAGTATTGTTCAACATTTTGCCTCTAAGAAAACTGACAAGAAAAATGGAATACAAAGCTGTCTGGAGTACTTAATTGGTCATTCACAGAATGAATAAAGAGATAGCTCAATTACTCAATGCACTCACTGTGGGTGTCTATGTGTATCAATAAAGTTCCAGGGTACAATATTACTAAGATATGAAAGACATTCATGTATTACTGAAGAGATGCGTGGGTCACCTGAGGTCACAGGCTTGAATCTTATTTAAAAAACTTAGAAGGTTGACATGCCTGGTACATGTAACAGCATATGCTATCTAACTCACATATTGTTGGAGTTGGGGTTTTTGTGGTATGTGATCGTGAAACAGAGGCATGTATCCCTTGTTTTACCATATTTGCTTCCAAAAGTTTTGCGGTCAGTTTGAGCAGTTCCCGTTGCATGCAGTTCTAGGTCTTGGACCCAAACTGAACTGTATGAGCTGTGAACTGTATGACCTGCAATTGATCTGCCAGTTTTTCTAGGTCAGCTGTCGAGCGCAGTTTGGAGCGCGGTTTGATAGGTCAATTTCACTGTGCAAGTGGACTAACAATAAAGACAGGCTCTGCACAACTCTCTATTCAGTGAATTGTCTTAGCCCCACATACTAGTAATCAGTATCACACTGTTCAGGAGGTGAAGGAGGGTCTAGGCAGGGAAGCGTGTAACATGCTCCACAACTAGAGAAATCGGAAGGAGGTGGAGGAGTTGTGGAATGACGTGACGTCACAGGAACACGTCACTTTAATTTGGAGCTCGCTGAACTCACTTTTCCCCTCGTCCCCCTTTTGATACGATGCAGGCAATGAAGGCACAATCAGAGAAGGAGATAGAGCGGGCAATGGCGGTCCTATTTGCTGTAGGCCATTTACTGCTGCCACTCTCCTCTCCAACTTGGCAACAAATTAGGAGTACACACCGAAACAGGTTTGTGCTACTGTTTTGGCATGCGTCTACCCGCAAAGCATTGTAAGAGCCATGGAGGAGGAAGAGACACAGTTGCACACCCCCTGAAGCAGGAGGGAAGAGAAAAAAGCAGACTGGAGCAGTCGCAGCTGCTTCCGCAAATCAGTAGGTGGACGGGCAGGGAGGGAAAGGAGGAGAAAAAAAATCACTTACCTGCTGGCCGGCTGGCCGGCAGCCGCCTCTCTTCTGTCCTCCTGGCTTCTGTTGGAACAGGAAGCCGGATAGGCTCCCTTAAGCCAATCAGATCGCTGCAATGCAGCATTGTGATTGGTAAGCCGCCAGGCTCCCCTAAGCCAATCACAATGCTGCACTGCAGCGTTGTGATCAGTCTGAGCGCTGTGGTTCGGTGCTCAGATGGGGAATGGAAGCCTGGGCATGTTCTCCACCCAGGCTGTAATGCAGCCTGGGTGGAGAATATGCAAAGTGCTCATGAATGTTTGGCCGGCCCCCGAGGGCCAGTCAAACATTCATGCACACTTTGGAGGGTGCCACCATTCCTCCCCCATGCGCAGCCTAGCCCTGCCCCAGCACAGAAAACTAAAATGACAATAACATCTAGTTATTATCATTTTATTTTTCCTTTTTGCTGTGCTGAAAGGCAGTGGGGCGAGGCTTCTCTGTCTAAGCAGAGAAGCCACCCCTGGACCGGAGAGCCCTGGCTAGGGCATCAGAAAGGCCTGTGAAAGCCAGGCCTGCCTAGAGCCAATGCCGGATGTGTAAGGAGCCTGTAGAGGCAGTCTCTACTGCATATCAGCAGCGAGACCAGCAGGGCAGTCATGAAGGTCACTGCTTAGACAGCAAGAGGTGCGACAAAGAGAGGAAAAGGTGATCACACCTTGAGGGGCACCCCTCTTAAGAGGGGGTGGCGACATGGGCATTGATAAAGGGAGTTCTAGCTGAGAGGAATCTGAGAGGGTGAGTAGGGAGCGATGCTCACCTCAAAGTAAAGGGAGATAGTGAAGGAATGAAAGGCTGCAGTCTTATAAAAGAGCTGCAGTAGGGAAAGGTCAGACCAAGATGAGGATTCTAGGGGCAGTTGCGGTCTACGCCCGAAGGTAGACCTACGCCCAGAACAAAGAGGCACAGGTCAAAAGGATTGGTGGAAGAATGCAGAGAGCATGGTGGAAATTGTGGACAGATTTCTAGCATAGCAGCATTGCACTATGATGGTGGCAATACAGATAGAGGGGTGGAGATCACATGGCGCGGGCCCCAGGGTCAGGGGTTAAAATAAGAGGATGTCGTTTTTGGTTTGGAGGGGACTGAGGACTGAAGACGGGGGCAACGTGATGAAGGACAGTACACCGAGAGAATACAAGGACACTGCATGCGAGGAGACACAGAAACACAGCGAGGGTTCAACAAAATGGCTGACGGGTAGCACAGAACAACAGACAAACCTTCCGTATGTGGGGATAGCAGACACGCTAGACTAGCACCTGTTGCTGAGCACCAAAGAAACAATTTATGGCAGACAAATACTTGAATATTTTCACACTCTTGCGTACAGAGACTAAGAGCAAGGAGGTGTCCAAGGCAGAGCATTGAGAGTTGGCCAAGAGTCCAAGGTACCATCAATATTGATGTGTGGATGGCAGCATTCACTATCAATGTGAGCACTGTGTGTGAAATATACCGAGAATGGAGTGTGGTGTTGTGGAAATATATGGACAGCATTAGGGCTGCCAGCAATAGTTATGGAAGCTTAGCTTAGTTCAGTTACGAAAAGCAATTTTGAGCCAGGGAGAGCATGTCCCCCACAACATCTTGGAGGGAGTTGTATAGTGAGATGTGGCTATGGTTCCCTTGTTGTAATGTACTGGCTACCGGAAGCAAATCGAAGGGAATCGGATTTTTAAGACTCTCCGTTGGGGGCTGGAGACCCCTGATGAAGGGTCAAGATACGACCCGAAATGCATTGGGTTTTGTGAGGAGCATTTCATTTTGCTAAAAGACGATGGAATTATAAATGAATGATTTATTAATTGATCAATGAATGAATAAATTCATGGAATAATCACTACGATCAAAACATTGGATTTTTTATGTGTGAACGATTGAACGCAGATAAGAAACATATTGTTTCAAGATAAAGTGCACACATCCAGGGGACAGGCTTGTCTGACCCATGTAGTTTTTGTACAATATATTACTCCCACCAAGCCATTGCAATCAGCCTCTAAAACAAGCAGCCTGGGCTTATCATATACACCTTTTCTTGGATGTCGCCTCACGGGGAGGGTGGGTGGTACAGCCAGTTAGGGCCGAATTGGACCATGCTGGAATTTTAACAATGGGCCCAGGTATAGGTGTCCATGTAAGTTTAGACATGGATGGTCCACGTGTGGGGAGAGACACCTGGTGCTACAATGTGCAGGGGGATGTGGCGGGTCAGAACCCTGTGGGAAGTAGGAGGGCTGAGTACAGAGTGGTGACAGGGAAGGGCAGGTATAATGGTTAAGCTAGAGGTCATGTACCCACAGCTGTTGACATACACAAATGGGGCAGCAACTAGGTTGTTGTAGCACAGGTTTACATATGGGTTCAGGATACCATCAAATGACCCTGGAAGTGCAAATGGCCAAATAATTTACATTACTGTTGGAAAGACTCTGGACTGGTGGTGCACAAAGAAGTTAGAGATTGGCAGGTTGGCAGACCCCTGATACAGAACCTCATAGTGTCACCACTAGGTTGGAGGTCGGGTCAGGTAAATGGACAGAAGTATGGATCTGTGGGCATTCTATTGTGAAGTGGGCAAGTGAACAGGCAGGAAAACCATTTTAGGGCAACCAGCTGGGTCTGGAGGACATAAGGGATGACATAAGGGTGATGGTGTATTATTGAGGCCTGGATCAGATGAGCTGGGGTCAGTTGTTGTCTGCACTCTGGGAAATCAGAGAGAAGAGTCACCGGCCAGAGTGGTGATACACCTTGGGCAAAACAACTAGGTCAGTTGATGGGCCATGAACTGATAACTCTGATGAAGTAGGATTTGGGATTTTGAAATACATGTGGGAAGGAACTTGTTCTGCTAGTCACAGTTACTGCTGAGGCGGGTGTGAAGGGGGTCCCAGAAACTGGTGGCAATTAATAGGGTTAGGAAAGAGTCAATTGAGAAATGACTGGGTTTTGCAGAGCAGGGAGATCAACATCATCAGTCATAAGGAAATAGTTTATGAATGTCGCTCATTGTTCCACCATGATGGGGTCCACCTTTCCATGCTGGGTAACAAATTGTATTTGGAAACACTTATTGTGAAAGTGGAGTAATGGGTGACTGAGATTTGCAGGTTGAGAGGGGGACAAAAATAACAGTTCTGGGGAGGGTTTTTCTGGTGACTGTTGAGGGGGCAAATTCGGACAGATGGTTAAGCAGTAGAAAGGGAGGAAAGAAAAATTCGTGGAAGAATGAGGAGGAATGAGGAGTCAAGGAGGTGGGCCTGGTTCAAGCCTGGGCTGGCGTCACAACTAGATAAATGGATCGGCAAAAGAAGAACACAAGGACTCATTAATAACTCATGGTGTAGGGTTGAGACTTATTGTGATGGTTTAGAAGAAGTTGGGGGATGTTAGGGAGGGAGTTTTCGGGGTGGGAAATATATTAGTAACAAGATGTTAATAAGTTGTATGCTGCAATTTAGCATGGGTGGCTCAGCCAGAGGAGTTAGTCTTGCCCAGCTTTCTCCCAATAAAATGCCTTTTGCACACATAAGACATTGGAGTGGCATAGTGAATTCCTCCCAATGAGTTTGTTGTATGGTTATAACATAAAAAGGAAACTGACAGTTATGTCTTCTTTGGGAGGCAACACGCTGTCTAACCTCACAATCATCATGAGTTGGTTAGCCTCTCCTAACAATTAATGGTGTGAAAGTATGTTTACAGCTGTTTGAAAAAAGGAAAGAACTTGAAACCTGGTGTTGCTCCCAACAAGAGCGACAAGAGCTTTGAAGACTTAAAGACCAGGACCCCCACTCTTAACTTTAGTGTGGGCAATCAGGAGATGCTTGGCACCAGGCAATAGTGGTGGCTGCAGAGTAGCTCTCAAGGCAGAAACAGAACAGAGATAGAATGTTGAATCTTTGATGCCCTTCGAGAGTGTCTGTGATCCTCGCTTGACAGGGAACTCCAATGTACTTGCAAGGTGAGCTCAGAGAGTAGAGGGTCCACTGTAGGAGGCACCTGAAAGGTTGCAGTGCTGGTGGCTGCTTCCAAATTAGTCTGGCTGGTTTTCTCTTCAGAGGCTGGGCAAAGAGGATTACCGAGGGGGACACAAGACGTGAAGATGTTGGTGATGAGAAGGGGAAGACTTGAGAAGAGTGAATCAGTACATTGTGTGAGAAGAGGTGGTATGAATTGGTGGAGTATATACTGAGCAGATCGATCTCAGGGTGCAGAATGCAGTAAAAGGATATTGCACCAATGGTCTGCTCCCCCCCAAAAAATATGCCACAACACCAATTGGAGACGGATAAGGTGGAGGTCAGTGGGAGAGGGCAAATCATTAACTGTCATATAAGCACTGGGGACTTACGAGGGTGAACTGTATTATTGATAGGAGACATATGGTCCAGCCCTTATCTAAGGCATTAAATAAAACAGTCTTGACCTCCTCTTTACAGTGAAAGTAGCTGAGGGACACAAATCTGCAAGCAACACTGTTTCTGCTGATGCACTGCAACCACAAGGTTTGTGATGTTTTGGTGTACAATATCAAAGTCAAATAAGAGAAGGAGAAATGGAAAGAGCTACTGCTCAGACTGTGCAAGTCTGTAGATTAGCCAGTATGTAAATGGCAGCTCTCTTGCAGGAAGAGGTTATAAATTAAATATGACTTAAGAACCTCGGTCAACACCAGGAGAAGGAAAAGGTTCACAAGAGACATGATAAAAATGAAGTGAACTTTCTCTTTTTTCCTGCCGGCTGGGCTATGGTGGGACTAGGCCCCCAGTCACCCGCGAGGCAAGGCAATGCAGGGTCCAACAAGTGACTTTCTCAAAAACGCCTGGTGATTCCCGCAGTGCAGGCTGTTATTTTTAGTGGTTTCCCTGCTCCGTTATTAACTTTTTCCTTTCTTCTGAATGGCTGGGCTGGGGTGGGACTACGTCTCCCAGTCATTCTCGAGGCAAGGCAAGGCTAGGCCCACCAAGTGATGCGCTTAAAAGCACCTGGTGATTCCCGTAGCACAGGATATTCTCAAATCAAATTGTTTTGTACTGATTAGTCACACTCACATTAGCCACCAACACTTATTAGACACCACGCAAAGCTTCCCGTTTGACAACAGATTACGCATAAACCTAGATAAATCCAAAGTGATGCGGTTAAACCAAAAAAAGAACTCTCACAGACATGACTGGCATTTGGCAGGTCTCCCGCTAGAAGCAGTAGAAGAAAGTCAATATCTGGGCTTCATAATGGATAGCAAATGTACATTTGCGGCACAAAAAGAGGCCATAACAAGAAGTAACGTAACAGCGGTTGCATTAAACTCAAAACTACCGGCCCAAGCCTCACGCCTCTGTTCCGGGTGATTCAAGCGAAGCTCATTCCAACTATTACCTATGGGAGCGACTGTCTACAGGGAAGGGACGCAAGTACACTGGATGGTACAGTAGCAAGATCCCTGAGAGTAATATTCAATCTACCTAAATACACCTCTTTGGCGCAAATAAGATTAGAATTTGGCCTTCAGACGCAACAAATAGCACGCCAAGCTGCCTTCATCAAATGCTGGTACAAAATCAAGGGAGCCAAACCCGGGACTCTGAATGCACATCTATGGGAGGAACTCAAGTCAAAAAAAATCAGTGGGGCCATGATCTACATGCAAGCTTCAATAGATCGACTGGGCCTACGGGAACTTTGGGAGGCTGCTGGGACCCCTAAATGCTTCAAACAAATTGTCAATAAAAAAGTTAAAATGGTGTCCTTAGTGGAGGATAAGGCTGTGCTAAAAGAAAGGGCGCACAGATGGTTCTTTCTGCAGAGTTACTCTAAAGCCTGCCCTCAATCTTACTTAGGAGCAAGTTTCACAAAAGCGACAAAGGAAAAATATCTTCATCTTCGATTGGGTATTCTTCCATCACTGCTCCACTTGTCTCCATGGAAGCGACCACAGACAACAGCTTACTGTTGCATATGCAGGGAAGCAAAAGAGGATGCGCTACATTTATTGTCCATATGCGGGAGACTAAAAAACGAACACAGAGTTCTGTTAAAACCCACCCTAAAGACCAAGGGGATAAGAACATGCAGGCAGGCCGTGAAAGCATGTTACGAAGGTGGAGACATTCAGTTGGCCTGCTGCCTTGTACAATTTATGGGCAAAGTGGGAAAAATATTAAACACCAGTATGTAATTGCCCAACCTGGCCCCCATCTTCGACAACCAATCATTAGCCACCACTGCTCTTGTTTCCCAGAGGGCTACTTCACCCGTCGCTGACTTTGCAAATTGCCAGCTCTTGCTGCTTGGAGAACTATTCCACACACTATTGACTCGACACATCGCAGCTGAACAAGGACTATTAGCTGCCATTGATTTTGACAACTAGAGCACTATTTTTGCACACAGCTGACTTTGCACATTGTGAGCATATGCTGTTCAGGGATCTATTTTACACAATGTGGTTTCTGCACATTGCCATTGACAACAGCCCTCTCATCCCTGTAGCCTTGGACCTCTCGATCTTAATGCTTTTTCTTATACATGTTCCAAATGAGGTATCTAGAGTCCTGGTGCAATAGCAAACTCTAAACTTTGGTACACAACCATGGTTTTAACTTTTAAGAACTTGAATACTGCTGTTTTATCGTTGCAATGGTTTTAAGTAATCATTGCACCAAATGTCCCACCAAATGTTATGCCTGGATTCTATTGAAGCAAAGTTAGCTTCACTACCATCCACTCCTTCTGCACCCTCCCCTAGTAATAACAGTAATGCATCCCGGGTAGGAGAGCCTTCACAGTTAACTGCCTTTCAGCCACCTATTGTGAATCCTGCCTCTTTGACCCATATTCCTGTAGCCAGGGTCATAGTACCACCCAGAGATATTTATCAAGCTGAGAAACCTGATATGGCACAGACATCCAGTTCTGCTTCTAGGGCTACCAGCTGGCATCATATGTACCCTCTGTGCCTGACCAGGTTGCTCTCAATCTCCCACCAGCCGATTGCCCCTTTGTGGCAGTTCTCATCGGGGTACCACCTCTGCGAAATGCCCTGAAGGAATCCTATGAAGAGCTGTTTAACAAAATTTTAGACTGGCTTGTACGTCACAAAGGGTTGCCTATTTATCATGCAAAAGGTATTCTGTTGATCCACAGATGCGCTTGGATTGGGCCAGATCCAGTTGATATTGTGGGCGATTGTCTTGGTTCATTTAGGATATTTTTTTATAAACCTCCCATTTCCCACACTCAGTGAAAAATCTATCCTTTGGAACCTCAAGCTGCCCGACCTAAAAAACTTCCCTTGCGCCCAGCAACAGTTTCCATCACATTTGCCTCAAGTTCCACCCAACAAGGTGTCAACTCAAGGACCAATATTTCCTTCACCAAAACCAGCTGCCCTTTATTTCTATCCCTACCGTTAATAGATTCGATGCTCTCTCTAGCCATGATTGACTCCCAGCTGAAACTAATCAAGTCACTGTCCTTGGTACTAACTTGGATGCTTTCTCCACAAAAGGCAGTCTCCCAGGAACCAGTCTGGCACGACGATATACCATACTTAGCTGGAACATTGGGGATCTTAAGGCGAAGGTTAACAACCCAGATTTACTGGTCTTTATTACCAAGGTAAATATCATAGCCTTACAAGAAACCTACGGCCACCTCCTCCATATCCAGTGACGGCTATGCATGCTATTCCAGTCAAGCCACTCCCTCTCCATGAGGCAGAGCTAAGGGAGGGTTTTCGATCTGGATCAGCCTAAGTCCATACATGGAAGCAACAGTTACTGACTCTGGGAGTTAGGCTTCCTTAATTCCTGTTGAAACAGGACAAAATATCCAATTTTTCTTCCTATTTAATTATTTGTACAATAACAATTTAACAATACTGTATGTCTTCATTTTACTCACCTGTTTATTAGTCTTTCGAATTGCAATCTGCAGGGGATGGTATACAGTCCCATCCATATTATTTTCATGTGTCGAGATTTTAGAGCTAAGCTGGCAGGCTATACTTGGGTGTTATGGGCGTCAGTGAAGGAACCACTTGTATATGTAGGCCTCCCTCGCTGGGTGAGTTCCTCAGACCTTGCTGGGTCTCCCGTTCTATCCCAAAGGTAGGTGTTACCAATGGACCCTCCTGCTCGCCTCTGCCGTTACCTTTTTGTGTCTTTACCAGAAGTAGAATCGGCTATACGTCAGAGCTCGGGTGGGAAAGCCCCAGGGCCAGACGTGGTCCCAATTAACCTCTTAAAATGTACAATGGATTTGTGGGGTCCTTTGATCACTAATGTCTTCAATTGCTCTCTGAACTCAAATATCACTTGCTCTTTGGCTTTGTCCATCATCATGCCCATTTTTAAAAAGAGAGACCACATGTTACCAAAATGTTACAGACCAATTTCAGTCATCAACAGCGCAGTTAAAATCATAGGAAGGGTGGTTTTCAATGGTCTCACTAAATGGGCACAAGAAAACAACATCCTCTCTCCCTTATAGTTTGGTTTTCATCCTGGGCTGGGTACGGTGGAGCATTGCCTAAATTTTAGGCTGATAGTGAACAAAAATATCTTTGTTAGGCATTGCCCACTGTACCTGGCCATCATGGGCTTATCCACAGCCTTTGACTGCGTGAATAGGACCAAGCAGTGGGGGATGCTATTGGACCTGGGGTTGGAGCTATTTTTAGTGGATTTTCTGCACTCGCTGCATGTCGACATAGCAACGAAAGTGAATTTGAGCACTAACGTGGAAATGACCCCTGAATTCTCCCTTAAGCGAGAAGTGTGCCAAGGTTGCATCTTGGCTCTGTTATTTTTTATTATCTACATAAACCCCTTTCTACCACCAACAAACCTATACTCAGCCTTCCATCTTTTCATCCACCAACACCCTCCTCGTCTTTTTTACCAAAAAACACAATCACACAACCCTTGCACTCCACTCCACCACACATATTACCTCTTTTAGCAATCAAATCTACCACAAACACTCTTAACCCTTCTTCATTCCCTCTCACAAACCACAAGCACTCTTTCCCAAATCACATCATCAAACTCCCTTTAACTTGCAACTTCCACTCACCAACAATTATTTACATACACATATTTCTCAGAAAACAAATATATCATCACCTCCTCTCACTACTCCTCAATAACAAAACATAACACACACACACCAGCACAACAAAATCTCACACACACAACACCTTATAATCCTTTCCATCACAAACTGGAAACATACACCCACTCCCACCTTCCTGACTACATGAATAATACACACCTAAACCAACTCCACTGCCAAGCTTTCTCTCTTCCCCCACACCTAACACATATACAGCAACTGTTAGACTTGCCATCCTTGGTGTGGTTTCCCCTGAATTTTTGCCTCTACCTCCTGCATTTTTGACTGTGTGATGGATTTTGTTTTTGCTGGCTTAGATGCTTTGAGCACTTTGCCACTGCTGATCAGTGTCAAAGTGCAAGTGCTCCCTGTGTAAATTGTAATTATGATTGGAACCCCAGACAGCCTTAGGCAATAAATACATCTTGATGGACCCGGAGGCTGTCCCCCTGTGGTAAGCTGTGCATTGATGGGGATCTTTTCCTGCATGGTTTCCCCAGAGATGTGGTATCTGACCAGGGCACCAACTTCATATCTAAGTATATGACATCTCTATGGGAGGAGTTTGGTGTAACGTACAAATTCACCACTCATTACCATCCGCAAGGAAATGGGTTGGTTGAGAGATTCAACCCAACCCTGAAAGACATGATTAAGGGTCTTGCAGAACTCATGAGGGGTACGTGGGACATCATCTTACCATGCCTATTGTTTGCTTACAGAGAGGTACCACAGAAATCCTTATGGTTCAGTCCCTTTGAAGTACTGTATCTGCATCCTGTAGGAGGCCCTCCCAGTCTGGTGAAGGAGGGCTGGGAGAAAACTCCCAGTAAGACTCCCCAGGATGTGTTTAGCTACATGCTGGCCTTCAGAAACCAGACTACGCGCTTCAGGAAACTCGCCCAGGTGAACCTAGAAGCCAGCCAGGAAGAGTGAAACATTGGTATGACCAGAATGCCACTCTAGTAAAATTTCAACCTGGCCAGAAAGTATGGGTGATGGCACCAGTGGAGCCCCGTGCACTCCAAGACAAGTGGACTGGGCCATTTGAGGGTGGAGCGCAAGAGTGAAGTCACCTACCTGGTGAACTTGCAGACTCCTATGACCCTTTGAGGGTCCTACATGTAAAGCGCCTCAAACCTCACTTTGAGAGGTCTGAAGTTACTATGTTTCTGGCAACAGATGATGGAATGTAGGAGGAGAGTGAGCCTCTTCCTGACCTCCTGTCTGCCCAGGAGCATGATAAGTCAGTGGATGGTGTGAACCTCTCTCCCACCCTGACCCCCCAGAGCAGCAGAGGGACTGTCTCTAGGTGCTGGGACTGTTTGCCTCTCTGTTCTCCCTGACCCCAGGAATTACCAATTGGTGTGCCCATGATGTTGGCACTGGGGACATTCTGCCTGTGACTGACAAGGTCAAGGCTAGCATCAAGGAAGAAGTTTCCAAGCTGTTGGTGCTAGGGGTGATAGAGCCTACCAGCAGCCATCGGGCTAGCCCAGTGGTCTTGGTTCGAAAGCTGCTGTACCAGTTGCCACTCCTGAACTTCAGTTCTGTGTTGACTTCCATGGGCTCATTGCCGTCACCAGGACTGACGCGCACCCCATCTGTAGTGCTGATGAACTCATTGATTGGTTGGAAGCTGCCAAGTTTCTCAGCACATTTGACTTAATGTGTGGGTACTGGCAGATTGCCCTAACTGATGGGGCCAAAGAGAGGTTTGGGTTCTCAACATCAGATGGGCACTACCAATTTCAGGGTCATGCTCTTTGGGTTGAAGAACGCCGCTGCCATGTTACAGAGACTGGTCAACCAGGTATTGTCCAGGCTGGAGGAATTCAGCACCGACTACCTGGATGACATTACTGTGTCCAGCTCCATTTGGGAGGACCTCCTGCAATACCTGCAATACCTCTGTGAAGTGTTGAGGGCCATGAAGAAGGCAGGCCTCACTATCAAGGCCAGTAAGTGCCAGGGGACAGGGGTCTGAGATGTACTTAGGGCACCAGGTAGGAAGTGGCTAGGTGGCACCCCCCACAGCCTAAGATTGACAGCATTCTGGCTTGGGAGCCCCCAAGACCCAGATAGAGGTGAGAGCCTTCTTAGGTCTCACCGGCTACTACACACGGTTCAACAAGGGTCATGGCACCATTGTTCCTTCCTTGACTGAGCTGACTTCAAGGAAGCAGCCAAGGAAAGTGATCTGGACTGAAGCCTGTCAGACCGCTTTTGATGCCCTGAAATCTGCCATGTGCACGGTGCCGATGCTCAAGGCATCCAAATTCTCCCAATTATGTGTTGTGCAGACAGATGCTTCAGAGCATTGTGTAGGTGAAGTTCTCTCACAATTGAAAGACAAGGGCTTGGACCAACCTGTAGCTTTCATTAGTAGGAAGCTACTTCCCAAGGAAAAGAGGTGTAGTGCAATTGAGCGAGAAGCTGTTGCTGTGACCTTAGGCCCTACTTGTTTGGGACTCACCTCCAGGTTTAGGCAGACCACAGGCCCCTCATATGATTGATGCAAATGAGGGGTGAGAACCCAAAACAGCTGAGGTGTTCCATATCCCTACAGGGAATAGACTTTACTGTGGAACACTGCCCTGGTACAGAACACACCAATGCTGATGGTGTGTCCAGATTCTTCTGCCTTAGTGATGAGAACTCCCAAGAGGGTGGGTAGTTCTCCTCACTTTTCAGCTGGAGGGGACATGTGTTAGACTTGGCATTCTTGGTGTTGTTTCCCCTGAATTTTAGCCTCTACCTCCTGCATTTCTGACTGTGTGAAGGATTTTGTTTTTGCTGGCTTCGATGCTTTGGGCACTTTGCCACTGCTGATCAGTGTCAAAATGCAAGTTCTCCTTTGGCAAATTGTAATTATGATTTGTTATCCATGATTGGCATATTTGAGTTACTGGTAAGTCCCTAGTAAAGTGCACTGAGTGTGCCAGGACCTGTAATTTGAATGCTACTAGTGGGCTTGTAGCACTGGTTGCGACACCCAAATGAGTAGCCCTACAAATATATCTCAGACCTGCTACTGCAAAATCTGAGCACAGTTTTTACTGCCATGCCGACCTGGGAAGTGCACCCATTTGCCAGGCCCTAACCTTCCCTTTTCTTACATGTAAGGCATCCCTCAGGCAGGCCTAAGGTACCCCCATGGGCAGGGTGTGGTGTATGTTAAAGGTAGGACATGTACTGGTGTGTTTTACATGTCCTGATAGTGAAATACTGTGTTTCATTTTTCACTGTTGAAAGGCTGTCTGTCCCATAGGCTATCATTGGAGCTACACTGTAACCATTTTACATGTGTAACTTTTTATTGGGACAAGACTGAAAGATGGAGTTTAGGCTCTCTGAACTCAGGATTTAGTAACACATCTTTTAGTAAAGGTGGTTTTTAAATTGTGTGTTTTAAAATGCCACTTTTAGAAAGTAACAATGTATTTAGGGGCGCTGATTCGCACCCCACCTGCCGCACTGCAAACATGGGAAACCTTCCCCTTTTTTCTTCATTTCATTTCTTCCAACGTTATCCAAAGTAATCAAATGTAATCTTGAAGCATCCATCGTCATCATTGTTTTAAACACTTTCCAATTTTTCAAAACACTGCAGAGACAGCACTCAGTTAAAATGTTAACTGAGTGCCCTTCGAGGCTTTTTCACAGTAACTCCATAAATCACAGGTGAAACAAAACAGAGTAGGCTCATCACGTTATATTCCCAATGCATTTCGAGCCTCATGGGCTCTTCGTCAGGGGTTTCTACAAGAAACAAAAGACAATTCAGCCAGTTGTACCCTGCTAACCTTCGCTGTTAAATCACAATCATAAAAAACAATCATAACACGCTCACTATGTGCTCAAACCTGCTACCTCCCACTCATTTCTGCATGCCGTGCTTCCCTAAATATCTAACCCAACTGATCAAACAGCAAGTAGTCCCCTCCCTCCCCTTTCCCACCATGCGTGCCTTCCCTCACTGAACTTCCTAAAAAACAAATACAACTAAAGTGTCATTCCCGATTTTTTATGTACTGAACCCACTTTTAAACAAATAAATTGCCACCCCATTGTGACTACATAAACACCCCACATTTTGGTGCTCCATCATGCGGGATAGTTATAAAATATCTTGATGAAACCGCAGCCGGCGGCTTAACCTCCTCATCCACCTTCCCCATTATCTCAAAGAATCAGCTCGGTCCGTTAGATTTAAACCAACTCCTCACCTGCTTCCACCCAATCCTAGCACGATTGTTAACCCTGTGACCTGTTCTCATACGTCGCACCAGGTTGTTCTAATGCTGCTCCCAAACTACTAACTCCACAATGCACCCTCCACTACCCAATCATGATAAAATACCCTCAATCAAATTAATATGTACCTAACCTTCTGTGTACTATATGGATGTGAGCTAAAGCATCAATGTGATTCCCAAACCAACATGTGAAAATGCTGTGATACCTCATTTTCAATAAATAAATCAATTTCTCCATTATTACGTGCGTCAACACCATCCTGCCTACAACAAGTGATTTGAAAATGAAATATAATTTAAAAATAAAGTATACATAAACAAAGACCAGCTGTTCATGAATAGGCTGAAAATTGTTCTTTTGTCAAATGTCCAATAAATCCACTCCAGTCTTTCGCTGTCCCAGCAGTGTATGAACGCTCCTTGTTTCCAAATACTCTCACTTAACCTTATCCTCGGGGTGCAAACTACTGTCGGGACGATAGAATTGCAAAGCAAGTGAAATATGTAGAGAATGCACTCCTTCCCTTGTATTTTTAACTAATTCTTCAAAAAAATGTTGTCGTCCTTTCAGTGCGTGCGAAACAGGTGCTGTGTACCGTCCCAAGCACAGCCTATATAAACAATGTATTTAGGGGCGCTGATTCGCGCCCCACCTGCCGCACTGCAAACATGGGAAACCTTCCCCTTTTTTCTTCATTTCATTTCTTCCAACGTTATCCAAAGTAATCAAATGTAATCTTGAAGCATCCATCGTCATCATTGTTTTAAACACTTTCCAATTTTTCAAAACACTGCAGAGACAGCGTCCTTTCACCTTCAATCTTTATTTTAGCGTCTTAAAATGTTAACTGAGTGCCCTTCGAGGCTTTTTCACAGTAACTCCATAAATCACAGGTGAAACAAAACAGAGTAGGCTCATCACGTTATATTCCCAATGCATTTCGAGCCTCATGGGCTCTTCGTCAGGGGTTTCTACAAGAAACAAAAGACAATTCAGCCAGTTGTACCCTGCTAACCTTCGCTGTTAAATCACAATCATAAAAAACAATCATAACACGCTCACTATGTGCTCAAACCTGCTACCTCCCACTCATTTCTGCATGCCGTGCTTCCCTAAATATCTAACCCAACTGATCAAACAGCAAGTAGTCCCCTCCCTCCCCTTTCCCACCATGCATGCCTTCCCTCACTGAACTTCCTAAAAAACAAATACAACTAAAGTGTCATTCCCGATTTTTTATGTACTGAACCCACTTTTAAACAAATAAATTGCCACCCCATTGTGACTACATAAACACCCCACATTTTGGTGCTCCATCATGCGGGATAGTTATAAAATATCTTGATGAAACCGCAGCCGGCGGCTTAACCTCCTCATCCACCTTCCCCATTATCTCAAAGAATCAGCTCGGTCCGTTAGATTTCAACCAACTCCTCACCTGCTTCCACCCAATCCTAGCACGATTGTTAACCCTGTGACCTGTTCTCATACGTCGCACCAGGTTGTTCTAATGCTGCTCCCAAACTACTAACTCCACAATGCACCCTCCACTACCCAATCATGATAAAATACCCTCAATCAAATTAATATGTACCTAACCTTCTGTGTACTATATGGATGTGAGCTAAAGCATCAATGTGATTCCCAAACCAACATGTGAAAATGCTGTGATACCTCATTTTCAATAAATAAATCAATTTCTCCATTATTACGTGCGTCAACACCATCCTGCCTACAACAAGTGATTTGAAAATGAAATATAATTTAAAAATAAAGTATACATAAACAAAGACCAGCTGTTCATGAATAGGCTGAAAATTGTTTTAGAAAGTAGGCATTTTCTTGTTCAGCCATTCTGTGTGCCACTGCCTGTTTGTGTATTCACAGTCTGGTTTTGGATTGACCAGAGCTAGGGATGTGCATTCACTCTAAGGGGTCACAAGGGGGGTTGAGGAGTTCGCTGCCTTTTCTGTGAGCCTCATAGCTGCATTGAATAGACCTGGTTTGCATTTAGAGTAGTAGGAGGAGTTTTACTAGCATCTGAGTAGGCTGTGTCTACTTTGCACTATGCTATCTCCACTGCCTGTAGTGAAACTGGGCCAGAGGGGGCAGAACTGGTTTGGACTGGGCTCAGAGACCCATGCCACAAAGAGAACAAAGAGAAAATGGGGTATAAGTATAGGACCTTAAACCCCAGAGAATTAGATCTCTTCTGGATGCAATAGGAACCTCTGCCAAGGAGAAGAGCTGGGGAGCTATAAGGAGGAGTACTGCCCCTTTGCTTTGTGTGCTTTCTTGGGTTGGGCTGCAGTTGCTGCTTCTGCCAAGGAGAGGACAAAGACTGGAACTTTGATGTGAACCTGCTTGAAGAAGAATCTCCAAGGGCTTGTGTGTGCTTGCCTCCTTTTTGGAAGTCTCAGGGCCACAAAGACTTCACCTGCACACACTGACTAGCACTTGGACTCCTCTGTGGAATCCTATTTCAAAAGGGGGCCAGTTCCTGGGCCCTGGGAATTGTGTGGTTGGTGCTACAAAGCAAGAAGAACAACTCTGACGCCGTCAGTGCCACCGTCAGTGATGCCATGACCTGCACCGAGGTTGGGGGCATTGCACGTTAATTGCTTATGCACTGCCCTGTCTGCACCACAGCTCCAGTGCCGTTCAACGGCTGCTGATGCTTGCAGTTCTCGGCCTTCCCAACGCCAGCGCTCACACCGACGCCGTCACCGCCAGTGCCAGCATCACTTAATCGCAGAGCCGATAACTGACGAGGATGATGCCACAAACTCTTCGATGTCACATCGCCTCACAAGAACTGACGCCTCATTGCCGCCGCCGCCTAACTTCCCCTGTCCTGGATTCGATGCCTCGCCTCCTCCCAGACTTGAAGCCTCGCCTCCCCTGTGGCGGAAAGGAACCGGCTTTGCCTCAGCACCGACTCCTCACCTCCACAATGTAGTGCATTGTCTATTGACTTCGTTTCCAAGGCACTGTAGTTTGGGGGTCCGTGTGACTCCGTGCCTAGCCCGCGCACCTCGCGATCAGCGCCGTACTTTGGATTTGTGCCTGTCACAGCATTGTAATAGCCCCAGGTGGAGATACTTTCATTTCTACAGTTCTACTTTTGTAGTAAACATTTTAAAAGTGATATATTGATACATATATGTTGGATTTTTGTCATTTTGGTCTTGTTTGGTTTAGATAAAGATAGTTTCTTTTTTAATAAACTGGTGTAGTGTCCATTTATGGTATTTGCACTGTGTTACTGTATGTTGATTTACTAATACTTTACACATTGCCTTGGGAATAAGCCTGCCTGCTCGTGCCAAGGTACCAAGGGTGTGAGCCGGGGTTATATAAAGTGTATTATCCCCTTATCCTGACTTAAAGCAAGGGTCCCTACTTCGACAAAGGTGCATACCTCTACCAACTAGAGACTCTCCTTTCTAACAGCAACACAGCAACTCTCTTTTAACCGCTTCTCATCGATTGGACAATTTAGAACCTTACAACATGATGCACATGCTGCACCACCACCGCAAATCATACACCTCCCACCCTAAACTGACGCAAACAAAATAAGCAACATTCCAATCTTCACAACTTCACATCTCGGTGTCTACTGCACAACAAGGCTACTCTACAAAAACAACACAGCTCACATACTCACTCTCAACCACCATCCTCACCACCTACACACGCAGACCCATCAAAATGCCTTCTTAGCCTGCTGGACGAGGAACAAGATACAGAACAGCTGCACTATTGCTATCCTTACACAGCTAATACCAGCACTAAGGACACAGCTGCTAAAAGCCCACAACTCACTGCTCACTCTCGTACAAAACAAAGTCACACCATCACCAAAGCACATTCTCTAAACTTCCTACTACTAAATGCTCGCTCACTCTCAAAAAATAAGCATCACATCTACAACCTTCTCAATGGCACACAACATGACTTACTCTTCACAACTGAATTATGGTTGAGAGATTACATGGCTCCAATGAAGCCATTACTGTAGGCTATCAAACTATCACACAAAATCATATAGGCAAAAGAGGAGGTGGCCTAGCTATTGTATTCAAACAAACATTAAAGATCACTAAAGCTGATGACGTCTCCATACAAGGTTGTGAGGCTCTCTTCACCAGATGCAACCCTACACCATCTTCCTCCTGTAACTTCCTGCTCCTTTACAGACTTCCAACTAGCAATGCAACATTCCCAGACACACTTCTAGACACAGTTTCAAACCTTATAACACTACACTCCAGCCTATGCATTCTTGGTGACCAAAACATTTGATTTGACAAACCCAATATGTCGCATCCAAAAGCAATTATCACTGACCTAGATGCACTGAACCTACATCAGATCGTCCTCAAATCCACACACATTGCTGAACACATCCTAGATGTCATTTTTGCAAGTACAGAACTAGTTACCTTTCAAACAATTACTCCACTCACATGGTCAGACCACCATTTCATTGTTTTCCAACATAAAATAACAAAAAGCAACACACTTAAAACCACCCTACATGCATCCACCTCCAATAGTAGGCTAACCCAGCCTCTGCATTCTCCAATCAACAATTCCTTAACTATGGGAATAGTTCCAGAAGATCTAAAAAAGTCATACATACGCCCATTACTAAAGAAAACAAACCTGGACCCGCTTAACCCCGACATCTAACAGACCGATTGCAAATGGAACTTTCCGGGGTAAACTGATAGAAACAGCAGCATTCGGCCAGATGTCACGATTCATTGAAGATAATTCCATGCTTTCAGGCTTCAAAAAAGGATTCCGTCTAGGAAGAGGCACAGATTCTGCCCTCATTGCCATCTGGGATGACCTTAAGAACACAGTTGACTGGAACAGGGTTGCTGCTCTGCTTCTCTTGGACCTCACCGCCGCCTTTGACACGGTTGACCATGACACTCTAATACAAAGACTCTACGAAGCTGTCATAGAGGGGACTGTTTTTGACTGGATCACATGCTACCTTCAAAACAGAACTAATGTCATCCAAACTCCCCCTTTCTTATCTAAACCATACTTCACAAAAGCAGAGGTCCCTCAAGGCTCTATCATCTCACCCATGCTTTTCAGCATCTACATGAAGTCATTACCCACACTGATCAATCAATGTCACCGCACATGCTATAACTATGCAGATAACACACAAATACTCCTTAAACTGGCAAGCCCCAAAGACATTGGAAACTCACAAAGTTTCAGTTGCCTCAGAGCCCTTGATCAGGGATTGACATGGAGCCATCTCAAACTGAATGCTTTCAAAATGAAAATACTCACATGTGGCGATTGGAAAAATTATGACCCACTCGCCGCCTGGCCTGACGATCTGGGAACACTGCCTAAAGTATCAAAGGAAGTAAGAAACCTCGGCATTACCATGGACTCCAAACTATCAATGAATGCCCAAGTGGACAAGCAAGCAATATCAAGCTTCTTTACTATAAAAACTCTGGAACGCATCTCCCCCCACCTGGGATTTCCACACAAGGTCCAGGCTAATATCTCTCTTGTTCTGTCTAAACTCGATTATGCCAATAATCGAATAGCCTCTACCACCGATCATCTTTAACAACTATGAAAAGACTGCAACAGATTCAGAACTCTGCTGCCAGACTACTCTTATATATAAAGCCACAAGCCCACATCTCCCCTGCCTTGAAGGCCCTACATTGGTTGCTGGTTGCAATAAGATCCACATTCAAGCGGCTTTGTATCAGACACAAAGCGAAACATGGAACAGGACCGCTCTTCATCAGGAATAAAATCACCAAATACATTCTACAAAGGAACCTCTGCTCTACATTGGCACCTCGCCTCAAAATCCCACCACACAAGAAAAAAACCCATAGATGGCACAGCCTTCTCTGTTCAAGCAGCCAAACTATGAAACTCTTTACCCTCAAACATAAGATCCACAGATAACTACCTTATCTTCAGAAGACTACACAAGAGATGGTTCTTACCCACATAACCACCATGCTCAAACATAAATATACAAAAGACACACAATTGATGGACGGAATGCAGAACAAATCAAAACATTCACCCCCAGTCAAGAGATCTGGGTTAAATCCATCATTCTTTTGCTCACCATGCCACCCCAGTTTAGACCTGGCCATATGCAAATCAGTCTTGACCCTGTGCCTCATGGGAACAGTCCAGCCCGAACTGCCAAGCCAGGTCCTCCCTGGACCGGAAACAAGCATCCTAGGACCGGTTTCGGGGTTTCAGCCCTCTTCAGCCAGGATAGCTTGATTCCAGTGGCACAGTGAGCCCGGGACCCACGTCTGGGCATACCCAGAGCACTTAGGGCAAGAAAGCAAAGGACACACAATTGATAAACTGGGGTGGCATGGTGAGCAAAAGAATGATGGATTTAACCCAGATCTCTTGACTGGGGTTGAATGTTTTGATTTGTTCTGCATTCCGTCCCTCAATTGTTTCTTTTGCATTTGTCACCCTAAGTGGGAAGGGTATGCCCAGACGTGGGTCCCGTGCTCACTTCACCACTGGATTCAAGCTAGTCTGGCTGAAGAAGGGTGATGCCCTGAAACCAGTCCCAGGATGCTTGTTTCCGGTCCAGGGAGGACCTGGCCTGGCAGTTCGGTATGGACTGTTCCCATGGGTCACAGGGTCAAGACTGATTTGAATATGGCTGGGTCCAAACTGGGGTGGCGTAGTGGGCAAAAGAACGATGGATTTAACCCAGATCTTTTGACTGGGGGAGAATGTTTGCATTGTCAGCATTCCGTCCATCATTTGTTTGCTGTAACACTTTTCGAGTCTAAACACCAGCAATAAAATTAAAGTCAAAAACAGAGCTGACCAGGCAAAATGGGGCATTTTCTGACAGAGAGGCATAGGGTTGTGGCAGGGGGCATTGGGCCTAGTGCAGGCACATCACTGGCCCTGGCTAATCTGTCTGATGGCTGGTGCAGTTGCATCTACTTGCCTCAGACTGCTGTTTGACTCTAGCCCTCAGTAGCAAATGTTGACTTTTCTATCATCATTCTATTAGTGAATAATAGGCATTCATTCTTTTGCCCCTATATACTTTCCTGAGGCATGTCATAGGAGAGAAGCTAGAGGGATGATTTGGAATTAAAGGGATAAGCATCATCAAAGAAGTTTTGTTTGAGAAAAAAAATCCTAGACATGCCCCTTACAAAGTCCTCCATAAAGTATTTGACCAACAGATTCCAGGTAGGCTTCCCATTCTATCTTGAGTAGAGAAATGGCAGGAAATCACGGATAGACGATTGACTTTTAAAGTGCAATTTCTAGTCTGTTTGATATTGGCCATGGATGGAAACTGACATGTCATAATAGTCCTCCTTTCTTTTCCAAGGCAAGTGGGTTGATGGTTTAGAGGGAAGTGAAATATAATATACTTAGAGGGATTTCTTATTTATTTATTTTTATTTATTTATTTACTTACCAACACAATGCCTTATAAAAACGTAAAGCAAACAATTAATTTAGGTCATAACCTCAACATTTTAGAAGTACTACAATAAAATCTGAATTGAAATTTAATTTCCTATCTAGTCTTTAAATAAATTGCATCTTATACATTAACAACCAGGCATCTGAGTAATTTCTGACACCATATTTTATTATTTGTTTTTGGCGAACTAAAAATAGTGGACAATCTACAAGTAAATGAGTAACATCAAATTTCACCGCCATTTCACAAACACAAATTCCATCGTTGGTATAAAATTGTTGCCATCAGCCCTTTTATCTACCAAGGTGTATTCATCCTTATTCTTACTTGTAATGCTTGGGCACATTTGCTAGGCTGATTATACAAGTAGATAAGTACTTCACTATAACAAAGGAAAATAATTAGAAACTTAATTTTTATCAATTAAATCATTCAGTCTCTTGCTTTACTAATTACAGTAGCTTGCTCTTTTAAGGCATATTCCAGGGCACCAACAGGCGTAAAAGCATTGTAATTAGAGTGCTTGCCCAACTTTAAGTTTTCCTTGCAAAAGTTATCATCTGAGAAGCAAATGGGCTCTACATGTTCATCACATACTTCCAATGTAGTGTAGAAGTCTTATTTTGATCTGCATTGAATGAAAAAATCTCAAACCCTGTGACTGAGCTGGCAACTTCTAAAGCGCATTTACTGAGTTACTGAATTAACCAGCTTTGCTAGGACGAATCCCAATGTAAATTTACAGAAAGTAAAAGAACTAAATAGTTGTATGAAAACACCTGCTCTATCTTAGTGTTTGCAAGCAGCCAGGCATGATAAAGTGGTTTAAGAAAAGAAGACAATAGTTTTATTCTTGTCCACAATAATTATAAAGAAGTTTTCAGCTACTATAATGTTTAAGGTCTACTAGTTTTCATTATAGTTCAATAGGTATATTGTCCATGACCATAAGGTCATTGGTGTACAATAAACAGGATTTATGGGTATTTCCTATTGGAGAAAGGTTATGTCTAAGATAGGATTTGAGAACAACCAGCTAAAAGCACACTAAAAAGTGTTGAAGCCAAAGCGCAGCCCTGCTGCAGAGCATTCTCAATAAGAATCTGAGGAGACAGATTGCCTTTGCCATCACAGTCAACGTGCCCCTACTGATATTTCATATCTATTACTCTTCAATGTTGTGGTGTCATTTTATTTTTTTACGTAAATACTGTTTAATGTATTTGAATATTTTTGTTTTTTTTAAATGTTCTTTAATTGTACAATTTTTTCTTTATTGGAATGTTTTTGGGGTTGTTGGGCTTTATGGGTGTCTTGGATGGATGGTGTTTTAAATCAGTGTTTTTAAAAACAATTACATTTTTAAAAAGATTAATATTTTTAAGTTTGATGTTATTTATTGTGGAGGATGTTGGGTTTAATAGGTGTTTTGAGTGTGGAGTATATTAGATTAGGTTTTACATTTTTTTACTTAGCAACCAAGAATATAAATCTGTTTAGATTTTTGGGTAGTTAGGTTTTATATGGGTTTTCCTGAGAATTGTTTTAAAATCTGTGGGGCATATTTACGTTCCCTGGCGCATCCCTGCAAATCAGCAGGGATGCGCCAGGGAAGATGCGTCACGCAAGTTTGCCCTTGCGCCACCGCCGATGCGCCGGATGGGCAGATGCGTGTCGCATCCCCCGACGGAAAGGCGGCGCATTGCTGGAATCGCGTCGCAAGTTGTTCGAAACCCACATCGTAATCCGGATGGCGATCTGAGATCCCGGTACTGCTCTATATATGCTGTTTTTCTCCGACCGCCATCTCGGAGGTCAGAGAAAGACCGTCAGAGTTGGAGGTTGGTCGGAGTGCAGGAGGCATGCTTCGTAATCCGGCGGTCGGGCCGACCATGTCCGATGAGATCGCGGCAGTTGAACCGCCTCCAACAGGACCACGTAAGCCGGTCCAACCGGCATCGTAATCAGGCCTTAAAAATCTTACTCAAAAAATGCATTCATTTTCCCTGATGTCAGTTAGATTGGAGCTGGAAGGGTAAATTTGTCCACCCCAAGAAATGCACTTTCTACAATTTTAGTTGAACTAGAGTTAAAATAGTAAATATGACCCCCTAGATATATACGTTAATTTCGTAAATATGCTAATTTTCATAGACTTAGAAAAGATTATTAATTTATTTATGTGTGTATATGTATATTTATATATATATTTATATACATTTATTTTTAAGTGATCTATGTTATTTGAGTTAGATATTTATATTGGAAAATGTTATTTTACTTTTTGCTTTGTAATTTAAAATACATATTTTAAACAATAATTACAAACTATAATAATTTTAATTATATCTTTCAAAATTAATGCAACTTTTTAGAATTTAAAATCAATTTTAATTAAATACTATATATTATTAAATTATATTATCTATTTTTTACACTAGATTTAATTTTGATAGTTCTGATGTTATTTTTAAAATCTCAATATCATTATAATCATTATAATCTATATTAGATATCTTTCAACTTTAGATATGTTAGAAATTCAAAATTTTGGAATCACTATGTTTGTTATTATAATGTTAACTACAGGGTTCACAATATTTTAGTAGTCAGTATTTTGGCCTCTATGTTTTGCTCGGTTCACATTTTGTTGTCGATATTCAGGACTACAACTGGAATATCACAAGGAGGCCGATGGGAATATTCCAACTCAGGAGTTTGGTCAATAAGACATTACAATTAACCAGATTAAAAGCACCCTGAAAATCCACAAAGTGGCTATATCAATGCCTTTCCACTTCAATGGACCACTGAGTAATTGCCCAAAGGGTAAAAAATTATCCACTGGGGAATGATTGTCTCAAAATCCACCTTTTTCATATCAGATGAGTTATGTCACTTAGCCTAGCACAATAACAATTGTTACTTACATTTTAGTGACTGAGCAAGTAGGGAGACCAGCATATTAGACAATATGAGAATGTCTGTCCAAATCTTATTTCTTATAAAAAAACTTAATAAAGGTGTAATTTCATGACACAAGGATTGTACCAGTGATAGTAACCCATCTTAAAACTGGATTTGAAGTTGCAGCCCACCATAAGGGACTGGTACCAAATATTGCAGCTGAAAGACGATTCAGCTTTCCTACACACAGCGGCTTCATAGATTAAATTATACGCTCTATACTTATCGTTTACAGTAATGGTTCATCATTGTATTGTGACACCCAGTTATCAAGCTCTATCACACCTTGGTTCTTGTAAAGGTGAGAAAGATATAAGCTCTAGCTATCCTTTGTAACTGTATATTGCAATGAGTTAAGGGGTACTTTTATTTCATAATTAACTATCTGTCAGAATCACTTAGAGTCTCCTTGTGAAATTACAATAATCCTTTCATCCAAGCTTTAAAAAATAAAAGTGATTTTTCCTCTTAGAAATCAAATTCCAATATTTATTTCTGTCAGTTTTGAACTCATAACACTTAGGGGCCGATTCCGATCTCGTCCGGAAGCGCACCTAACAATATTTGTCTGGAAAAAACCAAGCCGAACGCGTGTTTCCCGACCGATTCAAACAGTCGTCCGAACGAACAAGTACGATGCGCATAACAGCCCAGATTCCGAGCAAGCCGTACTCACCAATTCCAGCTCCTGTTCCCCGCCCGAGCCGGATCCGTAAACGCCGATTCGAGTCGCACGGAAGCAAATACACAGCACCTTCCGGCCGGACGAGTACGATGCGCCTTCCGTACGCACCGAACCCATCGCTACGTCCGGCACGTCAGAGCATCCGGGAGAGCTGTACATAAGCTCCGATTCGCGCCACAAAACGATCCACGGCGACGAGACGGACAAGCCAGCGACGAGTACGAGTCCAAGCCACGAGAAACCCGAACGAGACGACCCAACCATGAATCCCATCGCGCAGGTCCTACCAATACTCTACATCTATTACCGGGACGCGTACGACGCAGAAGGTAAGTCAAACACCCACAACACAAACAAACGACACGTACCCGAAATATGTCACACACACATAGGGATGCAGAAATGACGTACACTAGCAACAGCAGAACCATAGGGGCGGGATGGCTATCACCAATGCCATACACACCCATAGGGGGATGGATGCCTACCACTAATACCATCCCCACTCATAGCGGGACGGATGCCTGCCACTAATACCATCCCCACTCATAAGGGGATGGATGCCTACCACTAATACCATCCCCACTCATAGGGGGATGGATGCCTGCCACCACTACCATCCCCATGTGAGAAGTTGGCCTGGCATATGCTGTCCACTAATTATAGTGGGCACCTTGCACCAGTCCAAACAACCCCTTATTGGAGATAGGTTAAAGACAACCTTTATTGAAAGCTATCCTAGTGGTAGCTATGGAGAGCAGCCTTCAGGCTAAGTCTTGAAGGAATGTAAAGCAGCTTGTTTTACCAGTCTATAATCTCTTGAGTGACCAAATGAAAGAGGACCACACCAGGTATATATTCAAAATATATATATTTATTGCTAAACACACCCCTCTAGTCTCTTTATGTGGCTAGAGTTCGAAGTACATAAGTTATAAGTTAGTTATCTACAGTAATAGCACAAATACACGTTTGAGCCCAAGGGGCGTACCAAACCATATACCAATAAAGTGGTATAAGAACCACGACTGAGCTAGACACAGGGCCTAGAGCCTGTAGAAGTGCTTGGACCACAAGGAACCACCCAAGGTAGTGACACAAGGGACCCACGGGGGACGCGTGCAGTGTATGAACACAGCCGCGAATCGCCGTTAACTTCTATGGGGAAAGTCGCGGTTTGAATTTAAAAGAAAAGGGACACTTAGAGGAGGACTTGGAGCAAACCCTTTGAGAACTAGGCTGTTCTAGTGTCAATACCCATGGGAGCACCGGAGTACTCGAGTTACCTCACCCAGGGGAGCCGGGTGCATAGGTGTCTTTCGGGGTCGGGTTTCGTCGTCGCTTTCAATGGCGATCTGCTGCAAAGTGCTGCTGGCGGCCAAGTCGAAAGTGTTCGGGTGGATCCAAAGGTGGATCGAAGATTTGAAGAACCTTAAAGCAGAGGGGACAGAGTCTGGGTCACTAGCCAGTGACCAGGAAGGCGATGAGCAGATGCCCACCGATGTCGAGTGCTTCAGGTAGGTTGATGGTTGTCTTGACTCTTCAGCCACGAGGTCCAGGAGGCGTCGACGACAATCAGGAGCTGGATTCGAGCTGTCCCACGACGTTTGTCGATTGCAGGGGTGTCGGCGACCGGATTGGACCCAACAAGCCTTGGCAACAGCAAGTCTCGTGGAAATGGAAGAAGGACGATGTTGCAGACCAGCAAGGTCTGTGGGACTCACCCAGCAAGGATAAGTCAGGGCACGCCTGGCGCAACCAGGGAGCCCAAGCAGAAGAAGATTGACCTTCGGGAGGGCCTACTAGCCAACGGACTAGCGACCACGAAGGAGCCTCGAGTCGATGCACGTGGAGCTGGCCCACAGGACACTCGTGGAGTGGAGGCCAGTGATCTTCAGTGCAGTCGGTGCTGGAGGCTGGGGCTACTAGGAGCCCAAAGCACGACTTCGTGGGAGACCCAGAAGAGGATGCACTTGCAAATGCGATTGGTGTCCAGGGGTCATGGTTCCACGTTACCCACGACAGCTACGGGCCTCAACTTTGCTCAGGGGAAGTCTGGAAATCCACCTCTGGTGATGCAAAGACTTCGGCGTCCGGCGGGAGCTTCAGCGATGCAGACCGGACAATTGCTTCTTTGGTGCCTGCCAAGCAGGGGAGTCACTCCTTGACCCCAAGGGAGATTCTTCAGTCCTCTAATCTTGAAGTAGAGCGTCGAAGTTCCAGGATTCTGTGTCAGAGTTTCATCCAGGTTAATCTAAAGTCCTAAGGACTGGGGTCCCATACTTATACTAAGGTAGGGGGTTGGACATACTCTGTGGACCCACCTATGGGAGGGTCAGGGCAGAGGGGTGGTTACACCCCTTTCCCTTTGTCCAGTTTTGCGCCAGAGCAGGGGCTGGAAGCCCCTGAACGGTTTGAACTGGGGTATGCACAGGGACACCAAATGTGCCCCCAGTGCAGGACTTCAAAGCACCAGAGAGTGCTCCCGCCCAGCCCCAATACACACTATTCTGTCTGGGGAGGTGGTTACACCTCCCTGGGACAGGAAACCTATTGTCCAGGCCTCCCCTGCCGGAGTTTCGGTCAGCAGCAGGAGGCCAGACTCGTGTCTGTGGCAGCGGCATCCATTTTGTGATGCCAGGGCTCTGGAAAGTCAGTACCGGGTATACCGGTGTGTACATGTCTCTCCTCTAGAAGGGTGGAATGCTACCCCTGCCGCCAGAACTGGCGGGGGTAGTATTCCAAGATGTTTGACACCAAACACGACATGTTTCCGTGCAGCCATCCCAAAGTTAGCATTTAACGCGAGGTTATAATGCGCTTAAGAGTATATGGTCGGGCTGCACTACAAACAGCATCAGAGAAGGGTCTCCGAATTCTGCAGAGGGGCCCAGCTCATGCAGGGGCACCCTCTCACATAGGAACCACGCACTCTGCCTTCAGGATTGATAAGGCCTGCCATAGGAGTGACTTATAGGTTTATATGTGTGTATGTATGTAGTGATATAGGTAGCCTATATCACAGTAAGGGGTGCATGCACCACCTTACCCAGGCTGCAGTAGCAGGCCTGTGGTGTCATTTTGGATGGCCTTCCAGGGGTGGCACAATACATGCTGCAGCCCCTGGTAGGCCTCTGAGGTACCTATGCCCTGGGTACATAGTATACCATATACTAGGGACTTATAAGGGCACTCCAGATTCCAATCAGAGATGTGCCTAAGGCACATGGAAACCATTTTAGAGAGGAAGCAGCTAGGCTGGGGTTCTGATTAGCAGGGCCCCAGCCAGACTAAAGTCGAAAAACAGTGAAGCATCAGCAAAAAGTGGGGGTACCCATGTGAAGCAGATCCTACTCTCCTACACAACCCCCCCAAACGTAGGGACATTAAACTAACCTTGCCCAGTTAAGTCTTCATGTTCTAAGTGGAAGTACCTAGAGAGTCCATCTGCATTGGCATGGTTACTCCCAGGTCTATGTTCCACTGTGAAGTCCATCCCCTGTAGGGAAATGGACCACCTAAGCAGTTTGGGGTTTTCACCCTTCATTTGTTTTAGCCATAAGAGGGGCTTATGGTCTGTTTGAACAAGGAAGTGAGTACCAAACAAGTATGGCCTCAACTTCTTCAGAGCCCAGACCACAGCAAAGGCCTCCAACTCAATGGCTGACCAACGTTTCTCTCAGGGGTCAGCCTTCTGCTAATAAAAGCTACTGGCTGATCCTGACCTTCATCATTCAATTGTGACAGTACAGCCCCTACCCCCAATTCAGATGCATCTGTTTGGACAATGAACTTCTTGGAGTAATCATGACTCTGTAGAATGGGAGCAGTGCACATGGCCTGCTTTAGGTCATCAAATGCCTTTTGACAGCTAACTGTCCACTGAACCTTTTTGGGCATTTTCTTGGAAGTTAAGTCATTCAGGGGTGTCACTATTGATCCATACCCCTTGAAAAATCTCCTATAGTACCCAGTCAGGCCTAAAAGGCTCTCACCTGAGTCTGGGTAGTTGGAGCAGTCCAGTCCATGATGGTCTGGATCTTGCTCTGCAGTGGTTGAACCTGGCCTCCACCCACAAGGTGGCCCAGGTACACAACCTGACTCTGCCCTATCTGGCACTTTGTGGCCTTGATAGTCAGGCCTGCTTTCTGCAGGGCCTGCAAAACATTTCTGAGGTGGACCAGGTGATCCTCCCAGGTGGAGCTAAAGACAGCAATATCATCTAGATATGCTGCACTATAGGCTTCCAGACCTGTAAGGACTGTATTCACCAACCTCTGAAAAGTGGCAGGTGCATTCTTCAGACCAAAGGGCATCACCACAAATTGATAATGCCTACTAGGGGTTGAGAATGCTGTCTTTGGCTTTGCATCATCAGCTAGTCTGATCTGCCAGTAGCCAGCTGTCAGGTCAAATGTGCTTAGATACTTGGCTGAGGCCAAAGTGTCTATTAGCTCATCTGCCCTAGGTATTGGATGGGCATCAGTCCTAGTGACTGCATTGAGACCCCTGTAGTCCACACAAAACCTCATCTCTCTTTTCCCACCATTGGTGTGAGGTTTTGGCACAAGGAGCACTGGACTAGCCCAAGGGCTATCTGAGGGTTCAATAACTCCCAAATCCAACATCTTCTGGACTTCTGTCCTGATACAGTCCCTGACATGGTCAGGTTGCCTATAAATCTTATTTTTAATAGGCAGACTGTCCCCAGTGTCCACTTCATGAGTGCACCAGGTAGTCTGACTGGGTGTCAGTGAGAATATGTGCCTGAACTGATTGAGCACCTGTCTGCAATCAGTTTGCTGCTGGGCAGTGAGGCTGCCTGCCAAGGCTACACCATCCACTGACCCATCATCAGGGTTCTGTGAGAGCAGGTCAGGGAGTGGGTCACTCTCTTCCTCCTGTCCCTCATCAGTAGCCATGAGCAAGCCCATGTCTGCCCTGTCCACATATGGTTTTAACCTGTTGACATGGAGAACCCTGTGGGGACTCCTGGGTGTTCCTAGGTCTACTAAATAGGTAACCTCACCCTTCTGTTCAACAATGGTATGGGGTCCACTCCATTTGTCTTGGAGAGCTGCTGGGGCCACTGGCTCCAACACCCACACCTTCTGTCCTGGCTGGTAAACAGTCAGTACAGCCTTTTGGTCATGCCAGGCTTTTTGCAGTTCCTGGCTAGCCTCAAGGTTTTTAGTTGCCTTTTTCATGTACTCAGCCATCCGGGAGCGGAGACCAAGTACATAGTCCACTATGTCTTGCTTTGGGGGCTTGAGAGGTAACTCCCATCCTTCCTTCACCAAGCACAATGGACCCCTGACAGGGTGACCAAACAAAAGTTCAAAAGGGCTGTAGCCAACCCCTTTTGAGGCACCTCCCTGTATGCAAATAAAAGGCAGGGCAAGAGTATGTCCCATGTTCGCCTAAGCTTTTCTGGGAGCCCTTTAATCATGCCCTTCAAGGTTTTGTTGAATCTCTCAACTAAACCATTGCATTGTGGGTGATAGGGTGTGGTGAACTTGTAAGTCACTCCACACTCCTTCCACATTGCTTTTAAGTATCCAGACATAAAGTTAGCACCCCTGTCTGATACAACCTCCTTAGGGAAGCCCACTCTTGAGAAAATTCCCAGGAGGGCTCTTGCCACCACAGGCGCTGTAGTGGTCCTAAGGGGAATAGCCTCTGGGTACCTGGTGGCATGATCCACTACCACCAGGATAAACCTGTGCCCAGATGCTGTTTGGGGATCCATGGGACCAACAATGTCAATCCCCACCCTTTCAAAGGGAACCCCCACCACAGGTAGTGGTATCAGGGGGCCTTTGTAGTGCCACCTGCCTTGCCACTGGCCTGGCAGGTTACACAGGAGCGACAAAACTCCTTGGTGTCTTCAGACATGTGGGACCAGTGAAAGTGAGGGACAATTCTGTCCCAAGTCTTGTTCTGGCCCAGGTGACCTGCTATGGGAATGTCATGGGCTAGGGTCAATAGGAAGCCCCTGAACTTCAGAGGTATAACCAACCTCCTGGTGGCACCAGGCTTGGGGTCTCTACACTCTGAGTACAAGAGTCCATCATCCCAATACACAGTATGGGGACCACTAGCTTTCCCAGCAGCCTCAGCAGCAGCTTGCTGTCTGAGGGGTTCAAGAGAGGGGCAGCTCTGCTGCTCCTGGCTCAGATCTGCGCTGGAAGGGCCCCTGTCCCCAAGAACTCAACCTGGTCAGGTTCAAGCTCCTCTGGGACAGTTCCTTCCTCAGGACTGAGATCATCCCCCTCAAGAGACTGATCTTCCTTCTGAGCCAAGGGGAAGGCACTGCCTTTACCCTACTACTCCTCTTCTTGGAGGGCACTTGGTCCATTATTCCAGAATCCAAGGCCTGTTCAGTGTTAGACATTTTGGCTTGTGACCTGGTCACAGCAAACACATCTGCAGGGATGCCCAGCATTTCTGCATGGGTCCTGAGCTCCACTTCTGCCCAAGCTGAAGTTTCTAAGTCATTGCCAAGCAAGCATTCAACGGGTAGGTCTGCACTTACCACAACCTTCTTAAGGCCAGTTACCCCTCCCCAGGAGAAGTTAACAACTGCCAGAGTATGGTCTGTTCTGACGTTGCTACCAAATGGTCACTTGGTACATTTCACCAAGTATAATCTGCCCAGGATTCACAAGGTCTTGTGTCACCATGGTGACACTTGCCCCTGTGTCCCTAAATGCCAAAGCCTCTTTTCCATTGATTAAGGGCTGTTGCCTGTACTTGCCCAGATTACTGGGACTCACAGAGGAGGTCACATCCATGCCTCCATCACAGACTAGGACAGCCTGAGTGAGTTCTCTGACTAGGTCAGAGCTCATCTCCTTACCCAGGGTCAACCCTACTAAACCCTTGGCTTGTGTAGTCCCACCACCAATTGTAACTGCACTAGGGGGAGCAGGTGCCTTAGGGGCATTGGTGGGGGCTGAAGTAGAGTCTTTGGACTTGTTGCAATCACTGGTCCAGTGGGTCTTTTGCTTACAGACCTTGCACCATGGTTTCTTTTGGCCTCTTCCCTTGTTAGACTGTGAATCCCCACCTGAAGAAGATTTTTGGGGGCCTTGTGAAGACTTTTGGTCTTTACCCTTCTCCCCACCCTTATCAGAGTTTTTCGAATCTTGCTTCTTAGGGTCACCACCTTGGTTCTGTACCTTCTGCCTCATCCTGGTTCTGACCCATTTGTCTGCTTTCTTTCCCAATTCTTGGGGAGAGGTCAGATCAGAGTCCACCAGGTGCTGATGCAACAGCTGATTTTGACAATTGTTAAGGATCTGCTCCCTCATGATAAGATTGTACAATCCTGTGAAGTCACATACCTTACTGCCCAATAACCAACCTTCCAGAGCCTTGGCAGAACAATCAACAAAGTCCACCCAGTCTTGAGTCTGTGCCTTTTGGGTATCTCTGAACTTTAACCTGTATTGTTCAGTGGTTAGGCCAAACCCATCAGTCAGAGCACTCTTCAAGACTTTGTAATTATCAGCATCCTCCTCTCTAACAGTGAGGAGCTTTTCTCTACCTTTGTCTGCAAAGGAGAGCCACAAGATTGCTGCCCACTGCTCCTGAGGGACCCTCTGTACTTTACAGGCCCTCTCTAGAGCAGTTATCCATTTGTGGATGTCATCCCCACTCTGGTAGGGAGGGACAATCTTGTTCAGGTTTCTATGGTCATAAGACCTTTCCCTATCTCTGGGGAAATTGCTGCCACCATGGGACTCTAGTCCCATCTTTTTTCTCTCTCTATAGAGATCTAGGGACTCCCTGTCTATAGCCAATTGCTGTTTTCTGAGCTGGGCTTGTTCATACTGAAGCAATCTCTTTTTCCTTTCATGAGAGGATTCCCTCCTATGAGAGGAGACAGAGGTCCCTATTGAGGTGTCAGAGTGGTTAGACTCCTGAGAAGGAGATCTAGACCTTCTGGGCACACTCAGTATTCTTCCTGGGGGGACAAAGGGGAGGTCATTCTGATCCTCCTCCTCCTCCACAGGAGGAATTGGGTTTTCCAGGACAAGGTCATTTTCACCTTCCTGGCCAGTTTCAGAGGGGGGGGCCTGGGTTTCTTCACCCCTGACCCCTTCCTCATCTTCTGCCCCACCCTCTCTGCCTACCCCTTCAGACCCTAGGGGCCTGCTGAGATCATCAGCTAATAACACCTCCCTGAGGTGTTGGGTGCTGGCACTTTTGCCTGCCTTCAACTTCCTTGTATTGCATAATGCTCTCAATTCCAAGAATGGGAGTTTATCATACTTGGAGGGAAGAAGCCCACTGGCTTCTGGCAAGGACTCACTGGGTCCTGGCTTTGAAGACATTACTAGTGAGGTGTGGTGTATGCACTACCTACTCTAGTGTGGCCTACTAAACTCTCTTGAGTTGTAGAAAGGTGTGCTATCCCTTAACACACAACTCTAAGTTCAGTAGAACTTACTGTATACTAAGCTTGATTTATATGTACCTTTGGTACCCTTAGTGGTTTTCAGTTGATCAATTCAATTGAGATTATCTGGTAAAACAATAGCAAGCTGGAATCCCACACGCTGCACACCAATGTGAGAAGTTGGCCTGGCATATGCTGTCCACTAATTATAGTGGGCACCTTGCACCAGTCCAAACAACCCCTTATTGGAGATAGGTTAAAGACAACCTTTATTGAAAGCTATCCTAGTGGTAGCTATGGAGAGCGGCCTTCAGGCTAAGTCTTGAAGAAATGTAAAGCAGCTTGTTTTACCAGTCTATAATCTCTTGAGTAACCAAATGAAAGAGGACCACACCAGGTATATATTCAAAATATATGTATTTATTGCTAAACACACCCCTCTAGTCTCTTTATGAGGCTAGAGTTCGAAGTACATAAGTTATAAGTTAGTTATCTACAGTAATAGCACAAATACACGTTTGAGCCCTAGGGGCGTACCAAACCATATACCAATAAAGTGGTATAAGAACCACGACTGAGCTAGACACAGGGCCTAGAGCCTGTAGAAGTGCTTGGACCACAAGGAACCACCCAAGGTAGTGACACAAGGGACCCACGGGGGACGCGTGCAGTGTATGAACACAGCCGCGAATCGCCGTTAACTTCTATGGGGAAAGTCGCGGTTTGAATTTAAAAGAAAAGGGACACTTAGAGGAGGACTTGGAGCAAACCCTTTGAGAACTAGGCTGTTCTAGTGTCAATACCCACGGGAGCACCGGAGTACTCGAGTTACCTCACCCAGGGGAGCCGGGTGCATAGGTGTCTTTCGAGGTCGGGTTTCGTCGTCGCTTTCAATGGCGATCTGCTGCAAAGTGCTGCTGGCGGCCAAGTCGAAAGTGTTCGGGTGGATCCAAAGGTGGATCGAAGATTTGAAGAACCTGAAAGCAGAGGGGACAGAGTCTGGGTCACTAGCCAGTGACCAGGAAGGCGATGAGCAGATGCCCACCGATGTCGAGTGCCTCAGGTAGGTTGATGGTCATCTTGACTCTTCAGCCACGAGGTCCAGGAGGCGTCGACAACAACCAGGAGCTGGATTCGAGCTGTCTCACGACGTCTGTCGATTGCAGGGGTGTCGGCGACCGGATTTGACCCAACAAGCCTTGGCAACAGCAAGTCTCGTGGAAATGGAAGAAGGACGATGTTGCAGACCAGCAAGATCTGTGGGACTCACCCAGTGAGGGTAAGTCAGGGCACGCCTGGAGCAACCAGGGAGCCCAAGCAGAAGAAGATTGGCCTTCGGGAGGGCCTACTAGCCAACGGACTAGCATCCGCGAAGGAGCCTCGAGTCGACGCACGTGGAGCTGGCTCACAGGACACTCGTGGAGTGGAGGCCAGTGATCTTCGCTGCAGTCGGTGCTGGAGGCTTGGGCTACTCGGAGCCCAAAGCACAACTTCGTGGGAGACCCAGAAGAGGATGCACTTGCAAATGCGATCGGTATCCAGGGGTCACGGTTCCACGTTACCCACGACAGCTACGGGCCTCAGCTTTGCTGGGGACTCAGGGCAGCCTCGGGGAAGTCTGGAAATCCACCTCTGGTGATGCAAAGACTTCGGCGTCCGGCAGGAGCTTCATCGATGCAGACCGGACAATTGCTTCTTTGGTGCCTGCCAAGCAGGGAGTCACTCCTTGACCCCAAGGGAGATTCTTCAGTCCTCTAATCTTGAAGTAGAGCGTCGAAGGTCCAGGATTCTGTGTCAGAGTTTCGTCCAGGTTAATCTAAAGTCCTAAGGACTGGGGTCCCATACTTATACTAAGGTAGGGGGTTGGACATACTCTGTGGACCCACCTATGGGAGGGTCAGGGCAGAGGGGTGGTTACACCCCTTTCCCTTTGTCCAGTTTCACGTCAGAGCAGGGGCTGGAAGCCCCTGAGCCGGTTTGAACTGGGGTATGCACAGGGACACCAAATGTGCCCCCAGTGCAGGACTTCAAAGCACCAGAGAGTGCTCCCGCCCTGCCCCAATACACACTATCCTGTCTGGGGAGGTGGTTACACCTCCCTGGTACAGGAAACCTATTGTCCAGGCCTCCCCTGCCGGAGTTTCGGTCAGCAGCAGGAGGCCAGACTCGTGTCTGTGGCAGCGGCATCCATTTTGTGATGCCAGGGCTATGGAAAGTCAGTACCGGGTATACCGGTGTGTACATGTCTCTCCTCTAGAAGGGTGGAATGCTACCCCCACCGCCAGAACTGGCGGGGGTAGTATTCCAAGATGTTTGACACCAAACACGACATGTTTCCGTGCAGCCATCCCAAAGTTAGCATTTAACGCGAGGTTATAATGCGCTTAAGAGTATATGGTCGGGCTGCACTACAAACAGCATCAGAGAAGGGTCTCCGAACGCTGCAGAGGGGCCCAGCTCATGCAGGGGCACCCTCTCACATAGGAACCACGCACTCTGCCTTCAGGATTGATAAGGCCTGCCATAGGAGTGACTTATAGGTTTATATGTGTGTATGTATGTAGTGATATAGGTAGCCTATATCACAGTAAGGGGTGCATGCACCACCTTACCCAGGCTGCAGTAGCAGGCCTGTGGTGTAATTTTTAATGGCCTTCCAGGGGTGGCACAATACATGCTGCAGCCCCTGGTAGGCCTCTGAGGTACCTATGCCCTGGGTACATAGTATACCATATACTAGGGACTTATAAGGGCACTCCAGATTCCAATCAGAGATGTGCCTAAGGCACATGGAAACCATTTTAGAGAGGAAGCAGCTAGGCTGGGGTTCTGATTAGCAGGGCCCCAGCCAGACTAAAGTCGAAAAACAGTGAAGCATCAGCAAAAAGTGGGGGTACCCATGTGAAGCAGATCCTACTCTCCTACACCCCACTCATAGGGGGATGGATGCCTGCCACTAATACCATCCCCACACATAGGGGGATGGATGCCTACCACTACCAGCACCCCTACTCATGGGGGCCTGGATGCCTGTCACTACTACCCTCCCCACTCATAGGGGGATGGATGCCTGCCACTAATACCATCCCCACTCATAAGGGGATGGATGCCTACCACTACCAGCACCCCTACTCATGGGGGCCTGGATGCCTGTCACTACTACCCTCCCCACTCATAGGGGGATGGATGCCTGCCACTAATACCATCCCCACTCATAGGGGGATGGATGCCTGCCACCACTACCATCCCCACTCATAGGGGGATGGATGCCTGCCACTTATACCACCCCCACTCATAAGGGGATGGATGCCTACCACTAATACCATCCCCACTCATAGGGGGATGGATGCCTACCACTCCCACCACCCCTACTCATGGGGGCCTGGATGCCTGTCACTACTACCCTCCCCACTCATAGGGGGATGGATGCCTGCCACTAATACCATCCCCACACATAGGGGGATGGATGCCTGCCACCACTACCATCCCCACTCATAGGGGGATGGATGCCTGCCACTAATACCATCCCCACTCATAGGGGGATGGATGCCTGCCACCACTACCATCCCCACTCATAGGGGGATGGATGCCTGCCACTAATACCATCCCCACACATAGGGGGATGGATGCCTACCACTACCACCACCCCTACTCATGGGGGCCTGGATGCCTGTCACTACTACCCTCCCCACTCATAGGGGGATGGATGCCTGCCACTAATACCATCCCCACTCATAGGGGGATGGATGCCTGCCACTACCACCACCCCTACTCATGGGGGCCTGGATGCCTGTCACTACTACCCTCCCCACTCATAGGGGGATGGATGCCTGCCACTAATACCATCCCCACTCATAGGGGGATGGATGCCTACCACTACCACCACCCCTACTCATGGGGGCCTGGATGCCTACCACCCACACAACCCCTACTCATAGGACGGGTAATGCATGACACAACCAGCATACTCCAACATAAGGAATGTCTGAAAAATACATCCCCCCAACACCATGACAAGCGTGTGTAGTCTGTGTCAAATGCGTACAACACTGAACATGACATTGAACATACAATGTGACCCCCTATCACATGTGTCACACATAAATGTGTGTGGCCTCCACAATGCAAGCATACCATGACCACTGTGGCAATGGGGTCTAACACCCCATCATCACACTGACCAAAAGGTAAGTGTGGGGTCCATAGCTGAAGCACATTTTTAACATTGTGGCAATGGGGTCTAAAGCCCCATCACCACAGTGACCAAAATGTAAGTGTGGGGTCCATAGCTGAAGCACATTTTGAACATTGTGGCAATGGGGTCTAAAGCCCCATCACCACAGTGACCAAAATGTAAGTGTAGTCATGGGAAAAGCTGCAAATGCCAAACTGCATGGATGATTCCTGGTCACACAACAACAAACACATCAGTGGCATAGTAGTGCTTGTGTCCCATAGCAACATAGATTGGGCGAGGCAAACAGTGCAGTGCCAATGAAACATCGCTTTGGCCATGTGCAGGCAAACATCACCCATGTGGGCTCACATTGTCAACATTCACGAATAACACAATGACAGAAGTGACCATCATAATGCAGACCCACATATCTGCACCAATGGACACACAAATGTAGATATCCTGGGGAGACTGTAGATGTGAGGTGAACAAATACCATTCCATGGCAGCAATGGGACATACAAACCATGATCATTGTGCTGACTGATGACCTAGGAGTCCCAGGGACAGCAGGGGAAAGCCACCAAACAACATACAGCCAATGGCACACTAAAGAAATGCCAATGCAGTGGTGCAAATGCACAAACACAAACAGGCAGACTCACACTGCATATCAAACACAACAGGTGATGGGGGTGTGTGCCAGTGTGCCCAGGCAACCACACAACACATGAGGAGGCCTGAATCCCTATTACACAAATGTCAATACAGTGCCACACAAAAGTAACTCATGGATCGGATTCCCCTATGTGGGCAAACAGGCATTGTTAGATGAGAGGGAGCCCAAATTACAAATGTCACACAAGCTTGTAGGAACAGCAACTAACACAGCAAGAGACAGACCCACCACAGCACTACCCCCAGGGACCCCACATTGTGGTGACACTGGCCTGCATGATAATCTCACTGTGATGACAAAGGTAGATGTCGTACACACAGTCATGTGTCCTGAGCAACTAACTACCATCACACCTAAACAAGCACAAATCAATCAGCACGGCCTGTCAGCCAAGGCCAACATGGAGGTAGGGGTCTAGCCGTGCAACAACTCTCATTTGCACACACTCAACACCACACACCTTGATCTCCACCAATGTGCAGCAGTGAAGCTCACATGGACTGGTGACATTGCACATGCACCCATGACAATCCCAGGGGTGGTGGGGGAACTAAGGTGGAGATACCCATCACACATGGCCAGTCAACAAGACTTGTGAATGTCTGACACACTGCACAGTACGCTGTACATGGGCATGACGTCAAATCCACACCAACCAATGGGATCCCGGCCACAGTCACACACCAATGAAGAAGCCAAGGTCACCCACAAAGAACACACATAGACAACTTTCAACATTGCAGCTCTGACCCTGAGGAGTGGCAGCAGTCACACACACAATGTGTCACAATCACTGAAAGCTAACACAAACTGTAAATTACATGACTTGTGTAACCAACAAGTGCCAAGGGGAATCCTGACTGTGTCTCATCTGCGTTTGCCCACAAACTCAGCCCTGACAGCAAACACACCTATGGATGACACCCTGATGGCCAGTAATGTGCCATGCACCCACATCCCAGAGAACCCAGGGCGAAGATTTTGGGGGAACATAGGTCAACTCAGCAAGCAGCACAAACAGGAACATCACTAGGGACCACAGCCTGCGTAGCAAAATGGAAGTGAACACACACAGACATGCTCACACAACACACACCTTGGGCTCAGGCAATGTCACGGAATTACACACTGCCATGAGGGGACTCCACTCCTGTGTAAGGAAAGCTGTGCCATACGTTGTCTCTGCAGGGCTCTATCATGTCAGCAGAACACTTGGTCACTCAGTCAGCAATTAGCACAAAATGAAGGCTCTCGTCACATCAGCCTGGTCATGGCAGTGTCACCGAAATCATCTGCACAGATCAAATACACATGTATAGCAAGTTGCACTGATACCACAGATGAGTCCTTCCCCATTGATGCCCAAACTTGCATGTCCAGTGGAGATGGTCACACGGTCAGGGAAATAGACAAATTGAACAATGGCAAGCACATCTGATGTGCAGGGGTGTAAGCCACAGATGTGATATTGCAAAAACATGTAGGGAATCCCATTGGCAAATATGAAAAACATGACACCCTCATATTGCTGCAAAGGATGACATGGCTACACACCAGGATAGGACACATTCACCCTGGACCATATGGAGTCCTGCACAGTAACACTTCATTTACCTGATATCAAAAATCACCATCACTGCAGCAAGGGCATGGTTAGCATCCTCAACATCATGTACATCTGAAGCAAAACCACTAGAGAACTGAAAGGAGCTTTATTCAGCATATGTGATTTGAAAATAGAAAGTCCAGACAAAACCCAAAGGCCAATGGCCAGTCCATGACTAAAGTCCAAACAGGGTGACAGTGGCAGATGTCACCCTTTGCTTGCCTGCACTGCTACTAACCAGGGACACTCCCCTCGGAGGGGCATACGGGGGGGCAGGCCAGGTACCGCTGGGACAGGATCAGGGCTCACCAGAAGGAGGCAGGGAAGGGGTGGCCAGTGCTGGAGAGTCACTGACAACTGCAGTGGAGGTGTCTGCCATTGTGTGTGCCGGCACAACTGGGGGGCATGAGTCAGATGGTGTGGGTGCCGGCACAACTCCAGTGGGCTGGCCAGATGGAGTGGACAGGTTCCCCACTGCAGTGCACAAGTCAGACGGGGTGGTAGTGAACTCCACTGCAGTGCCCATCTCCAGGGGAGTAGAATGGGGTTCAGGTAAGGTGGGCAGGACAGAGGGGAGGACACGGTCTCCACACCAGTGGCACAAACATGTGCAGCGGGGGTGTGGGGCTGGAAGAGCAAGTGGTAGGTGGAGAAGGCCGCATCATTTTGGGGATGGTGTATCTGTGGGTGGGGGAACCTGGGGCAGGGTGTGGTGGGGGAACCTGTGTTGTGGGTGCCTGAGGGATGGAGGAAGGAGACTGTGTGGTTGACCTGCAGGGCGGTGGCGGGGTCTTGCTCTTCCGGGCCCGGGGGGACTTGTGGGTGAGGGCCTCAGTCTGTCTGCGCCTGGGGGAGGGTGTCCGGGGGCGAGGGGCACTCCCCTCTGTGTGGGTGGACTTCCTCTTCCCCCTGTATGCTGGATCAGCGGGATCGGAGGGGAAGAGGCCGAGGTCACAGAGGAAGAGCTGCTTTGTAGGTGGGGTTGCAGGTGAGGCAAGGGAAGGGGTCTTGGAGGGAGAGGATATTGAGGACTGCGGAGTGACTGTGGATGCCTGTGTGTGTGTCTGTTCCCCATCCCCTGTGGGTGTGGTATCAGTCCCCTGAGGATGCTTGTGTGCACGTTTTGCCCTTGTTTTGTGTGTTTCTGTGCTGCTCGTGTCTGTGTGTTTGGGTGATTGTGCAGGTGTGCATGTGCTTGGGACAGGTAGGGTGCCAGGAAGTGTGGATGGGGCAGAGGTAGGAGGGGTGATGGACTGTTGGAGGAGGGACACTGCTGCCGTCAGGGAGGAGTCCATGGACCTATTGCTCCTCTGTAGGGCAGACATGCCCGTCGAGATGCCCTCCATGAACGACACCAGCTGTGTCAACAGAGTGGTGTGTGCATGGAGGACACTCAGCATTGCTGTCTGCCCTACATGGAGCTGGCGAAGTAGGTACACAGACTCCTCACTCAGGGCAGCAGGGGACACAGGGGCAGGGGGTGCGGTGCCTGGCACGAAGGAGACACGCTCCCGAACACGGGAGCCTCCACGGACCTCTGGAATGGGAGCCAATGGGAGGGCGGTGGTGGTGGTGGTGGAGGCGGGGCCAGACATACTAGCTGGGGTGTGGTGGCTGCTGACACCCGCCTCCACAAGGGAGTCATCCTCCGAGCTGCTGTGGTCCTCAGCTGAGGTGGATGGTGCTGAGGACTCCTCGGTGTGGCTCCCCTCGCCCTCCGTGCCACTGGGTCCCTCCGACCACTCATCGGCTGCTGACCCAGTCTGGCTCTGCAGCTCCTCCTGGTCCGTGGAGCTGTCCCCTCCTGTGGCCGTGGATGTATCTGCAAACAATTAGGGAAACAGACAAACATCAGTCACCTGCACTGACCGCACACACCACAGTAAGTACAGCACATTACAGAGCAAGCCCTGGCATCCTCAGTTGAACATTGCCAAAAGTGCTCACACAGATTAGGAGAAGCCAATTGTCAGTCTGATGGTCAACCATGGCACTCACACCCCTCCTGCCCTTGCACCCATCTGTCTGGTGCCTGTTGGATAGTAATACCCCAGTGTGGACACATGCACCACGTACACAGTTGTTGGACATTGCAGAGAACACGGTGAAGTATGTGAACATGCACACATCACATCTCTTGCCACTGAGTCAGTACAGGTGTCCGGATAAAGGGATGGCCAGAGTCTAATTAGAGATGCATGTGATGCATACCAGCACCAGACACCATGATGCACCCATGTCCGGATAGTCAATGCCACAATGGGGTGCATGTTGCACATGTCACTCCCCTGCAGGATCACTCTTAGGAAGTTTAATGCCATGGCACAGGCATGCCTGCAAAGTCATACATCACTGTCTCCAGTCACATGGGCATGGCAGCCAGCCAACAACAGTCTGCACTGTGTCACAATCCTAGGTAATGGGGAATGCAAGTTATGTAGCTGACAAGTGCACATGTCCATCCCCCACAAACCACATCATCTGAACTCTTATTTGTCCACGTCATGCCAATTGGACATATGGGAGACATGAAACACAACTCTATGAACCTGAGCACCTCACAGTCTGCTGTGAATGAAAAACAGCTGCCTGGAATTCACAGTCTCATACACCTGTGTGCACAGTCAAGTGGTCAAACACCTATAAGTCACAGAAGTATCGTCTCTCATGGTCACATCTCAGATGGCATGCTGAGCCCTAAACGATAAACATCCCAGTAGTCCTGACAACGAAGCCACAGCACAACGACACAGAGGCAGACACCTGAGGGAACATTTCACTGATCACAACATGTCAGCTGATACACGGGAGTGGGAGTACAGAGTGTATTGTATGCCCTGGAGTAGGCATGACTGTCCTGCTCCACCTGAAAGAGGGATGAGCCCTGGACAGTAGGCAGGTGGCTAAGCATGTGTGACACACTTGATATACATACTCCTGAGGCCCAAACATTGTTCCCACCCGCAGCATGGGGATGTGCCAAATACCCCAGGGACATGTGGTGATTCAGATCAGCAAGTGGACCACATATCAAAGTTACACCCAGATTACATGTCAGAACTTAGGCATTGTGTAAGCAATTGACCCACCCATGAATCCCACCACAAAGTCACGGGAACAAATGCTGTCCCCCACCTTGAGCGAAGCAAAATGCAAGGACACAGTACCCAAGTGACACAATTTCCTGACTGTAAGGGCCACACCTGCGTATCAGATGAGGAGTGGGCATGTCACAATTGAGGGACATGGGTCCTGGACCACAAGACTGATGTACTGTGGAAGTTTAACCAGGCCAGAGGAGGGCACATAGCATGTCAGACAAAGTTCACAGTGCAGTCATGGACTCACGCCCTCCTTGCTGCTGTCTGGCCTTCAGCTGCCCATCCAGGTCAGGGAAGACCACCGCCAGGATCCTGAGCATGTGGGGGGTCAGGGTCCGGTGTCCGCCCCTCCTGCGAGGAGACGACAGCTTCAGCTGGACCCTTGCGATCCTCCGGGTCCAGCCCCGAAGGTCCTGCCACCTCTTCTGGCAGTTGCGGATCCGGCGCTTGTAGACCCCCACGGATCTTATTGCCCGGGCGATGGTCAGCCAAATTTCCTGCTTCTGGTGGGCATCAACCTGTGAGGATGACAAAGTGAAAATGCCATTACTACACATGCAACATATACGTGCATCGCACAGTTGGATATACATGTCTCAATCACAGGGGCATATGATGTACACAGGCAGTGCAATGATGGCTATGAACAGTTTGCCAGCAGTTACTACATGGTATCATTGTCTGGGAAGTAAAAGCTTGTTGGAATGCACTGTTACTGCACTGTACCTGTTCAGTGCATGTAACTACACACTTTGGGGGTGAGAACTACTCAGTGAGCATGCTAGCCAGTGGTGTGCACGCTGTAAGTCTTGCTAGTCAGACAACATGCACAATTAGTAAGGCAGTGGACAGCACACTCACCTGCTCCCCTGGTTTCCCATACAGCTTGCTGTACTGTGGAAGAAGGCTGTCCAGCAGGGCCTGGTTCTCCTCAAGGCTGAAGGCTGGGGCTCTCTCCACAGTACGTGCCATTGCAGCAGCCAGAGGATGCAGAGACAGCAGCAGTGTTGGTGGCAGATGTCGTCCTGGAGCATGTAGTGCAGGCAAGTGAGCTCTCAGGGGAACAGCCAGCATTATATGTGTGCTGCAGAGGCAGATACTGTCCCATGTGTCCAAAGTGATAGGTCCAAGTCGTTTGCATCTTCTGAATCTGGCCAATCCATGGAATTGCACCACTTATACACGCCCACAGCATCCTTCAAAAGTTAAACTTCATGACACCCATGAATTTGCAACATTGTTGTGGCTGGCCAACTGAATTCACTGCATCAGACTCGTTGAAGCTTCGAAAACGCGTCCGTTGCCATGCCAGGCCCTAGCCAATGCATGCGCACCGATCGGACCATTACTGTACAACGCGTATTCCGGGAAACAACGCGTACAGGCTCACAACAGGTGCAATGGCCAGTGCGTGCACACCGATCGGTCCATTGCTGTACAACGCGTACCCGCTCACAACGGATGCAATGGCCAGTGCGTGCACACCGATCGGTCCATTGCTGTACAACGCGTATTCCGGGAAACAACGCGCACCCGCTCACAACAGATTCAATGGCCAGTGCGTGCACACCGATCGGTCCATTGCTGTACAACGCGTACCCGCTCACAACAGATTCAATGGCCAGTGCGTGCACACCGATCGGTCCATTGCTGTACAACGCGTACCCGCTCACAACAGATTCAATGGCCAGTGCGTGCACACCGATCGGTCCATTGCTGTACAACGCGTATTCCGGGAAACAACGCACACCCGCTCACAACAGATGCAATGGCCAGTGCGTGCACACCGATCGGTCCATTGCTGTACAACGCGTATTCCGGGAAACAACGCGCACCCGCTCACAACAGATGCAATGGCCAGTGCGTGCACACCGATCGGTCCATTGCTGTACAAAGCGTACCCGCTCACAACAGATGCAATGGCCAGTGCGTGCACACCGATCGGTCCATTGCTGTACAACGCGTACCCTCTCACAACAGATGCAATGGCCAGTGCGTGCACACCGATCGGTCCATTGCTGTACAACGCGTATTCCGGGAAACAACGCGCACCCGCTCACAACAGATGCAATGGCCAGTGCGTGCACACCGATCGGTCCATTGCTGTACAACGCGTACCCGCTCACAACAGATTCAATGGCCAGTGCGTGCACACCGATCAGTCCATTGCTGTACAACGTGCACCCGCTCACAACAGATGCAATGGCCAGTGCGTGCACACCGATCGGTCCATTGCTGTACAACGCGCACCCGCTCACAACAGATGCAATGGCCAGTGCGTGCACACCGATCGGTCCATTGCTGTACGACGCGTCCCTGTACAGGTCACTCGCATATGTCACCATGCTTGTCACTGGTGAACGTATGCCAGTAACATATACTTGCCAGGGTCTCAGGGGCACACCTACAACACCACAGCCTGTCCACACTGTATCCTAAGGCATGTAAGGCTGCATTACCTTTTCTGTGTATGGGGGTCAACATGTGGTTTTTGGGGTGGCACTTGGGGGCAGCCACTCCCAGGCTGTGCACGTGTTCATGGGGACAGGATCCTTTGTGTGTTGTGCACATGACCACTGTGATGTGCAACTGTTCATTTCAGAGCATGTGGCATGGTCACATTTCCAGGTTGTGTATGTGTATGTCATGTCACATACCCCCAGAGTCCCATGTGGGAAGGTATGTACGTCACAGGGTGACCCATTGCCACAATAGTGATTGCCCTCCACAGTCTGTGTGCATGTTGTGTTTCCGATGTCTCTGATTCCATGTGCACAATGGGAGACAGTCTCCACATTCACGTTGTTTGTGCATGGACTTTGATGTTGTGCGTGTGTGTGTCACAGACGTCCATGTCTGTCCTGCGGAGGCAACAGGGGCCACTACCTGTGGGAGTCATGTTTGTTTTTCTGACGTGTACATGATACGCCATGTCATGCCAGTGTCCATGTGGCAAGACAGGGTCCCTGGGAATCTACCTGTCAATGAGCTGTGATGCCTGTGGCGCATCTGTCCAGACATGTCACTGTGGTGTGTGTTTGGAACGTGACAGCAGTAAATGGGTACTGTGACACAGCCTAATGGTTTCCCATAGCACAACCTGGAACCTGTTGTCAACACATGTTGAACTGAGATGTTAGATGATGGCCATGTAGGTGCCACATATGTCCATACAGAACGGCACACACATCAATTACTTGTGTCTCGTAATGATGTATCATGTGATATTGAGTATGGTCAATGCCACATATGTGGGGTGACTGACAATCTTTCTTTCTTCACCTATGCAATGCAGGGCACCAGCTGTCCATAGACCATTCCCTGACCTTGCAACGATGGTGGAACGTGACAGCATCCGACGGTACCGCTTCACCAGGCAGCTGATTGAGGATTTGGCAGTGCGCTTGGCCCCACATTTGCAACCTGGCCGGCCGTACCCTACAGCGCTGACCCCCAAGGTGAAGGTGATGGCAGCCCTACACTTCTTTGCCACCGGTACCTTTCAACACACTGTGGCGTCTGCTGGTGGGATGTCACAGACTATGTTCAGCCGTGTGCTACGTGATGTTTTGGAGGCAATGTTGAGATGCCTGAACCAGTACATCTATTTCCCTAAACGTCAACAACTCACTGACGTCAAGAGTGACTTCTATGCCCTGGGGAGGATGCCACATGTCATTGGCTCCATTGATGGGACACATGTGGCTTTGGTACCACCACAGGCACATGAGCAGGCAAACAGGAACAGGAAACATTATCATTCGATCAATGCTCTGGTGGTATGTCTTGCAGATATGTGCATCTCACATGTGTGTGCCCGTTTCCCTGGTTCGGCACACGATGCCTACGTGATGAGGAGTAGTCGCATCCCGAGGATGATGTCACAGATGCAGAACCAGCGTGCCTGGCTTGTCGGTGTGTACTGACTTTGGACCATTGTGTGTGTTCTGCTATGTTGTATTCCGCCCTCTTTTCCAACTCAGCTAATGTGCAATTGTCTGTCTGTAGGTGACTCCGGATACCCCAACATGCCGTGGTTGCTGACACCCCTCAGGAACCCTGTGACACCAGCCCAGATGCGCTACAATGAGGCACATGGTCGGACCAGGAGAGTGATCGAGCGGACATTTGGTATCCTGAAGAGCCGCTTCCGCTGCCTGGACAAGACAGGAGGGGCCCTCCCATATGCCCCAGCAAAGGTGTGCAAGATTGTCATCGTCTGCTGCATGCTACACAACCTGGCAGTGCGGAAGGAGTTGCCTCTCATCCTGGATGACGATGACCAACATCCGCCACCTGTGGAGGATCCTGGCCTGGGCCACGATGCCAGTGATGATGATGATGATGATGGTGATGTCCGCACACAGCTCATCACCAACTTCTTCAGCTGAATGTGAGTATCCAGAGAGTTGTCATGCCAATGATGTGAGTTTGCGTGATATGTGTTGGTGGTGCTCTGGTGCTGTTTGAGTGTGGCCATGTGCTACTTGACTGGAAGCGTGCAGCGATGTGTCCTTACAGGTAGTCTGTACTCCCCAACAGTGTTGACATGCTAACTTGGTTTTCTGTGAGTATCTTGTGACATGTATTGGCCATGAGTATTGCAGTTCTGTCCTGTTCTTCAGTGCTTTTGACTGTGTGTCATGTCTGTCCTTCACAGGGTACTTTCAGAGTTGTTTGGTGAACTGTGATCCCCTGACACCATGATTCAACTTCCAGGGTGGAAGCAGTCGTTTCCCTACAGGTGATGTGCCACACACCCCTGGACTTTCTTTCTTCTACACTTGTTGACTGTGTGGCCCCTGCCACGTAGGATTACCTTGCATCTGTAGTGGAAACAACATGTTGCAAATGTGTAATAAACCTGTGCTTGACTTTGGGATGTGCGCTGTCTGTGGTCACACATCTGACTGACATGTGCTTACTGCACCTGTGGGCTAGTTAACACAGACTGTGAATAGGTGTGGTGTCTGTGCATTCCACTGTATTTCCTGGCAACATCAGTGTAGGCGATGAGTCTGATGGCCCTGGTGTGTATGTGTTGTGTAGCCCTAGTGGTCTGTCTCCCTCATATGTGTCACGTCGCCATGACTCACATGACGGTGTTGAACTTGCTGTAGCAGTTAGCATGCACAGTGTCATTTAGCAGATCACCATCTCCATGACAGAAACCACGTTGGAATCACAACAGAGGCAAGTATGGTGTATTAGTGAGTTTATTTCCATACATGTGTGAGGATAGTGCACAGGATGGTGGGTGCTGTACATTGGGATTGTAATCCAAAGTTCCCAGATGAGTTGGAAGTCTTGGTAGCAGAAATGTCCTGAGTAAAGTCCACAGTCATCTGATACATTGGGCCAACTTAAGCTCCGCATGTCATGTGGGAGAGTTGGGTTGCATTCGACAGGGTGGACAGTTTGCACACAAAGGAGATTTTCCAGAACAGGTGTTGGGTTCCTGGGGGATGTACATGGCCATCGGCCTCTCAGTTTTCCTTCCTCGGACGACCCCTCTTCTTTCGGGGGGGACCCTCACGTGCAGGCTGCTGCGGTGCAGAGGACTCTCCGCCAGAGTCATCCTCCCTCCCTGTGGCAGTTGCAGTTGTTGCAGCACCAGATGTTGTGGGCACACAGGGAGGTGTGGCCATGTTGGTGCTAATCTGGCGGAGGCATGTCAATATGTCCCTATGCACCGCTGTCAGTTCTTCCAATGTGTCCCACTTGGACTCCATGCCAGACATGTGTGTCTCCACACGGGACATGTGTGTCTCCACACGGGACATGTGTGAGTCCAAGCGGGCATGATGGGCAGCCTGCTGCTGTTGAATGTCCTTGAGGATCCCCACTACCTGGCTGACCTCTCCGGTGCTATTCTGGTACGCATCAGCAATGCGTGCCAGTTGTGGGTCATCATGCAGTCCAGACCCCTCTGCAAACAGCGACCTATGTCTACCACCCCTCCCACCACCCCTGGCGACACGTTCCGGACCTGCAGTGGCACGCACAGGTGACCGTAGGCCCACTTGGGGGTTGTTACTGGGGTCGTTGTCCATTGCTCCACGTTGGGCCGGGGTCCCTGTACTGTTGTCATCGGTGGTCTTTGGTCTGTCCGTATTGGCAGGGGTGGCCTGTGTGTTGGCAGTTGTTGGAGGGGTGGGTGCAGGGGGTGCAGATGTTGGTCCTGCTGGTGCTGCATGATGACTCACACCGGAGGGGCCAGGTAGGTCTTCGCCATCCGAGGAGGGCAGAGGCTGTTCCACACCAGTGAGCTCAGTGTCCCCCAGAGCCTGGGACAGGGACTCCTCATCGTCTGCTGCTGTGGCCCCATCATCACCTGTTTTTAGAAGAGACACAGAATGTATGTTATGTTTCTACAGGCATCAATGGTTCACACACCTGACAGTTGTGACTGTACCTCTGGATGCGGGCCTGTACTTTGCATTGTCCTCAGTTGTCACCGTCAGAGGTTGATATTGGTGTAGCACATTGTCCTGCCAACCTGAAGCTTTTCAATGTGAATGTTGAGGTGTGTGCATGGCCAGCATTGGTGGTATTTGGTGGACATCCGGCCCTCCTTCTCCCCCAGCCCAGTTATCCCACCATGAAGCATGCCACCCTTGCAGTGTGTGCAGGTTGACTCTCAGGATGTCAGTCAGTGGTGTCCTGCTGTTGGTTGTTGCAAAGTTCCCAGCAGGGCCTTGTGCTCCCCACAGCTGAGGCCAGTGTCAGACATCTTTGAAGTGGCTTTTCACTGCCTGTGAGGTGTGCATGCTTCAGTGTGAGCTTGCTGGGCCATGTGGGTGGGGGATGTTGAGCTGTGACTACCACTCCCATCATGCTATTGCCTACACTCCCCCTTCCCAGCATGCCCATACTTCCTTCCTTTTGACTCTGCTTCCCTGTGGGGTAGTGTGCCTGTGCTGACAGGATGGCTGACAGTGTTGTCCTGGCGTTTGTTTGGCTACAAGTCCCAAGAGTGTCCCTGTGCTTCACACAGCATAACCCAGGGTGGTGGTTCTTTGTGGGATATTTAATTGGAGTGTGAGGCATTGCATTCTCCTAGGTGAGTTGTGTGGAGTTTGTGTTAAGGGGGTGTGTAAGGAAAGCTGCTTGTAACTATGGTCAGAGCTGTCAGTCCTCCTTCCCACCCAGCCAGATATCCCACCATGGAACGTGCTTCCATTGCAGGGAGTGCAAGTTGGCTTTCAGGATGTCAGGCAGTGGTGTCCTGCTGTTGGTTGGTGCCCAGTTCCCAGCAGGGGCTTGTGCTCCCCACAGCAGTACCCAGTGTCAGCCATCTTGTCAGTTGTTTTCCACTCCCTGTGATGTGAGCATGGTTCAGAGTGGTGTTGATGGGCCAATTGTGAGGGTGGCCAATATCTGTGACTACAACTCCTATCATGCTATTGCCTACACCCCCCTTCCCAGCATGCCCATACTTACTTCCTTTTGAGTCGAGTTCACTGTGTGTGAGTGTGACAGCAATGGCAAGATTGCTGACAGTGGTGTCCTGCTGTTGGTTGGTGCACAGTTCCCAGCAGGGGCTTGTGCTCCCCACAGCAGTACCCAGTGTCAGCCATCTTGTCAGTTGTTTTCCACTCCGTGTGATGTGAGCATGGTTCAGAGTGGTGTTGATGGGCCAATTGTGAGGGTGGCCAATATCTGTGACTACAACTCCCATCATGCTATTGCCTAAACCCCCCTTCCCAGCATGCCCATACTTCCTTCCTTTTGAGTCGACTTCACTGTGTGTGAGTGTGACAGCAATGGCAAGATGGCTGACAATGGTGTCCTGCTGTAGGTTGGTGCCCAGTTCCCAGCAGGGGCTTGTGCTCCCCACAGCAGTACCCAGTGTCAGCCATCTTGTCAGTTGTTTTCCACTCCCTGTGATGTGAGCATGGTTCAGAGTGGTGTTAATGGGCCAATTGTGAGGGTGAGCAATACCTGTGACTACAACTCCCATCATGCTATTGCCTACATCCCCCTTCCCAGCATGCCCATACTTCCTTCCTTTTGAGTCAACTTCACTGTGTGTGAGTGTGACAGCAATGGCAAGATGGCTGACAGTGGTGTCCTGCTGTTGGTTGGTGCACAGTTCCCAGCAGGGGCTTGTACTCCCCACAGAAGTACCCAGTGTCAGCCATCTTGTCAGTTGTTTTCCACTCCCTGTGATGTGAGCATGGTTGAGAGTGGTGTTGATGGGCCAATTGTGAGGGTGAGCAATATCTGTGACTACAACTCCCATCATGCTATTGGCTACACTGACTTCACCAGCATACACATAATTCCTTCCTTTCAGTGAGCTTCCCTGTGAGGTGGTGGCAAAATGTCTAATTGTGTTTGTTGGTTATATTTGTGCCACTGCCTTGCTGTATTTGTAGTTAGGTTTGTACATATCATGACACAGTTACATATCACTATGAGATGGCATGTATTGTGTTTATCTGACTGACAGACACATCTTGGGGTGATTATCTTTTGGTTGCTGTGGATTTGCTAAGGGTGCATGGTTTGACTATCCCCTTGACAGTGATGTGTGTGTATTGTCACACAATATTGGGTATATTAGTTGTGTACTCACCAGGCTCTGGGATGTTTGATAGTCCATATACGCTCCCTGGTGGTAGGATGGCCCACACCTTCTCCTCCCAGGGCCTGAGGTATAGTGGTTTGGCAGGAGGGCGACTGCCGGTGCGCTGACTCAAGATGTAATCCTTCTTTAGTAGGTCCCTGATCCTCCTGCGCACATCATACCACCTGTTCTGGATGTCTTCCTTTGTGCGCAAACATAGTGATTGTGCGTTGACCCTGTCGACGATCCTCTCCCACATCTTGGTTTTCTGCGACATGGGGGTCTGTTGGACCAATGTACCAAACAACTGTGGCTCTACCCTGAGGATCTCATCTACCAGGACTTCCAATTCACTGTCTAGGAACTTTGGATTCTTCTTTGGGGGCATGGTGATGGGTGGTGGTGGTGATTGATGTGTGTGTGGGTGTGCAAGTGAGGGTGTGTGAGTGTAGGTTTTGCTGGGTGTATGTGAGGGTGCTATTTGTTGAGGTGCTAATCGTGTGTGGCTTGTGTGATGGATGAGCTGTGAGTGTGTCTGTGGTTGCTGTCTGATGGTGTTCTGTGCTGGCAGGTCAGTTGAATTTGCAAAGGATCATGGTAGGGATTTGTGGCCTTTATATGGGTGAAGTTGGGGGTGTGTCCTTGTTCCATGTTTTTTTTCCCTGTATTTATTGACTTTGTCATTGCTTGTTTGGCCCTTTTTTTTGTATTTTTCCCTTTGTATTTTTTGTGCATGTAGGAGACGTTCTTCTGACAGAGTAGGACGCTGCAGTTGTCTCGTGCGAGCTTCTCCGAGTCATATAACCAACAAACACAGTTAGACATTTTGCCATCACTAGAACACCACCTCACAGGGAAGCTCACTGAAAGGAAGGAATTATGTGTATGCTGGTGAAGTCAGTGTAGCCAATAGCATGATGGGAGTTGTAGTCACAGATATTGCTCACCCTCACAATTGGCCCATCAACACCACTCTCAACCATGCTCACATCACAGGGAGTGGAAAACAACTGACAAGATGTCTGACACTGGGTACTGCTGTGGGGAGCACAAGGCCCTGCTGGGAACTGTGCACCAACCAACAGCAGGACACCACTGACTGACATCCTGAAAGCCAACTTGCACTCCCTGCAATGGAAGTACGTTCCATGGTGGGATATCTGGCTGGGTGGGAAGGAGGACTGACAGCTCTGACCATAGTTACAAGCAGCTTTTCTCACACACACCCTTAACACAAACTCCACACAACTCACCTGGGAGAATGCAATGCCTCACACTCCAATTAAATATCCCACAAAGAACCACCACCCTGGGTTATGCTGTGTGAAGCACAGGGACACTCTTGGGACTTGTAGCCAAACAAACGCCAGGACAACACTGTCAGCCATCTTGTCAGCACAGGCACACTACCCCACAGGGAAGCAGAGTCAAAAGGAAGGAAGTATGGGCATGCTGGGAAGGGGGGTGTAGGCAATAGCATGATGGGAGTTGTAGTCACAGATATTGCTCACCCTCACAATTGGCCCATCAACACCACTCTGAACCATGCTCACATCGCAGGTAGTGGAAAACAACTGACAAGATGGCTGACACTGGGTACTGCTGTGGGGAGCACAAGCCCCTGCTGGGAACTGTGCACCAACCAACAGCAGGACACCACTGTCAGCCATCTTGCCATTGCTGTCACACTCACACATAGTGAACTCGACTCAAAAGAAAGTAAGTATGGGCATGCTGGGAAGGGGGGTGTAGGCAATAGCATGATGGGAGTTGTAGTCACAGATATTGGCCACCCTCACAATTGGCCCATCAACACCACTCTGAACCATGCTCACATCACAGGGAGTGGAAAACAACTGACAAGATGGCTGACACTGGGTACGGCTGTGGGGAGCACAAGCCCCTGCTGGGAACTGGGCACCAACCAACAGCAGGACACCACTGCCTGACATCCTGAAAGCCAACTTGCTCTGACCATAGTTACAAGCAGATTTCCTTACACACCCCCTTAACACAAACTCCACACAACTCACCTGGGAGAATGCAATGCCTCACACTCCAATTAAATATCCCACAAAGAACCACCACCCTGGGTTATGCTGTGTGAAGCACAGGGACACTCTTGGGACTTGTAGCCAAACAAACGCCAGGACAACACTGTCAGCCATCCTGTCAGCACAGGCACACTACCCAACAGGGAAGCAGAGTCAAAAGGAAGGAAGTATGGGCATCCTGGGAAGGGGGGTGTAGGCAATAGCATGATGGGAGTGGTAGTCACAACTCAACATCCCCCACCCACATGGCCTAGCAAGCTCACACTGAAGCATGCACACCTCACAGGCAGTGAAAAGCCACTTCAAAGATGTCTGACACTGGCCTCAGCTGTGGGGAGCACAAGGCCCTGCTGGGAACTGTGCGACAACCAACAGCAGGACACCACTGACTGACATCCTGAGAGTCAACCTGCACACACTGCAAGGGTGGCATGCTTCATAGTGGGATAACTGGGCTGGGGGGAGAAGGAGGGCCAGATGTCCACCAAATACCACCAATGCTGGCCATGCACACACCTCAACATTCACATTGAAAAGCTTCAGGTTGGCAGGACAATGTGCTACACCAATATCAACCTCTGACTGTGACAACTGAGGACAATGCAATGTACAGGCCCGCATCCAGAGGTACAGTCACAACTGTCAGGTGTGTGAACCATTGATGACTGTAGAAACATAACATACATTGTGTGTCTCTTCCAAAAACAGGTGATGATGGGGACACAGCAGCAGACGATGAGGAGTCCCTGCCCCAGGCTCTGGGGGACACTGAGCTCACTGGTGTGGAACAGCCTCTGCCCTCCTCGGATGGCGAAGACCTACCTGGCCCCTCCGGTGTGAGTCATCAAGCAGCACCAGCAGGACCAAGATCTGCACCCCCTGCTCCCACCCCTCCAACAACTGCCAACACGGACAGACCAAGGACCACCGATGACAACAGCACAGGGACCCAGGCCCAACGTGGAGCAACGGACAACGACCCCAGTAACAACCCCCAAGTGGGCCTACGGTCACCTGTGCGTGCCACCGCAGGTCCGGCACGTGTCGCCAGGGGTGGTGGGAGGGGTGGTAGATATAGGTCGCTGTTTGCAGAGGGGTCTGGACTGCATGATGACCCACAACTGGCACGCATTGCTGAAGCATACCAGAATAGCACCAGAGAGGTCAGCCAGGTAGTGGGGATCCTCAAGGACATTCAACAGCAGCAGGCTGCACATCATGCCCGCTTGGACTCACACATGTCCCGTGTGGAGACACACATGTCCCGTGTGGAGACACACATGTCTGGCATGGAGTCCAAGTGGGACACATTGGAAGAACTGACAGCGGTGCATAGGGACATATTGACATGCCTCCGCCAGATTAGCACCAACATGGCCACACCTCCCTGTGTGCCCACAACATCTGGTGCTGCAACAACTGCAACTGCCACAGGGAGGGAGGATGACTCTGGTGGAGAGTCCTCTGCACCGCAGCAGCCAGCACGTGAGGGTCCCCCCCGAAAGAAGAGGGGTCGTCCGAGGAAGCAAAACAGAGAGGCCGATGGCCATGTACATCCCCCAGGAACCCAACACCTGTTCTGGAAAATCTCCTTTGTGTGCAAACTGTCCACCCTGTCGAATGCAACCCAACTCTCCCACATGACATGGGGAGCTTAAGTTGGCCCAATGTATCAGATGACTGTGGACTTTACTCAGGACATTTCTGCTACCAAGACTTCCAACTCATCTGGGAACTTTGGATTACAATCCCAATGTACAGCACCCACCATCCTGTGCACTATCCTCACACATGTATGGAAATAAACTCACTAATACACCATACTTGCCTCTGTTGTGATTCCAACGTGGTTTCTGTCATGGAGATAGTGATCTGCTAAATGACACTGTGCATGCTAACTGCTACAGCAAGTTCAACACCGTCATGTGAGTCATGGCGACGTGACACATATGAGGGAGACACACCACTAGGGCTACACAACACATACACACCAGGGCCATCAGACTCATCGCCTACACTGATGTTGCCAGGAAATACAGTGGAATGCACAGACACCACACCTATTCACAGTCTGTGTTAACTAGCCCACAGGTGCAGTAAGCACATGTCAGTCAGATGTGTGACCACAGACAGCGCACATCCCAAAGTGAAGCACACGTTTATTACACATTTGCAACATGTTGTTTCCACTACAGATGCAAGGTAATCCTACGTGGCAGGGGCCACACAGTCAACTAGTGTAGAAGAAAGAAAGTCCAGGGGTGTGTGGCACATCACCTGTAGGGAAACGACTGCGTCCACCCTGGAAGTTGAATCATGGTGTCGGGGGATCATAGTTCACCAAACAACTCTGAAAGTACCCTGTGAAGGACAGACATGACACACAGTCAAAAGCACTGAAGAACAGGACAGAACTGCAATACTCATGGCCAATACATGTCACAAGATACTCACAGAAAACCAAGTTAGCATGTCAACACTGTTGGGGAGTACAGACTACCTGTAAGGACACATCGCTGCACGCTTCCAGTCAAGTAGCACATGGCCACACTCAAACAGCACCAGCGCACCACCAACACATATCAAGCAAACTCACATCATTGGCATGACAACTCTCTGGATACTCATATTCAGCTGAAGAAGTTGGTTATGAGCTGTGTGCGGACATCACCATCATCATCATCATCATCACTGGCATCGTGGCCCAGGCCAGGATCCTCCACAGGTGGCGGATGATGGTCATCGTCATCCAGGATGAGAGGCAACTCCTTCCGCACTGCCAGGTTGTGTAGCATGCAGCAGACGATGACAATCTTGCACACCTTTGCTGGGGCATATGGGAGGGCCCCTCCTGTCTTGTCCAGGCAGGGGAAGCGGCTCTTCAGGAGACCAAATGTCCACTCGATCACTCTCCTGGTCCGACCATGTGCCTCATTGTAGCGCCTCTGGGCTGGTGTCACAGGGTTCCTGAGGGGTGTCAGCAACCACGGTATGTTGGGGTATCCGGAGTCACCTACAGACAGACAATTGCACATTAGCTGAGTTGGAAAAGAGGGCGGAATACAACATAGCAGAACACACACAATGGTCCAAAGTCAGAACACACCGACAAGCCAGGCACGCTGGGTCTGCATCTGTGACATCATCCTCGGGATGCGACTACTCCTCATCACGTAGGCATCGTGTGCCGAACCAGGGAAACGGGCACACACATGTGAGATGCACATATCTGCAAGACATACCACCAGAGCATTGATCGAATGATAATGTTTCCTGTTCCTGTATGCCTGCTCATGTGCCTGTGGTGGTACCAAAGCCACATGTGTCCCATCAATGGAGCCAATGACATGTGGCATCCTCCCCAGGGCATAGAAGTCACTCTTGACGTCAGTGAGTTGTTGACGTTTAGGGAAATAGATGTACTGGTTCAGGCATCTCAACATTGCCTCCAAAACATCGCGTAGCACACAGCTGAACATAGTCTGTGACATCCCACCAGCAGACGCCACAGTGTGTTGAAAGGTACCGGTGGCAAAGAAGTGTAGGGCTGCCATCACCTTCACCTTGGGGGTCAGCGCTGTAGGGTACGGCCAGCCAGGTTGCAAATGTGGGGCCAAGCGCACAGCCAAATCCTCAATCAGCTGCCTGGTGAAGCGGTACCGTCGGATGCTGTCACGTTCCACCATCGTTGCAAGGTCAGGGAATGGTCTATGGACAGCTGGTGCCCTGCAGTGGATAGGTGAAGAAAGAAAGATTGTCAGTCACCCCACATATGTGGCATTGACCATACTCAATATCACATGATACATCATTACGAGACACAAGTACTTGATGTGTGTGCCGTTCTGTATGGACATATGTGGCACCTACATGGCCATCATCTAACATCTCAGTTCAACATGTGTTGACAACAGGTTCCAGGTTGTGCTATGGGAAACCATTAGGCTGTGTCACAGTACCCATTTACTTCTGTCACGTTCCAAACACACACCACAGTGACATGTCTGGACAGATGCGCCACAGGCAGCACAGCTCATTGACAGGTAGATTCCCAGGGACCCTGTCTTGCCACATAGACACTGGCATGACATGGCGTATCATGTACACGTTAGAAAAACAAACATGACTCCCACAGGTAGTGGCCCCTGTTGCCTCCGCAGGACAGACATGGACGTCTGTGACACACACATGCACAACATCAAAGTCCATGCACAAACAACGTGGATGTGGAGACTGTCTCCCATTGTGCACATGGAATCAGAGACATCGGAAACACAACATGCACACAGACTGTGGAGGGCCATCACTATTGTGGCAATGGGTCACCCTGTGACGTACATACCTTCCCACATGGGACTCTGGGGGTATGTGACATGACATACACATACACAACCTAGAAATGTGACCATGCCACATGCTCTGAAATGAACAGTTGCACATCACAGTGGTCATGTGCACAACACACAAAGGATCCTGTCCCCATGAACACGTGCACAGCCTGGGAGTGGCTGCCCCCAAGTGCCATCCCAAAAACCACATGTTGACCCCCATACACAGAAAAGGTAATGCAGCCTTACATGCCTTAGGATACAGTGTGGACAGGCTATGGTGTTGTAGGTATGCCCCTGAGTCCCTGGCAAGTATATGTTACTGGCATACGTTCACCAGTGACAAGCATGGTGACATATGCGAGTGACCTGTACAGGGACGCGTCGTACAGCAATGGACCGATCGGTGTGCACGCACTGGCCATTGCATCTGTTGTGAGCAGGTGCGCGTTGTACAGCAATGGACCGATCGGTGTGCACGCACTGGCCATTGAATCTGTTGTGAGCGGGTACGCGTTGTACAGCAATGGACCGATCGGTGTGCACGCACTGGCCATTGCATCTGTTGTGAGCGGGTGCGCGTTGTTTCCCGGAATACGCGTTGTACAGCAATGGACCGATCGGTGTGCACGCACTGGCCATTGCATCTGTTGTGAGCGGGTGCGCGTTGTTTCCCGGATTACGCGTTGTACAGCAATGGGCCAATCGGTGTGCACGCACTGGCCATTGAATCTGTTGTGAGCGGGTACGCGTTGTACAGCAATGGACCGATCGGTGTGCATGCACTGACCATTGCATCTGTTGTGAGCGGGTGTGCGTTGTTTCCCGGAATACGCGTTGTACAGCAATGGACCGATCGGTGTGCACGCACTGGCCATTGCATCTGTTGTGAGCGGGTACGCGTTGTTTCCCGTAATACGCGTTGTACAGCAATGGTCCGATCGGTGCGCATGCATTGGCTAGGGCCTGGCATGGCAACGGACGCGTTTTCGAAGCTTCAACGAGTCTGATGCAGTGAATTCAGTTGGCCAGCCACAACAATGTTGCAAATTCATGGGTGTCATGAAGTTTAACTTTTGAAGGATGCTGTGGGCGTGTATAAGTGGTGCAATTCCATGGATTGGCCAGATTCAGAAGATGCAAACAACTTGGACCTATCACTTTGGACACATGGGACAGTATCTGCCTCTGCAGCACACGTATAATGCTGGCTGTTCCCCTGAGAGCTCACTTGTCTGCACTACATGCTCCAGGATATCTGCCACCAACACTGCTGCTGTCTCTGCATCCTCTGGCTACTGCAATGGCACGTACTGTGGAGAGAGCCCCAGCCTTCAGCCTTGAGGAGAACCAGGCCCTGCTGGACAGCCTCCTTCCACAGTACAGCAAGCTGTATGGGAAACCAGGGGAGCAGGTGAGTGTGCTGTCCACTGCCTTACTAATTGTGCATGTTGTCTGACTAGCAAGACTTACAGTGTGCACACCACTGACTAGCATGCTCACTGAGTAGTTCTCATCCCCCAAAGTGTGTAGTTACATGCACTGAACAGGTACAGTGCAGTAACAGTGCATTCCAACAAGCTTTTACTTCCCAGACAATGATACCATGTAGTAACTGCTGGCAAACTGTTCATAGCCATCGTTGCACTGCCTGTGTACATCATATGCCCCTGTGATTGAGACATGTATATCCAACTGTGCGATGCACGTATATGTTGCATGTGTAATAATGGCATTTTCACTTTGTCATCCTCACAGGTTGATGCCCACCAGAAGCAGGAAATTTGGCTGACCATCGCCCGGGCAGTAAGATCCGTGGGGGTCTACAAGCGCTGGATCCGCAACTGCCAGAAGAGGTGGCAGGACCTTCGGGGCTGGACCCGGAGGATCGCAAGGGTCCAGCTGAAGCTGTCGCCTCCTCGCAGGAGGGGCGGACACCGGACCCTGACCCCCCACATGTTCAGGATCCTGGCGGTGGTCTTCCCTGACCTGGATGGGCAGCTGAAGGCCAGACAGCAGCAAGGAGGGGGTGAGTCCATGACTGCACTGTGAACTTTGTCTGACATGCTATGTGCCCTCCTCTGGCCTGGTTAAACTTCCACAGTACATCAGTCTTGTGGTCCAGGACCCATGTCCCTCAATTGTGACATGCCCACTCCTCATCTGATACGCAGGTGTGGCCCTTACAGTCAGAAAACTGTGTCACTTGGGTACTGTGTCCTTGCATTTTGCTTCGCTCAAGGTGGGGGACAGCATTTGTTCCCGTGACTTTGTGGTGGGATTCATGGGTGGGTCAATTGATTACACAATGCCTAAGTTCTGACATGTAATCTGGGTGTAACTTTGATATGTGGTCCACTTGCTGATCTGAATCACCACATGTCCCTGGGGTATTTGGCACACCCCCATGCTGCGCGTGGGAACAATGTTTGGGCCTCAGGAGTATGTATATCAAGTGTGTCACACATGCCTAGCCACCTGCCTACTGTCCAGGGCTCATCCCTCTTTCAGGTGGAGCAGGACAGTCATGCCTACTCCAGGGCATACAATACACTCTGTACTCCCACTCCCGTGTATCAGCTGACATGTTGTGATCAGTGAAATGTTCCCTCAGGTGTCTGCCTCTGTGTCGTTGTGCTGTGGCTTCGTTGTCAGGACTACTGGGATGTTTATCGTTTAGGGCTCAGCATGCCATCTGAGATGTGACCATGAGAGACGATACTTCTGTGACTTATAGGTGTTTGACCACTTGACTGTGCACACAGGTGTATGCGATTGTGAATTCCAGGCAGCTGTTTTTCATTCACAGCAGACTGTGAGGTGCTCAGGTTCATAGAGTTGTGTTTCATGTCTCCCATATGTCCAATTGGCATGACGTGGACAAATAAGAGTTCAGATGATGTGGTTTGTGGGGGATGGACATGTGCACTTGTCAGCTACATAACTTGCATTCCCCATTACCTAGGATTGTGACACAGTGCAGACTGTTGTTGGCTGGCTGCCATGCCCATGTGACTGGAGACAGTGATGTATGACTTTGCAGGCATGCCTGTGCCATGGCATTAAACTTCCTAAGAGTGATCCTGCAGGGGAGTGACATGTGCAACATGCACCCCATTGTGGCATTGACTATCCGGACATTGGTGCATCATGGTGTCTGGTGCTGGTATGCATCACATGCATCTCTAATTAGACTCTGGCCATCCCTTTATCCGGGCACCTGTACTGACTCAGTGGCAAGAGATGTGATGTGTGCATGTTCACATACTTCACCGTGTTCTCTGCAATGTCCAACAACTGTGTACGTGGTGCATGTGTCCACACTGGGGTGTTACCATCCAACAGGCACCAGACAGATGGGTGCAAGGGCAGGAGGGGTGTGAGTGCCATGGTTGACCATCAGACTGACAATTGGCTTCTCCTAATCTGTGTGAGCACTTTTGGCAATGTTCAACTGAGGATGCCAGGGCGTGCTCTGTAATGTGCTGTACTTACTGTGTTGTGTGCGGTCAGTGCAGGTGACTGATGTTTGTCTGTTTCCATAATTGTTTGCAGATACATCCACGGCCACAGGAGGGGACAGCTCCACGGACCAGGAGGAGCTGCAGAGCCAGACTGGGTCAGCAGCCGATGAGTGGTCGGAGGGACCCAGTGGCACGGAGGGCGAGGGGAGCCACACCGAGGAGTCCTCAGCACCATCCACCTCAGCTGAGGACCACAGCAGCTCGGAGGATGACTCCCTTGTGGAGGCGGATGTCAGCAGCCACCACACCCCAGCTAGTATGTCTGGCCCCGCCTCCACCACCACCACCACCGCCCTCTCATTGGCTCCCATTCCAGAGGTCTGTGGAGGCTCCCGTGTTCGGGAGCGTGTCTCCTTCGTGCCAGGCACCGCACCCCCTGCCCCTGTGTCCCCTGCTGCCCTGAGTGAGGAGTCTGTGTACCTACTTCGCCAGCTCCATGTAGGGCAGACAGCAATGCTGAGTGTCCTCCATGCACACACCACTCTGTTGACACAGCTGGTGTCGTTCATGGAGGGCATCTCGACGGGCATGTCTGCCCTACAGAGGAGCAATAGGTCCATGGACTCCTCCCTGACGGCAACAGTGTCCCTCCTCCAACAGTCCATCACCCCTCCTACCTCTGCCCCATCCACACTTCCTGGCCCCCTACCTGTCCCAAGCACATGCACACCTGCACAATCACCCAAACACACAGACAAGAGCAGCACAGAAACACACAAAACAAGGGCAAAACGTGCACACAAGCATCCTCAGGGGACTGATACCACACCCACAGGGGATGGGGAACAGACACACACACAGGCATCCACAGTCACTCCGCAGTCCTCAATATCCTCTCCCTCCAAGACCCCTTCCCTTGCCTCACCTGCAACCCCACCTACAAAGCAGCTCTTCCTCTGTGACCTCGGCCTCTTCCCCTCCGATCCCGCTGATCCAGCATACAGAGGGAAGAGGAAGTCCACCCACACAGAGGGGAGTGCCCCTCGCCCCCGGACACCCTCCCCCAGGTGCAGACAGACTGAGGCCCCCACCCGCAAGTCCCCCCGGGCCCGGAAGAGCAAGACCCGCCACCGCCCTGCAGGTCAACCACACACTCTCCTTCCTCCATCCCTCAGGCACCCACAACACAGGTTCCCCCACCACACCCTGCCCCAGGTTCCCCTACCACAGATACACCATCCCCAACATGATTCGGCCTTCTCCACCTACCACTTGCTCTTCCAGCCCCACACCCCCCGCTGCACATGTTTGTGCCACTGGTGTGGAGACCGTGTCCTCCCCCTCTGTCCTGCCCACCTTACCTGAACCCCATTCTACTCCCCTGGAGATGGGCACTGCAGTGGAGTCCACTACCACCCCGTCTGACTTGGGCACTGCAGTGGGGAACCTGTCCACTCCATCTGGCCAGCCCACTGGAGTTGTGCCGGCACCCACACCATCTGACTCATGCCCCCCAGTTGTGCTGGCACACACCATGTCAGACACCTCCACTGCAGTTGTCAGTGACTCTCCAGCACCAGCCACCTTCTGGTGAGCCCTGATCCTGTCCCTGCGGTGCCTGGCCTGCCCCCCCGTATGCCCCTCCGAGGGGAGTGTCCCTGGTTAGTAGCAGTGCAGGCAAGCAAAGGGTGACATCTGCCACTGTCACCCTGTTTGGACTTTAGTCATGGACTGGCCATTGGCCTTTGGGTTTTGTCTGGACTTTCTATTTTCAAATCACATATGCTGAATAAAACTCCTTTCAGTTCTCTAGTGGTTTTGCTTCAGATGTACATGATGTTGAGGATGCTAACCATGCCCTTGCTGCAGTGATGGTGATTTTTGATATCAGGTAAATGAAGTGTTACTGTGAAGGACTCTATGTGGTCCAGGGTGAATGTGTCCTATCCTGGTGTGTAGCCATGTCATCCTTTGCAGCAATATGAGGGTGTCATGTTTTTCATATTTGCCAATGGGATTCCCTACATGTTTTTGCAATATCACATCTGTCTCTTACACCCCTGCACATCAGATGTGCTTGCCATTGTTCAATTTGTCTATTTCCCTGACCGTGTGACCATCTCCACTGGACATGCAAGTTTGGGCATCAATGGGGAAGGACTCATCTGTGGTATCAGTGCAACTTGCTATACATGTGTATTTGATCTGTGCAGAGTGTTAGAGTTGGCATCTTTTGGCGTGTTTCCCCTGACTTTTTGCTTTCTGACTTCCTGGTTTTGACTCTGTTTTTGCTGGTGTAGTGATTCTGCGCACTTTCCTCACTGCTGTCCAGTGGGAAAGTGCAAGTGCTCCTGTATAAAATGTGTTATGGATTAGTGTTTCCATGATTGGCCTATTTGATTTATGTGTCAGTCCCTTGTAAAGTGCACTGAGAGTGCCAGGGCCTATAGATCAAATGCTGTTGGTGGGCTGCAGCACTGGATTGTGCCACCCACGCAAACAGCCCGTAAAGTGTAACTCTGGCCTGCCATTGCAGAGCATGTGTGCAGCCTGGGGCTGCCATGTCGACTTGGCAAGTGCACACACTTGCAAGTCCCTAAACCTTCCCTTTTCTACATGTTAGTCACCCCTAAGGTAGGCCCAAGGTACCCCTGTGGGCAGGGTACATTGTATGTGAAAGGTAGATCATGCCCTGGTGTGTGTGGCATGTCCTGATAGTGAATTACAGCCTATTTCGTTTTTCACTATTGCAAGGCTACCTGTTCCCCATAGGCCAGAATGGGCAGTTTTGATTATTACAGCTTATAATCCTAACTGACCCAGGGAACATGGTAGAAATTCGAGTTTAGTATGCCTGGACTCAGAATGATAAAATGCATCTTTTAGTGAAGTTGGTTTTAACATTCTGTGTTTGAAAATACCACTTTTAGAAAGTGGGTATTTTCTTGTCTAACCATCCAAGCCTGCCTCTGCTAGGTTGTGTATTCCTTGTCTGGAGTGTGAGTGACAGGGGCTGGGGGATGCCAGGAGACAGGGTGAGTCAGCACAGGGCTGAATAGCAAGATCTACATGTAGATGGGTGGGAGGAGATGCACCTGGGACCTGAATAGGGCTGGGCCTTCCCTCCACAATGCTGGCTCCACCTCCTGTGGTGCGTCTGATATCCCTGGCCTGCACTGTGAAAGGAAAGAAGGAGACTTGTCAACAAAGTGCTCCAGGACTGACCAGAACTGGTTTGGACTAGGCAAAGGCCTCTCTGCCTTCAGAGAACAAAGGGAAATTGAGGATAAAAAGGGGGACCCAAACCCCAGAATTTTAGATCTCGCTGGAATCAAGGAACCTGCCAAGAAGAAGAGCTGGAGAGCTGCTAGGAGGAGTACTGCCCCTTTGCTGAGTTATTGCCTTGTTGGGTTGGCCTGCAGTTGCTGCTTCTGTCTTGGGCAGTGAAAGGACTGGACTGAACTTTCTACTACTTGTGCTGAGAATCTCCAAGGGCCTGAAACCGAGCTGGCCTCCTGTTAAAAAGTCTCAGGGACTGCAAAGACTTCCCAACCCTCTGGGTACCGCTTCTGGAACCTCTGTTTCAGTTGCCACAGAGGAAGGGAACCGCAACCGACTCCGTCAACCGACTCCATCGCTGGCCCGGTGTCCTGTTTGCACCGCAGACCGCACCGTCCGCATCTCGCACCGCAACCCTGGTCTCACCGATGACGACGTCAGACGCCATCGCCACCGAGCCGCTGCTTGCACCGTGACCTGTGGGCACCGCAGTTCGCATCGCATCGCTTCACTGTACCAGCCGGACCAGACCGACGCTGTCGCTGCAACTGGCTCAACAATCGTGACCGCATCGCAGTTGGGGCACCGCTCGCACGCTTCGCGACGCACAGCTCCGACTCGCACCGCTGTCCGACGCCAGCTCCCGCACTCCGGCTTGGTCGCCTGCATCGCAACCTGCCAGCACCGCATCGAGGACCGTCTCACCCTGCCCCGCACGCCTTGGACTCACCGACTCCGTCTGCATGATTGTCACCGAGCCGCTGCCTGCACCGCATCGAGAGGACACCGCGCCCTGCACCGCTTCCATCTTGCACCGCAACCGCGACGTACGCCGACCAGCTCGCACACTTCGTGCCCGCCACAGCGAGAAAAGGTACTGTGACCGAGTCTGTTCACGACTCTGCTGGCCCGTATCGACGCGGTCAGCTGGAACTGTTAGAATCTGTGGTTTTCAGCATCACGGTAGACTCGGACGGAGCTACTGACTCGTACGAACTTTGTTTTTGAAATATTCCTGCAAAGAAGAAGTTATCTTGCAACGTAATCATTTTTAAAGTACTGTACTGTGGATTTTTATCGTATTTGGTCTTGTTTTAAAGTATATAAAAATATTGGATATTTTTCTAAACTGGTGTGGTGTCAGTTTGTAGTGCTCACACTGTATTACTGTTGGTTATGTGCAAATGCTTTTACACACGGCCTCTAGAATAAGCCTGACTGCTCGTGCCAAGCTACCAAGGGGGTGAGCAGGGGTTATTTTAGGAGTGTAACTCCCTTACCCTGACTAGGAAGAAGGGTCCCTACTTGGACAAAGGTGCAAGCCCTTGCCAACTAGAGACCCCCATTTCTAACACAGATGATTTCGGTGACACTGCCATGACTAGGCTGATGTGACGAGAGCCTTCATTTTGTGCTAATTGCTGACTGAGTGACCAAGTGTTCTGCTGACATGATAGAGCCCTGCAGAGACAACGTATGGCACAGCTTTCCTTACACAGGAGTGGAGTCCCCTCATGGCAGTGTGTAATTCCGTGACATTGCCTGAGCCCAAGGTGTGTGTTGTGTGAGCATGTCTGTGTATGTTCACTTACATTTTGCTACGCAGGCTGGGGTCCCTAGTGATGTTCCTGTTTGTGATGCTTGCTGAGTTGACCTATGTTCCCCCAAAATCTTCGCCCTGGGTTCTCTGGGATGTGGGTGCATGGCACATTACTGGCCATCAGGGTGTCATCCATAGGTGTGTTTGCTGTCAGGGCTAAGTTTGTGGGCAAACGCAGATGAGACACAGTCAGGATTCCCCTTGGCACTTGTTGGTTACACAAGTCATGTAATTTACAGTTTGTGTTAGCTTTCAGTGATTGTGACACGTTGTGTGTGTTACTGCTGCCACTCCTCGGGGTCAGAGCTGCAATGTTGGAAGTTGTCTATGTGTGTTCTTTGTGGGTGACCTTGGCTTCTTCATTGGTGTGTGACTGTGGCCGGGATCCCATTGGTTGGTGTGGATTTGACGTCATGCCCATGTACAGCGTACTGTGCAGTGTGTCAGACATTCACAAGTCTTGTTGACTGGCCATGTGTGATGGGTATCTCCACCTTAGTTCCCCCCACCACCCCTAGGATTGTCATGGGTGCATGTGCAATGTCACCAGTCCATGTGAGCTTCACTGCTGCACATTGGTGGAGATCAAGGTGTGTGGTGTTGAGTGTGTGCAAATGAGAGTTGTTGCACGGCTAGACCCCTACCTCCATATTGGCCTTGGCTGACAGGCCGTGCTGATTCATTTGTGCTTGTGTAGGTGTGATGGTAGTTAGTTGCTCAGGACACATGACTGTGGTTCACAGTGTGTACGACATCTACCTTTGTCATCACAGTGGGATTATCATGCAGGCCAGTGTCACCACAATGTGGGGTCCCTGGGGGTAGTGCTGTGGTGGGTCTGTCTCTTGCTGTGTTAGTTGCTGTTCCTACCAGCTTGTGTGACATTTGTAATTTGGGCTCCCTCTCATCTAACAATGCCTGATTGCCCACATAGGGGAATCCGATCCATGAGTTACTTTTGTGTGGCACTGTATTGACATCTGTGTAATAGGGATTCAGGCCTCCTCATGTGTTGTGTGGTTGCCTGGGGACACTGGCACACACCCCCATCACCTGTTGTGTTTGATATGCAGTGGAGTCTGCCTGTTTGTGCATTTGCACCACTGCATTGGCATTTCTTTAGTGTGCCATTGGCTGTATGTTGTTTGGTGGCTTTCCCCTGCTGTCCCTGGGACTCCTAGGTCATCAGTCAGCACAATGATCATGGTTTGTATGTCCCATTGCTGCCATGGAATGGTATTTGTTCACCTCACATCTACAGTCTCCCCAGGATATCTACATTTGTGTGTCCATTGGTGCAGATATGTGGGTCTGCATTATGATGGTCACTTCTGTCATTGTGTTATTCGTGAATGTTGACAATGTGAGCCCACATGGGTGATGTTTGTCTGCACATGGCCAAAGCGATGTTTCATTGGCACTGCACTGTTTGCCTCACCCAATCTATGTTGCTATGGGACACAAGCACTACTATGCCACTGATGTGTTTGTTGTTGTGTGACCAGGAATCATCCATGCAGTTTGGCATTTGCAGCTTTTCCCATTACAACACTTACATTTTGGTCACTGTGGTGATTGGGCTTTAGACCCCATTGCCACAATGTTCAAAATGTGCTTCAGCTATGGACCCACACTTACCTTTTGGTCAGTGTGATGATGGGGTGTTAGACCCCATTGCCACAGTGGTCATGGTCTGCTTGCATTGTGGAGGCTACACACATTTATGTGTGACACATGTGATAGGGGGTCACATTGTATGTTCAATGTCATGTTCAGTGTTGTACGCATTTGACACAGACTACACACGCTTGTCATGGTATTGGGGGGGATGTATTTTTCAGACATTCCTTATGTTGGAGTATGCTGGTTGTGTCATGCATTACCCGTCCTATGAGTAGGGGTTGTGTGGGTGGTAGGCATCCAGGCCCCCATGAGTAGGGGAGGTGGTAGTGGTAGGCATCCATCCCCCTATGAGTGGGGATGGTATTAGTGGCAGACATCCATCCCCCTATCAGTGGGGATGGTATTAGTGGCAGGCATCCATCCCCCTATGAGTGGGGAGGGTAGTAGTGACAGGCATCCAGGCCCCCATGAGTAGGGGTGGTGGTAGTGGCAGTCATCCATCCCCCTATGAGTGGGGATGGTATTAGTGGCAGGCATCCATCCCCCTATGAGTGGGGATGGTAGTGGTGGCAGGCATCCATCCCCCTATGAGTGGGGATGGTATTAGTGGCAGGCATTCATCCCCCTATGAGTGGGGATGGTAGTGGTGGCAGGCATCTATCCCCCTATGTGTGGGGATGGTATTAGTGGCAGGCATCCATCCCCCTATGAGTGGGGAGGGTAGTAGTGACAGGCATCCAGGCCCCCATGAGTAGGGGTGGTGGGAGTGGTAGGCATCCATCCCCCTATGAGTGGGGATGGTATTAGTGGTAGGCATCCATCCCCTTATGAGTGGGGATGGTATTAGTGGCAGGCATCCATCCCCTATGAGTGGGGATGGTTGTAGTGACAGGCATCCAGGCCCCCATGAGTAGGGGTGGTGGTAGTGGCAGGCATCCATCCCCCTATGAGTGGGGATGGTATTAGTGGCAGGCATCCATCCCCCTATGAGTGGGGAGGGTAGTAGTGACAGGCATCCAGGCCCCCATGAGTAGGGGTGGTGGTAGTGGTAGGCATCCATCCCCCTATGTGTGGGGATGGTATTAGTGACAGGCATCCATCCCCTATGAGTGGGGATGGTAGTGGTGGCAGGCATCCATCCCCCTATGAGTGGGGATGGTATTAGTGGCAGGCATCCATCCCCCTATGAGTGGGGATGGTAGTGGTGGCATGCATCCATCCCCCTATGTGTGGGGATGGTATTAGTGGCAGCATCCATCCCCCTATGAGTGGGGAGGGTAGTAGTGACAGGCATCCAGGCCCCCATGAGTAGGGGTGGTGGGAGTGGTAGGCATCCATCCCCCTATGAGTGGGGATGGTATTAGTGGTAGGCATCCATCCCCCTATGAGTGGGGATGGTATTAGTGGCAGGCATCTATCCCCCTATGAGTGGGGATGGTAGTGGTGGCAGGCATCCATCCCCCTATGAGTGCGGATGGTATTAGTGGCAGGCATCCATCCCCCTATGAGTGGGGAGGGTAGTAGTGACAGGCATCCAGGCCCCCATGAGTAGGGGTGGTGGTAGTGGCAGGCATCCATCCCCCTATGAGTGGGGATGGTATTAGTGACAGGAATCCAGGCCCCCAAGAGTAGGGGTGGTGGTAGTGGTAGGCATCCATCCCCCTATGTGTGGGGATGGTATTAGTGGCAGGCATCCATCCCCCTATGAGTGGGGATGGTAGTGGTGGCAGGCATCCATCCCCCTATGAGTGGGGATGGTATTAGTGGCAGGCATCCATCCCCCTATGAGTGGGGATGGTAGTGGTGGCAGGCATCCATCCCCCTATGAGTGGGGATGGTATTAGTGGCAGGCATCCGCCCCCCTATGAGTGGGGATGGTGGGAGTGGTAGGCATCCATCCCCCTATGAGTGGGGATGGTATTAGTGGTAGGCATCCATCCCCCTATGAGTGGGGATGGTAGTGGTGGCAGGCATCCATCCCCCTATGAGTGGGGATGGTATTAGTGGCAGGCATCCATCCCCCTATGAGTGGGGATGGTAGTGGTGGCAGGCATCCATCCCCCTATGAGTGGGGATGGTATTAGTGGCAGGCATCCATCCCCCTATGAGTGGGGAGGGTAATAGTGACAGGCATCCAGGCCCCCATGAGTAGGGGTGGTGGTAGTGGTAGGCATCCATCCCCTATGAGTGGGGATGGTATTAGTGGCAGGCATCCATCCCCCTATGAGTGGTGAGGGTAGTAGTGACAGGCATCCAGGCCCCCATGAGTAGGGGTGGTGGGAGTGGTAGGCATCCATCCCCCTATGAGTGGGGATGGTATTAGTGGTAGGCATCCATCCCCTTATGAGTGGGGATGGTATTAGTGGCAGGCATCCATCCCCCTATGAGTGGGGATGGTATTAGTGGTAGGCATCCATCCCCCTATGGGTGTGTATGGCATTGGTGATAGCCATCCCGCCCCTATGGTTCTGCTGTTGCTAGTGTACGTCATTTCTGCATCCCTATGTGTGTGTGACATTTTTCGGGTACGTGTCGTTTGTTTGTGTTGTGGGTGTTTGACTTACCGTCTACGTCGTACGCGTCCGTACCGGTCCCGGTAATAGATGTAGAGTGGTAGGACCTGCGCGATGGGATTCATGGTTGGGTTGTCTCGTTCGGGTTTCTCGTGGCTTGGACTCGTACTCGTCGCTGGCTTGTCCGTCTCGTCGCCGTGGATCGTCTTGTGGCGCGAATCGGAGCTTATGTACAGCTCTCCCGGATGCTCTGACGTGCCGGACGTAGCGACGGGTTCGGCGCGTACGGAAGGCGCATCGTACTCGTCCGGTCGGAAGGTGCTGTGTATTTGCTTCCGTGCGACTCGAATCGGCGTTTACGGATCCGGCTCGGGCGGGGAACAGGAGCTGGAATTGGTGAGTACGGCTCGCTCGGAATCTGGGCTGTTATGCGCATCGTACTTGTTCGTTCGGACGACTGTTCGAATCGGTCGGGAAACACGCGTTCGGCTTGTTTTTTTTCCGGACAAATACTGTTAGGTGCGCTTCCGGACGAGATCGGAATCGGCCCCTCTGTGTGGATAAGAAATCTCTTGCAGAGTTCGTGTAATTGATTGCTATTTCTCATCATTTAAAATACATTTCTAAACATTTGCAGTCAATAATTTAAAAACGTTAACAAACATCCAAAAGTATTCCACAAATGCAAATATATAATTGATGGGCACTTTAGAGTTACCAAGTTTAAAAGTGGAATTGGCTGCTGATTCTTTAGTATTACACACATTTAAGTAAATCAATTTATGCTGCACCAGGAAAGCACCCGACTGTTTAACCTAAGGTGTTGTCACAACAATGATAACTTCTGTATCTCTCATAACAAACTACTCTATTTTTTTACACAGTCCCTCATCAAAAAAATAAAGCAAGATTTTTAATTGAAGTCACCTGACAAAATGAAAATGGAATTGTGAAATTTCGTTCTCAGGTGAAATCGTCATCAAGGTCTTGAAGGCTTACATCAATTCTGAATACCATTTCAGGTGACATACTAAGATCCAATCATATTTACTAAACACAATATGTGCTTTAACATATGAAGTGGCGAATAGGGTTAACAAAATGAACAGACTTCCAGAACGGTCGCTTTCTCTCTTTTAATAAGCATTCTTCGCAAATACCATGATCCCTTTGACATAAGGGCCTGCCTGCAGCCAGGTGTAATGGAACATGCACACTCCATACTTACTCAGAATATGTATCATAAAACCAACAAGCATTGGAAATGCAATTGGTCTCGCATTTGTTGGAGTTGAAGCTATTGGCATTGTAAATGGCAATGTTTTTTACTATTGCAATAGTTATTGTATTTGTTGGAGCTGGTTTAAGACCTGGCTCCGGCTCAATATCCTATGGGCAATTCATTTAATCCCACTAGTCATAAAACACAAAAAATAAATAACATGACCTTACCTATTGTTACCTGGTGCTCATGTCAATTGCTCTAATGCCCTTGACCTACATGTGTGCTACATGAGACTGCAAAAAAACCATAAAATAAATATCTGAAACCTGGAGGCCCACATTCTAATTGGGGTGTTACTTCTCCATAAGCTCCATACCTAGTGTGTCTCCTCTCCTTGTGCCTCACTCCCCTAATCTAACAAAATTGAACGTTCTCAGAAAAAAGCATATAATTGTCAAAAGCCGTTTAGAACTAACTTTTATGTAATATTATGCCTGGCCCTTTGTGGGGAAACAAGCACTAACAAGCTACATAAAGTTCTGCACAAGTGCAAAAATAGAGCAAATTACCTTTGTTGCTTGTGTAAGCAGCAAATTACGAAAACAGAACTGTTTCAGACTAAAGTTTTGCACAAAGGTTACACATGAAGCACACCAATTTGTTCCGTCCAAAGCATCACGGTTTTAACCAAAATTATTAACAGACCAAGTTTTCTTTATAAAAATGTATTAAATACGTAACATATTTTCCAAGCCATATCCTCCTGGTGTATTTTTTGCAATGTTTATCAATTTGTTTCGTCTGTTGCTGCACTGGTCCAAAACGCTTTAAGTAATTTCGGAAGCCAAAGGACTGGCGCAGAAAGCAGTTGTTCTCTTATTAGTACCAGTAAAAGCGTTTGTATTGGATACGTGCATTTACCTAAGATTTCAATCAATCAATCAGGGGAATTGTAAGCGCGCTACTCACCCGTGAGGGTCTCAAGGTGCTGAGGGGGGGGGGAGGGCGCAGATCTGCTTAGCCAAAGAGCCAGGTCTTGAGGGTCTTCCTGAAGGTGTTCAGGGAGGGTGCGCGTCTGATGTCAGCCGGTAGCTCGTTCCAGGTAAGATTTAAGAGGTCACTCAGTAATTATTGACAATTTCCTGGTAAATGTCAAGACTTGGCTTGAAAATGTCATGAAAAGTTAGAAAGACACTGATATTTCCCAAGCATGTCATCAGAGTATGAAGAACAGTGGCTGTTTTCTGAAACCAATATATCTTTGGTCGCCATACTTGGCAGCAACTTTGACTCTGGACATTCTTGCTCGCTATAGACTTAGCAAGATCTGCTATTTCCTGGGGCCACTTCATCATCCCTTACTTACATTATGATGTTTACCATGGCCCACCACATGATGTAAGGAATATGACGAGAAGGATGAAGCTTATAACCAAGTAACAAACCAATTACGTTTCACATACTTCTGCCCTTGAAGTCTGGCTTTTAGAAAAACTGGGCCGTGTGACAACTCGCAACAGGCTCCTGCACAATAAATAATATGATCTAAGCCAGGTATCCACTTCACCGCCAGCCTCCCACACATTGGACGTGGAACAAACATCGAGCACCCTGCTGTGCCAGCACTTTAAACATATTTATAGCTAACAGTTCATACAGTGTTAAGTTTAGCCTCACATTCCTCTACTGTGATGTGCATCTTTCTAGACGAGGAGTGCACAGAAAGCATCAGGTGTAGCGCACTGCCATCCACATAAGGTCCATGCCAACAAAGGCGAGACAAAGCAGTGCCAGAAATACCCCCTGATGCTGAACTCTACCTGTCCGTCAGGCTGCACTAGCGCCTGGTGCTAACATCAACACGCAGACCAGAGAGAAGCTGCAGGGTGAAACGCTGAACACCCACCTCACTGCACTGCCGCACTAATTATCCAGTGTGCAACATGCACTGACCTGACGAAGGGGGTTCAATAAACACGGTGCCTTTGGGATAGTTTGGAAAGGTCTCTGTAAACAAAACCGCACCCCACGAGAAATGCTCATAGCGAAATTAACCCCACCCCAATACCCCAGGGGTTAACTGCACCTCCCTGCAGGGGTTATGATTCAAAATGCAATCCCTCTCGGCTTCTCTGCAGAGCGGGAGACGGCGTCTTATCTAACCCATGCAGCCCAACTTCAGCCCTCGCTCCTGGGCTGTGGGGAGAAGACTGGAGCAGCGCTGCACAGCTTCTAGGCACAGGTGAAACCTGACACAGGCATTCAGCACTGACCCCACGGTGCACACAGATTGGTGGAGCCCAGGTTGCTGTTTACGTTCAATTACAAACAGAGGCAACTCCTACAAGCTGACAAAGTACCCTCACTGCATGTTATGTCAATGCTGTCTTTTCGCGCATGCGTGCTAACATTAATATTAGTCTCCTGATTACTGCAAATGTTAAACAACCACAAACATGATAACGCCGGATTCTTATCTTATCCTAGATCTATCTAAGAATCCTAGGCCGACTGGACCTTTATGACCTGCTGAAAAGTGTAAAGGGGAGAAACCAATTTATTCACAATACATTTCAATTTCCTAAATCTAAACTCACGAAAGGACCACTGACTCCGAATTCAAATTTTGGGGTTTTATTACCAAGCCAAGAATAATTGAGCATACAAGCACCTCATGACGAGGTTAAAGAAATACATAGGCACTAATACAAAATTAATCCTGCGCGCCAATCTAATTCGATGAAGCATAAAAAGGATAAGTATCTCCAAAAATATTAGACACGCAATAACTGATCCAATGTCTAAATTAGTCTTCATTAGTTCTTACAGAAAAATTCATTAATCTGTCCCTACTCTATTACTACTGTGGCGTCCCTACTTAGCATTTTCCAGGCAACATCAAGAAAAGGTGTCAGCTCGTGAAGACTTCCTAAGAAGCACACTCACGTTGCCTGGGTCAATAGCCAAAGCTACCAAACTCTCTCTAAGTTTCCTTCCTCAAGATCGATTCCTTCCTCTACCCTCTAACCTCTCTCTCTCTTCGCATCTCCCTCACTTCTGCCTCTTCCCTCCGGGCACTGTCCCTAATACAAAACCCAAATTCAATAGAACACGCCTCTGACACGCCTCTTCTGGCCAAGCACCTCCAAAAGGTAGTTTTCCACTGAAACCTGTATTCTTCCATCGTCCGTTGGGATGTCCTTGGGTCCCAGGCTTTCTCCAATTATCCACATTCCACGCTACATTCTAGCCGCGCTCCTCCATACCTAACTCCTAAAACAAAAGGCGTCAGTCTAACTAACGAAGTCGATGTCCTTGCACTTGCAACAGGAACATGGGAAAGGAGCAACCTTGCATGCACACAATTTCGCTGACTACCTCTAAATGAGAGCTCGTCCAGGAAAGTACATTTCAGGCCTACAATTCCAGCTAACATAAGAAATACGAATAGGCCTTTCATAGCGAAACGTAAATGAGGCCTTTACACATCACATATTACCTTAATAAACATTACATTTGCAAGCACTATACTTCATCACAATTAAACACAATTAATACATTCTACATATGCGATGCACGTTTAGGTCTAATGCATTATTTCCACACAAACTAAATCATTAGCACTTGCAATGAAAAATAAACAATACATTACCACATTTAAATGCCATGTTACCCTTCACGACCTAATTTCTAACGTTGCATTTGCACATTTCGTTATTACTCACAATTCTAATAACCAATTTTTAGTACAGCATAACATATAGGTGCATATATATACGGGTGCGGACTAACCATGATTATGATGCACCCCTACGATTTTCAGAACATCATGACGCTCTATCAGCTCCCCCCTTTGATGACTAGTGTCATCACCAAAATCACAATTTCATGGAGAAAGAACCGACCTAAACAGAGCTCGTAGCCATCCTTCCCTGTCAGAACTTCTCTAGATTCTTGATATTCTCATAGTGACTGTCCTGCAGTCTAGCCATCCTTATCGCTTGTTCCCTAAGGGACCTTCAACTTAGTTCGCCTTGTACCACTGATAAGCCCTACCAAATCCCCACAAGCAAACCACACAAACCACAATGATAATAATAGGCTTCAGAATGTAACCAAGAATACCCTTTCCCAAATTCGCAAACCAATTTTCCACTCTACCAAATCCTTTTCCAACTTTTTCCCAAACTCCTTCTTCAGTCAGATCCTGGATCTCATGATGGATCACAGTGATGTTACTTATATATTTCTCCAGATCTTTACTGTTATCTGGTATATAAGTACAGCACTCTTGAACCTTCAACATTTTACAGACTCCGCCCTCTTTTGCCAGCAACACATCTAAAGCTAGATGGTTCTGCATCACCATCGTCCTTATCGACAACATCTCCCCATCAACAAGTATCAGCGACTTAGCTGTATTCGTACACAACTTATCCACAACAGTCGCCAGCTTCCTAATCTTCACATCGTTCAGAATCACTCCCAAACTTGGTATTGCTGCTCCAAAAATATCTCCAATCATTGCTCCTGCACTTACATCTCTCCTTGCTCTAGAATGCTTTTCACCTTCCAAAAGTCCTAATTCGTCTGCGTGGTAGATTTTTGGAAAAATAATCCCCAAGTAGCAAGTACTGTACCAATTCGCAGGCAATCTCACATAAGCATTCTTTCCACACACACGTAATAGACTGTTGGCACCACTTGTACCGAACCTTGCAAAAAATTCTTTGCTGACTCTTCCATCGTAAAAACATGATCACATGCACTCTGTCCCACATAGACCATATCATAATAGGTCTGGACACGTTTCACACACAACTTCCCCTTCTGCACCAGGTCCAATGCTATAGGACCATAGCTCCCCTTGGCTCTGTGTGTTCTCTCCTCCTCCGTCCAATCTACTGGACTTTCTCCCGTGTGAAGTGTTTGTGTTAACTGTCTATATCTATCTTCTACCTGATCTACAAAATGCTTCTCCACACTTGTTAATGAACATGTTAAGTTATGCCTATGGGCATATGCGGTATCTAACGTTACATTTGGTATGAAATACTTCCCAATTCTATCTTCCTGTTTGTAATAATCATACTTGTTCAGGTGCTTGTAAGCTGGTACCTCAGAAAGCACTGCATCATAATTGGAAAAGAAATACTCATAATGACCTCTTCCATAAAACATACTAAGCAACAAACTACATGTAATTCTTACGTCAGTGGAAGATGGTGATACTTAATACCCTCGTCCACTGAGGCAGGCAACTGCATACAAACATAACAATCTTTCGCATCCATCACTTCAACATACTCATATAGCAGCTTGACATACGCATTAAGCTTAAAATCACCTCTAGACAAATCTATATGCAATCTACGACTATTTTTATCTAGCATAGCTCTTTCAGCTCCTATGGTGTCCTCTTTCTTGATAGAAGTACTAGGTGTAGGTGTCCCTTTCACCACTATGACTTCTACCTCATGTGGAACAGAAAATGATACTATGATAACTATGAATATAGAAACTATTACTCCTACTATAAATGTGCCTATTATCCACTTGGATCTACGGTTCGGATTTCCAGCCTCCATTCTCGTTGTCGGGTTGGTTTCCAGCAGCCAAACACTTAGAGTCCTTTCTCCACCACAGATGCTGTTTACCAGTTCAAACACCACTCCGGAGATACTGGAAATTCCCTTACAATACTTTCAATTCTTTATTTACACAGTCCAAAAAGATTTCCTTAGCCCTCTTTCTTCTTCTTCGGAAAGTCCCTAAATTTCTTCTTCTTCCTCTCGGGCCTAGGTTATCTTCTTTTGGAATGCTTATTTACAGGATACAGTTCATTCACAATCGACAATAAGTTCTGATCCAATCGCAGCTAATACATGATGCAATATTTCAAGACGAACATCCACCAATTGATGAGATGGCGGTTCAAATCCAAATGTCGGAAAAACCAATCTGTGCAGTATCAGGATTCGCACCTTGCTCAAGACTGGAGGTTTCGGAACCGTGATTGTCAACACCCCTTCGATCTCAAGTCCTGGAACTAACATTCCCACATTGATTTTCAGTAGAGGATTCCTGCTGATCACCCTCACGGACCTCAGTCTCTCTGAACTCACTACTCCCGGCATCAGATACTGTGTAAGTCCACTCCGGGGCAGCGTATCTCTGGCAAGGCACTCTTGTCCTTCTCGATTTTCTCAGGCCTTCCTGAGCTTGCTCTTCTTCACTCGCTTCCGACTCGGAGACCTCGGACACAGGGGCAAGAACTCTCTCGGGAGCCAGTCTCAGATTCAGCCTTCTCTGTCTCTCGGGCCACGCTTCTCCTGCTCTTCTAGCCCTTCTGCTTTCCTCTTGATCACCCTGCACACCACTTCCTTCCGCTGATTCTGACTCTGCACCACTCACGACATGCCCTTCTTCCTCAGAGTCAATATCTGGGTTATGTGTAGCATAACCCTCCTCAGCTCCTTCTGGTGAGCAACCAGCTTCGTCAGCAACCCTTACAGCTTGGCTTGTCCCCTCTCGTGGCCCTGCTGCCACAGCTGGATTTTCATTCACGAGAGGAGCTGTTTCTTCCGAGGGTGCTGAAACTCTGCGGGTGTGGGAGGCATGCACCCAGTTTAGCAATCCTCCGCACTTTACTGATGTGTTCGTTACCAGTCTTACTTGGTAAGGGCCTCGCCAACGAGCATCCAGGCAGCTCTTCCTCACATGCTTGTGGACAAGCACCCAATCACCTGGGCATAGGTCGTGGCACAGATCACTCGAAGCCGGAACAGCGGCAGCTTGCACCTGCTGAGACACAGAATGGACCACATCAGCTAGTCCTTTGCATTAATCAAGGATTAAGACATCAGTGATGTTTATCAAAGCGGTGGCTGGTACTGCTGGCAATCGCATCGCCCTCCCCATGAGTATCTCGTGCGGTGATAACCCAGTCCTCCTGTCTGGGACATTGCGAACACTCATTAACACTAGGGGCAAAGCTTCGGGCCACTTCAGAGATGTAGATGAACACACTTTTGCCATCCGTGCTTTCAAAGTCCCATTAATCTGCTCCACTATCCCAGAAGCCTCTGGTCGATAGCTACAATGGAGTCTCTGATCAACATTCAAAGCAGCGCAAAGCAACTTCATGATCTCGCTGTGGAAGTGTGTTCCTCTATCCGACTCCAACGAGGTTGGAAAACCGAACCTTGAGATCAACTCCCTCAAGAGCAGCTTCGCTACTGTGAGGGTGTCACACCTTCGTGTTGGGTACGCTTCCACCCACCGTGAAAAAACACACACTACCACTAAAATTTACCTCAACCCATTGCACCTAGGCATCTCAAGGAAATCTAGCTGCATCCTATTGAAAGGTCCCCCCGACCTCCCAATGTGACTCAATGTAACCACAGTTTTCTTTCCAGCATTCATCTGTTGACACGTAACACACCTCTTGTATAATGCTTCAGCAACCGCACGAAACCGTGGGTTATACCACGTCTGTCTGAACACTCGCACCATCGCATCCCTTCCAAGATGCACAGCACCATGAATTTGTCTAGCCATCGGGTTCAGCAAACCCTCAGGTAGCACTGCTCGACCATCACTTGAAACCCAAATGTCAACTTCCCCTTTCACACATCCTGATTTGATCCACATCTCCTCTTCCTGCTCTGAAACCTCTCCCTGCAGGCGCTTGAGTTCCTCCCAAGTGTCTGCCATGGCTAGCATCATGCTGAGCTCGGTTCTTTCTTGGCTCTCTCCTGTGTAGTCTCCAGTGAATATGCATCCTTGTTCAGCACAGAAACGTGCAACTTCATCAGCATACCTATTACCAAGAGAAACAAAATCAGTTCCCCTCCCATGGGCTGCACATTTCACTACAGCAATTTCCTTGGGACATTGTAATGCTTCTAGCAACTGTCTCACATATTCTCCATTTCTAATGGGTGAACCTGATGATGTCATGTAACCTCTCTGAGACCATAGCTGTCCGAAATCATGAACCACACCGAACCCATACTGGCTGTCGGTGTAGATAGTGATTCGGATTTGATCAGCCGCCAAACAGGCACGCGTCAGGGCAATTATTTCGGCCACTTGTGCAGGGTATACTCCTTCTAAACAAGCAGCTTCAACCACTCCAGTGATAGTACATACAGAAACGCTGCTCTCAAATGACCCACATTGTCCCTTAAGCATGAACCATCGACAAAGAAAATTTCATCAGGGTCAGACAGAGGTTCATCAACAATGTCAGGTCTCGGGTTGGTGCAAAGTTCAATCACATCAAGACAGTCATGGTCTTCACAATATTCATCGTCTGTATTTGGTAATGGCATCAGTGTGGCTGGATTTAAAACAGAACACCTTTTCAGAGTCACATTCTCTGCTGCAAGTATGACTTGCTCGTAGCGTGTGAGTCTATTGTTTGTCAGGTGCTGTGTTTTAGTCCTTGTCATCAACAGTTCAACAGAATGAGGAACATGAACTATCAACGGGTGACCCATAACAATGCTTTCACATCTCTCAATGCTGACACCGGCTGCAGCAACGGATTTGAGACATCCGGGCAACGCTGAAGCTACTGGATCTAAAGTAGCTGAAAAATAGGCAACTGGTCTATGGACACCTCCATGGCTCTGAGCCAAAACTGACAATGCACAACCTTCTCACTCATAACAGAACAATGAAAAGGATTTATTGTAGTCAGGCATCCCTAAAGCCGGAGCACGGCACAGGCCCTCTCTCAGCTCCAGAAACGCTACCAAACAGTCGTGGTCCCATGGTACCGGATCACTCACATCCTTGTGTGTCAGCCTCTGCAAAGGCTTCGCCTTCAACGAGAAATTTGGAATCCATTGGCGGCAGTAGCCAACCATTCCCAGGAACATTCGGACTTCCTTTTGAGTGGTAGGCACGGTCATATTCATGATCGCCTCAATTCGATCTGGTGACACCTTCCTCTTGCCTTTCTCGATTCGATGACCCAAGTACTGTACCTCACTCAGACAGTACTGCAACTTATTTGGAGACACCTTGTGTCCATTCTCTGCCAAATGATTCAGTAAGGCAATCGTGTCAACCCGGGAAGCATCCTCCGTTTCTGATGCAATAAGGAGGTCATCGATGTACTGCACGAGAACTGAGTTCTGCGGCAATACAAGACTCTCAAGGTTCTTTTTCAAGATCTGATTAAAGATCGACGGACTCTCTGTATACCCTTGAGGGATACGACACCACGTTAACACACGATTTTCCAGCCGGAAAGCAAATAAATATTGTCTCTCCTAGTGGAGGGGTATCGAAAAGAAGGCTTGACACAAGTCAATCACAGGAAACCATTCAGCCTCGCATGGAATCTGGAATAGTATCACTGATGGATTCGGTACCACTGGACAACATGGAACAACAATTGTGTTGACCTTTCGCAGGTCCTGTACGATTCTGAATTTCCCGCTTGGTTTCTGCAATCCCATAATGGGTGAGTTACATGGACTGCCCATTATCTCCTTCAGGATGCCCTGCTTAATCATTGACTCAATTACAGGTTTGATCCCTGCGATCGTTTCTGGTGACAGATTGTACTGGGGCATTCTCGGGAACTCAGCATTCGGCTTAACCTGAATCTTAACTGGTTCTACGCCCTTGATCAATCCGATCTCTTCTCCTGTGAAATCCCACACAGCCAATGAGACGGAGTCTCGTAAGTCAAGTGGAAGCTCTTCCACTGTCAGCACAGGATACATCTCTATACACAAATGCTGATTTGCAACCTTAAAGGTGGCATCATCGTCCTTCGTCTGTACTTCCACTCCCTTGGGCGTGCAGTAGATGGTACAATTCAACTTGCACAAAAGATCTCTCCCTAACAAACAGACTGGACTCGAGTCGCACACCACGAACTGGTGTCGATCTCGGAAAGTTCCTATTCTTACAGGAATCGGCTCAGTCAATGGATTTGTCATCTTCTTATTCTCCACTCCTACAACTTGGCTCGATTTTCCCGAGAGGGGTAGGTTGGGAACTACTGCAGATCTCACAGTAGAACAGGTAGCACCAGTATCAACCAAAAAGGTGGTAGGATGACCGTCAACATCTGCCTCTACAAACGGTCCCCTCTGGTCTACCTCTAAGACTGCCCCAAGAGTGCAGTCTTCCTCCCCCCCTCAGGCACCGTCATGCCAACGGGTCTAAGCTGTACTCGTCATAGTCCTCGAAAAGGGGCATCTGCTGGTACGTTCGGGTTCCCTGCGGAATCCTCGGAGGTTGCGCAACTTGTACCTGCGGGGCTAATGTCCCCCCTTGCATGGATCTGGGTCTCGTTACTGTATTAACGACCTCAGGTACCTGCACTATCTCTGCCTCTTGTTGTACTTGGTTTGCTGGATTCGATCTACACTCGCGTTTCTAATGCCCGATCTTGTGACAAAAGTGACACGCAGTGGTCTTTTTCAGTGTTGTCACATCCATTCCTGTCTTGGGGTCTACAGGTTTCCCTCTCCCTTGACCCTGCACATTCTGGGTCCCTCCTTGGTTGTTTCCCTGCCTTCTCCCCAGCGTCCCTCCATTGGGCTGTGTCTGGTGTTCCCTGTCTGCTGTCTGCATCTGGACTAGCATCAGCTTGTCCTTAAGCTTCCTATGTTTCGAGTCCACTTCATCGCTGCAGTACCTGGCATACCGCAGTATTTCGTCCACTGACTTGTTCTGCCAGCAGATCAGGTGTTGCTGAATCATGAAACTAATTTCTGATCTTAGACCTAAGACGAACTTAGACACAAACTGTCCCATGTCTTTGGGGTCTAAGGTGTCTAACCCACTGTACTGCTTAAAGGCTTGCAAGAGCCTCTCGTAATATTCATGTACAGATTCCTTCGGCTCCTGAACAGTTCGATCTATCTTGACCCAATCAATATCTTGTGGCGAGATTTTAGATTTCAGCCATGTGATCACCTGCTCAAACTTTTTCATAACAATAGGTGATGAACCATTGGTAACAGAATCCCTGTCTGGTTCTGAAGTCGGCCAATCAATGGCAACCTTACAAGCTGCCCACAAATCACTTGGTACTACGATATCAAACAATGTATTCAAGTCGACCCACAACACTTTCGAGATCTTGACAAAACGATCGACCTGCTTGTACCATTCGACAGGCTTCTCCCTCAGCCGAGGAAACTCATTTGTAAATGCTGCCAAATCACCTCTACTCCAAGGCACATGCACATACCCTCAATTCTGTACCTCTCGTAAAGGATAATTCCCTACTCCTGCCATCCCCCCTCCTGGAGGTGGTGTCTCTCCTACACTCTTTTTGGTATTCTTCTTCTTGGACCATTTTTCCTCCCACTTGTCAAGCATGTTCCATGTCGTATCCCCACAATCAGTTCTCGAATGTGAGTCCTCAGCCCTATCACTCTTTTCTCTTCCAGTTCCTGATCACTGTACTGTAACCTATGGTTTCCATGCAGTGTCTTAGTCTTCGATAAATCCACCTCGTGTCTTTTTGCCAACTCTGTCAGTTTCTCATGTGCCAACCTCGCTTTACGAGTTACGTCTTTTGCTACAAACAGTAACTCATCTGGCTCATAAAGCTCTACTCTTCCTAAAGGCAAGTTGCCACTAATAATCTCATCTACTTCAACCTTCAACCTCACCACATCCAACGTGTTTGCTCTTATAGCAGCTTTTAGCGTCCCTCTACTAGATGTACCACTCGATTCCTCATTCTCACTACTCTGATCTCCGCATTGATTCCCTTCCTTCATTCTCCTAAGGATTGGTCGGCTTCCTGAGTCTCCGCGATCCCAATCTCCTGCCATCCTATCACTCTGATTCCTCACTGGTGGTTCCCACATCCTTAAATCAGATTTCGAATCGGCCAAGGACCTTGGTCTCGCCGTTCTTACTTCCACCGGTCCTCTAGAGGAATCTACAGTGGCTGCTGGCAATGGCGTACTCGATTCTATGGGTCTCGGAAGGTGAGCTATCCCACTCACTATGTCATTCCCTCCAGAGCTAGTCCCTTCACTTCCCGCAGTCTGCGTTAGTCTTCCCTCACTCACTCGATCTGGGTCATATACTGACACTATGGGGCCAATAGTAACCAGCACTGTAAGAGCATCCGGTAACCTGGTAACACCTGTAGCTCCATTCGTATCGGAATTTGCTGGTGTCTGGGTCCTCATTCCTTCCGTTCCTGTTGAGATCCTCCCTACTACTCTCACTCTAGGTTGGGTCTGCGAGTCTCCAGTCCCTTCGGCTGGAGCCGATTTTCCGTCTTCTGAATCTGGGTTGAATGGAGGTGGTCTCTCTGATAGTAACCTATCTAACAGGCTGTCATCTGTATCACTGTCGTCTTTTTCGTCCCACTTCTTCTGGGCCTCTCCTACTTTTATCATCAGTGGAAACAGCCTATCCCCCTCAATAGTTTCCACCCTCCATCTTTTCTCCAGTGCGTCCCACCTCGCATCTTGAAATGCCCTGATTGACTTTTTCACTCTTTCCTGACTTCGGTCTCTTTTCCTGTCATGTGCTGCTCTGATCCATGCATGTAGTGCCTAGAACTGCGTCGGTCTAGGTAGGGGTCGCAATGAAGACATCACCGACTTCAACTGATACAACACTTCCAAACTGAAAGTACCATACCGTGGGAAAGCCAATTCTCCCTCCTTCCTAGTCATTTTATACCAATTTTCAAGCCAAATTATAGTATGTAATCCCACATTATTAGCCATGTAATGGGCTGGAGTATCCTCGGGCGGGGCTTCTTCTCCTCCCCGAGTAACCACCCTTCTATCTCCTCTACACATATCTCGTAAAACTTTCAAACATTTCATGATAAAATCGCTTTCTTTTACTCTCAGTGTTTCGTTTTACTTCCTGATATTAATCCACCAATACGAGCGCGTCTTCACACCAACCGGCCTATCGCAGCACGACACTTCCTGACGTCACTCTTCCTCCGCATACAGCAGTTCCCCTCCTTTTCAATGAATCTCTCACACTCTCATGCGTCTCTTTCACACTCTGAAATAACTGTTTGTCCACCAAACGACCGAACAGTGACTTCTCTGACTGTCTGTCCACCAACGACCGGACAGTCTCATAAATTGTCGACCTCACTCTGGCAACCGTCTGTCTGCGAAACGACCGGACAACTTCCTCTGACTATCTGCCCACGTACGGCCGGACAGTCATGTACTTACTCGATAGGATCCAATCGCTCAATGTTCCACATACAGTAACCCACGACCTGCGTCGATTACTCACGCACTCACGCACAGGTTTCCCTATCACTGGTGGGTCAGTCAACGACGTCTCATGACTCCCACAATCTCTGGTCAGACAATTTCTACTCTGGGTGTCTTCTACACCACAATCTCTTTATCCCGGGATATCAAAATCAAATCTCAAGGACCGCGCGCGCTCACAGTCCGAAACCACAATCTCTCGACTCTCACTCCAACTCCGCAAGACATCACACAATCAAAATAACACCGCAATCTAACAACACACATCCCTATTCATACTCACTCTCTCACGAACTGCTGCTGCTTCTGCCGCACCGTCACTCTCCACCGATTTCCATCGAACACCGTCGTCCTCCGCTCACGATCCACCGGATCACCATCACTCGGGCTCTGTAGGCTAAATAACTATCCTACTCTACTTCTCCCCTTACTACAGAGGTAACCATCCTACTCTGCTACCAACTGATAACGCCGGATTCTTATCTTATCCTAGATCTATCTAAGAATCCTAGGCCGACTGGACCTTTATTACCTGCTGAAAAGTGTAAAGGGGAGAAACCAATTTATTCACAATACATTTCAATTTCCTAAATCTAAACTCACGAAAGGACCACTGACTCCGAAATCAAATTTTGGGGTTTTATTACCAAGCCAAGAATAATTGAGCATACAAGCACCTCATGACGAGGTTAAAGAAATACATAGGCACTAATACAAAATTCCTCCTGCGCACCAATCTAATTCGATGAAGCATAAAAAGGATAAGTATCTCCAAAAATATTAGACACGCAATAACTGATCCAATGTCTAAATTAATCTTCATTAGTTCTTACAGAAAAATTCATTAATCTGTCCCTACTCTATTACTACTGTGGCGTCCCTACTTAGCATTTTCCAGGCAAGATCAAGAAAAGGTGTCAGCTCGTGAAGACTTCCTAAGAAGCACACTCACGTTGCCTGGGTCAATAGCCAAAGCTACCAAACTCTCTCTAAGTTTCCTTCCTCAAGATCGATTCCTTCCTCTACCCTCTAACCTCTCTCTCTCTTCGCATCTCCCTCACTTCTGCCTCTTCCCTCCGGGCACTGTCCCAAATACAAAACCCAAATTCAATAGAACACGCCTCTGAAACGCCTCTTCTGGCCAAGCACCTCCAAAAGGTAGTTTTCCACTGAAACCTGTATTCTTCCATCGTCCGTTGGGATGTCGTTGGGTCCCAGGCTTTCTCCAATTATCCACATTCCACGCTACATTGCAGCCGCACTCCTCCATACATAACTCCTAAAACAAAAGGCGTCAGTCTAACTAACAAAGTCGATGTCCTTGCACCTGCAACAGGAACATGAGAAAGGAGCAACCTTGCATGCACACAATTTCGCTGACTACCTCTAAATGAGAGCTCGTCCAGGAAAGTACATGTCAGGCCTACAATTCCAGCTAACATAAGAAATACGAATAGGCCTTTCATAGCGAAACGTAAATGAGGCCTTTACACATCACATATTACCTTAATAAACATTACATTTGCAAGCACTATACTTCATCACAATTAAACACAATTAATAAATTCTACATATGCGATGCAAGTTTAGGTCTAATGCATTATTTCCACACAAACTAAATCATTAGCAATTGCAATGAAAAATAAACAATACATTACCACATTTAAATGCCATGTTACCCTTCACGACCTAATTTTTAACGTTGCATTTGCACATTTCGTTATTACTCACAATTCTAATAACCAATTTTTAGTACAGCATAACATATAGGTGCATATATATACGGGTGCGGACTAACCATGATTATGATGCACCCCTACGATTTTTCGAACATCATGACGCTCTATCAAACCCCTTTGAATAGTGTTAGCAAAACACAAGGGGCCTGATTCACAGAACTAACTTACGTCAAAAACGTAAACGTAAACGTAAAGTTAGTACTTTTTAGGTATTCACAGAATACACTTACTCATTTTGGTATTCACAGAATGAACTTACTCATTTCGGTATTCACAGAAGTTAGTAGTCCTAAATTTACGTTTTTGACAGTACTTTTTAGGTATTCACAGAATACACTTACTCATTTCGGTATTCACAGAATGAACTTACTCATTTCGGTATTCACAGAAGTTAGTAGTCCTAACTTTAGGACTACTAACTTCTGTGAATACCGAAATGAGTAAGTTCATTCTGTGAATACCAAAATGAGTAAGTGTATTCTGTGAATACCTAAAAGTACTAACTTTACGTTTACGTTTACGTTTTTGACGTAAGTTAGTTCTGTGAATCAGGCCCAAGATAAATAATGCCATATCATTTTGAATAATGTTTCTTTTATTGCTCCCCTCAGTCGCTCTCCGTTTAGTGTTTGCAATATAACAGTGTGGGCATATTGATTTCAGGCGTTAAGCGGCAAAGAGAAAACAAGTAGTGTGACACAAAAATAAAAGTTAAACAAATCGTGGCAAAAGGCACAGCTGCCATAATTACAGATAAAGCGCTGCTTGACACCACAAGTAAAACAGTAGTGGTGGGGTCCTTCGAGCAGTGTGGGAGCGAAGAGAGCTGAAGGAGCCAACGCTGTCTCTGCTCCTTGTCACGGGATCTTAAAAAAAAGAGAGCCGTGCAGAAAGAAAGGCACGTGCCGTAGTTCGCAGCCGGCAACGGAAGACTCAAGCACCACAAAGCCCAACGCAGCGCTCGGTGAAAGGAGCTCACAAAATCCGAAATATTAGCATCTAACTGAAAACGGGAACTGCTGCCCAGCAGAGAAAGAAGAAAGCGGAGTTTGGTTTGGCAGAGTCCGGCCCTCCTGTTTTTTAATTGCGCTTTTTTCAGCAACAAAGGAGCCAGTTAAAGCGACAGTACTAGCTTTGAGCTTCTTGCACTCTCGAGACCCTCAGCAGACCAGAGCACTAGTCAGCGACCTCGCTGGGTTTGTGAGCATCGGAGGGGTGAACTTGCTTTGTTTGCACCCTGCCTGCTGGGGAGTTTCGCAGCGGCAATTCAAAAGCCTGGGCTGCGGGGAGGGATCTTAAATGCCATAGATGCAAGACGCTGCAGGCGCTGTGCCAAAAAAATAAAGGTGCGTGGCTGCCATAGTGTGTGATGTAGCACGCGATGTGAAGCACTGAGCATGACTTCAAACGTTGTCGTGCCTGAAGTAGGAGAAACTCAATCGCGAAAATGGTGCTTACAAGAGTAAATAACACGTACCTGAGTAACAACCAAGTAAAGGGGCCAGTAGCCATGGGAGGTTACAAATGACCACACGGCCGTACTTAGGAGGGACTAACAAGCCTATTAACCAATCAGAAGCCTGCATTTATGAAGGACAAAGACACAAGCCAATGAAAAATATGGGCAGGGGAGTGGGCGGGGCTTCTCTCCCGTACTGAACTACCCCAGATCTTCCCTAGAGCAGCGCTTGCGCGCTGACTCTAGGCTCGACCTAAAAACGGCAATAGTTTTATATCTATGGATGTTCAATACAATGATGCCTGGCTTTTCAGTCTGCCCTAATCCCTAAGAAATGTCAGTGAAACCTCTTCTAGTTATTGCATTATTGTGTGGCATAGGCAAATCTAAACAGTGTGGGTGTGATGACAATAGGTTATCCGTGAACACATCAATTGTAGTCTCTCAATAGCTACATTCTTTGTAGGACTATTTTGCCTTCTACCTATGTTATCTCTTAATGATTGATTCTCCTTTTGGAATCAAAACTCTGCCTACCTGGGCACAAAGTCAAAATGGTGGGTTAAAATTGAAATTTCAATGGGAGTGGCAATCCCTTTATAAGTTAATATGCGCTTTCAAAACCAGCTTTGAAAAGTGCATCTTTTGCATAACATCAACTTCCGTTTACCCTTTCTTATAAATTAAATTAGAGAGTTGGGTCACTGGAGATCTGATCAAACTCTCAATGGGTCATGGTAACACAGTGATTGTGAGTATTGCCCTTGGGGGAATTGGAAATTTTGGCAACACAGACTGGAATTTATAATATTGATAAAAATGGCAGATGTGTTTGCAGCCTTTGTTTGATTTCTTAGATCTATAACCCCATTGGCAGTTGTTTTCCTAAATGATAAATTCCCAGCTTCATTAGACTGTGTAGGACTCCATCCACCTCTGACAGTCTGGTACCATTAACCTACCACACCTTATTCGTAAATGCAGGCATCTTCCTCTTGCCGGTCTTTAATACTTATGGGGTGTCTCAGGCTGGTGCTATTATTAATTTGGCCAACAAATGTGTATGCACACAATCAAAAGACCAGTGTCTACAGTAATATTTCACTGCTTTGAGCACCAGCTTTGGAAAGGGGGAGACATACACATTAGAGAAAATGAAAGACTCCTACATACCCTACAATGTTTTTTGCATTAGCTTCAGCAAATGTTTCATCAACACAACGGAGGTCTCAAACATGTTAAACGAATTTGACAACGTTGCTTTAGTTAATACCACATGAAAACAATTAACTGCATTCAATGGCTCTAATTTAGAAGTTACAGGGTGCACATGCTTTATTAAATTAGAGAAATCCATCTCATCAGCTGCAAAGTTCAGAGCAGCTGCTTCAACACCCTCTATGATGAGCTAAGGTGAGGGAGGTAAATGCGGACACTTTACGCTCATGTCGTCTGGATCGTTAGACGGCTCCTTTAACGGTGTAACAGACAGATTAGTGGGGACTGTAGATTGAATTAAACCACTTACTTCAGAACTTTAGATTGTTTACAAATGTTTGCTGGCTTGATATATTTATAACAAATTTCTGCCATGATGAAGCCATGGGGCATTGGGGATTGGATGGCAGGGAAAGCACAGCAAACATATGGTTGGAATGATTCATACACATAGGGGCAGATTTACAATGAACTAACGCAGCGCGGTGTAGCAAGTCATTTTGCTGCGCCATGCTGCGTTAGTTTGGAAGCACAGGAATGCGAAATATTTACAACAATATGTCGCATCTCTACACTTCCCCCAGCGCTGGCGCACAAACTGCTGCCATGCGCCGACTCAGACACCCTTGCACCATGGTGGAAGCCAGGGCACAACCAAGAGCCATTCATGTGGAAAGCGTGCTTTTACACTCTAGGTAATACCACTTTGTCCACCTACATTTAAAGTGCGAGTAGTTGGAGGCAAGCTTTAACAAAGCCATTTATTGTGCTTAGCGGTTGCAGTGTACAAAGCAGCACTTAAGAAGGCCTGTGTAGACTGGACAAAGATCAACACTTAGCGTGCAATATTTATACAAACTCAAATCAGGGCTACGTGACTCCTACAAATTTTCACACATTTTTTCACGGTATTCAATATTTACCTTGTTTGAATACAATGGGGCCGATTACGATGCTGGTTGGAAAGCCTCCAACCTATAGTCGGAAGCTTTCCGATCGCGGTCGGAGGCTTTCCGACCAACACGGTCGGTTTGTGGTCTGACCGCCAAATTACAATGTTGGCGGTCGGAGCGTTAACCGGCAAGTCATTCCGACGCGGTTCCGACTGGCTCTCGGAGTCTTCCGGCCGGTCGGACCCGCACCGTAATCCCATATGGACGGCATTTCCGTCGTGGGGATTACGATGTCGGTGATGCTGTTGGAAAGCGACCTTGGGGGCCCTTGCCTCCATGGCCTACGGTTGGTACCGAGGGGGTACCTAGGGTGCACCCATGTAAATCTCTGCACTGTGTGGCAGGCACCATGGGGTCTCTTCCACAGGGTGCAGGGTTTTACACACACCCCCATTTCTTTATGGGAGTGTATTACAGCCAGTTTACGGCCATAGCACAAGCTCCCATAGAGAAATGGGAGTATGCGACCGAACAGTGTTCGGTCGCATCGTAATCAGGCGGTCGGAACCACCGATCGGAGGTCGGTCTGTCCCATTTCCACCACGGTGTCGGTCGGAGGAAACTCAGACCGACATCATAATGGGCCCCCATGTCTCTTATTTTTGAACATATTGAGATGTTCAATACTCACCACTAATTTGGGTATTTGGTGGCACAACGTGATAGGTGCCACTGATTTTTTAAAACCATAATCTGTCTTTGTATTCTAACAGGTCAAATGACAGTGGATCCACTTTGAACCTCACAATGGATCACTGATTGTTTTTGTATTTGTCCTTCTATAAGAATGCTCGTGCAGCAGAAGCATTTCTCACAGGACCTGACGAATGCCAATGTAACTATTCTGAGGGTTTAAAATGCAGAAACATGTTGACCTACACTAAGTGGCACACTTAAGCAGGGTTAATCAACCTCTGCAGTGTCTTTTCTTTTAACCCTGACCCAGGAATGCATAAATAAAGTTGCACGCTTGTCCTGGAGTCAGTTTTAATCACCATATGACTTTTTTCACCCTCTGCATACCTCACCACCCTTTAGTTCACCACAGGGTTTCTACTACTCTCCTCCTTCTCAGTGAGAGAGTTGCAGCAAACACCGTGATCAGCTGTCAAGATGTGAGGAGATTCCTAATGATGAAGCAAGCCACCTCTGGTGGGTGAGGGAGTTCGTTCTTTAAAAAGAATATCCCCATTCATCTAGGTTACATTCTTTCTTTACCTCTCTAAGACCCAGGTGTTTTTTCTATGTGACAGTGAATACGATTTGGAGTGAACACCTGCAGGTCTATAACTCTCCACTGGCCCTCCTTTGTGTTGACAGGAAATGATTCCCCATGTATTTCCTCTACATGCTAAAAGAGGAGAAAATGGCAGAAGTTACCAGATATGTTAATATAGATAATTCATTGGTATGTATGACAAACTGTACTGCTGTAATATACCCGAATATTAGTTTTAATGCACAAGCTTAGCTAATTCGTTGCATTCACTAACCCTCAGCGCAATACTGAATGGCATGTCAGGAAAAGAAAAAATATATAAAATACATTAGTGGGATCTCATCTGTAAATTTCAGAAACAAACATTAACCTTTTGTTGTTGAACATATAGGGCCTGATTCACAAAGGTAACTTACACTTTTGAGTAAGTTTGCACTTTGAGTAAGATCACAATATGTCGGTAGTCACAAACAGCACTTTTATAGTAACTTAAACTTTGTAGAAGCTTATATTTTTGTAGTAAGTCCAGCACTAAACATAACCACCCCATGGGTCTCCAACCTTTTCTGCAATAAAAGCTACTTTTGTTCAATGAAAACCATCCAGAGCTACTAATGTGAGTGATCTGATAGTGACTACACCATCAAAGATTGTCAGCAGTGATCACATTAGTACATTAGGCAGAGTTGCAAGCAGTAAAACAAAATAAAAACACTATTAATTTGGAATAAATCTACATGGTTAATATATAACAGCCCTAGCTGCAATCCATATGGCACCAACGTAATACTATGAGTAATAAATCTCTCCAACTTAGATAATAGCTTTAAATTCATTTTGAAAATGTAACCATATTTCTCCAAGCATCAGTTTGTGAGTTCTGAAATCATACACATTTTCGTCTCAAATAAATGCTTTATAAATTTGGTGTCCAAATAATAATTCAACCAAGCAAAATCTTCTATATACATTTAGGCTGGACTGCATACGGGAGAGCTACTCACAGGCAGCTGGAGAGCTACTGGTAGCTCACGAGCTACTCGTTGGAGAAACCTGCACTAGGACTTCAACAACCATAGAACATAATTGAGCTAGGGACTTAAAATAAACCCTGATAGGAAATAATGTTAAATTATTTCAAATAGTCAAAGATATAAATATATATATATATATACATATACATGAATATATATATATGTATATATATACATATTTACTATCAAATTATAATGATAAAATATTCGTTCTAACAAATAATATGCACTATTTATATATATATTTACATTTAATTTATATCACAATATATTATATTTACACATATTATATTAAACTATTATATGTACACATAATTGTGCCCATGTTGTATGTGCTCCAGTTTGGAGATAGCCCTGGTGCAAACTACTGTGAGAAGCATCAATTTTACACGGACAGTGTCTGGAGAGCAGTTTGAGAAGAACACTTGAAAAAGAACCACCCCCTGCTGGTTTTGAAGTTTGAGATGATGGACCCCATCCTCCTAGAAAATGTGTATAAATGTGCTCACTTTGATCCAGCTCAACCTAAAGTCTGCACTTTCTCCTGGATGAGATAAGGGTCTGGAGGGAGTCTGCCTTCCCATGCAGGAGGAGACACTCACAGGAGAAATCCTGTGTTTTCCTGGTTGGAGGAACACCCAGAGAATGTGGACAGCTAGAGAGCTTGGCAGGACTGACCCATTCTCCAGAGAGTCTCTCTGGTTTGACTGGCAAGAACCATGAAAGTTTAGTACTCTCGCACATAGGCCCATCATGTGGATCAACACATTGCGGGGGAAGGGGCTGCACCTGCCTTGATGAATTTACTGGCCAGGTTGGGGGGCCTCGAGGTCCTCATCAGTCTGAGTCTCGCTGCAACTGCCTCAATGACTGCATCGGCCTGGGTTCGGCCTGGTACTTCCTAGATATATTCACTGGCCCTTGGTGGGGCATTAACCTCACAGTGGTGCCAGGGCCTACTGATCAACCAGAGATCAACCCGAACTGCCACATTTAGAACCCAGATGCGGATCATGTCCAGTCTCCTTGACAGCAGCCATTGGACTGGCCCCGATCACAGTAGGCCTCCGTCTGTGGTGAGATTGAACTGCTAGGTTTGTATTATGAGATTGAACAGGACTAAAAGATTGAATTCCTACCCATAGATCAAAAAGGGCATGAACATTAGCAAAAGCATGACTGAGAGCACATTGACTTGTACAGCACCAACATCTGCACCTGAGCCTTACTTATGGTTCTACTATACCTGCTGGGGAAACAAAGTTTATAAGGGTCACTCTGGTGGCAGAGAGCACAGAGGTAGATAAAGGCATAAGTGCCACAAGAGAGTCATGACCAGAAGAATTTCCTTATAAACTGGATTGAATTGTGTAGTATTCAGTACTGCAATTTAAAGGTGCTTTCCTTGTCTAAAAGACAAGCACTGGGCTGTTCATTGGAGCTATTGTGACTGTTGGGTGCTTTTGAGTTTTAAGCTCGTACCTCCCCACACTACCTCCTTGAGAAGCCTGTGACTCCTCACTCTCTGTACCCTGAGAGTCAAGAGCTTAAAGGTTTGTACTTCATCCAGTTTGCAGGACTATAGTAGGATGGACCTTAGAACACAAGCAGCAAAATTCCTCAACCTACTACAGTTATGGCTGAGCAGCCCATCTCTCCTCTGTGGATTGGGGGGTTGACAACTATACACTTTCTAAAAAGGAATGAAAAAATAAAAAGCCTAGCATGGACTACATGTCTATAAGGGACTATCGAGAACACGATCTGGTGCTTTCTCACAGCAATCATAATCGTGATGGTGCTTTTTTCTCTTGAAACTGGCCCATCAAGTTTTCTTGTAGTCAGCCCCTTAGGAAAAGTAATTTCTCCAAAGCAATGCCAAAGATTGAGAAAGCATTAACATTCTACTACTTGTTCCATTCCAAGCGTTATTTTCTCGTCAGAGCAGCTAATATTAAATGTACACAAAGCCTGAAATTCTTTCGCTCCAATTAAACACCCAATTACACATTTTCTTCCATCTATTCTATAATCACATTTTTATTTCTACAAAAGAAAATGGTAACTCTTCCAGGAGCCTGCAAGAGTAGGAGACCACTCTGTCAAGTATAGATTCCCACAGCAGCTAAAGTGCCTTCTTTAGATTCTGGTGGGCAGCCTGTCTTGCCATGACCGCCACCACACTGCTGGAGGATTTTCCTCCTTGCTCAGAGAACTCCACCTGACTGGTGGAGATCTGTCACTGCAAAGGAAGCCAGAACAAAAATGTAATGACCTGATGTGCATGGACCATTTAACTTTTTCCCTGCCAATTTCCACTAAGCCTCACAGGGAAAATGAGTGACAGTCATTCCACACTCAATAGGGAAGGACAAGCATCACTGTGACTGAGTGGTTCTGTCTTAGATAGACCACAGCGTCCAGGGTTACTGCTGGCAGAGTCAGAGGAAGCAGATGGTACCTCAGAGTCTGAGAACCACAGGTTTGCTGTGTCTGGAAGGCCGTGGGTTCAAAGGGGCACATGCATCAAGCTATTTCGCGATCGTAAACGTTGCGAATCGCTAAAAATAGCCGTTTGCGATCGCAAAATAGCCCAATGCAATGCATGAAACAAATTCGCAGTTCCGCCCTTCAATTCGCAAAAATCTGCGATTCCCAAATACCGAATCGGAATTAGCGAATCTGTAATAGGAAATCGCAAAATGAGAATCGCAAAACCTATGCATGAAAAATTCGCAATTAGCGAATCCACAAAAATGTGCAAATAGTATTTCCTAAATAAGAACAAATCAAACCAGGTGGTAAGCATTACAAATTGGACAAATCAGGTGCTAATCATCAACAAACTACTTAAACAGTCCCAGAAGGCCTCAGAATGTTTCACAATGGCAGCGCTCTACGTCATGGCGAGGAGGATGAGCCTACGAGCAGCAGCACAGAGAAGAAGGAGGATACAGGAGCGCAGTTTCAGAGTGTGTGTTACTTTGCTAGGGCAGACAGAGGAAGAGATCTATGATAAATATAGGCTGGATGCAGACATAATCTATGATCTCATAGCTGAATTAGATCCACTACTGCAGCGTCAGACTCGCAGGACACATGCCATCCCCACTTATGTGCAGGTTCTATGTTGCCTGCACCTCCTAGCATCAGGTAGCTTCCAGGTAGTAAAAGCTGCAGCTGGAGGTGTCTCCCAAAGTGCCCTATCGCGCTTTTTTAACTCATTCCTTGATGCCATGTTGCAGAGGATACACCACCACATAAAGTTCCCCACAACACCACAGGAATTGCAGCAAACTAAATATGACTTCTATCAGATAGCCCATTTTCCCCACGTAATTGGTTGCATTGATGGGACGCATGTAGCCATCTGTCCCCCTCAGTGAATGAGTACATTTACAGGAACAGGAAATCATACCATTCATTGAACATACAAGTCATCTGCAATTCCAAAAACATCATCACAGACATAGTGGCTAGTTACCCTGGCAGTACATATGACTCCTACATCTTCAAACACAGTGACATACACAGACGTCTCCTTGCGGGTGAATTCGGAGAAGGATATTTGCTTGGTAAACAGATGTAATACTGTCTTGCAGACTAGTCCGCCATAGTGACACATTGCAGTGACTAATGTTATTTGTTTACCTCCTGTAGGTGATAGCGCATACGCTGTGCGCTCCTTTATACTGATGCCATACCTGAATCCAAGTACCCCAAGTGAGCAGCCATATAATGCCGCACATATCTCCACACGCAACGTGATTGAGCGGACATTTGGTTTACTTAAATCTAGGTTCCGCTGACTACACAAAACTGGTGGTGCATTGCAGTACAGGCCAGATACCTGCTGCAAAATAGTCGCCACATGTGCCATGTTGCACAACATAGCCACTAATAGAGGCGTACCCCTGGTACAGTCTGACAGCGAGCCTGAGGATGAAAATCAACCAAGACAACCACCACAAGTGGCATGCGGTCCAAGTGCAGCAGAGGGGAGACAGAGACGTGCAGAAATCACTCAACATTTCTTTTAAGGTGGGTAATCACGAGACAACACAGTAGGTGCTCAACGGTTTAATGTAACAATATAGTGGTTGTGTTAATGCACACATACCAGGTGCAGACAACTGCAGTGTGAAGAAAGTAAATCATATCCCATTGCAATGGCAATTACAAGTCAGTACAAACAATGTCCATGCTGCTGGTTACCTCACCAGAATAGTCCATGTCCATGCTTTCACTTTTTCTGGCCACGCACTCCCGGGAGCCTCTCAGTTGGCTCAGCCACATCCCTTGTTGAGCCTTCTGTGCCAGTATTGCTCCTAGAACTGCGCCTCCTGGGATTTGTAACAGGTGCCAGGAGGCTACTGAGGCTGGAGGCCTCCTCACTATCCCCCCCCTCCAAGAACGTTGTTGCCACCAACTGCAGCAGTCTGGAGTTGTTCCACTGCATTGGTGACCTGGATGAGGCCCCTGGCCACATCCCCACAGCAGTGGCTCATCTCCACTTGCATGCTGACAGCACGACGTGACAGCTGAGCTGTTGTTGTGCTCAACCTATTTATGGCCCTGGTGTAACCGTCTAGGCACCCAATCAAACTGTGATGCCTCCTACGATGGGATGCATGGTCTTCCTGCATGACCCTGCACAAGTCATGCATAGCTTTTGTCACATTTGTAAAGTTCTCATTGTTTGCCCTTTGCCCTTCCACAACAGCAGTGGTGAGCTATTTCAGGCAGTCACGCATGTCTCCCATGTTTGTTGCCATTGTTCCTAGTTGGCCCTGCATTATCCTCATGTTTTTGCATTGCAGACGCTGGACCTTGAGCATCTTGCCCTCCAGCCCACTCCAGGCAGCAGCCCCATTGTCTTCTGCAGCTGTCATGATTGCCCTGGTCCTTCGCCTGCGGAAATGGGTGGACCTGCGCCGCATTGGTACCTCTGTTGGTGGTGGGGGTGTATGGCCAGCCTGTTGTGTAGGAGTTTCTGTTCGGCTCTCTTCATCGCTCTCCAAATCAGGCAGTGGTGGGACTATTCTCCTGTGTCAAGTGGTTGTAGGTATGGGTGAGGATGCTGGCACTTCTGATTCCTCCTCAGACTGTGCATCATGTCCCTGTGAGTCGTGCACACCATCCACGTCACTCTCCTGCGCATCTGCATCTGTGATTTGAAACAGTGCAAGTTCAGTATTTTTTGTTGTACATGTATGTGACAAAGCGCATGCCATTGTTTAATAAAGTTATTTTGTTATGGACAGAGTCTAGTTTAGTCACTTCCTTGCTGTACTCTGCTGCACTTAAGCTGTTTTGGTCACTCCTTGCTTTAGCCTTACATTTGTCTGTATACTACTCCCATAATGCCTTTGGGTGTTGCAAGTAAAATGTGGACTGGACTCAGGGTTACTACACTATGCATGATCTGCATTGGGGGCTATTTTAGTTTGATGTAACATTAAAAGATATTTTGCTGTGATCTTACCTTGTGACGTTCCAGCCTGTTCAGAGGTGTCTATCTGGGTGATGCTGACAACTGCCTCTGGCTGCAGTGTAGATTCTACCATGTCCTCCAGGGGTGTGTTGCCACGTTCCACAGATGGTCCCCCTCCAGTTTTTTTTGCCTCTGCAAGCCTTTCATCCACCCTCTCTTTTGCTCGGCTGCGCAGGTCATACCAGCGCTTGCGCAGGTCTGAGATTGCGCTTTGTGTGGCCCCCACTGCATTTACCTTCGATTGGATAGCCAGCCAAATCTTTCTTTTTACTGACTCTGCAACCTGCAGAGACAGTTTTCCAAACAGTTTATCGTGGTTCTGCACCACTCAATGAGGATTTCCAGTTCTTTTTCGCTGAATTTCATCTTCCTTTTCCTTCCTTCTCCTTTCTTGTCCCCTTTGTCTTTAGCCATGCTGTGGTTTTCACACAGATTCTGCTTCCAAAACAGCTTGTTCCTGCTCAGCTCAAACAGTCTGCCTCCTCCTCTGACTCTCTCTGGGAACAGGTGTGTGCATTCCCAGATTCACTTCCTGGTTGTGATGTCACCCAAATGCAGCAATATGGGTAAATCGCTATTTGTGAGTCGCTATTTGCGGATTCGGTATTAGCGATTCGGTGATAGCGAAATCGCTATTTGCGATAGCGATTTTTACAGAATCGCTAAATTATTGCGAAAATATTGATGCATTCGTTTTTGCGATTCCCTAATAGCGATTTCTTAAAAATCGCTATTAAGGAATCGCAAAAATGATTCTTGATTCATGTGCCCCAAAGAGTTTCTCTCACTTCAACAAATCTTAAATAAGGAATTAAAACTACCTTTGTCACCTGTTGCTTTTTTGTCAGCGCAGAGACAAAGAATAAGTGCAAATGATACGTGTATCTATCTGTCTATGCTTCTACCCACCTGTCTATACTTCTGGCTACCTGTCTCTGGCAGTCCCTCAGTATGTCCATCCACAAATCTGTTCATCTGTGTAAGCCCTGTTCTCACTCCAGAGCAGAAACAAAAATCAACTTTCAGCAAATGGCAAGTCCTACCATTCAAATGCAGGAAACTTTGGCTATCTTAGATCACAATGTAAATCCACTGAAAAACAAATGGATGAACTTCAAGAATGAGTGGTCAATATTGAAGATGTTTCCTCACAGAGAGCTACATTGATTATTTAGACCATGCCTACAAATACAGATTTCACTTCACAGAGGAATAAGGTCCAGATTTACTAACCTTTCTCACAATTACATTCCGTAAAAGGAAGATATGGCACACTTCTGCTCTCTCATAGTGCTGGCGCACTTCAGGCAGCCTAGCACCAAAGCAGGCCCCCTTCCACCATGGTGAAAGAATGCCTGCATTACTGCAGGATTGTTTTTGTCCGGGAAGGGAGACTTTCTTGTACAAAACAATTCTTGGAGTCATATTCCTCTTTCTATGTGTGCTGCAGAATGCAGCACTCTTAGAAAGAGGAATTAACAAGGAGAAATGTAGATATTTCTCCTCATTACACCAGCCTCTGGAGGCACATTATGTTGGTGCAAACCCAGGTTTACTGATTTTAGTAAATCTGGGTTTACGTTGAAATCCATGGGTGGATACATGGGAACACACCATGCTCCGCCCAAGGAACACATCCCTAATTCAAAGTAACACAAGGCTTTGCATGGTTTACTAAATCCAAGATTACATTCTTTGGATGCCTGCGTTAAAAAAGTGATGCAACCTGAAGCAAAATGTTAGTAAATGTGATCCTTAGAGTACATCCAGCAGTGGTGGAGCCTGCTCTGGACAAGGACAATCATATGAAGGGCTTTGAGGTTGATCTTTTGCAGAAGACCTTTTCTGAAGGGGTAGATTTTTTAAAGGAGAGACAAAGGGCCTAGAGAAAGCCATTTAAGCAGACCCTTGATAACAGAATTGGGGGTAATGTGGAATTGGTTGTGTAGCTTTACATGCACGAAAGGCATGACGAGGATGTCAGACCATGCACCATGGGGCATCTTTTTGATTTGGCTCAGCCTACCAGCATAGGTGGCAGTTTCACCAAATCATAGATCCCTCAGAATATGTGTGGTGACAGTCTACCTGCAAAGACCTACTCATTATAAATATTGTAAGAGTACTTGGTTTTGCATAACACTGATGTAGGCACAGGCTAATGTACAGGAAAAACAGGTGGGCAATGTGCCGGCCCTTGTTTAGGGTAAGGTAACTCTTAGAGAAAAGCAGTCTCCGTAACATAGTTAGTTACAATCAGCAACTAAAAGGGGTTAGAGTGCTAATAACATCTAGTTTTTGTCTGTGAAGCCAAGAAATAAAATGATTTTAGAGAAATTGTGTTGTTTGTTAACTGGGGTGTGAGCCCTACGCAAGTAACAACCACAATCCTTGCCAGGGTAAGGCACAAGCAAACCTCAAATTAACCTGTGCTTAGCCCCCTACTAGCTTGTCATAGATCAGTCAGGCTAAACTTGGAGGCAATGTGCTAAGTATTTGTACAACATTTCAAACAGACAATGAAAACACCACACAAAAAGAATCTCACACCATGTTAGGAATATAGAGGTTTATTTAATAAATGAAATATGACCAAAACGACAAAAATCCAATTAGTAGAACCAGAGATATTGAACTTTAGAATTTTTAAAAGAAAATAGTGCCAAAAGGTGAAAAGCCGCAACTGTGGATATCTGGTCGTGCCGGACCGGCACAAAGTAACGAGTTCAGGCCAATCGGGGAGGTGCGTGGGCCGGCTACAGGCTGGCTACAGCTGAACAAAGTACATTAAATCCTGCTTTACGGAGCGATGCGTGGATGGTCAAAGATGTAACGCGCAGTTCGGGTGATGTGTAGGTTCTGAAGAGCTGCAAGGCTGCGATGCGGAGTCCATCATCGCAGGCTTATGCTGTTGAGTGATGCAAGGGCCTGCACTGAGTATGTGTCACACAGTGGCGGTTCAGAAGGCAATGCAAGCTGCGGGAGTGATGTATGTCTTTGTAACGGGCCCATGCAGTAGCGAACATGCGTTGGTTCTGCATGGGTTTCCGCCGCGCAGCAGAGAAAATGCGTCAGTTATTTTGGGTCCACAGAGGCTGGTAAGCACCTTAAGCACACTTCCAAGGGTCCAGGACGGTGATGGCACCAATTAGCACGGTAGACTCATGGATGGCAGAGTCCAGGTGCAGATGCAAAGTTGCTGTAAGCCTGTTATGCACTGAGGCTTCAGATCAGGAGGCCAGCCAACTAGCCTTTAGAGTCACTCTGGGTTCTGGGTTCAAGAGATGCAGGTTAAGTCCTTCTCATCCAGGCAAGAGCGCAGCAGGCAGCAGGTCAACAGAGCAAAGCAGGAGTCCAGCAGAGTGCTGTCCAGCAGGGTGGCAGTCCTTCAGTAGCACAGCAAACCTTCTTCCTGGCAGAGTATCCACAGGTCTAGAAGTGTACCGGAGTGGGGGTATCTGAGGTCCATAATTTATACCCAGTTGTGCCTTTGAAGTAGGGGAGATGCTTCTAGAGGATCAGAGCTCTGGTGGGCCCAGTGTTGAAAGCCTCCAGCCCTGGGCTCTGCTCTGTGTCCCGCCATGTCACTTGCAGCCTGGGGCAGGAACCCACAGGCCCAGGTAGGCTTCCCCTGCATCTCTGGGATAAGAAACTCTAACTGGGTCCCGTGTCAAAGCTCGGAGTGGCCCTGAGATCGAAGATCCTATCCTGGACTTTGTTCCATGGCCCACCAGTCCTCAAAGTGCCCAAGACAGGCACCAGGAGGTCTCCCCTGCTTGTCGGGGTTCAAAAGCTCTGACCGGGCCCTGAGTCAGAGCTCTGGCTAGCCCAAGGAAGAAGCCACCAGCAATGGGCCCCCTTCTCCACACCGCTGTGTCACAAAGAACCCAGCCCACCATGTGGCAAAAAGAGAAAAATGGGTCCCACAGGCATGGGGAGGTTTCCCCTGCTTGTCTGGGTGCAGAAGCTCCGATAGGGGCCTGATTCAGATCTCTGATTAGCCGCGGTGGAAGGACCCCACCTGGGCTCCATTCCTGATGGTGGCCCACAGTCCCTTGCAGGTCCCCCCTGCTTGTCTGGGTTCAGAAGCTCTGACCAAGCCCAGGTCTCAACTCCACCTGACCCAGTGGGTGAAAGCCCACCATTCTGGGTTCTGTTCCCCAGTCTGCTGGGTCTCAAAGTGCCCAGGACAGGGACCCGCTGACCTAAGAAATCCTCCCCTGCTTTCCCGGAAAAGTATGTTCTGACTGGACCCCATATCATACCTCTGGCAAACCCGGGGTTAAAAGCCCCAGCCCTTAGGGCCATTTCGTGGCCCACCTTGCCATTTGGAGCCTGGGGAAGGGTCCTGCAGGCCTCTACTTGCAGGGATAAGAAGCTCTGAATGGGCCTTGAGCCAGAGCTCTGACTGGCACTTGGGTGGAAGCTCCCGGCCTGGGATCCCTTCTTAGGTCTGCTGTGTTGCAAAATATCCTGGGATGGGTTCCTGCAAGCATGACGAGGTCCCCCTAATTTGTTTGGGTGCAGAAGCTCTGACAGAGGCCCGGGTCAGATTCCCAGCTGGATGGGGGGTAGAAGGTCCCCCTCCTGGGCTTCGTTCTCCTGCCTGCTGTGTCACTTGGAGCCTGAGACATGGCCAACAGGCCCGGGGAGGTCTCCCTGCTTGTCTGGGTTCAGAATCTCTAACTGGGTCGGGTTACATCTCCTGCTGGCCTGGAGGATGAAAGCCCTCCATTCCGGGCTCAGTTCTCCAGCCTGCCGGGTCTCCAGGTGCCCAGGATAGGGACCCGCTGGCCTGAGAAAGCCTCCCTTGCTTGCTTGGGATAAGAACCTCAGACTGGTCCCCATGTCAAAGCTCCGGCAGGCCTGAGGGCGAAAGCCCCGTCTATAGGCTCTATTCCATGACCCGCCCTGTCATTTGGAGCCTCGGACAGGAACTTGCAGGCCCAGGGAGGCCTTCTCTACTTGCACGGGACAAGAAGAACTGAATGGGCCTCTGCTCAAAGCTCTGGTTGGCCCTTGGGTGGAAACTCCTGGCCATGGGCTCCCTTCTCAGTACTGCTGTGCCGTAAACTATCTAGGTCTTCCTTGCTTGTCTGGGTTCAGAATCTCTGACCCGGCCCCGGGTCAGAGCTCCAGCTCACCCTGGGGTCGAAGCTTCCTGACACTGTAGTCCCCTCTCCAACCTGTCATGTTGCAAAGTGCCCGAGAAGTGGGTCTGCAGGCACCAGGAGGTCGCCCCTGCTTGTCTGGGTCCAGAAGCTCTGACAATGACCCAGGTCAGAGCTCTGGCTGGCCCTAGAGGTGAAACCCTCTCATCCTGGGCTCTGTTCCCTGGCCCTCTGGGTCTCAAATTGCCCAGTACAGGGGCTTGCAAGTATGAGAAATCCTTCTCTGCTTGCCCAGGATCATAAGCTCTGACTGGGGCATGGGTCCGAGCTAACCAGGCCCCAGGAGTGGAAGCCCAGCCCTGGGCTCCATTCCATGGCTTGCCCTGCCATTTGGAGTCTGAGACAGAGACCCGTAGGCACCAGGAGGTCTCCACTGATTCTCTGGGTTCAGAAGCACTGGCTGTGGTTGCAATCCATTCATACATTATGTATTCCATCATGAATTGTATAAATTTACCTTGGAGTTCATAATGGGTGGCAAAGAGCTCTTTGTGAGTCCAACAAACACATCCGGCTCTCTATGTACCTTTTGTATATATGTATATGACTTTTTACTGTCACAAAGCCTTGCAAATTGAAGGCTTCCCACAGAAAAAAGGCTTGATACATTATTGGGGTCTAATTCACAATGTTGTGTTTGATCGTTTAGAAATATATGAATAATAAATCTGTTGTGTACATTGGCAGGGTTTTACAATGATTCCCATGAGAATGGATGACAATCTGAGCAACTTTGTAGATTGTGATTCATTCCGTTGGGTCTACGTACATAGTCATGTGCGTTGCCTTCAGCAGCATACAATCCAAGATGTAATTAGCATTTTTAATATCCACTTTCCTCTTCTTACAAGGGATTTACTATTCTGTACTCGTGGTATACAAATCTGCAGTAATACATGCATGTGAATTCCTGGCAGGCCTAAATGAGGTAATTTATGCCAAAAATGTAATTTTGGGGCTGAAAATACCTTTGTGAAAAGGGTACATGTTTTTGTGCCAGAACTGAAACCCATTTCCCTACGCCCCCTTCACATTCCAAACGTGGAATGGCACTCACTAATGTCTTTTATGGGATTGATTTTATAATTTCATAATAGTGGTGTTCATGTCATTTTCTATGTTCTACTAATATTCCCTTTCTTACCACTCATCCTGAATTTACGATGGTAGAAAATCCATCATGCTTGCACATTTTTCTCCATAACAAATGAACATTCCACTTCTCTGATACAGAATCTCAGGGCAGAATATTAATTTTCAAAATGCAATAGTGCTTTTTCCATTTGTGTCATGTTTCGGCCACCAGCTATGATGTCAAATACAGGGCCATGATTGTGCTCTTTTTCACTTGATTCAGTGATGCAACATTGCCAGTTTCCAGTTTTTGCGCCTGAAATTTCGTCAGATCTAGTGTATTAAATATTTACTTATGCAGTAAGGGTCTTTATAAAGTACAGCGTGTCACTTTTCGTTACGTTAGAGAAGCTGATATATAAAACGTTCTCTCTGTTACTAAAGGTATGCAAATTCATCAAGCTTGACTTTGTGTGTTAGCCTCAAGTAGTACAAAGTGAACTGCAATCCTGAAACTGCAAAAAGGGAGAATGAATTATGAAACTGGACAATAATGAGGAAAGAGAGCAGAGCGTTCTGGCACAGACATTTTCATTACCAGTCCAGGAAATGTTTAACACATTTCCAAACACAGTGGTCATACTTCTAATAACATAGATTACAGTTCAGTTTGACTTCACACGAATGTAATAATAAGCAACATGCCCTTAAAATCTGTAGCATTCGAAAGACTAATCATTTGGGGTAGGATCCTTTTTGAGCATATATTTAATAGATTTTTTTTTACATGAGGAATACATTTAAATTCTTAGCATGATAAATGAAATGGTATTTTTTTCGCAGGGACAGGAAACATTATGCTCACAGGATTCTGAATAGCACAATGAAGCCTAATTGGCTTGTTGAAGGTCTGGAGATTGTGCTGTCCTAAGTTTTATATTGTGCATTACAAATCTCTCTGACACTCCACTTCTTCTTCAGCCCTCTGGCTGGCTCTGCCAGTGGGAGGAAGGGAGTTACTAGAGATTAAGAGTTTCATCTAAAATGTATTTTACATTGAGACTTTTGTGCTCAAATCGAAAGAGTTATGACATCAATAAAAGACTTGAAATAAAAATGTTTCCTTTCAAACTAAAATTAATTAACTCGTGTTAAGACTCAAACCTGGTTCCCCAGCTCTAAAATCAACAGCTCTGGCCACAAGGCCACAACGCCACATCCTTGCCCTACAAGCTTTGCTTTCTTCAAATGTCTGAATGGAGGGTGCTTTAAGCAAATCAAGCAGAGGCGTAGCAAGGGAGTCACATGCCCTAAATACACTCTATTCGACTGTATCATAGGATGCCATTTCATTTCAGTGGATTTGCAAATTACCAAACCAATTGCCTATCAAGTAAACATTATTTTATTTTCAATTACTCTAAGACATTTATAACAACTATCCCCAAGACAAGATTTCTACAATGGCTTCTACATTGGCTACAGCTGGTGACTTTTAGAACTTGAAAACAATGTGTATTTTTGTCATCATGCGAATTTGGGAAAATGAGGTTACAGCTTTGTCCCCTTTCGAAATGCACTCTGTGCAAGCATCATCCATCAGCAAGGACTTTTTCTTCTTGCTACCCGCATCGTCTTTGCTTCCTCACCATTGGTGCTTGCACTCCTCTCTCCCTGACCCCTCCATGGCATCCACTCCCCCTCCTTTAAAGACGTAACTCAACCCTTTTGGCAGATTTGCTTTCATCAGCAGCAGGATCTTGCTTTGAGCGCCAAGGAAGGCTGCTTTACACCTTTATTATGCAGCGCTCCTGCAAACCAAATCACACTTCTTTCAAACTGTTTACCTAGTTCACTCGAGCTGTTACACAGAGCTAAAAACAAAGAGATACTGCAGCAAAACTCCACACACAGCCTGTTGTCATTTAAAACAACACAATTTACAGCCTGCAGCAAGTAGTTTGATTTCACCACGTTTTCTGTGGTTTGTTGTGTGCGGGAGGGGTAATTGTTATGTGTTTATAATGAGTTAAATTCTCATGTTTGCAGTTTAGTAAAATGTACTTTCATGAGCACCAGCTACATTTCACATTCTTTTTTTGTAGTTGCGCGGAGATTAAATGATTTGCCCAGATTCCCAGGATATTGACCCAACAACAAGACTTGAACTGTGGTCCCCAAGTCGAAAGTCGGCAGCTCTGACTGCTACACCACACCCTCTACTCATCTCTTTGGTGCGTTTTCTGGAACAGAGACAAGAGCATAGAATTTCCTCCAGAAGTTCACTCAGCCTCTTCACTTGTGTTGCTTGTTTGCATTTCCTAGAAAGCATGCCTTAGGAGTGCATCTGCAGGCCGTCTCTCTCCTCCCCGTGGCTTGCAGCCTCCTTCCGGGTCACACCTTGTTGCTTTCCCTCTCGTTTTATTTATTTCTGTTTCCATAGATACAGCTGCCATCTTTTTGGCATCATTCACCCCAATTCAATAAACCAATTTCGGGGCCTTTTAAATCGTTTCCCTTCACACTACAGGGATGAACATTAAGGGCCTCATTACGATGAGACTCAGAAAGCCTCTGACCACAGGTCGGAGGCTTTCCGAGTCACACCGTGGGTTTCACTTTTGACTGCCGTGTTACAATGCAGGCGTTCGAAAGTGAAACCGGCTGGTCATTCCGGCTGGATTCCGATGGGCTCAAGGAGCCCTTCGGCCTGTCGGAGGCCTGACCGTAATCCCAATAGATGGTGTTTCTGCCGTTGGGATTAAGATGTCAGTTTCCGACAGGCTTTCAATGTGGGGCTTTCCAACATGGAAAGCCTGTCGGAAAGCGACTTTGGGAGCCCCTAGCAGGGCCCTGTTCTCCCTGTGGCCTCTGGTTGGGGGCCTAGTTAATCCTTGCACTGTGTAGCAGGCACCTTTAGGTGCCTGCCACCCGGTGCAGGAATGAACAGATTCTCCCATTTCTCTATGGGAGCTTGTGCTACAGCCAGTTTGCGGCCACATCACAAGCTCCCATAGAGAAATGGGAGTATGCGACCGCACAATGTGTTGTCGCATTGTAATGCTGCAGTCAGGACCGCTGACCGGAGGTCGGTCAGTCGGTTCCGATTCTGCAACTGTATCGTCCACCCGACATCGTAAATAGGCCCTAATTGTTCTGTGCAGAAGCCCACAAGTGACCCCCATGGCACAACTCAGCACGGGACGAGAGGATAGCGCAGCCAGTGACATGCTGCCCAGTCTCACCTAATTTCGGTCGCCTGCCTCATTTACATTCACACTGTACTCATCGGGTACATGTTTTCTTTTCTCTGTCCTCCCCCATTTACCTATTCTCCCCGCTTCATAATACCACCAGAAACAGCACAATATTTTGTCTTTCTCAATATACAAGTCATAACACTTTAACAGAGTTTTAGTAACTTATATTTAGGGCTCCCGGTTTTCCGTTTAAACGGATTTTTACATATAAATACAGACGGAAAACAAGTTTTCCTTTATCTGTATTTATATATAAAAACGGGAAAATACTAGTACATTTTGTCATTGACATCAATAGAATCACACCCCCAACCATCTGGTGTCTCCCCCTCCTTAGAGGGTTAAGAGGTGTCAGCCCGGGCTGAGACAGCTTCCCGGGCACACACAGCCGCACCCGAGTACTTCACAGGTCTTTGAAAGACCATTTACTTGTTAATGAGGCTTTGTTGTTCTTTCACCCCTTAGCCCCTGCCTCTTCACTCTGCCGATTGCACCAGCACCCGACTTTTCCTTGCAGACTGGGTTTTACAAGGGCAGCTTGCGATGCGCGCACATACAGGTGGTAGGTTAAAAAGGGCTGATGCAGTATATTAAACCAGCCAGTTTACAGTCCACACCCACGCTGCGAACTGCTTCAGTTACAGCCAGAGCAACAGCAGTAAGCAAATCACACCGGCACTCAGGGAGACGGGTCTCAGGGGCTGCCTGTGTGCTGGAGGCGAAGCCGTGAATAAACAAACGCTCAGTGTAGTCCAACCAGGAATGCGGGGGATTAAGAGAAGTTTTCGAGATAAGATTTTTTTTTAAATGAGAAACAAACAAAGAGCTTTATTGTGCGTGGGCTGAGAAAGGAGACAAGAGGCGAGTCGATTTAAGCACCACAATTAAATGGATCCAAAAAAAGAAGAAACACTTTTGCTGCAAATGTCTTTGTCTGACATTTTTCTACTCCAAAATGCAGCCTCAGGAGGAGAGAAAAAAAAGTTTTACAATACAAACAATAAATATATAACTAAATAAAGCAAGACAGAGTAGTCACAAAGTGGCCAGATTGGTTTTATTTACACTGAAACACATTAGCGCCACCTTACAGATTTTGCCAGTGAAGCGCTACTTTTCTTTTCGTTCGCTTTTCAAGCAAAAACACTCCTTGATTTCTGAATAATGAGTGTAAAAGCTTTAAGTTGTATTCCCTATGAGTGTTTGCTTTTTTCCAGTATGTTGTTACTTTTTTCAGGCAGCATATTACTGTAGTCTAGTGCATAATTTGAATTGAATTGCTTCCAGGTGTTTAGAGCAGGGCACAATTGGGTTGCAGCTGAAGGCAGTGTGAGTTTCTCTTAGTGGGGCAGTATGGTGTTCAGTGGGGGAGAGGATGTGGCACTCTGCCGATGACAGAAACAGGGAGGCTCTGAGACAAATGGCTTGTGATTGCCATTTGCAGAATGTCCCAAATATGCTTAAAACTGCTAAGTTTTCAGATGAATGTATAGTGTTGACCAATAACAACTGAGCGCATGTGTGCATTGTCAATTTAAATAAATGTGGAAAAATACTAGCTGTAGCGTCATCTTTTGCTTGTGGCAAAAATAAATGTGGATAAATACAGAAAAAATGCCCCAAAAATAAATATGGATAAATACAGACGGAAATGGCAAAAAAATAAATACCATAAAACCGGGAGCCCTACTTATATTGCACAACTAATCACCAAGCTACAACTTAGGGGCCGATTCCGATTCGGGCCGGAAATCTCCCCGACCGAGCCGGACCCGGAGAGATTTCCGACCGAATCGGACCCTAGCAGCCCAACCGAACGAGTACGATGCGCACGTATGCCATCGGACTCGATTCGGTCGGACTCCCATTGAAGTCAATGGGAGCCAGTCGTACGACGCGTACACGGGCTCCCATTGACTCAATGGGCACGACGCGAACAAGGGCGCCCCCTACAGCTTGTTTGCGTCGATGCGGGTCGCGCCGTACATGCACGTGTAGGGGGGACCCATGGGTCCCCCCTGTGTGCGACTCGCGCGCCTACGCTTCCAGGGGGGTCCGACACGGACCCCCAAAGTGCGGCTCCGACAGCTCCTTGGAGCCGGACTGCGCGAGTCGGTCGGAGCGGTCGAGGTGCGCATCGTACTTACCCGGCGGGGAATGTCTCCATTGCGCGGTGCGAGTCGTCCCCGTGCGAGTCGGTCGGAGCGGTCGGGTCCTGCGAACGCGTCGGTCGGAGATTTCGCGAGCGCACGCATCGTACTCGCTCGCCCGGACGCACGTACCATTCGGTCGGGAAATAGGGCTCCGAATCGGATCCGGTAAAGCCGAATCCGATTCGGAGCCCTACCGGCCGAAATCGGAATCGGCCCCTTACTGTTTCACCCCATCCCCCCCCATTCTATTCTTTCATTTCGACCCCCTCCTCACCCCCTCTTTATTTTTTGGGTAATGCCTACCTTCTTCCTCTTATTTTCCCCTTACCCCTCACCCTCCACTGCTGTCCTTCACGTTCTCGCCCTCCTCTCACACTAACTAACTTTGCTTTCCTCCAGTGATATTTTTATCTCATTACCTCATTGTATTAAAGTGAAATTGAAATTCTGTATTACCAAAACCTGTAAAGCGCTCTGATACTCTTGGGTCCAGCCAGCGCTATATAAAACCTTTAAATAAATAAATAAATAAATAAATACAACAAAAAAGAGCTTATTATTAATCACATAGGCGAAACCTATTGCACTTACCAATGCTTGTTTAAGAGCAGTCGGGTATGAATGTATTTACTTTCTGCTGTGTTGCACTTCTGTGCTCTTTTCCTATTGCAAGTTTTGAAGACTTATTTAACCTTGCCAAACGTCTTGCAGTTTCATAAACTTTCACACAATGTCGAGTTTTACACCCCAACTGCTGATCTCTATCACAATTTGTCCATTTTGGCTGAATTGCAAGTATTTTACCTTGCCACTTTTGTTCCTACTCCACATGTCCACTCTCATTGGCTCATGCCCATTAACAGTAAACGCCTCTGTCTAGACTGCTACAGCATCACATGTATGTGCAGCTTTGCCGAAATGTTGTGCTCCTCCTATGTTTCATCTTGTCTCTCTTATTTAACGTCTTGTTTCCTTCAGTTATCCTTCAATCTTAACACTAATTGAGTACAGACACACTTTCGTAGGAGACCTAGTTAAAAAAAATATTCCTATCAAAAGGGAGCAGCTAACTCTAATATGTGACATTTAAAAGATGCGTGTTAATAGGGCGCACACACACACATACACACACACACATATACACACACCCACACACACCTGCACACACACACTGCTCTCTATAAGGCCACATAACACTGATCTGTACCTACTATGCAACAGAGAACTATAGGGCATATTCACAAGGAGTTATCGCCGCGTTAGCGGCACTTTTCTGCCGCTAATGCGGCGATAATTTTATCGCCCTATTACCAAGCTGTCGCTAACAGCCGTTAGCGACAGTTTTTAGGCGAAAACGTCCGTTATTAAGATCGCTACTTCTGTTAGCGATAATTATATGCAGGAGAGGCGTTTCCGTGCAAAAACGCCCGCAAACACCACTACTCCATATTCACAAGGGTATCCTTGAACTTCTGAAGACCAAAGAACTGGCTCTAACTGCAGTTAGAGCCAGTTACTTAAGACCAGAAAATAGCTGGTCTTAAACATGGGGATAACGCTTGGGGCTACATCTCAGCAGGTTTTGGTGCTGCACAGCGCTGCAAGCAATGTTGCAGCGCTGCCCTGCGACAAAACTACAGTGCAGGAATGCGCACCATCAATAAGATAGCGCGCATTCCTTGGCCCCAGTCATGAAAAGTGTTGCAGGGCTGCAGCAAGACAGCGTTGCAACACTTCTCACTACGCCCTTCCTGCGACAGCATGGATGCGCTGTATTCACTGGATAGCGTTCCATGACGCAAGTAATGACAGATACATCAGGAATCCTGATGTATCTATCTGCGCTAAAGTCACGCATTGCTGCAGTCGTGTCACGACCATGACGCAACTCCAGCAATGCATGGGGCCAGCCTATCCCTGTGGCACTGCGTCACCCTCACGCCTGCCATCATGCAGGCGGAAGGTACTGACGCAGTGCCGTTCATGAGGGGTGCCCGAATGTCGGCGCTGTTGGAGATCCATCGGTGGTGGTTGCGCGCTGCGGTGTCATCGTTTGGAAGCATTGGTGGAGTATTGTTGCGGAGGGAGTGGACGAGACGTTCTTCGGTGGCCTTGATCCAGCTGCAAGGGGGTGCAATGATGGCGGTGGCGTCCGATGGGCAAGGTGAAGACGTGATGTTGCCAATGATGGCCGGTCCAGGAGAGTCCGGTGTTGTGGCTGTAGTTGAAGTACCCGCTGGCGGAGGTGACGTACTCAACCGTGTGTCCTGCCATGTGGCTTTTTGAGCTGACTTGCTGCTTGTGTTTGATGTAGGGGACCTTCCCCAGGAGGGGGTGGTGTCCTGGTCACTGGGGTTGTCCAGGTGAAACTTGAGTTCACCGAGTAGGATGTCGTCGGTGGATGGGAGACCCTGGGGTGCAATGAGGTCTACAATGGTATTGAAGAATGGGGGGCCATGGCCTGGGGGGCCTGCACATGAGGGTGCCGCAGAGGATGTGCTTGGGCTTGGTCCGGTTCTAGGAGTTGAGGTGGTCCATGGTCACCCTTGGGTCATTAGAGTGTGTGGTCAGTCGGAGTGTGCTTCTGTAGGTGATGGCAATGCCTCCTCCTTGATGGTCGGGGTGCTCCTTGCGGGCAATACTGCAGCCATCAGTGATGGCGATGGCGATGTCCAGTCCGGAGCAGAGGTTGCTCCAGGCAGGCGAGGTGGCGCCCAGGGTTGATGGCGAGGAGGGTGCTGGCGTCATAGCGGTGGAGTGTCCAAGAGGAGAACTCCTTGGTGCGGAGCGTGGTCCAGGGGCAGACGGATGCAAACGGCGTGGCCTATGGGTTGCCTTTGGCACGGGAGACGACCATTACAATGCAGGCAGTACATCGCCAACAACGCAACTACGACAACGCAGGTGCCGTTACATCGCATTTGATTCCAATGCATTGTGAGGTCAGTAATGGGGTAAATTAAAGTTTTTCGGGTGGGTATGGGTTTTGGATGTAAAATATGAAAATTGGGTTGTGTGTTGGGGTAAGAGATGGAATTTGGGGTGTGCATTTGGGGTAAAATATGGAAATTGGGATGTGCATTTGGGGTAAAATATGGAAATTGGGGTGTGCATTTTGGGTAAAATATGGAAATTGGGGTGTGCATTTGGGTCAAATTAGATTTTTGGGTGTGTTACGGGGGCTCAAAAAGGAATTCCAGGGTTCACAGTAGGGTTTGGGGTGCAAAGGTTAGTTTTGGGTTGCACTCACTGAAGTGGGAATAGTGATATTAATGTCTCCGCTATGCAACACCTACTCTACTGTTGCAATGTGCCTAGTATTAGTATGCATTGGAATGGAATGGAATGCGATGTTATGGCATGCGTCACAACTACGTATGTGCCTTTGGCACACGAGTGGTACGCCCTCTGTGCATGGGCGCACAGCATCCGCCATTGAGAAGTGCTGGAGGGGGCTGGACAGCTGTGAGGTGGTAAACGCTGGAAAGAACACTGGATGGGGGGTGGACGCAGGGATGTGTGTGTGAGCGGGTGTTGTAAAAATGTTTATCAGGGAAGTCTTACCTCGAAGCCCGGTCCCGTGTCTTCGTTGCTCCTGCTCTCCTGCGTCCGCTTCCAGGAAAAGGGAGTAGGCAGTCAGGCTCCCTCCCCTGAGTCATTCACAACACTGCGATGCGGCGGTGAGATTGGTAATTGGCAACGGGACAAGTCATGCAGCCAGGGCCCGGAGGGGTGGGCATGTTCTCCACGCAGGCTGTAATGCAGCCTGCATTGCGAACAGGGAAGTGCGCATGACTGCTTTGGGTGGACTGAGAGGGCCGGCCATACAGTCATTGCGCACTTGAGTGGGCATGCCAAACCGCCCATGCCCTGCTCCTTGTCTGGAGCAGTCCTACCCACCCTCCCACCCCCTGAGGATACATAGCATGATAACATCAGTCAGTTATCCCTTGTTTTACCCTTTTGAATCAGTTTTTTTGGCTTCTCTGAGCTGCTGCTGCTGCCTCTGCGGCCCGCCCCCCTGTCCTCACCCGTTCCCGCCTCCCAGCTGATCGTTCCTCCCCCCTCCCCTATTAAATGGCGGCCGCTGCGTGGTCGCACGCAGTGTGCACGTCACTGGTGCACCTAAGGCGCGCCTAAGGCAAGCCCATCTGTGCCTGTCCGTGACCTGACCGTGACCAGCACCAGGAACCCTGGATCTCGAGCCACCCACTGCTACAGCACAGCCACCCTCCATGCACTCATCCCTGGAATACTCAGAGACTGCCAACAGGCCTCACCAAACACGACCCACAGCCAGTTCTCCTGCCTACACTGCCGCCAGACCTTAACCACCACTCCCGCCCCCAACACATCTGACGCCAGCACCGGCGGCACCCTAAGATGCATCCTACTCAACGTGCGCTCCTTGCACAAACACCCCGTGGCCCTACTCACCGCCACAGACGATATCCGCACCCTCCTGGACCAAGGCCACTCTGCAGGCCTCATCCTACTCGACCTTTCAGTGGCCATCGACACCGTCTCCCACCGCACACAAGTTGCCAGACTACATGACGCCTGCAGACAAGGAACAGCCCTAGACTGGATCCGATCAGTCCTCACCGGAAGAGGCCAAAGGATCAGACTGCCACCCTTCCTCTCCGATCCCACATAAATCACCTGCAGAGTCCCACAGGGGTCATCTCTGAGCCCGACCCTCTTCAACATCTACATGGCCCCCCTCCCCACCATCGTCCGACAACACGGCCTCAACATCGTATCCTATGCTGATGACACCCAGCTCATCCTCTCTCTCACCAAAGACCCCACCACCGCCAGACTCTACTTCCAGAAGGGTATGCAAGAGGTTGCAGTCTGGATGACCAACAGCTGCCTGAAGATCAACGCTGAGAAGAAGGAAGTCCTCGTCCTTGGAACCAGCCCTTCAGCATGGGACAACACCTGGTGGCCAACCACCCTCAGACGCCCACCTACCCCCTCGGACCATGCGAAAATTCTCTGCCTCATACTCAACTCATCCCTCACCATGAACCGACAGGTCAACAGTGTCACCTCCAGCTTCTTCAACACCTTCCGCATCCTCCGCAAGACCTTCAAATGGATCCCCCCGGAGTCAAGGAAGACAGTCACCCATGCACTCATCACCAGCAGACTGGACTATGGAGACGCACTCTACTCCGGCATTAACAAGTCCCTACTCCGCAAACTCCAGACATTACAGAACACCGCCGCCAGATTCGTCCTCAGCATCCCCAGGCACGAACACATCAGCCTAACACCTACGAAGACTCCACTGGCTCCCCGTGGAGGAAAGAGTCACCTTCTAAGTCCTCACTCATGCCTACAAATGCCTACACAACAATGGACCTAAATACCTCAACGACAGAATCAACTTCCACGTACCCAAAAGAAACCTCTGATCTTCCAAACTCGCACTGGCCGAAACCCCACGCATCCACAGAGCCAGAGCAGGTGGAAGATCCTTCTCCCACATTGCAGCCAAGACCTGGAACGAGCTACCGGCAGACATCAGACGCACCCCCTCCCTGAACACCTTCAGGAAGACACTCAAGGCATGGCTCTTCGGCTAACAGATCTGCGCCCCCCCCCCTCTGCGCATTGAGGCCCTCACGGGTGAGTTGCGCGCTTACAATTCCCCTGATTGATTGATTGACTGAGTTATCTTCATGTGATGATTGTTCCTCTTCTGCACTGCTTGAGGCAGTGGGGCAACGCTCTTCCAACATTGCGGAAGTGCCGCCACTGGGGGTGCGTCATCTACGTGTGATAGGCCTGAGCGACTCGCCCCCCGGCCCTCCTGCGCTACGCGTCCCACCTTCTCCTTACCTGGACATTGACACCGTGGCGCAATCCACTGCACTTTCTCCAAATCTGTGACTCAGCCAGCAGGAGCCTCAGCCCGGTGTGATTTCACTAGGCTGGGTACAGCAGTCGCTGCCTAGTCCGCTGGTGGACCTCCCAATGCAGTTGATGCAGCAGGGCCCCCTTAGGCAGAAGTTGCAGCGCTCATGCCACACAAGTTCGGCGTCGCACAGGGGCCTCACCCTCCACAGCATACGGCCAGTCCAACATCATGGGGCCTGTGATGCAGGGAGACAGCACACAGCGCTGGTAATCCCCTTTGTGCACCCCGGTGTAGTGGTGGATCGTAGTATGGGATGCGGACCTCACTACGTCGGTGCGCAGGGGCACCTCTACCATTAACAGCTCCAAGGGTCGCAAGGCAAGGCGGTCTTGCAGTTTGCAAGGCGGTCTTCTCACACAGGTCAGCAACGTGTCTCCATGCAACCTGCCAGGCTTCACCACCAGGTACGGGCGATCGTCGCGCCTCAATGTCTACTGCCACGGCTCATCAACTCCACAGCTCCTCCACATCCCCCTCCAGGCTCCAGACGCTGGTCCAGCAAGGCATCCAGGCTCCAGACGCAGTTCCAGCGAGGCATCCACGCTCCAGGCGCAAGTCCAGCGAGGCATCCAGGCGCAGGTCCAGCGAGGCATTCAGGCTCCAGGCGCAGGTCCAGCTAGGCATCAAGGCTCTCATCCTGGTCATCCTGGATGTTGGCTGGCTTGCAGGGGTTGTTGATGTGTGCTGCACTTGGCCCTGGCTGCTCCATTCTGCATTTATTGGTTTTTATGCCTATTTTATATTGGAGGTTGACTGATAGACTATTTTTTACATTGGAGGCAAAAAAAACTCACGTTGGGCTGACTAACGTGAGTTTTTTTGCCGCTAATGGGCCTATCGGTAGTTATCGCCCGCTAACGCCAGATTTCCTATCGGCATCGCGCTGATGTTAGCAGCAGTTTCCATCGCCGTTTCCTGATACTATCGCCATGTAGCGACGGCTTGTTAATACACCGCTAACATGGCGATAGTTTTCAGGGTTAGGCAGCGATAAAAAAAACTGCCGCTAACTGGCATTTGCGATAGGTAATGCCGGTCCTTGAGAATATTCCCCTATGTTTAATGCATTTTTGCAGGTGTTAGAGTCTGTGACAGTGCCTGGAGACTATGACAAAAACAAATCCATGATGTCAAAGCCAGATGGGCAAAAGACATACCTGACAAATAAAGTAGTGTTTAAATACCTTAGGGGCATATTTACAAGGGGATTGTGCCACCAGAATGTCACTTTTTTGATGTTCCGGTGATGCAATGCCCTCCACCAAATCTACAAAGCAGTGTTAAGCCACTTTTCTTGGCTTAACGCCACTTTGTAAATATGGTACCCTTTTACACAGTTTTCTGTGTGAAAGGGTTGAGAAATGGGTGTTGCTGTGGGTGTTCCACCACAACACTGATTGCTTTTTGGCGCTGCCCCAGATTTACAAGGATGTGTAAATCTGAGGCAGCGCCAAAAACTAACGCTATACAAAAGCAGGCGTTAAATTGGCGAAACGAGGAGAAATACTTTTATTACTCCTTGTTTTTGCTCTTTCTATGTGTGCTCGCCTTTAAAGATTGTTTATGTGCAGGAAGGTGCCCTTCCTGCACATAAACAATCAAGTCAAGAATCAAACAAGCTTTTTAGTATTTCATATATAAATCATAAAAGCATGAAAGACATTATAAGACAATTAAACAGACATCAGTATCACAATTAGTACAATTCATATAAAATTACATTATCATTTTGGTTAAAACAGTTGTCCCGTAAGATATTAAAATTAAATAATTACAAAATATTTGTATTAGACTGACTAAAATGCAAACTCTCCTTCTTATCTATACCTCTTTCTGACTGTGATCGCTCTTTTAATAAAAACGAGGGCACAGTAACAGATATCAGAAAAATTCAGAGAAAGAAGAAACACAAAAACCTTCCATATAAGAGACGGGGCGATGAGCCCTCAATAGAGGTAACAGAAATCTATCTCTCTCTGTTTTATACAGGGCACAAAACAAGGTAAAGTTCAGAGTGCTTTATTTTGTCATGTTATTACATGGGCACAATGGAAAATTATTTGCCCATCCTCATTGCTGCGTGACGGCGACCAGAAAATGAATTAAAGGACAAACGGAATCTAGTCAGATAAAATTTATGTTGGGGTTTTGGAAATAAAATAAGATAAGGTTGAGGTTCCGTAACTAACTCACCCACAGTCAGATTACTTTAAGAACTCTGCTGATTCGGCAACTGTAAATGCTTTGCACTCACTCTATTTCCATAAGCTGTTTTAATAATAGATTTTGCTTCCTGTGGCAAGTTAGAAGGATTGAGATCAAAATCAGCTTGGTCCAATTGCTGAAATGTACGCTTAAGATAACTGAACCAGGGAATAAAATCAATATTGAATAAAAGAAAACAATCTAGAATAATGGACCTTGTAAAACCTAATTCTGGGGTACCCAGATATTTGATTTTTGAAAGAGCGACAGAGTGCACACCTGTTTTTTGATTTTCCATTTCTTTAATTTGCGTTGTTCTCTCATCCACGGCGTGCTACCCGGAGACGTGATCAGCCCAAGCCACGTTATTATGAATTCTACAAGAACCTGGAGCGGAACACCACCCCAATCCGGATGCACAGCTTCATTTCCATTGCATATAACAAATGCCAGATATTTGCCCATAGCTGCAAGGGAGTCATACGAAGTCTGCCTTCAATGTGTCCTAAACCCAATTCGTGGTGGCAAAAGGATGTAGGAGAACCTTTGGGTACTGATAAAAGCCTTTGTATAAAAGTGTTCTTTACCACCTGGACCACATAAATAATAATTTCCTGCAACGCAGGCACCCTTGCACTATGCCGCAAGGGTATCTATGTTGGTGCTAGGCAGCTATTTTTAGCGCCAGCACAAGGGAAAACACTGGGGTGCACCATATTCTTGTGAATTTGGTGCATCCCTGCGTTTTTGAAATGATGCAGAGCAGTGCTGTAAAATTTGCCTCAGCAATGCGCCTTTTCCTTGTAAATATACCCCTTAGTTAGATAACCTAATCCGATTTGAATCTCCATCTAAACGAGTTATCTGTAATCAATGAGTCAGATAGGGTTACATACTTCACTCCTTTGCTGCATATACATCCATGATTTAAATGTCCTACTGAAGCCTGATCGGGGCATGAGAAAACATTTCTTTATGATGATTCCATGCTTTTTGATCAAGAAGCCTCTAGCAGAGATTAGATGCAGATCAGAAATATTTGAGGGTAAACTACCTATAGAGCATGACATTGACCAAAAAAAAAACGTGGTGCTTGGGTTGTGTTATGATGGAACAAAGCCATATATGTAAACATTTTGGTGTTCTTTTTGTTGCAAGTTTTACCTCGAAGCCAAATGTTATTCTGTGTAAACTGTGTAATAATGAGCAGTAAAGACTGACTGCCATCTACATTGGCCTATTGGTTCTGTTCCTGAAATAAAACATACACTGTGGAGGCTACAACAGTATTATCTAGGGCACACCTGGACGGCTCATGAGGTACGCCTCTATGATTGTACAGCTGGGCACTGAAGCTTGGTGGACCAATGAATTCTGCCCCATAAGTGGTTGTTACAAATTAAATTGGTTTAGTTTAAAATAGATTAGATTAAGCTCTATGCAAGAACATTAAGTTATGTAGGGATGCAACATCAGGTAGGGACGTCAACTTTTTGGCTCTGATTAAGTCATCTTAGTTTAAGATAGATAAAGTGAACAGTGTAAAGTCTCTGTGTGGGGCCGATTTTGCCTTCAGTGGATGGGTTTTGAATTTTCGACCTGAGAATTGCAAATAATCTATTTAAATGAATTTATAGGAAAAATATATTTGACATACTTATTGATGAAAGAGAATTTTGCCTTGTATAATAAATGTCCATTTTAACTGGAACGCTTGTTCAAGCCTGTGTTGACAGCTGAATATTTTGGTCACCCGAAGTGGATGCCACTTGTCCTCCAGCCACTAAAGGTATACCTACCTGCGTGTGGTGCAGAGGAAACAGACAGGTGTCCCATGACCATTCTCTCATATACTAGCTGAAGATGGGGAATTATAAGAAAAAGATGAGTGATGTTTATTGATTTTTTCTTCTTATGTATTCAACTCTAAATTCTGTGGCATCCTTAGCCTACATAAAGCTCAGGTATAAGGTCTGTGCGGACACAATTTTCAGGCTCTTACAAATGGCTGTGAATGCTGGAGAAGAGGCAAGGGAAAGCAGATCTCCATTTGTGCATTCATATTCCTGATAGGAAAATGATTTTTTAAAGTAACCTCTGCCAGTTAAAGTATTCCTGTCAAGAATAGCATCTGGGAGAGCATGCACTGGTTCCTTCGACCACTGTCTGCTACTCCTGAGGACATCAATGATGATTCACAAAGGGGAAGTTGCCCCAGAGGACAAATTAGCCTTTGCATATCAGATATCATCACAAATCAGGTGTTGGTACCTCATCAAATATTTAAGATAGCAATTGTGGTGCTTCTGGGAAACCGCCAGTACACAACGCATTTTCGATGCAGAACTTTGCATCACAAGCTCCTTGTCCACGATGTCTTCGACAATGAGGCAGGACTCCGAATCGCAGCCTTACAGCTTCCCCAGAACCGTCACAGTCTGATGCATCTTCGATGCGAGACCTCGCAGCACTTCACAAGCCAGGATTTATGGTACTATGTTCAGCGGAAATAACTCAGCCCCTGTATCCGGCTCGTGCTCCATTGTGATTGGCCTGAACTTGTGACTTTGTCCTGATTATTAGAGACTGCCCCACCTGCCAAGAGACCAGTGAGCCTGAACCCCCTGCATCTGTCATCACAGAAGAAGGACCCACCATCCCGTGGCAGAGTGTTAGCATGTTAGCGTGAATTTTGGCCCTCTCCCTGATGATTCTCACATGCTTGGGCAGTCTCCCTGTTGGCTCTCACATCCACATCCTCGTAGATGACTTCTCCTGATATCCCGAAATGGAGACCGTGCCAAGAACCTCAGCATCAGAACTCATCCCGAAAGTTGAGAAAATTATGGCCACCCACGGGCTGTTCGGAGAAATCCGCACTGACAATGGCTCAACATTCAATGGTCCATGAGTGGACAGAATACAAATCACCATCGCATCATACCAAGTTGGCCCAAAGCCAATGGGGAGGCGGAGAGGTTGTAAGGACATTAACAAAAGTCATGTTGCAGAAGCCAAGAATGTGGAGAGCTCCACTTACACATTTCTATGAGAGTATCGGCCAACGCCTGACTCCACCGCTGGCACTTCCCCGAGCCAACTTTGGCCAGACACTAATGGACACCATTCCCCACCACCCCCTGGGGGACAGATCAACCAACCTCCTGAACTGCTCCAACTCCTGAAGGGCATGCAACAACAAATATGCCTTGTGCTGGTAGCGTGCCAGGCATCGCACTTTTAACATAGGAGACAAATTGTTGGTTAAACTGACATATGGGGGGGTAAGTTTCACCTACCGTTTGAAGCAGGGCCATGGACAATCACAGACATCAATGGCACTATTGTAACTGCCAAGAAAGCGGCAGAAACTGTCACCCAGAACATCTCCCAATTCAAAAATGTGCCCCCACTGAAAGATGGCGCACTGTCAGATGGTGACGCCATGGAAGGTACACCTAGCGACAGCCTGCCCAGCCCCGATGAGGAAGTAGAGAGGAGATCAAATGACATCCCAGCTTGAGATGGATTGCCTCTAATACCACCAGCCATGATGCCACCAGTCCCTATGCTGCCTCCCCGCGTGCCAAGCCTCTGGGCGTCCAGGCCTCATGAACAGGTTGAAGCACCCCAAGCACCTGCACAGAGGACTGGCCAGGGGCAGTATTACCTGAAATCCAATCTAACCCTATCTCGACATAGACTTTTTGGCTGACCGAAATTGAAGAGAGCCAGCAGTGCTACTCTGAAGGTCCAGCGAGGGCCTTTTGCCAGTTTTCTGATGTTCAAGGACTCTGTTTAAATTAGTGTTCTGGTTTTTGTTTAGTTTTCTGTTTCTCTCTGTTATGGGAGGGATGTAGTGTTGCGTCCTTTGTTAAAGCACCACCACCGGGATTCCCGAGGGAGGGAGTTTCCTGGGGTTCCCCCGTGCGCATGTGCAAGTTGGTACATCCTGGTGTTCAGCGTCAGGTAGCTAATAAATATAGCCCGTGGGACAGGGCAAAGCTCGTTACTTTCTTGCTGCAGCTAATGCCTAGAGTCCATGTCATTTTGTAAAACAATATTGGAACATTTGAAAAAAGCTTGTAGTTCAGAAAAGAAAATGCGTTATCACTTGTGCTAAGTTACGAGTCCATAATAATGGTGATAAAACAATATTTAGCGAACTATCTGTCAGCATGGCTCAGTCAGTTCCATGATGCTGTGCTAATTTGCAAGTATACAAGATTTAGGTGATTTTCACTCTCATCACAATCATCACATCGTAAGTTAAATAAAAGATATAACCAATATAACTTCCTAAGCGGCGTAGCTTGGACAGTAAGATTGGGGGGATGTGAGCTTTTTCCAACAATCACGCTGACATATAACATTACATTATACGACAAGCAAGACGCATGAAAGGGATTTATGGGGCAGTGGAAAGGGAGAGGTATGCGGGTTGGTAGAGGTACTAGGGGGTCCATTAGGATCACGGGCGATCCGCCCGCCATGTGTCCCTGGACCGCCCCCGCCATATTAGTATGGCGGGGGGCACCGCGGCAGACGGAAAGACCGTCCGCCGCTTTTCCGCCGGTCGAATTGTCGACCGTGCGGAAAAGGGACACAATATGGTGGCGGTGTCTGCAAGACACCGCCATCCATATTATGATGTAGGCGGTAAATTTCCTTTCCATGGCGGTTCTTGCTGTTGGGGGCCCGTTGCGGGCCCCCAGGGTGTTGGGAGGGTGGGGGGTGCACATGGGGAGTACCTATGGTACCCCCCCTCATTGCAATGCACTACGTGTCAGGCACCACGTGGTGCCTGCCATGTTGTGCATTGCAATGCTGTGCACAGTCCTTTTACATTGCGAGCGGGTCTGCAGCCAGCAGATCCACCCGCAATGTAAAAGGCCCAGAATGCGCCTGCCAGTGTGGCGGGCGCATTCTAATTTGCATGGCGGGACCGCTGCAGCATCAGCGGTCGGTCCCGTGCTCCGTTACGGTGGCGGGCAGACTTTGTCCGCCCGCCATCGTAATGATGCCCTAAGTGAGAGAAAACACAATATTTTGTAAAATATGCAACAATTTTGTAAAATATCTAACGATTTTGAAGAGAGAGGGAGAGTTTGTGTGTGATTTTTTTTCTGTGTTATGTAAAAATTCCTGGTGAAATCCGACAGACACCTCACCATACCCGACTGAAAGCACCTGTACTCAACTGTTTACCAGAAAATACATTTATTTGGGGGGGGGTGAAACCCCCCAAACACCCCTTCTGAAGCTATGCACCTGAATGCAAACATGTAGAAAGAGTTCCTGGAAATCGCTACCAAACACTTTCACAAGAAAACGCTGACAAGCTTCTAATACTCAGACTGGGCGTTGTGTAAATTGTGCTGCCACATATGCTGCTACCCTTATCCTCTCAACCTGTCAGTGGGTCAGCAATTTCAGAGATGGCACCTACATGGAGAGGTGGTTGGAATAAGTCTAAGGTGTCTGCAGATGGCTTCTGATAACCTTTGACATCCGAAGAACCCAAAAAACGGCAGAATGGGGAGAAGTAAAAACAAGGAAACACACTGGGGCAATGGGGAACAATAGGACACACCAGGAGTTAGAGGTAGGGAACAGAGTGACAGCTAGCGGCACAGGCTAGGGCAAGCTGGAAGAATGAGATCAACGAGCAGTAGACACCAGGAAACGATGGAAGAGAGGGAGTAAGGGGCAGACAGCTTGCACAAGCACTCTAATAGCGTCAGTTACACTAAGGGACTATTCATTCCATATGACCATAACAAGTGATGCATTGTAGACATCTGAGAAATTCCTTGGCAATTACTGGCATGCCATCCAAGCAATTCTTAACGCAGAGAAAAGCAGGAGTGTCATTGGCAGAAGGGGACCTGACTCACAGCCCGCTCTCTCAGCTTTAAAGCTAATGCTGTCTTCAAACTAAACAAAAATAACTCAGTAAAACACGAATGTGCACCAGCAACATTTCTGAACCTGATCCACAAAGACAGCATTACATTTACACTCACATATTTACACCCTCATAAAGTGCAGATTTGCTAATTTCCAGAAATATGCATGGAAAGCTGCGGCGGGTACAGGTTTGTTGCCCTGTTTAATTCTGGGAAGGCCGTGTGACATTCCCTGCGGGACCCCCGCCCACTATGCAGAATTCTCCGTAGCAGAGAACTCTGCACGGGTGGGGGCAGGAGTGGGGGTAATAGAATTCCCATGTGCAAATCCACATTTTTTTTTTCAAAGGGTATTTTTTTTTTCCTTGTGGATGAACCTCTTGCCTCATACCCACATACAATCTGAGGGTGATGCTTCCCCCCTCCCACTCTGGAAAGAGTACTTGGTCGGAGTAAATATCCGACCCTCTCCAGGAGGAGGAGGTGGAAAGGAGTTTCTCAGTGCCAATAAACGTCCATGTTTGTGGATGCTCACAATTTCCAAGGCTGACTATACCTTGAATGCCAATTTTCCCTCCTTTTAATGGGATTTATGAGTTTAGTGAACTCCGCGCTTAAGGTGAGGATTTCTGAACACAAAAGTGCTTAGAGCCATCAGGATTTCCATCGAGAATTCTTGACAGGCGAACGAAAGGTCAATTTGGCGTAAAGCTACGATTACCACAAAATTCACATGTGTGAATTGCGCCTTCAGTGTTTGTCACCTCCTGCGAAAAAACAAAACATTTCACCTATTTCTTGCTTCACGAAGGGTTATATCATAACCATTAAATTTGAAGTTTTCCTGCCTCTTCTCTTTCTTCCCAGGAAAATCACAATTTTTATTCAATCCAAAAATGGAGATTTCTTATGCTGAAGCGGAGGTCATTTGAGATTTTACGGGGCCTGGTTTAAGAGGAGGCTCTCTCTCGTTCTTTTTTGTTTGGCGCCCTTTGATATCTATATCTTGGTTGCCAGTAGCAATCTGATATGATCTGCAAAATACACTACTGTACTTTTTTATATTACCTTTACTGATATGCTGAGATTTTTAACTTCAGGTCATCTGTAAATGTTTACATCTCATCTGAACACAAAGAAGAAATGTTGTATTTACATATCTGGATGGTTTCTGTAACAACATGTGGCGCCAAGAAAATCTCTGTGACTGTATTCAATATAAAGAATATGGGGCCGATTCCGATCTCGGTCGGAGGCGCACCCAATACCAATCGGTCGGGAAAAAAGCCAGGCGAATGCCTGTTTCCCGACCGATCCGTACAGCATACCGAACGAGTAAGTACGATGCGCACAACAGCACAGAATCCGGCCGAGTCGTACTCACCCAATCCAGGTCCTGTTCTCCGACCGAGGCGAATCCGGAAACGCTGAATCGAGTCGCACGGAAGGGAAAATGCAGCTCCGTCCGGCCGAACAAGTACGATGCGCTTTCCGTACGCGCCGAACCCGTCGCTACGCACGGCACGTCAAAGCATCCGGGAGAGGCGCACATAAGCTCCGATTCGCGCCACAACACGATCCACGGCTACGAGGCGAACACGCCAGCGATGAGGACGACGCGAAGCGACGAGGACGACGCGAAGCAACGAGAAGGACGAACGACACGAACCAACCATGAATCCATTCGTCCCGACCATACCAATATTCTACATTTACTACCGGAACAGTCACGGACGCGTACGGCGCAGAAGGTAAGTCAGACACCAACCACAAAACACATACAACACGTACACGACTCACACACACACAGAGGGATGCAGAATTTACTTACACCAGCAACAGCAGCACCATAGGGGCGGGATGCCCATCACCAATGCCACATATGCACACAGGGGCCTGAATGCGCACCACTGCCCCTACCCAGGGGGGGCCGGATGCCAACCACCACTATCACCCTTAGCCAGGGGGGTGCCAGATGCCCACCACCACTACCACCCTTACCCAGGGGGGCTGGATGCCTACCACTACTACCACCCTTAGCCAGGGGGTGCCAGATGCCTACCACTACTACCACCCTAAGCCAGGGGGCTGGATGCCAACCACCACTACCACCCTTAGCCAGGGGGTGCCAGATGCCCACCACCACTACCACCCTTAGCCATGGGGGTGCCAGATGCCAACCACTACTACCACCCTTAGCCAGGGGGCTGGATGCCTACCACTACTACCACCCTCACCCAGGGGGGCTGGATGCCTACCACTACTACCACCCTTAGCCAGGGGGTGCCAGATGCCCACCACCACTACCACCCTTACCCAGGGGGCTGGATGCCTACCACAACTACCACCCTTAGCCAGGGGGTGCCAGATGCCTACCACTACTACCACCCTAAGCCAGGGGGCTGGATGCCTACCACTACTACCACCCTGAGCCAGGGGGCTGGATGCCAACCACCACTACCACCCTTAGCCAGGGGGTGCCAGATGCCCACCACCACTACCACCCTTAGCCATGGGGGTGCCAGATGCCTACCACTACTACCACCCTTAGCCAGGGGTGGCTGGATGCCTACCACTACTACCACCCTCACCCAGGGGGGGCTGGATGCCTACCACTACTACCACCCTTAGCCAGGGGGTGCCAGATGCCTACCACCACTACCACCCTTACCCAGGGGGCTGGATGCCTACCACTACTACCACCCTCACCCAGGGGGGCTGGATGCCTACCACTACTACCACCCTCACCCAGGGGTGCTGGATGCCTACCACTACTACCACCCTTAGCCAGGGGGTGCCAGATGCCTACCACCACTACCACCCTTACCCAGGGGGGGCTGGATGCCTACCACTACTACCACCCTCACCCAGGGGGGGCTGGATGCCAACCACAACTAACACCCTCACCCAGTGGGGGCTGGATGCCTACCACTACTACCACCCTTACCCAGGGGGGCTGGATGCCTACCACTACTACCACCCTTACCCAGGGGGCTGGATGCCCACCACCACTACCACCCTTAGCCATGGGGGTGCCAGATGCCTACCACTACTACCACCCTTAGCCAGGGGGCTGGATGCCTACCACTACTACCACCCTCACCCAGGGGGGCTGGATGCCTACCACTACTACCACCCTTAGCCAGGGGGTGCCAGATGCCCTCCACCACTACCACCCTTACCCAGGGGGCTGGATGCCTACCACTACTACCACCCTTAGCCAGGGGGTGCCAGATGCCTACCACTACTACCACCCTAAGCCAGGGGGTGCCAGATGCCCACCACCACTACCACCCTTAGCCATGGGGGTGCCAGATGCCTACCACTACTACCACCCTTAGCCAGGGGGGTTGGATGCCTACCACTACTACCACCCTTACCCAGCGGGGCTGGATGCCTACCACTACTACCACCCTTAGCCAGGGGGTGCCAGATGCCCACCACCACTACCACCCTTACCCAGGGGGCTGGATGCCTACCACTACTACCACCCTTAGCCAGGGGGTGCCAGATGCCTACCACTACTACCACCCTTACCCAGGGGGCTGGATGCCTACCACTACTACCACCCTTAGCCAGGGGGGCTGGGTGCCTACCACTACTACCACCCTTACCCAGGGGGCTGGATGCCTGTCACTACTACCACCTCTACCCATGGGGGGCTGGATGCCTACCACCAACACCACCCCCACTCATAGGATGGACAATGCATGACACAACCAGCACACCACAACCTAGGGAATGCAAGAAAAAGACATCCCCCAACACCATGACAAGCGTGTGTAGACTGTGTCAAATGCCTACAACACTGAACATGACTTTGAACATACAATGTGACCCCCTAGCACATGTGCCACACATATATGTGTGTGGCCCCCACAATGCAAGCAGGCCATGACCATTGTGGCAATGGGGTCCAAACCCCCATCATCACAGTGACCAAAAGGTAAGTGTGGGGTCCATAGCTGAAGCACATTTTGAACAGTGTGGCAATGGGGTCCAAACCCCCATCATCACAGTGACCAAAATGTAAGTGTGGGGTCCATAGCTGAAGCACATTTTGAACATTGTGGCAATGGGGTCTAACGCCCCATCACCACAGTGACCAAAAGGTAAGTGTGGGGTCCATAGCTGAAGCACATTTTGAACATTGTGGCAATGGGGTCCAAACCCCCATCATCACAGTGACCAAAATGTAAGTGTGGGGTCCATAGCTGAAGCACATTTTGAACAGTGTGGCAATGGGGTCCAAACCCCCATCATCACAGTGACCAAAATGTAAGTGTGGGGTCCATAGCTGAAGCACATTTTGAACATTGTGGCAATGGGGTCTAACGCCCCATCACCACAGTGACCAAAAGGTAAGTGTGGGGTCCATAGCTGAAGCACATTTTGAACATTGTGGCAATGGGGTCCAAACCCCCATCATCACAGTGACCAAAATGTAAGTGTGGGGTCCATAGCTGAAGCACATTTTGAACATTGTGGCAATGGGGTCTAACGCCCCATCACCACAGTGACCAAAAGGTAAGTGTGGGGTCCATAGCTGAAGCACATTTTGAACATTGTGGCAATGGGGTCCAAACCCCCATCATCACAGTGACCAAAATGTAAGTGTGAGGTCCATAGCTGAAGCACATTTTGAACATTGTGGCAATGGGGTCTAACGCCCCATCACCACAGTGACCAAAAGGTAAGTGTGGGGTCCATAGCTGAAGCACATTTTGAACATTGTGGCAATGGGGTCCAAACCCCCATCATCACAGTGACCAAAAGGTAAGTGTTGACAAAGAAAGAGCTGCAACTGCCAAACTGCATGGATGATTCCTGGTCACAGAACATAAAACACATCAGTGGCAAAGTAGTGCATGTGTCCCATTGCAACATAAATTGGGGGAGCCAAATACTGCAGTGCCAATAAGACATACCTTTGGCCATGTGCAGACAAACAACACCCATGGGGGCTGACACTGTCAACATTCATCAATGACACAATGACAGAAGTGACCATCAGAATGCAGACCCACATATTTGCACCAATGGGCACACAAATGCAGATACCCTGTGGAGACTGTAGATGTGAGGTGAACAGATACCATACCATGGCAGCAATGGGACACACAAACCATGATCATTGTGCTGACCGATGACCTAGGAGTCCCAGGGACAGCAGGGGAAAGCCACCAAACTACATACAGCCAATGGCACACCCAAGATATGCCAATGCAGTGGTGCAGATGCACAAACACAAACAGGCAGACCCACACTGCACATCATACACAACAGGTGAGGGGGGTGCCAGTGTCCCCAGGCAACCACACAACACATGAGGAGACCTGAATACCAATCATACAGATGTGCATACAGTGCCACACAAAGGTAACTCATGGATCCAAATCCCCTATGTGGGCAAGCAGGCATTGTCAGATGAGAGGGAGCACAAATCACACATGTCACACAGGCACGTAGGAACAGCAACTGACACAGCAAGACACAGACACACCACAGCACTACCCCCAGGGCCCCCACAATGTGGTGACCCTGGGCTGCATTACAATCCCACTGTGATGACAAAGCTAAATGTCGTTCACACTGTGAACCACAGTCATGTGTCCTGAGCAACAAACTACCATCACACCTACACAAGCACAAATCAATCAGCATGGCCAGTAAGCCAAGGCCAACATGGAGGCAGGGGCCTAGCCGGGCAACAACTCTCATCTGCACACACTCAACACCACACCCCTCGACCTCCAACAATGTGCAGCAGTGAAGCACACATGCACTGGTGACATTGCACATGCACCCATGACTATTCCAGGGTGGTGGGTGGGAACCAAGGTGCAGAAACACATCACACATGGCCACTCAACAAGACTCCTGAATGTCTGACACACTGCACATTACGCTGTACATGGACATGACGGCAATACCACACCAACGAATGGGATCCCAGCCACAGTCACACACCAATGAAGAAGCCAAGGTCACCCACAAAGAACACACATAGACAACAACCAACATTGCAGCCCGGACCCTGAGGAGTGCCAGCAGTCACACACACAACGTGTCACAATCACTGAAAGATAACACAAACTGGAAATCACATGACAGGGGCAAACAACAAGTGCCAAGGGGAAACCTGACTGTGACCCATCTGCGTCTTCACACAAACTCAGCCCTGACAGCAAACACACCTATTGGTGACACCCTGATGACCAGTAATGTGCCATGCACCCACATCACAGAGAACCCAGGGAGAAGACTTTGGGGGAACATAGGTCAACTCAGCAAGCATCACAAACAGGTACAACACTAGGGATCACAGCATGCACAGCTAAACGGAAGTGAACACACAGACATGCACATACAACACACACCTTGGGCGCAGGCAATGTCACAGGAGTACACACTGCCATGAGGGGACTCCACTCCTGTGTGAGGAAAGCTGTGCCATATGTTGCCTCAGTAGGGCCCCATCATGTCAGCTGAGCACTTGGTCACACAATCAACAATTAGCACCAAATGAGGGCTCCCGTCACATCAGCCTGGTCATGGAAGTGCCAACGAAATGATCAGCACAGATCCAACACACTTGTATAGCAATGTTGCACCGACAACACAGATGAGTCCTTCCCCATTGATGCCCAAACCTGCATGTCCAGTGGAGATGGCCACACGGTCAGGGAAGTAGACGAATTGAACAATGGCAGGCACAACAGATGTGCAGGGGTGGAAGCCACAGATGTGAAATAGCTAATCTAAGTAGGAAATCCCATTGCCAAATACTGAACACATGACACCCTCAGATGCTGCTATGGATGACATGGATACACCACAGGATAGGACACATTCCCCCTGGACCACATGGGTTCCTGCACAGTAACACTTCATTATCATGAGACCAAATATCACCATCACTGCAGCAAGGGCATGGTTAGCATCATCAACAACATGTACATCAGAAGCATAAGCACTAGAGAACAGAAAGTTGCTTTATTCAGCATATGTGTGTAATGAAAACAAAGTCCAGAAAAAACACAAAGGCCAATGGCCAGTCCATTGTCAAAGTCCAAACAGGGTGACAGTGGCAGATGTCACCCTACGCATGCCTGCACAAAACCAGGGACAAGCCACTAGGAGGGGCAACCGGGGGGGGCAGGCCAGGCACCACAGGGACAGGATCAGGGCTCACCAGGAGGAAGCAGGGAAGGGGTGGTGGGTGCTGGAGAGCCACTGACAACTGCAGTGGAGGTGTCTGACATGGTGTGTGCCGGCACAACTGGGTGGCATGACTCAGATGTTGTGGGTGCCGGCACAACTGCAGTGGACCCTGCAGATGGAGTGGACAGGTCCGCCACTGCAGTGCCCAAGTCAGACAGGGTGGTAGTGGACTCCACTGCAGTGCCTACCACCAGGGGAGGAGAATGGGGAACAGGCAAGGTGGGCTGGACAGAGGGGAGGACACCCTCACCACATCAGTGGCACAGACAAGCGCAGCGGGGGTGTGGTGCCGGGAGAGCAAGTGGCAGGGGGAGAAGGCCGGATCCTCTTGGGGATGGTATATCTGTGGGTGGGGGAACCTGGGGCAGGGTGTGGTGGGGGCACCTGTGGAGTGGGGGCCTGAGGGATGGAGGAAGGAGACCTGGTGCCTGAGCTGCAGGGCGGCGGCGGGGTCTTGCTCTTACGACTCCGGGGGACTTGCGGGTGGGGGCCTCAGTCTGTCTGCGCCTGGGGGAGGGTGTCCGGGGGCGAGGGGCACTCTGCTCCGTGTGGGTGGGCTTCCTCTTCCCCCTGAATGCTGTATCAGCTGGATCGGAGGGAAGAGGCAGAGGTCACTGAGGAAGAGCCGCTGGGTCTTTGGGGTTGCAGGTGAGGCAAGGGAGGGTGCTTTGGAGGGAGAGGCAACTGATGACTGCGCAGTGCTCGTGGATGTGTGTGTGTGTTCCAGGGCCCCATCCCCTGTGAGTCTGGTTTCAGTCCCCTGACTGTGCGTGCGTGTGCGTTTTGTTTGTGGCGTGTGTGTCTGTGTGCTGGATGTGTGTGTGCTGGTGTGTGCCTGTGCCAGTGTGTATGTGCTTGGGACGGGTAAGGTGCTGGGGAGTGTGGATGGAGCAGAGGCAGGAGGGGTGAGGGACTGTCTGAGGAGGGACACTGCTGCCGTCAGGGAGGAGTCCATGGACCTATTGCCCCTCTGTAGGTCAGACATGCCCGATGAGATGCCCTCCATGAACGACACCAGCTGAGTCAACAGAGCGGTGTGCGCATGGAGGACACTCAGCATGGCTGTCTGCCCTACATGGAGCTGGCGAAGGAGGTACACAGACTCCTCACTCAGGGCAGCAGGGGACACAGGGGCAGGGGGTGCGGTGCCTGGTCCAAAGGAGACACGCTCCCGAACATGGGAGCCTCCACGGACCTGGGGAATGGGAGCCGATGGGAGGGCGGTGGTGGTGCTGGTGGTGGCGGGGACAGCAACACTAGCTGGGGTGTGGTGGCTGCTGACACCCGCCTCCATAAGGGAGTCATCCTCCGAGTTGCTCTGGTCCTCAGCTGAGGTGGATGGTGCTGAGGACTCCTTGGTGTGGCTCCCCTCGCCCTCCGTGCCACTGGGTCCCTCCAACCACTCCTCGGCTGCTGACCCAGTCTGGCTATCCGGCTCCTCCTGGTCCGTGGAGCTGTCCCCTTCCGTGGCCGTGGATGTATCTGCAAACAATGGGGAAACAGACAGACATCAGTCACCTGCACCAAACGCACACACCACTGTGAGCACAGCACATTACAGAGCAAGCCCTGGCATCATTAGTTGTACATTGCTAAAAGTGCCCTAACTGAACAGGAGAAGCCAATTGTCAGTCTGATGCCAACCATGGCACTCACATCCCACATGGCCTTGCACCCATCTGTCTGGTGTCTGTTGGATAGCAACACCCCAGTGTGGACACATGCACCAACTACACAGTAGTTGGACAGTGCAGAGGACACGGTGTAGCATGTGGACATGCACACATCACAACTCTTGCCACTGAGTCAGTTCAGGTTTCCGGATGAAAGGGACGCCCAGAGTCAAATAGGAAATGCATGTGATGCATACCAGCGACAGACACCATGATGCACCCATGTCCTGATAGCCATCGCCACAATGGTGTGCATGTAGCACATGTCACTCCCCTGCAGGATCACCAATAAGTAGACACATGCCATGGCGGAGGCATGACTGCTAAGTCATACATCACTGTCTCAGTGATGTATGACTTGGCAGCCAGACAACAACACTCTGCACTGTGTCACAATAGTAGGTCATGGGGAATGCAAGTCCTGGAGCTGCACAAGTGCACATGTACATCCCACACACAACACATCATCTCAACCCTCATCTGTCCAGGTCATACCGATTGGACATATGGGAGACCTGTGACACTACCCTCTGAACCTGAGCCCCTCACAATCTGCTGTGAATGGGGAACAGCTGCCTGGACTTCACATTCGCATACCCCAGTCTGCACGGGCAGCTGATCAAACACCTATGTGACACACAAATATCGTCTCCTATGGTCACATCTCCAGTGGCATGCTGAGCCCCTACCGAGAAACACCCCAGCAGTCCTGGCAACAAATCCACAGCACACTGACACAGAGGCAGACACCTGAGGGGTCAAATCACTGCGCACAATGTGTCAGCTGATACACGGGAGTGGGAGTACAGAGTGCATTGCATGGCCTGGAGTAGGCATGACTGTACTGCCCCACATGAATGAGGGATGAGCCCTGGACAGTGGATAGCTGGCTATGTATGTGTGACACACATAATCTGCACACTCCTGGGGCCCAAACATTGTTCCCACCCGCTGCATGGGTGTGTGCCACATACCCCAGGCACATGTGGTGGCTCAGCTCAGCAAGTGGACCGCATATCAAAGCAACACGCAGATTACATGTCCGAACACAGGCGTTGTGTGAACAATGGACCCACCCATGATGCCCACAACAGAGTTAGGGAAACAGATGCTGTCCCCCACCTTTAGTGAAGCAAACTGCAAGGACACAGTCCCAAGTGACTCAATTCCCTGAATGTAAGGGCCACACCTGGGTATCAGATGAGGAGTGGGCAGTGCACAATAGAGGGACATGGCTCCTGGACAACATGACTGCTGTACTGTGGCAGTTGAACCAGGCCAGAGGAGGGCACATAGCATGTAATACAGAGTTCACAGTGCAGTCTTTGGCTCACCCCCTCCTTGCTGCTGTCTGGCCTTCAGCTGCCCATCCAGGTCTGGAAACACCACCGCCAGGATCTGGAGCATGTGGGGGGTCAGGGTCCGTGTTCCGCCCATCCTGCGAGGAGGCGACAGCTTCAGCTGGACCCGTGCAATCCTCCGGGTCCAGCCCCGAAGGTCCTGCCACCTCTTCTGGCAGTTGCGGATCCGGCGCTTGTAGACCCCCACGGACCGGACAGCCCGGACGATGTCCTTCCAGATCTCCTGCTTCCGATGGGCATTAACCTGTCAGGATGACAAAGTGAAAAGGCCATTACTACACATGCAACATATCCGTGCATGACACAGTTGTATATACATGTCTCAATCACAGGGGCACATGATGTACACAGGCAGTGCAAAGCTGCCCATGGACAGTTTGCCAGAAGTCACTACATGGTATCATTGCATGGGAAGTAAAACCTTGTTCAAATGCACTGTCACTGCACCATACCTGTCCAGTGCATGTCACTACACACTATGGGGGGTGACAACTACTCAGTGAGCCTGCTAGCCAGTGGCGTGCAGACTTTCAGCCTTGCTAGTCAGACAAAATGCACATTCAGAAAGGCAGTGCACAGAACACTCACCTGCTCCCCTGGTGTCCCATACAGCTTGCTGTACTGTGGAAGTAGGCTGTCCAGCAGGGCCTGGTTCTCCTCAAGGCTGAAGGCTGGGGCTCTCTCCACAGTACGTGCCATTGCAGGGTCCAGAGGGGCAGAGACAGCAGCAGTGCAGTGGCAGATGTCGTCCTGGAGCATGTAGTGCAGGCAAGTGAGCTCTCAGGGGAACAGCCAGCAATATATATGTGCTGGAGAGGCAGATACTGTCCCTTGTGTCCAAAGTGATAGGTCCAAGTCGTTTGCATCTTCTGAATCTGGCCAATCCATGGAATAGCAGCACCAATACACGCCCACAGCATCCTTCAAATCTTCAACTTCATGACATACATGATTTTGTAACATTGTTGTGGGTGACCAACTGAATTTCCAGAAACCGACTCGTTCGAATTTCGAAAACGCGTCCGTTGCCAGGCTAGGCCATTGTCAATGGGTGCGCACCGATCGGTCCATTGCTGATCATCGCGTACAGGGGTACAACGCGTACCCGCACACATTGAATGCAATGGGCCGGCCGGGGGCACCGATCGGTCCATTGCGGTACAACGTGTACAGGGGTACAACGCGTACCCGCACACATTTAATGCAATGGGCCGGCCGAGGGCACCGATCGGTCCATTGCTGATCAACGCGTACAGGGGTACAACGCGTACCCGCACACATTGAATGCAATGGGCCGGCCGGGGCACCGATCGGTCCATTGCTGATCAACGCGTACAGGGTACAACGCATACCCGCACACATTGAATGCAATGGGCCGGCCGGGGCACCGATCGGTCCATTGCGGTACAACGCGTACAGGGGTACATCGCGTACCTGCACACATTGAATGCAATGGGCCGGCCGGGGGCACCGATCGGTCCATTGCTGATCAACGCGTACAGGGGTACAACGCGTACCCGCACACATTGAATGCAATGGGCCGGCCGGGGGCACCGATCGGTCCATTGCGGTACAACGCGTACAGGGGTACAACGCGTACCTGCACACATTGAATGCAATGGGCCGGCCGGGGGCACCGATCGGTCCATTGCTGATCAACGCGTACAGGGGTACAACGCGTACCTGCACACATTGAATGCAATGTCACCATGCCTGTCTCAGATGGACATATGCCAGCCACAGATAGCTCCCAGGGAGTGAGGGGCACACCTACAACACGACAGCCTGTCCAAACTGTATGATAAGGCATGTAAGGCTGCATTTCCTATTGTGTGTATGTTGGTGTACATGTTGTCCTGTGGGTGTCACCTGGGGGCAGCCACCCCCAGGCTGTGCACGTGTTCATGGGGACAGGATCCTGGGTGTTACGTGTACATGACCAAAGTGATGTGCAACTGTTCATATCTGTGCATGTGCCATGGTCACATTTCACGGTGGTGTATGTGTATGTCATGTCACATACCCCGTGAGTCCCATGTGGGACGGTATGTTTGAGCCAGGGTGTCCCAGTGGCACAATAGTGATGGTCCTCCACAGTCTGTGTGCATGTAGTGTTTACAATGTCTCTGATTTCATGTGCACAATGGGAGACAGTCTCCACATCCACGTTGTGTGTGCATGGACTTTGATGTTGTGCGTGTGTGTGTCACAGACGTCCATGTCTGTCCTGCAGTGGCAAGTGGGACCACTACCTGTGGGGGTCATAGTTGTTTTGCTGTGGTGTATACATGATACTCCATGTAATGCCAGTGTCCATGTGGCAAATACAGGGTCCCTGGGAATGTACCTGTCGTTGAGCTGTGATGCCTGGGGCACATCTGTCCTCACATGTCACTGTGGGGGGTGATTGTGACACGGCAGCAGGAGATGGGAACTGTGACACGGCCTCATGATATCCAATGGGCTAACCTGGGACTTATTGATGCCACTTGTTGAACCGTGATGACAGATGTTGGCCATGTATGTACCATACATGTCCTTACGGAACTGCACACTTCATGTAGTTGTGCCTCATAATGATGTATGTTGGGATATTGAGTGTGTTCAATGCCGCATATGTGGGCTGACTGACAATCTTGCTTTCTTCTCCTCTGCACTGCAGGGCTCCTGCTGTCCATCGACCATTCCTAGACCTGGCAACGATGGTGGAACGGGACAGCATCCGACGGTACCGCTTCACCAGGCAGCTGATTGAGGATTTGGCAGTGCAGTTGGCCCCACATTTGCAGCCTGGCCGGCCGTATCCTACAGCGCTGACCACCAAGGTGAAGGTGATGGCAGCCCTACACTTCTTTGCCACCGGTACCTTCCAACATACTGTGGCGACTGCTGGTGGGATGTCACAGACCATGTTGAGCCGTATGCTCCGCGATGTTTTGGTGGCAATGTTGCTATTCCTGAACCGGTACATCTATTTCCCTAGACTGCAACGACTCACTGACGTGAAGAGTGACTTCTATGCCCTGGGGAGGATGCCGCATGTCATTGGCTCCATTGATGGGACACATGTGGCTTTGGTACCACCACAGGCCCAGGAGCAGGCCTACAGGAACCGCAAGCACTACCACTCGGTCAATGCACTGGTGGTGTGTCTTGCAGATATGACCATCACACACGTGTGTGCCCGTTTCCCTGGTTCAGCACACAATGCCTTTGTGATGAGGAGTAGTCGCATCCCCAGGATGATGGCACAGATGCAGAACCAGCGTGCCTGGCTTGTCGGTGTGTACTGACTTTGTGCCATTGTGTGTGATCTGATCTGTAGTATTCCGCCCACTTTTCCAAGTCAGCTAATGTGCACTTGTCTGTCCGTAGGTGACTCTGGATACCCCAACATGCCGTGGTTGCTGACACCCCTCAGGAACCCTGTGACACCAGCCCAGATGCGCTACAATGAGGCACATGGTCGGACCAGGAGAGTGATTGAGCGGACATTTTGTCTCCTGAAGAACCGCTTCCGCTGCCTGGACAAGACTGGAGGGTCCCTCCCATATGCCCCTGCGAAAGTGTGCAAGATTATCATCGTCTGCTGCATGCTCCACAACCTGGCAGTGCGGAAGGAGTTGCCTCTCATCCAGGATGACAATGACCAACATCCGCCACCTGTGGAGGATCCTGGCCTGGACCACGATGCCAGTGATGATGATGATGATGATGAGGGTGATATCCGCACACAGCTCATCACCAACTTCTTTAGCTGAATGTGAGTATCCTGAGGTGTCATGTCAATGATGTGAGTTGGCATGATATGTGTAGGTGGTGTTCTGGTGCTGTTGGAGTGTGTCCATGGGCTACTTGACTGGATGTGTGTAGCGATGTGTGCTTACAGGTGGTCTGTACTCCCCAACAGTGTTGACATGCTAACTTGGTTCTGGGTGGGTATCTTGTAACATGTATTGTGCATGAGTTTTGCTGTTCTGTCCTGTTCTCCATTGCTTTTGACTGTGTGTCATTTCTGTCCTTCACAGGGTACTTTCAGATTCGTTTGGTCAACTGTGTCCACCGATGACGTGATTGTACTTCCAGGGTGGTAGCTGTTGTGTCCCTACAGGTGATGTGCGCCACACCCATGGACTTCCTTCCTTCTACAGTTGTTGACTGTGTGCCCGCTGCCAGGTGGGATTACCTTGCATCTGTAGTGGTTACGACATGTTGCAACTGTGTAATAAACCTGTGCTTCACTTTGTGATGTGCGTTGTCTGTGGTCACACATTTGACTGCCATTTGCTTACTGCACCTGTGGGCTACTTGACTACAACTGGGAATAGGTGTGGTGTCTGTGCATTGCACCGTCTTCCCTGGCAACATCAGTGTAGGCAATGAGTCAGGTGGCCTAGGTGTGTATGTGTTGTGTAGCCCTGGTGGTGTGTCTCCCTCATATGTGTCACGTTGCCTTTACTCACATGCCTGTGTTGTACTTGCTGTTGCAGTTCGCATACACAGTGTAATTTTGCAGTTCATCATCCCCATAACAGCACCCACGTTGGAATCACAACAGAGGCAAGTATGGTGTATTAGTGTGTTTATTGTGATACATTTGTGTGAATAGTGCATAGGATGGGTAGTGCTGTACATATATCTTGCAATCAGAAGTTCCTAGGTGAATTGAAAGTCCTGGTAGACAAAATCCCCGGTACCGGGGCCACAGTTGTCTGAGACATTGGTCCAACTTGTACTCCCCATGCAATGTGTGGGAGTTGTGTTGCCGTCAACAGGGTGAACAGTCTGTGCACAAAGGTGAACATCCAGAACAGGTTCAGGCTTCCTGGGAGTTGCGCTTGGCCATCGGCCTCTCACTTGCCCCTCCTCGGACGACCCCTCTTCTTTGGGGGGGCCCCTCAAGTACAGGCTGCTGCGGTGCAGGGGACTCTCCGCCAGAGTCATCCTCCCTCCCTGTGGCAGTTGCAGTTTGTTCAGCACCAGATGTTGTTGGCACACAGGGAGGTGTGGACTGGTTGCTGTTCATCTGGCGGAGGCATTGTAAAATGTCCCTGTGCACCGCCGTCATCTCCTGCAGTGCGTCCCACTTGGACTCCACGCGGGACATGTGTGAGTCCACGCGGGACATGTGTGAGTCCAAGCGGGCATGATGGGCAGCCTGCTGCTGTTTCATGTCTCTGAGGAGCCCCACTACCTGGCTGAGATCTCCGGTGCTGGACTGGTACGCATCAGCTATGCGTACCAGTTGTGGGTCATCATGCACACCAGCAACCTCTGCAAGCAGCGACCTCTGTCTCCCACCCCTCCCACCACCACTGCCGACATGTGCAGTGCGTGCAGTGGCACGCACAGATGACCCTGGTCCACCTTGGGGGTTGGTGGTGGTGGTGGTGTCCATGGCCCCACGTTGGTCCAGGGTCACTGTGCTGGTGTTGCTCCTTGTTCTGTCCATGTCGGCGGGGATGGTATTTGTGGTGACAGTCGTTGGAGGGGTGGGTGGAGGGGGTGCAGCTGGTGGTCCTGCTGGTGCTGCAGCTGGTGGTCCTGCTGGTGCTGCATGTAGACTTGCACCGGATGTGCCAGGTTGGTCTTCTTCGTCCGAGGAGGGCAGAGGCTGTACGACACCAGTGAGCTCCGCATCCTCTTGAGCCTGGGACTGGGACTCCTCAGCGTCTGCTGCTGTGTCCCCATCATCACCTGTTTTTGGGAGACACACACAATGTATGTTATGTTTCTGCAGGCATCAATGGTTGACACACCTGACAGTTGTGACTGTGCCTCTGGGTGCGGGCCTGTACATTGCATTGTCCTAAGTCGTCACAGTCAGGGGTTGATATTGGTGTGGCACATTGTCCTGCATTATTTGGGCATTTCTATGTATTTGTTGGGGTGTGAACATGGTCTGCATTGGTTGTATTTGGTTGACAGCCGGCCCTCCTTCCCACCCAGCCAGTCAGTTATCCCACCATGGACTGTGTTTGCATTGCAGGGAGTGGAAGTTGTCTCTCAGGATGTCAGTCAGTGGTGTCCTGCTGTTTGTTGGTGCACAGTTGCCAGCAGGGCCTTGTGCTCCCCACAGCAGTAGCCAGTGTCAGCCATCTTGTGAGTCCTTCTCCACTCCCTGTGATGTGAGCATGGTTCAGGGTGGTGTTGATGGGCCAGTTGTGAGGCTGAGCAATATCTGTGACTACTACTCCCATCATGCTATTGCTTCCACCCCCCTTCCCAGCATGCCCATGCTTCCTTCCTTTTGACTCTGCTTCCCTGTGGGGTGGGCTGGCTGTGCTGACAGGATGGCTGGGAGTGTTGTCCTGGCAGTTGTTTGGTTAAAAGTCCCAAGAGTGTCCCTGTGCTTCACACAACATAACCCAGGGTGGTGGTTCTTTGTGGGATCTTGAGTTAGGATGTGAGGCATTGCATTCTCCCAGGTGGATTCTGTGGAGTTTGTGTTGAGGGGGGGTGTGAGGGGAGGTGCTTGTGACTATGGTCAGTGCTGCAAGTCCTCCTTCCCACCCAGCCAGCCAGATATCCCACCATGGAACGTGCTTCCATTGCAGGGAGTGGAAGTTGTCTCTCAGGATGTCAGTCAGTGGTGTCCTGCTGTTTGTTGGTGCACAGTTCCCAGCAGGGCCTTGTGCTCCCCACAGCAGTAGCCAGTGTCAGCCATCTTGTGAGTCCTTCTCCACTCCCTGTGATGTGAGCATGGTTCAGGGTGGTGTTGATGGGACAGTTGTGGGGGTGAGCTATGTCTGTGACTGTGACTCCCATCATGCTATTGCCTCCACCCCACTTCCCGGCATTCCCATACTTACTTGCTTTTGTGGGGAGTTCAGTGTGTGTGGGTGTGAGGGCAATGGCAAAATGGCTGACAGTGGTGTCCTGCTGTTGGTTGGTGTGCAGTTCCCAGCATGCCCTTGTGCTCCCCACAGCAGTAGCCAGTGTCAGCCATCTTGTGTGTCCTTATCCACTCCCTGTGATGTGAGCATGGTTCAGGGTGGTGTTGATGGGCCAGTTGTGAGGCTGAGCAATATCTGTGACTACTACTCCCATCATGCTATTGCCTCCACCCCCTTCCCAGCATGCCCATGCTTCCTTCCTTTTGACTCTGCTTCCCTGTGTGGTGGGCTGGCTGTGCTGACAGGATGGCTGGGAGTGTTGTCCTGGCAGTTGTTTGGCTAAAAGTCCCAAGAGTGTCCCTGTGCTTCACACAACATAACCCAGGGTGGTGGTTCTTTGTGGGATCTTGAGTTAGGATGTGAGGCATTGCATTCTCCCAGGTGGGTTCTGTGGAGTTTGTGTTGAGGGGGAGTGAGGGGAGGTGCTTGTGACTATGGTCAGTGCTGCAAGTCCTCCTTCCCACCCAGCCAGCCAGATATCCCACCATGGAACGTGCTTCCATTGCAGGGAGTGGAAGTTGTCTCTCAGGATGTCAGTCAGTGGTGTCCTGCTGTTTGTTGGTGCACAGTTGCCAGCAGGGCCTTGTGCTCCCCACAGCAGTAGCCAGTGTCAGCCATCTTGTGAGTCCTTCTCCACTCCCTGTGATGTGAGCATGGTTCAGGGTGGTGTTGATGGGACAGTTGTGGGGGTGAGCTATGTCTGTGACTGTGACTCCCATCATGCTATTGCCTCCACCCCACTTCCCAGCATTCCCATACTTACTTGCTTTTGTGGGGAGTTCAGTGTGTGTGGGTGTGAGAGCAATGGCAAGATGGCTGACAGTGGTGTCCTGCTGTTGGTTGGTGTGCAGTTCCCAGCATGCCCTTGTGCTCCCCACGACACAGCAACAGTGTCAGACATCTTTGATGGGCCTTTCCACTCTCTGTGGGATGTGCATGCGTGAGTGTGAGCTTGCTGGGCCATGTGGTGGGGGATGTAGAGCTGTGACTACGACTCCCATCATGCTATTGCCTCCACCCCCTTCCCAGCATGCCCATCCTTCCTTCCTTTTGACTCTGCTTCCCTGTGGGGTGGGCTGCCTGTGCTGACAGGATGGCTGGGAGTGTTGTCCTGGCAGTTGTTTGGCTGAAAGTCCCAAGAGTGTCCCTGTGCTTCACACGACATAACCCAGGGTGGAGGTTCTTTGTGGGATCTTGAGTTAGGATGTGTGGCATTGCATTCTCCCAGGTGGGTTATGTGGAGTATGTGTTGAGGGTGTGTGTGAGGGGAGGTGCTTGTGACTATGGTCAGTGGTGCGAGTCCTCCTTCCCACCCAGCCAGCCAGATATCCCACCATGGAACGTGCTTCCATTGCAGGGAGTGGAAGTTGTCTCTCAGGATGTCAGTCAGTGGTGTCCTGCTGTTGGTTGTTGCACAGTTGCCAGCAGGGCCTTGTGCTCCCCACAGCAGTAGCCAGTGTCAGCCATCTTGTGAGTCCTTTTCCACTCCCTGTGATGTGCGCATGGTTCATGGTGGTGTTGATGGGACAGTTGTGGGGGGGCAATATGTGTGACTACGACTCCCATGATGCTATTGGCTACACTGACGTGCCCAGCATACACAGAATTCCTTTCTTTCAGTGGTCTTCACTGTGTGTTGGTGTTGTAGTGGTGGCTACATGTCTGGATGTGTTTGTTAGTTCTATTTGTGCCACTGCCTAGCTGTAGTTGTAGTTGTGTTTGTACATGTGATGGCACGGTTAAATGTAACTTTGAGATGGCATGTGTTGTGTTTATCTGACTGACATACACATTTTGGGATGATTCTGTTCTGGTTGCTGTGTAATTGCTATGAGTGCATGGTTTGACTCTCCCCTTGACAGTGATGTGTGTGTGTATTGTGGCAGAATATTGTGCACATTTGTTGTGTACTCACCAGGCTCTGGGATGTTCTCTAGTCCATATACGCTCACTAGCGGAAGGATGGCCCGCACCTTCTCCTCCCAGGGCCTGAGGTATACTGGCTTGGCAGGAGGGCCACTGCCGGTGTATTGGCTCAGGAGGTAGTCTTTCTTGAGCAGCTCCCGGACCCTCCTGCGCACGTCATACCACCTGTTCTGGATGTCGGTCTTTGTGCGCAGACATGGTGATTGTGCGTTCACCCTGTTGATGATCCTCTCCCACATCTTGGTTTTCTGGGAGATGGGGGTCTGTTGGACCAGTGTGCCAAACAGCTGTGGCTCTACCCTGAGGATCTCGTCTACCAGGACTTCCAATTCACAATCTAGGAACTTGTGATTCTTCTTGGGGGGCATGGTGATGTGTGGTGATGGTGAGTGATGTGTGTGTTGGTGTGCAGGTGAGGGTGTGTGGGTGTGTGTTTTGCTGGGTGTATGTGAGGTAGGTATTTGTTGGTGTGCTGATGTTGTGTGGCTTGTGTGAGGGATGAGATGTGGGTGTGTGGTTGCTGTCTGTTGGGTGCTGGCAGTGGAATGGCATTTGCAAAGGATCATGGTTGGGATTTGTGTCCTTTATATGGGTGGAGTTGTGGGTGTGTCTTTGTTCTCTGTCCCCACCCCCCCAGTATTTATTGGCTTTGTAATTGCTTGTTTGGCCTTTTTTTGTGTAATTTTTCCTTAGTACTGTCTGTGCATGTTGGAAACGTTCTTGTGACCGAGTCGGACCCTGCATTTGTCTCGTACGGTGTTCTCCGTTTCGTTCACGCTGTGTTTGTGCAGTTTTCTATGCTGCGTACGCGTCGGTCGCGGTGTTTTGTGTTACTTCGGCTCGGTTTTGTATGCGTGTCGGTCGTACGACTTGTCCTCCGTACGACTTGGTCGTGGTTTTCGCGCCTTGCATCGTACTTTGCGGTTTGGAGTTCGCGTGTACGTTTCGGTTGGATTTGTTCCGGGTGCGTGTCGGTCGGTTCGATTTGTGTGTTTTTCCGGCCGGATTGCTGTTTTCCGTGCGGCTCGGTCGTTCGGCTTGGGTTTGGTACGTGTCGGTCGGATTTTGCACGCCTTGCATCGTACTTGGCGTGTCGGGCGCCACAGGTACGTGTCGGTCGGAATAAATTCCGGCTCCGAGTCGGTCGGTGCTTTTTCCGGCCCGAATCGGAATCGACCCCTAAGTGTTTCATTTTTGCATATTGTTTTTGCATGCAAAATGGCTAGTTGAATCATTTAATAAATTCTTTCAAATTTGACCTTAATTTTGAGCCCAGATATTTTGTCGATTGTATTCCTAATTGTCCAACAGGAGGCTAAATATGCGTATGGTGAGTGAACGGTTTCTGGCATACTTAGAAAAGAAAAGATGATGCAGTATTAATTTTAAGCCCTTAAGTTTCTCATAGGCTTTACCAACATTGCTGTAACATTTCCTGTGAAGTATTTTTATACCACATTGTATGCAATTTATCATTATTGGTTAATGTGGTGATAAAAACAAGACTATGAACACTTCTATCCGCAGTTGGACGTTTTCCAGTGTATAATAGCTAAAATCCTAGGCTATCACTATACCTCCATTAGAAATATCGTCTAAGGTGGACTAGAATAAAATTGCTGTTTGGCTCTTACTGGAAATCTTCATAAAGTACTACTTCGAAACCGACCCTAAAAGATGGTATGCTCAGATCTCCCCTACTTTCTGATTACTGATTTTCACTGGTTTCAAGATTTAAAACTATCAGTGGCTTTATACTAGATTGAAGGTGGCACCATCCTGCTAATGCAAGGCAATGGAAGCCTAGTTAAGTGGAGGTTTGTGTTTTAACAATGGGAGAAATGTCACACATCCCAAGCAGTGTTACAGCAAACAAATGATGGACGGAATGCTAACAATGCAAACATTCTCCCCCAGTCAAAAGATCTGGGTTAAATCCATTGTTCTTCTGCCCCCTACGCCATCCCAGTTTGGACCCAGCCATATGCAAATCAGTCCTGACCCTGTGCCCCATGGGAACAGTCCAGATCGAACTGCCAGGCCAGGTCCTCCCTGGACCGGAAACAAGCATCCTGTGACCGGTTTCAGGGTATGTCACCCTTCTTCAGCCAGGCTAGCTTGAATCCAGTGGCACAGTGAGCAAGGGACCCAGGTCTGGGCATACCCATCCCACTTAGGGCGAAAAGTGTTATAGAAAACAAATGATGGACGGAATGCTGACAATGCAAACATTCTCCCCCAGTCAAAAGATCTGGGTTAAATCCATCGTTCTTTTGCCCACTACGCCACCCCAGTTTGGACCCAGCCATATGCAAATCAGTCTTGACCCTGTGCCCCATGGGAACAGTCCAGACCGAACTGCCAGGCCAGGTCTTCCCTGGACCAGAAACAAGCATCCTGGGACCTGTTTCAGGGTATGTCACCCTTCTTCAGCCAGGCTAGCTTGAATCCAGTGGCACAGTGAGCAAGGGACCCATGTCTGGGCATACCCATCCCACTTAGGGCGAAAAGTGTTATAGCAAACTAATGATGGACGGAATGCTGACAATGCAAACATTCTCCCCCAGTCAAAAGATCTGGGTTAAATCCATCGTTCTTTTTCCCACTACGCCACCCCTATTTGGACCCAGCCATATGCAAATCAGTCTTGACCCTGTGCCCCATGGGAACAGTCCAGACCGAACTGCCAGGCTAGGTCCTCCCTGGACCGGAAACAAGCATCCTGGGACCGGTTTCAGGGTATGTCACCCTTCTTCAGCTAGGCTAGCTTGAATCCAGTGGCACAGTGAGCAAGGGACCCACGTCTGGGCATACCCATCCCACTTAGGGCGAAAAGTGTTACAGCAAACAAATGATGGACGGAATGCTGACAATGCAAACATTCTCCCCCAGTCAAAAGATCTGGGTTAAATCCATCGTTCTTTTGCCCACTACGCCACCCCAAGCATGCAGTGGCCGCCACTACAGAATGGGGGTGGCTGGGCAGGTGGGATAAAAAAAAATAACTTACCTGTGTACGGCCACCGCCTCTCCTCCGTCTTCTTTGACTGCCGGAAGCACACAGGCTCCCAGACTCCCCTAGCCAATCACTCTGCTGCGGTCACCAGCATGACAGCAGCATTGTGATTAATCTGAGCGACCTGGTTCAGTTCTCAGACAGGGACTGAGAGCCTGTGCATGTTCTCCACTCAGGCTGTGCATATAGCCAGGTGGAGAACATGCTAAGTGCGCATGACTGTTTGGCTGGTCCAAGACGGCCGGCCAAACCGTCATGAGCACTTACGTGTACCAACCACTCCTCCCCTGGCTGGCTGTGACGACAGCGCAGCCCTGCCTGCCCCAAATCTGGCTCAGTACAGGAAATAAAATGATAACATTTTGTTATTATCATTTTATTTTTCCTTTTTTGCACTACTCAGAGAGCAGTGGGGTGACGTTCCACCGCCTTATCAGAGGAGCCGCCACTGCAAGCATGAACATGTGATACACACACATACACTCTCTCTCTCTCTCTCTTTCCTACCGTATGTGATTTTCACTCGAGCAAGTTTACATCAACAAAACCCGATGAGACAATTTCTTGAACTGAACATATCAATTTAGCCGAGCCACAGGATTAACACTGTAATTTTATTTAGCTTAAACGTTTGTTTATAAATTAGAGAACCATTTGATATTCATTGTAAAAATAAGAGCTCATAGAAAACATCTTAGCCCTCACTTAGCCCACGCATAAACCCATGTTTTAATTTTGGATCTCATGGTTTCTGAATTTCCTCGGTAAGTGAGGCTCACTAACTGAGTCTCATTCACAGTAAGATGTTAGTAAAATGGTTTTGACTGCTATGAGATATTACTCACCTTTTAAAATAAGACCAGCTGCTGCACAGCTGGGATAAGAGTCTCTGGGCTTGATATACATGTTGACGTGCACGGTTGTTGCACCTTTGTATTGGCTGTGTGAGGGGGACTATTGTCTCACTCAGCCCAGTAAATGTGCACAGATGGCTTGTCACAGTTGGGACCTTTAATAAATTATTTATTGCCTATGCTGTCATATAATTTGATTGAGAATTCAAAATATAAATCTCACAATTGTTTTTTGACTATAGTGTGAGTCCGTGGTGCTTCGCTGCAAGTCTTTGGTGCTTTACTGTATTTGCACTGTAGTGAAAGCTGCAGCAAAATAAACATTTTGCACTGGCTACACCTGTACAGATTGCAACTATGATATTATTTTGGCCATATTTGAACTTCCTTCCATAGTTTGGGCTGTGGTCATATCACTCTGAGTTAGCTCCAATTAGCTTCGGGCTTTGAGCTATCCTGCTGGGCAAAGTTAATTCCACTGCTGGTTAGTAGGAAAATAAAAGCCTCCTCTACAGAACAGGTTCATCTGTAGGGGTTAGGCCTGTTCCTGGGAGAGGAAGAGTGTGAAGAAGAATACGCAGAGGTTAATTTAATTCATACAGCCTGCCAAGCCTTGGTATGCCCTTCACGGTGAAGAGACAGAATATCGATGGAGAAATATCGAGTTGCATAAATATCGAGTCAAGAATATCGATGGTGTAAAATATCGAGGTAGTTTTTTTGTTGTTAACAATATCTATTTTTTGTGTATTTTAGAAATGTTGGAGGTCATTACGATGACTGGCGGATCACCACCGCCCGTATGGCGGTGGTGATCCGCCCGCCATTCTCCTCCGCCCGCATGCCATTTCCCCCCGCCACATTACGATGACAGGGGCGAGCCCGGCGGACGGAAAGACCGTCCGCCGGATTTCCGCCGGTCACACAGGTGACCGGGCGGAAAAGGGCAGTAATATAGTGGCGGTGTCTGCAAGACACCGCCATCCATATTAGGATGGCTGCGGAGAGCAGCCTTTCCATGGCGGTAACGCTGCAATGGAAAGGCATACGGTCTTCGCTATTGGGGGCCCGTTGCGGGCCCCCAGAGTGTTGGGGGGGTGGGGGTGCACATGGAGGTACCCCCCTGCATTGGCATGGACAAGGTGGCAGGCACCGCGCGGTGCCTGTCACCTAGTGCATGCCAATGCACGATGTGCATTCCCACCATTGTGGCGGGCGGTGCTCTGAACACCGCCCGCCACAATGTTGGGAATAGGGGATGCCACCATGGCGGTGGCATCCTAATACATCCTAATACCTAAATATCCTATGGCGGACGGTCCCATTCACCGCTACGCTGGTGGGCGGACTTTGTCCGCCCGTCATCGTAATGTGCCCCATTGATTTTGAAAATATCGCTGTCAGAAATATTGTTGTGAATAATGTCGACTATTTGTGTTTCTTTTGTTATTGTTTAATGTTTAAATTCTTTTTTTAATATTTTAGTAGTTGTTATTTGCTATGTTTACATTTATTTTTTAATGTTAAAATGTATGTTTTTATTGTATTTTCACTTATTTTTAGGAGTGTGATGTTGGGTTTATAGAGATAAGGATGGGGAGTAATTTTAAAAATATTTGTTTTAATTATTAATTATTTTTTAAATTTTATGTAGAATTTTAGGAGCAGGATGTTGGGATTATAGGGGATAAGGGTGGGGAGTAATTTAAAAATGTTGGTTTAAAATAATTTTTTAATTTAAAAAAATATATATTATTGAAAAATTAAAATAAATTTGTAAATGAAATTTTTTTAAATGTAAACATTTTAAAAATGTTGAAGGTTTTTTTGAGGTGTAAATATTTTCATGTAAATTATATAAATAATAAAAATATTTTTTAAATTATAAAATTATTTAAATAAATATTTGTTAGTAAAATTATATGTTTATTTTTATGTATATATTATTTTGTATTGTATTTTTTTACAAATGTTTAAAATGTTAGTAGTTTTTTTAATTTGGAAAATTTAGAAATGTAAATTTTCAAAACAAATCAAGGGAAATTAATTTAATTTTTGTAAGAATAGAAAAATCCAAATTTTATTGACAATTTAAAAAAAAATTGAAATATTGTAAATCATGATATATCGTTTTTAAAAAAATGTTTGTTTTTTTAAATGTTTTTAACAATTTTTTTAAATGTTTGTGTTAAATTTTTGAAATTTTTAAAAAATTTGTACATTTTTATAAATGTATGTTTTTTTCATAGTTTTTAATTTTTTTAATTTTTATATGTTTAAATTTTTTACATTATTTAGCACTTTCCCTTAGTTTATTTGTTCTGGACTTTGAATAGTATTTTTTTTAGTTTATTATCCAGCACTTTCCTTGAGTTTAGTTGGTTTGGAGTTGTAATAGTAATTTTTTATGGTTTATTATCCAGCACTTTCCCCGAGTTTAGTTGGTTTGGGAGTTGGAATAGTAATTTTTTATGGTTTAATATCCAGTACTTTCCCTGAGTTTAGTTGGTTTGGAGGTTGGAATAGTAATTGTTTATGGTTTATTATCCAGCACTTTCCCTGAGTTTGGTTGGTTTTGGAGTTAGGAATAGCAATTTTTATGGTTTATTATCCAGCACTTTCCCTGAGTTTAGTTGGTTTGGAGGTTGGAATAGTAATTTTTTATGGTTTATTATCCAGCACTTTCCCTGAGTTTAGTTGGTTTTGGAGTTGGACTAGTAATTGTTTATGGTTTATTATCCAGCACTTTCCCTGAGTTTAGTCGGTTTTGGAGTTGGAATAGTAATTTTGCATGCCTTATTATCCAGCATTTTCCCTGAGTTTAGTTGGTTTGGAGTTAGACTAGTAATTTTTCATGGTTTATTATAGAGTATTTTGTTACCCTTTATATGTAAATTAAACATAAGAAAGTATATGTAAGTCAGTTTTTATTGTTCACATTTTTATTCAGATAAACATGTATTTATTTTAGTTGTTCACAATTAAACTGTTTTTATTCAGTTTTTTTATACAATTTTTGAAAATATTCAAAAACATTATTACAAATGTTGCTGTTATTCAGAATACATTATAAAGCATAAAACAATTAACATATATTCTTAATGTACATTTGCAACATTACAAATATATTTTTACACACATATTTTTTAACAGTTTTGAAAAATGGTTAATTTTTATGAAGCATAGTCATGTAGTAGTAAAGTAAGTATACTTTCAGTTCTTTTATTATAGACTTTTTATTTTTATTTATTATTTTTTTTAAAGAAAAATAAACATTTTGCTACATTTGTTTTTACATGTTTTTTAATACATTTTAGATAATTTTATTTTTGACATAAAATTATATAATATGTATTTTACACTGCTATAGTTTGTACATTTTGTTTTTATTATTTAGTATATTAAATATTATTATTTAAAAAAATAATATTTAACATATTAAATAATTTACAAATGTTGTATCATATTTAAAAAACATTGTTATATTGTTGGCACATTTACAATAGTCGTCTTGTAATTTTATATGTTGAAGGTGAGTACATTAAAGAAATATACATTTCAATATATATTAAATATTATATTTTTTCTTTTGTGATACCATAATTTTTAATATATATTTTACATTTTGTGTATATTTTTCTATATTTTGTTGTCAACTATAAAAATATATATTTAATTTTGGGAATTTTTATTATTTCTCCATTGTTGTCTATGAGGAGGTAGTCTTTTTATCATTTTTACTACGCGGCCATTTATATTTCCATTTCCTCACTTTTCTGTCTATCTGTTTAGTTTTTAGGTCATTTTGGTAAACGGAACCTCGCGGTTGGGAGCTGTGTTTTGTCGGTTAAGGTAAGTTTGATTTAATTTACTTTTAAGGTAGTTTTAGGGTAGGGGGAGGTAGTAGTAGTGTTGTTAGATTTGTTATGGTGTTCAATGTTCGTTTTTTGTGTAGTTTGGTGTTGTTTTGGTAGTTCAGTGTTTGATATGTTTGACGTAGTTTTGAAGAGTTGTAGAGTGTTCTATAGTGTTAGTTATGTGATGTTTAATTATATTATGTTGTAATTAATGTTGTAATTAATGTGTGTGAGTTTGTATATGTTATTGTGGAAGGGTGTTGTTTTTTTCTTTTTTTTGCAGGTTTCCCGTTTCGTTAAGGGATGGTGCTGAAGACGCGTTTTATTTTTTTTTAAAGGAAAATGTATTTTGTTTCTTTGAAACAAATTATTTTTTTACATTTCCTTTTATTTTTCGGGTATGTTGGAGCGTTTTTTTTAAAGATAGTTTTCGGGTTTTTGAGGGTTTCGTTATTGAGAGGATTGGTTTGTTGGAGCCTTTTTTCTACAGTTGTATTTTTGCATTTTTTGGGACTTTTCTTTTGAATGGATTTGTGTTTTGATTTATCTACTGTGAATTTGTTTGTTTTTGAGGACCATCTACTGCGACACAACTGTAAGTTATTTTTTGTTTCTATGGGTGTGAAATGTTTTTGGTAACATTTAGTTTGCTTGTTTCTTTTTATATTAATAATTATATCATGTCATATATTTTTATGTACGTTTAAATTTTTTAAATGACATAATTATAATTATTAATTTAAAAAAGTAGAAATATGTTGATTACATGTTTTGTAATTTTTAAATGCTGCATGGTGTTTGCTATTGTTTTTTGTTTAAAGTATAGATTTGGCTATTGTGTCTAGGTATTCAAGTCCTTTGGTTTTTGGGTAGAGTTGAGTTTTGTGCTGTAGGTATTCATACATTGTTTTTGTTTGCTTACTAAGTTTACAATCTATTTTAGTGAGGGATTGTCTAGCCTTAGTTCTTGATAACTCTGGGGCCGATTACGATGGCGGGTGGATCGCCACCGCCGTGCTGGCGGTGGCTTCCGCCGGCCTGGCGGGTGCTGTTTTGCCTACCACGGTCGCGATTCCCTGACCGCCATATTACGATGGGCAGACATAGCCCAAATCCCTACCGCCGCAGTGTTTTTAGTTTCTCCAGTAGTTTGGTTCCGCGACGAGGGCGGACGTAGCCAATAGCGGGAGACCGCCGTGCGGAATGACGTGTAGACCGCCGTCCGAATCACAATGCCTCAAATAGGCAATCGGACCGCAACGGAGAAACCACCCATTGAAACACGGCGGAAGCAATACTGCGGAGGAAAACGGGAATCACAGACAACTCCACGCGTTCGCTACCGCTATGGATCCTGCTCTACAAGCCCTACCGCTGCTGTTCCTGATCCGCGATCAACAAAGACGACGCCGCCGTCGACAACACCGCAGGTACGTCAATGACACACATCCGCATACAACACACAACACCTGACCTGTAAATGGCCTCCTGTCCACAATAGACATTCTGTTGGTCACAGGACCATATCCACCAGTGTCTTCATAAGGTGCTGCAAATCGTGAAACCACACCTCCGCATCGGGGTCATCCATCAACAACGTCATCACCGCATTATCCCGGTCACGTCACCGCAGCGGTGAAGACGCTGGAAAAGTTCTGCACAATCTAGTAGGCAGGTCCAGCGGCACGCATGGGCAGTCTCAGGGACGTGTAAGGATTGTGTTGGCCCTGGGCCAAATGTATATTGTGTGCCTCTGTTGGTAGCAGCTGTCATTACCTGATACCATCACAGCTCCTACCATCCCACCCTGTTCAACATCAAAATGTGTGCCCATCTGATATTCAGGGATAGTGATGTATGTGAACAAGTTCATAGGTGTATTGTGGCAAAACAACACCTGCATAGTAATGCCAAATAGGTGCTTGTGGTGTTAAACCCCCTTCCTGCTAGTGCCAAGATGAGTATTAGGGGGCAAAACAACACCTGCATAGTAATGCCAAATAGGTGCTTGTGGTGTTAAACCCCCTTCCTGCCACTGCCAAGATGAGTATTAGGGGGCAAACCCCACCTGCATAGTAATGCCAAAAGGTGCTTGTGGTGTTAAACCCCCTTCCTGCCACTGCCAAGATGAGTATTAGGGGGCAAACCCCACCTGCATAGTAATGCCAAAAGGTGCTTGTGGTGTTAAACCCCCTTCATGCTAGTGCCAAGATGAGTATTAGGGGCAAACCCCACCTGGAACATACACGTGTGTAGTTGGCATGTTCAGGGCCACATACACCTCAACACCACTGACAAGGACAGGCCAAGCACACTGTGTGACCACTCAACTGCACACATCCAAATATACCCATGTGAGTATGAAGACAGGCCTACACAAGATTACCACACACACACTGCTGTTCACACATCCAAACACATCACACAGACATCACCAACCTTGGACACCCCGCAAGTTAGACTGTGTGTAGAATTCACCTCTGTTGTGGTATAGCCCCCTAACATGACATGTGTACAATTATACTAAAATCAACAGCGAATGATGATTGCAAGAGTACATCAACACCAACAAACATCATTGCACCCCAAACCTCAGAGTCAAGCAGACCAAAAGTGTGTGTTACGTTTGCCAAACAATGACAAAGTGAATGAAGTAAATGGCAATGTGGAAGTGCCATGCAGAGCATGTGGCACATTTATCCATACCCACACATTAAAATGTTTAATTAAGCAAGGGCAGTAACAAACTATACGACAGGAGTAACAGTGTTTATTGCAAAATATCCTGATAGGCACAAAAATTCAAACAAATAAAAGGCCATTGGCCAGTCCACAGTTCAAACAATGCACATGTGTGCATGAAAATGTTTACAGTGAATGTGTAACACGGTACATTGTCATGTGAATGACCAAAGCACCGGGGATATCAAAGCTCAGTCCAGGCACCGCTGTGGGAGAGATGGGTATGGGAGGGGGGCTTTGCCTCAGACTTGCCTGTCAGTTGGACTGGGAGGTGGCTGATTGTCGTGGCCAGTGGCGGAACTGGACCTGGGCGAGAGAGGATCATCAGAGTCAGAGGCAGTAGTGGCTGTGGCAGGCGTAGGGCTGCTTGGACCGGGTGGCATGGTGGCATGTGGATGCGGAGAGATGCTGCCGTGAGACACAGAGGCAGTAGTGGCTGTGGCAGGTGTGGGGCTGCTCGGACCGGGTTGCATGGTGGCACATGGAGGCGGAGAGATGCTGCCGTGAGACACAGTGGGTGAGGGTGAATGTTGAGGGCTGCCTCTACACTTCTTGGGTATCCGATATTGCAGAACTGTCTTGGGAGTAGTGGGAAGTGTGGCCGGCACAACAGAGTCCCTCTCCACCAAAGGTGTAACAGGTGCAGGTAGCCCTTTTATGTGGGGATTTGCTGGATATGGACTTAGCCTTGGTTTTTGCTTGCCTTTTACCCTCCATCCCCTGTAGTCCAGGTGAACCCCTCACATTGCTCTCCTGACCACGCTTCACAGGGGTGTGGGTGGGAGTAGAGGTCCTGGGTGAAGCAGTCTTAGGGAGCTTTTTGGGCTTTTCCTTTAGAGGCACCAGCACCACAGCAGGCATGCCAACTGTTTGTCTGTCAGTTGGAGCAGTTGTGTGGATGGGAGGCTCTTGTGATGGGTGTAATCTTGTGGACCGTGAGCTAGAGGCCTGCTCCTTTGCCTGATGCCCCTGAGTGTCATGTGAAGGGCTTTTTTCTTTGCATCCCTGTGTGCCTGTGTTTATTTTTGGGGATGGTGTCTGTGGTCTGGCACGCTTGGAGCGCTGCTGTCGTGTGCTGCATGTCAACGACTTGGGGCCTGAGGGCTCAGTTGTGTGGTCACTCTCCTCAGGGGTTGCCACTGGCAGGGTGGTTGTTGAAGGTATTGGGGCTGGACTTGGATGCTGTGATAGCTGAATGGCTGCCATCACGGTGGAGGAGAAACCCTGGACAGTCCTGTGTAGCCCACCCACGTCCGAATGAATGCCCTCCATAAATGCCAGAACCTGTCCCAACTTCTTGTCCTGATCCTGGAAAGCATTTAGGATAGCTGTCTGACCCACACACAGCTGGCGCAAGAGTTCTACCGCCTCAACACTGAGGGCAGCAGGAGAGACAGGGGCAGCGGTGCCTGGGGTGAAGGTGACTCTACCCTTAACAGCCCTGCGGGCACGGACAGCAATAGTGGTAGTAGCCGGGATGGTGGGCACTGGCCGATGTGTGGTGGAGGAAGAGGCAGCATTGTCACTCCCTGTGACCACCATTGTCGCTGACTCCCCACTGGAGTCAGATGATGTTGAGGTTGGGCTTTCTGCGCGCGAGTCCTCAAGGACACTCCTGTCCCCCTCCGAGGCGCTGGTCACCTCAGTGTCAGTGATCTCATGGCTATCATGCGTGCCACATGCTTCAGCACTGGTGTCCGTCTCATGGCCTTCCGTGCACTCGGTAGATGCTGCAATGGACAGAGACATAGGTTCAGTACAGTGCCATACACACAAACATCAAATGCAAGCACAGCACTAAACTAGATAATGACAACCCCAAGTTGCACAACACCCTGTGCAGTCTGCATGTGCAACAATCATGCTAAACACAGAAGATGCATGGAAATATGCATTGTTTACATCAATGAGCCATGTGAGGTTCACACAGGCAAATAGCAGGTCCCTGCCTCCTTGTAATCCAACATAAACATCTCTGCAAGCATACCCACGTGCCTGTATGTGAGAGAAGCATACATCTCAGCATGTTGCCTCTGTCACATATGGAGTCACTGTAAGGGGACAACACAGATACAGATTCAAATTTGTACTTTACAATGTCCATGAGCTACTGATGTCTAACAAGTTGAGCAATTCATCACGCAGACTGTTGCACGTTGGTGTCAGATGTGTAGTTCACACCATTTACAAGTCCTGCAGTGCACACATCGTTAAATGCACACTGACATGATGCACACTGCTGTACACTGCCTGGTGATGTCCATGACACCCAGAATGCAGAAGATGTCATAAGGCCACATCTCATCATGCAAAGTCAAGGGCCATTGTATGAAACACGTGATAAAGTCCATCTAGGGAAAATACATGACACCTGCACTCAACACATAGGCCACTGAGAAGTATTTCAACAAAATTGACACATCAGCAAGATCAGCAATGGCTCCCGGTCGCCATTCATGCAGTCACTCATACCCAAAGTCAGCCTACGCAGAATACTCACCACTAACTCCCTGCTGATGGTCCCTCAAACGTTCATACAGCTCTGGCTGTGTCACAGACAAGATGCGGGACATTAGTGGAGTCATGGTTCGGCACGCCAACCTGCCACTTCGATGGAGCAGCCCCATCGTCATCTCTGCCACGGTCTTGCTCAGACGGGAGATGTCGTCCCACCTCTTGTGGCAGTGTGTGTGCCGTCTGTTGGATATACCCAGAGCCCGCACCTTCCGTGCAATGTTCTTCCATGTGGCCTTACACTGGTGGACCTTCAGCTGCAAGCATGGGAGACAAGAAAAGGAAGTATCAGAGACCCTGTGTCATTCACACTGTGTGTCAGTACAGGAGAACATAAATGCATGGCACACAAATCGCTACATCTTCATCAGAGGCCATACAGCATGACACATAGTACATGTTCATTACAATACTACATAGAAATGAATGCATGTATGACGCGGCACACAGTACAAGGCCATCTCATACACATGCACAATGGCAGCACAGACAGCTATGTGCAGAAGGCCCTCATCTGTGATGCAGTATGTGAGTGAGCATGACATGCAATACAGTGCTAATGAAGTGTAGTGGCAGACTCACTGTGTCCACCACTACACACCCCTCAATGCCCTTGGCCTGTGAATGGCTCAATGCATTTTTCAGGAAACATATTGGGACATAATCTGAATTATCACGCCCTTCTCACAATGTTAAGTCCTCTATTGTGCAATTCTCAGGACTATGATGGCTCAGTGAGTATTAGGTGTGTGGACTAAACACATGTTTGACTCAGTCCAGTTAGGCATGGCTCAGAGTAACATTGGACAGTGTCTGTGCAGGCCAGAGGAACTCACACTGCGGTTCAACATGGTCCCTCAGATAAATCACATGGATGTACAGCATGAGAGGGTGAAAAGTGCCAACACATGCGAGACTGAACACATGTTCAAATCAATGTAAGGATGACATCTACTACTTACATTGATGTGAAGTGTCATAGTTGCATTAACATCAAGTGGGTTCCACTCATGCATTGGACTATTGTGCATGATGCTCACATCAACATAGTGCACTTAAGAAATATACAACACACATAAGTCATTGGTCCATTCCAATATACATTTCAACAGTCGCATATGAGGTTGTGAAGAGTGAGTGGACAGTTACATCACATGGCACAGTAAAAATTAGTCCCGACTTGTACTGTTTTAAAACACCATCGTATCTGTGTGGCTGTTTAAACAATGCATGTCTCCCCCTACCTTCAATCAACTTATGTATGTGTGGAAATAAGCCTACAGACACCATTGACATGAAGTTAGCATGCATGGCAGTATAACACACATTTACATCACCTAGTCTCAGACCAACATGTTTATTAAGTTTGTGCAAGAATGGCTGTAGGAGTGTCCATTTTCTACACATAATCAAATGCAATTTCCACAGAACATGTATGGAGCATGCCATGGTAACTATTAGGATGCCTGTACATCGACTTGCACTCACAGGCACATACTACTGCACAGCAACATCATGGTATCATTTTAATCACTCTCACACTTGGAATCAGGAACACTTACCAGTACATCTGGCGCACCAAAAAGCCTCCCATACTGTGCAAGGACCTCGTCCACCAGAAGCTCCAGCTCCTCTGTAGTGAAGGGACGGGCCCTGACATTCTCTGTTCTCGCGATTACTGGGGCCAGGATACTGAAAAATATGCAGTTGTAGAGGAATGGCAGTCAGCAGTGTCTGAATGCATGTGAAATGTGTGGCTCTCCCACAGAGATTTATAGGCCCCTGGGGTGGTATTAGTGGCAGTCAGCTGCTGCAATTGGTCCACCTGGCTGGCATCTTTCAAGTGTGGCCAATGAGCGGACCCGCGGTGGCGGTGCATGCCTACCGCGGTTTTCAAAGTAGCATTTCACTACCGCGATCGCGGTTCCTATTGTCTGCAATGGCATTGGTGGTGTCACACCGCGGAGGCCAGGCGGTCGCTTCAGCTATGCTGCAACTTTCAAGTGTAGCCAATGAGCGGACCCGCGGTGGCGGTGCACGCCTACCGCGGTTTTCAAAGTAGCATTTCACTACCGCGATCGCGGTTCCCATTGTCTGCAATGGCATTGGTGGTGTCACACCGTGGAGGCCAGGCGGTCGCTTCCGCTATACTGCATCTTTCAAGTGTAGCCAATGAGCGGACCCGCGGTGATGGTGCACGCCTACCGCGGTTTTCAAAGTAGCATTTCACTACCGCGATCGCGGTTCCCATTGTCTGCAATGGCATTGGTGGTGTCACACCGCGGAGGCCAGGCGGTCGCTTCCGCTATGCTGCATCTTTCAAGTGTAGCCAATGAGCGGACCCGCGGTGGCGGTGCACGCCTACCACGGTTTTCAAAGTAGCATTTCACTACCACGATCGCGGTTCCCATTGTCTGCAATGGCATTGGTGGTGTCACACCGCGGAGACCAGGCGGTCGCTTCCGCTATGCTGCATCTTTCAAGTGTAGCCAATGAGCGGACCCGCGCTGGCAGTGCACGCCTACCGCACATACGGACACATTATGCACTAGCAATGGCAATAGTCAAGTTTAACAATTGAACACTATGCCTCCATATTGTCTTACTGCACTTGTTTTGTACAATGAATGCTAGTGTGACATTCAACTCACTGATGCCTACACATGCCATGTCTGTGGAAAATGTGACATGCATTGCCAATCACTTACTCACGTCACCTATGATATGTGTGTGGATGTACATCTATTGGTTGTATGATGTTGTCTCAGGTTTGAAATCAACTCAATGTGTGAGATGGCTAATCAAACAACAGTAATGATTGCCTGACTACATAATGGTGGTATTTTACTGTGCCCATAGCTGATTTAAGTAGGATATGTGATCAGCTTACACACACTGTGCACATTGTGATGATAACTAGTGGTCTGTGCAACATAAGCAAGAAGGTGTGGCAGGTAAAGCAGCTACATATGAGTCAGCAGTGTTGCTGTCTCATACATCTGCTGTGTCACCTACTCCTAGGCCTGGGGACACCAGATGTATTGGTGTACCATTCACAACCTCTGATTATGTTTTTGGGGTAGTCAGTATGTACAACATGGCCACTTGTAAAAACACATGTGGTGAAGGTGTCTCTGCATCTGAGTTGTGGATTAAGCAATTGTTGGAGTACATTCATTGTTTCTGCTGCGTGAGTCAAGATGTGAGAAGTCGGACACATCTCATTCTGTAATTTGAATAACATTAGTCCTCTTCCATTTCATGTAGGCGACGACCAAATGTGCACCGGCCTTTCACAGTCCTGGCGGACATGGAGGATGTGGACATCATCCGGAAATTTCGTCTGGATCGCGTTACACTGCAAGAGCTGTGTGCTCAGTTGGAGCCCCATCTGAGGCCTCAACGAACATATCCAACTGCCCTATCCCCAACAGTGAAGATCATGGCAGCACTGCATTCTTTTTCTACGGGCTCTTTCCAATACACGGTGGCCAGCGCCGGTGGGATGTCGCAAGCCACATTCAGCATGGTACTCTGGGATGTGGTGTCCGCAATGATGCTATACAAGGACCAATACATACGATTCCCAAATACAGCAGAATTGCCTGCTGTGAAGGCTGGTTTTTATGCCCTTGGCCACATTCCTCATGTAGTTGGTTCCATTGATGGCACACACATTGCCCTTGTCCCATCACAGGCACGTGAGCAGGTGTATAGGAACAGGAAGCACTACCATTCCATAAATGTGCAGGTGGTATGCCAAGCTGATATGATCATCAGCCATGTTTGTGCGCGATTTGCTGGCTCCGCCCATGACTCCTACATCCTGCGGAACAGCATTGTGGCTGATGGAAAATCTACATCCAGAGCATGCATGGCTTGTAGGTGAGTACACTGAGTCAAGTAGTGTGCTGTGTGTGACATGCTGTTCTCGTCAACTGTTTGTATCACAACATTTCTCTGTGTATGTCACACCTAGGTGACTCAGCGTATCCCAACAGGCCTTGGTTGCTGAGCCCACTGCGGAATCCAAGTACCCCGGGTGAAGTCAGCTACAACGAGGCACATGGTAGGACACGACGTGTGGTGGAGCGCACTTTTGGCCTCCTGAAGTCCCGATTCTGGTGCCTGGACAAGAGCGGAGGTGCACTGTTGTATTCCCCACAAAAGGTGTGCCGGATTGTTGTAGCATGCTGCATGCTACACAACCTTGCCTTGCGCAAAGCCGTTCCGCTGATCCTGGATGACGATGAGCAGCAGATGCCCCCTCCTGCACACCCACACACTTCCAGTGCAGACGATAGTGGTGAAGAGGAAGGTGTTGACCTGTGTCAACAGCTCATTGCCAACTACTTCCCTTGAATGTAAGTGACTTTGTAGAACAGTGACATTGTGTGTTTGCTTGGATGTTAGTATCAAGGCATAGAGAATTTTAACTGCTGGCTGCCGTTGTGTGTGTGATAAGGGCTGATGTGTGTGGCACAGGGTATTTGTATCCAGGTACATCATGTGTATGTTGAGGTTGTTGATCATTGCTATGTGTGCTTGTTTTTGTACCTTGATGCCTAGTGTTCTGTTTCAGCTGTAATGGCGTCACCTGATAAGTAAATGTCATTCTCTTGTGTCTTTCTAGGTTCATTCACCCTCTCAATGCCTCCTCTCCTTCAGAGCTGTTAGAACATTGAAATCTGATTTGTCATTGTACATACTGGAATAAACATGTTGCTCACACAGACATAGGTATGTGAAGAGTGTTTATTTAAAATTAGCTTTTGCGCAAGTGAAGGGAATATGTACATAAATGTGAACAGTGAATAAGTGAGTTGTCAGTCATGGTAGATGAGACAAATAGTGTAGTCACCACAAAGCTGAAGTCACACAGTCCAACAGACTCAGGCCATCAACATGGCAATGTGGGCAAGGATAGTCAACATAGTCAATGCAAAGGGGAACAACAAGATACCATCATGGCTGGCTCTGTGAGTGGCGTTGGTTTGGTGGCCTGCCACCAAATCCTCCCCTGTGGATTCTCGGACGGCCCCTGGTGCGTTTGGGAGGGGGCATCTGCTGCAGGGTCAGTGGTGTCTGAGGACTCACTCTCCTCCTGCACACCCCTCTCTGTGGCTGCAGCTGGAATGGTGGGCTGCACAGCAGGCAATCCACTGGAGGGGGTTGAGCTGCACTTGGGGCTGGGAGTCTGTCCCTCAGAACACCCACTAGCTGGCCAACAAGGTCGACAAGTTGGCCCATCCGTTTGTCCATGGACTGCTGCAGCAGGCGGATCTCATGCATGTCTTCAGCAAGCTGGCCCATTACTCCATGGTTCTCTTGGTAGGCACCAAGGACTCTTGCAATAGTGGCCAGGGATTCAGGGTCATTGTCCTCCTGTGTCTCTGCCCCAGTTGTACTCCCACCTGCCCTCCTTACACGGACCTGTGGCATAGTCCCCCGACACACTGGCACACTCTCCCTGGCATGCTGTGATTGTGTGGTGGTGTTGGTAACCACTGTGGCAGGGCGTGTGTTGCAGGCTGCAGTGGTGATGGTGGTGGTGGAGGCCACACAGGTCGTAGTGGCAGGGGGCAGCACAGTTGTTCTTGCCGTGGTGGTGGTGGTGGTGGAGGCCACACAGCTCATAGTGGATGGGGGCAGCACAGTTGTTCTTGCCGTGGTGGTGGTGGTGGGGACAATGAGGGCTTGAGACATGTTAGTCCCTGCCACACCAGAGTGGCCAGCTTGAGAATCCTCGTCCGAGAATGTTGGGGAATCTGCATCCGAGAGTTCACGTTCCGGGGGGGGAGACTGGCTCCGCATGTTGGTGTCATCCTCTGCAGTTAGTTGTTGATCTCCTGATGAACAGAGGTCATATGGTAATTGAGTTGCACGCAACAAGCTTGATGTTAGACAATTGTTTGAGACATTTGATACAACAAACACTTTACAATGCAATGACTTTGTATGCCTGCTATATACTGTGCACTATGACATGACGTTGAGGTACATACCTCAGTAGTCCATGGTGTCCGATGTGAATTGAAACTTGGTGCAGTGTACAGATAGTGTAACTACACAGACATGTCCTCATCTACCTAAGTGCGTGACATCAACTTTCTGTTGTGCGTCTTTTCATTTAGCTGTTCATGTAATCTATTTCAACAGAGCTAGAAGGAACCATTGTCATGTTATACATAGCTTTGGAATCACATGTACTTTCCTTTTTTTTCATGTAGACCATGCATGTTTGGTGTTGAGATGGGCCTTCATGCTCAGACACCATGGCACTTCCACATTGCATTCTCTGCTGTGCATGATTGTGGGATGCATTTGTTTCACTTGTGACTTGGTGAGTATGAGTTCAAAATATGTGACAGTTACGTGCACTTAGATGTCTGCACACTGGATGTGGCATTTAAAACTATGCCAAGTTGGCTGACATGTTAGTGCTGATGTGGTTATGTGGCTACATGCATTTAGAAAAGGATGGTGGTGTGCATGCAGTCACTACCTACGTGTAAGTTTTGGGAGAGCAATGCGATAGCTGCCCCATGCTTGGGGGTGTGGGGAATGCTCCATCCTGCTCAGCTGTGGGACAAGGGGGCCTGTTGGGAGTTGTAGTGCAGACTTCCCAGCCACAAAGACCCCTCCCTGTTGAGATGGCTACCTACCTGTAAGGTTACACATTGGAGGGAAATGGCTGCCCCATGCTTGGGGGTGTGGGGAATGCTCCATCCTGCTGATTTGTGGGACAAGGGGTCCTTGTGGGAGTTGTAGTGCAGACTTCTCAGCCACAAAGACCCCTCCCTGTTGAGATGGCTACCTACCTGTAAGGTTACACATTGGAGGGAAATGGCTGGCCCATGCTTGGGGGTGTGGGGAATGCTCCATCCTGCTCAGCTGTGGGACAAGGGGGCCTGTTGGGAGTTGTAGTGCAGACTTCCCAGCCACAAAGACCCCTCCCTGTTGAGATGGCTACCTACCTGTAAGGTTACACATTGGAGGGAAATGGCTGCCCCATGCTTGGGGGTGTGGGGAATGCTCTATCCTGCTCAGCTGTGGGACAAGGGGGCCTGTTGGGAGTTGTAGTGCTGGCTGCCTGTACATGTGTCCCCATGTAAATATTGTTATGTACCTTTGTGGTGAATAAGAGGGAGTTATTGTGGGATCTGTGAGACATGGTTGGGGGGAGTGTGGTGGACATGAGTACATTTGGGCCTAGGAGGTGTTGCTTTTTAGTTGTGCAAGCTACTACATAGCAGTGTTATGGCAGACTTTTGTTGGTACTTACCAGCCTCCATTCCCCCCTCAATTCCAGTGCAACTCTCTGGGTACAGTATGCCAAGCACCTTCTCCTCCCATACGTTGAATGTTCTTGGTGGAATGGGAGGGCCACTGCCAGTCCGGTTTGCCAGCTCACGGTTCTTGCTGTTCTTCTCCTTGACCTTGCTCTTGAGGTCAGTCCACCTCTTCCTGATCTCCTTCCTGTTGCGTGGAACTTGCCCTACAGCATTGACTCTGTCAACTATCCTTTGCCAAATTTGATTTTGCCTGGTTGCTGGGGTCTGTTGGACCCTGCTTCCTAAAATATATGGCTCAACTCTTATAGTCTCATCCACCAGGACTGACAACTCACCATCAGTGAATTTGGGCATCTTCTGTGCCATGGTGTGTGATGTGCTGAGTGGTTTAACAGTGCAGGTGTGAAGGTGGTGGTGGTGAGGTGTGTGGTGTGTGTGTGTTTGTGATGGTGTGATGTGTGCAGGGTTGCCTATCATTTGTGTCGTATTGTTGGGCCCTTCTGTTCTGGAGTTGTGCAAAGAATTGTGGTCATGCAGGGGCTGGTTTTATGCTCTGCTATGTGGGTGGGTCCAAACGGAGTATTCGTGTCAGGTGTGTTGTCTGTGTTGAGCTGGGATTTGTAGTTTTTATTTGCCAGGGGCATGTGTCAATGGGGTGTGTTAGCTGTTTTTATTGGCTGAGCCAGATACACAGCCACATTTGGTAGTTTTGTGGTGTAGTTGCTTTCGACCGCCATTACTATTTACGCGCGACTGCCACGGTCGGACTGCAATAGTCCTTCCTCCGGCTCTCCCATTCATCATTGATGACAATCGCGGTGGTCGGAAACAAGCGGTCGTACCGCAGGCACCGCGGTAATATCATAATTGCACTCGTGGAAATTCCGCTTGTGTATCGGCGGTTTGTGAGCTTTCCGCAGTGAATCCGACCACCGTGGATGGAATTTCGCCTTTTCCGCACGTGCCCGGCGGTGTTTCTTGGAATCCGACCGCGGCGATCGGATTTTTCCGGCAGTGCATCGTAATGTGATCGGCGGTGGTGCCGCAGGCCATGCGGGCGGTCTTTTCCCATTGCCATGGCGGTCGGAATGGTTTTCCGACCACCATCATAATCGGCCCCTCTGTTCTTTTTTGATGGCTTCTATTAGTTTGTGTAAGTTGGTTGTCCTCTTCCTATAGTGGCTTGGAAGGCATTATGCCATACTTCCACTGCATTATTTGTTTTAGCTTTTTGTGCTAGGGTCCTATCATAGACGTTCCATTGTCTTCGGTGTCCTGACCTATGTAGTCTTACTACCCAGGTGTCTTCAAAGTAGTCAAGGAAGGTTGTTAGTTTTGCTTCATTGGCTTGGTAGAAAGGACTTTCAATAGGTGTATTATAGTGGTTGGCTACTTCTGTTGTTGGTACATAGCAAGGTCTATTAGTTTTTTTTATTTGATAGGCAAAGTTGCTGTTTGTGGCATAATCTATACTTAGGGTAGATTTTTGCAGATGTCTCCAGATACTTTGGTTGAAATGATAATAACAACCTTGTATTGCAGTATGAGGATATATTTTTAAAATTGACTGAATCTTGGCTTGTTTGAAATCTATTATTATTTTTTGTGGAAAGGAGTTTTCTGTCTGTTGTTTTAGTACTGTAAGGAGTTCTATGTAGGTAGTATTTTGGGGACCATTACAATAACCAGCGTTAAAAATTCCGCCATCCACCATAGCCTGAAAAAACCGCCCGCCTGCACCATGGGAATACCGACCAAGAAATTATGATGTCGCGAAGCAACCACCGCCCGCGGCGGTAAAAAAACACAAAATTCCGCCCGTCCATTTCCGAGTAGAAGATTAACCGTCCACCACGGATGCAATCCCGCCCGAAAACCCAAATCCGCCCACCCTGACGACCGAGACAACGACCGTGAAATTATGATCTCCCCGACATGAGCGCGGAAAATCCACATATTCCCCGCCCGCCACGGTTAACAACAGCGACGAAGAACTGACACGGCGGAAGGCCTTGCGGACACGTCCGAGCACGGAAACCATTTGCGGGACAAAGAAATACACACAACATGGCCAACAAGTCCACACAGCAAACCACGCCAAAATACACAAACACAGAACACATCCCAATGACACATGCCCCCTGCCTGGAGGCTGGTAAGTACAAACAAATGTATACCAGCACACCGCTATGTACAGTCATGCACTACCAGAATGCCATAGCACCGAGGGCCAAACACCACCATGTCCAGTACACAATACACAAGACATCTCTCACACATGCAACAGACACTCCCACACACTCAGCCCAAAGGTACCAACAAACAAAACCATGGGGGCCTGTGTACAGTCAGCCGGCACCACAACTCCCACCAGGTCCCTCTGTACCCCAGATGTGCCGGAAGGAGCACTCCCCACACCCATGTGTCAGTCATAGCTGCACTAACCAACAAGTAACAGGCAAGTAGCCTTACCACAAACTCCGAGTATCGGAGGGGGGACTGCAGAAATACAACCACCACCAGGCCCCTAGTCCTACAGCGCAGCAAGATGGAGCACTCCCCACACCCATGTGACAGCCATTGCAGTGCACACCTTCACCCGACAGGTAGATATGTTTCCCAAATGGAGGGGTGTCTGTGGATGGTAAGCCTCCACCACAACTCACAACACGGGCCCCACTGCCACAGACCAGCAAGATGGAGCACCCCTCCCTCTCATGACCATGTGACAGCCATGGCAGTGCACCCTACAAACCAACAAGTAGGTAGACTACTGTACAGGGCAGGGTGTCTGTAGGCATGAGGACTGTACTACGACTAACATTTGGGACATGTCACGTAGCAGAGGAATAGGTAGCACTGCTCCCTGCCATAATCATGTGACTAATGTGCACACGGACATGAATTACAGAGCCAAATCCCACATGAGCCATCACAAATAGACCAACACGGAAGGAGTCACGTCTGCATGCACAAGTCTCACTGGAGTACTGACCCACATGCCGTGCACTGTGCCAGTCATCACAAACATCAACAACACCATCGAAGTATTGTCCATGTAGTCGTGTCTGCTTGTTCCGTTGACATCGTACAACATCACCCATGTAAGTTCATCTTGTCACAATGTAACTTAGTGGAACCACAGTAATGTCACATACACCACTGGACCCATGAACCACACAGCTACACAATGCACATTCAATGTCTCATTCATCACATCTTCACAGCCCCAGTGTCATGAAAGGTATATCATCTAATCAGTTGCCCCATATACAGTAGTACAGCAAAGATTCCTGCCGATGACCAATAATGTGTCTGTAGTGTCTGAAGCGCACGTCACACTGTGATTTACAACACACCTAATATAGTCAACACACCAAGAGCACTGCATTGCTGCACATGGCTGAGGGTAGCACACACACAAAGGAATTGTCCCATCTGCAATACGTCGTGTGGCACACAACCATCACCCACCTACTACAATGCTTGCAGTGTAATGTCCCTAAATGATAACAGTGAGCAGATATGCTTGGTACGTCAGACATACACACACCTTTGTCTCTGCAGTGTCGTGTGGCCAAAACACATGTCCCCTCCTGCACCCTTATGCCACAGTATGTACCCCAAAACAATATTTCACATCAAATGCGTTGAGGGGGCTGTACCCCGTGTCCACCAAAGGCACAAAATGTAGGGGTACTGCAACACACACCGATTGGCTATTCAAATCCGTCCCATGCCATGTGCACCCATCACACCATTAGATTGCCTTGATCATGCACACACATTGTAGAGCCATACACACGCATCTGGGAAATCAGTGCACAACTGTGCACCAACTGTGAATGTCAGTCATCTAACACAAACCTTGCAAGGTGCAACACAATAACCTTTCGTCTCCGACCCACAGGTGACGAACAGCATGATGCTGGAGAGGGAGACAGCAGTCACCACAGCCAGTCCACAAGCACTCCACCCAGACTCACGGATGTGGAAGACCTGGACACCTCCTCGGACTAGGACTCCGGACCGGGCACATCTGGTGTTGCAGGGCCCAACCGCTCCCCAGGACCCCTCCTACCCACCAACCCATCTCCCAGGGCCGGTGACCAGTCCCAGGCCCCTGCTGCCATGGTCATCGCGGCCACCACCACCGCCGCAACCACCACCGCCGCAACCACCACCACCACCACCACCAGGGCCTCCCTGACCACTCAGCCTGCGCAAGGGCTCGTACGCACGTCGACACCGACCCTGGGAGCCACAACAAGGCCCCGGGTGACCACCGTGGCCAGTGGGCAGGTCGGTGGCAGCAGTTCAGGTGGGAGGAGCAGGGTCAGGTCAACGCCATCAGAGCCTGGGAGCCAAGCCCTGCCGCAAATCACAAGAGTCCTTGTGGCCTATGAAGAGGCCCAGGGACAATGGGCCCGGTCAGCTTCCGATACGCGGGAAGTCCTTGGGGTGTTGAGGTCCATGGACGCCCATATGGGCCAATTCGTGACTCGTATGGGCAAACTTGTCGACCTCATGGGCCAGCTAGTGGTGGCGGTGAGGGCCCAATCAAGGCCAACCACACCACCTCCGACACCACCTGCTGGGGCGCAGGTCCGTGCAACATCCAGTTCCCCTGCGTCCACAGCTAGTGGGCAATCCTCAGCCACCACCAGCAGCCCACAAACACAACCACCCCCTCTCAAACGTGGAAGGGGGCATCCGAAGAGGAAACAGGTGTCCAAAGAGGACTTTGCACGCTCCAAACGCCAGTGAGACAGCCAGCCACGGTGGACATCTACTGCATTCACTTGGACTACTATCCTACCCCACACTGCCATGTGAATGGCATGTGTCTGTCGGACTGTGGACCCAGAACAACATGGGTACACCTTGGCCATCACGCGGACATGTCCGTCAACTCATTGCTCCAGCATGCACCACTTTTGTCATCACCTTGCCCACAATCACATGTCACTTTACAAAATAAATACACCTGGATCACATTCTGTTGTATGTGCTCTGTGTTTAATCAATGATGTGCAACCGTCACCATGATCAGTAATGCATCAGGAGTGTGGTATGTCGATAGGCCAGGAGAGGCTGGAGGGACCTAGGGGTGAAAAACAGAACAAGAGTCCATTGAATGTGTGTCACACACTCATCACACAGTACTTGTCATCAAGTTCAAGCAATGTACACACATCTCACAGAGCAACAGGGCACAATGCCACAGCCACTGTCAGTGGCATACTACCCTGGACATGGACCATTGCCACACAGCCCTCAGTGAACAATAGGCCGCCGTGACAATGCACACATACACCTACACAACTACAGCAACATCAGCCGACGTACATGGTCACTCACTGTCAAGTGAAGTAGCGGGCGATGAGCTGCTGACGCTCATTCACTGCTTCTTTCTCTCCACTGTCCTCGTCACTGGACACGGCCTGGTCTGCAGGCGGGGGTCCTGGCTGATCACCGTCATCCACTATCAGGGGGATCTGCCTGCGAATAGCGAGGTTGTGCAGCATGCAGCATGCCACAACTATCTGGCACACCTTCTGTGGGGAGTATGCCAGTGCACCCCCGGTGCGGTACAGGCACCTGAATCTGGTCTTCAGGAGTCCAAAAGTACGCTCCACCACACATCTGGTCCTCCCATGTGCCTCATTGTATCTGACATCAGCTGGTGTCCTGGGATGATGGAGTGGGCTCAGCAGCCAAGGCCCGTTAGGATATGCCGAGTCACCTGGGTGTGAGAAACACAGAGAATCCTTGCAATTCCAACAGGACACAAGACAGCATGTCACACCCAGCACGCTACACGAGTATGCATACTCACCAACAATCCAGGCACGGTCCGGTTGAAGATTGGACACCAGTCGTGGGAGGATATTGTGGCGCATAATGTGCGAGTCATGGGTGGAACCGGGAAACTTCGCACACACGTGCGTGATGATCATGTCCGCCAGGCACACCACTTGCACATTCAGGGAGTGGAAATATTTCCGGTTACGAAAAATGTGCTCCATGGCCTGTGGTGCAACAAGGCCAACATGTGTGCAATCAATTGCACCAACAACGTGGGGATGCATCCAAGTGCATAGAAAGCCCCCTTCACTGCCGCCAAATCACGAGCCCTGGGGAATCTGATGTATCGCTTCCTGTACAGCATCATGGCTGACAGGACATCCCGTAGCACCATGCTGAACATGGGTTGGGACATTCCAGCTCCACTGCCTACCGTGTGTTGGAAAGATCCGGAAGCGAAGAAATGCAGTGCAGCCATCACCTTAGCCGTGGGGGTGAATTCTGTTGGATACACCCTGCGAGGACGAAGGTGGGGTTCCAACATGGCACATAGGCGATGCAGGGTGGGTCGGTCCAGCCGGAATTTACGGATGACCTCCACATCCTCCATGTCTGACAGCAATTGGTAGGGGCGATGTATGTTTGGTCTCCTCCTAGGACAGATGGAAGTGGACACATGTCAATGCAACACACCACATGGCACATACACATACCAAAAATAACTGGCAAAGCTATAGAATCACAGAACAGCTGACAAGTAGGGACAGCACAGCCACAATACTCTTACACAGGTCCCCTTACCAATAGCAATGGTTACTGACACATACCATTGACATGAGCATGCACATGGGGATTTAGGCCCTAATAGCTTGAAAGGCATCATGATGGTTTCAGACTGCATAGGTGGGAGGCGACAACACCACGGCAATATACCTAGCTGCTGTGCCAGACACAGCTTCCGAGGACGGGTGAGTATGGCACACACCAACAACACAATGTACACAGGCTGAGCGGCCAAAACAAGTGGGTCCTTTTGCACAATGGGATATGAGACAGTCAATGATGTCCCTAGCCCACCCAATGTCCAGCACTGTACGTATCACACCTCCAACACACATTGACAGGTGTACACATTGACAACTCCATGACAACACAGCTGTGTGAATGCAAACACACATCACAAGTGACACGTAACGTTGCACGTGCCAAGTGGGAGATGTACGTAGAGAAATATGGCATGTGTGTGCATATGCACATCCCATGCACCCATGCTAATGTGTACATGATGATGTGCCAACAGACATGTGGAGGCTGAGCACTGGCCGTCAATGCCAATGCACACAGCATGAAGTGGCCCTGTCCAGTGTGGACATGCTCCCACACACAAATCATGGCCACACCTGCAAATGCATGGCGCACCTTCAACTGTGGATTCCACATGGCACCAGCGGACTGTACCCGCCATGGACCAGGCCCTTGAGGCCAACTCCAATGGCCCTCGCGACTGCATCCTGCGTGTTCAACGATAGAGGTAAGCGTACCGGGACAGCTCGGTGCAGGCCATTGTGTGCATTTGAAGCAGGCAGACATGGTACACCAATTGCAGCAGCTTGTACCCACTGGAACAGCCCCAGGGGGCCAAATGAGTGTGGGAGGGAGACAGGCATTACCACAGCCGACAGGGACTGCTGTCTGGCATCCCTCAACAACACCTGCCGCTGCTCCCACATGTCCACCTACATGTCGACGACTCTGAAGATATGTCCAGGTCCACTCACCAGCGAGGAGCTGGAGATCATGGATTCCGAGCTCCACGCACACTGCCCAAGGCTATTCATAGCAAAACTTGTGTGTGTAAGACAACTACAGTGCGTGTGGGAGTGCATGTGGGGGACACACACGTCGTAGATCCGCAGCACTATGATTCTGAGCCTGTGGGGTTCCAACATGCACTGCTTACCATGCTAACTACAGGTGTAAGGGGTATGTAGGCTCTATGGCGCTTTCCCATGCATGTCCCTCACGAGTGGTGGTACATGGAATTTCCATGTCAGACATCCAGTCACGCAGCCACTTGGCAATGCAGGAGTCAGGGCAGTCATTGCTTGTGTGACTGGCTGGCTGGGTCCCTGCTGGCCTTCTCAGTGGCAGCAGACCTGGGCTGCACATTGACCACACAATCCTAGAAGGAGACAACACTGACTGTACAGTGGGTCACATGTGTCTCTTGTTCAGGTCTCTCCTGAAATGCACAGACTCAGCCCTGTCGATTGGACACACCATGCCTTGTGAAAGGGATGTGTGTGAGAGATAGTGGCACTGAATGTGACATCCATTGCGTGGTGAGCCATTCACAGGGCGAGTACGTTGAGGGCTGCGCAGTGTTGGACACAGTGAGTCCACCCACAAAGATGTGTTGCCTTGTGATCTATTTGTTGGTCCACCTGACAATGGACAGTAGATGTGGGCAGACTACACATTGCTCAATGTGCTGGCAACCTGCATGTGAATGGGATGGACAGGTACTGTGTACACACACCCAGCAGCATGCATTCACGTGTGGTGTACACATGCTGTTGGGCCATGTCCGATTAATTCCTGGCTCTGTTGCACGTCTTGTATTTGGGATGGGTCAGCAGCATGCCACTGTGATTGGTGGATGTGGGTGTTGTTGAGAAGTGCATGAGTGACATTCCAAGGCTCTTGTGTACCATCCCTGCAGTTTGAAGTCCTCCAGCCCAAGGGCTTGTGATGAGCCATTGCATCCAAGTTGATGCCTCTGTGTATGTGTGACCGACAGTGCAGCCAATTCCACAAAGGGTGTGACGTCATCTGCTGGATGAGCTACTACGTGGCGAGAACGGATCGGGGGATGCCCCTCGTATTGTCAAGTCAGCACGGCGCTGCATTTCACCAGTAATGGTCTGCATCTTGACAGTCACACAGCCTGTGCCGGATGCATGTTTGTAGGGGCATCAGCAGCAAGCAAGTGTACATTAATGTGGGATGGTGTCTTCTGCAGCCTAACCATAATCTGGGTGATGCGATGTATGTTGTGTATGCAGTGGGTTGTAAGTGTACTCTGTGCTGTGTGCACCTGACATGCATATGCGATTCCTGAGGGTCAAGATGTAATTTGAGCAGTCTGCATTCTCAATGCACTCAGAGTCGTAGCCCTCAGGAACAACCTGTAGTGGGCTGGATTGGCAATTCACATGTATGTTTGAGGCACTGTGCCTACTCTGATTCCGTTCGGTCATATGTTTGCGATGCCTCAGCTCATATCTCTGTTGCTTACACATCCGGCGCACTGTGCAACAGCAGTAATGCTCGTCTCAACGACAGGTGGATGGCATGGGCTCATGGCCATTGTGGCCCGTCATGTTGCAGTCTGTGTGAGTGGTGTCCCATTCTGCTCCATGCAGGTATGTCTTTGGCCTAATTACGTAGTGGTCATCCTTGCCCCATCAGGGCAGTGGGTGTGCACACCGCGATTTGGGACTATGGTAGCACAGTGACACAGGCCGGGTGTGGTGCTATGTGCACAACACATGTGCAACTTATTAGCGGCTTCAGTTACTGTATGCCAGCCATTACGTGTTGGATGTGGTGCCTGCATGCAATTGCCCAGGTATCGTGCAACATGTGGATTGGTGGATGCTCTGTGCTGCTTCCCTTGCACATGTCTGTTTAATTGATGCCAGATGAGTGAGGCCACCTCGCTCTCTCTCATGTGCCATCTCCCGTGGGTGCTGAGGGACAGGGGACGGTCAGCAATGGTGTGGCATCGGGTGTAGCAGCTGCACAGGTGCTGAGTGTGTCAGATGTGACCAGCGCCTCGGAGGGGCCAGACGTGTGCTGGATGAATTACAGGGCAAGACGGCAATTTCTGAGTCATCTGAGGACCGATGTGATGCATCCATGTTTGCTACCACAGGGGACGTGGACTCTGGCTCCTCTTCAGACACGCGGAGGCCAATGGCCGCCCTCCCATCTACTTCCATAGGTGCAACACGGGTCGGCACAGTTTCCTTCACACCAGGCACAGCTGCCCCTGCACATGTGTGCCCTGCTGCCCTCAGTGCTGGGTCTGTTGAGCTCATGCGCCATCTCTGCGTGGGGCAGACAGCTCTCCTCAATAACGCCATTGCCCATGACATCACTTTGCCACATGTGACACAGTACATGGAGGGCCCACAAGTACGCGTGGGTGGGCTACGACAGAGTGTCCAATGGTTGTCCCCCCCAGTCAAGGCGGTCCTTCAACTGGGCCAATATCAGGCTGACATTCCTGACTCTTTCTCCACCCCCCTGGGCAGTGGCCCGTCTGCGCCCGTCCGCGCCCAGCGCCAGAACCCCTGGATCCCACCGATGCAACACCACTCGACGGACCTACGACGCCGCCACACTCACCGCACTCAATGCCGGCCGGAACCCTGCCTGCTACCGAGCCTCACCGAGACGCACCCACGGACCCTTCACCTGCCAAACCTGCCGATTCACCTGCCCCCGGACGTGCACCACCTCCGCCAAGCCGAGCACCAGCTGCAACCACCTGAAATGCATCCTGCTGAACACCCGCTCCGTCCACAGGCACGCCGTGGAACTCTGGGACCTGCTCGACGCAACAGCACCGGACATCGCCTTCCTCACCGAAACCTGGATGAACGCCTCCTCAGCGCCCGACATCGCCATAGCCATCCCGGACGGATACAAGATCACCCGGAGGGACCGCGTCAACCAGACGGGAGGAGGCATCGCCATCGTACACAAGAACACCATCCGCATCTCGACTAACTCCGACGAGACCTTCACCGCCGCCGAACACCTACACTTCCAGATACACACCGACCCCAAGACCACCCTCCGAGGCACCCTCATCTACAGACCCCCGGGACCACGCACACTATTCAGCGAAGACATCGCAGACTTCATCAGCCCGCACGCCATGCCCTCCGCCGACTACATCCTCCTAGGGGACCTCAACTTCCACCTGGAGAACAACAACGACAGAAACACCACCGCCCTGCTGGACAACCTCGCCAACCTCGGACTCAAGCAACTGGTGAACACGCCCACCCACTACGCCGGCCACACGCTTGACCCCGTCTTCTCGTCCAGCAAGCACATCTCCTTCAGCCACGCCACCGGACTCCACTGGACCGACCACAGCTTCGTCCACTTCAGCTTCAGAAAGACTGCGACCCACCACCACCCGCAACAGGCTCCCCGCCGGAGCTGGAGCAAGATCACCGCCGAGCAGCTCACCGCCTCCCTCAGCCAGAACACACCCACCAACACAACGGACCCAAACGAAGCAGCCAGCAACCTCGCCAAGTGGCTGACCGCCTGCGCCGATGACCTCGCACCACTAAAAACCCTCCCAGCAGACCCGGAAGCAAGAAAACCCCTTGGTTCACCAACGAACTCAAGGAATCCAAGAAGAACTGCCGCACTCTCGAGAAAACCTGGCGACTCGACCAGACCACAGACAACAGGACCGCCCTCAAGCACGCCACCCGCAAACACCACCAGCTGATCCGTGCCACCAAGAAGTCGGCACTCAAAGAACGACTGGACAACAACGCCCATGACAGCAAGGAACTTTTCAGCATCGTCAAAGAGTTCTCCAACCCCAGCGCCGGAAACAACGACATCACCCCCTCGCAAGACCTCTGCAACTCACTCTCCGCGTTCTTCCACCGCAAGATCACCGACATACATAACAGCTTCGACGCACAAACCACGCACCCTACCGCCGAACCAACGCCCGCCACCACCACCCTCTGCAACTGGACCCCGATCAGCACCGAAGACACCACCCGCACGATGAACTCCATCCACTCCGGATCACCAACCGACCCCTGCCCACACCACGTCTTCAACAAAGCCGACGCCACCATCGCACCCCATCTCCGGGACATCATCAACTCCTCCTTCCACACCGCCACCTTCCCGGAGAGCTGGAAGCACGCCGAGCTTACCGCCCTCCTGAAGAAACCAACGGCGGACCCCACCGACCTCAAGAACTACCGTCCCATCTCGCTCCTTCCGTTTCCGGCCAAAGTCATCGAGAAGACCGTCAACAGACAGCTTGCCGCCTTCCTCGAGACGAATGGATCCCTAGACCCCTCGCAGTCCGGGTTTCGGGCCAACCACAGCACCGAGACCGCCGTTATCGCAGCCACCGACGACATCAGAACCCTAACCGACAACGGGGAAACAGCTGCCCTCATCCTCTTGGACCTCTCCGCGGCGTTCGACACCGTCTGCCACCGCACCCTAGTGAAGCGCCTCAGCAACATCGGAATCCGAGAGAAAGCACTGGAATGGATCATCTCGTTCCTCGCCAGAAGGACCCAGAGAGTCCGCCTCCCCCCGTTCAGATCCGAAGCCACCGAAGTCATCTGCGGCGTTCCACAAGGATCTTCACTCAGCCCAACCCTCTCCAATGTCTACATGAGCCCCCTCGCAGCCATCGCACGCCAACACAACCTCAACATCATCTCCTACGCCGACGACACCCAGCTGATCCTCTCCCTCACCAATGACCCCACCACCGCCAGAGCCAACCTACACGACGGGATGAGAGACGTCGCCGACTGGATGAGGAACAGCCGCCTTAAACTGAACTCAGACAAGACGGAAGTCCTCATCCTGGGCTCATCACCCTCCGCCTGGGACGACTCCTGGTGGCCCCCGGCCCTGGGCACCGCGCCCAAGCCAACGGACCACGCACGCAACCTGGGCTTCATCCTGGACTCCTCCCTGTCGATGACCAGACAAGTCAACGCCGTCTCATCTTCATGCTTCAACACCCTGCGCATGCTCCGCAAGATCTTCAGATGGATCCCCACTGAAACCAGGAAGACCGTCACCCAGGCACTCGTCACCAGCCGACTGGACTATGGGAACACCCTCTACGCCGGAACCACAGCCAAACTTCAAAAAGACTCCAGAGCATCCAGAACGCCTCCGCACGACTCATCCTGGACATCCCCCGACACAGCCACATCACCGGACACCTGAAAGACCTGCACTGGCTCCCCGTCAGCAAGAGAATCACGTTCAGACTCCTCACCCACGCACACAAGGCCCTCCACGACCTGGGCCCAAAGTACCTCAACGACCGCGTGACCTTCTACACGCCCACACGCCAGCTACGATCAACCAGCCACGCCCTCGCCACCGTACCACGCATCCGCAGAACCACCGCCGGAGGAAGATCCTTCTCCTACCTGGCAGCCAAGACCTGGAACTCCCTCCCCACTCACCTTCGGCGAACCCAGGACCATCTCTCCTTCAGGAAGCAGCTCAAGACCTGGCTGTTCGAGCAGTAACTTACCCCCTCCCCCAGCGCCTTGAGACCCTCCCGGGTGAGTAGCGCGCTCTATAAATGCCGTGATTGATTGATTGATTGATCTGACAACAGCAGGGCACGAGTCCTTAAATAAGGGGTGGGGGGACGCTGACGTCACGACAGGAAGTGACATCACGGAAGGTGGCTTGCACCGTCTGACTCATTGCCTCCCCTCGCTCACCCCTTATATGCGATTGCATCGTAGAAGCCAGCGCGTGCACAAGCAGCTCCGATCTCGCCCCAGGGAGGCCAAAGAGTGAATGTGTGGGTCCATTTGCCCCAATCATCTGTCTCGCGGTAACATGAGTGGTGGGACGCCGTCCACCCGCGTGGTACCCCGACTCGATGCCTGGACAACAGTGCCAATGCATGTCAGCCTCCGGAGTCCGGATACACCACATGCAACACACAGGGGCTGTGTCTGCCCCAGCGGGCCAGGCCGCACACACAATACCACACGTAGGGTAGACCCGCCTCTGCGTGCATAGTCATTACAACCGCTGCCATTGACAAGGGACCCATGTGGTGGGACATGGGCCTCAGGGTGTCGGGCCTCCGAGCCATCCCCCGCCAACGAGTGTCATGCATCTCACACATTTCGCTAAGCCAATGGAACACTTTGCCTGCACACCAGGTCTCGAGTCAGGGTACAACGCGGGTGGACGGTGTCCCACCACTGATTTTACCACGAGCCAGGGGACTGGTGCTAATGGACACACACATTCACTATTTGGCCCCTCTGGGGTGAGCTCGGTGCTGCTTGGGCACGCGCTGGCTTCTCTGTTGCAATCGCATGTAAGTGGTGGGCGAAGGGAGGCAGAATGTCTGATGGTGCAAGCCACCTTTCGTGACGTCACTTCCTGTCGTGACGTCTGCGTCCCCCCACTACATATTTAGGACTTGTGCCCTGCTGCTCACTGAGAACGTGTTGCCTGCGAGATGTGAACAGGAGAAGGGCGCCATGAGCTCCCACCCACCAAGCTCCACTGCCATCCCGTGCCCTGGGTAGCCTGTGCATGCAGACAATGTAGGGGGTACACCTGGTGGACAGGGGATGTGAGTGCCTTGGCAAGGGCCTGGCAGACGCACAGCAGTATCCAGCATGTCCCCAGAGGGAGGGCTAACGTCTACGCCTGATGCAGCATTGATCGTGTGCCCGCCTGTTGTGCCCACACGAGTTCACATTCATCTCCAGACAGGTGTGCTTTCCAAATACCCAACACAGTGGAAATATAGCCCTCCGGAATCCTCCCCACACAGTCTGTTTCAACAATGCCTGTGTGCACCTACCCGTGCCAGCCACCCACCTGGCCCAAGCGGAACTCCCGCTTCACATGACACATGTGTGTCTTCCACAGTTGTGCTTCTCTCTCAGGGGCGGACCTCCAACTGTCCCGTAGCACATAGACAGCACCAAGTTGAACGGGCCATCCTGTATGAATGGTAGGGACAGACACACATCTACCTGTGACACAGTGGTGGCTGTGATGGCTATTGTGCCTGCCATGGCAGGGTTGGTGGCCATGTCAGGGTACACTCACACACATTGCATACGCAGCTTTTCGTGTCACTACTCTGCACATCAGACTGGCCACTGTCCCTGGTGTTGAACACTTTTGCCGCCTGTCTATGTGATCTGTGACTGGATGCTGTTGTTCCTGTAGTCGGTTGTGTCTGTGTAGTTGCTGATTGCAGTTGTTACTGTGTGTGCATAGTTAAGTGAGGCACATGCCTTGAATGGTACCTCAACAATTGCAATGTCTGGTGTTACATTCCAATGTGTTTTACACGTGGCTGGGACTTCACTTCTTTCAGACTTTGCCACTTGTGTGTGTGATGAAGAAGTTTATTAGTGACACGGATTGTCTGCATGTATTTGCTTGAATTCCATGGTAAATGTCTACGTGTCATGTTTGCGTGCAGGCAAAGCACGGGGTGTGAGTCTGGCCACAGGATGACAGGTAGCATGTGCATAGTGTGCGGGTATGTGTGAGCTTACTTTCTGGGTGGCCAGCAGTGTAGGCGTATGTTGATCTTGTGATGGACATTGAGCCTGGGCACATGGGTTACTTTCAAAGTGTGCATTTGGGAAGTGTAGGTATGTGTGGTGTGAAGTGTGTGACTTTGGGGTGGTGTTGGTGTGTGTGTGTGTGCACTCTGGCAATGTCGATTACACACATGTGTTACCCAGGGGCATGGTGGGTGTTTGTATCCGTGTTCAGGTCTGTGAATGTGAGCGCATGTGTGTACTGTATGTTGCACAGTGTGCAGTGTGTGGGTGTGTCCTTGCAGTTCTGGATGGTTCCTACTTAATATGTTTTGGCCATTGTGGGTCTGCAGGGTGTGTGACTGTCAAGATTGTGCCTGGTTTAATTAAGCATGTATGTGATTTTCAACTGTTCGTACTCACTGTGCGGACCTGCCCACCAACACTGATTCCCTGTGTGTGTTTTGACATGCATTGCTGTAGCATGCTTGTTGCGTGGCTCCTACTTTTGCTTGATGAGTGGGATGTCAGACTGTGAAGGTAATTATACACATATGTAGGACTGTGCTTTGAAGTGACCAGCCTGTCAGTGTTCATGTGATGATCTGTTGTGCCACGTCAGAGTCTGACAATCAAAGGCCCACGACCTGTAGTATTTCACTAGGTCCACTGTGGCGGCAACTCATATGCATTGACATCCAATGTCACTGGACTACATGGTCATCTCACGGCTCTCGTGTACTTCACACACTCTCATCCTCCCCCTTTCGTACTTGTCTTCTTGAAATTATTCAACAGAGTCACATATTTGCTTCGAGGCATGTATTTGGACTTACTTCCTCTGTGATGCAGAATAGTGAACACTACTGGCAGCAAAATGCATGTGGAGGATATACTTAGCATGATTACACATACGAAAGGGGGTACAGGTAGATGTAATTAGTTTTTGACTGTTGAATGGAGGCTTCAGGGTTACAGCTGCCTTGCACTTTCTATGCTACAGTACATTTGCTGATTACTGATGGTCTCTGGGCTTTGACACAGACAGTATTCATTCAGCCTCCAAGACAGCTTGGCTTCATAGGGACAGTTCATCTCAGTTCCATGGTACCGGTTTAATACAATAGTGACTCCGACACACCTGCGTCAGAGGTGACATCAGGGCATGTGCCCACCTGCATGCAGCAGCGTCTCACCAGTTGTTGCAATGTGGGGGCTACTGAACATGACACTGTTACTGGGGCCATGTTGTAGGGGGTTGCAGTAGTTGTCCATGTAAATGTCCTGGCACGGAAGTACAGACAAAGGTGAGGTGACAGTTCGCACGTACTACAGCAGACAGATGTGTGTGCACTGACAGGTGCATGTGTCCAGGTGCGCAGGATACATATTGTGGCATAGTTGTTCGTGCTGTATTGCCCATGTGGTTACTGTACACAAGTCCCATACCTCTGCCTCCCCCTGTTCATGCAGAGACACAGGATATGGTGGGGTACAGGGTGCATGTCCCGGAAATGTCAGTTGTCATGGCAGTGGAGTTGATGGTAAGGTGTTAGTTGCAGATTATATGGTATAGTTCTTGTACAGCTACCTGCACACTCCGTGCGAAAGCTAAGCATCGGTACGGTGTTGTACATCTATGTTCAATTGTGGATGTTGAGTCGGGGACCCATGAATTGACAAGTTGACGTGTATGCGACACCTTCCAGCAGGGTATCCATCCCATTGATGGTGAACATGGATGTCATCCAATGAAGCGGGTGGTGGGTGGCAAGGTGTTCGTCGTAAGTTGTCCCTTGTAGAATCCTGATGGGACGTGTTGGATGACATTCGATGAAACTGTGATCCAGGAGACGTTCTGTGGAGGCACACTGGTCCCATTGCAGTGTGTCCCCGATTGCAGCCACAAACGCCATGCCCCCATACACTGAACAGATCCTGTTGTGTTCGTCCAGGGGTGCAAACAAGTGTACCAAGTCCGCCTTTGGACATGCCGGGTTGGAGAGACATAAATCCACAGGCCAGTGGAACGGACACCTCCGACAGTAGAATACGGGGATGACGCAGCTGACCATTGCAATGCGGTAAGTTACTCGGTAACTTACATTCAGCATTGCCAGATTTGAGCAGCCCACTATGTGTAGCATGCTGTCACTGTACAGCTTGATCTGTCCGGCGTAGTTGAGGGTCACTGGTGCAACAGCCATTTTGCTACAGGGTGAGGTGATGGGGTGCTCCGTCTGCCTGAGCAGTCAGCAGAGTGCAGCCTCCGTCGATGCTGGGAATTCTGGAATGGATGTAAGGCGGATGGACTTGTGGTATAGCTTGGGCAGAGGACACAGTCCCTCATCCCACATGCTTCTATGAATAGTCAAGGCCAGTGGTGTGTGACTCTTTCCACATTACTTTCATTTGGTCCACATGGAGGAGTGATATTATTGCATTTTGTGGTGTTATCTATCTTTCATGTTGTGCGCTATCTGCCAGTGGACGTTTTTCTCTGCATGGCTATGTTTTGCTTCTTGTTGGTACAATGGCTCCATTATCCAGCATAATTTGTAGCAATGTTATTTCGGAGCAGGAATGGAAGGCCATTCAGTGCTATCTGCTCTCCCGTGTGTGGGCGGGTCACTGCGTTTCCGCTGTACATTTCGGCTTCTGTGTGGGTGTTGTGATTGTGCACACCTGTTCTCAGGCAGCCAGGTTTTTCTATTTTGTACATTGCATGTGTTGTTGTTGCGGGCAGGATGGTTTTGGTATTTCTTGTTGAGACTGGTGTGCATTTTCCGGACATTGTTGATATTCTGCGCTGTTATGTGGTAGCCAACGTGTGTTTATCCATGTTTTACATGCAAGGATGTGTCCTATTTCGCATTCACATTACTCCCCTGTTCGGGACACTTGTGTGACGTCAAGTTGACAACTGTGAGTTGTCGGTTGTGGACATGACTGATGCAGGAAGGCCATGTGACATGTGCCTTCAGGGTGGGGCTGGTGTGTGGGGTGTGTAGTTGTGGCCCTGTGGTGTTTGTGTGCAGCCGAATTCTTGCGCAGTCGTTGGCCACTGTGTTGTGCACATGTGTACCTGCATCGCCGCTACGCTGCGGTGCCGTGGCGGGGACGTCACTTCCTGGGGCCGGGTCGTGGGTGCCCAGGATGTTGCGAGTTGTTTAGTTTTGACAGGTGGGACATGTGTGGGTACAGTGGTGGATGTGTCCTGTCCACACAGGGGTGTCTGGGGAGGCCATGTACAGTTTTCCCGCACTTGCACTGTGTGCATTGTTTTCGTACCCTTGTTGTGTGTCTGCCTACCTGCGTCGTCGTGGTGCGTTCACTCCTAGGTGGTGCATCAGGTAGAGCAAGGGGATGGCCTGGAGTGCAGGATTCATCTCTGGGTGGTCCGCCTTTTTAGTCTCCATCAGGTAAAGTCGAGTCTCCGCCTTGGTATCTCGTGCGGTGTCTCTTAGCCGGTGGGGCTGTTTGGTTGTGGCATCGTAATTTGTACGCCGGGCGGTACGTCATTTCGTCGGACGGTGTGTCTCCATTGGCTCGCGCCGCTATGTAGACTGGCGCACTTTGATGGTGGGCGGCGCCGCAGGCTTGCCGGCGGTGTTTGCCTGACTAATCACATCCTAATTTGGCGGGCGTGTGGCCCGTTGCTGGCGGACGGTATTTTGCGGTTTTTGCCTCCGTCAGCACGGCGGTAGTGCTTCCGCCCGACATCGTAATGGGCCCCTTTGTTTGTTGGGGAGTAGTGCGTATATGAAGGGGATGTTGGTTTCTTCATATTCTCCATGGATGGTATAGAGTTGGTAATAGGGCTAAGGGCAAAATTTAAATGTCCCATCCATCATCCATGTTTCACATTGCTTTAACTTTTGAATGTTGATGTTGGTGGCAAAGATGATAATTCTTTTTTCATGACTGTTATTGGCATAAAGAATGAATTTTTCATCTTTGTGTGTGACTGTGTATTCTTGTAAACTTTAGACTTCTGCAAATGTTTGGGGGTGGGTGATGTTTGAGCAGTAGATCTTTCAGTTCTGGCTATTAGAGAGGAAGTGAATGGTAATTGTCCTGTAACATGTTCAGGAACCCTAGTTAGTACATTTTTTAATATTTGGGTACTAGTTTGTTGGGAGCTGGTGCTTGCTTCTTTGATGGTTTCTAAAGCATCTCTCACCTCAATTTCTGTGACATTGCGGGGATGGTTTTGTTTCCTGACATTAATAACATTTGTTTCTACTGTTGTTGCTCTCCCATAGCAAGAATTGGAGTAGTATTTACTACATTTCCAATGGGTTTTATTTCCTGGTATTTTCTCTTGCGTGTTAGTATAGCCCTTGTAGCACAGAAGTAGTTTTCCCTTTTGTGAGGAGATGAACTTGGCCCCTTCTGTTATTTTCTTTGTATATATGTGAATATATTTATATATATGTATTTATTAATTATTAAGTATTGAAGAGTAAACATGTTTTTTAGTCCCTATTTTTATTTAGTTGTTAAAAAAAATACTTACTATCTTTAGTTGATGTAGTTTATTTTGTTGATGTTGTTGTTTTGTTGAAGTCTATAGAAACTATTAAAATAAACGTATTTGTTAGTTATGTTTTGCTTTTTTAATAAAACGTTTTAGTTTTGGTCTGTTAACTCTATTTGTTTGTTAAGATATATACTTACTTTGTTTTATATTTTTCGTTAATGTTGATTTTGTAGTTGTTTTGGAAGTCAATTGTTGTTTCGAATTTTCTAGGTGGAGTTTTAGTGAAGTTTAGTCTGTAAAATATAAAGGAAAACATATTATAGTTTCAGTTAATTTGTTTATATATTTTTTCTTTTCAGCTAATTGTATTTATTTATTTAATACGTTTTGTTCTTACCGTTAATGAGAGTGTTTCTGATTAGTTGTTTGTCTAGATCTTTTTCATTGTGTTTTCTGTCTCACAAAGTTTTGTGCTTCTGCAGTGTTTGTCCGTTTCACGGTAAAGTTTGTGATAATTAATTGATTATTTTTATAGTGTTTATTTGATTAGCTAGAGTTTTCTATTGGTTTGTGTTGGTATAGTTTAAATTTATTGGTTGAGATAGCTTTTTTTGAATTTTTTGGCAGTTCTAATTTAATTTGTTTAATGTTAATTATGTTTATTTAATGTTTGTTTTTATTTTCTTTAGTAATATAATTAAAATGTATGCATTAATAAATGTTATATATTTTTTATATGTGTAATATATATATGTTTGTTTATTTTTGATAGTTGTGATTTTTTTTGTTGTAGTGTTTGATTATTTGTTTGTTTCTGATTTTTAAGTGTATTTGTTTGTGTTTTACTTTTATTAATTTTTTTAGTGTTTGTTTTTAATGTTTGATATATGTTATTTGTTTATATTATTAAAAATAGTTTATTTTTATGTTTAAATGTTATTGTTTGGTATAGTTTATATGTATTTTATTGATGTTTGTGTTGTCGATATTATGCATATCGATGTTTTGGTAGTGATATATGCTATTTTAATGTTGTTGATATTTTTGTGTTCTTTGTTTTGTTGTCAATATTTTTGTCATCAAATTTTTTTTAACTATATTTTTTAATCGATATTTGTGTTATTTTAGTTTTGTGTATTGGGTGTCGATATTTTTGTATATGATATTAGTGACTCGATAATTTTGTAGCGCAATGTTATAGGAGTCGATGTTGTGGCAGTGATCCGCCCTTCGCACCGAAACTATTAGGAAAAAGCTAGACCTCTGTCTTCATTCTCCGCAATAAAGCTCTTAGAAGTTTTGGTGGTGATCAAACAGATTGGCCGTTAACGATGGGTGTAAAGCTCTGAAATAGTTATGACTACAGACCACTTAAAGTCATCATTTTGAAAATGTCCTTGACGCTGTACAGGACGGTATGTACAGGTTGGAATGATGATCTTTCATCTTTGGATTAGGCAGAGGAGTTCATTGAAGTAACTGTAACCAGCTCCCACGCCATTCACATAATTTTTATCACTGATGTAGTTTTAGATGTAATAAGGGATGTTATCAATGCAATCATTGATCATGTCATAAGTGATGTAATATGTGAGAGGACAAGCAGTGCATGGTGAAGATGCGAGTTACAGTTACTGCAGGGTACGAGTCATAGTTACTTGAGATAACTGATGAATTTCAAAGGTTTTGTTAGTTTAAAACACTTTGGGCATATTTACAATAAAGTGGTGAAGTGTGTCGTTAAGCCAAGAAGGCTAACAACACCCTTCGTCACTTCAAAAATGCTGGGCTGCACCATATTTACTAGAATATGGTGCAGCCCTGCGTTTCCCCCCTGCGCTGGCGCTACCTTTAGCTGCATAGCGCCAATGCAGGTACCCTTGCACCATAGTGGAAGGGTGCCTGTGTTGAGGGATGATTGGTTATGTGCAGGAAGGTCTCCCTTCCTGCACATAACCAATCTTTAAATGGCATTTTGTAACTTTCATGTGTGCTACTTAATGCAACACACGTAGAAGTTGCAAAACAATTTTTTTTTTAAATGATTGTTTATGTGTAGGAAGGGGAACATTCCTGCACATAAACAATCATAGGAAACTAGCTGTTTCTATGTGTGCTGCACAAGGCAGCACACACGGAAACAGCAAAAACAAGGAGAAATAAAGCATTTCTCCTCGTTTCACCTGTTTAAGACCAGGTTTTCCCTTTTCACCGCAACACCCACTACCCTCTCCTTTCACGCTAAATACAGGGTGAAAGGGTGCCTTATTTACAAGGCAGAGTAAAACCACGTTAAGTGGCTTAACGCTGCCTTGTAAATAAGGCGAGGCCCTATTGCCATCACAACGTCACTGAAAGTGACGCTGTGGTGGCGATAGGGGCTTGTAAATATGCTCCTATGTTTTATATAACATTTTCACCTTACTATAAATACCCCTATTTCTTTTTTTTTGTCAGTGAATTTCCAAGGATTTTTTAATGTAGAGTAAGATATTATTACAATTCCTAACTTTCAGCACTTAAACCTTTGTTTTTTTCTTTTTTCAGTCATGTTCTATGGATTTTAACCATATACTAAGATTACCATCGCCGTGAGTAGTGTGGGGTTGGGTGCTGGGCCTGGAGTCTGGTCAGGCAGGCATCTAACCCACCACAAGCACCAAACCCCCTGTAGCACACATCCTTCAGATGTCTGCGGCGTGGGCTTTCTTACCCATCCCTCTACCCTCCCACAGCCTTTAGCCAACCCCCGTGGGTGGCCAATTCTCCTTTTCCACTTTAGTTGTACCACAGATGAGCAGATCCTTTGTGATTCTCGATGAGTCTGCGCTGGGGCTCGCGATGGATCTGCATATCCACGTAACCAAATAAATAACATTTTAAAAAATGTGCCCTGTGGTTCAGTCATTCTTCTTTTTTTTGTAAAGTTTTGTGAAGATTCATTAAACAGTGCCAACGTTTTATATATACATTACCTATTGGCGGTCGCCAAGCAAAAAAGCACTTTAAAAAAATATTTATACCAAAAATCTCAGCGGATCTGTGAATCAGGCAAAAAAATAAACAAGCACGGGCTCCTGAAGTTGTTTTGGAAAGGACCCCCGGGTGGGTCAGGTCCCGGAAACATTTCATAAAAAAGGAAGGGGGCACACGGGCCCCCTCCTGAGGCTTCCTAAAATCCCCAGGGACCAACAACTCCCTTGGCTAAAGAAACAGTAATGGGGGGGTCGCGCAGACACCCCCAGCCCCGGGTGTCACCACCTCCCTGGGGCTAAATACCAAACTAATGGGGGGCCCAGCAATCCCCCTGGACCTTGGGGATCACTACCTCCCGGGCCAAATATATATATTTTTTAAATAATGGGAGAGGGGGGCTGTAGCCTAGATGGCGGGGGCGTAACCAAGATGGCGGACGGCTAGGATGTGCTTTCTAGTCGCTCTGAGCTGCTGCCACCATAAGCACTTAAAACGAGCCAACCGGTCCCTCTCTTGTAACCCCCGTGAGTGATTGCGGACTGCGGAGTAAGAGTGGCACAAGCCTGGACTCCTGGGTGCGTCAGTCCGGTGGGCCGAGCGGCGACGCCAACCGCAGAGCACGACTGCGGCCTATGGTCTGCGGCTCTCCATCCGAGTCGGGGGGGCCTGTCTGCAACGGAGATTGAAGCTCCCGAAATAGGCTCCAACACGAGCCACAGCATATGGAGGTGGGGGCCCCCTTCCCACATCACTCACCTACCGGAGCGGAGGGCTCAGGAGTCTGGCGGAGTCCGTGGCGTGATGTTGCTGGGCATCTCCTGGGGTCTGAAGCTGGCAGTTTGGAGCATGGAGCGGTGAGGCTCCGGGTCGGATCGGTGGATCGTGGTGTCTGCCGGCCTGAAGGTGGGCCTGCTCGGCTCCTGTGGACTGCTGGGGAGAGCGGTGGCCCCGACGTAGCTATGCCAGGCCGCAGCTGTGGCACTCGAGGCCCGCAGAGACGAAGGTAGGCCCCACCCAATTTCTTCATGCGGCCCGCTGGGAAGTTGTGGCCTGGGTAGGCAGTTCCTCCCCCCTTCCCCTCCTGCTCACGAGTGTTGCTGAGGAACGTGCACCATATCCGGCAGGGGTGAGGGGGAGACAGCGGACACACGGAAAGGCCGGATAAACCTCGGCGGAGAGCGGGCCCCCAGGAAATGAGGGTGAGCATAGGCTGGGCTAATCAAAGACAGTAACCCAGGTGGTTACGAAAAGGATGAACACTGTAGCTATAACCTGCTCCCTGAGATACGCACAGGGCGGAGTTGGAAGGCAGAGACACAGCAAAGGCCGGGGCAGAGCGAGTGGCTCCTGCGCTCTGCAGCAGTCTGGAAGGCCTTGAAGGACATTTCTAAAGCACCCACAGCCTGTTACCAGCATTGGAACGTGCGGAGACTGCGTGGCTGGTGTCCTCGTCGGAGACTCAATATCCCGGTAACCACTAGCAGGCACCGAGCTACAAGGTCTGGCTCGTGACACAGGGCTAAAGGGAAGAGGCTGCACAGTGGCATCTGCCTCGCTAGACCCAACAACATGGCTGGAGCAGGACAAAGAAAGAGCGGTCCCTTAAAGACATGTTTAGCAAGCCAGGAAGCCCCTGTTTAAAGGACAGGAATGCAAATACAGGGCTGGATGCCAGGTCAGACACTGAGGAGGGTAAGATACTGGTAACCAAGACGTTTCTAGAAACGCTGTTCTCCTTGCGTGCAGACTTCCAGGTGATGAAAACAAAAATTGCAACAGAAATTCAGGAGATGCGACGCGATGTGGACGAGGTGGGAGAAAGAGTGACCGAGCTAGAAGACAGGGAATCCGGGCGGGTGGAGGAGGTTGCTTGGCTCCAACAAGAAGTCCAATACAATCAAGGACCTGCTCTATTAATTGTCTGGACTCCTATGGACGTCCACCATATATTTTCTCAGGCACACAATATTGTGTGACGCAGCAGTGGATCAATATCTCCCATCTGCCATCAAGTGACTGAAATCACTACTTTTAAACCCTGTGTTCTGTACTGTATCTGCTGGTGTCCCCCCTACAAACTTCACCAGGAAGGGGGGTGAAGGAGGGTGAAAAGTGGGAACAAAGAAGGCAGTGCCTCACGGGAGTAACACCATGGGAGTTTACAGACTGGTACTCGCCTGTATCCTCAGGTTCTCATCATTAGCAACTGCCAACTTATAAAACAAAATAAGGAGTGAGGAGAAAGAAAAAGTGCAAAAACTGTGTATGTTCAGTGCACAATACGTGAACCCTACTAGTAGCACCAAAAATACTCAGTTTGGCGTTTTAGTGTGCTACATGTGCTGTAATAGTTTCTCTTTTTCTTAGTCCGATGCCCGTGCTGGTATATGTGTTGATGATATGTGTTGTACTGTCTCTGTTCTCTGTAGGTCTGACAAACAGAGGAAAGTGGTGCAGTGAGGACGCTGACCCTACCCTGATGAAGTTGCCGCAAATTTATATGGGCAATGAAACATGTTGGTTTTAATAGAGCAGACACACAGCAAAGAAATAAAGTAGTTCAGCCAGTGGTTGTCTAGCTCGGTTTTAGATTAGGTATACTGGGTGTTCTACGTTAGACCCCGGTTTCCTATATAGGGTTCACGTATTGTGGGAGATATTGATCCACTGCTGCGTCACACAATATTGTGTGCCTGAGAAAATATATGGTGGACGTCCATAGGAGTCCAGACAATTAATAGAGCAGGTCCTTGATTGTATTGAACTCTGTGAGTGGGGGGCGACCTGTTCTTTTTTCACCCCCTTGGCTCCCAGTTGTGAATAATTCCAACAAGAAGTCCTCAAGCTTCAAGAACAACAGCTGGAACTGCAGGCACATAATGAGGACTCAGAGAACAGATCCAGGTGGAATAATATCAGAATCAGAGGTGTGCCATCCAAAGTGAAAGGTTCCAACTTGCGTGAATATGTCACGGACCTCCTCCGACATGTCTCCGGCCTCGCGGAAGACGCCACCCTACAGCTGGACTGGGTCCACAGAGTGGGGCCCGAGAGGGTCGGAAAAGGACTCCCAGCAGACATACTGGTGTGTGCACGACTTCCAGATACAGGAGGACATTCTCAGGAAAGCCAGAGCCTTGCATCCAGTCCAGTTCAAAGGCCACTCCCTGACTTTTTTCCAGGATTACCTTGCAAAAGCATAAAGACTTCCGCCCTGTTGGTTTTCCATAGATTTTCTATGGAAAGCCAACATACCCTATGCATGGGGTCACCCTTTTCGTATCATTTTTCGTTTTGAGGGAGCACTCCACCAAATCAGATCTCTCAAAGAGGCCTGCACTCTTTTACATATTAAGGCACAGGAAGATACTGAGGGACAGCCCGCCTCTCATAAACAGCAGCGACCAGCGTGGCAGAAGGTGACAAGCCTCTATATGGGAAGCATTAAAACTAGTAATACGCAGTGAATTCATAGCGACCTCAGCCGGTGAAAACAGGCTTCGAAAAGAGCAGGGAAGCCAAATAGAGGCAGCAGTGGCAGAGCTTGAATCCATACATAAACATACAGGTGCTCCTCACATCTGGAGGGAGCTAGAAAGGAATTGCTTACTTCTTCGCCGTCTAGACCTAGACACAGCAGAATATGCCCTACTGCGACTCCGGCATAAATTCTTTGTTAGTGGCGATCGATCAAGCCGTATGTTAGCTCACACTTTGCGCCAGAGGGAGGTTTTTTGAAGAGTACCGGCGGTTGAAGCTCCTTCTGGGACAATAGTATATACAGACTCAGTAATTGCTGATGCCTTCCGAGCCTTCTACAGCAGGGTCTATGCAGGGGAGACGCTCCCGAAGGGAGACATAGATACATATCTCCATGATGTTCAATTGACTAAGCTCCCTCCTGATAAAATATCGACCATCCCAACCAAATCGATGAGGTGGTGACGGCAAGAGCCCACCTCAAAACTTCCAAATCACCAGGCCTGGACAGATTTACCCCACTATTCTATAAGAAATTCTGCCAGATTCTAGCCCCTTTGTTGACATGGCTTTTTAACTCATTCAGAGATTTGGGGTGTTTGCTGAATCCCTCTCAGAAGCCTCTATTTCGGTTATACTAAAACCTTCTAAAGACCTTTTGGATTGTGTCCCTATCGCCCGATCTCATTGCTCAACGTAGATGCAAAAATTTTCACGAGCATAGTGGCCACCCGCATTAACCCTTACATGGCAGGTCTGATTGACCCGGACCAAGCTGGGTTTATCCCGTCGAGACAATGTGCGGACAATACAAAACGACTCCTACACCTCACGGATCTTATTCGCAGCTCTCAAGAGGAGGCCCTCCTTCTCTCTGTTGATGCATAGAAGGCCTTAGATAGGGTCCGCTGGCCGTTCTTATTCAATACACTCCACCGTTTCGGCTTTGGGGAGAGATTCCTTGACCGCACAAGATGCATTTACAACAAGACCAGGGCTTCTATCAGAGTCAATGGATACTCCTCCGGGCCCTTCCCTATATACAGAGGAACAAGACAGGGAAGCCCTCAGTCCCCACTACTATTTGCCCTATATATGGAGCCGATGGCACAAAGAATTAGAGACAACCCATTGATATCGGGGATTTCCCTGGGGGCAGATATACATACCATAGGTCTATACGCTGATGATGTGGTCCTATCCTTGACGAATCCCGTGACTTCACTCCCGGCCTTGGTAGATGAATTCAGTAGTTTTAGTGGGGTGTCTGGGTTCAAAATAAACCTCTCTAAGTTGCAAATCTTAAATCTGCAGACACATAATGAGGACTCAGAGAACAGATCCAGGAGGAATAATATCAGAATCATAGGTGAGCCATCCAAAGCGGAAGGTTCCAACTTGCGTGAATATGTCACGGACCTCCTGTGACATGTCTCAGGCCTCACGGAAGACGGCACTATACAGCTGGACCGGGTCCACAGAGTGGGGCTCGAGAGGCTCGGAAAAGGACCCCCTGCAGACATACTGGTGTGTGTGCATGACTTCCAGATAAAGGAGGACATTCTCAGGAAAGTTAGAGCCTCGCATCCAGTCCAGTTCAAAGGCCACTCCCTGACTTTTTTCCAGGGTCTTTCCAGGATTACTTTGCAAAAGCGTAAAGACTTCCGCCCTGTTACAGTTTTTCTACGGAGAGATAACATATCCTATGCCTGGGGTCACTCTTTTCGCATCATTCTTCGTTTTGAGGGAGCACTCCACCAAATCAGATCTCTCAAAGAGGCCTGCACTCTTTTGCATATTAAGGCATAGGAGGACACTGAGGGACAGCCTGCCCCTCCTAAACAGCAGCGACAAGCGTGGCAGAAGGTGACAAGCAATCGCCTCGGGGCTAGACCTGACCCGGCTACCATCAACAAAGAAAGACAGGCAGTCTTACTGGTCCTATCTGCAAAATCTACCCTCTCAACAGCATCATGATTTGATAGTGACACCGGCCCGGGGAGCATGGGGGGACTGGTGAGAACCCAGCCGCTGCGGCGGAGGGGCCAGAGGACTGAAGACACTTACAATGTTCCGTCTTTTGTCTGCTCATGGGACGGCTCCATGGTCTTCTTGGAGACCCCTCATTGGAATTGTCATCCTTTGGGTGGCCACATCTCACCCCTGTCATGTTGGATTCAACAGACTTTGGTCACTTGTTCTTCTACCAGTTGTATCCTTTTTGTTTGTTATGGGTATCTTTCTGTCTTCTCTCACTTCTTTCTCCTCCGCACCACCTGCGGCTCTACAAAGGCTGCAAGAGCACTAGGGATTACATGGCACAGCATCTACCTACTACCCTTTTGTTAGGACTGAGGCATAGCGAATTAGCGGCTGCAGGGCGTTCCAAAAACACATCGCACATATCCTTCGCATAGTGAGCCTCAGTAACGCAGTCAAGCGCAAAGCAATCCTATCCTATTTAGAACAGTCGGAAGAGGACATCTGCCTATTACAAGAGACGCATCTGTTAGCTAGGTACACCCACCGCATGCGATCACCCAGGTTCCCCAGACAGTACTGGTCTTTAGATACAACAAAAAAAAATGGGGTAGCCGTACTGCTTGCCCAGAAATTCGGTGGTAAGGTCACTAGTATGGTGGCTGAACTTAGAGGCAGAGCACTGGGGATTAGGCTTCAATGGGGACATGCACAGTTCATGGTGGCGTCTGTCTATGCACTGAATGAACATCAGGAACGTTTCCTGATTAACTAACTTAAACAGGCTCTAGCCACTCCTGATCGAGCGGTGGCGATAGTTGGCGATTTGAATCTCGTAATGAACACAGACTTAGACCGCTCTGGGCAACGCACTACAGAAGTTGGGACTCTCTTGCAGACTGGTCATCAATGAATTGCGAGCAGCTCCCTCAATGATATATGGAGACAAACACACCCCTCCGCTAGAGATTATACATTTTTCTCCGCCGTCCATAAATCCTACGCTCGCATAGATCATTTTTTGATTACAGATGCCTTAGTGGGATGCGTAACTGAATCAACGATCGAACCTCGTTCTCTTTCTGATCATGCCCCGATCATTCTTTGGTTGAATCTAGGCACCTACCAGCTGCGCTCTTCACGCTGGCGTCTTCGGGACACCCTGCTTCAATCTGACCAGACAATAAAAGCAATTCACAAGGCGATCTCAGACTATCTTACCATCAACGACCGTGAAGAGGTTTGTCTTGCCTTTATATGGGAAGCATTAAAACTAGCAATATGTGGTGAATTCATAGCGACCTCAGCCGGTGAAAACAGGCTTCGAAAAGAGCAGAGAAGCCAGATAGAGGCGGCAGTAGCAGAGCTTGAATCCATACATAAACATACAGGTGCTCCTCACATCTGGAGGGAGCTAGAAAGGAAACGCCTACTTCTACGCCACCTAGACCTAGACAGAGCAGAATATGCCCTACTGCGACTCCGGCATAAATTCTTTGTTAGTGGCGATCGATCAAGCCATATGTTAGCTCACAGGTTGCGCCAGAGGGAGGTTTCTGGAACAGTACCGGTGGTTAAAGCTCCTTCGGGGACAATAGTATATACAGACTCAGAAATTGCTGATGCCTTCTGAGCCTTCTACAGCAGGCTCTATGCGGGGGGAAATGCTCCCGCGGGAGAAATAGATACATATCTCCATGATGTTCAATTGACCAAGATCCCTCCTGATATTTCATCTCATATCGACCATACCGACCAAATTGAAGATGGTGGTGACGGCAATAGCCTACCTCAAAACTTCCAAATCACCAGGCCCGGACGGATTTACCCCACTATTCTATAGGACATTCTGCCAGATTCTAGCCCCTTTGCTGACACAGCTGTTTAACTCATTCATAGATTCGGGGTGTTTGCTGAATCCCTCTCAGAAGCCTCTATTTCGGTTATACTAAAACCTTCTAAAGACCCTTTGGATTATGCCTCCTATCGCCCAATCTCATTGTTCAACATCGATGCAAAAATATTCACGAGCATACTAGCCACCCGATTTTAACCCTTACATGGCAGGTCTAATAGACCCGGACCAAGCTGGGTTTATCCCGTCGAGACAATGTGCGGATAATACCAAATGACTCCTACCCCTCACGGATCTTATCCGCAGCTCTCAAGAGGAGGCCCTTCTTCTTTCTGTTGCTGCAGAGAAGGCCTTAGATAGGGTCCACTGGCCGTTCTTATTCGATACACTCTGCCGATTCGGCTTTGGGGAGAGATTCCTTGACTGGACAAGATGCATTTACAACAAGCCCAGGGCTTCTATCAGAGTCAATGGATACTCCTCCGGGCCCTTCCCTATATAGAGAGGAACAAGACAGGGAAGCCCTCTGTCCCCACTACTATTTGCCCTATATATGGAGCCGATGGCACAAAGAATTAGAGACAACCCATTGATATCGGGGATTTCCCTGGGGGCAGATATACATACCATAGGTCTATACGCTGATGATGTGGTCCTATCCTCGACGAATCTCGTGACTTCGCTCCTGGCCTTGGTAGACAAATTCAGTAGTTTTAGTGGGGTGTCTGGGTTCAAAATAAACCTCTCTAAGTCGCAAATACTAAATCTCACAACCACCCCTGAAACGGTAGCGGCCTTGAATAGACAATTCACCTTCACCTGGGCTAGAGAGCATATACCATACCTAGGTATCCTGCTGGCACGTACTTCCGAGAAAACGCTAGTGGCTAACTATGGCCCACTTCAGGAGCAAACCACTAAAACCCTAGCCATATGGAAACGGACAGGCCTCTCTTGGGCAGGACGTATCGCCGCAGTCAAGATGACGATCATGCCGCGTATACTGTAATTTTTCAAACTATCCCCCTCTCCCCACCCTTGGCTACCTTACGTAATTTTCACCGAGCCATCAACCGCTTCGTATGGGGCGGGAAACATCCACGACTCAGCTATCATCAGATTACAAAGCTTAAATCTGGAGGGGGTATGGTGGTCCCTGTGGTGTCAAGGTATTTCCAAGCGTCCCAACTACGCTTTATCTTGGAGTGGAATCATCCTCTCTCAGAGAAACACTGGTCATTTATGGACCAATCTATTGCAGGAGTGAATATATGGCGAGAGATTTGGCTTCCGCATAAACACAGGGCGTGGGGGCTCTACACCTCCCCAATAACGGCGACTACCTTAAAAGTCTGGAATGCAACAGCAATCCGCCATGGTTTCACTACGTTCCCCTCCCGATGACTCCATTGGTGGACAATCCCGACTTCCCGCCTGGATACAAATCAGAACCATTTCAGCGGTGGCGTGAGAAGGGATGCAAAAGGGTAGGTTCGCTATTTGATCAGGATGGGATCATTCCATTTGATCGGCTTCAGGAAGATTACACAATCCCGGCATCTGACCTCTTCACTTACAATCAGGCATGTCACTGGGTAACCTCTTCAGAGATGAGATCGGGAGCCTCCCGTCACTTGACGCAATTCGAAAAGTGGCAGTCACTAAAAATGACGATAAATGTATCATATCAGAACTGTATGCTTTTCGTTCGGCGGACACCACTTTCACGTAATCTAAGCGGCAGCTGAGGTGGGAGGAAGAAATAGGCACAACACTTACAGATAAAGAGTGGCAGGACATTCATTACGGAACCCATCATACAGTACATGATATCCCGGGCACGGAAGCAGCATACAGTTGCACCTAACTGGTACCTAACACCGGCCCAAATAAATTGCTGGAATAAACACCGTCCAGCCACCTGCTGGTGTGGACGCGGTCAGACGGGCTCACTGTTGCATTTACTCTGGCACTGACCCAAACTGGTAAGATACTGGGAACTTATTCTCCAGGATATAAACAAAGCCTTTAACACCGATATCCCGCGCTTCCCGGCCTATACTTTGCAAGGTCTCCTCAATCCTCTGACTTTTCCCTTGCGCTCACTTAGAGGGCGGCAGATAGCATTAGCCCTTAATGCTGCAAGATTAGAACTGCTTGCCCACTGGGGTTCCACGGTGGTCCCTGACCACACAGCATGGTTTAGAAGGCTGTGGACTGTGCTAGCGCTGGAGTGCTTATCTATGATAGCGGATAACAAAGCCGAAGTATACACAGAACTTTGGGCACCATTCATCACAATATTAAGCAAAGAATTCAGGGAGGTCACTTGCCCCAGGTTCCTACGAATTCTACGCCTCATGTGCATCACCCAGGACGAGGGCGCGTAAATATGCGATGGGTAATGGGATTCGATGGCGATACACACTAGAGGCGTGATATAGGAGTGACTCTGGGTGCAGAGGAGATATGGGTGGTGGGGAGGAATGGGTGGAGGGTGGGGTTCTCTTTACGTGGTTACTGGACTTTTCCTCTTGTCTGTAATCCCGGATTCTCTTTTTCTTCTGTCCCCCTTTTACGTTCTATAGGATTTGGCATGGACATGCAGTTTGCTTTCCACTGACACAAAATATGGGTCACATGCTACTGCTATCTTGAAGATCGCTGCCAGCCCCCTGGGTTGTAGGCGCATAGCTGTGTCCTTTTCCATATGCATTTCAATTCAATGCTGGACAGTGGTTATGGGCATACATGATGTTCTGATGTTGTGAAAATGAATAAAAGATTTATTCCATAAATAATGGGAGAGGAGCCCCTTCACAGGTCACAGACAGCCCCAGGGACCACTACCTCCCCCGGGTTGGCCCTGGAACGTAAAGAAGGGGGCCAAACATGGCCCTGGGAACCACCACCCCCCAGGGCTGGCTTCTGCTATGTCCCTGGGTGCCCACCCCAGCACAAAGCTGTTTGCTTTTGCTCTCTGAGTCGGTTTGTGAATGAGTGCGTGAGTCTCTGAGTGGGTCTATGAGTTGGTGTGTGAGTCTCTGAGTGGGTCTGTGAGTGGATGCATGAGCCTCTGAGTGGGTCTGTGAGTGGGTGTGTGAGTGCCTAAGTGGGTCTGTGAGTGGGTGCATGCGTGTCTGAGTGGGTCTGTGAGTGGGTGCATGAGTCTCTGAGTGGGTCTGTGAGTAGGTGCGTGAGTCTGAGTGGATCTGCAAGTTGGTCCATGAGTCTCTGAGTGGGTCTGTGAGTGGGTGCGTGAGTGTCTAAGTAGGTCTGTGAGTGGGTGTACGAGTGTCTGAGTAGGTCTGTGAGAGGGTGCATGAGTTTCTGAGTGGGGTTGTGAGTGGGTGTATGAGTGTCTCAGTAGGTCTGTGAGTGGGTGAGTGAGTCTCTGACTGGGTCTGTGAGTGGGTGCATGAGTGACTGAGTGGCTCTGTGAGGGTCTGTGTGACTCTCTCACTGGGCCGGTGAGTGGATGCATGAGTTTCAGAGCTGGTCTATGAGAGGGTGCATGAGCCTCTTAGTGGGTCTGTGAGTATATGCGTAATTCTCTGAATGGGTGTGTGAGTGTGTGAGCATATGAGTGCCCTCTGTTTTGCCTTCTTATGCTCTGTTTTGCCTTTTCTGCTTGGTTTTCTGCCCTCTGTATTGCCTTTCCTGATCATTTTTCTGCCCTCTGTTTTGCCTTTCCTGCTCGTTTTTCTGTCCTCTGTTTTGTCCTCTTCTGTTCTGTTTTGCCTTTCTTACTCATTTTTCTGCCCTCAGATTTTGCCTTTTCTGCCTATTTTTCAGCTCTCTGTTATGCATTTTCTGCTCATTTTTCTATCCTCTGTTTTGCTTTTCCTTCTCTTTTTTTCTGTTATGTTTTGCCATTTCTGCTCTATTTTGTGCCCTCCCTTTTGCCTTTTCTGCTCATTTTTCTGCTCACCTCTGCACCGGGGAGGGGGGCTACATGGCCTTAATTGAATAGGGCGGAGGGCACCAACCCTCCCTCCCCATCCCAGTTTTGGCCCTGAGAACCCCATCCTCTGAGGCCCATCACAATTTAATGAAGAGGGGGCCCCCTTCTTATTTTATAAAATGCCCTTTGGACCTGGTCCACCCGGGGGTCCTTTTCAAAACAAGCTCAGTAGCCTGTGCTTTTTTTTGTTAACATTTTTACCGGATTTGTGGATCCGCTATGATTTTTGGTGGAAATTAAAAAATTAAGTGCTTCTTTGCCCTGCTGGGGTCCCTCTGGGACCCCAGGACCAGGACTAGGGGGTCAGGGTATTCCTACCCTGCCTCCTTTTATATTTTTTTTAACCTTTTTTCTGGGACTAGGCTGAAGCACCGACCTCTAGTCTCATGAGACCGAGGCAAAGTTGAAAGTTATGGCCTACTGTGATGGAGCACAGTTCAGATACACAAAGAAGATTGGGCCCGGTCTCTGCTTACCTTCGGAGTTAGAAGAAAGTTCATGAAAAACTGTCTGAGAAGGTATGGTTCAGTGGGGCCATTGAAACTGGCGGTGTCTGTGGAGTAAGTGTAATCGTTGGAGAGCTGCATGAGGCAAGAAACACCTTTCGCGAGAAGCCTTTGCACAGGATTTGCTGCTCCGGAGAAGAACATAGCTGTAGATGCCATGAAGTCAGGCCAACCGGAGATGCACCTTTGGTGGATCAATGAGCAGGTAGGTCCGGGTCTCCTCTCGGTTCTCAGAGAACTTTTTGGCAGAACATTTTCTAAGTTCCAGGTTTTAGATTTGGGCTTTAAGGGCACCTTTAGTACCACTTCCCAGGGTCCGGGACTGGAGAGTGTTAGATCTGTCATCCTCAGGGTAGTCTTTCCCTAACTTTTGCCTTTTGCATCTCATTTTTGTGGATTCTTTATGTTGATCTTAGGACTCTGAGAACTTTACCACTGCTAACCAGTGCTAAACTGCATGTGCTTCTCCCCTAAACATGATGACACTGGTGTATACAGAATTGGCATATTTGTTGTACTGGTAAGTCCCTTGTAAAGTGCTATACAAGACCTCTGACCTCCTGGTCAGGGAACTCTGCTCTCCGCCCCAGCAGCTCTGTTGTTGCGCCACTGCCGCTGCTCCCTACACCTGTCTGTCTTTTCTGGTTTTACTGTAATTGTGCCTGTCGACTGTCTTTTGTCTGTCTTTTCTGTTGTTACTGTTATTGTGCCTGTTTTTCCCTTTTTTTGTATTTTTTGCTATTTGTTGTGTCCTCCGTTTTACTGTGCCCAATTTTGCTGCCCTTTTCCCACCGCTGCTGCCTCGCGCCCCCCCTTGCCGATTCCCGCTCCCACCTCCCAGATGTGTTTCGCTCCCCCGTTCCCTATTTAATGGTGGCCGCTGCTCGAGATGTTGAGCAAGACCTCTGACCTCCTGGTCAGGGAACTCTGCTCTCCGCCCCAGCAGCTCCGTCATTGCGCCGCTGCCCCCTACACCTCTCTTTCCAGGGGAGTGTTCGAGGCCCTCCTCCACACGCAGCCTCCTGTCTGCGCCTCATCCCTGGTGGTCCAGTGGGAGAACCTTGCTCTTCTGCTGGTCCGCTTGGCCAGCCTTCGCTGTTTTGACTGTCTTTCTGTCTGTCTTTTCTGGTTTTACTGTAATTGTGCCTGTCTTTTCTGTTGGTACTGTTATTTTGCTAGTTCGTTCGGCCAGCCTTCGCTGTTTTGACTGTCGTTTTGTCTGTCTTTTCTGGTTTTACTATAATTGTGCCTGTCGACTGTCTTTTGTCTGTCTTTTCTGCTGTTACTGTTATTGTAACTGTTTTTTGTATTTTTTGCTATTTGTTGTGTCTTCCGTTTTACTGTCCCTGTTTTTGCTGCCCTTTTCCGGCCACTGCTGCCTCAGTGGCCCCTCCCCGCTGCTGGTTCCCGCTCCTGCCTCCCAGCTGCGTTTCCCTCCCCGTTCCCTATTTAATGGTGGCCACTGCGTGCTGCTGGCACACCGAAAGCATGCCAAAGGCAAGCCAGTCTGCGCCCGTCCGTGACCCGACCGCAACCAGCACCAGGGATGGTTCACCGACCACCCACCACTACGAATCAGCTGCCCTCCACACACTCAACCCCAAAGGAACAACAACTGCCAGCTGTCTATGCCGAACATCAGCCATGGCCAGTTCTCCTGCTGACACTGCCAACAAACCTTCACCCACCTCCTCACCCCCATGGCCAGCACACCCTAAACCCTGAGGTCCATCCTCCTCAACTTGCTCTCCATGCACGGACACGCAGTAGAAATCTGGGACCTTCTTGACACTCTCTCGCCAGACGTCGCCTTCTTCACGGAAACCTGGACCAATTCCACCTCCGCCCCCGACATCGCTACCGCCATCCCTGACGAATACAAGATCCAGAGGAAGGACCGCCCCAACCACCCAGGAGGAGGACTCGCCATCACAGACAAGAACACCCTCCGACTCAACACCTCCAGCACGAACGACTCCTTGTCCCCCACGGAACACATCCATTTCCAGATCCAGACCTGCCCCAGAATGACCCTAGGTGGCACCCGAGCCTACAGACCTCCCGGACCACAAATGGCATTTACCACAACCATCACTGACCTCATCGCACCACACGCCATCACCTCCATGGACTACATACTGCTCGGAGACCTCATCTTCCACCTCGACAACCTCAGCGACCCCAACTCCTCTGCCCTCCCGGACAACCTTGCCAACATCGGACTGAAACAGCTTGTCAGCGCACCCACAAACAAGGCAGGACACACCCTCGACCCCATCTTCGCAGGAGGTAACAACATCCACTTCAGCCACACCACCCAACCCCCCCTGAATGGACCAATACTGCGTACACTTCTCTTTTGACAAAGCCACTGCTCACAAACCTACACCACGCCCTCCGCAAAGGAACTGGAGCAAGGTCACCGATGAGCACCTCAACTTCATCCTGAACCACGATCCCCCTCCCACCTCGACCGACGTCAACTCTGCAGCCAACAAACTCCAAAGATGGATCACCAACTGCGCAGACAAGCTCGCCACCCTCCGCAACCTCGACAGACAGCGCCCCATGAAAGCCACCTGGTTCACCACTGATTTTCGAGAATCCAGACGCATCTGCAGACGTCTCAAGAAGTTATGGAGAAACAGCAAAACCTCAGAAGACCGGACCGCCTACAAGAGCGCCATGACAGATTACCACCAACTCATTAGATCCACCAAAGGACCTTCATCCAGAACAAAATCCTCACCAACTCGAGCAACTCAAAGGAACTCATCAGCATAATTCAGGAATTCACCAAACCCCCCAGCGAAGCCATGGACGTCACACCTTCTCAGGACCTTTGCAACAAACTCGACTCCTACTTCCATCTGAAAATCAAGTCCCTCTATGACAACTTCAAGGAACAGACACCAAAACCACGACAGCCAGCCTACCATCTCTGCCTGGATCCCTGTCACCACCGAAGGTACCGCCATGGCCATGAAAAGCATTCACTCAGGAGCCCAAACGGACACCTGCCCGCCGCACATCTTCCACAGATACGCCGCCGCCATAGCACCCGAGCTACGATGCCCCATCAACGCCACCTTCGAATCCGGCACTTTCCCCGATGACTAGAAATGCGCAGAAGTCAAGCCCCTCCTCAAGAAGCCCTCTGCAGACCCGACGGACCTCATAAACTACCAACCCATTTCTCTCCTCGCCTTCACAGCCAAAGTCACTGAGAAGATCATCAGCGTCCAGCTAACAAACTTCATCAAAGACAACTCCATCCTCGACCCTTCCAAATCCGGATTCCTCAGCAACCACAGCACCGAGAGTGCCCTCCTCACCACCACAGACGACATCCGCACTCTCTTCGACCAGGGCCACACTGCGGCCCTCATCCTACTAGATCTCTCTGTAGCCTTCGACACCATATCCCACTGCACTCTCACCGCCAGACTCCACGACGCCGGCATACTGGGAACCACCCTTGACTGGATCCGCTCCTTCCTCACCAGTAGAACTCAAAGAATCAGATTCCCGCACTTCCTCTCCGAACCCACAGAGATCAACTGCGTAGTACCCCAAGGATCATCGCTCAGCCCCACACTCTTCAACATCTACCTGGCCCCCCTCACCGCCATCATCAGACAACATGGACTCAGCATAGTTTCCTATGCCGATGACACCCATCTCATCCTCTCCCTCACAAATGATCCCCACACCACCAGACTCAGCTTCCAGGAAGGAATAAAAGACGTCACTTCCTGGATGAGCAGCAGCTGCCTGAAACTCAACTTGGAGAAGACAGAAGTCCTCGTCCTCGGACCCACCCCCTCAGCATGGGACAACATCTGGTGGCCCACCCCCCTGGGCAACCCCCCACTCAAATGGACCACACCCGGAGCCTCGGCATCATACTCGATTCCTCCCTCACTATGATCTGACAGATCAACGCGGTCGCCTCCGCCTGCTTCAACACACTCCGCATCCTTCGTAAGACCTTCAAATGGATCCCCCTGAATCCAGAAAGACCATCACCCACACACTCATAACAAGCAGACTAGACTACGGAAATGCCCTCTACGCCGGAATCAACAAATCCCTGCTCCGCAGACTCCAGACCATCCAGAACACCGCAGCCAGACTCGTCCTCAGCATCCCACGACAGGAACACATCACCCAGCACCTGCAAGACCTCCACTGGCTCCCTGTCGAGAAGAGAGTAACCTTCAAGCTACTCACTCACGCCTACAAATCCCTCCACAACACCGGACCCCAGTACCTCAACGAAAGAGTCTCCTTTCGCGTACCCAAGAGAAACCTCCGCTCCGCCGACCTCGCCCTCGCCGAAACCCTGCACATCCGTAGAGCCAGAGCGGGTGGAAGAACCTTCTCCTACATTGCGGCAAATACCTGGAACGAGCTCCCAATCAACATAAGACGCTCCCCCACTCTGCACACCTTCAGGAAGAGCCTCAAGACCTGGCTCTTCGGCTGACTCAGAACTGCACCCCCCCCAGAGCCTTGAGACCCTCACGGATGAGTAGCGTGCTTCACAATTCCCTGATTGATTGATTGTATACCATATACCCAGGGCATGTGCTTCAAATGCTACTAGTGGGCTGCAGCACTGATTGTGTGATCCACAGAAGTAGCCTTTCAAATGTGTCTCGGGCCTGCCACTGCAATGCCTGTGTGTGCAATTTACTGCCACTTCAACTTGGTGTTTAAAGCTACTTGCCAGACATTAAACTCCCCCTTTATTACATGTAAGTCACCCCTGAGGTAGGCCATAAGGGACCATAAGGACAGGGTGCCATGTAAGTAAAAAGTAGGACATGTACTTGTTATGTTTTGCATGTCCTGCTAGTAACAAACAGCCTATTTTGTTTTTCACTACTGTGGGGCCTACCCCTCTCATGGGTCAGCATTGGGAATTCCTTAATAAACCTTTATGCTATAATTCCTGATCAGTGAGGAGTAGCTTTTTCATGTTTCATATGTTTGGAATAGTAATAACAAATCCCCCTTACTGGTGAAGTTGAATTTAGCATTACTGTTTTAGAAATTCCACTTTTAGAAAGTGGACATTTCTCTGTACTTACTGCTCTTTGTGCCTGACAGCCTGTCTCCAATACATGTCTGGGTTGGGTGACAGCTACACTTTGTGCATTCCCTCTAGACAGCCACAAACACAGGAAGGTGAGGCTCATCTGTATTCTGAGCACTCATCTGCATTTTGATGGGTCTTCCTGGGTAGGGAGGGATGGGAGGGGCTGATGCTGACACTTCAATAGGTAGTGTCCTGTCCATACACAAAGCACTGATTTGGACAGACAAGACTGGGTTGAAAGGGATACTTGTGCACTTCAGAGTCCCTTTGAAGACACCCCCTACACCAAAGGAACTTTTGGGTATAAGTACTGGGTCTCTGATCCCCTAAAATCAGACACTTCTGAATCTTGAACTGAACCTCTGTCAGAAGGACTACTGTGCTGCTTAAATAACTCAATTGGACTGCTCTTCTGGAAGGACTGCTTTTCTGCTTGTTGCCCTGCTGCATGGTGCTGCCTGACTCTGCTGAAGGTGAGCTGGACTCTGCCATTCCTCCAAAATGATATCCAAGGGCTCGCTGGCCTGCCTCCTGTGATTTGAAGTCTCAGGGACATAAAGACTTCCTGCAATTCTCCTGGTGCTGCTGGACTCTGCCTACTGAGAGTCCTACCCTTGCCTGAGGTGCCCTCTTTAGGTTCTTGGGCCCTCAGAAGTGGGTTCTTGCAGCTTTTTCCACATTGACATCAACACAGCGGTGACTTTGCGCCAATCAGAACTGATGCATCGCCTTCAATGTTGAAGCAGTGGCTGCTCGAAGACAGCGATTCTACAGCTGATGCAGCTCAATGCTGATGGACAGCACAGCTAGATATCGATGCAGCGCCTGCATCACAAAGGAGTTAGACACTGAAGCTCCCATTAATGACCTGGACTGGCGCTGGTGCTCGCCTCCATCCACGGATCGACAACTTCTTGACTCCTCCCCTCGATTCTTTGATGTCGACACTTTGCTTCATCCAAGGTGCATTGTTAGCGGGACCTGTCTGAGTCCTGTAGCTGGCCTGCCCTCAATCGCGGTCGGCTTAAACTTTGGATTTGCATCAGTCCCTCATGACCTCAAGTAACCCTTTGACTGCTAGTGACTTGTATACACAATTTTTGGTTTATTCTTTAATTCATATCTCGACTTCACCTTATTGAATTTTTGTTGTTGTGGTCCTATTTTGCTCGGATAAATATTCTCTATTTTTCTAAACCTATGTGGAGCCTTTTTGCGGTGTATTCATTGTGTTACTATGTGTGTGTGTTTCACAAATACATTACACATTGCCTTTGTAGATACACAAGTCCAGAAAGTGAACTTCAATAGTGTGTCTGAGGGCTCCCTTTTATACCTGGCACTTTCTTAGAAGTGGGAGAAACTTCTGGAAGCTCCCCCCACAGAAGTGTCTGGAATTTCCTGCCACCCTGCTCTGGTTGCAGCCTGCTTACAGGCACAAAAGGCTACTTTGAAGTCCTTTGTGTGGACAGAGCACAGCCTATTGAAGTGCAAGTAGGTCTGTGCACAGTTCTGCTCCCCCCCCCTCATCCCGGCTGAAATGGCCCATCCAGGCACCACTAATCCCTCTATATTGTGGGCTGTCTGGGAGGCTTATACAAAGACAAAGTGCCACTCACAGATAGTGATATGTACAATTCAACTATACCATTAGAGAGGATTTAAATTACAACTCCTGAGATACCACACATGACTCACCTACCTGTTCCCAATCAAAAGTTAGCACTTAGTAAATGTAATAAGGTAACTCAATGTTATCCTGTGGGATATGTAGGCCTTGCAGTAGTGAAAAACAAATTTGTATGTTTTTCACTGCCAGAACATCTAAAATGTAAAAGTAAAAGTCCAACTTCTTAATCACAATGCACCCTGCCACATGGGCTGTTTAGGGCCTACCTTAGGGATCCTAAATATTCAAAATGTTTTGGACCTAGTAACCTATGGGCTCACAGAATGCCTCTTGGAAGTTGAATAAGAGATGCTAAAGAACAATCCTAATCCTTTATTGTCAAGAAAGTAAATGCATTTGAAATATGGCAACCATATGATCCTACATCTATCTGGCCTCAGGAGATAGCATTGCCACCAACCACATCAAATCAGGTGAAGAACATCATAAGGGCTTCCAACCTCTCACCGCAAACCCAGGTCAACAGATTTATCAGATTTACATTCTACATGATGAAAGCACTTGAATGAATTTTCTTTTACTTTTACATTTCAAACAGGATCTAAACATCGCTAGTCCTCATGTTGTTGTATATTGATCACCCCAACAGGTACACATTGGACTTCCTAGGCAATTAAATCAGCAAGCTACAACAAATCAAGAACACTGCAGCCAGGCATGTCATAAACCTGCAAAAGAATGCATTACATAAGCTATTAAAGGGATTCATTGGTTCATATAGCTAGGTGCACCAACTTCAAGGTACTCTACAAGGTCCCCAGGTATACCTGTGGCTGGGTTCCTTGTTCACCTGAACGTAATTCATATGATGCTCACAGAAAGTAGCACTCCATTATGGGGTAATAGCTTGCATATCCATTTCCTCCTACAAAAATAAGAGCATTGAGGGTACATTATTTACTGAACAAGTGGAAAAACTACCTAACTCACTTGCAGCAACATCAGAAACATTCAGTCTCATCTGGATTTCTGGATAGAATTGAATAACTGACTTTGTCCAGGCTAAGAAATCTCTGAAATGTGCTTTGCATGACCCAGCAGCAAGTAACCAATGCTAACAGTATAGCAATTTCTACCCTGCTGCTCTAGGATGGCTTACTCAGTGCCCAATATGGCAGTTGGTGTCCATAGCTTTGGAAGGAGCTGAAAAGTATGAAATTGGATATGTGTGGGCACAGGTGTAATAATGGTATGGAGTGGAACACCCATCAATTAATGGTTGCCTATCCAGATGTGTGACCTACCTTTTGTCTCTCCTACACCTCACTCACCGTTTGGATTGGAAGTAAAGAATGGAACATTTCCCATTTGATGCTCCTGTTCTTTCCTGTACACCTGACCCTCTTGGCCTCCCCTTCTAGGAGGCTCAGCAGGGTGTTGGAAAGTGTCTGTGGCTTGAAACCTTGCCCTTTTACTGTAATGCACATCTGCCTGTTCTCTAGAAAGTATTTACTTTATTAATTCTGCTAGAGCTATAGGATTCGTTTGACCTCAGGGAATATCAACCCGGACATGCAGTTACCAATGTATGACAAGGAGATATCCTATTTCACAACAGGCTGACCCTGGTGGTCCTTAAATGAAATGATTACATACCCTTGATGTGCTCCTCTCTCATTCCTAGTGGAGCCATGCAGGACATAGCCCAGTGCACTTCAATTGGCCATGCAGAGTACATATCCTGATGGTGAGGTAAACCATTACATGCTCTTGGCATTCTCCACCCTGAAGAGTATGTATCCTGACTGTCAGTAACCAGTCAATGCTCTGTACAGCTCCAATGTTTGCTACTGGGTGGTCCCATTAGATCACATGTCATCTGCACCAGTGTGTGCTGTGGGTCACACCACTGTTGCTCCCTAGTAGACACTATAGAACATTTTTCCAGGCTACCAGCAGTCAGGGCATACCCAGGACTGTTCCTCAGTTTCTCCTCAGTAGACATTAGCAAGCGAATTCAGTCTGTTTTTGTAGCCCCAGAGCAGGGGTACTCACACATATTTACTACGGGGATGCAGGTAAGGTTTTAAGGTTTAACCAGGGGCTGCATTGGTGGGGGGAAGGGGTTTGGGGGAGCAATCAGAGATGCAAAGAAGGACTGAAAACAACAAATATATGCTTTTGTCTGAAATCTACTAAGCATACATTTCTATACATTTTGTTATTTCGATTTTGTGTGTTTTACAAACCAGAGAAAATAAGTTAAGACATATTCACCTAGAAAAGCAATCTTGAAATAAGTAAATGTTTTACATTTTAAAACACTAATATGATTTGCTAAAGTGCCTTAAAAATGTGTTAATTTCCTCTTCTGTACGTTTCTGCAGTGCCCCTCGTGTGTATTGAATTGTATGTTAAAATCTTGCTAGTAAAATAGGGAAGCACTCTGACATGAAAGTGGCTGCTTTCACGTATTCATGCTTCAAATAGCAATGGAATGCTTTCAAGGAGGGCCTCAAGAAAGGCCTGGTGTGCCGCCTATTGTTCCCGGGCCATACAATGATTATCAGTGCCCTAGAGGGACCCTAGAAAGTGCCAATCTGTCAAGCGGGGGAAAGAACATTGGTTGTGGGGTCCCAAAACGTGGATGTAATATTCTGTGTTAAACAAGGTGATTGCTGAGCAGTCTTGATGTGGGTTGCATAGGAATGTTTGAAAGTAGGTGCTCACTGAAAGCCAAAGCCTGTTCCAAAAATTCTGTGAGAAAGGCCAAAGCTACTGCTGACATTAGATTATCCTCCAGTGGATATTTGGGCATGCGTCCTTTTAAAATAGTTGTATAAAGTGGTATAGACAAATTGGATGCAGCAAAGACATTTATAAGGTGTGCATGTTTATTTGCAGAAAGTCACTGAAGATTTTGTGGCCTTGCAGATTGTTGAAAAATGTACAATATAGACGTTCCCCAGTAGGAGATGATTTACCTCAGACTGGTGTTTTAAGCATGACTCTAAGGCTCTATACATGTGTACCTATCTCAGGAATGTGTGTAGTGCATTTTAATAACCTATGCAAGGTTGTACATAGGGCCTGATGGAAGGTGTGGCAAATGTATACATATCAACCTCTTGAATTAAAATTGCGAGTCATATGCAGTCTTCAAGAGAGTAATTCAGTTAAGGTGAATAGTAAATTGCCCACAGATGTATTGTGTTGACTTACCTCAAGTCCACAAACCCTACAGGACAGTGTCAAAACGATTCTATGATGTCATCAGTGATGTCATGAATGGTTTCATTTGAGATGTCATTAGTGATGTCATAAATGATGTGATTTAACATATCTTGATACAAAAACCCCGAAATTCACTGGAAAACAAAGGTTAAAATGACATTAAAGTTAGATTTGGTAATAAGACCTTACTTTATGTTGAAAAACACCTTTAGAAATTCACTGAAAAAACAAAGGTTAAAGGGATTTTATAGTTAGGTAATGTAACAATATTTTAGCTTACGTTTAAAAACCCTGATGAGGTCAGAAGCATTGTATGGTGGAGGCATAAGTCATAGTTTGCTCGATAAACTATAACTGGCAAATGTCGGTGTTTTTTTGTTTTTTAAACATTAGTTTTCATCTGACTTCTTCACCTATATAAACCATAACTTTAATATTGGGCTATTTCCCTTTTTTAGGATAAGGTAAGATCGTATGATCATACCTAATTATATTTTCATTTAACCTTTGTTTATATCAGTATATGTGTTCGCGTGTGTGTGTATATATTTATATGGTTACCCGATTTATGGATTTGCATGAAACCCAGCATTCTACTTACTCATTCAAGCTAAATTTGGTGAAAATTCATCAACAGCCCAAATGGCTAAATAGCTTTACAACAAACTTGGGAAGAAAGTAGAACCTAACTCACATGCAGGAGGTGTTGGTCACTCGGCCATAAAACCCTGTCAAATGATCAGCGGATAGTTAGCAAAAACAGAATTAAAAACACAGAGCCTGGCATAAGGTCATGTTCTGCATTCAACACTCTTGCACTGAGGGCTTTGGCTACCTTCTACCAGTAGGGCACAGGGAATAGCAGTAGGTCAGGCTCTGCAGCCAACTGCTCTGGCGTCTGACTGAAGCCCCTACACAGTGAGGGTTGGCTGTCGAAATATTTACAAGGTTTGGCCTCTTTGGCGAGTCCCTTTGCCAACACCTACTATGCATGATCAAAGGCCATACACAGAAGGGGTTAGTCTGACTACTGCAGCTCGAGTGCAGGGCCAGATTCATTTGCCAGCAGCAGTGAGTTAAGCACTGGGCCTGGTCGAAGACCAGTCTCTACAGCAAACCCCTGCTTCACAAGGCCAAAGGCTGTGCCCAGCTGAGTTTGCTGCTAAAGGCAGGTTAAGGCCAGGCCCTTACTTCAACCCCTGCTGCACAAAACCTAAGGTGGTGCACAGTAGTGGTTGGCAGTATGAAGTGAGTTGGGCACAGGGCCTGGCCAGAATCCTGAACACTTAACCAACAGACACTGTGTGTGGCAAAAGGCTGTACACTGAGGGGGCTGGCTGCCCTGTGCAGGTTGGGTATAGAGCCTGAGCAAACTTCCACTGCATATGGCTGAAGGCCATGAGCAGCTGGGGTTGGTTGTTTGCAGTGGGCTGGATGATGCTTTCTGCTCTTTCACTCACTTTCTCTCAGTGTGACTTATGCAAAACAAACAACATATATTTTTACAAAACCAATAAAGTGGGCTATGAAAAGAACCAATTTTTAAAGACTTATATAGTTGTTTTTGTTTTTACATTTTAGGGAAAAACACAACTGGTTTTAAATCACTAGTTAGAACACCAGCATGGGACTAAGATAGGGGTTAAAATAAAAAATAACTTTTTACAGTTCTTCTGGTGTAGAAGAACTTGCTTTTTGCAAGCTGTGTGACTTTCCTCATGCATGAGATCAGTTTTTGCCAAATCAAACAATGCATTCACACAATTACAGTTTCAGAGCAGGGATCAATTTTTGCTTGCTCCTCCTGAAACAGATGGCCTCTCACCAAGAGCAATGGTGTTCTACAATACTGAAGAAAATATACTCAATTCTTCTGTGTCCGTCTTTCTCTTTTGAGCCTTGAACTGCAATGTTGTTCATACTAAGTATTAGGATGTTAATGCATCATTGGAGTTTTATAGCTGCATTCCCCTTGGCTGCCCCTACTCAGCTTCTTTTGGCACAAGGCGCAAACCACGTAATTTTGGTAGAATTTTCTTTTTATACAGATATAGCCTCAGGATAAATGTCTTTAGATTCTTTATTTTATGCATGCCCTTCCACTTTTGGATGATTTATCCTCTCGCTCTCCTGTTTTTCTTGTGCAGAAGACATTGCATAAGTACAAAAAGTTTTTCTCCCAAAATCTAAACCACACCCAAAACACTGTATAGTATCCTGCACATCAGGACTCTGCAATAGCAAGGAGTCAGTGAACTGTGGCAGATACCCAAGGACTATTTGAATGTGGAACAGCACTTTCCCAGGAAGCAATCAAACCTCTGTTTCCTCCGTGTATCCTGAAAAAGGCATGTGTGGGTCCAACATACCCTGGGTTTTAGTACTGTTTCCGCATAGCTTAAAGTGAAACATTGAAATGTAACATTACATCTATTACTTTTTTGTTGTGCTTAGATAACCAGAACTTTCAAATAATATATTACAATTTGCTTTCATACTAAACACAACTTTTGAAAGTTATGAGCTTTGTGCAACTTGTTTTTGGATTCACTGAGGCGTGAACTCAGACAAAGACTTCTCGTAATATTATGTCTATGTCATCATCTGAGGATCTGCAAATACTCAAACATAACAAAACCTCCTGGAAATAGGACCTCACATATCAGCCCCGCAGTTCCTCAGAACCGCCACTGCATGACACATCTTATGTTCTTTTTCCAGAGGAAATTTTAAAAAGCACTACAGGAAAAAACATCTGAAAAGAATTACACCAAATTTGGCACACAGTTAGAGCTTTACTCGGAAAGTGTGCTTTTTGTCATTTGGTCTAAATCCGTTGAGCTCTTTTTGAAAAATTAAAAAATTAGCATTTAAGTTAAAGAGATATCTGGATGGTTGGTCTCGCTGGAGTATACTGCAAATTTAGAAAATAGATCATTCAGTTTGGCCAAGAGTGCTTTTCCCCCTTCTGCCCCTTCCGTACCGCAGGCCCACATTGGGCCTGTGGGACCAAGCAATCTGACTGGCTGACTTGAGGAGAAACAATGTGACCCCCATTTCAGGACCATGGGAGTTGGTCCCTGGTCCCTGTGCCTTGTGTTTACAAAATATTAAGATAAAAGGGAGCATGATAGGGGTTAGGAACCCTTCGGGGACCAAAATAAAAAGCATGCTGCGGGTCCCACCGTACTCATATGGGACCCAACACAGACCCTGCTATGGGCCTCCCATAGGTGCTTTGCTACTGCAAGATTACAAAAGTCTTAACAAGTAAGTTGCACAGTCTTGCGGTACCACTGTTGACACTTCAGTACCAGTACTGCAGGAACACCACAGTACAGTGAAAACAAAATTTAAAGAAGAAAAATGTGGGTTGGGGGATCTGTGGACAGTTGCCCTCATACGGGGAGTTGACCACCTGCGGGATGTTGAGTGCAGGGTCCAGGCACAGGCCGCTACCTGCAGCCAACCCCATGCAGCACACAGCCAAAGGCCATGTGTTGTGGGGGTTGGCCATCGGGGGTGATTAATCAATCAATCAATCACGGCATTTATAGAGCGCGCTACTCACCCGGGAGGGTCTCAAGGCGCTGGGGGAGGGGGTAAGTTACTGCTCGAACAGCCAGGTCTTGAGCTGCTTCCTGAAGGAGAGATGGTCCTGGGTTCGCCGAAGGTGAGTGGGGAGGGAGTTCCAGGTCTTGGCTGCCAGGTAGGAGAAGGATCTTCCTCCGGCGGTGGCTCTGCGGATGCGTGGTACGGTGGCGAGGGCGTGGCTGGTTGATCGTAGCTGGCGGGTGGGCGTGTAGAAGGTCATGCGGTCGTTGAGGTACTTGGGGCCCAGGTCGTGGAGGGCCTTGTGTGCGTGGGTGAGGAGTCTGAACGTGATTCTCTTGCTGACGGGGAGCCAGTGCAGGTCTTTCAGGTGTCCGGTGATGTGGCTGTGCCGGGGATGTCCAGGATGAGTCGTGCGGAGGCGTTCTGGATGCGCTGGAGTCTTTTTGAAGTTTGGCTGTGGTTCCGGCGTAGAGGGTGTTCCCATAGTCCAGTCGGCTGGTGACGAGTGCCTGGGTGACGGTCTTCCTGGTTTCAGTGGGGATCCATCTGAAGATCTTGCGGAGCATGCGCAGGGTGTTGAAGCACGAAGATGAGACGGCGTTGACTTGTCTGGTCATCGACAGGGAGGAGTCCAGGATGAAGCCCAGGTTGCGTGCGTGGTCCGTTGGCTTGGGCGCGGTGCCCAGGGCCGGGGGCCACCAAGAGTCGTCCCAGGCGGAGGGTGATGAGCCCAGGATGAGGACTTCCGTCTTGTCTGAGTTCAGTTTAAGGCGGCTGTTCCTCATCCAGTCGGCGACGTCTCTCATCCCGTCGTGTAGGTTGGCTCTGGCGGTGGTGGGGTCGTTGGTGAGGGAGAGGATCAGCTGGGTGTCGTCGGCGTAGGAGATGATGTTGAGGTTGTGTTGGCGTGCGATGGCTGCGAGGGGGCTCATGTAGACGTTGAAGAGGGTTGGACTGAGTGAAGATCCTTGTGGAACGCCGCAGATGACTTCGGTGGCCTCGGATCTGAACGGGGGAGGCGGACTCTCTGGGTTCTTCCGGCGAGGAACGAGATGATCCATTCCAGTGCTTTCTCTCGGATTCCGATGTTGCTGAGGCGCTTCACTAGGGTGCGGTGGCAGACGGTGTCGAACGCCGCGGAGAGGTCCAAGAGGATGAGGGCTGCTGTTTCCCCGTTGTCGGTTAGGGTTCTGATGTCGTCGGTGGCTGCGATAAGGGCGGTCTCGGTGCTGTGGTTGGCCCGAAACCCGGACTGCGAGGGGTCGAGGGATCCATTCGTCTCGAGGAAGGCGGCAAGCTGTCTGTTGACGGTCTTCTCGATGACTTTGGCCGGAAACGGAAGGAGCGAGATGGGACGGTAGTTCTTGAGGTCGGTGGGGTCCGCCGTTGGTTTCTTCAGGAGGGCGGTAAGCTCGGCGTGCTTCCAGCTCTCCGGGAAGGTGGCGGTGTGGAAGGAGGAGTTGATGATGTCCCGGAGATGGGGTGCGATGGTGGCGTCGGCTTTGTTGAAGACGTGGTGTGGGCAGGGGTCGGTTGGTGATCCGGAGTGGATGGAGTTCATCGTGCGGGTGGTGTCTTCGGTGCTGATCGGGGTCCAGTTGCAGAGGGTGGTGGTGGCGGGCGTTGGTTCGGCGGTAGGGTGCGTGGTCTGTGCGTCGAAGCTGTTATGTATATCGGTGATCTTGCGGTGGAAGAACGCGGCGAGTGAGTTGCAGAGGTCTTGCGAGGGGGTGATGTCGTTGTTTCCGGCGCTGGGGTTGGAGAACTCTTTGACGATGCTGAAAAGTTCCTTGCTGTCGTGGGCGTTGTTGTCCAGTCGTTCTTTGAGTGCCGACTTCTTGGTGGCACGGATCATCTGGTGGTGTTTGCGGGTGGCGTGCTTGAGGGCGGTCCTGTTGTCTGTGGTCTGGTCGAGTCGCCAGGCTTTCTCGAAGTGCGGCAGTTCTTCTTGGATTCCTTGAGTTCGTTGGTGAACCAAGGGGTTTTCTTGCTTCCGGGTCTGCTGGGAGGGTTTTTAGTGGTGCGAGGTCGTCGGCGCAGGCGGTCAGCCACTTGGCGAGGTTGCTGGCTGCTTCGTTTGGGTCCGTTGTGTTGGTGGGTGTGTTCTGGCTGAGGAGGCGGTGAGCTGCTCGGCGGTGATCTTGCTCCAGCTCCGGCGGGGAGCCTGTTGCGGGTGGTGGTGGGTCGCAGTCTTTCTGAAGCTGAAGTGGACGCAGCTGTGGTCGGTCCAGTGGAGTCCGGTGGCGTGGCTGAAGGAGATGTGCTTGCTGGAAGAGAAGACGGGGTCAAGCGTGTGGCCGGCGTAGTGGGTGGGCGTGTTCACCATGGGAACTAGGGACAGAGATTAGGGACAGAGTCTGGTCGCAGGCCAGGCCACGCAGGCAAGACCATGCCATGCACAGCCTAAAGCTGTGCTCAGTGAGGGAGCTGGGTGAATATGAGATAAAATTACAAAAATTCATTTAAAAAAAATCTAATGTGACATTATAATTAGGTTTGAAATCAAGATCTTACTTCATGTTGGAAAAAACTCAAAATTTCACTAAAAAACCAAAGGTTAAAGTGATCTTATAGTTAGATAAGATCATACGATTTTAGCTTACATTTGAAACGCTCTAGTGAGGTTATAAGCAGTGCATGATGGGGTCACAAGTTAGAGTTAGTTCAGTAAAGTATAACTGGTGAATCCCAGTGTTTTTTGGGTATTTAAACATACGTTTTTATATTATTAAAACACCTACGTATAACGCCGCTTTAACCTTTGTTTTTGTTTTAATTGAATGTTCATATACCTAAAATACCAAAGCACTCACAAAAATATAATTAATGTAATTAATGTTAAATTCTCCTCGCTTAAATGTGAGCTTACTCATTTTGTAAATTTCAGGTTAGCAAAGAATGCTGGAGATAAATTTGAGTATTTTCGCCTAACTAAATAAGCAGAAACAAAAGTGAAGCAAAAGCCTTCTGTCAGACAGAACAACATACTTGTGTACAAGTGCAGGCAATGTTTCAGCTTCATGGGAAAGCTGGCTTTTCAGAGATTTTATGGAGCAGTCAAACGTTTGGCAAAGTACAGAGGCCAACTTGAGGTCTTGCCTGACAATGTTATGTTATCTGGAGGCACATCTTCTGTTGCACAGTTCCTGATTTATAAGATATGTAATTTCCTTCTACCAAGATTCCTTATGTTATCCATAAGCACAGAGGGCCATATTATCAACAACCGGCGATAAATATCGCTAAGCGCACTTAGCGCTAGGATATTTATCGCCGGCTATCGATGAATTTTATCGCTGAGATAGCGTGCTATTAGCAACGCTTATCTCAGAATCGATAAAATTCCTGGCAGCATAGCTGCCAAATGTCCGATTATTGCTGGAAATCCAGCGATAATCGCACGACATTGGCGATAGCTTGTGGATAGGGATGGGCATACTTAACCATGATATCCACCTTCCATTGGATATCATGGCTAAGTCAAACTAAAAGCATGCGTAAGGAAAGTAGCGTTAACCAAGGTTAGCACTACTTTTCTCATCGCTATGCTTGTTAGCGATTCCCTTGATAATTGGAGAAATGTCGGTTAACGACATTTCTCCAGCTATTTTGGGACGGAACGCCCACTTTGCATCTCATTAGAGATGCAAAGGTGGGCGTTATGGAAAAGGGCGATAGGGCAAGGATTCACGCGATAGCGTGACCTTGCTAATACAGCGATAAAATTATCGCCGCTTTTCGTCTGAAAACAGACGCTAAAGCGGCGATAATCTTTTATCGCCGGCTTGATAATATGCCCCAGAGTGACTTGAACTATCGCGTTTAATCTCGCGCCATACAGGATGCAGACACATTTACATGTTTAAGTGTGAAATACAGGCCAAAATGCATGTGCAAAGTGATAATCTCTTGAAGGTTTTGGTTTCTCATTCAACATTTCACGCGAGCAGCCTTCTGAGAAAAAAAATGCTAAAGCAATGATTCAAACGTAACTGTCAAGTCGTCTCAAGCCCTGGTTGACAACTTTAGACAGTCCTGGCTTTCAAACCGACAACACTTTACACTCAGGAAGTTTTAGTTTTGCTTTCTGTTTCTAAGTATGAGCCCACAATTCCTGGCATTCAGAGTATTGTGCCTCATTGACTGTGGGGGAAAATGACACGGTCAGATTGTACCCAAGTGGGGGTGTGGAGGGGGGTTGCGCTAGTATAATAGCAAGCACATTTATGTGTCCCCAATGTGCTTATCTTAAATGAATACAATTATTTATTATAGTTAATGGCAAGTAGCCAATTTATTCATCATTTTATTTGCAACGATATATTTTGTGCAGTTAATTTTATGATAAAGCATGCCTGAATGGTTCTGCAAAGTTTTACTGCCCTGAAATATAGTTTATATAATATCATAAGAATTTATTAACACACGTGAGTAGTGAGAAACGCTGACCTGATCGCTATCTGCTTTGCTTTAGAGTTAAGGCATTAGGAAATAAGAGAAGCAACTGAACAATCAAATTCCTCTCACAATAATGGAGCCTTACAGGGAAATAGCCTTAAGTAATATGTAATACCTTGATGGAAAGGTTTAGTTTGAAACAGATAATACTTACAATTATAACACTATAATTAGCGCTCATAGTTTGAATGTGTTCTACAATATGAAAAACAAGGATTGATACAGTCAACAAGGCTGAGATATTTTAGCTGATAAAGGTGGCGGTCCCTGGCCATGAATTAGATTCCGAATTTACCAATACACTAGACTCCTTAGAGTCCAGGACTTTTCATACCATTTAGCAGCAGGATTTTATTGGTCTTTTCCCAGACAATACTAGGTGAATGAATCATTTCTTGAATAGATGAAGCCTGCTCAGCTTATTTGGTTACATCTCGAATCTAAGCTTGGTTGCCACATTTGATCTGAAATTGGTAAAGCCATTAAAACCATCTGAGAAGAGCCACACATTGCCTGCCACCTGTGCAGACTTTATGTCCACAAATCGATTATTAGAAACTGTGTATTTCCTTAATATTGGCATTCAAGCCTGTGATTGGCTAGATATAAATGATGTTGTACCTGTTTCTATGGCCAGGGCACAGTTACAGTTACTTTAGGGCACAATTATAGTTACTTCAGAATTCTTTAACTGTTGACTATCTGCCTTTCTTGAGTTTAAAACGTAATATTTTCACTGAAATTTTCACCTAACTTTAGTGTCACTTTAAACTTTGCTTTTTCAGTAAATATCTAGGGTTTTTGTAACGTGAAGAACATTTCTATAATCATATGTAAACTCACTGCCCCTCTGCAATATATGGTTAGCAGGCCCTGCATCCAACCCCCTGCGAGCAGCTGACTCTACTTTACACAACGTATTCTGTCATGCACAGCGTGCGGTAGGTCTCACAGGTCCTAGCTGTACCTAGGTAGACTCACTGACTTTGCTAAACAGCCACAAACACCAAACTATAAAAACTGACCCTATTATCATCTTTCTCCAAAAATAACCAATATTTTTAATTTAGTCTATTTTTCAGTAAATTACGCCATGGAATGTTTTATATTAGTGATTATTATAAAAATGTTTATTAGAATTTTAATGAAAAACATGCTGTGAGTCTTTCTTTTAGCATAGTTTTTAATATTGCAATTTATGGGCTGAAAAATGTTACAAAAAGACTGAAAGGCAGGTTGTTTTTTACTTTTCTTTTTAAATGAAGCCAAATGTCTCTGAGTCTTTCCTTTAACATTTTTGTGCCAAGAAAATGCAATTACAAAAACAACCACAAGAAGGCCTTACACTCCAGCTGAAGGACATAGAGCTCAAGCTAGGAGTGCTTTTTAGGTCTCGCCTGAGCCAGCGCTTAGCGCTGCTCTGGCCGAGACATTTAGTAAGTGGGTTTTTGAAGTGCTACCAGAGAGGCTTTTGCTGGCCTCCAGCTTGCGTTCACGATGGCGTGCACGCGCGCAGCTGCCATCTGGGTGTTCTCTAATGGCTCCTCTGCGCACACTACCCCCTCCCTTCTCAGAGGCACCATCTGGCTTTCCTCTCGCTCAGACAAGCGCTTTAATGCCCCCTCCCCCACCACAGATCACGTCACCAATGCATCTGCATTTGCCTGTGTTTTGTCAGCAGACGAGGAGTTTTTACATTGCTCATTTTCTTTCTTTGCATCAGAGAAGCGCAATGGTGCAAAAGGCAATGTATCTTTTGAATTAAAGGAACGAGATCACGTCACCACTGCTTCTGCATTTGCCTGTGTTTTGTCAGCAGACGAGGAGTTTTTACATTGCTCATTTTCTTTCTTTGCATCAGAGAAGCGCAATGGTGCAAAAGGCAATGTATCTTTTGAATTAAAGGAACAGATCACGTCACCATTGCATCTGCATTTGCCTGTGTTTTGTCAGCAGACGAGGAGTTTTTACATTGCTCATTTTCTTTCTTTGCATCAGAGAAGCGCAATGGTGCAAAAGGCAATGTATCTTTTGAATTAAAGGAACAGATCACGTCACCACTGCATCTGCATTTGCCTATGTTTTGTCAGCAGACGAGGAGTTTTTACAGTGCTCATTTTCTTTCTTTGCATTACAGAAGCGCAATGGTGCAAAAGGCAATGTATCTTTTGAATTAAAGGAAGCCGAAGCAGAGTCTACACATGTTCCTGTTTAACAGACACTGCGCGCACTACCCCCTCCCTTCTCAGAGGCGCCATCTGGCTTTCCTCTCGCTCGGACAAGCGCTTTAATGCCCCCTCCCCCACCACACATCACGTCACCACTGCATCTGCATTTGCCTGTGTTTTGTCAGCAGACGAGGAGGCCACCACGGACGCTTACAGCAAAGAGTTAAACAGTCAACAAGCCAATACAATGGGCTAGGTTTGTCTCTGCTTAAATGCATTCATTTTAAAGTCTCGCTAAGTACATAGTCTGTCAAACATCTTCCCCTTCTCGCTCAGCCTTGCACATGCTTGTCGCTGTGCAGAAGGGAGCATAATGCATATCTATCTGTGCCTAGAGTGTAATTATCTACACAGCGGGATGTACAGATTAAATTCAAAACTCGTCTAAGCATCACTCAGCACCACCAGAGCATCACTCTGCACCACCACAGCATCACTCAGCACCACCACAGCATCACTCAGCACCACCACAAAATCACTAAGCACCACCTCAACACCACTAAACACCACCTCAGCACACCAAGCACCACCACAACACAACTCAACACCACCTCACCATCAATAAGAACCACCACCACAGCATCACTAAGTACCACAACAGCATCACTAAGCACCACCACAACACCACTCAGCACCACCACAGCATCACTAAGCACAACCTCAACACCACTAAACACCACCTCAGCATCACTAAGCACCACAACATCACTAAAGCACCACCACAGCATCACTCAGCACCACCTCAACACAACTCAACACAGCCTCAGCATCACTAAGCACCACAACACAACTCAGCACCACCACAGCATCACTCAGCACCACCACAGAATCACTCAGCACCACCCCAGCACCACTAAACACCACCTCAGCATCACCAAGCACCACCACAACACAACTCAACACCACCTCACCATCAATAAGCACCACCACCACAGCATCACTAAGCACCACCACAGCACCACTCAGCACTACCACACCACCACCACAGCATCACTCAGCACCACTAAACACGACCTCAGCATCACTAAGCACCACCACCACAGCACCACTAAGTACCACAACAGCATCACTAAGCACCACCACAACACCACTCAGCACCACCACAGCATCACTAAGCACCACCTCAACACCACTCAACACCACCTCAAGCATTAGCATAGCCAATAGGTCTCGCCTTTGGGGCCTTATAAGTGTTTAACCATGCAACAGTTAATGTTGTTGCACCAAGGATATTATGCTGCATAACTAAATACTTATAAGGTCCCAAAGCGAGACCTATTGGCTATGCCAATGCTTGTTGACAAATATGGTAAGTTCTCATGAGTTATGGCTTTAATGAGTGTTAGAAAGTCATCCTTTTTGCCCTGATCACACCCATATTTTGGCTGATACTGGTGGTTACTGACTCTGATTGTGCACTGGGCTCTGCTAACCAGGCCCAGGACTAGTGCTCTGTTTAAAAGTTATATGGTAATTACGTGTAATTACAATTGTTTTTAACATCCTACCTGTAAGTCCCTAGTATATGGTAGGGCATGTAGGTTTAGAAACCCCAGTGGATTTAATGCACTTAAGTGTGCACTGCTGTGGTGTCTGCTGTCATTTTAAAGGCAAAAGAAACAATTGATGGACGGAATGCTGGACAATGCAAACATTCACCCCCAGTCACAAGGATCTGGGTTAAATCCATCATTCTTTTGCTCACCACACCACCCCAGTTTGGACCCAGCCATATGCAAATCAGTCTTGACCCTGTTCCTTGTGGGAACAGTCCAGCCCGAACTGCCAAGCCAGGTCCTCCCTGGACCGGAAACAAGCATCCTGGGACCGGTTTCAGGGCATCACCCTTCTTCAGCCAGGCTAGCTTGAATCCAGTGGTGTAGTGAGCACGGGACCCACGTCTGGGCATACCCTTCCCACTTAGGGCGACAAATGCAAAAGAAACAATTGATGGACGGAATGCTGGACAATGCAAACATTCACCCCCAGTCACAAGGATCTGGGTTAAATCCATCATTCTTTTGCTCACCACACCACCCCAGTTTGGACCCAGCCATATGCAAATCAGTCTTGACCCTGTTCCTTGTGGGAACAGTCCAGCCCGAACTGCCAAGCCAGGTCCTCCCTGGACCGGGAAACAAGCATCCTGGGACCGGTTTCAGGGCATCACCCTTCTTCAGCCAGGCTAGCTTGAATCCAGTGGTGTAGTGAGCACGGGACCCACGCCTGGGCATACCCTTCCCACTTAGGGCGACAAATGCAAAAGAAACAATTGATGGACGGAATGCTGGACAATGCAAACATTCACCCCCAGTCACAAGGATCTGGGTTAAATCCATCATTCTTTTGCTCACCACACCACCCCAGTTTGGACCCAGCCATATGCAAATCAGTCTTGACCCTGTTCCTTGTGGGAACAGTCCAGCCCGAACTGCCAAGCCAGGTCCTCCCTGGACCGGAAACAAGCATCCTGGGACCGGTTTCAGGGCATCACCCTTCTTCAGCCAGGCTAGCTTGAATCCAGTGGTGTAGTGAGCACGGGACCCACGTCTGGGCATACCCTTCCCACTTAGGGCGACAAATGCAAAAGAAACAATTGATGGACGGAATGCTGGACAATGCAAACATTCACCCCCAGTCACAAGGATCTGGGTTAAATCCATCATTCTTTTGCTCACCACACCACCCCAGTTTGGACCCAGCCATATGCAAATCAGTCTTGACCCTGTTCCTTGTGGGAACAGTCCAGCCCGAACTGCCAAGCCAGGTCCTCCCTGGACCGGGAAACAAGCATCCTGGGACCGGTTTCAGGGCATCACCCTTCTTCAGCCAGGCTAGCTTGAATCCAGTGGTGTAGTGAGCACGGGACCCACGTCTGGGCATACCCTTCCCACTTAGGGCGACAAATGCAAAAGAAACAATTGATGGACGGAATGCTGGACAATGCAAACATTCACCCCCAGTCACAAGGATCTGGGTTAAATCCATCATTCTTTTGCTCACCACACCACCCCAGTTTGGACCCAGCCATATGCAAATCAGTCTTGACCCTGTTCCTTGTGGGAACAGTCCAGCCCGAACTGCCAAGCCAGGTCCTCCCTGGACCGGAAACAAGCATCCTGGGACCGGTTTCAGGGCATCACCCTTCTTCAGCCAGGCTAGCTTGAATCCATTCCAAACTGGAATGGCATGGTGAGCAAAAAAACGATGGATTTAGGCCCAGATCTCTGTACTGGGGTGAATGTATGACATTGTTCTGCATTCTGTCCATCAACTGTTGTTTTTGCATTTGTCACCCCGAGTGGGACGGGTATGCCCAGACGTGGGTCCCGTGCTCTCCATGCCACTGGAATCAAGCTATCCTGGCTGAAGAGGGTGAAACCCCGAAACCGGTCCTAGGATGCTTGTTTCCAGTCCAGGGAGGACCTGGCTTGGCAGTTCGGGCTGGACTGTTCCCATGAGGCACAGGGTCAAGACTGATTTGCATATGGCTGGGTTCAAACTGGAATGGCATGGTGAGCAAAAAGCGATGGATTTAGGCCCAGATCTCTGTACTGGGGTGAATGTATGACATTGTTCTGCATTCTGTCCATCAACTGTTGTTTTTGCATTTGTCACCCCGAGTGGGACGGGTATGCCCAGACGTGGGTCCCGTGCTCTCCATGCCACTGGAATCAAGCTATCCTGGCTGAAGAGGTGAAACCCCGAAACCGGTCCTAGGATGCTTGTTTCCAGTCCAGGGAGGACCTGGCTTGGCAGTTCGGGCTGGACTGTTCCCATGAGGCACAGGGTCAAGACTGATTTGCATATGGCTGGGTTCAAACTGGAATGGCATGGTGAGCAAAAACGATGGATTTAGGCCCAGATCTCTGTACTGGGGTGAATGTATGACATTGTTCTGCATTCTGTCCATCAACTGTTGTTTTTGCATTTGTCACCCCGAGTGGGACGGGTATGCCCAGGCGTGGGTCCCGTGCTTCTCCATGCCACTGGAATCAAGCTATCCTGGCTGAAGAGGGGTGAAACCCCGAAACCGGTCCTAGGATGCTTGTTTCCAGTCCAGGGAGGACCTGGCTTGGCAGTTCGGGCTGGACTGTTCCCATGAGGCACAGGGTCAAGACTGATTTGCATATGGCTGGGTTCAAACTGGAATGGCATGGTGAGCAAAAACGATGGATTTAGGCCCAGATCTCTGTACTGGGGTGAATGTATGACATTGTTCTGCATTCTGTCCATCAACTGTTGTCTTTGCATTTGTCACCCCGAGTGGGACGGGTATGCCCAGACGTGGGTCCCGTGCTCTCCATGCCACTGGAATCAAGCTATCCTGGCTGAAGAGGGTGAAACCCGAAACCGGTCCTAGGATGCTTGTTTCCAGTCCAGGGAGGACCTGGCTTGGCAGTTCGGGCTGGACTGTTCCCATGAGGCACAGGGTCAAGACTGATTTGCATATGGCTGGGTTCAAACTGGAATGGCATGGTGAGCAAAAAACGATGGATTTAGGCCCAGATCTCTGTACTGGGGTGAATGTATGACATTGTTCTGCATTCTGTCCATCAACTGTTGTTTTTGCATTTGTCACCCGAGTGGGACGGGTATGCCCAGACGTGGGTCCCGTGTTCTCCATGCCACTGGAATCAAGCTATCCTGGCTGAAGAGGGGTGAAACCCGAAACCGGTCCTAGGATGCTTGTTTCCAGTCCAGGGAGGACCTGGCTTGGCAGTTCGGGCTGGACTGTTCCCATGAGGCACAGGGTCAAGACTGATTTGCATATGGCTGGGTTCAAACTGGAATGGCATGGTGAGCAAAAACGATGGATTTAGGCCCAGATCTCTGTACTGGGGTGAATGTATGACATTGTTCTGCATTCTGTCCATCAACTGTTGTTTTTGCATTTGTCACCCCGAGTGGGACGGGTATGCCCAGACGTGGGTCCCGTGCTCTCCATGCCACTGGAATCAAGCTATCCTGGCTGAAGAGGGTGAAACCCCGAAACCGGTCCTAGGATGCTTGTTTCCAGTCCAGGGAGGACCTGGCTTGGCAGTTCGGGCTGGACTGTTCCCATGAGGCACAGGGTCAAGACTGATTTGCATATGGCTGGGTTCAAACTGGAATGGCATGGTGAGCAAAAAACGATGGATTTAGGCCCAGATCTCTGTACTGGGGTGAATGTATGACATTGTTCTGCATTCTGTCCATCAACTGTTGTTTTTGCATTTGTCACCCCGAGTGGGACGGGTATGCCCAGACGTGGGTCCCGTGCTCTCCATGCCACTGGAATCAAGCTATCCTGGCTGAAGAGGGTGAAACCCCGAAACCGGTCCTAGGATGCTTGTTTCCAGTCCAGGGAGGACCTGGCTTGGCAGTTCGGGCTGGACTGTTCCCATGAGGCACAGGGTCAAGACTGATTTGCATATGGCTGGGTTCAAACTGGAATGGCATGGTGAGCAAAAAACGATGGATTTAGGCCCAGATCTCTGTACTGGGGTGAATGTATGACATTGTTCTGCATTCTGTCCATCAACTGTTGTTTTTGCATTTGTCACCCGAGTGGGACGGGTATGCCCAGACGTGGGTCCCGTGCTCTCCATGCCACTGGAATCAAGCTATCCTGGCTGAAGAGGGGTGAAACCCCGAAACCGGTCCTAGGATGCTTGTTTCCAGTCCAGGGAGGACCTGGCTTGGCAGTTCGGGCTGGACTGTTCCCATGAGGCACAGGGTCAAGACTGATTTGCATATGGCTGGGTTCAAACTGGAATGGCATGGTGAGCAAAAAAACGATGGATTTAGGCCCAGATCTCTGTACTGGGGTGAATGTATGACATTGTTCTGCATTCTGTCCATCAACTGTTGTTTTTGCATTTGTCACCCCGAGTGGGACGGGTATGCCCAGACGTGGGTCCCGTGCTCTCCATGCCACTGGAATCAAGCTATCCTGGCTGAAGAGGGGTGAAACCTCGAAACCGGTCCTAGGATGCTTGTTTCCAGTCCAGGGAGGACCTGGCTTGGCAGTTCGGGCTGGACTGTTCCCATGAGGCACAGGGTCAAGACTGATTTGCATATGGCTGGGTTCAAACTGGAATGGCATGGTGAGCAAAAAAACGATGGATTTAGGCCCAGATCTCTGTACTGGGGTGAATGTATGACATTGTTCTGCATTCTGTCCATCAACTGTTGTTTTTGCATTTGTCACCCCGAGTGGGACGGGTATGCCCAGACGTGGGTCCCGTGCTCTCCATGCCACTGGAATCAAGCTATCCTGGCTGAAGAGGGGTGAAACCCCGAAACCGGTCCTAGGATGCTTGTTTCCAGTCCAGGGAGGACCTGGCTTGGCAGTTCGGGCTGGACTGTTCCCATGAGGCACAGGGTCAAGACTGATTTGCATATGGCTGGGTTCAAACTGGAATGGCATGGTGAGCAAAAACGATGGATTTAGGCCCAGATCTCTGTACTGGGGTGAATGTATGACATTGTTCTGCATTCTGTCCATCAACTGTTGTTTTGCATTTGTCACCCCGAGTGGGACGGGTATGCCCAGACGTGGGTCCCGTGCTCTCCATGCCACTGGAATCAAGCTATCCTGGCTGAAGAGGGGTGAAACCCCGAAACCGGTCCTAGGATGCTTGTTTCCAGTCCAGGGAGGACCTGGCTTGGCAGTTCGGGCTGGACTGTTCCCATGAGGCACAGGGTCAAGACTGATTTGCATATGGCTGGGTTCAAACTGGAATGGCATGGTGAGCAAAAAACGATGGATTTAGGCCCAGATCTCTGTACTGGGGTGAATGTATGACATTGTTCTGCATTCTGTCCATCAACTGTTGTTTTTGCATTTGTCACCCCGAGTGGGACGGGTATGCCCAGACGTGGGTCCCGTGCTCTCCATGCCACTGGAATCAAGCTATCCTGGCTGAAGAGGGGTGAAACCCCGAAACCGGTCCTAGGATGCTTGTTTCCAGTCCAGGGAGGACCTGGCTTGGCAGTTCGGGCTGGACTGTTCCCATGAGGCACAGGGTCAAGACTGATTTGCATATGGCTGGGTTCAAACTGGAATGGCATGGTGAGCAAAAAACGATGGATTTAGGCCCAGATCTCTGTACTGGGGTGAATGTATGACATTGTTCTGCATTCTGTCCATCAACTGTTGTTTTTGCATTTGTCACCCCGAGTGGGACGGGTATGCCCAGACGTGGGTCCCGTGCTCTCCATGCCACTGGAATCAAGCTATCCTGGCTGAAGAGGGGTGAAACCCCGAAACCGGTCCTAGGATGCTTGTTTCCAGTCCAGGGAGGACCTGGCTTGGCAGTTCGGGCTGGACTGTTCCCATGAGGCACAGGGTCAAGACTGATTTGCATATGGCTGGGTTCAAACTGGAATGGCATGGTGAGCAAAAAACGATGGATTTAGGCCCAGATCTCTGTACTGGGGTGAATGTATGACATTGTTCTGCATTCTGTCCATCAACTGTTGTTTTTGCATTTGTCACCCCGAGTGGGACGGGTATGCCCAGACGTGGGTCCCGTGCTCTCCATGCCACTGGAATCAAGCTATCCTGGCTGAAGAGGGGTGAAACCCCGAAACCGGTCCTAGGATGCTTGTTTCCAGTCCAGGGAGGACCTGGCTTGGCAGTTCGGGCTGGACTGTTCCCATGAGGCACAGGGTCAAGACTGATTTGCATATGGCTGGGTTCAAACTGGAATGGCATGGTGAGCAAAAACGATGGATTTAGGCCCAGATCTCTGTACTGGGGTGAATGTATGACATTGTTCTGCATTCTGTCCATCAACTGTTGTTTTTGCATTTGTCACCCCGAGTGGGACGGGTATGCCCAGACGTGGGTCCCGTGCTCTCCATGCCACTGGAATCAAGCTATCCTGGCTGAAGAGGGGTGAAACCCGAAACCGGTCCTAGGATGCTTGTTTCCAGTCCAGGGAGGACCTGGCTTGGCAGTTCGGGCTGGACTGTTCCCATGAGGCACAGGGTCAAGACTGATTTGCATATGGCTGGGTTCAAACTGGAATGGCATGGTGAGCAAAAAACGATGGATTTAGGCCCAGATCTCTGTACTGGGGTGAATGTATGACATTGTTCTGCATTCTGTCCATCAACTGTTGTTTTTGCATTTGTCACCCCGAGTGGGACGGGTATGCCCAGACGTGGGTCCCGTGCTCTCCATGCCACTGGAATCAAGCTATCCTGGCTGAAGAGGGGTGAAACCCGAAACCGGTCCTAGGATGCTTGTTTCCAGTCCAGGGAGGACCTGGCTTGGCAGTTCGGGCTGGACTGTTCCCATGAGGCACAGGGTCAAGACTGATTTGCATATGGCTGGGTTCAAACTGGAATGGCATGGTGAGCAAAAAAACGATGGATTTAGGCCCAGATCTCTGTACTGGGGTGAATGTATGACATTGTTCTGCATTCTGTCCATCAACTGTTGTTTTTGCATTTGTCACCCCGAGTGGGACGGGTATGCCCAGACGTGGGTCCCGTGCTCTCCATGCCACTGGAATCAAGCTATCCTGGCTGAAGAGGGTGAAACCCCGAAACCGGTCCTAGGATGCTTGTTTCCAGTCCAGGGAGGACCTGGCTTGGCAGTTCGGGCTGGACTGTTCCCATGAGGCACAGGGTCAAGACTGATTTGCATATGGCTGGGTTCAAACTGGAATGGCATGGTGAGCAAAAAAACGATGGATTTAGGCCCAGATCTCTGTACTGGGGTGAATGTATGACATTGTTCTGCATTCTGTCCATCAACTGTTGTTTTTGCATTTGTCACCCCGAGTGGGACGGGTATGCCCAGGCGTGGGTCCCGTGCTCTCCATGCCACTGGAATCAAGCTATCCTGGCTGAAGAGGGGTGAAACCCCGAAACCGGTCCTAGGATGCTTGTTTCCAGTCCAGGGAGGACCTGGCTTGGCAGTTCGGGCTGGACTGTTCCCATGAGGCACAGGGTCAAGACTGATTTGCATATGGCTGGGTTCAAACTGGAATGGCATGGTGAGCAAAAAAACGATGGATTTAGGCCCAGATCTCTGTACTGGGGTGAATGTATGACATTGTTCTGCATTCTGTCCATCAACTGTTGTTTTTGCATTTGTCACCCGAGTGGGACGGGTATGCCCAGACGTGGGTCCCGTGCTCTCCATGCCACTGGAATCAAGCTATCCTGGCTGAAGAGGGTGAAACCCGAAACCGGTCCTAGGATGCTTGTTTCCAGTCCAGGGAGGACCTGGCTTGGCAGTTCGGGCTGGACTGTTCCCATGAGGCACAGGGTCAAGACTGATTTGCATATGGCTGGGTTCAAACTGGAATGGCATGGTGAGCAAAAACGATGGATTTAGGCCCAGATCTCTGTACTGGGGTGAATGTATGACATTGTTCTGCATTCTGTCCATCAACTGTTGTTTTTGCATTTGTCATTTTAAAGGCAGCACTGTTTAGCAAACTGCTTTTAATTTTTTTTTTTAAACTGTGTCCGAATTCGACTTTGGAATTAAAAGTACTTCCAAAGTCTAAAACTGCCTTTTTATTTCAGATAGGTCACTCCTAAGGTCTGCCCTTGGTGTCCAAAGGGTAGGATGCCTTGTTATTAAAAGCAGGGGCATTATAAAATATGTATAATATGACCTCGATTTTCCCCTTTGTAGTGTGCTAGCCCCATTGGCTAACATGGGAAGGATTTATTAAACTTTAATAAAGTCCATCTTTTGACAGGAGTGAACTCGAACAATAATTTAGAGTATCAAAAAAATAGTTACAATAACACCAACAGCTTGCCAAGGTTACATTTATTATAAACATGGAAAGTAATGCCGGTGGGGCTACAGGGGCCTCTCCCACATATCGAGGTAGGACTCTCAGCAATTTCACAGACTTCTACCGCACAGCTTCAGGACAGTGATACTCAGCAACTCTAACATTCTCAATCTTAAATTCCATTGCAAATGCAAACCTTTTGTCTAGCCACTGTCTCAGATATGCTCCTGCAAGATCAGCTCCAGTCTCAGATCCTGGAAACAGATCAGTTGTCAAAAGAGCAGCAAAGTGTGAGGGTTGTTGCACAGTGGGACATAAAGATGATGCTGAATGTCTATCAGAGTTCAAAGCAACCCAAGCAATTGTAAAAGCATCTCTGCACCGACTATCTAAAATCGAAGAAACAATGGGTGACTTTCCGCACGAATGCAGGAGGCAGAATCAAGAATCTTGCTGTTTGAAGATCAAGTCAACGTAATGCAGGAGCAAGTCAATCTAGTGAGAAAGCAAAAATCTTCATTAGGAAATAAAATTGATGAGTTGGAAAATTACTCTCATCGCTCTAATCTACGGCTGGTAGGGGTTCCAGAGGGCATGTTATTCAATGGGTTGATGGATTTATTAAGCGGAACATTTTCCCTGATTATTTGGGGATTTGTCAATCACACGGGCACATAGGTTCCCGGCTTAACCATTCCCTAACTCAAAATTGGCATACACAATATTAGTGAATTTTGCTGACTTTCATATAAAAGAGTGTATATTAGCTAAAAGCCATTGAAAATAAACAGTTTTCAACTGATGAAGTACTTCATTGTCGTATTTTCTCTGATATGTTGGCAGCAGCTCGCCGCAGGAAAGAATTTGTTAAGATGTTGTACCTGTTTAAGGCACATGATGCACAGGCAGCAATTGCTCAACAGTCAAAGTTAAGGGTACTGGTTAAAGGGCAGTTCGATATTGTTAGACCTGGCATCCTTGGCGTGGGTCTCCCTTCCATTTTTTCGTAATGCCTCCACTGTTGCCGATATGTTTTTGCTGGACTAGATGCTCATGGGCACTTTTCCGCTGCTAATCAGTGCCAAAGTGCAAGTGCTCCCTATCGTGAATTGATGTATGTATTAGTGACTCCATGATTGGATGATTGGTTTACTTGTCAGTCCCTAGTACCGTGCACTGAGTGTGCCCAGGGCTTGTAAATCCAATGCTGCTGGTGGGTTTGCAGCACGGGTTGTGCCACCCACAGAAGCAGCTTGTAAAGTGTGTCTCAGGCCTGCCATTGCAGAGCCTGTGTGCAGCCTAGGGCTGCCATGTCGACTTGGTGAGTGCACCCACTTACCAGTCCCTAAACCTTCCCTTTACTGCATGTTGGTCACCCCTAAAGTAGGCCCTAGGGCAGGGTGCATTGTAAGTATAAGGTAGGACATGCCCTGGTGTGTGTGGCATGTCCTAATAGTGAATTACAGCCATTTTCGTTTTCACTATTGCAAGGCTACCTGCTCCCCATAGGCCAGAATGGGCAGACTGACTATTACACCTTATAGTCAGAACTGACCCAGGGAACATGGTAGAAAAACGAATTTAGTATGCCTGAACTCAGGATGATAAAATACATCTTTTAGTGAAGTTGGTTTTAACATTCTGTGTTTGAAAATACCACTTTTAGAAAGTGGGTATTTTCTTGCCTAACTATCCAAGCCTGCCTCTGCTATGTTGTGTATTCCTTGTCTGGAGATTGAGTGACAGGGGCTGGGGGTGGCTACAGGAGACAGGGTGAGTCAGCACAGGGCTGAATAGAAAGATCTGCATCCAGAGTGGAGGGAGGAGTTGCACCTGGGTCTGAATAGGGCTGTGCCTGCCTCACACAATGCTGGCTCCACCTCCTGCCGGGCGGCTGAGCACTCTGCCCCACATTCTGAAAGGAAAGAAGGAGTCAGAAAAACAAAGTGCTCCAGGACTGACCAGAACTGTTTTGGGCTAGGCAGAGGCCTCTCTGCCTTCAGAGAACAAAGAGAAACTGTGTATAAAAAGGGGACCCAGACCCCTAGGAGATTAGATCACTTTTGGGAACAAGAAGAAACCTTTGCTGAGGAGCGGAACCAAGAAGAAACTGAGGAGAGACTATCCCTAAGCCTGAAGTGCTGCTTGGGAGATTGGCCTGCAGTGGTTTGCCTGACGGCCAAAGAAAGGAGAAAGGAACTTTTGCTTTGCTGTGACTTTCATCAACTTGTGAAGGATCTCCAAGGGCTTGGAAGAGAGCTTGCCCCTGACCGAAGTCCCAGGACCATTGGACTTCACCCCTTTGTGAATTGCTGCTGGAAACTCTGTTTCAGTGGCTACAGAGGTAGGGAGCTGTGACCGACTCTCACGACCGACTTGGTGTCCTGTAAGCACCGCATCGAAGCACCGTCTCACCCTGCAACGCACGGCCCTGGTCTCACCGACTCCGTCAACGAGCCGCTGCCTGCACCGCATCGAGGGACAACGCGTCCTGCAACGCTTCGCTACGCCAAATCGAACTGGTCCGACCGACACGGTCACTGCTGCTGAGTTCGAGTCCTGTGACCGCACCGGAGTTGGGCACCGCTCGCACGCTTTGCGACGCACCGCCCGACTCGCACCGCTGTCCGGACTGATCGACGCCAGCTTCTGAATCCGGCTCCGTCGCCGCACCGCAACCTGCCAGCACCGCCTCGAAGCACCGTCTCACCCTGCAACGCACGGCCTTGGTCTCACCGACTCCGTCCTGACGACGTCAACGAGCCGCTGCCTGCACCGCATCGAGGGACAACGCGTCCGGCAACGCTTCCATCTTGCATCGCGATCGCGACGTACAGCCATCCGGCTCGTACGCCCGTGCCTGCCGCTTCAAGTAAAAGGTACTGAGACCGAGTCTGTCTACGCTGTGTTGGCCCGTCTCGACGCGGTCAGCTGGATTTGTTAGACTCTGTTTGTTCTCGACATCGCCGTAGCCGGAGGAGGCTACCGACTCGCCCAGAACCTTGAATTAAGCCTTTTTGATCAGAACTAAGCACTCTTGACAGTATTGTGGATTATTTTTGTCGTTTATGGTCTTGTGATAAATCTATATAAAGTATACCTATTTTTATAAATATATAACCTGTGTGGTGTCCATTTGTAGTGTTGTCACTTGATTACTGTATGTGTTCACAAATGCTTTACACACTGCCTCTGAACTAAGCCTGTCTGCTCGTGCCAAGCTACCAAGAGGGTGAGCAGGGGTTATTTCAGGAGTGTACCTACTTTCCCTGACTAGACTCAAGGGTCCCTATTTGGACAAATAGGGACCCAAATAGGGACCCTATTTGGGAATATCTGCCAACTAGAGACCCCCAAATCTAACATTGGTGGTCAGCGGTGAGGATTCTGGACTTGCATTTGTGACTCATTTACAGTGATTGGTGAACACTACTTAGTGAGTGCATACCAAAACGCAACCACATACTTTTATAGCATTTTTTCTGGGATTTCCTATTTTTGCAGCTGCCAAGTTTAATCACTATGGAGAAACCAGCATCAGTAGCCTCTGTTGAGTGTGATTGGGAAGAAGAGAGGCTAGAATGCTACACCCTCAAGCAGCTCAGGCAATTCTGCAAAAAGTTTAAAATGTCCATGACCGGGCTCTCCAGGAAGGAGGACCTCCAAAAGGCGCTGAGGGCCTGGGTCGAATCAAGGAGTGCCCCTGTGGAGGGGCAGAGAATGCAGAAGGGCAGCTGGAGGGGCTATTGGGTCTAGGGGCTGGAAGACCACCTTCCCCAGTAGGTAGCAGTGTTTCTGCCAGAGGACTGTCTCCAGAGGAGTTGGAGGACAGGAAAGAGAGTAGGATGCACAAAATGGAGCTGACCAAGCTCAAGCTGAATGGGCAGTTAGAATTCGAAATGCAAACTAGGAAATTAGCCCTAGAGGAAAAGAAAATGCAGTTTGAACATGAGAAAGTTTTGAGGGAGTTGGAATTGAAGGCCAAAAGCTTAGAGATTACTCCCTCTGGTGGCAGTGTACCGCCTGTGCCTGTTGAAGCTAGGGTGTATATTCCCAAAGATGTGGTGAAGGAGTTTTTTAAAAATGATGACATTGGACAGTGGTTCAAAGCCTATGAGGTAGCCATGTCTTCCCACTGGGTCCCTGAGAAGGATTGGGGAGCGGGGTTGTGGGGACGGTTCCTCAGTGAAGGGCAGGATACCTTGTTGGATTTGCCCTCTGAAGTCTATAATTCGTACAGCCACATGAAGGATGCCTTAATGACTAGGTATGGTTTGACCCCTGAGCTTTATAGGCAAAGGTTCAGGAACTGTAGTAAGATTGAAAGCAGTACCTGGGTTGAATATGTGACCTTCTTTTGCAGAGCCTTGGATGGTTGGGTAAAGGGTAGCAAAGCGACTGATTTTCAGGCGCTCTTTGATTTGATTTCATGGGAGCACTTGTCCAGTAATTGCTTTCCTGAGCTACGCCAGCACCTGATTGATAGTAAGCTGACTAACCCTAGGCAGCTTGCTGAGGAGGCGGACCGCTGGGTGAGTACCCAGGTCCACAAGGGTCACGTGGGAGACTCCACCAAGGGTGGGCAGTGTCCCCAGCAGAAGAGTGGGGGGGACAAGGGTAAACAGAGGGAGTTCCATAAAGGGCCCCAAAGTAGACCCCAAGGGAACCAAGGGAAACGTTCCCAGCCTCCCCTGAGAAGAAGCCAGTGGCCCTGACAGGCTCCCTGTTCACCAGGGACCACTGGTATGTTACAAGTGTGGCGCCCCTGGCCACAAGGCAAACAATCCTCGTTGCCCTTTGCATGGAAAACCAGCACCCACTGGTGCAGTCCCCGGCAGTTGGCTAGTGTAGCCCTGGGGGAGGAGTTGGGTGCCCAAGGTGGGGGATCCCACAGTGTTTTCCCTTGTCTCATTAGGAGACTCTGAGATGGTCCCTAGGACCCCGCTGCCTGAGAACACTAAGAAATACAGGCAGTGGGTGACCATCAATGGCCATAGGGTGGAGGCTCTGAGAGACACAGGAGCCAGTGTGACAGCTGTCAAGTGTCACCTGGTGTCTAAGGAGCAGGTTATCCCTGATGCATTCTATCCGGTTGTTGCCGCTGACAACACAGAGAGTCACTGCAAGGTGGCTCAGGTTCCCTTTGAATGGGGGGTCTCGGGTACTCTTCAAGTAGCTGTGAGGCCAGCCATGCCTGTTGACTGTTTGTTAGGGAACGATTTGGAGAGCTCACCTTGGGCTAAGGTGGAGCGGAGTGCGCATTTAGAAATGTTGGGCTTGCCTGATTGGGCATGTGTGACCACCCGGTCAATGGCAGCTAAAGGTGTTCAAGAGGACCTGGAGCCTGAGAGGGAGGCCCAGGTGACTGCCGGAGAGAGAGGAGGCAGGGGCGCGGGAAACCGGCCCCTGAAGTTCCCACGGTCCAGGAGGAGGCAGACCCTGAGGGGGATGCCCTGGAGCCTACAGGGGAACAGGTAGCTGAACTGGGGGACCTACCTGAGCTGACCCATTGGCAGCAAGAAGGAGGACCCTCCAGGGAAGAATTCTGCAAGGAGCAGAACGCATGCCCCTCTCTCGTGGGTCTGAGGCAACAGGCCACAGACCAGACAGCAGGTGATCAGTCTGGATCACATTGGATTTACTGGGAGAATGGTCTCCTGTATTCAGAGCCTAAGGTTGCTGAGCCTGGGTCAGCCCGTGTGCTGGTGGTACCCCAGCGCTTCAGAGCCTTCCTACTGGGGTTGGCTCATGATGTACCGTTAGCAGGACATCTGGGGCAGGACAAGACCTTTGACAGGCTTGTTACCCATTTCTATTGGCCCCAGATGCGCAGGAGTGCTGCCACTCACTGCAGGACATGTCAGACTTGCCAGGCAAGTGGAAAGAGTGGGAGGAAGCACAAGGCTCCTCTCCAGCCATTCCCTGTGGTCAGCACCCCCTTTGAATGGGTGGGTATTGACATTGTGGGGCCACTGGACCCCAAGACAGCCATGGGCAACAGGTTTATCCTGGTCTTGGTGGACCATGCCACCCGGTACCCTGAAGCCATCCCTCTGAGGACAGTGACGGCCCCCGTAGTTAGACGGGCACTAATGGGAATTTTCTCACATGTGGGATTCCCTCAAGAGGTGGTGTCTGAGAGAGGTACCAACTTCGTGTCCAAGTACATGAAGTCCCTGTGGCAGGAGTGCGGTGTAACTTACAAGTTCACCACTCCTTACCACCCTCAAGGAAATGGGCTGGTTGAGAGATTCAACCGGACCCTCAAGGGCATGATTATGGGTCTGGAAGAACCCATGAGGCGTAAATGGGACGTCCTCTTACCATGCCTGTTGTTTGCATACCGGGAGGTGCCACAGAAGTCTCTAGGGTTCAGTCCCTTTGAGCTCCTCTATGGACACCCGGTGCGAGGACCTCTGAGTTTGGTCAAGGAAGGCTGGGAGCAATCTCCCAGGAAACCTCCCCAGGATGTATACAGTTACATGCTGGCCTTCAGGAACCAGACTAGGCGATTCAGAGAACTTGCTGAGGCAAATCTGGAAGCCAGCCAGGAGGAGATGAAGCGGTGGTACGACCAGAATGCCACTCTGGTAGAGCTTCAGCCTGGTCAGAAAGTGTGGGTCATGGCCCCTGTGGAGCCTTGTGCGCTCCAGGACAGGTGGACCGGCCCTTTTACGGTGGTGGAGCGCAAGAGTCCAGTTACCTATTTGGTGGACTTGCAGTCTCCCAGGAACCCCTTGCGGGTCCTGCATGTGAACCGCCTGAAGCCCCACTTGGAGAGGTCCCAAGTGGGCATGCTCTTAGCTACAGATGATGGAATGGAGGAGGAGACCAAGCCTCTTCCTGACCTCCTGTCAGCCCGAGAGCAAGATGGATCAGTGGAGGGAGTAAACCTCTCTACCTCCCTGACACCTGAGCAGCAGGGTGACTGTCGCCAGCTGTTGGGACAGTTCCCTGACCTGTTCTCCCTGGTTCCCAGTGTCACTCATTGGTGCGTCCATGATGTGGACACTGGGGACAGTCTTCCTGTGAAGCACAAGTCTTACAGGGTGACTGACAGGGTCAGAGCCTGCATCAAGGAGGAGGTCTCCAAGATGTTTGCGCTAGGGGTGATTGAGTCCTCTAACAGCCCTTGGGCCAGCCCAGTGGTCTTGGTTCCAAAGGCTGCCGCGCCAGGTGCCACACCAGAACTCCGGTTCTGTGTGGACTACAGGGGACTCAATTCCGTCACCAGGACTGACGCCCACCCCATCCCCAGAGCTGATGAGCTCATAGATCGGTTAGGGGCTGCGCGGTACCTCAGCACGTTTGACTTAACGTCTGGGTACTGGCAGATCGCCTTGACTGATGGCGCAAAAGAGAGGTCAGCATTCTCCACACCAGATGGGCACTACCAGTTCTGGGTGATGCCCTTTGGGATGAAGAATGCCCCTGCCACCTTTCAGAGGTTGGTCAACCAGGTGTTGGTTGGACTGGAGGATTTCAGTGCCGCCTACCTGGATGACATCGCAGTGTTCAGTGCCAGTTGGGAAGAACATCTGCGCCACCTCTGGGAAGTGTTGATGGCACTGCGGAGGGCAGGCCTCACAATCAAGGCAAGTAAGTGCCAGATTGGGCAGGGTTCTGTGGTGTACTTGGGACACCAGGTTGGGAGCGGCCAGGTGGCGCCCCTCCAACCGAAAATTGATACCATTCTGGCTTGGGAGCCCCCAAGACCCAGACAGAGGTGAGAGCCTTCCTAGGACTCACCGGGTATTACCGGAGATTCGTCAAGGGGTATGGCAGCATTGTTGCCCCCTTGACAGAGCTGACTTCAAGAAGCAGCCCAGGAAAGTGATTTGGACTGACGCCTGTCAGAAAGCTTTTGACACCTTGAAGACTGCCATGTGCACGCCGCCTGTGCTCCAGGCACCCAACTTCTCCAATGAGTTCATTGTTCAGACGGACGCTTCCAGAGCATGGTGTAGGGGCTGTTCTATCACAGATCAATGAGGAGGGCCTAGACCAACCTGTAGCCTTCCTCAGTAGGAGGTTACTTCCCGGGAACAGAGATGGAGTGCTATTGAGCGGGAGGCATTTGCTGTGGTCTGGGCACTGAAGAAGCTGAGACCATACCTGTTTGGGACTCACTTCCGGGTTCAGACAGACCACAGGCCCCTCAGATGGTTGATGCAGATGAGGGGTGAGAATCCAAAGCTGTTGAGGTGGTCCATTTCCCTATAGGGGATGGACTTTATGGTGGAACACCGCCCTGGTACAGAACACGACAATGCTGATGGACTGTCCAGATTTTTCCGCCTTAGAGATGAGAACTCCCTAGGGGTAGGATAGTTCTCCCCACATTTCAGCTGGAGGGGATACGTGTTAGACCTGGCATCCTTGGCGTGGGTCTCCCTTCCATTTTTTCGTAATGCCTCCACTGTTGCCGATATGTTTTTGCTGGACAAGATGCTCATGGGCACTTTGCCGCTGCTAATCAGTGCCAAAGTGCAAGTGCTCCCTATCGTGAATTGATGTATGTATTAGTGACTCCATGATTGGATGATTGGTTTACTTGTCAGTCCCTAGTACCGTGCACTGAGTGTGCCCAGGGCTTGTAAATCCAATGCTGCTGGTGGGCTTGCAGCACGGGTTGTGCCACCCACAGAAGCAGCTTGTAAAGTGTGTCTCAGGCCTGCCATTGCAGAGCCTGTGTGCAGCCTAGGGCTGCCATGTCGACTTGGTGAGTGCACCCACTTACCAGCCCCTAAACCTTCCCTTTACTGCATGTTGGTCACCCCTAAAGTAGGCCCTAGGGCAGGGTGCATTGTAAGTATAAGGTAGGACATGCCCTGGTGTGTGTGGCATGTCCTAATAGTGAATTACAGCCATTTTCGTTTTTCACTATTGCAAGGCTACCTGCTCCCCATAGGCCAGAATGGTCAGACTGACTATTACACCTTATAGTCAGAACTGACCCAGGGAACATGGTAGAAAAACGAATTTAGTATGCCTGAACTCAGGATGATAAAATACATCTTTTAGTGAAGTTGGTTTTTACATTCTGTGTTTGAAAATACCACTTTTAGAAAGTGGGTATTTTCTTGCCTAACTATCCAAGCCTGCCTCTGCTAGGTTGTGTATTCCTTGTCTGGAGATTGAGTGACAGGGACTGGGGGTGGCTACAGGAGACAGGGTGAGTCAGCACAGGGCTGAATAGAAAGATCTGCATCCAGAGTGGAGGGAGGAGTTGCACCTGGGTCTGAATAGGGCTGTGCCTGCCTCCCACAATGCTGGCTCCACCTCCTGCCGGGCGGCTGAGCACTCTGCCCCACATTCTGAAAGGAAAGAAGGAGTCAGAAAAACAAAGTGCTCCAGGACTGACCAGAACTGGTTTTGGGCTAGGCAGAGGCCTCTCTGCCTTCAGAGAACAAAGAGAAACTGTGTATAAAAAGGGGACCCAGACCCATAGGAGATTAGATCACTTTTGGGAACAAGAAGAAACCTTTGCTGAGGAGCGGAACCAAGAAGAAACTGAGGAGAGACTATCCCTAAGCCTGAAGTGCTGCTTGGGGGATTGGCCTGCAGTGGTTTGCCTGACTGCCAAAGAAAGGAGAAAGGAACTTTTGCTTTGCTGTGACTTTCATCAACTTGTGAAGGATCTCCAAGGGCTTGGAAGAGAGCTTGCCCCCTGACCGAAGTCCCAGGACCATTGAACTTCACCCCCTTTGTGAATTGCTGCTGGAAACTCTGTTTCAGTGGCTACAGAGGTAGGGAGCTGTGACCGACTCTCACGACCGACTCGGTGTCCTGTAAGCACCGCATCGAAGCACCGTCTCGCCCTGCAACGCACGGCCCTGGTCTGACCGACTCCGTCAACAAGCCGCTGCCTGCACCGCATCGAGGGACAAAGCGTCCTGCAACGCTTCGCTACGCCAAATCGAACTGGTCCGACCGACACGGTCACTGCTGCTGAGTTCGAGTCCTGTGACCGCACCGGAGTTGGGCACCGCTCGCACGCTTTGCGACGCACCGCCCGACTCGCACCGCTGTCCGGACTGATCGACGCCAGCTCCTGAATCCGGCTCCGTCGCTGCACCGCAACCTGCCAGCACCGCCTCGAAGCACCGTCTCGCCCTGCAACGCACGGCCTTGGTCTCACCGACTCCGTCCTGACGACGTCAACGAGCCGCTGCCTGCACCGCATCGAGGGACAACGCGTCCGGCAACGCTTCCATCTTGCATCGCGATCGCGACGTACAGCCATCCGGCTCGCACGCCCGTGCCTGCCGCTTCAAGTAAAAGGTACTGAGACCGAGTCTGTCTACGCTGTGTTGGCCCGTCTCGACGCGGTCAGCTGGATTTGTTAGACTCTGTTTGTTCTCGACATCGCCGTAGCCGGAGGAGGCTACCGACTCGCCCAGAACCTTGAATTAAGCCTTTTTGATCAGAACTAAGCACTCTTGACAGTATTGTGGATTATTTTTGTCGTTTATGGTCTTGTGATAAATCTATATAAAGTATACCTATTTTTATAAATATATAACCTGTGTGGTGTCCATTTGTAGTGTTGTCACTTGATTACTGTATGTGTTCACAAATGCTTTACACACTGCCTCTGAACTAAGCGTGTCTGCTCGTGCCAAGCTACCAAGAGGGTGAGCAGGGGTTATTTTAGGAGTGTACCTACTTTCCCTGACTAGACTCAAGGGTCCCTATTTGGACAAAGGTACCTACCTCTGCCAACTAGAGACCCCCAAATCTAACAGATATGTTTTCCAAATCTAGATGAAGGCCAGTGGAAATGATGGTTTTTATGTCTGCACTGGATGTGGGGTTGGGAGGGTTATGGGTCCACCAGAGGTTCAACACCATAGCACCCTGGGAGGGCTTTTTCCGCAGCAAGAGAGATGTTGTGAGCCATTCCTCTCTTGCTAGGGTTAGGGGTCTTGGGGGTTCACAAGATTTAGTGGGTGGTGGGGGGACTCTTGGGCGGGGTGGAGGACATTCAGCAAAAAGTAGCAGAATCATAGTGGTGAATATGTTTTCGAGAATTTCTCATAAAGGGAGTGCTCAATTCAGAGCAGGTTGATTAGACAATGGGTCTTAAAAACAGAATTTCTTTGTGCAAAGTCATTGGAATGTCTAATAGTCAAAGGTATGGGGGTTTGATTAGATGGTTAACTTCCTTTTACCCACAAGTTTTATTCCTTCAGGAGACTCACCAAAGCTTTTTATTAATCAACATTATTCTAAGGTATATTTCACTTCGGCAGGGTTGGTAGTAAGGGGGGTAGTGGTCTATGTGGGTAACGGGGTGGATTCGAAAATTGCCAAAGTTCATAGGGATCGAAATGGTAGATTGATCTGGCTTACAGTTAGTGTCACTGACAACCCTCTCAATTTCGTAAGTTACTATGCTCCAATAGCTAACACTCCAAAACGCAATTACTCAGATTAACGGCATGGCTATGGGAGCAGTAGGCCCAATAATTCTAGGGGAAGATTTTAATTTTATCCAAGATTTAGTCTGGGACACATCAAATAAAACCAGAAAACAAATGAAGCCGATCACTAAAAAGATGTTGGATCTGATGAAGCAGGATCATGAATTGATTGATCCTTGGTGTAATGGTCATCTGAGAATCTCACAATATACTTGTTACTCTTGCTGTTTCCAGTCAGCTTCTCGGGTAGACAATTTCCTTATCTCCTGCTTTCGGCCAATTCATTTACAGTTGGTTGGTATTTAAGATCAATTGGAGGTCAGGAAAAGGGAAAGGTCCAGGTGACAGATGAATTGTATCCTCCTTACCAACCAGGAGAGGTTAACAAGTATGAAAATATATATTAAGGAGTTTTTAAGGTGAATAAAGACACAGCATTAATCTTTCCAGTTTGGGGAGCTTTTAAGGCAACAATGCGAGGCCAGATGGCGACATTTATGGCCTTACAAGCTAAAAATCGTGCGATACGCATCGCTGAACTCCAACTGGCTGTTTATACAGCTTTGCAGAAGAGGAATTGCTCTTTGGCATCACAATAGTCAAGGATACCCAGCTGGTAGAAGCCAAACATGAACTAAGGGCATATTTTATCATAGAGAAAATTACCAGTTCAAGGTCATTCCAACAGCGGGTGTATGAAGAAAGTCAGATGGTTGGTAAATATTTGGGTTGGTCAACTAGGGTTAAGCAAGAGGCCGTATCGGTCAACGAGCTCCAAAAACCAGGTACAGGGGTTTTGGTTTCTGATAGGGACGAGGTGCCAGATGTTTTTCTACAACACTACAATAATTTGTATTCAGGTAAATATGCGGTCTCTAATGAAAGTACAAATCAATACTTTCAGTCCATCAGGTTGCCACAACTAACAAATACCCAGGTAGAGGGGATGGGAGCAGAAAAATTAGTCCTAGAGATTCAGCAGGCTCTGGCCTCAATGCTTTGTGGAAAGGCTGTGGTAACGATGGCCATCCAACAGAGTTTTTTAAAGCATTTTTGACTGAGCTTGCACCCTTTTTTATGGAGCTTTTTAATTTTATAAAAGAAGGAGGTCAAGTCCTGCCATCTTTTAAGTAATCAACAATCATTAGTTTTGTAAAAAAGGGAAAAATCCAAGAGATGTCAACTTATACTGACCGATTAGTTTATTAAACACCGATTATAAACTTTTAACAATCAGACTGGGTTTGCGGCTGAGATACTTATGTCATCTAATACTGCCTTTCTAGTTCATGTTTTAGATTATTTTGACGTGAATCAGATGCCTGCACTTATAATGATGGTTGATGCTGAGAAAGCCTTTCACCTGGTAAACTGAGATACTTTTTTCTATGGTCTAACGAGGTTTGGTTTTCCTTCTCAATTTACTGTAATGCTCCAGAATCTTTATCAAGGGGCTCAGGCAAAGGTGCTTGTAAACTCTAATTTAGCAAGGATAGTGGAAATAAATTGGGGAACACGCCAGGGATCTCCTTTCTCTCCTGTTTCATTTACCCTTTTAAAGGAACCCTTGGCAGTCAGAATGAGGGAGAATATGGGGATAGAGGCACCTATAGTAGGTATGTCAAAGATAACATTGTTTGCAGACAATATCATTCTTTACCTCAGACCAGAAGAACAGAATATTAAAAAGATGTTGGGGGAGTTTGAGCAGTTTCAATCTATCAGAGGATATAAAATCAATCAAAATAAAACAGAAATGCTTTTATTCAATACCCCTTTCTGCATTCTCCCTCTTAATCTTAAGCAGCAGGCTGGCTCTACCAATCCAATCCGTTATCTGGGGATATGTGTAACCAATCGGTATTCAGAGCTTTAGCATTTAAATTACATGGTGGTGATGATTATTGGAATAATTGACACTTCTTCCTCTTATATTAATAGGGTGGGTTGCTCTCATAAAAATGTCTATTCTACCCTTGTTGATATTTCTCTTTTTGAATGTTCCGATAAAAATCAACTTGACTATTTTTTAAGGAATTAGAGGTACTTTGCCGACGTTTTGTTTGAAATAAGAAGGCCTTGAGTGTGAAACTCTCAGTGCTTCAATTAGACACAAGCCAGTGCGGGTTGGCATTGCCTCAGATACGAAGGTATTATGAAGCCTCTTTTATGGACATATTAGTATGATCTATAGAAGCTAAGGAGTCCATGGACTGTTTTTTCTTGGAAAAGATGGTACAGGAGGTGGGATTCCAGCTCTTGGTATTCATCAAGCTGGCCAAACTTCTAGAGTGATCTCTGAATGGTCAGCCAGGGAGTCTGACAAGCACTGGCTCCATATGGACAGGGCATTGGCAGGGAGATTATGTGCCCTCCTGTGGGATCCTAAAGTGAACCGACCGCTGAATACATACCTGAGCACTCCTACGAAGACTGCCCTTAAGGTGTGGGATGAGGTCAATAGGTCGTCTACATAGACTACCTTCCCCTCTCCATTCACACCAATTCATTACAATCCAGCATTCCCACCAACTCTGAAATCAGGCCCTTCAATGCGTGGAGGGAGGGGGTGTTCCCTCACTATCTCAGACCTATTTCACAATTGGGAGGTTCTCACTTTCTGGCACTGCCAGAGGGACTTTCATCTGACGGCACTGGAACATTATCATTACACTCAGCTTCGGCACTGGGTACTTAGCTCTGGAGTGAGAGACCCAACCACTCGGGATCTTACACCCATTGAGAGTTACGTGAAGGGGGGAGTGGCTCTAGGGGTAGTATTTCCTTTTTGTATTCCCTGCAGCTTACTGATCTCATCCTCCCCCGGCCGAGGCATGTGGCCTGCTGGGAGCGGACATTGGGTAATACAATCTCTGAGAAACTATGGGAGCGACTCTATAGAGATATATCTAAATTCAACCATTCAATGGGGATGCCGGAGGCTCACTATAGAAGTGCTATACGATTGGTACTTTACCCCACTAAACTGAGGAAAATATTCCACAATGCCTTAAATTAATGTTGGGGAGGGATGTGGTATGTTGAGGGACTTCAGGCACATCTGGTGTGATTGTCTGACAATCTGTCCTTTTTGGACGGAAATATTGGCACAGCCAGGATTTGCATGCTTGGGCCAGACTATTGGTGATAGATCAATACTTTGGTTATGCCTGGGGGCCTCAAAAGTAGTGGTGGCAGCAGCTTGGAAATGAAAAGAGGCACCCTCGCTAACTCAATGACATGCACATCTTTGGTAGGCCCTCATGATGAATTCTCTCTGATTCCTTCAAAAACTTTGAATACACCTGGGGTCCATTGGTGAAGTGCGCATGTCTGACACGTACACGAGCCCTCCACCTCTTCCAATTTTCAGATTCACACTTAGGTCTGACCTTGGGGGGAGGGCTAAAGCATCTCTCAGGCACGCTGCACTATACACACACTAATCTCTCTCAGGAATGCTAGGTGCTACTCTCGTATACTCTTGTTATTGGGCGGTAGGTTGGGTGGGAGGCGGGGGGGGGAGAAAGAAGTTTGTATGGTTATAAACACCAACAGTGCTGCTGACCACCAATGCACTCTATATGGGATGGTCCTTAGAGGAACGGCAACTGATCTATCCAATAATCTGAATGTATATTGATGTATGGATTGTAATACTGAGTATTGTGCTGTGGTGCATAACGGAAAATTCAATCAAGAATGTTTTGACAAAAAAAATAGCCATCATATAATTAAATTTGGTCAAAACGTAGTATTATTTTCAGTGTTATTGGAGAAAACAATGTTGTGTATATCATGCTTGGGAAGAAAAAGTGTGATCTTATCCTATGACATCTCAGAGATGCCATAGGTCAATACTGGAATTCCCTCATGCATATGATGTTACAGAGACCCTGCATGCAAGGGAATCAATGAGCCATAGAATACCTCATGGAAGCTGTGCCGCAGGTGTCGTGCCGCACATAGGCAGACGACAATAAAAACAATGATTCCCCAAGTGGAGCCTTCTAAAAGGAAGTTGCTGTTGAAGCCCTCCCCGTGCCCTGAAACAGAAAAAGGTAAGTAGGAACTCCTTAGATGCTGAGAAGTTGAGGAACAACCAGGAGGCAGGGTTCATCTACATTTGTGCACTGCAGCATGATTTGAAATCAGACTGTTAGTCATGCAGGGGATTGTTAATATTAATCTGATGCTCGAATAAAGCATAGTCTGCTTTTTCAAAGACCTTGCCCATGAACAGTAGGTAAATGATAGGCTAGTAGGATCTGGCTGTCTTCAGAACTTCTGCAAAGACGCCTTGAGAGACGGATGCATTGATGATGGTGAGTAGAGTCGACAGAGAGGCCCCAGAGACAGGTTAGTTCAAGGATTAGGATAAGGCATCATCTTCATAAGAAGTAGCTTTGAGGGAGTTGACTATGTTGGTAAGAACTGTAAGAGATGGAGCATTTATGGATGACCACTGCGGGAGTCTAGAGAAAATGGTAGACTTAAGATGCAAGAAAGGCTTGGTGTGGTCGATATACTGTCTGTATTGCTTCACTGAAGAAGGATGATGACATTTCACTTTTCTGTGGAGTGATGAATAGGTGTTTCCTGCAGGTGATTGATACAGTGTTTAATTGTTTTGAAAGTATTCTGCTTCTCTTGGTGGCTTTATTAATGGTATAGTACTTTGTTTTAACTGATGTGATGAACTGTCTGTGTGTTACTGGAGAGACCTCAGGGACATGAGATCGACATGAGTTCTATTTTTCTTCCACTTTCTTACCTGTCTCATTTATTTTCAGTAAGGTCTTTAAAGTTCTGGGGTGCTGAAGGTGTAGGCTTATTCTTTCATGATTTAATTAGGGCATGGATATTCACAGTTTTCCATAAAATTGTGCAGGTTGTTTAGATGGGTGTCAAAGTCAGCTGTGGAGTTGATGAAGAGAGAAATTAATACAAGTATTACTTTGTCTATGGAGAAATCTTTGATGGATCTGAAAGTTTGGTCTTCTCTTTTGGGTTGACCTTGGTCAATTGGTAGGACTCTGGGCAGGAAGACAGGGATAGGAAAGTGGTAGACTCAGTCCAGGGGTATAAGTAGTTTGCAATGGATTGTTAGTGATGCTGAGAATCAAACACACAAAAGGCAATGGGAGGAATACTTGAAATAAATCTAACCACAGGCAAGTACTCAGGGTAGCACTAAAACTCATCAGTATTTTTCCCATCATTCTACATCAGGTTAGATCTGGCCATATGCTGCTCCAACCAGTAGGATCAGTCCAGCTCGAACAGATATGCTATGTTCTCTCTGAACCAAAACACAAGCAATCCAAGACCGATTTCAGTCCCATTAGGCCTTTTCATTCAGGTGTAGCTTGGCTCTAGTGACACAGTAAGCTTAGTACTTCAGTACATCAAATGCATAAAAGGTGATGGGGGAAATGCATGCAATATGTCTAACCACTGGCAACTGCTTGAGGTAGCATTCAAACTCATCATATTTTTCCCACTTCAGATTAGACCCAGCCATATGCAAATCAGCTGTGGTCTTGCTCCAATAGTAGCAGTCCAGTCCGAACTGCAATTCCACGACTGGTGTCAGCCTGATTGAGCCTATGCAGCTGGGTTAGGCTTGGTTCCAGTGGCACAGTGAGCTAGGAACCCACGTCTGGGCATACCCTTGGACACTTAGGTGATGCTGAGAAGACAAGGTCAAGGATGTGGCCTTTAGAGTGTGATGGTTGTATGTGTTCTACAACATATTCAATGTATCGATGAAGTTGAAGAGGAGTAATTCTTTTGTGCTGACATGGAGATTGATCACGCAATAGGGTTGTAGCAAATAGGTTCCACCTATTTAGTCCCGTAGGAACTTTTGTCTTTGACTACCTGTTTTATGGACTTTTACTGAGTAAATCTCACTACCTGATTCTAAATCACAATATATTCACAGTAATTGGACTGAGCTTGTTAACCACCAGTGTCTGCCTTTTAAGATAAGGCAGCTGCTGTGCAGCTAGGCTAAGAAACACTATACTGGTAAGATGTGAACATATGCTCACAGGTGTGTACATGTTTGTGGTCTGGGTATGTGAGGCTACCATTGTGCGCAGCCTGGAATCGACACAGAGAAAGTCTGTTGCAGAAGGGATTCTTCAAGCACTGGTACTAACCTGGAGTTGGCCTTATCTAATAAGTGGACTTCCATAGCGTAAGTCAGTGGGATGTACCGGACAACCAGTGGTGTTTTCACTATGTTATACCCATAGGCAAAATCTGCCCTGAAATAAGTTCTGCTCCACATAAAGATTACAGAGTCCAGCAAAGTACCAAACTGGGGTAAAACATGTACAGAGAGTTTGAACTTGTCCCCAATAACCAACATCCACATATTATGGGACTTTGTCATATTTCTCTGGCTCAGCCCATAATCACATTCCAGGACTTTGTTACACTGCTGGGCCAAGTTGATTTTACTGCTCCCCAGCAGAGGAAACAAAGGCCTCACAACACAAAAGGAGCAATCAACATTGATAGACTCAGTTCCTGTGAAAGGAAAGTTTGGGAAAATATTCTGCATCTGATAATTAGCTTGCCACACCTCAGCCCCACTAGAACAAAGGAGGAAGCCCAGACATCTGGAATCAACACAGGAGGGTCTCACCTTTGAGGTTTTAGTGGAAAGGCATCTGGCAGCTGTGTCAGCCATGGGCAGAGCTCAGGCCCTCAGATGAGCTCTTTTCGTAGAAACATTGAAGGTGCCATTTTGGATTGTCCAGAAAGGCTGCACAGGAGAGTTGGGACAAGGGTGAAAGGTTATGTGGCATTATAGATTGGTTCATGCCTGGGGTTCCTGGCCCCTAAACCCTTCCACCCCCTTTTAAAAACTCCTGCGCAAGGGAGAGATCGTTGAGAAGGCCCTGGACCTGGTGACAATGGCAGAAGAATGCACAGTTGGAAGGAGAAGCCACCTAAGGCTGTGCAAGGATGGACTTTGGGGCTTTGACTCCAGCTAACCTCAAGGACTAGGGCGTGTCTCTCTGGGGCTAGCAGTGCTTGCCCTCTCATGCCCCCTGAGGAACAGCTGGGGGAATGACCTGCTGGGGAACTCTGGAAGGCTCCCCTAAGACCTCTGTGGACTGGCCCTTGACTCTGCTGCCACCCTGGTGCCTACAAGATGCCAGGAGGATCTTAAGACTGGGGAGGGCCGCAGGGAGTGTGTATTGCTTGCTGGTTGTGGAGGTGGTGCACTAGATGCCCCCATCAGTAGAAAAGCACCAGGAGCCAAGCAGGTCTGGAGCAGTGAGCCTTTAAAAACAAATATCCCCACCAAAGTGCTTTTAGAGGCCAGGACGCATAAAGGAAAAGTTCTTGGTGGATAGAGATGGTCACCAAGAGCAGATCTAAGAGCAAAATGAGCCCGAGTTTGTTGAAACCAGCCCAATGGGGTCAGAGATATGATTGTTTAAAGCTCTTTCCCTGAAGAAAACAAAAACAACAAAGCGCTCCATGGCATTTCCTTTGAAATACTCCAGGGGTGGTCCAAGGCCCGGAAAAGGAGGCAGCCACCTTCAAAACGTTAGTATCCCCCTTCTCAGAGAGGTAACGTGCATGGGACCCTTCTCCACCAGGGGCTACCATCTCCCCAAGGCCGGTATGTTGAGAACGAATCAAGGGACATGATCCCTGGGACCCAGCAGGAGGAGGGCCTGTGGGTCCTCACCCACCTCTTTGTCTAGGGGAGGTGGGTAGACCTCTCTATAAAACCTCCTGCTCACACTCTAAGGATGCCAGCTCCTGTCAAGAGTGGGGAGCCGACTGGGGCTGTGGGCCTTAGCGAATCCCCTTTAGACCTCACTGACTAAACTGGGAAGTCTGAGTAGGACCAGACCACCCATGATATACAAATAAAAATATGGCACAAAGTTACCTTTCCTCCAGGGCAGCTACTCCTTATATATTCAATCCTCTGACATGGAACACCTTTTATTGCCCCATTAGTGGGCCAATTTACATATTAGTTGGTTTTTGTGGTGCCCCAAGCAGTGGCATGGGCACCACCAAATTTTGGTTCAGGTGTTGAGGGGGTCTGCAAGAGTGCACCCATTCCCACTTAGAACATTAATGGGAAGTTAACCCTAAGTCTCCTGTGCCCAGGAGACGTTTATCTTAGTTTTAAGTGCTCTCAAAACTGGAGCTTTTGCTCAGGGTCCTGGGACTGCAGTGGCAGTCTAATAGTAGCACAAATAATGAGGACTATGTTTTTGAATTGAAATGCTTTATTTAAAATGTTAATGTTGATAATATAACATTTACAATTATAATGAATGCTTTCCACTATTGGTACTGAGCTATTGATGTTTAGGGTGGTGAAAATTTGAGTTAATACATGTGGTTGCGTTTACTAATGTAGTGAAACCATGAGAAAGTCAGTAAGCCTGCCTTATTTAAAATGACACCTCATTGCATTGTGATGTTGTATCTCATATAGGTGGGTGGTATTATGATTATGACCCACTAGGGCTGTAATGTAATATGAAGGTGTCACCAAAGGTATTCCTATGTATATATGTGTCATTTAATGCAGATTATTTAATAGTGTGTGTAATAAAACAATAATGAAGTTGCGCTCCAGCGAATTGGAATTTCTAGCCCACACCACTAAGTCCATGGATTGCTCTGATTCGCTACTTTGAGAGAGTCAACTGCTACAATAGGGAACTTGGCAGCCAGTAAAAATACAATTGCTGGCTTATTACTTGTGAAGGACCCACATCATTTATAACTAATAACCCAATTTCTTACAAGGATGCTGGGGGTATTTCAGTTGAATGAGGTGGTGAAGAGATCTAGGAATTCCTTAATAAAGCCCTGGTTTTACCCAGGATGCCTGTAGGTGAGATAGAAGGTGGTGGTCAGAGATGCAGAGAATGACAAATGGCATATTAGCAGCCCCATAGAGTTGTTCATGTTTTGGATACTCATGCTTGGAGCCAGGATCACCACTACCTGCAGTGAGCCATTCCACCGTGCACAAAGACTATGTCTGAATTGCAGCCAGTAAATGAAATTTGAAAATGGAAGCTGTTTACTGGACTCATGACAGTGGAAGAAAATCTACTGTCTGGAAAATCATTATAAAGGTGGGCCCCAGACCATCTGCTTTGCATTTCCAAGCTCTTTTTGACCAGGGAAGGCAGACTCTGCAGAGCACTCAAAGAGCTGCTGTAGTCCTGGGTTAGTGTCTAAATAATGGCAAGTCTTGTAAAGGTGGGGAAATCTGAGCAACTTCTAGGGAGATGTAGGTCTGCTTAGCACCCAGAAGCCTACCTGTCTGCTAGGAGAGGGAAGGGGTGTGCCTGAGATTGGAGGAAGATCAACTATTAAGAAGGAGAATTTCAGCCATGTTTCCAGAGTGTGGAGCATACAAGAGAGCTCACTTATAACCAGAAGTGTAACTGGCTCCACTCTGAACAGTGAGGGGTCACCTGGACTTTCTGCATGGTTAATGTAGCGAATGCTGTTTCCCTATGGAGAAAGCCCTTTCTCTATACCTCCATCAAATGTGGAGGTAATCTGTTCCCCTTCTGATCCCTGGCTGGAATGCAAGCATTTTGAGGGTGGGAAGAGTTCAGATTGGAGTTTGATAAAGCCCAAAAACATGCACGTTTGTGGACTTTTTGGGATGGAAAAGTCCCTTGCATGGTAATGGATGTATTCTCCTGCCCTGAGATCCTCAGTTATGGTGATATCTGGATCCTTGGTAACAATGTTTGGTCATGGGAGAATACAGATCATCCATGTGCAGCATGACCTATGCCTGTCTCATTGAATGTAGTCTTGCTAAGACCAGGAGGGCCGCCCAAAGCGCTGCCTCCAAATGGTGCTTTCACCAGGAGTTAAGTAGCATGAACCCAATGATGGCAGCATACTGTGTTTTAATTTTTAGTGATCAGTAGGGTATTTTCTATCTGTGTCATTTGAGTGTTAACTCCTGGTCCATTCTCCTAATGTTACACTGCTGTGTGCTTAACTGACACTTTGTCTGCATTGGGTTGTTTACATGCATAGATGTCTCTGGGTTCCACTTTGGGAGATGCAGGGCTTGCTGGAGGAACATGTGGAGGTAGAGGATTCCCCCAGGCAGATGAGTGGATTGCTTCATTCCTGAGAGCTTGGTGGGACATACACTGGTGAAAGGAAGAGCTAGGCTCTTCATGTATTTCAAAAGGGCTCTTTGATTCTAAGATAGGCCACTGGTCAAAGGGACCTGGATAAATCTCGGGAAGAAGATGGGCCAAAAAAGAATCACAAACAGTAGGGCTGAGGGCCTTTGTTAAACTTTGATTCACATATCACTGAGGCTGACATCCAGGTGTGAACCCCGAGTTGCTTCCATGGCCTGTTTTTGAGATTTCAGATTTGGAGACGCTCTTGCTGTGCCAGACTGCTTTCTGGAGGAAGGCATAGGCACTTCAAAGTGGGCAACCCCCAGAACACAAACCTCAAAGACATAAGCACTAAATCACATTTGAGTCTGAAAATGGATTAAAGAAAGTGGAGTTTGAGACTCCCAAATTGTCAAACTGAAGTGGTATATCAGTGTGGAGAAGCTCATCATGAGTTCTGCCTCTTTGGATCATGAATGGGGACTAAGGATCTGCTAGTTTCCCTGCTGGGTGAGGAGACATCACCCAGGAAATTCAAGACCAATAGCCCTGGAGCTGCTATGTCATCATCGGAACATCAGGCGTACCCCAAGTCTGCCATCAGAACTCAAGGGTACTTATCGCAACAACAAAGGAGCGCCGCAGATGCCCAGAGACTGCTGCTTCTTGCCGGCACCTACCACCGTTGACCTTGACCCTAGACTGCTGAACACTTCCGGGCTCTCTATCTTGTCTCCATTGGGAGCACGTAAGACCTAACCTTAAATGTCAGAGACAATGGATGGGGCAACCACCCTGACTGTAGTGCTGAGGGAGGTGGGACATATAGATTAAACTAGATTTGTGGAACTTCCAAGACTTGTATTCTATGGCAGTGCCTAGCTTGGATGTTGCCTCAGGAATAACCCAGTTCGTAGTTAGATGAGCAGGATGCTGGGGCCCGCGATGACCGTGCTAGAATACAGACCTTACGGTGAGTATGCTATTATTTCACGTGTACTTTATTTGGCTTTGTGTGTGTATATATGCTACTTTTTATAAAAGCAAGTATTTGGCTATACATTCAATTATTGCGCATGCTGAATGTACGTTGATTTGTGAACCTGTGTTCTCTCTAAACCTACATCCTCGCGGAGAAGCCTTGGACAGCTCAACTCGCACTACCACTGAGACTCAAGTGCAGAAGGGGAACTTGGCCCAGTTGCTCAGAGCCCATAGTAGGCTGGGCCTCAGGACACCAGGAGTAAATGGACTCAACCACCACGGTTGCACCCAGTAGTTCCTACTAGCCCCCAGCCCTCTGAAAGGGATTCTGACAGGCATTCACAAACTTACACTATAATCCATTATTTGTTCTGACTGCTTACCACACTTTGGGATTTACTACTGGAATTTCTCTGTACTCGTTGTCATGAAATCCACAATAGTAAATCTGTTTACATGTGCCAGGATTTGGTTGTGAGTTCCTGAAAGGCGTAAGTAGGTGTTTTCAGTTATAAACATATATTTAAGTATGAAAATAACTTTGTACATTGGGCCCAAGATAATCTATACAATGTTTAAAAGCACCTCTTCAGATCTAGTGAATTATTAGTAGGAAACGACAGGTCCATTTGTGCATTGTATTATCTCTCATTCAAGGGAAGAGACAATAAACAAATCTCATCCAGCATATTTACAAGATACGCATCCCTAATTGGTAGTTGATTAGTTAAGTCCTCTTCTTGTTCATTGGGCCTTCTTGAGGATGAAAAGGGATCACATTTTGACTTTAATCAGTTGTAGAGACATTACTTGCCATTGTTTTATCCCTTCTGGCAACTCATGTTTTGAAGACTTCCAATATAGGGGAAAACATGGGCATTTCAGACACTTAGGGCCAGATTTACTAAATTATCATGCAATACAGTGCAGCAGCCAAAAGCAAGCCTAAGGGCAAAGCAGTGGTTCACAAAAGTGATGCTAACCAGCACAAAATGTTTTTACCAATTTGCTTACCAGTGCAAAACTTGTTTTGCGTTGGAAAGTACCCTACAAGTAACGCAAGCAGCACAAAGCATTGCTTTGCGTTACTTAGCGCCAAGAGGGCGTTACATGGGTGGCACATGGTCATTCCCATGCAACCACTCATGCTGTTTGATGCAAAACCCTATCTACAAACAATTGTAGACAGGGTGTAGCACCAAAAGTTTGCGCCATCTGAAAGGAGGCTTTAAGAGAAGAAATGTTTTCATTTCTCTTTTCTTTTCCTACTTTGCATGCATGCTGCACTGTGCAGCACACATACAAAGTGGGAAAAGTGTTTGAACTTGTATAGGGATAGTATTGTGTACAGGAAGGGTCTCCTTCCTGTACAAAACCTATTCTAGACTAAGGCACGCACATTAACGCTATGGCGCTAAGGTTTGTGCCTGGCACACAGCAGCTGAAATCAGCACCGGCGCAAGGGATAGAGGAGGAAAGAGCCATATTTCTGTAGATATGGCGTTCTTCTACTCCCTCCCTATCACGCAACAACGCGGAGCATTTTTGGCTGTTGCGTTGTGCAACTGCTTTGAAAATCTGCCCCCCATTTGTCGTGCTGATGTGCTAGGTGGAGCTCACTCATTTTTATAAACTAATGTAGTTGTTCCCCGTATTTTAGAGGTCTTTGTATTCGGAATACAGGATTAATTTTAAGGCACTTATTTTTGCTACATGTAGGGCTATAAAGGGGATTTTTGGGGTAGAATCTTGTCTTTCTTTTGTCTTATTCCTGCATCATTTGTTTTGAATCTGAAGCCTTTCCAAACAGAGGTTCAGCTTCATCAGTGTACAGAGACGGGTGAGCAGCAGCGTGCGCCTGAGGTCTGCTACTAGCCCACGGTGTCCACAGCGTGTTTACATTGCCTCTCCCACTGGTTACTGGTGAATGACAAGTGCAGCTTGAGTTGCCTCTTGTCCTACTAAAAACTGTCTAATGCTGCAGCAGGAGCTACTGAAGAGGCGAAGAAGGACATCTGAGTCTCCTCACCTCGGGTCAAACTATTTGGAAAACAGGTCTTTACTATCAGTCAGTGCCATTATTGTACATTGTGATTGGCTTGAGAGACTTTGACACTGCCAGCATAAATAAACTGAAATACCACATCCATCTGGCAACGATGGTGCCTTTTCGAACATATATTTTGGCTGAGATGAGATGGAATTCTGCAACAGGCTTGCTCTATGAAACTTGAGAAATGTGTCATATAAAGCCGCATTGACAAACGCTTTTTCAGTATCATATCCGCAATAATTCACTATTATATATCCTCTTCCATTAAACTGCCAGAGAATTCTGATCAAATACACGATCTGGAACAAATCACCCGTACTCAATAACCTTATCCCCATTTCTGCCACTCCCCAAGAGGGCTGTCCAGTATTTGGACAGACTTTGTCTACATGATTTAAAATGAATGATGTAATCAGACATATCAATCGCCAATCCATGGATGATGTCTTTGCGCAATTAATATTTTTTATTCCGTTAGGCGTCTTGGAGCAGCACCAAGTCTTATCATAAGTACATAAGACTTTTTGCTTGTCTCTTCCAGGAAATAGCAGGACAAGAATGTTTGCTTTAAGCGGCCTCCTCCCATCTAAACACTGCTGTGATAACGAACCGAAGGGCCCGGTTCTGGAAAGGGCTTCACCACTGCATTTAAATAGCAAAAATATTTTCCAAACAGGTTCTAGTGTTTACCCCATGAAAGACGCTAAAGCAGAGATTGGATTAAATGTTACGCTGGAATACTTATTGCAGATCAACCTTATTTGCAAGAATAATACACCTTAATATCGGCATGTTGTGTTTCGCAGCTCTAGGAGACACAGCTTTGGCAGGCTTGGCTTTTTTCAGCAACAATTAGAACTAAGCGCCTAGAATGTTTACTCTAAAGTTAGAAAATATCCTGGACGTTTAAGCTTTCAGTTAAAACGACTTATAGACCCTTTATTATGGCAAATCCACATTTTTCCCTTTTTCTAGGCATTTTATATTTAACATGTTTCTTTTTTCAGTTCTCCAGAACTGTGACACAGATGCAAACCCTTCGGTCGCCCCAGCCACTCTGACAAATATTTTCCTTGCGCAGCAAACTGAAACCCTTGACTCAGTCTCACCCAGCAGACATTATTCACCCTGACACAACACATCTGTATTTCAGATTTCATTTATGGTAGTCTGTGTCAAAGTGTCTAAGTAGACAACCATAACATACCAGGAATAAATTATTGTACAGGGAGGAATGAAATAACATCCCTCTTGAGAGATCAAAGGAGGTGATTTAGTTTGTTTTCTAAACCGAAGTCTCATATATTTCTTTTATAAAGTTTAAGGATGTAACTGAAAATAGTAGATATATCTCAACGCACCCTAATTTGAAGGGTTTTCCTTTCCCTGCACTCGTCTCCACCACCTCAACAAGCAAAATGCCTCCGATAGACTTGAGCTCAGTATCACTCGCTCACCCACCAAAAATGTACATTCTGCTTTATTGATTTCAGCAGTCTCACGCTCCAAAAACCACTCGATTTCATCCTCCTTCGATATACAAAACGTTTAGAGTTGCGGCAAAGTTGAAAAAATTCATAGTAGTAGAAGACAAAACAAATGCGAACCGACAAAAAATCTTTTTTACTAAAAGGAAAGACAACGAACTATTTTTCAGACATAAAGCTTCCAGGATGAAAACCATGACAGAGAAAGATTTATCCAGCAGACAGAATTAAAGAAGATGGTATGGTACAGTGAATTGCTTGTTAATCTTCTAAAATATGCAACGTTTAAAAAAAAAAAAAACTTTCCACAAGAGCACTTTAAGTTTTACTCCTAATGAGTGGTTAGCATTCACAAAACAATTGCATACTGTGAGACAGCTATAAACGTTAATTGGAGATGGAGTTTCTATTACTCAACAAAAAATAACACATGCATAACTCCTAGAATGAAAATGGCCTTGAGCATACATTTAACTCAAATGTTTTCTGAGTAATAATGTCACAGTTCAATACCAGGTCCAGTTAGATATCAATAATTTAAATCTGAGCTCAACCTTTGCTAGCTTTAGCACAGAACAAACAGGCTTCACTTCATCCATCATCACAGAACACCAGTATGTAAGAAATGAGGATATTAGGTGATGGAGTGGGCGAGTTCTCACCTCAAGCAATAACCACTACTCTTGTCAGGGTGAATCCTAAAGTCACTAATTAAGCAGAGCTCAGCTCCCTGGTAGCTATGGCACAGAGCATACAGACTTAACTTAGAGGCAATGAATGTGTAAAATATTAATGCAGTACCAAGACAATACTAAAGTCAAAACACAACACAAGAAAAATGCCAATTTATAAAAATAGAGTAGATTTTATTAAATAAAATGACACCAAAATGAGAAAAAGCCAATAAGGGAAGGAGGAGTTATGGATTTTGAAATTTTAAATGCGAAAACAGTGCTAAAAAGTATTAAGCGCCAACCGCAGCCATCACGTCGCGCTTGACTGGTACCTAGGTGAAAGTTAAGACTGACCACGATGGAGTGCAGGTCAAATTCAGAAACCAGGTTCGACCCCGCAGGACAGACTTAGGGGCCGATTCCGATTCAGGCCAGAAAACGTACCGAGCGACTCAGTACGGGAATGTAGTCCGACCGACACGTACCAGCGCTGTCCGATCCACGTAGCACGATGCTATGCATGTGAATTACGACCGACTCGTACGGAACACAAGCCGAACGACCGAACCGCACGGAAAGCAGCCATCTGGCCGAAAAAGCTATGCGATTCGAACCGACCGACACGCACCAGGAATGAACCTGACACATATGTACCCGTGAACTCCGACCCGCGCAGTACGATGCAATGCGTGTAAAACCAGACCGAGTCGCACGGAGCTCAAGCCGTACGACCGACACGCATAGAAAACAGGGAGCCGAAGCAGCCCAATACTCCGCGACCGACGCGTACGCCGCACATGAAACCCAGCAGAAAGACAACGTGAAAGACTCGGAGAAGCTCGCACGAGACAACTGCAGCGTCCGACTCGGTCAGAAGAACATCTCCTACATGCCCAAAAAATACAAAGGAAAAAATACAAAATAAAGGGCCAAACAAGCAATGACAAAGTCAATAAATAGTGGGGGAAAAAAACATGGAACAAAGACACACCCACAACTCCACCCATATAAAGGCCACAAATCCCTACCATGATCCTTTGCAAATTCAACTGACCTGCCAGCACAGAACACCATCAGACAGCAACCACAGACACACTCACAACTCATCCATCACACAAGCCACACACCATTAGCACTTCCCTAATAGCACCCTCACATACACCCAGCAAAACTGACACTCACCCACCCTCACTTGCACACTCACACACACATCAATCCCCACCACCACCCATCACCATGCCCCCAAAGAAGAATCCAAAGTTCCTAGACAGTGAATTGGAAGTCCTGGTAGATGAAATCCTAAGAGTAGAGCCACAGTTGTTTGGTACATTGGTCCAACAGACCCCCATGTCGCAGAAAACCAAGATGTGGGAGAGGATCGTCGACAGGGTGAACGCACAATCACCATGTTTGCGCACAAAGGAAGACATCCAGAACAGGTGGTATGATGTGCGCCGGAGAGTCAAGGACCTACTCAAGAAGGAATACGCCTTGAGTCATCGCACCAGCAGTGGCCCTCCTGCCAAACCAGTATACCTCAGGTCCTGGGAGGAGAAGGTGCGGGCCATCCTACCACCAGAGAGCGAACATGGACTATCAGACATCCCAGAGCCTGGTGAGAACACAACCAATATACCCAATATTGTGTGACAATACACACACATCACTGTCAAGGGGATAGTGAAACCATGCACCGTTAGCAAAGCCACAGTAACCAAAACATAATCATCCCAAGATGTGTATGCTAGTCAGACAAACACAATACCTGCCATCTCATAGTGATATGTAACTGTGTCATGACATGTACAAACCTAACAACAAATAGAGCAAGGCAGTGGCACAAATCTAACCAACAAACACTGTCAGACATTTTGCCACCACTAGAACACCACCTCACAGGGAAGCTGACTGAAAGGAAGGAATTGTGTGTATGCTGGTGAAGTGAGTGTAGCCAATAGCATGATGGGAGTTGTAGTCACAGATATTGGTCACCCTCACAATTGGCCCATCAACACCACTCTGAACCATGCTCACATCACAGGGAGTGGAAAAGAACTGACAAGATGGCTGACACTGGGTACTGCTGTGGTGAGAACAAGCCCCTGCTGGGTGTTGTGCTCAAAACAACAGCAGGACACCACTGCCTGACATCCTGAAAGCCAACTTGCACTCCCTGCAATGGAAGCACGTTCCATGGTGGGATATCTGGCTGGGTGGGAAGGAGGACTGACAGCTATGACCATAGTTACCAGCAGCTTTTCTCACACACTCCCTTAACACAAACTCCACACAACTCACCTGGGAGAATGCATTGCCTCACACTCTAATTAAATATCCCACAAAGAACTACCACACTGGGTTATGCTGTGTGAAGCACAGGGACACTTTTGGGACTTGTAGCCAAACAAACGCCAGGACAACACTGTCAGCCATCCTGTCAGCACAGGCACACTACCCCACAGGGAAGCAGAGTCAAAAGGAAGGAAGTATGGGCATGCTGGGAAGGGGGTGTAGGCAATAGCATGATGGGAGTGGTAGTCACAGCTCAACATCCCCCACCCGCATGGCCCGGCAAGCTCACACTGAAGCATGCACACCTCACAGGGAGTGAAAAGCCACTTCCAAGATGTCTGACAATGGTGCTCTGTTGTGGGGAGCACAAGGCCCTGCTGTGAACTGTGCACCAACAAACAACAGGACCACACTGTCAGCCATCTTGCCATTGCTGTCACACTCACACACAGTGAAGTCCACTCAAAAGGAAGGAAGTATGGGCATGCTGGGAAGGGGGTGTAGGCAATAGCATGATGGGAGTGGTAGTCACAGCTCAACATCCCCCACCTGCATGGCCCGGCAAGCTCACACTGAAGCATGCACACCTCACAGGGAGTGAAAAGCCACTTCAAAGATGTCTGACAATGGTGCTCTGTTGTGGGGAGCACAAGGCCCTGCTGGGAACTGTGCACCAACCAACAGCAGGACACCACTGACTGACATCCTGACAACCAACTTGCACTCCCTGCAATGGAAGCACGTTTCATGGTGGGATGTCTGGCCTGGGGGGAGGAGGAGTGCGAGCTCCGACTACAGCTACCATCAGGTCCTTACACACACACCACTTCCACTAACTCCAAACAACACACCTAGGACCGTGCTCCACAAGAGAGTGAGTGAAAAGCCACTTCCAAGATGTCTGACACTGGCCTCAGCTGTGGGGAGCACAAGGCCCTGCTGTGAACTGTGCACCAACAAACAACAGGACCACACTGTCAGCCATCTTGCCATTGCTGTTACACTCACACACAGTGAAGTCCACTCAAAAGGAAGGAAGTATGGGCATGCTGGGAAGGGGGTGTAGGCAATAGCATGATGGGAGTGGTAGTCACAGCTCAACATCCCCCACCCGCATGGCCCGGCAAGCTCACACTGAAGCATGCACACCTCACAGGGAGTGAAAAGCCACTTCAAAGATGTCTGGCAATGGTGCTCTGTTGTGGGGAGCACAAGGCCCTGCTGGGAACTGTGCACCAACAAACAACAGGACCACACTGTCAGCCATCTTGCCATTGCTGTCACACTCACACACAGTGAAGTCCACTCAAAAGGAAGGAAGTATGGGCATGCTGGGAAGGGGAGTGCTAGGCAACTAGCATGATGGGAGTGGTAGTCACAGCTCAACATCCCCACCCGCATGGCCCGGCAAGCTCACACTGAAGCATGCACACCTCACAGGGAGTGAAAAGCCACTTCCAAGATTTCTGACAATGGTGCTCTGTTGTGGGGAGCACAAAGCCCTGCTGGGAACTGTGCACCACCCAACAGCAGGACACCACTGACTGACATCCTGACAACCAACTTGCACTCCCTGCAATGGAAGCACGTTTCATGGTGGGATGTCTGGCCTGGGGGGAGGAGGAGTGCCAGCTCCGACTGCAGCTACCAGCAGGCCCTTACACACACACCACTTCCACTAACTCCAAACAACACACCTGGGACCGTGCTCCACAAGAGAGTAAGTGAAGAGCCACTTCCAAGATGTCTGACACTGGCCTCAGCTGTGGGGAGCACAAGGCCCTGCTGTGAACTGTGCGCCAACAAACAACAGGACCACACTGTCAGCCATCTTGCCATTGCTGTCACACTCACACACAGTGAAGTCCACTCAAAAGGAAGGAAGTTTGGGCATGCTGGGAAGGGGGGTGCAGGCAATAGCATGATGGGAGTGGTAGTCACAGCTCAACATCCCCCACCCGCATGGCCCGGCAAGCTCACACTGAAGCATGCACACCTCACAGGGAGTGAAAAGCCACTTCAAAGATGTCTGACAATGGTGCTCTGTTGTGGGGAGCACAAGGCCCTGCTGGGAACTGTGCACCAACCAACAACAGGACACCACTGACTGACATCCTGAGAGTTAACCTGCACCCACTGCAAGGGTGGCATGCTTCATGGTGGGATAACTGGGCTGGGGGGAGAAGGAGGTCCGGATGTCAACCAAATACCACCAATGCTGGCCATACACACACCTACTCTCCAAAAACACATTGCACATGTGGGACCAGTCACTCCCAAAGTAAAAGCCCTGGCAAGATGGCTGACACATGGGCATGAGAAATGATGTGCCTGCAATTCACACCCATGAACTGGCCAACCGAAACACGTACACACTCACAGCCATTGCAACTCTATGTTTACACACACTGTCAGGGGATGCAGTGTCCATGGGTGCCCCCTGGCCTGGCTGTAAAGGTGTGACTTGCAGATGACAACTGTGGAGAATCAGACAAACTACATAGCACAAAACATACAGGAAGTCACAGAGACATCATTGACAGGGGACACCTGACAGTGAATGCAATGGACACACCAATATACCGGACACTGTACCATGGTGTCAGTCACACAAGTTGCGGTTGTGAGCTGCATTCCACTCCCACATCATTCGGCAACATATGCATCCTTCACACAACACACCACTCACTGTCATAGACACTGTAGACACAAGCACCAAGCTGGACTGCATTTGAGGAGACATGCTACTCGCAGCAGCAGAACTGCAACACACACCACTGGCCATCACTGTCATGACAATGGAAAAGCCAGTGAGCTGCTGTGCCCAATCCTTATCACCATGGAGGACATTGACAAGATTAATCACGTTTGCACATACAAAACACAGCAACAACATCATTAGCTACGTTAACAACATCACTTGTATGAAATGAGACGTGAACTAGGAACCCAGACAACAACACAGATACTCCCAAGAGATCACAGGCATACCGGACTGTGACCATGTTGTCCAGACACACCAATGTGACGCACAAAGACTGGCAAAAACTGCCACCACACATGTCCCAATCTTGAAAGATATCCTAAGTGGAATTGCACGTATGTCCCTGTTAAAGGACAAATGTGGACAAGGATGACACACCTGTGTCAGGCATGTGATGGCCCTTCAGTAGCAATGGCCATGTACAGCCAATCTATACATGAGCTGGTCATGCACACACCTCAACATTCACATAGAAATGCTTCAGGTTGGCAGGACAATGTGCTACAACAATATCAACCTCTGGCTGTGACAACTTAGCACAATGCAATGTACAGGCACGCATCCAGATGTACAGTCACAACTGTCATGTGTTTGAACCATTGATGCCTGTAGAAACATAACATACATTGTGTGTCTCTTCCAAACACAGGTGATGATGGGGACACAGCAGCAGATGATGAGGAGTCCCTGTCCCAGACTCCGGTGGCCCCTGAGCTCTCTGGTGTGGAACAGCCTCTGCCCTCCTCGGATGGCGAAGACCTACCTGGCCCCTCCGGTGTGAGTCATCATGCAGCACCAGCAGGACCACCATCTTCACCCCCTGTACCCACTCCTCCAAAGTCTGCCAACACACAGACCACCACTGCCGACACGGACAGACCAAGGACACTGAATGACAACAGCACAGGGACCCCGGCCCCCCGGGAAGCAACGGACAACAACCCCAGTACCAACCCCCAAGGGGGCCTAGGGTCACCTGTGCGTGCCACCACAGGTCCCGCACGTGTGGCCAGGGGTGGTGGGAGGGTGGTAGGCAGAGGTCGCTGTTTGCAGAGGGGTCTGGACTGCATGATGACCCACAACTGGTACGCATTGCAGATGCGTACCAGAATAGCACCGGAGAGGTCAGCCAGGTAGTGGGGATCCTCAAGGACATTCAACAGCAGCAGGCTGCCCATCATGCCCGCTTGGACTCCCACATGTCCCGTGTGGAGACACACATGTCTGGCATGGAGTCCAAGTGGGACACATTGGAAGAACTGACAGCGGTGCAGAGGGACATATTGACATGCCTCCGCCAGATTAGCACCAACATGTCCACACCTCCCTGTGTGCCCACAACTTCTGGTGCTGCAACAACTGCAACTGCCACAGGGAGGGAGGATGACTCTGGTGGAGAGTCCTCTGCACCGCAGCGGCCTGCACGTGAGGGTCCCCCCAGAAAGAAGAGGGGTCATCCGAGGAAGGACAACTGAGAGGCAGATGGCCATGTACATTCCCCAGGAACCCAACACCTGTTCTGGAAATTCTCCTTTGTGTGCAAACTGTTCACCCTGTCGAATGCAACCCAACTCTCCCACATGACATGGGGAGTTTAAGTTGGACTAATGTATCAGCTGACTGTGGACTTTACTCAGGACATTTCTGCTACCAACACTTCCAACTCATCTGGGAACTTTGGATTCCAATCCCAATGTACAGCACCCACCATCCTGTGCACTATCTTCACACATGTATGTAAATAAACTCACTAATACACCATACTTGCCTCTGTTGTGATTCCAACGTGGTATTTTGTCATGGAGATGATGATCTGCTAAATGACACTGTGCATGCTAACTGCTACAGCAATTCCAACACCGTCATGTGAGTCATGGCGACGTGACACATATGAGGGAGACACACCACTAGGGCAACACAACACATACACACCAGGGCCATCTGACTCATCGCCTACACTGATGTTGCCAGGAAATACAGTGGAATGCACAGACACCACACCTATTCAGAGTCTGTGTTAACTAGCCCACAGGTGCAGTAAGCAAATGTCAGTCAGATGTGTGACCACAGACAACGCACATCCCAAAGTGAAGCACAGGTTTATTACACATTTGCAACATGTTGTTTCCACTACAGATGCAAGGTAATCCCACGTGGCAGTGGCCACACAGTCAACAAGTGTTGAAGAAATAAAGTCCAGGGGTGTGTGGCACATCACCTGTAGGGAAACAACTGCTTCCACCCTGGAAGTTGAATCATGGTGTCGGGGGATCACAGTTCACCAAACAACTCTGAAAGTACCCTGTGAAGGACAGACATGACACACAGTCAAAAGCACTGAAGAACAGCACAGAACTGCAATACTCATGCCCAATACATGTCACAAGATACCTACACAAATCCAAGTTAGCATGTCAACACTGTTGGGGAGTACAGACTACCTGTAAGGACACATCGCTGCACGCATCCAGTCAAGTAGCACATGGCCACACTCAAACAGCAACAGAGCACCACCAACACATATCATGCAAACTCAAATCATTGACATAACATCTCTGTATACTCACAATCAGCTGAAGAAGTTGGTGATGAGCTGTGTGCGGACATCACCCTCATCATCATCATCATCACTGGCATCGTGGCCCAGGCCAGGATCCTCCACAGGTGGCGGGTGTTGGTCATCGTCATCCAGGATGAGAGGCAACTCCTTCCACACTGCCAGGTTGTGTAGCATGCAGCAGACGATGAAAATCTTGCACACCTTTGCAGGGGCATATGGTAGGGCCCCTCCTGTCTTGTCCAGGCAGTGAAAGCGGCTCTTCAGGAGACCAAATGTCCGCTCGATCACTCTCCTGGTCCGACCATGTGCCTCATTGTAGCGCATCTGGGCTGGTGTCACAGGGTTCCTGAGGGGTGTCAGCAACCACAGCATGTTGGGGTATCCGGAGTCACCTACATACCGACAATTGCACATTAGCTGAGTTGGAAAAGAGGGTGGAATACAACATTGCAGAACACACACAATGGTACAAAGTCAGTACACACCGACAAGCCAGGCACGCTGGTTCTGCATCTGTGACATCATCCTCGGGATGCGACTACTCCTCATCACGTAGGCATCATGTGCAGAACCGGGGAAACGTGCACACACATGTGAGATGCTCATATCTGCAAGACATACCACCAGAGCATTGATAGAATGGAAAATTTTCCTGTTCCTGTATGCCTGCTCATGTGCCTGTGGTGGTACCAAAGCCACATGTGTCCCATCAATGGAGCCGATGACATGTGGCATCCTCCCCAGGGCATAGAAGTCACTCTTGACGTCAGTGAGTTGTTGACGTTTAGGGAAATAGATGTACTGGTTCAAGTATGTTAACATTGCCTCCAAAACATCGCGTAGCACACGGCTGAACATGGTCTGTGACATCCCACCAGCAGACGCCACAGTGTGTTGAAAGGTACCGGTGGCAAAGAAGTGTAGGGCTGCCATCACCTTCACCTTGGGGGTCAGCGCTGTAGGGTATGGCCGGCCAGGTAGCAAATGTGGGGCCAACCACCCCGCCAATTCCTCAATCAGCGGCCTGTTGAAGCGGTACCGTCGGATGCAGTCACGTTCCAGCATGGTTGCAAGGTCAGGGAATGGTCTATGGACAGCTGGTGCCCTGCAGTACATAGGTGAACAAAGAAAGATTGTCAGTCACCCCACATATGTGGCATTGACCATACTAAATATCACATGATACATCATTACGAGACACAAGTACTTGATGTGTGTGCCGTTCTGTATGGACATATATGGCACCTACATGGCCATCATCTAACATCTCAGTTCAACATGTGTTGACAACAAGTTCCAGGTTGTGCTATGGGAAATCATTAGGCTGTGTCACAGTACCCATGTACTTCTGTCACGTTCCAAACACACACCACAGTGACAAGTGAGGACAGATGTGCCCCAGGCATCACAGCTCTTTGACAGGTAGATTCCCAGGGACCCTGTATTGCCACATGGACACTGCCATGACATGGCGTATCATGTACACGCCAGCAAAACAACCATAACTCCCACAGGTAGTGGCCCCTGTTGCCTCTGCAGGACAGACATGGACGTCTGTGACACACACATGCACAACATCAAAGTCGATGCACAAACAACGTGGATGTGGAGACTGTCTCCCATTGTGCACATGGAATCAGAGACATCTGGAACACAACATGCACACAGACTGTGGAGGGCCATCACAATTGTGGCAATGGGTGTCCCTGTGACGTACATACCATCCCATATGGGACTCAGGGTGTATGTGACATAACATACACATATACAACCTGGAAATGTGACCATGCCACATGCTCTGAACTGAACAGTTGCACATCACAGTGGTCATGTGCACAACACACAAAGGATTCTGTCCCCATGAACACGTGCACAGCCTGGGAGTGGCTGCCCCCAAGTGCCACCCAACAAACCACATGTTGACCCCCATACACACACAGGTAATGCAGCCTTACATGCCTTAGGATACAGTGTGGACAGGCTGTGGTGTTGTAAGTGTGCCCCTGAGTCCCTGGCAAGTAATTGTGGCTGGCATACGTTCACCTGTGACAAGTTGACAACCATGGTGAAATATGCGAGTGACTGGTACAGGGACGCGTCGTACAGCAATGGACCGATCCGTGCGCACAAATTGGCCATTGCATATGATTAGGCTTTCCTGTTTTCAGTTTCTATTTTTGGTAAATTCTGGTGGAGTTTTTTCAGTGTTTTCAAGTGATTTCAATACCTTAAAAAAACAGTGGTTATCAGTGGTTACACATTTTCGCGCCATTAAAAACTACAGAAACAGTGTTTTTCCGGTGTTTATGGAACGTTATGCTTTTATTATTGCTTGCTTTCTGCACTGATAGCGCATGGTATATAGCCAGTGTAAGTATAGTGTATATGAGGTCCAAATAGACTTTTGCAAATTAAACTTATTGTAGTACACCATACAATACTTCTTCAGTGAGTCTTTGGTCATGTGCGCTCGCTCTTTCCTTGCCATGTAAACTTCTGTGAAAAAGCCCTCTCAACATTGGGACTTGAGATGGGCAACGCCAAAATAACCAGTACACAATTTGTTAAGTCTGGCCACTGACATAGCTTTCCATGCCAATACTGGTTCACTTGAAGATTGTGATTCTCAGGGCAGGGTCTGCAATATTTGTGCTGATCTGGGCACTTATGCCCTCAGAGTTATTGAAGCGGTCAAAAATGAAGCAGCACTTTTGAAACTACGGAGGAAATTCCCCTTTACAGAAGGGATCTACAACAGAGTACCACAGTGAGGTTTCATTGACTTCAAATGCCATTGGTGGTGAAGGGACATTTCTAAGCATCATTGCAAGCCATTTCTCATACATTGTAAAATAAAAGTTCCTGAATTGCTCTTCACCATTGCTTTGCTTACCAAGTGGCAAGCACTCTAACATGGAACTTGTTGCAGTGCCAAAGTCACTAAAGGTGTCGCCCAGCCTACTCTCAAGGAGATGTTTCACATCTCCACCAATTATGCTGAACACTTGGCAGACAAAGGTGTTTTCAGAATCTAGTTTTTTTATTATGTCCACTACAGCTGTTATGTTTTCCTGTAAAAATCCAAGAATGCAGTAGAGTGTACTTTTTTCACATCACTATCAATATGTGACCAACGATCCTCACATTTCTTGCCTTTGGCATCATCACTCAGCAAAAATTTTGTAAACGGTTGCCACATGGATAATATAGCATTCATAGCCCCTTGGACTGAGAACCATCAGCTAAGGGACACAGTTGGGATGACTCTTTCTTTGATGGCACTCAAAGCACGAAATGATAAATATTTGCGTTTTAGTTCCTGTGCATAAGAAAACAGTGCACCAGACTGGACTAAAAAGTCAATAGCATTCCTCATTAACTCTGAAGATTGTAAAGATGCTTTCAGCATACCATCTAACAAGTGGCAAGGATCTCTTACAGGGAAGCACTTCAGCTCAGGTATCAATTTTGACAGGTCATCACACAACATTTTCATATACGTAACTGAATCACTGCAAATACAAACAATATCACTCCAATCTTTGTTGAACTTGGAAAGAACCTTTTTTGCAGAGCATTCCTAGTGACACTGCGTTCCGTGTTTTCCAAAAGTCTGGTGTCATGTTTTAACCACTATCCCAGATGCTTGGTGATAGCGCTCTTTTCACATATACTTGTCACTATACCTTGCATTGAATGTTTAAAGCCTGAGGTGTTGGCAATTCGCCTACTATCAATACTGACTCACTAGAAACTGGGGGCTGATTTATTAAGGGATTTTACCCATTCTCTGTGGTTAAATGTGATGACACATATTAGGGAAGATTCTTATGAAACCAGCCATTTTACCTATCAGTGAAAGAATCAAACACAGCCAAAATATCAAATATGATTTTGATATTTCCTGATACTCTACAGTTTATAAAATAATTAAACAAGACCTAAAACATGCTTCTAAACCCTGCATCTTTAGACCAAAGACCACAAAACTAAAAAAAACAAAAGGAGGAAGAAACAATATTTTAGTGGCATCCCTAAACAACAAAACTCAAGCAGAATAATGTTAGTCCAGACTTTCTTACTACTAGCTTGTATAAGAAAGTTACATTGTAGTGGCCCCTAAAGGAAGAAAAAAAATGACTCTTTCACTCTCTTTTTCCTTTCTTTGAATGGCATTTAGTTTGTGGTTGTGCAGGTGTTTTTTCAGTGTTTATATGTTTTCACTGGTGAGGGCTATTTCTCTTTCAGTGGGGTTTCATCAGTTATTATAGGTTTAAACCTAAAACCGGACAGCCTACATATGATGTTGACGGATGCGTGTTGTGTTTCGAAATACGCGTCGTACAGCAATGGACCGATCCGTGAGCACGCATTGGCCATTGCATATGATGTTGACGGATGCGTGTTGTGTTTCGAAATACGCGTCGTACAGCAATGGACCGATCCGTGCGCACGCATTGGCCATTGCATATGATGTTGACGGATGCGTGTTGTGTGACGTAATACGCGTCGTACAGCAATGGTCCGATCGGTGCGCACGCATTGGCTATGGACTGACATGGTAACGGACGCGTTTTTGAAGCTTTTACGAGTTGGATGCAGTGAATTCAGTTGGCCAGCCACAACAATGTTGCAAATTCATGGGTGTCATAAAGTTGAACTTTTGAAGGATGCTGTGGGCGTGTATAAGTGGTGCAATTCCATGGATTGGCCAGATTCAGAAGATGCAAACGAATTGGACCTATCACTTTGGACACATGGGACAGTATCTGCCTCAGCAGCACACATATAATGCTGGCTGTTCCCCTGAGAGCTCACTTGCCTGCACTACATGCTCCAGGACGACATCTGCCACCACCACTGCTGCTGTCTCTGCATCCTCTGGCTACTGCAATGGCACGTACTGTGGAGAGAGCCCCAGCCTTCAGCACTGAGGAGAACCAGGCCCTGCTGGACAGCCTCCTTCCACAGTACAGCAAGCTGTATGGGAAACCAGGGGAGCAGGTGAGTGTGCTGTCCACTGCCTTATTAATTGTGCATGTTGTCTGACTAGCAAGACTTACAGTGTGTACACCAGTGGCTAGCATGCTCACTGAGTAGTTGTCACCCCCAAAGTGTGTAGTTACATGCACTGAACAGGTATAGTGCAGTAACAGTGCATTCCAACAAGGTTTTACTTCCCAGGCAATGATACCATTTAGTAACTGCTGGACAACTGTTCATAGCCATAGTTGCACTACCTGTGTACATCATATGCCCCTGTGATTGAGACATGTATATCCAACTGTGTGATGCACGGATATGTTGCATGTGTAGTAATGGCCTTTTCACTTTGTCATCCTCACAGGTTGATGCCCACCAGAAGCAGGAGATCTGGCTGACCATCGCCCGGGCAGTACGATCTGTGGGGGTCTAAAGGCGCAGGATCCGCAACTGCCAGAAGAGGTGTCAGGACCTTCGTGGCTGGACCCGGAGGATTGCAAGGGTCCAGCTGAAGCTGTCGCCTCCTCGCAGGAGGGTCGACACTGGACCCTGACCCCCACATGCTCCAGATTCTGGCAGTGATCTTCCCTGACCTGGATGGGCAGCTGAAGGCCAGACAGCAGCAAGGAGGGGGTAAGTGCTAGCCTTTTCTGGGTACTATGACTAACATGCTCTATGCACTCCTTTAGCCTGGTTCCACTTCCACAGTACGACTGTCTTGTCGTCCTGGACTCATGTCCCTCACTTGTGTCATGCCCCCTCCTCATCTGATACACAGGTGTGGCCCTTACAGTCTGTGACTTAGGTCACTTGGGTACTGTGTACTTGCAGTTATCTGTGGTTCAAGTTGGGGACAGCATCAGTTACAGGAACTTTGTTGTGGGCTGCATGGGTGGTACAATTGCTCACACAATGCCTGTGATCTGACATGTACTCTGGGTATGGATTTAATATGTTTTCCAATTGCTGCTCTGACTCACCACATGTCTGGGGTATGTGCCACACATCCATGCTGCAGCAGAGACCAAGGTAGGAGCCTCAGAAGTATGTACATCATGTGTGTGACACATGCATAGCCACTTCCTAGTGTTCAGGGTAATACCATGTTGCACATGGACCAGGACTGTAATGCCTACTCCGGACATCGAAGGCACTCTGTTCTCCCACTCCCGTGTGTCAGCATACATATTGGGCATTGTGAAGAGTGCACTCAGGTGTCTGCCTCTGTGTCACCGTGGTGTGGCCTTGCTTTTTGGACTCCTGGAGTGTTTAACAATTTGGGGTGGCCAGCCATCTGAGTTGTGACTATAGGATCTGCACATTTGTTAATGCATAGGTCTCTGATCCCTTGAGTGTGCACAATGGTGTATGAAACATTGAGTTGCAGGCAGCTTTGGTTCATTCTCATCAGACGGTGAAGTGCTCATGTGTATGGATTTGTGTTTGCAGTCACTCAAATGTCTCATTTGAATGGCGTGGGATCATCTTAGTCCTCATGATGTGGGTGGCCAGGGGTGCACATGTGCACCTGTCAGCTACAGGGCTTGCATTCCCAAAACTTCCATGATTGTGACACAGTGCAGACTGGTGTTGTGTGTATGCACTACCCCTGTGACAGGAGACAGTTATGACTGACTTGCCAGACAGGCCTGTGCCATGACATTCAACTTGCAAAGGGTGATCCAGCAGTAGTGTGATATGTCCTGCATGCACACCATTGTCGCATTGTCTATCAGGACATGAGGACATCATTGTGTCTGGTGATGGAACCAAAACCCGCATATCGACAGAGACTCTGCCCATCACTTTTCCTGACACATGTACTGAGTCAGTGGCAGGAGATGGCATGTGTTTAGAGTGACACATTTCCATATGTTCTCTTGGATGTCCAACAACTGTGTATGTGGTGCATGTGTGCACATATGATTAGTCGCATACAACAGGCACCAGACAGATGGGTGCATGGACAGGTAGGATATGTGTGGCATGAATGACTGTCAGGCAGACAATGGGCTTCTTCAAATCAGTGTCAGCACTTATTGCAATGTCTAGCAAATGATTGCAGGGCTTGCTCTGTGATGTGCTGTACTTACTGTGGTGTGTGTGGTCAGTACAGGTGACTAATGTTGCTCTGTTTATCCTGATTGTTTGCAGATACATCCACGGCCACAGGAGGAGACAGCTCCATGGACCAGGAGGAGCGGCAGAGCCAGACTGGGTCCACTGCAGAGGAGACCGAGGGACCCAGTGGCACGGAGGGTGAGGGGAGCCACACTGAGGAGACCTCAGCTACGACCACCTCGGCTGAGGAACACAGCACTTCCAGTGAGGACTCCCTTGTGGAGGTGGGTGTCAGCAGACCACAGACAAAATCGAGCAAGACTGTCCCCGCCACCACCACCATCTCCACCCTCCCATCTGCTCCCATCCCACATGTCCGTGGAGGCTCCCGTGTAGGGCAGCGTGTCTCCTTCATGCCAGGCACTGCACCCCCTGCCTCTGTCTCCCCTGCTGCCCTGAGTGTGGAGTCTGTGGACTTGCTGAAACAGATCCATGTAGGGCAGACATCAGTGCTGAGTGTCCTCCATGCACACACGGGTCTGTTGACACAACTGGTGTCATTCATGGAGGGCATGTCATCTGGCATGTCTGCCCTTCATCGGACCAATCAGTCCATGGCCTCCTCACTGACGGCAGCAGTGTCCCTCCTGCAACAGTCCCTCACCCCTCCTACCTCTGCCCCATCCACAATCCCCAGCACCCTACCTGTCCCAAGCACACACACACCGGCACAGGCACGCACCAGCACAGACACAAGCAGCACACAGACACACATGCCAAAATCCAGACGCACATGCACGCACAGTCAGGGGACTGATACCTCACTCACGGGGGATGGGGCCCAGACACACACACACGCATCCACGAACACTCCGCAGTCCTCAGATACCTCTCCCTCCAAAACCCCTTCCCTTGCCGCACCTGCAACCCCCCCCTCCCAGAAGCTCTTCCTCTGTGAGCTTGGCCTCTTCCCCACAGATCCATCTGACCCAACGTACAGGCGGAAGAGGCGACCACCACACACAGAGGGGAGTGCCCCTCACACCCGGACACCCTCCCCCAGGCACAGGCAGACTGAGGACCCCATTAGGAAGTCCCCCCGGACCAGGAAGGGCAAGACCCCACAACCACCACCACACAGCTCCACTGCACAGTCTCTCTCCTCCAGCCCCCAGGCCACCACTCCACAGGTTCCCCCGCCACACCCTGCCCCAGGTTCCCCCACACACCAATACCGCATCCCCAAACTGCTTAGGCCCTCCCCCCCTACCACTTGCTCTTCCACCCCCAACCCAGACGCTCGGACTGTTTGTGCCACTGGTGTGGAGACCGGGTCCCCCCTCTGTCCTGCCCACCTCATCTGCCCCCCTTCCACTCCCTTGGAGTTATGCACTGCAGTGGAGTCCACAACCACCCCGTCTGACTTGGGCACTGCAGTGGGGACCCAGTCCACTCCATCTGACCGGCCCACTGCAGTGGTGCCAGCACCCACACCATCTGACTTGTGCCCTACAGTGGTGCCGGCCCCCACTGAGTCAGACACCTCCACTGCAGTTGCTGGTGACACTCCTGCACCTACCACCCCTTCACTGCCTCCTTCTGGCATCCCCTGATCCTGTCCCTGTGGTGCCTGGCCTGCCCCTTGTATGCCCCTCCGAGGGGGATGTCCCCTGTCCGTACCAGTGCAGGCAAGCAATGGGTGACAAGTTGTCACATGTCACCCTGTTGGGACTGTGAATGTGGACTGGCCATTGGCCTTAGTTTCTTTTGGACTTCCAATTTTTCATTTACATTGGCTGAATAAAGCGTCTTTTTGTTTAGTAGTAGTTTTGCTTTTATTGTACATGATGTAGATGAGTATCATCATGCATTTGCTGTTGTAATAGTGTTCAGATCAGGAAAATGAAGTGTTGCTGTGATGGACTCCATGTGGTCCATGGGATATGTGTCCTAATCTAGTCTGGATCCATAGCATCCTTTGCTGCAGTCTGAGGGTGTAATGTTCAGCATTTGACACAGGGATGTACGTTTTGCATTTGTAATTTAACATCTGTGGCTTACACTGATGCACATCTGGTGTGCTTACCACTGTTCAATGTTTCTATTTCCCTGACTGTGTGCCCATCTCCACTGGACATGCAGTTTAGCACATCAATGTTGAAGGACTCATCTGTGTATACAGTGCAACTTGCTTGACACGTGTATTGGGTATATGCAGATGACTGAAGTGACACTCCCGTACCCAGGCTGATGTGAGCAGAGCCTTCAGTGTGTTGTAATTGTTGACTCACTGACCGAGTGTTCTGCTGACATGTTTGAGTCGTGCACAGACAAGGTTTGGCACAGCGGACCTTCCACAGGAGTGGAGTGCCCTCATGGCAGTGTGTAATCCCGTGACATTGCCTGGGCCCGTGTTGTGTGTTGTGTAAGCATGTCTGTGTGTGTTCCCTTCCCTTTTCCTACACCGGCTGTGTCCCTACGGATGTTCCTGTTTGTGATGCTTGCTGAGTTGTCCTGTGTTCATCCAGCATCTTGTACCTGGTTTCTCCGTGATGTGGGTGCATGGCAAACTAATGTTCATCAGGTTGTCATCCCTAGTTGTCTTTGTTGTCAGGGCTGGGGATGTGGGCAAACGCAGATGAGACACAGTCAGGATTCCCCTTGGCACTTGTTGGTTACACAAGTCATGTAATTTACAGTTTGTGGTATCTTTCAGTGATTGTGACACGTTGTGTGTGTGACTGCTGCCACTCCTCAGGGTCAGAGCTACAATGTTGGAAGTTGTCTACGTGTGTTCTTTGTGGGTGACCTTGGCTTCTTCATTGTTGTGTGACTGTGGCCGGGATCCCATTGATTGGGGTGGATTTCACGTCATGCCCATGTACGGCGTACTGTGCAGTGTGTCAGACATTCACGAGTCTTGTTGACTGGCCAGGTGTGATGGGTTCTGCACCTTAGTTCCCACAACCACCCCTGGGATTGTCATGGGTGCATGTGCAATGTCACCAGTCCATGTGAGCTTCACTGCTGCACATTGGTGGAGATCAAGGTGTGTGGTGTTGAGTGTGTGCAAATGTGAGTTGTTGCATGGCTAGACCCCTACCTCCATATTGGCCTTGGCTGACAGGCCGTGCTGATTGATTTGTGCTTGTGTAGGTGTGATGGTAGTTTGTTGCTCAGAACACATGGCTGTGGTTCACAGTGTGAACGACATCTACCTTTGTCATCACAGTGGGATTATCATGCAGGCTAGTGTCACCACAATGTGGGGTCCCTGGGGGTAGTGCTGTGGTGGGTCTGTCTCTTGCTGTGTTAGTTGCTGTTCCTACAAGCTTGTGCAACATGTGTAATTTGGGCTCCCTCTCATCTAACAATGCCTGATTGCCCACATATGGGAATCCGATCCATGAGTTACTTTTGTATGGCACTGTATACACATCTGTGTAATTGGAATTCAGGCCTCCTCATGTGTTGTGTGGTTGCCTGGGGACACTGGCACCCCTCCCCCCATCACCTGTTGTGTTTGATATGCAGTGTGATGCTGCCTGTTTGTGTTTGTGCATCTGCATCACTGCATTGGCATATCTTTAGTGTGCCATTGCCTGTATGTTGTTTGGAGGATTTCCCATGCTGTCCCTGGGACTCCTAGGTCATCAGTCAGCACAATAATCATGGTTTGTATGTCCCATTGTTGCCATGGTATGGTATTTGTTCACCTCACATCTACAGTCTCCACAGGATATCTACATTTGTGTGTCCATTAGTGCAGATATGTGGGTCTGCATTATGATGGTCACTTCTGGCATTGTGTAATTGATAAATGGAGACAATGTCAGTCCCCATGGGTGATGTTTGACTGCACATGGCCAAAGGTATGTTTTATTTGCACTGCACTGTTTGCCTCACCCAATCTATGTTGCTATGGGACACAACCACTACTTTGCCACTGATGTGTTTGTTGTTCTGTGACCAGGAATCATCCATGCTGTTTGGCAGTTGCAGGTTTTTCCATGACAACACTTACCTTTTGGTCACTGTGATGATGGGGGTTTAGACCCCATTGCCACAATGTTCAAAATGTGCTTCAGCTATGGACCCCGCACTTACCTTTTGGTCACTGTGATGATGGGGGTTTAGACCCCATTCCCACAGTGGTCATGGTCTGCTTGCATTGTGAAGGCCACACACATTTTTGTGTGACACATGTGATAGGGGGTCACATTGTATGTTCAATCTCATGTTCAGTGTTGTAGGCATTTGACACAGACTACACACTCTTGTCATGATGTTGGGGGGATGTCTTTTGCTGACATTCCTTATGTTGGAGTATGCTGGTTGTGTCATGCATTACCCGTCCTATGAGTGGGGATGGTAGTAGTGACAGGCATCCAGCCCCCCATGAGTAGGGGTGGTGGTAGTGGTAGGCATCCAGGCCCCCATGAGTAGGGGTGGTGGTAGTGACAGGCATCCAGGCCCCCATGAGTAGGGGTGGTGGTAGTGGTAGGCATCAATTCCCCTATGAGTGGGGATGGTAGTAGTGACAGGCATCCAGCCCCCCATGAGTAGGGGTGGTGGTAGTGGTAGGCATCCAGGCCCCCATGAGTAGGGGTGGTGACAGGCATCCAGCCCCCCATGAGTAGGGGTGGTGGTAGTGGTAGCCATCCAGGCCCCCATGAGTAGGGGTGGTGGTACTGGTAGGCATCAATTCCCCTATGAGTGGGGATGGTAGTAGTGACAGGCATCCAGGCCCCCATGAGTAGGGGTGGTGGTAGTGACAGGCATCCAGCCCCCCCTGAGTAGGGGTGGTGGTAGTGGTAGGCATCCAGGCCCCCATGAGCAGGGGTGGTGGTAGTGGTAGGCATCAATTCCCCTATGAGTGGGGATGGTAGTAGTGACAGGTATCCAGGCCCCCATGAGTAGGGGTGGTGGTAGTGGTAGGCATCCAGCCCCCCATGGGTAGGGGTGGTGGTAGTGGTAGGCATCCATCCCCCTATGAGTGGGGATGGTAGTAGTGATAGGCATCCAGGCCCCCATGAGTAGGGGTGGTGGTAGTGGTAGGCATCCAGGCCCCCATGAGTAGGGGTGGTGGTAGTGGTAGGCATCAATTCCCCTATGAGTGGGGATGGTAGTAGTGACAGGCATCCAGGCCCCCATGAGTAGGGGTGGTGGTAGTGGTAGGCATCCAGCCCCCCATGGGTAGAGGTGGTGGTAGTGGTAGGCATCCATCACCCTATGAGTGGGGATGGTAGTAGTGACAGGCATCCAGGCCCCCATGAGTAGGGGTGGTGGTAGTGACAGGTATCCAGCCCCCCATGAGTAGGGGTGGTGGTAGTGGTAGGCATCCAGGCCCCCATGAGTAGGGGTGGTGGTAGTGACAGGCAACCAGCCCCCCTGAGTAGGGGTGGTGGTAGTGGTAGGCATCCAGGCCCCCATGAGTAGGAGTGGTGGTAGTGGTAGGCATCAATTCCCCTATGAGTGGGGATGGTAGTAGTGACAGGCATCCAGGCCCCCAGGAGTAGGGGTGGTGGTAGTGGTAAGCATCAATTCCCCTATGAGTGGGGATGGTAGTAGTGACAGGCATCCAGGCCTCCATGAGTAGGGGTGGTGGTAGTGACAGGTATCCAGCCCCCCCTGAGTAGGGGTGGTGGTAGTGGTAGGCATCCAGGCCCCCATGAGTAGGGGTGGTGGTAGTGGTAGGCATCAATTCCCCTATGAGTGGGGATGGTAGTAGTGACAGGCATCCAGGCCCCCATGAGTAGGGGTGGTGGTAGTGGTAGGCATCCAGCCCCCCATGAGTAGGGGTGGTGGTAGTGGAAGGCATCCATCCCCCTATGAGTGGGGATGGTAGTAGTGCTAGGCATCCATCCCCCCATGAGTAGGGGTGGTGGTAGTGGTAGCCATCAGGCCCCTATGGGTGTGTATGGCATTGGTGATAGCCATCCCGCCCCTATGGTTCTGCTGTTGCTAGTGTACGTCATTTCTGCATCCGTATGTCTGTGTGACATATGTCGGGTACGTGTCGTTTGTTTGTGTAGTGGGTGTCTGACTTACCGTCTGCGCCGTACGCGTCGTACCGGTTCCGGTAATAGATGTACAGTATTGGTAGGACCTGCGCGATGGGATTCATGGTTGGTTCGTCTCATTCGGGCTTCTCGTGGCTTCGACTCGTACTCGTAGCTGGCTTGTTCGTCTCGTAGCCGTGGATCGTCTTGTGGCGCGAATCGGAGCTTATGTGCAGCTCTCCCGGATGCTCTGCCGGACGTAGTTACCAGTTCGGCGCGTACGGAGTGCGCATCGTACTAGTTTGGCCGGAAGGTGCTGTGTATTTACTTCTGTGCGACTCGATTCGGCGTTTCCGGATCCAGCTCGGTCGGGGAACCGGAGCTGGAATGGGTACGTACGGCTCGCTCGGAATTTTAGCAGTAATGCGCATCGTACTTGCTCGCTCGGACGACTGTTCGAATCGTTCGGGAAAAACGCGTTTGGCTCGTATTTTTTCCGGACGAATCGTATTCGGTGCGCTTCCGTCCGAGATCGGAATCGACCCCTTAGTCTCTGAAATAGAAGAAAAAAATCCTTGGCGTGGCAAAGCAGCAGGCTGTGGGTGAAGAGTGTTCTATGTCATCGGATAGCCACTGGATGAGGTCTCGTGAAGCCATTGACTTTTAGCGAGAAAATTCTGGGCATTGGAAATTTGAATTTCGTGCTCAGAAAAGGACCCTTGCCTGCAGAAACTTTACATGCCTTTGCCCAGTGACAATTTCTACCTTCAGACTAAGTCACTTTTTTGGAGCTCAGATTCTTTCAGCAGGACCAGGCTGCAGGCTGCAGGCTGTAGCCAAAGAGAGCTTCACAAAGACAGACACCTTCTCCGCGAGGTCCAGCTGAATTGGATTTGCTGTTGTGGAAAAGGTCTGACCAGGAGCAACCTGAATCTTAGGCCCAAAGGCAAGCACCTTCTTTGGATCGGTTTGGCAGGTTTGTCCTGGTCCTCCGTATGTCTTTGAAGCCAAACTAAGACGTTCCTGAGTCCCAGGTTTCAGGAAATGTTAAGAGGAGTGCACTTTGTCAACAGCCAATGGCCCAGGACCTTGTAGATACCACTTGGGGGTCAAAACACATTTCCAGTAGATGCCAGCAGCAGGCTACAGGGCAGGTCCACTGGGAACTGGTCAGCTGGGCAGTTGCATAGAAGGCCTCTTGTAGCTTGTTGTGTCCATGTAGGTTGAACAGTAAGTCAGCCTTATGACACCTGGAGTCCACTTATTTTACCTGAGTACAAGAAGGAGAGCAGGACCAGTCTTCCAGGCTCTTCTCAGGTCACAGACAGCAGGTCCGGTTCTCTTTTGTTCTTCCACAGGCTATGAAAGTGTTCTGATGAGGGTACAGTGGGTGTTACATTTAGGCCTGGCACCAGCCTATGGGTGGGGGTGACTTCTGCTCCTTCCTTAAGTAACAGCGTAAAAGTTCCCACCGGTAATGACACATGCTTTTGCAGTGGTTCCTGGGTGATCTACTGCTAACAATCCCACAGTGTCATTCTCTACCTAAAACGGAGATGCCAGAACCTTTCTTCCCATGTGCTGAGCTCTGGTGCCCACCCAGAGAGGGCCCAGGGAAATGTGTAACTCTTCCTCTGTGGTCACTCCAAACCAGTTCTTGGGAAAGCTCCTCTCCCACTGCCTAGCTGATGGGCGGAACAAAGTAGGGCCCTGCCCAATTGGTAGCTAACCTTTGCCTGTCACAAAATAGGCCTCTTTGAAATTAATCAAGTTCCTGGGCACAGCCCAGATAGTCGTCCTGCCAAAGGAACAGAATAACTTCCCAAACCTTAGGGCTTTGTCTCAGCTCTGAGAGCAAGTTCACACCTCAACAAGGGGGCTATTCAACGGCCAGGTGATGGTTGAAGCTCATGCAAATAGATCTTTAGAGGCTGTAGGCTGGGCAAAGGTAACTTTCTTAAAAATACCTTTTTTTAATTACAAATTCATCTTCACCAGTGAATTTGGCTTGCAATTTATATTTCAAAAAGTCCAAAAATTTAATTTTCCTAGCTGGAGATAACATTAGTAAATGTAATAGTATATCCGGATGCTTTCCTATGCAATAAACAACCCTGCAAGATTAAAAACAGCTTTTAGGGCATTTTCACTGTGAGGACATGTTTAACACTAAACATTAACATGATCAACTTTTAAATACCATACACCCTGCCTTAAGGGCAGAAAGACCTACTTAGGGGTGACTTTTCAATATTCAAAAGGAAAGTTTAGACCTTCTAAAAGGGGTTACTTGGACAACTTGAATTTGAAGTTTTAAACTGAACAACCGGGCTACAGAGGGTAGGCCTGCAGTAATGTGTGCATTGTCACTGCACTGGGTGCACAGAGAGTGCTGCACCCCACTGATGATATTTAACTTACAGGCCCTGTGTACACTTTGTACCATACACTAGGGCCTTATAAGTAAGTTAAATATTGCAATGAGTGGAATTCCCATTTCATTGTGTTGAAAGGGGAAGAACAGGCACTTCACCACTTGTTAGCAGAGGTAAATGGAGCAGGATTCTACAGCAAACAAACACAATTAAGGCAAAAATCTGGGGACACCACACCAAAGATGATCGTACCTATATATAAAAAGAGTTCCAAGGATCTACTACTAAACTATAGACCAACCAGTCTAATAGATGTCACTCAGAAAGTATTTTGTAGACAGATTCTGAAGACGCTTGACACATGAATAGAAGATCAAAATGCCTTGTTGTATTTGCAGGCTGGCTTTAAGAAACACGTTTAGATTCTGAACCATATATTGGAAAACAGTAGTTATCCAGAAAGCCCACCTAAATGTAGTTTTTGTGGATTTAAAATCTGCATTCCATTTGGTCCCTCGTGATAAGCTCTGGGAGGCGCTGAGACCAAATGGGAAACCCCCCAGCCCTGCTAGATATTCTAATTTGCTTGCACTCAGACACCTATACGCAAGTACGTTAGGGTCAGCAGGGTGAGCTCACGGTAAGGATGAGAATTGAGAGAGGGGTGCAACAAGGGTGTGTGATAGCTCTTACTCTCTTCTCTCTGTAGCTAAATGATATGACTAGAGGACTGCAGGAGCAATTTACCAACTATTACTGGCCATAAGAATCCCATGCTTTTATTTGACCTTGCTTTTGTCTAAAATCCGGGCTGGCCTCCAGATCTTGATGGACCATTTCCCAGCTTTCTGTGTAGATTGGGGCCTGGAAATGAACCAGGGAAAAAATGCATTTATGTCCATGCATCAACATAAGGCATTCAAAGGATTTATAAAACTGGGCGGCCACGGTTTAGACAGGGTGTTTTATTTTGATTACTTGGGCATCGGGCTATCATCCAATATGTCTTGGTTTCCCCAATTTAGGAAAAGTACTGTAAACTTGCATCAGGCTGTATAATTCAACAAAAACAAAGCAAGGATCGCCAGCTCTTAACATCTACTAGATCAAGGCAGTAGGGAGTGCCTTATATGGAGCTGAGTTGTGGGGCCACATTGGGTTGTCAATCCTGGCAACTGCCGAAAATAATTTCATAAAATCATTGTTGAATTTGCTTAAGAGCACTCCAACACTTCCCTTGTTGTGGGACACTGGTATAAAATCAATCATGAGTAAGGCTAAATTAAGGTCAATTTTATACCTGCAGGAACCCAAGTCCACTGTGGCCCTGGAAAACTATCTCAGTGCTTTTAAAGAAAAAGTAGAAGTGGGCAAGGGTAAGAGCATAAAATATATAACCAACCTAAAGGCATCCCTGTCACAACTGGGTTTAGATGAATATAGGGAAAGCGAGATTCAACAGAAACTCCTAAGCAGAGATTGTGTAAAGGAACGATATTGGGTCCATAACTGGGGATTGGAAGTAAGCAGTAAGAACTTAGGAATGCTCACTTCAGATTTCATAGTTCTTAAAAATCACTGTGGGTTCAAAGATTTTCTTGACTATATTACGGTTACAAAAGCTAGACAATTGCATATAAAAGTTCGGTATGGCACTCTTCCTGTCAATTGTTTTCGAACCAAATGTAATGAATGAATGAATGAGTATTTCTAGAGCGCGCAGCTACCTCAGCGGAGTTTTGGATAATTTGTAGCCTGTGCATTAGGTATGCAGGAAGCCCCAAATATAGGCTGTTTGCATAGTCCAAGTGAGAAGTAACCAGAGCATGGACCACTGTCTTCCGATGTTCCTCCAGCAGAAAGCGTATGAATTTCCTTATTGCCCTCATCTTCTAAAAACATGTGAGGAGATATGTCGTACCTGGGCAGAGAAAGAGAGCTCCTTATCCAGCCTGATTCCAAATTTCCTGGCTGACTCTGAGGGGGTTGGGGATGGATTCAGTTCTGCCAGCCACCAAAGATTGGGCAGAGGGGGAGGACGCTTGGCTAAAAAACAGGACTTCTGTTTTATCTGCGTTTAATTTCAGGCAGTTCTTATTCATCCGTACGGAGATGTTTTTTAGGCATGCCTTAAAATTGTGAAAAGCCTCCAATGAGTGTTCTTAAATGGAGAACAGCAATTGCGTGTTGTCCTCGTAAGACATCACTTTCACGCCCCAAGATTCAATCAGTGTAGCCAGTTGGGCGAGGTAGATGTTAAAGAGCAACGGGCTAAGTGCCGAGCCCTGCGGTACCCCTCACCTCAGAGGTTTCTGCGATGAAAGAAATGGGTGAAGAAACACCTGTTGGGAGCGATTCTTTAAAAAGGATTGTAGCCAGGACAATGCCGCACCGCGCACTCTGGCCTGATTAAGTCTCCTGAGCAAGATTGGGTGTGCTATCATATCAAATGCTGCTCATAAGTCCAGCAGCAACAGCATGGCCGAATCGCCTTGATCCATGAACTCTTGTATAGATTCAGAGACTTCTAATAGAGCTGTCTCTGTGCTATGGCCAGCTCTGAAACCCGATTGGGAAGCATGAAGGAGACCATTGGTTTCCTTGAAGGTTGCCAGTTGCTTACGCACTATCCTCTCAAAGATTTTGGCAGGGGCAGGTAGCAAAGAAATAGGTCTGAAATTACTAAGAACCCCAGGATTAGCCGCTTGTTTCTTTAGAAGCGGAAGTAGGAAACATGCTTCCAAACCTCAGGATAAATGCCTAATTTCAAGGAGTTCCAGATCTGATTAAGGTTGGGATTTAACCAATGCGCCAGCATACTGAAGAAGCGGGCAGGGCAGGGATTGCTGGGAGAGCCTGATTCACATCTCAGTAGTTCAGTAGCTCAGCTAGAGTGTACTCAATAGCCAAAGGGACAAAATCTGACATTGAGGCGTGAGAGTCTGAGAATGGCAGTGGGGTGGAGCGTTCCTCCTCTGGAAGAAACGTAGAATAGTTATTGAGAGTCTTGGTTCCCCAAAAATCTGACAAGTTTGAGCAGAGTGTCAGAGAGGGAAGTAATGGGCGGTCCAAGGCTGTAGGGTTAGAAAAAGATTTTGCAATCTTAAAGATTTTTTTGCGGGAGTTGTCTGCGCTCTCAATGCAGTTGGCAAAATAGTCCCTCATCTTGCAACGTTTCAGCCTGTGAAATTTTTTCAAACCTTCTTTATATAGGTCCTTGTCTACCTAATTTTAGGACTTTCTCCAAGTCCATTTCAACTTCTTGCAGCAACTCTCCTCCCTTCTTAGTTCCTCAGAGAACAAAGGGGCAGAAGGTTTGGATCTTTTCCTAGAGACCGGCTTTAGGGGCAGTTGTTTCCCATTCATTGAAACTGACAAAATCATTATCTGGGTCACCTGTCAACTGTGGCAGAGACTCTAGGAGTGCAGGTCCCAGTGCCTCTGTGGTAGCTTTTCGCCAGTCCCTTTCATCGTTTGATCAATGTTCTGAGGGCCTAGCCTCTATGCTAAAGGTAAACGGTACTAGCAAGGGGTCAGACCAGGTCAAACATATGGGGGTACCCACTCTGAGGTTCGCATTGTTAGAGAAAATCAGATCTAGCATGTGGCCGCTCTATGGGTAGGTGCAGAGACCAGTTGCCTGAGGTTGAGGCCATCTAAAGTCTCTAGAAACTGGGCCACCTGGGTGCAGCTATGGCAGTTTGCATGTAAATTAGAATTTCCTAAGACTGTTAGGATGGCATACTGGAGAGAGAGTTGAGCAATAATATCGCAAAGCTCTGCCAGGTGAACAGAAGGGCAGTCTTGGGGTCTATATAGTAGTAATCCAGCCAAGGAGGTAGATGGTGAGGGCCTGATGCAAAAGGAGAGGGCTTCAATGTTTCCAATGGTACCCAATTTCGCTAAGGTAATCTCCCACTCATCTCTGAGGACAAATGAAGATACTTCCGAACTGAGCAAAGTGTGCCCAGTATGACTATAGGCAGATGAAACAGTACTACACTATCAATTTTCTTGTCCTGGTTATGAGCGTCCTAGGAAGCAATGGATTGCACTCATTTGTAGGCACCTTGGATTTAGACAGTGCCACGTGGCACTTAGACTCCTGCGTACTGAAACCAAAGAGTCGATTGACTGTGCCATTGCCAAATGTTTAAAAATTAAGTTGGTCTATAAGATCAAATTCAATGAGTTCATTTGAATGGGATGCCTTTTTTTGCTGCTAGCGATTTGAAAAAGGGTTATTTTACAGTTCAGATAAAGTCTATTGCACTTTATGACTATTTTCGGCTGTAGACAGCTACAAATAAAATGTTATTTTTTAATACTCACTGTCTCAGTGCACTATGGTGATAATTCTATCATGTCAACATGTTGGACTGATTTAGTAGCCACACTGATGCATCTCACCTCTTTTATGTGCTGCTAATGTTTTAATGTTTTTATGGTTTTATGTATGATTTTATGTTTTGTGAACGGAAATAAAGTTTATATGATGACACCAAAGATGATCATTTTCAAAACAGTAGAACATAGTTGTAGGTGCAATATTTGCATGTATGTCTAACAGAGGTGGCATCAGTGCCATCTCCTAGCCATTTTAAGCTTCAACAGCCTGCTATAGCAAATCTTCATGTCCATTCATTCGTCTTTTTGAAGCATATTTATGGCCACTAAGCGCAACACAAAACAAGTTGCTGCAAATTATTAGATGACAGAGAGGTGTAAATGGGCTTATATACCATAAGGAAAATGTCTTATTCAAGACCCAAGAAGAACAGAAACATATCATAAGCCTAGAACATCTGAAATGGAATGAGCACAAGCTAAATAGCAATGTTCTAGACAATTAATTAAATAAGCAGCAAATTAAACATTTTAAAATACTCCGTTAGTAACTGAGACATGGATATGACTTCAGTATGTCTTCTACCTTTCCCTATGAATGGAATTATGAAAATGTGATGAATATTTTAAACATTTGAAGGGCTTACCTGGAGTTTGGCTCAGCATCATCTGCCAACCCAGCAAGAATTCCTCACCTGCACCAATGTATTTACCCCCAGTATTCACCTCTTTTTTTATTTCTTGATCAGGCCATTATTATTTCGATGCTTCTGAAATTGAAAAGAAATTGTATTGTACAGATCACAGTGAAAACAAAGGGCATCCTAATACATAAATAAGTCATGAGACAGATGAACAGCAGCATCTCTGCTACATAGTGCAATCTTTTCTGAAACTATTTACCACCAGATCATTACGTTCCAATGGTGATGCAAAGAACTGTGTCACAACATAGCACATCAAGCAGTCGCAGTCCATGCAGGTAAGTACAGTGGGACGGGGTGGGGGGGTTTCAGTGACAAATGACGGAATAGGGAAAATAAAATAAATAAATAAATAAATAAAACCACCTACCTTGCGTTTGCCGCCTTGCCGAGTCAGCGATAAGGCGAGCGCAAGGTAAGTGGTTTTATTTATTTTATTTTCTCCATTCACTCATTTGTCACTTACACCTGTCCACCCGAGCCCTGGCCCACCGCGCTTACCTGCACGGGCCTCCACTGACCTCAAGGCACCCGTTTTGTTTCAAACCAAAATGAAAACCTCGGTGTTTGTACATTTTAGAAGGTGCTTGGTCTATGGTTCCCTACAATGCCATCACTCCCTCATGACCACAAGGAAGGGGCAATCTCTGTGAATGAAACAGTGACAAAACCAGTGACGGAACACAAAATTATGCTTCCTCCGCGCACAATATGATGAGGTACCCCTCTTTCTCCCATCTCTAACAAATATTCATAAACCTTTCACTGAATGGAGGCCCCCTGAAGGGTTGCATTAAGTTAAAAAATGTATTCAAAGTAGCCGTTTTCGTACGAGCGCAATGAGAATTTTCTGGAGCCACTCATATTTTGCATTATTTAAAGTCAGACTTGACTCTCCCATTCTAATGAGGGACTGCTTCTTATCAAAAAGAAATCAGCAGCAGCCAGGCAGTCCTCACAATACATCCAACACAGTCCTCCAGTTGTAGGTTTTTGAAATACTTGACACTGGCAGAATCAAGGAGATTACGTTTTATTGCAAGGTATTATATTACCAACATTGATGTAGCACACTTCTATCATTTTTGTAAAATTGGAGTACTTCTGAATCTAATGTGTGTACTTACAAGTTTGTCTTTTGCTGAATGCAAAATTGTCTGTTTTTTATATATGTAATGGTGGCAGGATTGGGACTTGTTTCCTTCCTCTTGACCTCAACCCGATACCAATAAACTGCCAACTGGCTCGCCTGTTCTCTAAGGAACCCTGCTTTACTGTTCATCAGATAATTTAAGAGTGATTTCTAACACCATGTGATGGCAGTTTCAAAGCAACAGGACCAATAACAGAGTTACACACTAAGGACACTCACAAACCATGAATGCAGACATTTTTTTAAATCTACCTGACTTTGTACAACGTTGTCTGAGAATTTTTCCATGTACATGCTGACATTGTGCATTCTTTTGCTCTCCATGCGCTTGGAAAAGTACAGAATGGTTGCTAGAATAATTACACCTTGTTAATCATTTGTGCTTCTCTGAAATGTAAAGCCACATTTTTTCATCCAATTTGCAATTAGTCAAGCTCTGTGATTCTCTCTTACATTACTTACCTTGAAAATGTAGTGTGGTTAGCTATTCTTTTTGTATGTATAACTGGAAGGAAATTTCCAATGGATTAGGGGAAGGAAGTGGAGTCTGCACACAGACTTGTGTGAAATATAGTATAAATATGAAAGGAGAATTGTTTTCAGTTGTACATTCCCTTCACGGAAGAGGTTTTTCCTTGTTGGTTTGCACCCGCTTGAGCATGATTAAACTGCTCTATTTTACCTCCGACTACCTGTACTCCTTTGGATTTAAGTGGACATGAGTGGAATTATCCAGAACGCAGAGGTGCGCTTCCCACAAATGGCACCTAACGTGGGACCTGTATGTGGGAAATCCAATAGCATTTGAGTCTGTGGCTGAGGTGACACGACCCGAGACTAAGATAGTGGGGGCCCCTGCAGAAGAGGCTAGTTTCTCGCAGCTGCCATCTGAAGTCCCGAACTGCTGTCCCTTGGCAGCAGGATCTCCCTGTCAGAGGCTCCAAACTGGTCAATCGAAAAGTGGCTGAATTGCAGAGTACAGAGAGTCGGACGTCTTCAGCAATTACCTGGTGAGATTGTTCTGAGTTATTTTGTAACAGGCATTTTGAATTATTGATTCGTTTTTGGTATTGAGAATGTTATTGCATTACATTGGTTGGGTTTCAGGTTGGACCTGATAAATAGGCCTGTAGTGATTCTATTGGAACGTTTTCTCATTTAGATGGTCTTTGACTTTAAGGCACAAAGATTAATGAAATATATTTCACGGTGTCGTTGTTCCTGTTTCATGAGTCCACGCCTGGATGAGTCCCAACCAGTCCTGGTTGAGGGTAGTCCTGCATGGAAGATGATGACAAAATATGGGAAAGGTATGAACTTGTGGAACAGACTGTGGCATCGATATAATAAGGGAAATGAGGATTTGAGATGGCCGCTGGACCGTTCATTTGATTTAGATATAATTCAATATATGCAGCAATGTTTGTTTGTGAAAAAGGTCAGACAAGTGATGTGGGACAGTTTTAATAAATGGTAAAAACATGCTACAATGTTAGTAATTAAAGAACAAAAAGAGAAGGAACGAGAACAGAAAAAGGGAGTATTGCAGAAAGCCAAAGCATATGATCAATTAAAACAAACTGAAAGTATTGAATGTATAGACAGAGAGTTTAGAATGACCACTTACAAGACATATGTGACACAAGAGAAACAACACGAGGACAGGGATTAGGTATTACAGAGACTATTGGAGAATCCCCCACCATATGGCCCACAGGTTCCCATACCTGCTGCACGGGCACAAAATGTACCACTATAGATGGGTCAGCAGGGAAATGGACCTCTAGTACCCATTCCAAATGTACCAATTCTTCCTGCCCCATTACCAGATCAGCAACTGCATGTCCCACCCAGACCAATACTTAATCCGTCTGCTGTTCAACAGCAGTCACAAGGAGGACAAGCGATACCTGCACCAAATGTACTGACTACCCCTCAGGTACATTTTTTACCAAGACTAGTGACTGGAAAACCCCCTCTGCATCCCAATCTGCTGTAAACACGCCTGCAGGTACCCCACCTTTGATTCACAAGCATAGTGGTAATTTGAGAGATAGGAGTGGGAATTGGAGGTAGAGACCTAATACAAGATATGGATCATTGAGCGCTGATCCAGAAGAGCTAAAACGGATAGCCCATAGATGGATGGGTGACATAAATAATGCCACCATGAATACTGTTATGCCAACTGTAAATAGGCTTGATATTTTTCAGAAAAACTTACTCATTCAATATATGACTGAAAGGATAGAGGACTGGTGGACATGGTGTAATAGAAATACCCCACAAGAGGTGTTACAATTGTGGCATGATGCACAAGGTCACATGATCCCTTCCCCAGATGTCCTACGGGGTGTTGAAAATTGTTTGCATTGGGGTGTTAAGGTTAGACAAAAATATCAAAAAATGAATGGGGAATATCCCATGAGGGAAACACACCCCCTTCCTGCAGCCCCTGCTGCTGCTACTGGTGTTCCTGTTCAGAGCCCCATTCCCCAATTTGTCCATACTCCGTGTAGTAGGTATGAATTAATGGCAATAAAGAAAGATTTGCCAGACTTTAGGAAAAACCCAAAGGGGTTTTATGAAGCCCTAGAGTCAGCCACTAAATTATGATTTAATGACATTCAAGGACTTGGATCTATTTTTTGATGCCCTACTCCCCAGAGAAATATGGAATGGAATATGTAGACATGATGATGTAGCACACTTTGGGCATGCCTGGGGACATTTTGAAAATCTAGACACGCAGAGAAGGCCAGGAGCCAGACCAGAGCAACTTATATTTGATTTACCTGATCTTATTATCGCTAAATTGCTACTAAAAATACCAAGGGACGTAAACTGGGCTAAAATAACAGTTTGTAAGCAAAAGCCTGCAGAAGAAGTCTCAGGCTATATCACTAGGATGGAGGAAATATTCAGGGCTCACAGTGGTCAGGATTTGGCAACTGTCACAGGGAAAAGAATGTTTGCTGACAAATCTGTGAATAATTTGATGAAAGAATTAGGAGAGTTGATTAAGGTATCAGAGAGCACCTGGCAAACTAAAGAATCTGCAGATCATTTGGTAAAGGCTATATATTATGAGAATTACCAGAAAATAAATAAAGAAAAGAATGATAAGAAAACGAAAGAATTAAAAACAATGGCTTTGCTACAGCAAGCATTCCCAGACAGGGGAAGAAAAAGGGGTATGGGACATGTGAGGGGAGGTGGACGTGGAAGAGGGGCTGGCAGAGCCTCATCAGCTCCTGCGCAGCAACACAGAGCAGGATTAGGCCAAAATCAGTGTGCCTATTGCTTTCAGGAGTGTCATTGGCAGGATGAATGCCCTTGCCTACAGGGCCAAGCAAATGTGGCGAGAGGAAGAGATAGTTCGGTGCCAAGGGGTACAGGGAGAGGTGGCACATATAGGCAAGATTTCATCCAGCGTCAGAATGACAATAGACATCAGAATTATTTTGATGGCCAACAAGCTGACAGAAGTTTATATACTGAAGATTATACTGACATTGATTATATTAACTTTGAGTATTCAGAATAGAACAGCAATAGAAAGGGTGAAAAAAGGGTCATGATTCCAGTTAATCAAGCAGGTCCATATGTCACCATGGGTAAGTACGCGACTTCCTTGTTGATACGGGTGCCACTCGCACCTCTGTGGGTCATGACCAATTTCCAGGGGCTCCCCTTTCCAGCAGAATGAATACATCAGTGGGATCCTCAGGTATCCCCATCCAGAGCCCCATCTCCAAACCCCTAGATGTTACTATAGGTCCCTTCACCACCTCCGCTCCATTTGTGCTCACTAAAAATTGCGCTGAGAACTTATTAGGTCTGGACCTATTGAAAAGACTGAATGCTAACATTCATTGTTCTGATGGTGTTTTTATCTCAATGGCTTCTGATAATTTTAGAAAATGTTTTACAATGACAGATGTTACTCACCACCTGAAGTACAGGCAATTTATAAAACGCTCTGGGCATCAGGAGATAATGATGTTGGTAAAATGGACATAGAACCCATAGTAATCACTTTTAAACAAGGTGTTCCTTTACCCCGCATTCCTAAATGCAAAATATCCCGGGAGGGAGAGGAAGGTCTCAAAGATGTTATCTCTGATTTAATATATAAGGGGATGATAAAAGAAACAGAAGGCAGCCCATGTATTAGTCCTATAACTTCCTGTTCTTAAAAAAAACACAGAGGGAATCCCTGATAAATAAAGATTAGTGATTGATCATCGAGCCCATAACAAGGTTGTAGTACCCCATTATCCTGTTGTTCCTGACATGAATTCTATTTTTACCATGGTTCCGACTTCAGCCAAATATTTTACTGCGCTTGATTTAAAAAATGCATTTTTTAGTGTGCCCATTGCTAAAGGAAGTCAATACCTTTTCTCATTTTCATTCCAAGGGCGTTCCTTTCAATTTACGCGAGTTCATCAAGGGTATACAGAAAGCCCTAGTATATATAGTCAAGCTATGAAGAAACACTTAGACTTTTTTACCCCCTCAAAAGGCTCTGTATTACTCCAATACATTGATGATCTAATAATTGCCTCAGATATAGAGGAAGGTTGTAAAGAGACAACAGTTAATTTGTTACATCATTTAGCACTCCTAGGACATAAAGTGCCCTAATCTAAAATGCAGTATTGTCAATAGGAGGTTGTCTATTAAGGTCACCTCCTGTCAAAGGGGGGTAGAAGACTGCACCCACAAAGAATGAAATGTCCCCATACCCAATCTCATGTTCGCGCTTTTATAGGTATGACTTCTGTTTGCAAGCAGTGGATACCTAACTTCTCTTTAATTGCAAAACCTTTGCTTTCTCTCACATCTAAGAATATTAGTAACCCACTCCCTTGGACAGATGAGTGTGAGCATGCTTTTCAACAACTAAAGAATGCTTTATGCAATACACCTGATTTGGGTAACCCTGATTATGCTAAGGAATTCTGTTTGTATGTCCATGAGAAAGATGGCTGTGCTTTATCTGTTTTAACACAATCCTATGGGGGGAGGAATATACCTGGGGCCTATTTTTCCTCCACATTGGATCCAGTAGCTAAGGCTTTGCCAAATTGTTTGCGCTCAGTAGCAGCTGCTGCTGCTGCGGTCAGACAATCTGAAATATATATTCCAGGTCACAATTTGATAGTTATGGTACTGCATGCTGTGGAAGTGCTACTAAATAAAACTCAGACCCAGCACCTGACCAGTGCACACTTAACAGGGTATGAGTTAACACTTTTTGCTCCAAATATCATTCTGAAAACGTTGCAATGTTTTGAACCCAGCCACAGTGCTACCCCTCCCCAGTGATTCAGGGGAAGAACACCATGATTGTGTGTCCACCACTGAAGATGAGACCAAAGGACGGGTAGACCTAACAGATACTCCCATATCTGACCTACAGGGAGAGTTGTTTGTGGATGGTTCATGTTTTAAATTACCAGATGGTACAAACACTGCTGCATATGCCGTCACCACTTTGAAAACAGTGGTAGAGTCATGTAAAATACCTCAAATGTCAGCACAAGCAGCAGGAGTAATTGCCCTCACACGGGCATGTGAATTGAGTAAAGATCTAATTGTAAATATTTATACTGACAGCCAGTACGCCTTTGGCGTTGCCTACTTATTTGGGCAATTATGGAAAGAAAGAGGCTTTTTGACCTCACATGGTACTAAAATACAGCATGGGGAATTATTAGTATAGTTATTGGATGCCCTGATGTTACCAAAAAAAGTTGCCATTGTTAAATACAGTGCCAAGAAAAAGGTTAATGATGAGATAGGTCAGGGAAATGGTTTTGCAGATGAAATAGCCAAGCAAATAGCCAGCTCTGAATATAGTTTAATGTATGTTACAGGACCAGCTAGATGGGTCCCTGAAGTACCAATGTTTAACAATACCTTAGAATGTGCTAGAGAGATACAACAGGAAGCTGCTATGGAAGAGAAAGAGACATGGCAGCAGATGTATGGTAGATTAGATGATACCGGATGTTGGGTAGATCTAACGCTATTGTTACTATGGCACACAACCCAGCTCACATAGTGCCAAAGGAATATTGGTTACATTTGATCATGTATGGCTCAACAAACTGAATCCCAGGGTGCCAGAGTCCCATGTCAAAAGATGAATGATATGTGCTACTTATAACCCAGGGAAATGTACCCCATTCCCAACAGGCCATTCTGCACCACCAGATTTGCATTTTGAAGTCCTGCAAATGGATTTCATAGAAATGGAATGAGTGGGCAAGCTTGAGTATGTCTTAGTGGTAGTTTACACCTTTAGTAGGTGGGTGGAGGCTTACCCTCTATGACATAACACAGCCCTAAGTACTGCAAAAGTACTCCTGAATGAGTACTTCCCAAGAACTGGCTTGCCCAGAGTTCTTTGGAGAGACAATGGTCTACACTTCATTGGCCAAGTGATGGACCTGGTCTGCAAAGGCTTGCATATAAGGCAAAAGTTTCATGCTGCCCACCATCCACAGGCTGCAGGTCTAGTGGAAAGATAAAATGGTATCTTGAAAGGGAAACTGGGGAAGATATGTGCTGAAACAAAATTAAAATGGCCTGATGCTTTGCCCATAACTTTGTTTTCAATGCGCAATACTGAACACTCGAAAATGGGTTTTTCTCCATTTCTGGTAGTCATGGGGAGGCCTGCAAATGTATGGGGTACATAGACCAAAGAAATTCTCAGAAATTGAATATCCCTTGCTGGTTGACTATTGTGAACATTTGACGAAAGATTTGCGTTTGATTCATTCACAGGTGAAGGTCAGTCTCCCTCCTCGTCTTGAAGGTTCAGGTCATAGGCTGAGGCCTGGAGACTGGGTCTTCATCCATCACTTTCAAAGGAAATCCAGTCTTGAGCCACGCTGGAAAGGACCGGTGCAAGTGCTACTCGCCACTCAGACAACTGTCAAGTGCATGGGACACAAACACTAACTTCATGCGAGCCACGTTAAGAAAGCTCCATTGCCTTTGTTCTATGATCAATGTGTGACGCATGGAATTCCTGATTTGGAAAGTGAACAAATTCCACAGTAAGTATCTTTTAATGATGGTGAGATGGTTGAAGAAGGAGAAGTAGCGCATCCACTGATCAACTTCACTCCTATAGAGCCCAAATTGATACCAATATCTCTATTTGAACATCAGGATTGTGATTCGCCTAGGTATAACTTGAGACCTAGGACTGTCAAAAACTATAGACTTTGAATGAAAAAACTATCTCTGGAGAGATAGCAACCCATGCGGTGTTCAAGACTGCTAACGTCTGGGCCTGTACATAAGCTTGCCAGTGAGGCTTTGAAGTAAAGGACACTGGAAACTCTTGATGTTCTTTGGTAGAGGATAGGGATTGTTAGGAGGTCTTAGCCACGTTACTTAGCTTTTGGCTGTTAGGTGTTTTTGATGTTTTTCTCTTTATGAAAAGAAAAAAAGAGGAGGCCTGCAGAAACAAGGTTATATATCCAAGGAAGGGAAGGGTAGAAAAGAGAGAAACAGAATGGTCTGAGCATAAAGACAAATATTAGGAGAAGCATCAAACACTCATCAAGAACAGGTATTTGTACATCATACACAAATAATACAATATGGGTAAGACTCGGAGTATTGAACTGAGACCGTTTGGGGAATCACCCTCTGATCTTTGGCACGAGGGGAAGACTCCAGTGTCTGCTATACAACAATTTTGGACCAAGAAAGTGAAAATTGTTGTGCTTCTGTGTCTTCTAATCATAATATTAGGAATACTAGGGTTGTTCTGGTAGTTAGAAGAAAACCACCCAGTCACCAAGTCAGTAACATCAGTCACCACACCAATGCCAGAGCATCAGTACATAACCCTCACCCCTCATAAGCAAGCACATAGCGTGCAATATGTGAATAATACATTTATTCAGGTTTTACATAATGCCCATCTTGGCTATAATGCTACAGATTGTTGGATATGTGGCTTCCTGCCATTAATCAGTCAAAAGGAAGGCACCTCTTCTTCCTCTACCTTTATCCTACAATGGGTCTTGCAGTGCCTGGTGGGAATTGAATTTTGCTTCCTATATCAAAGTTACTAATAAGACTGTACAGAGCCAGTTTAGGGATCACCTTTATTATCTACGCTGGCCAAATGCTATTAGGATCTATGTCACCATGGAGGAGAGGGAGGAATTCACCAACTATAACAACTCCTTTATGCTATTATCCTTTAATGAGAGAAAGCTGTCCAAGGTGGCTATTATACCCATACCTGTGCGAATAGGACACGTTACAATGCAAACATTTACAACGCATGCCTTTACAACGTGTTTTTTACATCGCAACATCCATTACAACGCATGATTTTACAACGCATGCATCACAACGCATTTTTAGAAACTAAATTTACAATGCATTCCATTACAATGCATACCACTACAATGCATACCATTACAACGCATAATACTTTTAGGGCAACAGTAGGGTAAGTGTTGGATAGTGTAGGGGTAAAAATTACTATTCCCACTCCAGTGAGTGCAACAGTAGGGTAAGTGTTGGATAGTGTAGGGATAAAAATTACTATTCCCACTCCAGTGAGTGCAACAGTAGGGTAAGTGTTGGATAGTGTAGGGGTAATGCGTTGTAATGGCATGCGTTGTAGTGACATGCGTTGTAATGGCTGCGTTGTAATGGCATGCAATGTAAAGGCAGTTGCTTTGTAATGACTGTGTTGTAAATGTAGTGCGTTGTAATGATTGCCTTGTAATGGTTGCTTCCCACCTGTGCATGCTCATAGCGCCTCCTTTTGTGTTCAAGGTGTAGGGCCCCTTGCTGTTGGGAATAGTATTTGCTCCCATACAGTGATATTAAATTGCACTAGTTCCCCATCATTTGTGGCCTCGCAAAACACCTCGTAATCAGGCTTAGGTCTGGCTTCCTAAAGGATGGTCAGGCAGATGCTATATTGCATTTATTCTCCCTCCCACTTACCTTGCACCCTCTGATTATCACAAGACACATTGACTTAATAAACGGGAAGTACAGGTTGACCAGACAGATACCACGCTGCAGCAATTTATTGATGCAATGAAGGGTCTGGTGCCTTTCTGGGGTCCCATGGCCAATAGTGTATAGGCCCGCCGATTGACCAGGGTAGTGGAAGCTGTTATCAAAGAGAGTGCTGGTGCGCTCAGTAACATTACAGTAGAGATGCAAGCTATCCGTCTTGTTTCCCTTCAAAATCGTATTGTTTAGGACATTCTTTTAGCAGAGAAGGGGGGGTATGCCACTTAATTGGTAGTTCATGCTGTGTGTATATCCCACATAATTTGGCCATTCAAAAACATCACAAAATTGCTGTTGAAGTACATCAGGATACTGGAGATTGGACTTGGTCAGGTTGGTCTAGAGAAGTACTGCTCACATGGGGTGGGAAACTATTAGTGATAGCCTTGGTTATAGGTGGGATTATTGTAGGGTGCTGTCTATGTGTGAATTGTCTTCCCATGGGCTGCAGCACGCTCCTTTCAGCCTGCAAGGCCCCTCCAGTTTCTGTTCCACAACAGAATATGCTTATGATGCAAGAAGAAGAAATACGGGATTTAATGAACAGTAGTGTTACTGCCCTCACAGATTAGCCTTCTTACAAAGGCCCATTTGCTTCTTATTTTCCCTGCTAACAACCCTATAATGGAGAATACCTGAAAATGAAGTACTATCATGATATGACGGGCAATCCAAATTATCTACTGCTGATACTATAGGTTAGTGGTAGCAGGTAATTACAAAATGTTGAACTTATGTTCAAGGACCATTTGAGGAAAAGGTTATATGATACGAACATGTATGCAGACATTTTTTTAAATCTACCTGACTTTGTACAACGTTGTCTGAGAAATATGTCCATGTACGTGCTGACATTGTGCATTCTTTTGCTCTCCATGCCCTCGGAAAAGTACCAAATGGTTGCTAGAATACTTACACCTTGTTAATCATTTGTGCTTCTCTGAAATGTAAAACCACATTTTCTCCATCCAATTTTCAATCAGTTAAGCTCTGTGATTCTCTCTTACATTATTTACCTTGAAAATGTATTGTGGTTAGCTATTCTTTTTGTATGTATAACTGGAAGGAAATTTCCAATGGATTAGGGGAGGGGAGTGGAGTCTGCACACAGACTTGTTTGAAATATAGTATAAATATGAAAGGAGAATTGTTTTCAGTTGTTCGTTCCCTTCACGGAACAGGTTTTTCCTTGTTGATTTGCACCCGCTTAAGCGTGATTAAACTGCTCCGTTCCACCTCCGACTACCTGTACTCCTTTGGATTTAAGTGGGCAAGAGTGGAATTATCCGGAGTGCAGAGGTGCGCTTTCCACACTCACAGCAAAGGTATTTGATTTCAAGAGTACTTTGCCAGACACAGCTCCAGGCTTGCTCCACCATGGCGCAAGAGTGCCTGTGCTGTGGACGGTATTGTTTTTGTGCAGGAAAGGGCACCTTCCTGCACAAAAACAATCCCAAGAGGTGTTTTCCTCTTTCTATGTGTGCTGTAGAATGCATCACACATAGAAAGAGGAAAGAATGAGGAGAAATAAAGATATTACTCTTCGTTACACCTCACCTCAGGAGGTATAAGGATTTGGTGCTTCCCCAGGTTTACATGATCTTGTAAATCCTGGGCAATGTCAAAATCCATGGGTGTTGCATGGGAACACCCACTGCAACACCCATGGAACTCCTCCTGAATGCAGAGTAAGGCAAAAATGCCATTTGTGCTGCCTTGCCTTACTTCATAACTATGAGGCCATCCAAAGCCACACATAGTGGCTTTGCGTGGCTTCATAGATAATATTTTAAAATTTGTGCCGCTGGAGCATCACAAAAAGTGATGCTCCGGTGGTGCAGGGGGCTCATAAATAAGCCCCTATATTTAACTGGATGACCCACTTGGTCTATCTGATCTCTGCTTCATCACAGTTGGCCTGAAATTGCGACTGGGCCCCAGTTCATCAGGAACAGTGACTAGTAATTGGCGCTTTACTTTTTCTTTGTGCTTTTTGTCAAAAACTTTTAAAATTCATGTCTGCAATTCCCCTCATTTGATTGCAATCATTTTTTGAGATTTTTCAATTTAATTGGTTGTGGGATTTTTATTGTGTTGTGTTTTGACTTTGTAATTGTTTTGGTGCTCCTTAATAATTTAAAGACTTTTCCCTAGCTAAGACTGCTAGCTCAGTGACATAGCTACCATTGGTTGAGCCCAGGCATATTTATTGATTCATATCCTTCCCAGCTAATAGCTCATGTGTTTTACTGCCCCATTAATATACATTTCTAGAGACACCACTGACTCGCAGGATTCTATGGAAAACAAAATGAAGCAGATCAGCTCATGGGGACTCTGATAGTGGGCCCATATGTCCGAGGCCTTCAAAATGGCAATCTTGTTATTCATTTAATAGCTCATTTATTGCTCCATGATCTGTGTTAGACACAGATCTATTACCAGTTGTCAGAAATATACACACATGCAAGTGACAGGAGTACAATCCATTTTCCAGAGTGAGCTGAGGAGCCATTAGCATTACTAGAAAGGCCGGCGATAGTGGCGGCTCGCAAAGGTACCGCTGTGGGGTGGCGAGGCAGGGCGGGGGCGGGGCTGGGTGGTGGGGGTAGTGGAGTCCGATATACGACGGCAGATATTTATTTATTTATTTAAGTTAACCTTTGCCGTCGTATGTCAGACTCCACTAAACCTCCCACCCATCCCCGCCCCGCCTCACTGCCCCACAGCGTTAACTTTGTGAGCCGCCACTGGCCGGCGCTCTATGTCAAGTTTTGTAGAGTGAATTAAAACATATAAAATATGCATGGTAATTCAATATCACTAGTGTTTAGCAAGTCATTTGTGCAATCAATAGAATAATTCTATGTGGTAAAACAGTTTTATTGAACTTAAATAAGACGTGTGAACGACTAAAGTTTCTTTGCATCTCAACAGCCTTAAAAAAAAAATTGAAGCACGTCAATGTTCATCGACCATGTGCTGGTGAATATATGTTAGGTTATGGAATTTGTATAGCGTCTAGCTGCCCCAGCGCTTGGCCCAGAGGAATAACAAACTGCAACTGTCAGCCCTAAAGAAGGAAGGGAAAGAAAAAGGGACGCTATGTAGAGAAAATATATATTGAAGATGTCAAACATGTCACTGTGGAAAAGTAAACTGTCTTTCGATTAATACACTTTCTGACTTCATGAATTTCTGTGGCTCTGAAAACTATCTCCAAGTACTGTTAGGAAAATACTCTGAATGAAAACGCCTATATGGTGTAACGTGAAGAAACTCAAGTTGTCACTTGCAAGACTCCATTTTGAAATGGACATGAGAGTTTAATTTGCTAAATTATTACCACCCGGCCTTTCTAACAAAGCAGCATGAGTATTGCTTGGACAAGGGGAGTTCAAAGTCATAACCACCAATATAGTTGCAAATGAAGAACAGGTGTGTACATGCTTTCACTGACGCCTTCATACTTAATTCTATTGTCTCACTAAAAACATTTAATGAATGGCAACTCAGGGCACGCTCTTTGTCAGAAAAATCCAAGTGTTAGATTATGTTATTACCCGAAAACTGTTGTTGTTTTTTGTGTTATCGTAAGAAAAATTATTGTGTTTTGTTATGCTAAGTTGTGTTCTGCCACATAGGTCATGTTAAGCTAAGTTATCTGAGGGAAAGGAAGGGGGAAATACGATGAGATGCAAAAGGTTAGGATGATGTAGGATAAAATGCGCTAGATATGTCATGTGATGGGATGGGATGTATGATATGCACATTTATAGTCAGCACATCGAAAACCAAAACGTTCTTTGGATGCAACTCTTGCATACAATAGTGTGGAATATATATTTTGTCTGTTGAATAGAAGATTTCTCCAGTATCATGGCAAAAAAGCAGAAGACAGTTCAAGAGCTGTTCATCTGTCCTAGAGAATATACATTAGCTAACCACTAAGGTCTTGATTACGAGTCTTCGCGGGGGGGCTGCGGGGTAGGTTAGGTGTTTACCATATCAGTGCCGCCCACACTAAAATCTGAATTTCTCTATAATGACTGGGTATTTTTCCCTCAGGCAAACTTTAGCAAGTTGAACTCACCAAAATTGACCTCGAGAAACCTGTGGGGATTGGAACACCAATGCCATTAAAGCAGGAGTTTGTGAAGGGAATGGAATGTCGCCCCACTCTTAAATAAAATCTTAACGGCCTGTTACTCACAGGTAAACTTACACTTTTCTGTCAGTTTACCATATTTTTTGTATTCACAAACTGAGAGTTAATAGTCAGTTTACGTCAGTGGAGACTCCGCAGTCGGGAGGAGAACTCTGCACATATAAGGAAAAAAAGAACTGTCCTATCTTTTTATGTGCAAAGTTCTCTGCCTGACTGCTGGAGTCTCCGCACTTGTGAACTTACTATTAACTTGTTGTTTGTGAATACAAAAATGGTAAACTTACACAAAAAATGTAAGTTTACGTTTGTGAATCAGGCCTCTAAGGAGAGATTTACTAAAGATTTTATACCGTGTTTGAGTCACAAAAATGACACAAATTGGTACAATATCTTTTTTCCAATCTACTTTTCAGTGCTAAACTCGTGAAAGTAACGCAAAGCAGCTTTTGCATTAGTTAGTGCCAAGGGGGCGTGCCATGGGTGAGGCATGGGCATTTCCATGCAACCACCCAAGGTTTCTGATGCTAAAGACGATTTACTAAAAAAGTAGACAGGGTTTAGCATCAGAAAACTGCACCCTTTTGAAGTATGCGCAACAAAGGAGAAATGCTTTTATTTCTCCTTCCTTTTCCGACTTTGTATGTGAGCTGCACTTTCCACACGTTCTTCTTTGCTAAATTACACAAGGTTTTCATAGCAAAATTTGTCAGTGTAAAATTGTGAGTCTGTGATAATTATCACACTACTGGGAATTCCGATCCTCTTTGCAGAGAGATCTGAATTTAGCTAAAGACTCGAATGCATTCTATTCACGACTTGGTGTTATGCTGGGATAACCCCACTGCAGAAAATTGCTTACACTGGTAGACATTGGCTACTAGTTTGGTGTCAGCAGACTATCCAACTGCAGATGACATACAAAATAGGAGAGCAGTACCAGGAATAATGCAGCTTCCAGGTGTCAAAATAATAATCGGAACCTCTTTGCATGAGGAAAGAATATAAATAAATACGTTTTTATTACCCTTTGAAAGAAGAAGATAGTAATGATCTGAGGCATCAGTTTTTATGACTCTCATCCTTTACATTCTAAGTCAAAAAATAAGTGAAATAGAGATTAAGATTTAGACAAAAACGGTCCAATAATCGCTAAATGTCAATAATCAGATTTAGAAAAAAGGCAGCGGAAACACTACACATCAAATCTGATATGCAAGAACACGCTTGATCTCCCAACAAAAAATGACATTGCCATCTTATTTGCATAAACACATCACATAACCCACAGGTGACAACCGTGTTACAGCAACAAGAAAACATCCCCTAAAATACAGACATGAGAATCACATTGAAACGATTTTAATGGAAAATAAGTTGAAAAAACTAAGGGCTTGATTTAGAGTTTAGCAGACTTGTACTCCATTAAACACGATATGAATATCCTGTCCACCTTATTCCAAGTGCATTAGGGTATAATGCACTTGTAGTAAGGAGGACATGCGATCCTTCACGTATGTGACAGAGTATCTGTTCGCCAAACTCGAAATCAGGCCCTAAATTCGACGTGTATTAGGATTACCATCCTAAATTTTATAACAATTAATACCACACCTGCAATGATTAAGTGCACATATATCACATAAAAAAGAGATATGAATAAACCTTAATACTTTCATGATGGTACAAGCAAAGCTTCAAAGAAAAACACTGCAAATCCATGTAGCAAACAAATTAAGGAGCACTGCCAAAGTCAAGAATTCTGGCTTTTTAGGTTTACGTGTTTTCCAAATATAAATGGGTCTATTAGTGAGGAGTGAATCGTGTGGTTTGGGATTCGTGTGGCTTGTTGGTGTTGTATATTTTTAGGTGTATGAGATGGGTATCAGGGGTTATAAGAGAAGATGCATGTACGGTCTGACTATTCCAAAAAGTACATGGTTGTCTTAAAGTGAAAAGAAATGTAATGTTATGTATGACTCTTTTTCACTGTAATGACTTTGCAGCATTGAGAAATAAAAGTTATTTCTCAGTGTTCCTATGTGCATAAAGAAATTCCAGCTGCTCTGACAGGGCTCTCGGAGAGCCTGTCAATGCTGGGCTGACTCCAGCACATCTTTAAGAGTGGAGAGGGAAGGACGGCACATATGGTGGTGGGCATGGGGGTGAGTGGCTGATGGTCAGGCATTTGTTTTCTGCATTTGAGACAGGGAAAAAAGACCTTGTTATGTATGGCTCCCCCATTACTACTCTGCCCCTGCGTAGCAATAGACATACATAACATAAAATTGTAGATAGGTAACAATTGAGGGGATATTTTTTCATCTTTGGGTTTTGCTCTCATTTTCTATTTGATGTCATTCAGAATCTCTTGGCGGAAAACATCCCTGTTACGCACTGTTATCCATCTATAAATCTACACATCATTAATTGTTCCAAATAAGAAAGAGTTGAATTGTCTACTACAAGCCTGGCATTGATTATCACTTAATCCATCTTCCTTGTCTCAGTTCTAATAAATGTCAATGACTACCCTCTGTTGCCTACTAAAATAAAAAAGAAAACTGAAAAAAGCAAATTGTTCTTAGTGACCCTAGCAAGAATAAGACAAGGACCTTCTCTCATAACATCCTAGCCAGCTCATCTCCAGATGGGACATGTGTCTATTGGTTTCCATTGGTACCAACATGCAAATATGTTTTACTTTTTCTATTTATTTTTTGATATACAGCATCCAGCCACATCATACTTTGATGTAAAGGTATCTTCAGATGGTGCAGCATAGTCATTGTTATGCTATGGTAATCTGATTTGTAAAGCACACGGCTACTCAGCAGAGTGTCTCGGCACTCAGGCTAAGGGCAGCAGACCAAGGCACCTAGATTGACTGCCTGAAGAGCCATGTCTTCAGGTTCCTCTTGAAGGCAGCTAAATTACTGACCAAACGGAGTTCTGTTGGAAGTTTGTTCTAGTTGAGCGGCCCCAAGTAGGAAAAGGATCTCCCGCCTACTCTACGATGATTGATCCGGGGAACTATTGCAAGCACGCGAAGGACGAACAAAGGGTGCGCGCTGGGATGTATTCGCTGATCCTCTCTCTGAGATAAACCACGCCCGTATCAAGCAAGGCCTTATGCATTAAGACCATGGCCTTAAAAACAATCCTCTTTTTTATAGGGAGCCAGTGGAGGGCCCTCAAATAAAAGGACAAGTGAGACCTGGGTGGGAGTCTGGGTGGGAGTCTGAGTAGCAGTCTACCCGCCGAATTCTGCACCACCTGAAGTCTATTTAGAAGAAAGTCAGGGAGACCTAGGTAAAGGGCATTCCCATAATCGAGTCTCATCGTGATCAGGGCCTGAATAACCTTTCTGCCTGCAGACTCAGATAGGAGAGGTAAAAAAATGTTTTGCATGCGGCGCGTGCTGAAGCAGGAGCCAGATAGAGCTTGAATCTGCAGTTGGAAAGAGAGGGTGCTGTCAGTTTTAATCCCTAGGTTTTTCACAGAGTTTTGGAGGGGACCAGGCTGAAGCACATCGCTCGGCCAGGAGGTTCTCACCAGATTCTCACCAGATTGTGGGGGACCTCTTTGAAAACCACAAACACGGTTTTATCCGGATTGCATCTTACTTGGTGTCGGTCCAGCCACTGAAACACCCTAGCGAGACACCGAGAGATGAGCTCTCCATTCAGTTCACTTCCCTTCTCACAAGCGAAGAGTAGCTGTGCGTCAGCTGCATAAGAAATGACTTTAGCACCCAGGGACTCAGCTAGTATATCCAAGGGTGTGAGGTATATGTCAAACAGGCTGGGGCTAAGGGCCAAACCCTGGGGTACACCCACAGTCAGGGTTCTGGCTTGCGAGGCATAAGGGGGTAGCCATAATTCCTAAGTACGCTTGTTCAAAAATGATGTCAACCAATTCAAGACCGAGTGTCTGATCCCTATCTCTTGAAGGTGCTCAAGCAACTTAGAGTGGGGCATGGAATCGAAAGCTGCAGTGAGGTCCAGGAGGTGTTCCTTACGTGTTCAACTTCCAGAAGCGCAGTCTCAGTGCTGAAATGAGGTCGAAAGCCGGATTGGCTGGGATGTAATATTTTATTATCTTCCAAGTATAGGGAGAGTTGGCGGTTGACTTCCTTCTCCAGAATCTTTGAGAAAGCTGGGAGAAGGGAGATGGGCCTATAATTCGCCAATTGCATGGGATTAGCTGCCGTTTTTTTCAGCAGCAGGAAAATTTTTGCCCTTTTTCTAACCAATAGAACCACACCCGTTGTCAGCGATATGTAAAATATGTTGTTCACTATAGTATTGATAGATTGAGCAGCCATCGTTAACACTGTAATCGGGCAGGGATCTAACAGGGAGCCGGACTTCAGGCCCTCCAATGCTGAGCGTGACCGTTCGGGAGAAAGGGGGGGTGAATTTGTCTAGGGAGAAGGGCGAGGAGAGGGAAGCAGATTCCTTTCAAGGAGAGGCCTGTGCTTGGTAGATTTGAGCATTATTCTGGATGTTGTTCTGAATGGTCTTGATTTTTTCATGGAAAAAGAATCTAGTTCACCGCACCACTCAACAGTAGGTGTACATACTTTAGATATGACAACAGGGCACAGAAAAGAATTAACAATTTTAAAGATTTCCTTGGCTTTGTTATCTGCCTCCTCAATCCTTATATCAAAGAAGGTCTTTTTAGCTAGAGACAATTTCCCGTGGCACTTCTTCAGTGCAATCTTATATTTAGCTTTATATTCTGGATGGAACATCTCCATACCCTTTCGAGCTGTTTACAGAGTTTCTTGCATGCTCTAAACTCATCACTGAACCAGGGGGCAGATAGTTTCAACCTTGATTGAGATTTCTTTATAATAGGGGCTAATTGTAAGAGCACAGTTCAGGTTGTCTTGCTGTATTTTGTAGTAGGCACAATAGGAGGTCTGAGTGTTATCCTTCAGGGGTGGCCTATTGCCAGTCTGTGGCCAAGCAAATGGAATAAGGTAATGGTCTGACCATTGAAGAGGAGTGGGTTGAGACACCACCAGGTCTACGTTGGAAAGAACCTGCTCAAGGGTATGGCCAGCTTGATGGGTGGGGCCAGAGACCTGTTGTTAAATGGAAAGAGAACTCATGATTTCTAAAAGTGCGGTGGCCTCGTGCCCAGAGGCATTGCCCAAGTGGACATTAAAATCCCCTAGCACTAGGAAATGGGCATACCTCATCACCCATGGGGCTAATGCACTCTTCAACGAGTGCAAGCAGGGGCTGGCTGGAACTGGGGGACAGTAGAGAAGGACCCCCACAAGAGACTGGTTGGAGGAAAGGGACAGACAGAAGCCAAGGGCCTCCACCATCTCTAGGCCCTCAAGAGAGAAGGATGGGCATTCATATTCCTTCTTATACACTAATGCCATCCCGCCTCCCCTACCTACTTCACGGTCCTTCCTCAGAATTCTGTAATTAGGAGGAATGGCAGTAGCCAGTGTGGGGTTGGCTGATGCTGAGAACTAGGTTTCTGTGAGAAAAAGGACATCCAATTCCTCGTCGTTTAATAAGTTGAAAACCTGAAGCTCATGTTTCTGAAGGGATCTTGCATTGATCAAGGCAGCCTGAAACTGTTTTTGAAGTTTTTCTGGGCCCTGATGGAACTAGTCCTAATGGAGGTCCAAGCGCAGCTAGGACAGACAAATTCCTCAGTTATCTTACCCAGGGACCAGTAAAAAGAACATTTCCTTAAGGGGGCCATATGGAGTAGAGAGGCCCTATTAAAGGTGATTAAATGATTGTCTGCTGGAAGAGAACCGGCATAGTGGCTGGTGCTGGACACTTCCAGGACACTGACGGGCGTGGACGGGCTTGCCTTTGGCGCGCCTTCGGCATGCTAGCAGCACGTCAGTGCCACGGCTCCCTTTGTAGGCATAAGGACTGGACAACTAGAGTGCGCACTAACCAAGATGACGCCTCTAGAACATCCCAGCCCGGAAGAGGAGAAAAGTAAAGCCCACACTTCCCTAGTGAGAAGAACGCCCCCCCCCCTCGCAAATGCGACCAAGGTATAGAGAAAAGGTTTAAAAACCAAAATTAAAAGGGACCTCTATGGCCCTTAAATAAAGTGCAGCATGCAGCGAAACCAAATTCGGTCACAGTAACATTCAAATTCAATACATTTAAAATCTGTAGGTAAATGACTAGCACAAAAGCAGTGCAATTACCCGGGTGTCCCAAAGCCTTACTGCGTCCGCGCTGCGGCTCACCTTGTAGGCATAAGGGCTGGACGACTAGAGTGGGCACTAACCAAGATGGCGCCTCTAGAACATCCCAGCCCGGGAGAGGAGAAAAGTAAAGCCCACACTTCCCTAGCATGAAGAATGGCCCCCCCCACTCGCAAATGAGGCTAAGGATAGAGGAAGGTTTAAAAAACAAAATTAAAAGGGACCTCTATGGCCCGTAAATAAAGTGCAGCGTGCAGCAAAACCAAATTCAGTCACAGTCACATTCAAATTCAATACATTTAAAATCTGTAGGTAAATGAGTAGCACAAAAGTGGTGCAATTAATCGGGTGTCCCAAAGCCTTACCGCGTCTGTGCCGCGGCTCCCTTTGTAGGCATAAGGGCTGGACAACTAGAGTGCGCACTGACCAAGATGGCGCCTCTAGAACGTCTCTGCCCAGAAGAGGAGATAAGTAAAGCCCACACTTCCCTAGCGAGAAGAACGCCCCCCCTTCACAAATGTGACCAAGGATAGAGGAAGGTTTAAAAAACAAAACTAAAAGGGACCTCTATGGCCCGTAGAAAAGTGCAGCGTGCAGCAAAACCAAGTTTTGTCACAGTCACGTTCAAATTCAAAACATTTAAAATCTGTAGGTAAATGAGTATTACAAAAGCGGTGCAATTAATCGGGTGTCCCACAGCCTTACCGCGCCGCGGCTCCCTTTGTAGGCATAAGGGCTGGACGACTAGAGTGGTGCAATTAAACGGGTGACCCAAAGCCTTACCCCGTCCGCGCCTGGACTCCCTTTGTAGGCATAAGGGCTGGACGACTAGAGTGCGCACTAACCATTGGTGAAGAGACGGATGGCACAAGGTCTCCAGCAATGGTGTAACCTGGAGTCATTCTCTCTCTTATCTCAGTCAGAACAAAATAAACTGCTGCCCTCAAAGTGAAAGATGGATGAAAGGACATGGATTAGAGTATTGGAGTAGGTGGTTCTTGAATTCAAGCTTGTATACATCATGGCATTATCAGCTGGTCGTGTTACAACTGCCTATGGAAGGGACGCAAGCCAATAGCCCTTCTGTCTCCGAGCAGCCTAATAAATCTGCATGCAAAAAGAACAATTGATGGAAATATTGCAGAACAAAGTCATACATTCACCCCAGTACAGAGATCTGGGCCTAAATCCATCGTTTTCTTGCTCCCCATGCCATTCCAGGTTGAACCAAGCCATATGCAAATCAGTCTTGGCCCTGTTCCCAATGGAAACAGTCCATCCCGAACTGCCAGGCCAGTTCCTCCCTGGACTGGAACCAAGCATCCTAGGACCGGTTTCGGGGTTTCACCCCCCATCAGCCAGGATAGCTTGACTCCAGTGGCATGGAGAGCACGGGAACCACGTCTGGGCATACCCGTCCCACTCCGGGTGACAAATGCAAAAAGAACAATTGATGGACAGAATGCAGAACAATGTCATACATTCACCCCAGTACAGAGATCTGGGACTAAATCCATTGTTTTTTTGCTCCCCTTGCCATTCCGGTTTGAACCCAGCCATATGCAAATCAGTCTTGGGCCTGTGCCCAATGGGAACAGTCCAGCCCGAACTGCCAGGCCAGGTCCTCCCTGGACTGGAACCAAGCATCCTAGGACCGGTTTCGGGGTTTCACCCCTCATCAGTCAGGTTGGCTTGACTCCAGTGGCATAGAGAGCACGGGACCCACGTCTGGGCATACCCTTCCCACTCGGGGTGACAAATGAAAAAAGAACAATTTATGGACAGAATGCAGAACAATGTCATACATTCACCCCAGTACAGAGATCTGGGACTAAATCCATTGTTTTTTGCTCCCCATGCCATTCCAGTTTGAACCCAGCCATATGCAAATCAGTCTTGGGCCTGTGCCAATGGGAACTGTCCAGCCCGAACTGCCAGGCCAGGTCCTCCCTGGACTGGAACCAAGCATCCTAGGACCGGTTTCGGGGTTTCACCCCTCATCAGCCAGGATAGCTTGACTCCAGTGGCATGGTAAGCACGGGACCCACATCTGGGCATACCCGTCCTACTCGGGGTGAAAAATGCAAAAAGAACAATTGATGCACAGAATGCAGAACAATGTTATACATTTTCCCCAGTACAGAGATCTGGGCCTAAATCCATCGTTTTCAGGTGGTGTGGTGAGCAAAAGAATGATGGATTTAGCCCAGATCCTTGTGACTGGGGGGGAATGTTTGCATTGTCCATCATTCCGTCCATCAATTGTTTCTTTTGCATATGTCGCCCTAAGTGGGAAGGGTATGCCCAGACCTGGGTCCCGTGCTCACTACACCACTGGATTCAAGCCAGCCTGGCTGACGAAGGGTGATACCCTGAAACCGGTCCCAGGATGCTTGTTTCCGGTCCAGGGAGGACATGGCTTGGCAGTTAGGGCTGGACTGTTCCCACAAGGAACAGGGTCAAGACTGATTTGCATATGGCTGGGTCCAAACTGGCGTGGTGTGCTGAGCAAAAGAATGATGGATTTAACCCAGATCCTTGTGACTGGGGGTGAATGTTTGAATTGTCCAGCATTCCGTCCATCAATTGTTTCTTTTGCATAATAAATCTGCATGGCAAGTAAAAACCAGTGCAGCACATCCAACACAGGAAACCAGGAGACAAATTGGTAAGACCGTGAGAAACACTGAAATCTTCTGTGGTTGATCACCATAATAAAGATATTTTTTATAATACAAATGTCAGAAGTGTAGGTTATAGCAGAGTATGCCAATCTTGTACATGCACTTGTACCATTCACTGTCCTGGAACCAAAGGAGGCCAGAGCCCCAGGAGGTGAATGACAGATGATACTTGACTTGATCAGTGTTTCATTGTAAACAGGCAGGCGCATCAATGGCAAGTTCAGTCAGAGGAAGAATGGGAATAGGAAGGGAACCCAAAGGAATGAGCAAAAAAACAAAAGCCTTTTAAAAATAAGAAGGAAATTCCAGGGAAAGGGCAAAAAAAGAAAAGTGCTTTTGAAGGGAAAATAGTTTAATAACTAAGAGCAACAGTGAAAAACCCACCAACATGCTCAATTCTCAAGGAAGTGAGGTGTTGGCTTCCATTTAAGCTTCTCTGCCACTCCCAACCTGGAAGAGGAATTAAACTTATGGTGGTTACCTTCGTGAAATGGTTTATTTTCATCTCATAGATTGCTAGTGGTGGCCATTTTTTTTATTTGGGAAGGGCTGTTCCTATTCAAATCATTATCTTGTCCATGACCTTCCAAACACCACGAATCCCCTGGATACCCACATTCAGCAGCCCCTCTATCACACCTCTGGCTACCTGCCCCTACAACCCCGCAAATTTGTCTTGACATCATGGCAGGAGGAAAAGCAAAGAAGAAGTGGTGATATGCTGGTGTTTTGGCATGTATGCAGTTGGATCCTTCCCCATCTAGGATGATAGAGAATATAAAGTAACCACAGAAGTGACACGCATGAAAGATGTACAAGAGGGAAGTGAAGAGGAAGAGGAACTGTTTGAGGTCACACAGCATCAGAAAAGGGAAACATAGGCATCACAGAAATATTCCAAGGCACTTTTAGTATAGGGATTACTTCCCAACTTCTTACAAGGAAATAACTTAGCCAAACAATATTTTAGTGAATGTCCATCCTTAATGGTGGTTATAACATTGTCATTTTGTCCTGTGGAGGTCACTTACAGCTGTGCATATTTCTGTAACATTTTCTGCAGCACAACTAAGTGGTGTAACTGAAGACAAATGCTGCCATTTCTAGATTTATTTGTGGGTTATCCACAAGTGAAGAAACATTTGATGAATCAAAAGAGTTTGATTTCGGGAGAGAAGATAGATGCTGTTTAGCCTATAAATATCACAGTACAATCCACTGTGAAGGAGATTGTGGAAGATCTTTCGTTCTACTTGAGGAGTACACTAGCCTCCAGGAAGAGTCTCAGTACTCCAACTGTGAGGGGAATATGCTGAAATGCTACAATTCTTTGTCAGACTTTTTATTGCTTCCAATGGTTAAAGCAACCTTATTTCTATAGGCAGAAGGAGTCAGAGACATTGGAATTTCCTAGGTATTGGGCAAGGCTCTACATTATAGAGGGATTGCAGCAGAACTTTCCTCAAGGAGTCACAACTGACACTAACCTGTAGAGCATCTCTGAAAATACTTGATAGATGTCTGAGGATTCAAATCCTGTGGACCCATCAGATAAGGAACTAGTGATGGCATTGAATAGAGTCCATATAGCAACCACATTCTGAGCTGAAATGAACGTAGCCTACGTAGTTCAATCATTGCTAAGATGTCCATTTTCTATTATTAATCATGGAAGATGGGGGTTTATTGCTCCAATTTACTTGGATTAATGAACAAATAGATTAGTTAGCTTCAAATGCCTCATGCTACCAATCGATCGAGGGTATTGGCATCTCCTGTAATACAATACAATGATTAAGGAATGGGAAGTCAGATTCTGCACACAAATCCCATTTTCTCAAGTCACCCTTTATGTGTAAAACGTATGCTCCACTGCTTGACCAGAAAGTAAAGGAAGCTGTTTTGACAGTACACTTACTCTTCTGTCCAGTCCAAGGCCACCATCATATTCCTGGTGTCCGCAGCCCATTGGTACAAGCTTGGTTAGCCATCAGTTTCAGGGTATAGGTCAGCTTTTACTTCAAGCACAAAACAGTGGTAATTCAGGTGACCGGAGTCTTCCATCTAAAATGATTGTGCTGACATCGACCAGTCCCTGCAGACTGAATTCCATATGAGGTAAAATGCCTGAGCTTTTTCACACGTAGGAAAACCCACTGGCTTCTGAAAATAATCACGAAGCCAGTGAAGAATCAAAATAAAACTGGAAACTCTTATGAAATGTGCTAATGCTCCTTCGAAGTAGCACGGTTAACTATTCTATTCTATGAGCTGCATGTGATGGTGGCCAAATCCTTGCTGGCTATAGTGTGTGGTAACGGAATTCCATTCACATAATAGCATCTCTTATAATATTAAGTCATAATTTTCACTTGCAAAAATATGAGTTGAAAAGCATCTACCACCTGCACTTGCAGAAGGAATTCTGCAAGCATTTGATGTAGCTAAAGACGAGTAACGTAAAGTCAAATAAAACACTGGAAATGGCAGAAAGCAGGCTACAAAGAAAACAAGCACTAGCACATTCGAAACCGGCAACAATGGATGCTCACGCTTCCCCAGTAACCATCTTTAAACAGCATTTTTAACATATACCAAAAAATCACATAGGATGCCCAATTCATGTGCATGAGCGGGTAAGGGCACAATTTTGAAATGGTCTAAAAACATTTTAAAGTGTCCTCCCACAAATAATGCAGCTGGCAGCACACACTTAGTAAAGGAGATGAGAGGGCAGGTAGGCTCTGGGTGAGGGGATTAAACAAAAGAAGATGAAGAGAAGGGGGAGTAGGGAGAGCTACTAAAAGCTCACGTGCACTGCAAAACAAGTTCTGACATCAGCAGTGGAGGGATACGTCAATCAGTCAAAACAATGTGAGGCCAAAATGTTCCTGGGCTTGACAAACACAAGACAAGGAGGGAAAGCCAGCAAATTAAGAGCAGGGAAGTGAGATAGACAACCAAGCCGTCCAATCATGAGAAGGGGGCTAACTCAAAGACCAGTTATATGGGAACAATAGCTCTGCCGAAACCTAAAAATGTGATACATTCAGCCGTATTGTTTAAGCAATTATTGGAACTTCTTCTATAGCAATGTTAAAGTACTGGAACAAGGGAATTAGGTTTAATTAACAGTACACGATGAAACTTCCAATTTACTTCACTTTATTCAATGCATGATTGATGGAGGCTCAAGATAATACAGACAAACAGAAAGGGAATTTCGAAGTTGTTGTAACACACATCAAATGCATGAGAAATCATATTTAAACATTTAGATAGATCACAGTGTTAAAAATCCAAAGAACATAGGGCCAGAGAAAGATACAAAATGTGGTTTCAAATTCACAAATGGTGAGTGGTAATCACATAGTGCCAATTGCTTGTACATTCTCAGTAATTAACTGGCTTCATTAAAATTCCTCCCTAGGCAATTCTAGGATAAAAAATTCATTATTCCGCAGAATTCAGGAATGCATAGTGCCTGCCATGTAGTGCAGGGAAATGTGAAATGTGCAGTTTTTACATTGTGGTGTAAAATATGGGGAGTGCGACCGAGATGGTGGCGGTTGCATTGTAATCAGCCTTGTGGGATCGCCGCCTTTTAGGCAGGCGGTCCCACTTCCCGATACGATGGTGGACGGACTTCAGTCCGTCCGCCATCGTAATCACCCCCATAGTCTGCAGATTCCCCACTTATGAGATTAAAATAGCAGGCGATTTTAACATACACAACGTAGACAGCAGAGCAGAAGTGTACCAAGATTTTAGTCCTTTTTCATTAGGGGTCATATCAGCCTGGTTAAAAACCCATGAACTCATCTTCTTGTATTATAACTAAGTTAGCAATAAAACTGCAAACACATTCACAGATTACACCTTTGTAAAAGCGTTGTTACTGGCTAAATGTAATTTCATACTGTAATGGAAAGCAAAGAATGCGACCACTATCTAGCTATAATAGAGTTTGACTTAAAACTCCCCATATGCAACCTACTAAATATATTAGTGAGTCCACAGGAATAGAAAAAACTTCACGGGTCAGGCAATTAAAGTGGGGAAAGATGCAGTTGGGCGTATTTAACACTTGGAAGAAGTGATAGCAACATTTGCCACCTCTGAGAATCTACCACGGGATTAGGACCTAATTACTGACTTGGTCTTCTGGAGGGCAAGAGAAGCCATTGCCAAGTAAGCACTAAGGAATAAAGACCTAAGAATGCTCCCAGGTATGCTACATAATTTAGACTAAGCAAACCTGCCTTCAATGCTGCCGTTAGAAGATACAATAAGGATAAAACTAACCAGTGTGCTCTACAGCAACTGAGTAACCGAAGGAAAAGTCCATTGCACTCTTCTTTGAAAGTTTAAGGCAGGCAAAATATGTGGAATCGGAATGGACACAATTATAGTCCCTTTGTCTTGCAAAAATCAAGAGAAGTTTCGGCTCTACATTAATTTATAAATTTGTCATTAGAGGGGAAAGGCGTTCCTGCAACAAAATGTGTAGACTATGTACAGAAGCCAGATGTAGATCTTGACTCTACGCTCTGCCACAGTGAAGCTCATACATGGCAGGGTTATACCTGGACAGTCAAGAAAAGTTAACTGGGTCTACAGATTTTAATAGAGATTCTGCCCATAAAACCATCAAGACCATGAGAATCAACGGGACCCCAGGTCCCAGTGGCCTACCAAGTGCACCTTTCAAGTCCAAAGTAGACTTTTGGGCTGATTGCCTCACCACCCTCTAGATGGACTGCTTTCAAAGTGCAGAGGTCCAGCAATCTTGGAAGGAATCCATTCTTCATGCAATTCATAAAAAGGAGTGTAATGCTATCCCAAGGAACTGTCGGTTAATCGCACTACTGGATGTAGAGGCTAGAATATATGTTAAAATTCTACTCCATGAAACTTGAGACATGGGTGGCTAAAGCCAATATTATACCCTTTTATCAAACTGGATTCAGACAGCATTACTCTACCATCCACAATACTGTTGCCTTGTCATATTTGTCCTATAGTGCTTCTCTTCCTTCTCGGCAGCTGCTATTTGCGTTCTTTGTGGATTACTCCGCTGCTTTTGACAGTGTTGACCACAATGAACTCTGTGCAAAGTTAGCAGAATGGGACATACCTGCCACGTTGCTTAGCGTGATCCCCTCACTGTACTCAGACATGTGGGTCCACGTCAAGACCGGTACAGACAATTTAGCGACCAAATAAATTCCGACTACACAGGCCTAAAACAAGGGTGTGACCTGGCTTCTATGTTGTTTAATCTTAACACCGCAGACAAAGGTCACTCACTTGCAAGGGCGAACTCAATCCTACCAAAGATGGGCTCCGTCAGGCTTCCAAGTAACCAATATTGTGGCAATCTGCTTATATTAGATCATACAAAAACTGGTCTGCAGAGGGCTCTCACCGAGCTCCACACTTACAATACTGTTAATAAACTAGTGGCAAATCCAGATAAACAAAGGTGATGATTTTTGGCAATTACAAAAACAAGAGAGAGTTCAGATGCGTACTGGGCAACCAATTGACACCTCAAACATCAAGTCGAACTATCTTGGTGTCTGGTTTATGGATACAGACAAACTGAGTGAACACCTTAAACATATTAGTAGGAAGGCTCAAGCAGCCACATTTGCCTTATGAAGATTATATCACCAAATATACTGCCTTTCAGAAGATACCATACTGTAAATTACACAGGCAAAGCTGCTACCCAACCTTTCCTATGGTCATTATGTTTACCCAGGCGCATTTACTCCAATATTAGATAAGTCTCAGTGCAATGCCTTTAGGAGGCTGTTCCATCTTCCAAATTACACCCGTCACTTGCTACTTCACTTGGAGTTTGGACTGCATGGCCAAGATTTTGAAAGTAAGGTTGCCTTCCTTAAGTATGCCATACGGCAGGCCACCTTTAAAAAAGGCACTTCAAGTGGTTTTTATCGCTTTGTTTAATCCATGGTCTCTATATCTTAGAAAGGCTCTTGATTTAGATGTTAATTGGGATACACTGATATCCCTCAATGCTCCTTACTCCAGCATAAAAGCAATTTTATGGAAACAGGCCTCAAACTGCTCAAGGAAAGTCAACTTAGAAACTGTTCATTTCATCACCTATGTCACCCCAATTTTAAAACCACACAGGGAAAAGAAATGCAACCGTATGACTTCCACTGTTCCCATTTACTTGGCACACTTTGAGGAATTTGTCAACATGATCTTTACTGCCATCAGTCAGTGAAGGACTTGATTGTTCTGGTTATTGACACTGCTGCAGATTCAATTTTTAAAGTCATATCTATTTTTCTTTGCACTGGAGTAGTATTTCATAGTCCTCTTCTATTTTCCGACAGGTGTTCATATGTTCTTCACTTATTTTATTACCATGTTTTAGTGATTTATTGTTAATTATTGTATCAGTTCTAATTAACTGACACAAATAAACTTTGTTCATTATATCTAAACGAAAAATGTAAGTAATCTATTTTTAAAAAAATCAGAGTTAAATCCTAATGCAAAAAGTGCAGCAAAAATGTGAAAACATTGCTCAAAAATGTAAAGATGCAGGTAACTGGAAAACAATCATTTAAAGTGATGCTTGTTCAGACAAATAGGTTACCATATACACAATTCAAAGTTAGTAAATAAATATGGTTCTTACACGAGAAAGGTGTACAGTTTAAATTGGTACCCAATTTGTGTGGCTAAGCCTATTACCTGAGACAAGAACAAACTAACCCATGGACCATGTGAACACCACAATGATAGTACTTTGACTTGATATGGTCCCAGTTTTCCCAGCTGCCCCTGTTGACAACATGGATCAATTTTCAAGGCACGTCTGAGGGGCATATTCTCAAGGAGCCATCGCCGATTTATCAGCACTTTAGCGCCGCAAAAGTGGCGATAGACTTATTGCCCTATTCACAAGCTGGTGCAAACTGCCGTCATCGCCAGTTTTCCTGTGATAGCTGCCACAAAACACATTGCCACGGTTGAGAGCGACAACTAACGCTAATGATATGCGGAGTAGGCGTTCCCGTGCAAAAACACACGAAAACACCACTTCGGGATATTCCCAACGACCAGCCAGATCAGCGATGCGATCCAAAAACAGGCGATAAGGCGCGTTAGCAGCAGGGATTCAACACCTGCCTTTTACTGGTGTTAAGCAGGACGACAACCTGCAGTATGAAAGGGAGCCCAGCCTAGAGCCACATCTGAAGACCAACAGATGCCATGGAGACAATGATCATGCAGCCTGGAGACCCAAGAGGGCCACAACACCCACCGCAACCACCCCCGGACCCTCCCCCAGGTCATGAAGTCCAGTAGTCAACGGTAGTGGAAAAACAGAACTTTATTACAAATACATAAACAACAAGACGAAAAGCTCAGCCAACGCGTTTCATTCCCAACGGGAACTTCACCAGGGCAACGTGTGGATCCAATAAACTGCAAATGCTGCGGGAACTCCCCAATACCATTCCATATCCCGAAATCAGTAGTCAGAAACCTGTTGGAGAAATGGTGACAATGGTCAAGCGTCCTCATAGTCACAAACGTAATCTGGTACAGTGTATTGCACTTGGACAAACCAGAATGCATACAGGTATGATGAATCCAGTCCAAATATACTGTAACAGAAGTCCATGTGCTCGTAACCTGCGCAGGAAAGAAAAGGAAGGTTACGACCACACAAACATCTGTTACGGTCTCATTATGCAGGATTCATCATACCTGTAAACATCACGGTTTGTATCATCTTGATAACCCTGCACCTTTACTTCCCCCACGCTGTGCATGAACAGCTGGAGACCATGCAAGGGAATTACGCCAAAGCTGCCTTACCGCATGTGTCGGGGGCAATTGACTGTACACATGTACCACTTGTACCCCCTGCCGACCCTGCACACAATTACCGCTATAGAAAGCACACGCATTCCATCAATGTGCAGGCAATAGTGGACCACCGGGGCCAGTTCACCAATGTCGTCGCCAACTTCACAGGCAGTGTGCATGATACATACATCTTCCGACAGTCCATCATCAACCAGCGCTTCCAGGATGGCACCTATGGCAAGGCACTGCTCATTGGTAAGTACTAACTGAACACACCACACACCTCAACTCCACAATCACACAACTCACACCTGTGGGAGAGCACACGTAACAAAATGCAGAGCACAGACATGTCCATGTGGACATCTACTGCTGGTGTTTGCAGTGTAGTGGACAGTGGACGCAAACAGGTTACCCAGGCAGGTTACCCAGGCAGTGTGGAAGACCTTGGACATGTAGCCATGTGGTCCCCCCCTGTAAGCCTGAGCGGAGCGGCCTTGGCCGGCGTATGTCGCGAATGAATAGCCCGGGGCCCTGGGCGTGGTCCAGGTCCGGGATGGCCACCACCGTAACTACTGCGTGTGTCTCTGTGTCCGCCATATCGTGACCATAGGCCTACACACACGTGCCTGACCACATTCAACGGCCGTATTCACACTGGAGACGAGGTGACTATGTCCCAAGCCAACCCTCGCACATCTCGTCAGCGCATGCAGGGTCGTGTCTGCCAGGGCGGCGCCCCCCACCCAGCCACGAGGCCGCCGCAGTGACTGATGGTGCCTGTGCGATCCTGTGCGCCTGCTGCACCCCAGCCCTGGTCCCCAGACCGGTCCGCCGCCCATCGATGACTGCCCGCCCCTGCGCACCCAGGCCTCAATGCTCACCTGCCGCCACCGGCGTGTCTCCAAGAGGGCCCTCCATGTGCCGGTGCAACCTCCTCAGCCGATCGCTGGATTCCGTGCCACAGGCCCCCAGCGCACCCTGCGGCACCACACTGCAGAGTCATGTGTGTGCTGACTGCTGCCAGCGCGTACACTGCGGTCCAGCAGGGCTCACAATTCAAATTGAGTCTTGATTTGCTGGACGCCATATCGAGGCCAACGCATCATCGCAGGCTGCACACCCGCTCAGCTCTTCAGGTGGGCCTAACTCTGTGCACCGCAAGTTATCGCCACGTGGCGGTAGGCCCGTGCCGGACGCAGGCCGTCTGGTGCCACTAACTCAGTGCAACGCAAGTCACCGTTCAGCCTCTAGGCCTACTGCATCATCGCAGGCTGCACACCCGCTCAGCTCTTCAGGTGGGCCTAACTCTGTGCACCGCAAGTCATCGCCACGTGGTGGTAGGCCCGTGCCAGACGCAGGCCATCGGGTGCCACTAAATCAGTGCAACGCAAGTCATCGCCATGTGGCGGTAGGCCCGTGCCAGACACAGGCCATCTGGTGCCACTAACTCTGTGCAACGCAAGTCACGGACCCTTTATGATTGAGTTCCGGGGATGCGGACGCCATCATGTCACCTCCGGCAGTGGGGGATGTGCTGTGGTGGGCCCCTTTTATTGGCAGGGTCACATGTCCCGTGACGCCTGTGCTGGATGGGTGTGGTGTGGGTGTAAACCAGCCCTCAGGGAGTGGCTATGGCATGCTGACAACTAGACCAGTGACCAGCAGATCACTACAGGGAATACCTGGGACATGTAGCTGTGTCGTCACCCCCTGTGAACGTAAGCGGAGTGGGCTGGGCTGGCGTATGCCAGTCCAGAGTAGGGGTGTGAACAATGAGCCCGGGGTTCTGGGCGTGGTTCAGTTCTGGGCTGGACAAGGAAGTAACTGATGCTCGTGTCTCTGTTGTAGTGTCTACGCCACACGGACCACAATCGGCAATGTTGTACCCTGTGACCCAAGCCCCACAACATGTGCAAAATAGACATGAGGGGCAATCAGTGACCCTACATTCATCCATAGACATGACACATCTGTGTGAATTTGAATGTTTTATTCACATTCAGTGGAGTGTTGCAGCTGGAGCAGTACAGGGCCATGCACACCCTACTTGACATTGTTGCCCCGTGGAGGGCCAGCCAGAGTCCATTAGGGAAGGACAAATTCATCGGAAGAGGAAGAGTTCAGTCCGCAGTCTGATTGCTGTGTCATTGGTAACCAAACAGAATATGGCAGTCCATGTTGAGGTCCAAGGTGAGTGCCGCAGAGTGTATCGGGGGACAGTGGAAGGTGATGGTGCAAAGGGCCGAACCAAGCTGAAACAGGCCATATGGCGGAGATGAATGCTACCGCTTCCTCATTACCACAACGGCAGTCTCATCCACATCATCGTCCTCTGATGTGTGATGTGCCTCACCTGTGGGTGGTGGTGTTTCGGCTGCAGCACTGTGTGGCACTGACACATCAGGGGCCGGAGGTGGATTGTCCTTCGCACTGTGTGGCAGTGACACATCAGGTGCCGGAGGTGGAATGTCTGCCGCACTGTGAGGCAGTGACACATCAGGAGGCGGAGATGTGGATGGTGTAGGAGCAGCAGCATTTATCTGCGCCAGGCCTTGTGGCAGCAATGCCATGATGAGGATCTGCAGGCCATGGAAGATCCCAGCTACATCTCGCTGATGTGCAGCCATGGCAGCCAACCTTTCCGCCTCCATCCGCACCATGTCCTCCATGAGCCTCCGCATGTGTCCCAACTCCTGGATGAGATCACTGGAGCCACTCTGACTAGACAGGTGTTCTTGTCTCCGAGTCATGACTCCAGCGATGTCAGCCATGGCTCGTTGGAGACCATGGAGCGGACTGTGGGTGTCCGTTAGGGACTGTAAGTGCTCCCTGATGGGACGTAGACACCCATGGATGGCATCTAGTTTGGCTGCCATGAGTTCGAACCCCACCTGCACCTGCTCAGCCATCTCCTTCTGGCCCTCCAACACACGGCGTTGAAATGCCATGTGTTGGTCATGGGGATCCTGGGAGACAGCTGGGGTGGTGGGTGCTTCATGCTGTGTGTTCTGTGCAGGGGGTGGGGTCTCCTCGATGCAGCTGGGCTGCCCTGCTCCTGGGGGTGGGGTGCGGAAGCTGTCCATGAGCTCTTGGAGGGCGTCGGTGTCGAAGGTGGGGAGGTCCTCCTCGTCATCAGTGAGGAGGTGTTCGGTCTGCTCTGCAGGAGGTGATGATTCTCCCTCTGCAATGTAAAGGGGAGATGCATTACTGAGATGCCGAAGGAATGAGGTCAGAGTGGATTGCTGCCAGAAACTTTAAAGAATTATCCAGGAGAAATGCCCAAAGCGCGATAATGACGGCGTCCCCCTTCCTCGATTAAGCACGAAACTTTGAACACATTTCTATTTATTACCAACTGTGTGACCTGTCCTGACTCGCATCTACACCGAGTCTTAAACAGTGTTACAACTACAGAAAACTACACCAGGAATTACAAATAAGGTTTTCTCACGAACTACACAAGAAATCTTTTTGAACGCTGCAGTTCATTCCGCCATTGAATAACATCTTTTGCACTTACCTTCGCTTTCAAGAAAGCGCTTCATATCTGCCTACCTGTTGGTATTGGAGACAATATTGGAATTGAGAGGTCATGACCGGTATGGTGAAATAACCTTGGATTATCCAGTCAGTGGATGGTGTCTCAGCCACGGTGAAAGGCAGTTCATCTGGACCAACAAAGACCCTAGAGTTAAATATTCTGCCCTCCAGCTGGATACCTCACAAGTGAATATATATATATATATATATATATATATATATATATATATATATATATATATATATATATATATATATATATATATATATATATATGGAAAGGGATTTTCCGTGTTTACCCTCGATTGTGCACATCGAAGTCCCAGAGGGTCACAGAAAGGCAGCACTCTCATCAGCAAATCAAGTTCTATCAAACGGGTTGCAGTTTCCTTATTTGGAACATGGCTTTTTCTTACCTCTGATGCACTGCAGTGACGGATTGCGTATACATTACAGTTTGCCAATATTTCCCAATTGTGCCTTGAAAAAGTCCGTGTATCGGACGAAACACGTGTCGGCTAATTGTGTGCTGGGAATTTTAACTTTTGGATTGAATAAATTATATAAGAAAACTTTATCTGATGATCTGATTGGATTCCTTTGAATGGACTGGTGTTTTCTTATCATCCTAGTTGCCTAAGAGATCGATAACCATATCAAGTGATTACTTTGATCCTGGACCAAGACTATTTTTGGTTAATTAAACATATTAGGTTGAATGGTTGTGCTGCAATAGCTTCATTTTTCTGTGTTTTAAAGGGGAGATGCAGTTTAACAGTGTGTTCCATGTATGTTCACGCATTGGCCAAGTTTCCAAACAGACTGCATGACAATGTACATTGTGACTGTTTAGGAGGAGCTGCCTATTTGAAGCGGGACAGTGGACATTTGTGCACCATCAGGGATGTGGGGTTGTACTTGTCCATTATCCTGTCACAGTTTCCTGCTATGCCAAATGTGATTGGCCAGTTTCTACACACAAGCGGCAGCAGTTGTGTCCTCTGTTCTGTTGTGAAATGTTGCAGTTTGTACCACATTGTTGTCAATGTTGATGTGCTCTGATTCTTGTGTGTGTGCTGCATTGTGGGAGAGTCGCCCCTGCAGCTCAGACTTTGCTTGGCCTGCTCCCTTTCAGGCGGTGTGCCTTTGATTTCTGTGCTTATGCAGTGCTGAGATGTTGCATACTTGGGTACATTGGGCTCTTGGTGGGAGTTGGGACTCTTGGGCATGGTTTGTCCGCAGATGTCTTGTTGCCGTCAGGGGTTGTTTGTGCACGTGGATGTGTCAGTGTGTGACCTGCTCCTTTCCGGATGTGGACCACACTCAGCCACCTCGGTGCCGTGGCGTGCAACATGTCATGATGAGTGGCCTGCAGACATGCTCATCGTCATGCAGTGTCACTTGCATTGTCAGTGGGGTTCATGAATCCGCAGCTTTGCTGGGTTCAGCACATGTGCATGGGTTTGTTGTGAGATTGGTGATGTGTGGGGAGGGCCCTCTCTGGGCACATTGTGGACGGGGGACTACTTGCTGTTTCTATGTGTGCTGCAGTATGGCAAGGAGATCAGGGACATGATCCAGAGTCATTGTGGTTGTGCAGTGTGCTATACTTCATTGTGCATGTGTGCCATTGTGCCCATCTCCCCCGTCCCCCCAGTCCCTGGTGGTTACTCACCCTGTTGCTGTTGTGTCAGGTCATGTTGAGCAGTGTCCGGTCCCCCGACTCCTGCCACCGTCTCCACACTGATGACTGTGGATACCATTTCCTCCATCTCATCCAGCTCCTCCAGTGGCGCAGGACTCCCACCCCCAGTCTGCATTGCTGCTTTGCGTTTGTTTGCGAGTTTCAGCTTGGTTTTGCGATTCACATCATTCCAGCGCCTCTTGACCTCGTCCATTGTCCTCCTCAGCACTCCGACTGCATTCACCTTGTCCACGATGGACTGCCATATTCCATTTTTTGTTGCCAATGACACAGTGGAGGAGATGAACAGTTGTTGATGGTGTTCTATCACCTCCGTAATCAGGATCCTGTTTTCCTGCGGACTGAACCTTGTCTTCCTTTTCTTCTCCTCCTTGCCCTTCCCTGACCCCGAGGTCCCAGGCTGGTCCTCCGTGGGGCTTGTGGGGTTCGGGTTGTCCTCTGTACTTGCTCCGGCTACCTCCATTGTGCTTCGCAGTTGTTATGTTTTTTTTTTTGCAGCTTTTATGGTGATTTTCCCTGCCTGACGTGGGAATTGCAAGCCTGGCGCTGCTTGTCGCCGATTTGTCTATCGCGGTTGGGCCCATCGCAACTTTTTTCACATTCGGGTTTCCGTTTTTATCGCCGTCGCGGTAGTTGTATCGCGGACATTTGAGGCGTTATCAGGAAACTATCGCATGTTACTGCCGTGTTGAGAATACGACGTTGACACGGAGTTATTTTCCTGCGATAGACGGCGATATGAAAAATTGCGTTAGCCTATTTTGGCGATGTTTATCGCACGTTCTTGAGAATATCCCCCTCAGTTGTTTTGATATTGGATTTTGGGGCCTTTCCTGTCACAGGTGATAGGCCCTCCCACACAAGTGAGGCACCATTTCTATCGGGAGAAGCTGGGAACACAGATTAGTATAAAGTGTGTTATTATCATTAACGTTACTCCACTTTTTTGGCTTCCAAATGTAAGCCAATGTGCAAAAAAATACACATTCTGCAATGTGCCCCCTGATTCACTTGATAGTATGGTTAACTCCAAGTTCAGAGTTGCACAAATAACCACTATTCCTAAACTGCCTAACCCATAATTCAAAACTAGATAGGTGTCTTTCATACTCATGTTTTATTCATTAGATTTTACCATACGACTTAATGCATGGTTGATACACAAAGGAAAAATCATTATAAGCTGCAGCTCCATTGTTGAGTGTGGGCATTGCATAGACAGCCAAGATACACTATATTTCCCTGCAACTGCAAGGGCCTTACAGACAAAATGATATATTACTTTTGTAAATTGTCCATAGGGTCAAAAGATTACAGAATAAAACATTGTCAACTATTTCTTTTTTCCCTGACTTTTGTTCTTATTTTCTTATTTCAGTGATTATTGTCTTTAGGAAAACAATGAGTGATCTACACAAATGACCCCTTTGTGAATTTTGAATTTTTTTGTATAGCCTTCTAGGTTCAACCTGCACCTTTTTCAACCGCAAACTGGAAGTAGTAGAAAGCATAATAAGTAGGAAACATTAACCACCACAAGGGAAAAATTGTAGTTTAATAACTCCTTTCTTTTTACAATTCTGCTTGGTCCTGAAAGCTGGGAAGATAATGATCTTAGAAGAACAAACCTTTTGTTGATATCATTTGTAGAATAAAACCACACACTTTCTTCCGCAGCACTATTTTCCTTTTGTAAAAAAAAACCACAATCTTGCTATATTTGAGCTATTTACTTGGTTCCCTCAATGGGAAACAACTAACCTGGTGTACCTTTAAAATCCCCAAGTTGCGGTTAAAAAGGACACAAATTCAGCTAAATTCAAATCTAGCTCAGAGACTGGAAAATGGAAAAAATGCTGAAACTTTGGCTCTGTTAAAAATTGTTTCTCAGATATAAAGCTTTTTTTACGATCAGCTTGATGGGATGATCACTAACATCTTTAAAGACCGTAGAAATGCCTTACTTTGTAAGGGAAAATCTTCAGTTTCATCTGTCTCTAAGAACCAGGACAGTCATTAGCAGAAGTTGCATCGTTCCTGATTTCTGCCGAATAATGGATCTGGTGTGAGCTGTAAGAGGTCATGTTGGACTTAGCCCTTTTTGCAGGGTCATCCCAGAACGTTTTGCCTTCTGTTAGAATAAAAAGAATCCTACTTATGCATTGTTATACGTATGTTAGCATTCGCGGCGCCATTTTATATGCAGATGCCATTTTGGGTTACAATCGAAACTTATACTCTGCCATTTCCGAGAAAAGGCCTCAGTTAGGTTCTGTTTCTCCAAGGTTAGGAGTTGCTTTGCTAACGAATACACTGTTCTTATTAACGCATACCTTTCCCCCTTAAATAGAAACCCTCTCCCACTTGTCTAGTGGCGGGCACGGGCAGAATGACCTTGACTGTTAGATAGTGTGTGCCTGGCTGCAAATTGAAACTTATTTTTTTCTATCCACAGTTTAGCTGCATCTGCTTGGAAAATTCCATTGTTGGCGTGCCTACATTCGTTCTGAAATGTACATAATGTATCTGTATGCTTGCTGATGTCAGTCCCTCTGCAGCACTCCTTAGAGACTGGGCAGACAGGACTCCGCTCTGAGTGTACTCTGAATAAACAGATATTGCTTTGTATTCTCTATTGTCTGACCGACTGTTCATTTGGTATGGAAGGCTGAGAGGTGGTCTTGTGTGACCCAGGTGACCCGAATCGGGTCACTTCCTTCACTTCCTCCTGGTATTTTTTCTGACCTGGTGTTGGTGATTTTAGGACTCTTGACACTTTATCACTGCTGTCCAGTGGTAAAGTGCATGTGCTCTCTATGATAAACGTAGTAAGATTGGTCTACACCTGTTTGGCATATTTAATTTGCCTACCATTCCCTTGTAAAGTGGTATATCATATAACCAGGGCCAGTAAATTAAATGCTACTGGTGGGCTTGCGCACTGCTTGCGCCACCCACCAAAGTAGCCTTTCAAACCTATCTCAGGCCTCTGCCATTGCAGGGCCTGCGCGCGCAGTTTACTGCCACTGTGACGTGGCACATAAAGTGGGTGCCATGTCTGTGACTCCTCTTTGACTGCATATCAGTCACCCCTAAGGTAGGCCCTAGCTAGCCCTATGGGCAGGGTGCGCTGTAGGTAAAAGGTAGGACATGTGCCTTAACAGTGTGGCATGTCCTGGTAGTGACAAACAGCCATTTTGGTTTCTTACTACTGTGAGGGTGCCCTCTCATAGGAATGCATTGGGGATTCCCTGATATGTGTTTCAGTGGTAATTCCTGACATGAGAGGAGTAGCGTGGTCAAGTTTGGTCTGTTTGGAATAGTGGTAATAAATGCTGCGTAATGGTATTCACAGATTTATTATCACTATTTTAGAAATGCCACTTTTAGAAGTGGACATTTCTGTGTGCTATGTGTCTTTGTGCCTGCCTGATGTGTATTGCATGTCTGGCTCTGGATGACAGGGGCTGGGGAGGTGCAGTGGCTCCAGAGGGGCTGAGTGAGTCAGGGCTAGGCTGAATAGGCCAAACTGCATTTGGAGTGGTGGGAGGAGTAGCACCTGGGACTGAATAGGACTGTGCCTGCCTTCCACAATGCTGGCTCCGCCCCCTGTGGTGTGTTTGGGGCCAGAGCCTACACTAACAATGGGGACTGTTGTGCACTTATTAAGTGCCCCCCAGAACTGGTTTGGACTGGGTCCCAAGCATGTAGTATAAATAATGGGGCTGTGACCCTATGAAAAAGGAAGAACTTTTTGGGTTACCTGCGGAAACCAAAGGACTGCTGGGTGAGGAGGAACCGCCGTGGGACACAGCTGCTGGCTCCTGGGGGTCCCGACATGCTGGCCTGCCTGAACCCAGCTCTACCATCAGGAACTGGGGAATTAGCGCCTTGTGAGCGCTTCATGTTTATTGCCGTAGTGCCAGAGGATGAGAGGAGCGCTTTGTGCCATGCAGCGTGGGCAGCACATGCCTCCCTGAGGTGGCCGGAGCCCCAGGTGGGGGCCCACAGTGCCCCGAGGCATGAGGAGTCCCTCAGGGGCTTTTGCGCTCGAAGGCGCTGTGAAGCGAAGCCCGCTGCATTTCAGGATCCCCCTCGAAAGGAATCCCTGCGTGGGGATTCCTCCGTGCTGCCTAGTGGTGGGACGGCCCGCCGGAATGCATGCAGAGTCCGTGCCAATCAGTGAACTTGAGCGGGAGCCTACCCTGTGTTCGTGGGCGTCCAGGGCCCCAGAGAGGAAGTCAGGGGGTTGCAGCCTGGTTGGGGGCCGGCCGGAGGAAGTGCTGCCGGAGCGGAAGTCAGGCAATCCTGTGCCTGGTCCAAGGCAGGGCTCCCGTAGTGCTGAAGAGAGCCCCGCATGCAGCCAAGAGCAAGACGGAGCTCGCAGGCTCGCCGGACCCCGTGGGAGAGGACCGGAGACTCGTGGGCTCCCTGCGGCTGCACCCTTCCTGTTTGCTTATTGGCCCTGCGAAAGGAGAGAAGCCCCGGTGAATGGGGCTTGAAAGGCACTGCTTGTGAGTGTCTTCACGTCCAGCAACGCCGCCAGATTGCGGGTAGCTGCAACGAAAGGAGGGAAGCCCCGGTGAGTGGGGCTTGCTAGTCACACTGTTGGTGCCAGTTTTCACAGCTGCGCCACCAGATCGCGGGCCGCTGTAACGTGGGGGCACTCCAGCTTTGAATCAAGAGTGAGTTGCACCCCACCCCTGATTGCTTTGTGGATCTTTTTGGGGGCATTGGTTCGGCTGCGTCTGCAGCTAGGGGGCTAATGGAAGCCCCGTGTCCACGGAAAGGGACACGCAGTTTAGGAAGCCCCTTACTTGTAACAAGGGCATTGCATTGAAGCCCAGGACGAGCCCCGAGTATGAGACTGGCCAAGGTGCGTCCTAGGGTCAGTAGGACCTAATGCCAATAGGTGATGTGTGCACCTACTGAGTGTGCATGGTGTTACTGTGGTGAACTAGCACTATGATGTTATGCCTCATGATATATACATAATGTGTTTATGCTAAATGCCTCTTGCCAGTAGTTACTGGTTGTTTCTTTATTTTCACTACTTGTGTGTTCTGATGGGTATGACATTGGCCCAATTGGCCCTGTAATGAATATAATCCCCTGTAAAGTGATACCTAGTGCCAGGTGGCACAGTGTATATATGTGATTACGTTCTAATGTGTTTCATGAGTAATACAAAGGCTATTTTTATATAACCTGGTGTGGAGTTTCTTTTGTGGTGTGCCTGGTGTGTTGCTGCTGTGTGTGTGTGTTGTGCAAACGCTTTACACATTGCCTCTGGGATAAGCCTGACTGCTCGTGCCAAGCTACCAAGGGGGTGAGCAGGGGTTATCTTCAGCGTGCAACTCCCTTGCCCTTACTAGAGTGGTGGTTTCTGCCTGGCTTAGGCCCTTGCCCTAGCCAACCAGAAATCCCATTTCTAACAGGTCATATCCAAGAATTTGTAAAATCTTTGGAAAAGGATGTTTCAGATCTGCGGGAGCTGAATATAGAGCAGACCAGTTACATTAGGACATTCCTTCATAGCAGGTATTTACCCTGACACATGTTACAAAGAACAAGATAAAGTCAGGGGGTTTATGAAACAGTATAAAAGTCTTGAGCTCTTGAGTATCAAAGCATTTCCACATAGACACACAATGAGAAATACCTTTTGATTTATTAGCCCCTTCATCCTGAAGAAAGCAGTGTTGTTAAAACCTGTAAAGAACAAGGTCAATGCATGTATTTCATTTCTATACATTATCTTTCTGGTAGAAAAAGCTTCATGAGTGTTTCAACCAATACTGGTTAAGAAGAAGGTGAAAACTTGGGTGTTCATTGTACATTTCAAAATGGACCAGCTCAGTGGTCTTGAGCTAGTTGACCCCAAGCTACCAGTAGCTCACATACACCTTCATAGTAGTTTGCAGCCTTGAGTTTATTTTTAAATAAGCACAAGGTCACATTTTGCTTTTGAAGTTAAGGAAAGGCTGTGTTTATTTTACATTATTATGATCAGGCTGCAGATAGCAGGGCCTGATAACGAACAATGCTGGAGTCAGATTTATGTTCCAGGATCAGGCACAGAAGTGCAGAATTTAAATCACTGAGGTATTTAACTCTTAAATAAAAGTCCTCGTAACTCAGTATTTGGGCCAAGAAGAGAATGATGCTTCTGAATGCTTTTGAATGGTAGAAAATTAAAATTAAGAGTCAACTTTATCATCACGTTAACTCTTCATTGTAATTTTCCCCCATTTCAAAGTTTTGTATTTACAAATAGCAGCCCTAGTAAACACTGTGCGATTTTTATAACTGGACAAAGCTGACATTTTTTTTAAATAGGAGAAATTTAAATTGAAGAAAAATATTTCTATGAAGGGGGGTTATTTTGATGGCAGTGTGACAGCAACCAACGGCTCGTCAGATGCATTCGGACCGCCATCTGTTGCTGTGGTCCAACCATTACAATGCGTGTGGGTGGAGGCAGCAGGCGGAGGGACAGTCTGGCGCTTTCCGAAGGGCTCAAGGAGGCCGTCGGATGGTCGGAGGGTCCGTAATCCCTACAATAGGGATGGTGCCTGCTCAGGCACTGCCATAGGGAGTATAATGTCCCTTTCTGCCTGCCCTTCTATGGCGGTTCGCCCGCCATGAAAAAGCAAGCGCTGGGGGGCACCTAAGGTGCAGGGATGTTTTTAAAGTGTGCATTTTCTATTGCAGCGTTTGCTGCAGTTTGCAGCACAAGCCGCAATGCAAAATATACACTTTGCGACCGCTGTGAAGGTGGTCGCATTGTAATAAGGTCGATTCCTTGTTGGGCGGTCCCGCTTCTGCTAACCGACCGGCATCGTAATGAGTCTTTAAGTTTTTCTCCACTTTCTAGTAAGCCAATTATGTGTTAATATTTTATGAATCATGTTTCTTAACTTTAAATTCCTCACATTTAAACAAATGCCTGTATGTTTCTGTTCTAAATAAGGAACCCTATCTACAGACCATGGGATACAAGATGCCGGCTGTTTGTAAATGCAAAATTGAAATGGGAGAACATTTAAATGATGAGTTTTATGCGATCCAGATAAACATAAAGTTAACACTTCAGTTTAATTTTCTGAATTTTCGCATTTATACACAGCAAGCATCTTGCTCGCAGTGGCTGGTTGACACAGTGCCATATTTATAACTGAAAAATGCAGCCAGTTGGAGAAATTTAAAGTGCAGAAAAATGTTCCATATCATGAACATTTTTACAGAGTATTTTTCTGAAGTTTAAATTGCTCCCATCTTAACAAATGGTTGTATGATTGTGTTAGACATGTAACGTTGACATAAATGGAGAAAGGTATGTCCTGTGCTACAAGTACATATGACACAGGCTCTCCCATACACATTGATCCCAATCATACGCACACATGTTCGTACAACTCCAAAGACCACTCTCTTACTGACACACATGGTAGTCCTGTCATAGTGCCTCTAGTCAAAGGGTTTTCCTCAAACCATAGTATCTGGCTCTATGAACATGGGGCTTAAAGTCAATGGAGCTGAATGTGGGAGTGTCTGATAACACTGTGGGAGTGGCTTGGCCTTCACTAGGTCACAATGATTTTCAATGATCATAAGTAGCTCTCACTACAGAAAAGGTTGGATTCCCCTAGACTAGCTCCTGGACATACAGGATACATATCTACATATCCCCAGTTGCAGAGAACGTCAGAAATGTCTTTGATTCGCATTTAAAGTTCACCATGTTTAACGTTATGTTTTCCCTTTCAGTATGAGGTCAGTGGCACAGGTTTTTGCAAAGATTCTGGCTCCTTTGGTTGGCTTATTCCATAATCAGTTGATAGCATTGCACTTATAAAACTGAATGATTGGTTGATACACGCGGCAGCAAAGAATCAAACTAAGCTTCATCTACAACAAATAGTATCACTACTTAAGGGACATGGTTTCTTGATAATTTGGAAACAAATCCAAGCTAATTCCATTTCAAGATTTAGAATTTATATGAGTGAGGTTTCAAATAGAGAAAGGGATGTTTTTTTCTGCCAGAGCCAAGGGTTATAAAGATTCAGAAGCACATTTTATTCATGCTGCATCTGAAATCTCTTGGGCAGATCTTGGATACAAGTCCAGGGGCACTTAGCAGTAACAATTATGATTGTGCCCCGGACAATGTACCATATATAAATATTTGTTCGATAATCTACTAGAATTGTGGATTCCAGGTTCAATGGATCTGGAAACTCTAGTTCAGATGAATGCTCATATCAGAAATGAAATCTAGTGGTGGTTAAAAGCAGGCCATATGAGGACAGGGACAGCTTTGCAGACCTTAGCTCCAAAGATTTTAACAACAGATGCCACAGGGTATAGGTAAAGAGCAACATTGAACTGCATGTGTCTAGAGAGCAGATGGTCTTCTTAATGCACGAACTGAGAAGAGCTTTAAGTAGTCAGACTAACTCTGTTGGGTTCCCTGGGCCCAGTTACAAAGAGCTCCACTTTTGATAAGACTAGACAATATGATGCGGTGTGCAGACAAAATATCGAGTTGGAAATATCGAACTACAGAAATATTGAGTCCTAAATATCGTCCGTCAGAAGTATCGAAAGCAAGAATATCGTGGTCAAGAATATCAATTTGAAGGTAAGAAATATCGTTTTTAAAAATATAGAAGTCAATAATATCGTTTACAAAAAAAATATAGTTGTTTAAAATATCGATTTTTTAATTAGTGTTCTGTATTTTAGTATATATTTTAAATGTATGTGATGTATTTGTTTTGTATAAGTATTGTTTGTGTTTTTTATTATATGTGTTACATTTTTAGTAGTTATCAATTATATTTTAATTAGATTTAGCGTTTTTTAATTGCGTAGCGGGTTTTGGGTTTATAGGGGAATAGGGTGGGAAGCAATTTAATTATAATAAATTAATGTTTTTTTTATTTATTAATATTTATTTAATTGAGATTTTATAGTGTTAATTGTGGGAAGTAATTATTTTTAATTAATTATTAATTTGTTGTTAATTAATATTAATTAATTAATTGAAAATGGTGTGATTAATTTTAGGTGCGGGTTGTGGGGTTTATAGGGGTAAAGGGTGGGAAGTAATTTATTTTTAATTAATTAATAATTAGTTGTTATTTATTAATAATTAATTAATTGAAAATAACATAATAATTCAGTGTTAATTATTATTAATTAACTAATTGAAAATTAAATATGGAAATTGTTTAAATAATTTTAGGTGGAGGTTGTGGGGTTTATAGGGGTAAAGTTTGGGAGGCAATTTATGTTAAATTAATTAATAGTTGTTAATTAATATTAATGATTTAATTGAAAATTAAATATGGAAATTGTGTAATTATTTTTAGGTGTGGACTGTGGGTTTTATAAGGGTAAAGGGTGGGAAGTAATTTATTTTTAATTAATTAATAATTAGTAGTTAATATTATTTTATTAATTGAAAATTAAATATGGGAATTGTTTAATTAATTTTAGGGGGAAAATAACACATTGTGTTTTAACTTGTTTTTTAATTAGTCCTATTTATTTAATTAATAATTAATTATGTTAATTATGGAAGTACATTTTATTTTTAATTTACATGTCGGTTGTGAATTGTGTGGTGTTAGAGGGTAGGATGGAAATAAAATAAATGCATGTAATAATGGTTTTTTTTTATAAATAATTTCTATCTAAAAATATTTGTTTGTTTGAAAAATATATATTTTTAATATAATACTTGTAGGTATTTCTGTTATGTATTTAACATTATAATATATATTTTTTTAATTTATAATATTAAATATATTTGTATTTTAATTTTTAACATTTTTATATATTTTTAATTTAATTTGTTTTTCAAATATTTTTTGTTGTTGATATTTTGTTTGTTTTTAATTTTGAATTGACAGTAGTAGTAATAGTAGTATTAATCCCTCCGCAATTCAACACTTATCCTACTGTTACACTCACTGGATTGGGAATAGTAATTTTTACCCCTCCGCTATCCAACACTTTCCCTACTGTTGCACTCGTTGGAGTGAAAATAGTAATTTTTACCCCTCCACAACCCAACGCTTTCCCTACTGTTGCACTCATTGGAGTGGGAATAGCAATTTTTACCCCTTCGCTATCCAACACTTTCCCTACTGTTACACTCACTGGAGTGGAAATAGTAATTTTTACCTCTCCGCTATTCAACACTTTCCCTACTGTTGCATTGACTGGAGTGGGAATAGTAATTTTTACCCCTCCGCTATCCAACACTTTCCCTACTGTTGCACTGACTGGAGTGGGAATAGTAATTTTTATCCCTCCGCTATCCAACACTTTCCCTATTGTTGCACTCATTGGAGTGGGAATAGTAAATTTTATCCCTCCGCTATCCAACACTTTCCCTACTGTTGCAATCACTGGAGTGGGAATAGTAATTTTTACCCCTCCGCTACCCAACACTTTTCCTACTGTTGCTTTGATTGGAGTGGGAAATTTAAGTTTAAATATTTTTAAATAGTTTTATGTTTTAGTTAATAATAGAATGTTTTTTAACATAAATGTTATGTTATTCATATATGTATATATATATCTTTATTTGTTACATTTTTATATGTTTTTAAAATTATAAAATAAATTTAAATTAATAGTTTATTAATTGTTTTACAGTAAATATATATAATAATTATTATATGTGTGTTTAACTTTTTTAAGTTAGGTTTATTTGTTATTTTTGTTAAATGTATATTAAATCTATTTATATTTTTAAATTAAGTTTATTATTTATTATATTTATGATTTTATTTTATATGTATATAAAAAATGTTATTTTTTTACATCTATATTTAAGTCATCGATATTTTTTTCCAATATTTTTGTACTTACCTTCATAAATATAGGATGTCGATATTTTTACATCTATATTTATGACTCAATATTGTGGTATGGGGATGTTTTGGGTGTCAATGTTTTGTCAGTGAACCTCTGATGCAAAAGTAAGAGTTACGCAGACAAGGGGGCACTCACTTAAAGAGTTTGGTGTCAAGAGCTGTCATGATTGTTCATGGTACCAACATACTTTTCCAATGACTGGATCTATATGAGGGGAAGAGACAATACAGAAGCAAACAATTTCAGCAGGGAGTTTCTTTCATCCCACAACTATTGGATGAATCCATAGATGGGGAAATCCAGTAGCATATTTGTTGGTCAGCAAGGAAAATGCTCTTTGTCACATGTTGGGTAATAGATGCAGTAGATGCTTTCAATTCTTCCATTCATATTCTATCTCCTATTCTGAGCCGATGGGTTTTGTGTTGTAGAGAATCAGTCCTCCATGCAGAGCAGCACAGCAGTCCTTCTGAGTCTTCCACAGGTGTACAGAAGAGTTGTGTCAAAGGGTTTATTATTTATACCGGGTGCCCACTTTGAAGAAGAAGATGGTTCTGGACGATTCCACCCCCAGAAGAGCTGGGAATTTCCTGCCTCCCTGCCCTGTCACCAGCTTGTCTGGGATCACAAAAGACTAGTGTTAAACCCTTTGTGAATGTGCTCAGGCAGAGGCTTTGTGATGTATACTTGTGATAGGTGAAAGCTCCTCCTTCTCATCAAGTCAGAAATGGTCCATCCTAACAACACCTATACCCCCTTCTTGTCACTGTCTGGGAACAATACACAAAGACCAAAAACCAGATTCACCAAATCATGTGGCCCAGGATACAGGCTGCAGCCAACAAATGGTTAGGACAAGAAAATGCCAACTTTCTAAAAGTGGCATTCTCAGAATTGTGACTTAAAATCCAATTTTAACGTTTTAAATTATAATTCTTTAGACTACAACCTAGATTTTCTATCTGTTCCCAATTGAAACTTACCATTTATTAAATGTAATAAGGGAACCCAATGTTATCATACTGGAAAGGTAGGCCTTGCAGTAGGGAAAACACATTTAAGAGTTTTTCACTACCAGTACATATAAACATTAAAAGTACAAATCCACATTTTAAGATACACTGCACGCTGCCCTCTGGTCTGTTTAGGGCCTAGCATAGGGGTGACTTATATGTGTTAAAACCTAAGGTTTAGGCCTGGCAAGAGGTTTATTTTGCCAGGTCAAATTGGCAGTTTAGAATTACACACACAGGCTGAAATAGCAGGCCTGAGACACGTTTAAAAGGCTATTTAGGTGGGTGGCACAAAACGTGCTGCTGCAGGCCCATTAGTACAATTTACATGCAGTCCCACTTTACTAGAGACTTACTTAAAGGTGCTAATTGGGTGTAAGCCAATGTTACCATGTTTTAGGGAGACAGCATAAGCACTTTAGTACTATTTAGCAGTGGTAAAGTGCACACAGTCCTAAAGCCAGTGAAAAAGAAGTCAGCAAAAGCAGGAGGATAAAGGCAAAATGTTAAGTGATAACCATGCCGAGGATGTCAGGTCCAACAAGTATCATACTTCTGGGTACGGAGTGTTTGGATCCAGAAGAGCCACCTGTGATGCTAGAGTCAACTACATTTGTTTCACTTAAGATTTAATGTATTTTCAGCATATTACCTTGTTTGGTGCATTGATTTATTTGTATACCTGCCGTAATTTCTGTTTTAGTAATTTCAGTTTTCCTCAAAGCATGACTTTAATGAGAAACGGGAAGATGAGGTAATGTTAACAATTACTTACTAATAATTCCATTACTCTGAGTACTTACTTTACAGTTCCAGTCATTAGGAAGCACCCGTCCTACCAGAATAAGAGGCAACTGCCAGTGAGAAAGGTGGGAAAGCTTATTAGGGATTTCTTCTAGGGGAGGTAACTTTTTATCAACTAGTGGGTAGGGTTGGACATGGCAAAGACGGCAGTAGGGATGGGCACGCAGTAAACAGGCTCCATGGTGACCACTCAGATATTTGCATCCTGCACCATATTGACCCCCCCCTCCGGGCTGCATGCGGCCTATTGCTCTACCCCTTGAAATCCCCGAACAATAGGCGGGGGTCAGCTGGACAGGAGAAGATGGCCGTGAGGAGTGGCTTGCAACAGTGACATGTGCAGGGTAGTGGCCATGGGCCCTAGTTGTCCATGTGTTGACCTTCTCCTCTGTCTACGTGATGATCACTAGCTGAATTAAACTGCTGAAAGAGCTTACAGGTGTGACCCCTCCTTTTGTGGGGGGTACGGTGGATTCAATAAGAACCTGACACAATGGGGTGGATGAACTACCACCAAGGGCTGTCACTTGTATATCCTCCCCCCCACCGCCTTTCCATCTGCCTTGTGATGGCGCTCCATGGATGATAGAAGGAGGGGTCCTCACCCGCATCTCGCTACAGGGGATCACAGATCACAGCATGAAGGGCTGGTAAAACACCACCCGCCCTCCCCCCAATGGCTCCGGGCTCTCCAGGAACTCCTATCCATGGAGGGCAGGGTCTGCAAGATAGTTGGACTGCCTGGGTGTATATAGACACCATGTCTGGCAGGGACCCATTGGTGATTCATGGTGAGGGAATAAGCCATGGCATGTTGGAAGTGGAGCTTCACAGTAGCCTGGACTCTGTGTCGCTCAGATCTACAACAGATTCACCAGGGAGGGAGATGGCTATCGCTATGGAGGACATTGTACTGAACCTGCACTCAGGAACGGACCTCACTCCGATGATGTCTGAACTTGCTATATGACAATATATCCCTTTTCCCTACCATTCTGTCAACACTTTTGATGTACCCGTGGAGGCAAGGGAGCCTGCATTTGGGGGAGGAGTGGGCCTCCTCTGGCCCGAGAGGGTGAGCACACTGAGGGTAAGGTGGGGTGAACTGCTGGTAAATGTATAACCCCAAAGGACCCTGAGCAATGGCTGCTCCTTGCTGCAGGATAGAACAAGTTCCAAAACTAGTTTTTACAGTTCTTAAGAAAAGGTCAGTGGATAGTTCTTGCACTGACCTGGGAGTGGGATTTGGGGCAAATGCTTTGGTTATTGTTTATCTGGATCTTCGGCTCCATGTCTACAGTACAGTCATGAAACCACGGGCATTTACAGCCACCAGGGTATGTCTTATAGTGGGTGCAGGAGACCATACCACTGCATATTATAGTGGTTCAGCAGAACAGGTCATTGCCCAGGTATGTGAAACCTATAATGTGCAGGGTAATAGTCACCCCTAAACACCATCACCAGATCTACTCCTACTTAAAACGCAGGCAGACACATATGAAATATTTGTAGAAGGCCCATATGACAGCTACAAAGCTCCTTAAGTTATTAAAGAGATGGAGTGCCAAATTTTTGGCCCCACATTCTCGTCTTATGCAAGGGGTGTCAAGATCAGGATCTCACTGGCCGTTTTGGTGATGATCCACTGGAGACAGGTGGATCATGAAGGACAATATGCAGTGGTAGAAGGAGTGCTAGTTAACCACTCACATTTTTAGATAGCCAGTCCCCAACATTGGTGTGGGTGCTGTCAGTGCTGAGCATTTGAGGTGGGGACTTTGTTTGCACAACGTTGAATTGGATAGATTGATTTCTCCCTGCAGGGTCAATGAGCAATATGGCAGCACTCTCCTTTGGTTCCTGGATACCAAAGGGTACATTATGTGCACAACATGTGGTGAACATGTGGTGGACCATGCACCCTAAGACAGCTTAGTACTCCTATTAATAAACTGTACACCAGCTGCACACTAGAATCAACCTCCTCCATTCTAATTCGGCAATGGCTCCGCATATTCAAGACACTGAGTACTTGGGCTGCCCCCTTTCTGATTACAGCCCACTCGGACAGTGGTGTTGTGGGGTAGACAGGGCACACAGATCCCCACTTAAAAATTGAATGTCCAGGCACTACAAGACACCACATTTTGTGAAACCACAAGCACACGTACTTGGAGGACTACGAGTTTACCGCATCCGATGGGGGATGGAATAGGATGCATTTAAGGCAGTAATTCGATGCCTGTGTATTAAATCCACCTATGCTGTGTAGAAAATGACACACAACTAGATATTGTAATACAGCCAGCAGAAGTGTGAGCGGCAGTGGTTTCTGACATCGATCATAGACCTTAGAAAAGAACATTTGACCCTGGAAGACAGACTGGGGTCACTGGACTAAAAGGAATATATAGCTAGACAACACGCAGAGAGAGACAAGAACTGGCATTTGTTAGCCTTGCTCCTGCTGACTGATTCCTCCAGATCACCCGTACCATAAAATCCCTGAGTTTTTCGATCCTCAACATGCAAGCAGACAGCAACAGGGTCTTTCTGGATACTATAGATTTCTGTACACTGTGACGGAGATGGCCATTCGCCTTCCCCTGCATACCTTTATAGACAGGGTACCAATCCCACGTCTTGACCTGCTACAGGTGCTTGCTGTAGATTGACAAGGTTTGTGCTGTGATGGACCAGATGGCACATAACAAAGCCCCTGGGATAGATGGACTCCTGGTAGAGTTTTACTCCACTTATAAAATTAAGCTGGCACGAATCTCCTTCAGCTGGTTATGGTCGCGAGGGCCGTGGCTCCCCTTTCCACTACTATGAGCAAGGTACTGATTGTGGTACTTCTCAATAGCTCCTAGATTTTAAATCCTATCCATTTTTTGAAGACATCATTGATGAGATTTCCCCGACATTTACACGGGTATTGTTTCTCCAGTTTAGGTATAAGACTCTCCCAACCAAAGTGTTCTGTGGCAAATAGCGCGGTCATGTTCTTTCCAATGCCACATCTCCTGCATGCAAAGGAAGTCTAGAATAACTAGTCCACCTGCTATTCTTTTGCCCTCACTTCGATAACCTGAGGTCTAAGTGGATTATTCTCTTGTATAAACTCATTGGTCCTGGCCATTACCTAGAAATGCTCAGAATACTTAGTACAGATACTAGAAGAGTAGTAGTTGGTTTAGCTAAATACTGGATGGCCCTGTAGATTAGACACTCAAAGTGCCCTGCCTAATATGCCTAGTTTTTTGTGTCTATTGATCTATACTTCCTATTATAAACAATATGTATTGCTTTTATATGGTTTATGTAGTTGTGAGATTTTATGCTTTTAAATTGAATGATGTATTTGCTTGTCTATTGACCTCTTTGTTTTTATGTTTTTAGAAAGCCAACTTTTGTATCTTAAATAAATTTCTGGTGTTTGTAATGCATGTATGGTCAGAGATGTACTTTATAGGATCTATGTGATCAACAATAAAGTTATGATGATGATGATTGTGGTACTTCTTAATCCTGGCTGGGATCCTCAGGAGGTGCACTCCTATAGACCCCTTTTCCTCTTTAACAAAGACTGTAAAATTCTTGGGAAGGTGATAGTCAACAGATTGATGCCATGCGCTGCTACTCTAGTCTATCCAGGCCAGAATGACTTCATTCTGGGTAGGAATACATTTCCGAACCTGAGACGCTTATTTTGTCTCATGACAGGAACTCCTCAGGTCGGCAACCCTTACAGAGCAATGTCGCTTGACACTGAAAAAGCTATCAATAATCTGGGTGGATCTACCTAATGAAGATACTAGAGATTTGGGGCTAGGATCAGGAATCATGCAATGTACTGGGCAAATTTATTTCAACCTAAAGGCCAGAGTCCATACGGGGCGTGAGCTTTCTGACGTCTTCAACATAAGCAAGGGCAACCAGGCAAGGGTGCCCATTGTCCTTGATCATATTTGCCCCGGCTATGGAGCCCCTTCTGGGCCTCTTCTGGCAGCAGGGAAGTGAGTGGGAATATTGAGTGTCATTGTGGTATATGCGGATGATGCGCTAGTCTATTCGTGCCATGTGCAGAAGGATCTTTCCCATGTGATGAAGATACTAAATGAGTTTGGTGTGGTCTCTGCATTGAAAATGAACTGGTTGAAATCATGCAGATTTCTTCTCAGACAGATGTTCAAGTCTGATCATGCGATCCTACTGGTCATAGGCCCTGAATGGCGATTCAACACATTTGATGATCACACACAGGAGAAGATAGGGTTGGTGGTAAAAAGTCTCGGTCACTTTTTGGCCGTTTGAAAATCCCTTCCTCTCTCCCCAATGGGTAAGGTGGAAATAATCAAGATGTTGGTGTTGCCCAGATTACTTTACCACTTTTCGTTCTCCCAGTAATACTGCCCAGGAGCTTCTTCAAAGATTTCAATAGTGTTCAATCTGACCTGATATGGGGGTCGGACAGGAAAAGAGTGGCCTTTCACACATTGCACTACCCACTGTAAAGCTGGAGAGGGGAGGGCTCGGAGCTCCACACTATGAGCTATACTATACAGTAGCACAGCTGCAGTGGCCCACATAGTGGCTGCCATCTTCCCCAAACACAGAGAGAACAGGCATACTGAGGGAATTAGGGGAAATACCAATTTTAGATTGGCTGTTGGACCCACGGGGGGACACCCCCTCCACAGACAAACTGACAAGAGTGGCCAAACACTGCTTGCACAAGTGCATAAAACTGAAGAAGAATCCCCCCCACAGTACTCCTCTAGACTTCCATTGTGGGCATTTTCGAGTCGGTCATAAGGTTGCCGCCCGTCACAACACTAGTTCATGGACAGAAGCGGGATTGACCACTATGGGCACAACACGCTGATGGCCTTTCGAGATGTCGAGATCACATTGGTATCAATGAGAGGCAATTTCTGACATACAATGATGTGATAAACAGGGTCAGAGCAGTGTGGGGACCAGATCGCTGGAAACACAAACATCTGATACACTAAATCTATTACTTAGTCATGGCGAAAAGAGGAGGGAAGTCACGTTGATATATGGTGCACTTCTGGGGGCACGTAGTTCTGACTACTCTGCAGTCAGAAATAAATGGGCCCTCTGCAACAGTCAAGAGCTGACCGACAGACAATGGACATCCTCCTTGGAATACATTAAAAGGATATTGATGACTCTCCATCCCAAATACACTCAATTCAACTTTTTATATCACACCTACCAAAACACCATTCAGCTCAACCATATGTTCCCCGGGATAGCACCTAAATGCCCTCAATACTCTGTGCCTGATGGCCGACTACTGCTACATGGTATAGTCTTGCCTGGAGGTCCTGCAGTTCTGATCTGAGACAGTAGTAATGATGGTGAAAATAAACAGTAAATTGCTAATGGTGTACCCTGTCCCGTGTTTATTTGGGATTCTGCACACATACCAAAAAGAATGAATATGCTATGAAATACATTAAAGAGAAATTGGATGTGCAACCTCTCCAAATGGGCTACTGCTGAGATTACTACACGGTGCTCTTTGCACATACAGGGAGTCAGGGGTCTCCGAACGTTGCTTGGGTCATGTATATGGGCGCACTAACAGTAAAATCAGATGAGAGGCCACCGTGTACCCCCATACCCAGGCATACATTGAGACTGCCTGCTGCTGCGAGGCAGTGGGCGACTCTGTCTGGGATGGCACAGGAGGTGCTTGCCGCTATTGGAGGGCATAGGACAGTGGCAGGGTGATACTCCTCCCTCACTCTCCTCCCTCTAGATTAGATAAAGGAAGAACATGTTCAGAACTAGTGCACACACCAGGTGGCCACACAGAGCCCCCAGAGTCGAGTTTGCATACTTATCATGGTGGCTGAGAGATGTTCCTAGTATTGCAAAATAAACCGATGGAATGGAATTGACTGTGAGGGACTGATGCTTGATCGTTTCCACAAAGTTTTCCAATATCAGTTAGGGCCCTTAAGGGAATAGCACTTGTTACAATGCATGTGTTTACAATGCATGCCATTACAACGCAAGTCGTTACAACGACGCGTTGTTACATCGCATGCCATTACCACGCAAGTTGTTACAACAACTTGCTGTAGGGGGTCGCTGGAGTTTGGAATAGTATAATTTACTATTCCAACTCCAGTGTGTGCAACAGTAGGGAAGGTGTTGGATGGAAAATCCAACAAATCCAACACCTTCTGCCCCCTACAGCAAGTTGTTGTTGGCTGCAAAACTACAGGAATTTCGGGTTACTGTGGAGTCTAATAAAAGATGGAAGAACATACAGGCAAATTGTCTCTCTTGCTTTCCATTAGATTTGGAACTTGTGGATGGACATTCTGTGGTGGTCAATGAGAGGAAAGGAGCAGTGACTTCTGTACAGGATGCTGCTGATTGTAGTTTGGGGGCATTCACATGCAAACAGTGATAGTGAGAAATCGATAGTGATTCAATGTTAAAAGATATTGTACGGTGATTCATGAAAATTGCAAGAGGGAGTATTTGATTTCATTACCTGTGACACCCTTTGTGAACATTGTGGGTGAGTTTTGTGCCTCTGATGGGGTTGAGGTTTAGATTGTTCAAATTAACCTATGAAGGACATTAGGTCAATCATTGCCCAAGAAAAGAATGAATGAAGAATTTTGATGGCCAGTGTGAGAAGGTGGTTTGGTATATGCTGTCCACTAGTTAAAGTGGGCACCCTGTACCAATCCACACGACCCTTATGATGTATGAGGTCAAAGATAACCTTTATGAAAGCTATCCTAGTGGTAGCTATGGAGAGCAGCCTTCAGGCTTAATCTTGAAGGAATGTAAAGCAGCTTGTTTTACCAGATATCACCTCCTGAATGACTAACTGAAGGAGAACCACACAGTAGTTATATAAAAATATGTATTTATTAATATAACACTCTCTACCACCCTCTTCACGAGGATAGAACACAAAGCACACAATACTGGATCAACAGAACAGTTGTAGGTAGCACAATACACAGCGGGCTCCAGGGGGAGACCAAACCATATACTAAAATAGTGGTATAACAATCACGACTTGACTAGACACAGTTCCTAGTGCACGTAGAATCACTGGGACCCCAAGGAACCACCCAAGGTGATGACACAGGAGACCCATGGAGGACGGGTGCAGTGAGGAAACACGACCACGTGCTCCGTACAACTCTATGGGAAAGTCACGGTTGCAAAGTGAAAGTTTAAGGACCCTTCTAGGAGGACTTCGAGCCAACCCTTCGGAACTTAAGAGTTTAAAGAGCCACCCCACCCATGGATACCGTAGTATCAGAGTTACCTATCCCAGGTAAGCCGGGTGCATAGGTCTGAAGTGGCGTCGGAAACTCTCGTCGTTCTCTATGGAAGGAAGTGAAGAAGTACTGCTGCCGTGAAGGTGAAAAGGGTCCGATGGAATCTAAGCCTGGATTCTGGATGGAAGGAACCTGAAAGCAGAGGGGACAGAGTCTGGGTCACGTCAGAGTGACCAGGGGCTTGGTAGACGAATGCCCACCGATGTTGGGTGCTTCAGGTGAGAAGAAGGGATGCTTGACTTCAGCCACGAGGACCAGGAGACATCGAGAATGACCAGGAGCCGGAGGTGAGCTGTCCCATGAAGGATGTCGAGTGCTGAGGGGTCAGTGTCCGGAGGGAGCACCAACAAGCCTTGGCAACAGCAACCCACGCAGGAAGGACAAACAGATTACGGTGTGGACCAGCAAGGCCCAGGGGACTCTCCAAGCAATGGAGAGTCAGGGCACGTCTGGAGCAACCAGGAAAGCCCAAGAACAATCATGATGTCCCTCAGGGGGACCCATAGGCCGAAGGACCAGGAGTCGCAAGGGGACCTCAAGCAAGATTGCAAGGCACCAGCCCACGGAGCACACGGTATAAGGAGGCCAGAGTTCTCTGGTGCAAATACTGCTCAGGGTCAGGACTACACGAAGTCCAATGCACAAGCTCGGGAATTGTCAACAAGCATATGCACTCACAAATGGATGCGGTGCACAGGGGTTTGGATTACGCAGCCCCCACGAGGGATACTGGCCTCAAACTTGGTGAGAGGGCAGATCGACCTCAAGGACCTTCAGGAACCCACCTCCTGTGTTGCTGAAATCTTCGGAGTCCACAGGAGCTCAGGAGCAACTACTGGTCAGTTGTGCTTTAGGTGCCTGAGAAGCAGGGGAGTGACTCCTTCACTCCAAGGGAGATTCTTCTGTTGTCTTAAGTGCCCCACAGGTCCTGCACAGAGTGTATAGAGTCATGGCACAAACTAAGCTTCAGAGGGAAAGGGGGACGAAGTCAAGCCCAGTCGAGGTCCAGGAAAGTCCAGGTGTTCAGACGGTCGAAGGTCAGTGGTTTCTTCTTTGTAGAATCTTGTCCACGTAAAATCTAATGTCATGTAGCCAGGTAACCCATTTTATACCCACGGGAGAGGGTTGGACAGATTCTAGGGACCCTCCTAGGGGAGGGGCAGGACAGAAGGGTGGCTACACCCATGTCCTTTGTCCAGTTTCGCACCAGAGCAGAAGCCAATGGCTCCCAGAACTGGTTTGAGCTGGACTATGCACAGGGACACCAAATGTGGCCCAAGTGCAGACTTTCAGGCACTCTCAGAGTGCACCCACCCAGCCCCAATACACTAACTCCTGTCTGGGAGGTGGTCACACCTCCCTGTGACAGGATGCCTATTGTGCTGCCTTCCTCTGCTCGAGCTTGGCTCAGCAGCAGGAGGGCAGAAACGTGTCTTTGGCTGGCAGCATCCATTTTGTGCTGTCCGGGTCGAGATAGCTGGTCCCGGGTAGACCGATGACCACACGAAGCTCGCTTCTGAAGGGTGGAATCATACCTCCCACACCATTACTGGTGTGGAGGTATGATTCCAAGGTGTTTGATACCAAACACAATATGTTTCTATGCAGCCGTTTTCGAGATAGCATTTACCGCGAGGTTATAATGCACCTCTACCTATATGTCCGGCTGAGTCACAGACAACCCGGGAGAATGGTCTCCGAAGGCTGCAGAGAGGCTCTACTCATGCAGGGGCACCCTCTCACATAAAACCCAGCACCCTGCCTTCAGGATTGATAAGGCCTGCTATAGGGGTGACTTATAAGTTTTAAGTGTAGTGACCTATAGATATAGTGAACCTATATCTAAAGTAAGTGGTGCAAGCACCATCTTACACAGGCTGCAGTAGAAGACCTGGAGTTCCATTTTGCATGGCCTCTCATGGGTGGCATAATACATGCTTCAGCCCATGGGAGGCCTCTGGGGTACCTATGCCCTGGGTACATGTGTACTATATACTAGGGACTGATAAGGGTACCCCAGTATCCAATCTGGAGTGTACCAAAGTACATGTATGTCAATTTAAGGGAGAAAGCAGATAGGCTGGGGTCCTGATTAGCAGAATCCCAGCCAGACTAGTCAAAAACAGTGAGACATCAAGCAAAAAGTGTGGGTAACCATAAGAAGCAGATCCTACTTTCCTACAGCCAGGGTTGAATGATCAAGTGAATTTGTGAGTGGAAAAGTGTAGCGATTGTACAGAGAGTGAAAAAAGATTAGGAGTAGGAGTTAAATCCCATGTGGGTCATATTGTAGATCTGGGAAGGTCGTGGCATATGTTGTGCATGAACGTTATATGGCCACTGAGTGATTCAAGACATGAGTTGAGGTTTGCTATGGTTATGGTGGATGTGCATGCATGTGGTTAATCGTAACATTTACGAGGGAGATAACAACTACAAGTGCCATCCACGTTGAAGAAACAGTGAACCCTGGAAACTGATACAACAAAGTAAACTTCTGCTTGTTACCAAGTGACTACTTTTTACAAGTTTAGCTGCAGAAGTTATGATAGGCACACTTTGTGGGGTTTTAAAGAGGTGGTTAGAGGAGCAACACAGTAAAATTAGGCACCTGTTTTCCCCAGTATATGAGACAGTAATAAAAAGAGAATTATATATATATATATGTGTATATATATATAGTTGAAGAAGGCAGTAGCCGAAACGCGTCCTGAGAGACCGTGTTTGTTTTGTTTTGAGAAATAAATTCCACTGAGAAGCACAGCTTTGAGTGCCCCGTCTTCCTTTTTGGAGTGTTTGGAGGCTTGGAGATATATATATATATATATATATATATATATACGTGTGTGTGTATATATATGTATATATATATTCACTGAAAAAACCATAGGTTTCAGGGACGTTATAGTTAGTTGGACATTTCACTCATACAAAACCATAGAAATTCCACCGTTATAGTTAGTTCAGCTAACTATAACTCGCGCCCCGCAATGCACTGCTGATGACGTCACATATTACATCATTCATGACATGGTCAGTGACATCACTGATGACATCACTGATGACATCATCCAGTGAATGTGGTTTTCTTTAAAATTTAAATATGTATTATATATATACCAAGCTGTATTGAAGAATGAATGGATGTATAAGTGTCTGGATGGAGGATTTAGTAGGTGTGTGACTGACTGTTTAAGTGAATGATTAAATGTATCTTACTGAATACATGGGTTAGTGTCTAAAGTGTGTGAATGTCTGTATCACTCTGTCTGTTGTTGTGTAAGCTGCTGCATCGGTTGGTCAGTAGCTACATGAATGTCTATATGGGTTATTGATTAGTTGCCTGCGTATTTGTATAGGAGACTGAGTGTGTGTGTGGTTGGGTGGGGGTGTGTGACTCTGTGCATAGATGTGTGAGTGGTTGATTGACAGGGTGTATGAGTTTAAGAGTGCATGTGGAAACAGTTGTATGGGCGGGTAAGTGTGTGTATGGGCGTCTTGGTGAGTGAATCGATGTCTCAGTGCACATGTCCAGCTAAGTACATATATAAAAGGCAGTGTATGTGAGAGTTGGTGTATAGAAATGACTATACGTGAGAGTCAGTGATTGTGAGAGTGGCAGTATGTATGACTGTATACTTGTATTAGTGATTATATAAGAGACTAAGTATGCGTTACTATCTGTATGAATAAATGAGGTGGTGTGTGTATAACTGTGTAGGTGAGTAAATGGAACTGTGATTGATTCTTTGCATGAGTGACTAGGATGAGTACATAACTGACTAGGATGAGTTCTGGTGTGTCAATGTCTATATAGGTGTATGAATGCATTTGATAGTGTTCTATTGATCAGTGACTGCATGTATGAGTGATTGTATGGGTGAATGGGTAGATTTGTGTGTAGACCTAGGAATCACTGAGTGGGTATGTAGTAACTGGTATTAGTGTTTCAATGGTATGGAAAATGGTAGTCTGTATTTTACAGTGAGTGTATCAAAGGTTATATTAGTGTGTGAGGAGGTGCATCAGATTGTCACATGGATGATGTCATCAATGATGTCATCAATGATGTCATCAGTGATGTCATCAGTGATGTCACTGACCATGTCATGAATGATGTAATATGTGACGTCATCAGCAGTGCATTGCGGGGGCGCGGGTTATAGTTAGCTGAACTAACTATAACGGTGGAATTTCTATGGTTTTGTATGAGTGAAATGTCCAACTGACTATAACGTCCCTGAAACCTATGGTTTTTTCAGTGAATTTCTAAGGTTTTTTAAATGCTAATTTCTAACTATAACGTGCCTGAAACCTATGGTTTTTTCAGTGAATTTCAAAGGTTTTTTTAAATGCCAATTTCTAACTATAACGTGCCTGAAACCTATGGTTTTTTCAGTGAATTTCAATGTTTTTTTAATGCTAACTTCTAATTATAATGTTCATTTAACCTATAGTTTTTTCCGACACCCAAGAAGGACACAACACCCACTGCCACAACCCTCAGGACCTCCCCCCCAATACCACCCCTCTCCCTACTGTAATTTTTTTTATTTGTTATTTAAACTATATAATGTCTTCTTGTTTTTTAAATATTAAACAACTACATACACTATGAAAGGGAGCCCAGCCCAGAGCCACATCTGAAGACCAACACATGTCATAGACCTACTGATCAAGCGGCTTCGACACCCAAGAACGCCACAACACCCACCACCACCCCCAGGGCCCCCCCCCCTCTACCACCGAGGCAGCGCAGAACAAGACAGCAAACTTTCCGAAAACGGCATGGCCCCTCAGCCACACAATAGCTGAATATTGGGACAGGTGTGAACAAACTATATGTGAAGGAAGCAATTCACCCATGTTTAACAATGCACACAATGCAAAGTGTAGCGGTGATGTGCTGGACACATCTCAGTGTGCAGAACACACACCTTTCCATGTTCACAAATACTACTGGTGCTTGTAGTGTTGTGGACAGTGGACCCAACCATGTTACGTCAAACACTAGGGAAGATCTCAGTCATGTAGCTGTGTCGTCCCCCCCTGTAAGCATAAGCGTAACCGGAGTGGGCTGATCCGACGTATGCCACTTCCGCGTAGGAGTGTGAATAAATAGGCCGGAGCTCTGGGAGTGGTTCACTTGTGGGAAGGCCAAAGCGTCTGCCAGAGCGGCGCCCCTCACCCTGCCACGAGGCCGCCGACGTGACCGCCAGCCTCCTCAGCCGATCGCTGGCTTCCGCCACACAGGCCCCCAGCGGCACAGCACCGCGGACTTATGTCTGTACAAACTACTGCCTTCGATATACACTGCGGACAGCAAGGCTCACAATTCAGATCGAGTCGCGATTGCAGATGACGCAGTCCAGTAGGCAAGAGACATTGCTCAAGTTAACAACACGTGGCTGTGGGCCCTTCCTGACCGCTGCCTCCGGCCTACACTGCGGTCAGTAGGGCTCACAATTCAGATGGAGTCAAGATTGCAGATGACGCAGTCCAGTAGGCAACAGACATTGCTACCAGTGCGGCCAGCCCGGACCACGCATCATCGCTGACTGCGCACACGCTAAGTGCTTCAAGTACCACTACCTCTGTGCAGCTCAAGTCAACGCCACGTGGCTGTGGGCCCTTGATGACCTCTGCCTCTGGCCTACATTGCGGTTAGCAGGGCTAACAATTCAAGATTAGTGTCGATGCAAATTGTGTAAGAGAGTATAATCGGTTAAGAAGACTGTATGCTCCCAATCTGTGCAGCTCAAGTCAACGTCACGTGGCTGTGGGCCTTTGCTGACCGCTGCCTCCGGCCTACACTGTGGAAGACCGGCGACACGTGGTGCCACTAACCCTGTTCAACACAAGCCAGCAAAACGTGGTGCCACTAACCCTGTTCAACACAAGCCGCGACACGTGGTGCCACTAACCCTGTTTAACACAAGCCGGCGACACGTGGTGCCACCTAACCCTGTTCAACACAAGCCACGACACGTGGTGCCACTAACCCTGTTCAACACAAGCCGACGACACGTGGTGCCACTAACCCTGTTCAACACAAGCCGATCCCACATGTGGAACTGTGTCCTGAGTCCTGAATGGCAGTGACCCCAAGTCCGTGGCAGCGACCACAGCACCAGACTCCCTTTGATCAGTGAGGCATATTTCCATATGCAAGGCCGGCGACACGTGGTGCCACTAACCCTGTTCAGCACAATCCGATCCCACATGTGGAACTGTGTCCTGACTCCTGAATGGCAGTGACCCCAACTTCGTGGCAGCGACCACAGCACCAGACTCCCTTCGATTAGTGAGGCGTATTTGCATATGGAAGGCCGGCGACACGTGGTGCCACTGAACCTGAACTACGCAGGCCGGTGGGGCCACCAACCTATGTACGTGGCTGTGGGCCCTTGCTCACCGCTACCTCTGGCCTACACTGCGGTCAGCAGGGCTCACAATTCAGATACAGTCGCAATTGCAGATGACGCAGTCCAGTAGGCAAGAGACATTGCTCCCAGTGCGGCCCGTCTGCACCAAGCAGCATCACAGGCTCATACATTCTCAATGCTTCTGGTGCCACTAACTGTGCACCTCAACTCAACGCCACGTAGCTATGGGCCCTTGCTGACCGCTACCTCTGGCCTACACTGCGGTCATCAGGGCTCACAATTAAAATTAAGTCTTGATTCATTAATTACAGAGTCCAGTAGGCAAGTAACTATCACAGGCCTAAAACCTACATAATATCCATTTAGTATCCTTGCTTCAAGAACTTTTTTTATATCAGTTATAGCTTTAGTACAATCACCAAATTCATCTTCAAGTGCAAACGAACACTCAGTAGCAGTCTACACTGCGGGCAGCAGAGCTCGCAATTCGAATTTTGGACACGTGGTGCCACTAACCCTGTTCAACACAAGCCACGACACGTGGTGCCACTAACCCTGTTCAACACAAGCCGGTGACACGTGGTGCCACTAACCCTGTTCAACACAAGCCGATCCCACATGTGGAACTGTGTCCTGAGTCCTGAATGGCAGTGACCCCAAGTCCGTGGCAGCGACCACAGCACCAGACTCCTTCGATCAGTGAGACATATTTCCATATGCAAGGCCGGCGACACGTGGTGCCACTAACCCTGTACAACACAAGGCGCGACACGTGGTGCCACTAACCCTGTTCAATACAAGCCGATCCCACATGTGGAACTGTGTCCTGAGTCCTGAATGGCAGTGACCCCAACTTCGTGGCAGCGACCACAGCACCAGACTCCCTTCAGTTTTATTTGTTGTTGTTTTGTTTAAATAAAATGTTTTATATGTAAATCTATACATGACTAAGATTCTTGTTTGTCCAACCGCACAGGGACAATTCTTGGCCCAAGAATGTTGTTGGGGGTATGTTGGTAATGTGGGAAGAGGGTGCGTTACCTGCTGATGTGGGGAGAGGCAGCGTGAAAGGGGTATCTCTCACAGAAAGAACTTCGGTATGTTTTCAGAAATGCCTCGGACAGATGCCAGCTGACGGACTGAATCACAAAATGGCTTTTCAATGCTTGTGTAGTGTGACTTATGAACAGTTCGCACCCAGGCACGCAGAGGGACAACTGAGGCCCGTCCGCTCGACTCACAGACGCAGTACTACGAGCCGCCGCTCCCAAAGGAACAGCAGCGTAGTAGCTCGCAGAGGTACAGGCACAGCAGCGTACTAGCTCACAAAGGTAGAGAGCTGCGAGCCGACGGACTGGCTTCTAACGGCATAGCTGCGAAGTGGTGATGTTGGGCAGAGGGAGCGTGAAAGGGTTATCTCGCACAGACAGAGCTCCGGTATATTAAATTGCACCCGGGACCTTTCTTTTATATTTTCACTCGATGTGTGAAAGCGCGCTTTCTGGACCAAGACCTTTCTCCCTACCAAATATTGGCGTAATTCCGTTCAGCAGTTTGACCTGTAGCCTTGTCTAAAGTTTCCTATGGAAAATCCATTGAGAAAACACGTTTTCACCCCCCCACATAGCTACCTGTCGCAGGCGTACTCGCTGTTGGTGTGCAGGTCAGTGGTCTAGTTGTCAACATGTCACGGCCACTCCCTGAGGGCAGGTTTGCACACACACCACACCCATCCGGCACATGCGTCACAGGCCATGTGACCACGCAAATATAATGGATCGACAACGTCACATCCTTTATTGCCGGTGGTGACTGGATGGCGGACGCTCCACGGGTCTCAATCATAAAGAGTCCATGAAAAGTTGCGCAAAGGGGTAGTCGCACCCTGAGCTGTATGGCTGGCAGGGGCCTACTACCACGTGGTGCAGACTTGAGTTGCTCAGGGTTAGTGCTACCCGAAGCTGATGTGGCCGTCAGGGGCCTACCACCACGTGGCGCGGACTTGAGTTGCACAGGGTTAGTGCCACCCGAAGATGATGTGGCCGTCACGGGCCTACTACCACGTGGCGCGGACTTGAGTTGCACAGGGTTAGTGCCACCCGAAGCTGATGTGGCCGTCAGGGGCCTACCACCACGTGACGTGAACTTGAGTTGCACAGGGTGAGTCGCACCCTAAGTTGTATGCCCGTCAGTGGCCTACCACCACGTGGCGCTGACTTGCGTTGCACAGGGTTAGCAGCACCAAAAGCTGATGTGGTCTCCGCCATTGATGACTCAGGACTCAGCGACATGTGTGGGATCTGCTGGGCCGCGGAGCGGGTCCACATAATGTGCACCAAGCCATGGTGGCGGGACCGGGCCCTGGAGCTTTCACGGGCATGTGGAGTGCCCACTGGTAGACACTCCGGTGGCAGCAGGTAATTATTTGGTCATGGATGCGCAGGGGTGGCAGTGTCTCCCTCTCTCTCTCTCTCTCTCTCTCTCTCTCACTTCCCTCTCTTCACTCTCTCTCTCACTCTCTTCCTTCCTTTCCTTCTATCTCTCTCACTCTCTCTCCCTTCTCCCTTTCTCACTCCCTTTCTTTCCTTCCCTCTTTTTTTCTCTCTGGCTCTTTTTTCCTTCTCTCTTTCTCTGTGTCTCACTCCTTTGATATGCGCATTACACACGTTCTTATTTTGTGCTTTATTTTCCAGGCTGTGTCGTCGACATTGATGGACCCGACAGGAGTCTTCCGCCTTGTTGTTTTGTGTTGAGTTTGTTAAATTTAGTTTATCCTCTATATGTACGTAAACGGAAAAATAAAGTTTTGAAAAAAAAAATAATAATAATTCAATAAAGTTTTTGGTTGTTACTTAAGTGCTGTGTGACTCTTTCTCGTTCTTATTACTGTTATTTGGTGGTGTCCACCATGGTGTTAAATTTTGGGGCAGTTATCGCGGGAATACTGGTGATGTCTGCAGTTTGCACCAGCTTCTGAATAGTGTGTTAGATTTATCTCAACTTTAGTTGCATTAAAGTGCTGATAATGAGATGCAGAGTAGGCGTTCCCGTGCAAAAACACACGAGGTGCACCTTTGCGATTTATTCTAAATACTAAAATCCTGTATTGAATTGCACTGTGGTAGTAGGTGCATTTACAGTGTACACACAAAATCAATGAAGAAATCTCATTGTATTTATATTGATTGGGAATAGTGGGTCAGGTGCTGAATCTTGACGGGATACACTGCCCAGTTTGTTTATTTTTCTGTACACGAAAAACCACATCACAACTTTCACAATGAAAGGCAAAAACTGCGATGCGAAACAAATTCCGGCGATAAGCCGCGTTAGCACCAAGGATTTTACACCTGATTTCTGCTGGTGTTAAGCAGGACGACTACCTGCAGCATGAAAGGGAACACAGCCAAGAGCCACACCGGAACACTCGCAGGTGTAATAGAGTCAATGAGCATGATACACGGATACCCATGAGGGCCACAACACTCATCGCAACAACCCCAGGACCGCCAACGCCCCGAACCCGCATCTGAGCAAGTGTGTCCGTGTGGTCATTGTGTTAGCATGATGGGCATGGGCCCTGCAACATCACAGTATGCTGTCTTCAGCGGACGTTACCATGTCACCTCAGCGTTGGCAGTGAGCCTGGACATGTAGCTACGCACGCATCCTCCTGCATGCACAAGCGGTGTGTGCTGGTCCGGCGTACACAGGTCAGCGCAGGGGTGTGCCTATCTGGCAAGGGCAACGGGGTGTCTCGGACATGTCCGTGTGCAAGAAGTGCGGTAAGTGTGTCTCTGTGTTCTGGTGTGGCCACCACAAGGGCCGCAGCAGTCGATGTTGTAAAGTGGCATGCACCACCTCCAAACGGAAGTGTCACGGTGTGATTGGAATGCCGCAGCACATGCACGAATAGGCATTACAATGGTGTGCCGTAGGAGTGCACGGGATACAACAGTGCAGCGCACAAAAGTGTGGAGGTTCGTGGGAGTGAGGAGCAGCTGTTTGGCAACGTAACACACAGTGAACCCGCCCATGTGCCACATGCTGGGCATCTCATCCATGATGACAAGGGTCGCAGACATCCCACAACACCCACGACCGGCCTTTGTACACATCCTGTATGAATGCAGCTGGAGAAGATACTGTAGGGATGAAATGTTATTTGTCTGAGCTATCTTGCGCTAACACATCTGCTGCTCCAAGAAGGAACTTGCAAGTGGCCAGCCCCCCCTGACAGATACGATAATATTTGCATCCGTCTCCCACACTACGCACTGCCCGATTTGAGAACAACGAGTACACATCCCACACTCAAAAGTGCTTTGTCGTAGTAAGCGTGCGTGAAATAGCCTTCACACGTACTCCCACCACACCCCTGCCCTGCACCCATTGCACACAGACCCGGCTCATTGCACCAAGCTGTGCCATTTCATCCACAAGACTGGCACACGGCAAGCCAGTGCAGCTACCAGCAGAGCCACTGACGCAATGGCAGGGCATCCCGAACACATGGTCGACTCCATTCACGTCCACCTATACCTTGCACGTCTGCTGCATGTCCTGGGTGCACTGCCTTTGACAGTGCTGCGGATCACTTACCGGCTGAGCTTCCGCATTGCGGACGTCACCTGCGTTCAACCTGTATTGCAATGTCACACGTGCCTATCCGAGTGGTGCATGGACGTGTGCCTCTCCAACGTGTGCGTAGCTGAAATGGATTACGACGGGTGTGTGCGCCCCCTGTTGGCCCACGACCAGGAGTGTCATGGTGATGCCCGTTTATGGCATGCATGGATGTTTGGCATGCATGTTGGGAACTGGGCCTGGGAGATTGCACGTGTCGTAGTATGCAGTGAGCAAATTGACCCACTTCCCGATTCTGCTTTGGTGCACATTGGGTACAGTGGTTGGAGTCAGCACATCTGTCCCGGTCAGCTGATGGATTACGTCGACGACATGTCAAATATTGTGGCCAACCATCACTCATTAGAGATAGTGGCTTACGCAGCTGCACTCGCGTTCATGGACGAGTGACAAGGTACCTGCAACCACGACTCAATGTGCCACATTGCACGTGTCCCGCCGCATCATTGCACGTTGTGCATCTGGTCACATGTCCCAAGACGACAGTGGACATGGCTGCATTGGTGTCGACTCATGTCCGAGACGCGGACAACCAACACTGCTTGACACTGACGTGTGTTGGTGATGGACTACCCCGAGGTGAACATGGACGTTTTCCTACGTTCCTTATTCAGGCATGCTGCTGCATTTGTCTGCATATCGTGGCACTACTCTTGGCCATACTGACATGTACTTTTTTTATAAAGTTTCCACATTTTCACTTGTCTCCAAATGTTTTGTGTCTTCATTTGTATGCCAATGTGTGTGTCACGGATCCTCTGGCTGCCTGCCATACGTGAATTGCTACCCCATCCGGACTGTGGGTTTGTACTTATGCGTTCTCATGTGCCTGTTTCGTACTGACGCTTTTGGACGTTTATCCGCCACAGGCGAGTGCATTTGTGTCCTGTGTTCGATTGTGCGAATGTTTGTGTTTGGACAACATTGTGTTGGATGTTGGTGTGCTCTGCTTCCTATGTGTGTGTGCTGCATTCTGTGTGAGATGTCCCTTCATGTGAGGTTTTGTTCACCCTTCTCCCTTTCAGGCAGTGTGGTTTTCACTTCTGTGCTTGTTCAGTGGTGTGATGTTGGCGGGTTGTGTGACTTGTGCTCCTTGTTGGTGTGTTTCATTTTAGCCATGGTTTGTCTGTAGTTGTGCTGTACTTAATTGTGCATGTGTGCCATTGTGCCCATCTCCCCCGTCCCCCCACTCCCTGCTTGTTCCTCTTCCTGGTGCTGTTGTGTCTGTAATTTTGTTACTCCACACATAAATACATGTAAAGAACAAATTAGAATAGTTCCTTGATTCTTTTAGATTGCAAAACTTCTCTCTATTGGTTATTTTTGAATTTTCCATATAAACAGTTTTTTTAATATTCAAGGACACATAGAAGTCAGAAGTGCAACGTATTCTATCAACACACTTTCTAGAACATTCTACAACACGTGCAGGTTAAAAGTTCATCAATTTTTTTAAACCTAACGATATTTTGTTGCAACATTTTCTCGAACATTTAACGGCACGTGCAGGTTAAAAGTTCACGATTGTTTTAAGTTCGAACAGTGCCTTCCAAATGCAAGTAGCAGGTGTGGTTGAGTTGACCAAATTTTATCCTATCATATGTACTCCACGTTTAAACTGCTTTTTCTTAACCAATCACAAAGATGCTTTTCCACAAAACGAATGTGCACCCTACTTTTAAAAAACAATGCTTTTCATCTCCCAATCAGTTATCGTTTTGAATGAGAAAAAAAGTAGTTCCCCACCTTTAAACATATCTCTTATTCTACGAACGGACTGCATGAGCTACAGACATCTATCCATACTTCCCAGCCATACCTTCAAAATGCTAGTGTGGATCGTAGGACATAGCTATGTTTTCTGGTGCAAGAGGTATGCAGAACAGAGACGTATTGACTTAGACCTAGGTTTACAAAGTGTGGACATTAAATGGTTTGGACAGAGAGGATTGAAGTGGCACCAATTGTTGCCTTTGGTTAAAACCTGTTTGCATCTCCAACACCCTGACCTCATGATTGTGCACTGTGGTGGAAACGACCTAGGCACATTGACTGGTGTAGGTTTGGAAATGCTAATGAAAGACACCTTTCGACAATTGATGTTGCTTTTGCCTCAAACTGTCTTTGTATATTCCAATATATGCCAAAGACAGAAGTGGAAATGGTCAAACCAATTTTGTCCTCAGATTGAAAAATCTAGGAAGAATGTCAACAAAGCTGTGTCTGCATACCTCAGAGACCATAGAATGGGGGCGCTCTACAACAACAACATACGTTTTGATATGGCTGATATCTACAGAAGTGATGGAGTACACTTCACAGATCAGGAAATCGAGTTTTTCTGAATAACCTGAAGCTGTGCATCCGCACTTATAGTAGCTCAACTAATAAACACAAGGGCTCTTTTTAGAGCCGCCTTATATTCCCAATATCAGTTCGCAGAGTGACAGCTGCGATCCGGCTAGCACAGGGAGACCTGCGGGCCGTCGGGCAGGCTCGCAGAGGGAGAGCTGCGGCCCGTCGGCTCGGCTCGCACAGGGAGAGCTACGGGCCGTCGGCTCGCAAACGCACACCAGCGTGCTGGCTCGCAGAGGAGAGCTCGGGTCTAACTCGCAAGGGGACACCAACGGGCCAATGGCCCTGCTAGCAGAGACACACCTATCACTAACGGACTGGCTCGCACATGTACAGCTAGGGACACGACGGCTCGCAGACGCAGACCTGCGAACCGACGGACTGGTACTGTTTTATGCTTTAGGGTAGTACAGTGGTGTTTGTGTACTGTAGGGGGTTCGTGCTGGAGGTAGCGTTTTAGGGTTTAAGGTAGTGCAGTGGTGTTTGGGTAGTGTAAGAATCGTGCTGGAGGTAGTGTTTTAGAGTTTACGACAATGCAGTAATGTTTGGGTAGTGTAAGGGGTCATGCTGGGAGTACTGTTTTGGGGTTTAGGGTAGTGCAGTGGTGTTTGTATAGTGTAGGGGGTCATGCTGGGAGTAGTGTTTTAGGGTTTACGGCAGTGCAGTGGTGTTTGGGTAGTGTAGGGGGTCATGCTGAGAGTAGTGTTTTAGGGTTTACGGCAGTGCAGTGGTGTTTGTTTAGTGTAGGGGGTCGTGCTGAGAGTAGTGTTTTAGGATTTAGGGTAGCACAGTGGTGTTTGTGTAGTGTGGGAAGTCATGCAGCGAGTACTGTTTTAGGATTTAGAGTAGTGCAGTGGTGTTTGTGTACTGTTTGGGGGTTCATGCTGGGGGTAGCGTTTTAGGGTTTAAGGTAGTGCAGTGGTGTTTGGGTAGTGTAAGAATCGTGCTGGAGGTAGTGTTTTAGAGTTTACGAAAATGCAGTGGTGTTTGGGTAGTGTAAGGGGTCATGCTGGGAGTAGTGTTTTAGGGTTTAGGGTAGTGCAGTGGTGTTTGTGTAGTGTAGGGGGTCGTCCTCGGAGTAGTGTTTTAGTGTTTACGGTACTGCAGTGGTGTTTGTGTACTGTAGGGGGTCGTGCTGGGGTAGTCTTTTAGGATTTAGGGTAGAACAGTGGTGTTTGGGTAGTGTAGGGGGTCGTGCTGGGGGTAGTGTTTTAGGGTTTAGGGTAGTGCAGTGGTGTTTGTGTAGTGTAGGGGGTCATGTTGGGAGTAGTGTTTTAGGGTTTAGGGTAGTCTAGTGGTGTTTGGGTAGTGTAGGGGGTCGTGCTGGGGATAGTGTTTTAGGATTTAGGGTACTGCAGTGGTGTTTGTGTAGAGTAGGGGGTCCTGCTAGGGGTAGTGTTTTAGGGTTTACGACAATGCAGTGGTGTTTGGGTAGTGTAGGGGGTTGTGCTGGGGGTAGTATTTTAGGGTTTAGGGTAGTGCAGTGGTGTTTGGGTAGGGGGTCGTGCTGGTGGTAGATTTAAGGTTTAGGGTAGTGCAGTGGTGTTTGGGTAGTGTAGGGGATCGTGTTGGGGGTAGTGTTTTAGAGTTTACAACAGTGCAGTGGTGTTTGGGTAGTCTTTGGGTATTGTAGGGGATCATACCGACAGACTGACTCACAGAGCTCCGAACCGACGGACGGGCTTCTAAAGGCATAGCCACGACCTGGTGATATGAAGAGAGGCAGCGTGAAAGGCATATCTCACACAGACACAGATGCCAGTGTTGCCTCGCAGAGGTAAAACTACGAACCCGATGGCTTCTACACGGAGAGATGCGAGCTGACGGAGTAAATCACAAAATGGCTGCCAACACTTCCTGGTTTCAACCATTCACAGCCAATAAGCCGCAAGCTGGTGCTTGTAACCCCTCAGCCAATCACATGTCAGAATTCTCAAATATCGATATCTGTAAATTTGATATTTCTCAAAAACTACTGAACGGATTTACACCAGCGTGCTTTCTGGACCATCACCTTTCTCCCTGCCAAATTTGGCGTAATTCTGTTCAGCAGATTCACCTGTAGTCTTCTGTAAAGTTTCGTATGGAAATTGCATGGAGAAAACACGTTTTAGGACCCTCTTTTTTCTCAGCCCCTCCTACACCAGTCACCCCCAAACTTTCAATATAAGAGCTAATCAAAAAAGAGAAACTTTTTGGATAATTTCATAAAGATTCGTCAAACGACGCCAAAGTTACAAGCACATAGAAGGCTCCAGAAGGGGGCCGCGCAACCCCCTCCCAACATGAGTGAAGCCCCGGGGCTGTGCGGACCCCAGCGCACCCCGCAACCCCTGCGAGCCCCTGCTATTATTTTTAAGAAATACCCCCAGAACCTAGCCCACCCAAGGGCCTCATTAAAATGAAACGTGAGAACCCGCGACCACAGCGCGAATTTTTGCCGATTTTTTTTTAATGATTTTTTGGGCCCTGGGGGTCCTTCTGGGACCCCCTGAGCAGGCCTAGGGGGTCAGGGTTTTTCTACCCTGCCCCCTTCTCTTGTTTTATACCTTTATTTCTCCGTTTTCGGGTGACTCGCTTCTACCGAGCCACAAGATGGCTGCCAACACTTCCTGGTTTGGACTAATAGCAGCAAATCACAGTGAAGCTCGCGCACGCGATTTAAGGTCCGCCTAGATATTGAAACTTTTATTTTTCTAATTTCTCAGCAACTATCGAACGGATTTACACCATTTTTACAAAGGTCGCTTTCTGACCCAAGCACTACCTTTCTGCCAAATTTGGAGTAATTCCGTTCAGTAGTTTCGGCTGTAGCCTTGCACAAAGTTTCCTATGGGAAATTGATTTTTTGACTATTATTTTTGGAATTTCTCAAAAACTACTGAACGGATTTACACCATTTTTAAAAAAGGTCGCTTTCTGAACCAAGCTCTACCTTTTTGCCAAATTTGGGGTAATTCCGTTCAGCAGTTCGGGCTGTAGCTCGTCGCAAAATTTCCTATGGAAATTAACATGGAGAAAACGAGTTTTGGGACCCCCCTATTTTCTCAGCCCCCCCTTGACGAATCACCCCCAAACCTTCAGGATAGGAGCTGACCTGGATAGACTTTGTTTTTGGAGAATTTCAGGAAGAATTGTCAAACGACGCCAAAGTTATTAGCAAATCAAAAAATGCTTTTCCTATGGAAACTAGGTTCTAACTATAACTACCTACTGGCGACCGCCAGTTGGTAATATATGTGTGTGTGTATATATGTATATATATATATATATATATGCAACTAAGGGATCCCCGCCACACTGCATCACAGGACACGGGGACACGGACTCCACTTGATGCTGTTAGATATTCTTTATTTATTTATTTGCATATACAAATGCAATGTAACATCTATTTCACTGCTCAAATGTATTGCTTACTGTATGGTTTTTTGTGTTCTTTGAAAACAATAAAAAAAACGTTAAAAAAAACGTTAAAAAAAACAAAAAGATACCCTTCTGGGTGAACGTGTGCTTTTACAAATACATATGTTATGTTATGGTATGCTAGCCATTCCTTGCTAGAGTCCGACAGCTGCACATCTGGGGGAAGTAGCTTAGGGTTTATTGCACATGTTCGCATGCCCACATGCATTAAGACTTGCATGTGGGCTAAGCGAAAGAGACTACTGTCTAACCTTGCTCAGTTTGCAGATGGGAGCTTTAATAAATTGTTTATGTCTGGTGCAGGCTTATGATTTAATTGGGCATTCAAAATAAATGTTTTCATTTCTTTTTTAATATAGTGTGAGTCTGTAGTGCTTCGTTGTATGTCTGTAGTGCTTCACTGTATTCACACTGTAGAGGAAAGTTGCACCCAAATAACAATCTTGCATTCACTCGACCTAGATCAGTGTTCTTCAAACTTTTTAATCCCGGACCCCCTCCCCCACCTCCCCAGTGTAAACAAAAAAATTGTCAGGCCCCCCTCAGAATTTTTCACAAATATTCCTTTCAATTGGCAATGTTTAAATATGTCTAGACTTATTTAAACATTGCAGTTAAGTTTTGTTAACCTTTTAAAAATGCAATCAAGTACATAATTCAAACATACTATTTTAGTCAGCCAGGGCTAACATGTATAAGTTTCCATAGTGTGATTATCTGGCATGAGGGTGGGAGTTTTGAGGAATATTTAGAGTCCCTTCCCTTTTGACACATACCCGCCGTAAGGATAAAAATGGCAAAACATATTAGTGATGGCTCATTACAGAGCAGCTTACTGCTGCTCATTTGTTTTCCACTTAAAACAAAGCACTGTTATTAGCATAGTACTTCTTTTGGCCAGAGTCTGGCGCCCCCCCTGGGATAACCAAAGGCCCCCCTAGGCGGACCCACCTGACCTAGGGGGAAGTTCAATGAGGCCTTCTTCAGGTAAAAAGAGTACAAATATGCTGTGGAAGAAAACCCTGTCCAAGGAGAAGTATTAAAAGACCAGACAGAAAAGCAGTTGCTGGGTCCTAGACAGCCACTGCTGACAGCGCATAGGAGCTGGGATCTGGAGGTGCAGAAGAGGCCTCAAGTAGGATTAGTAGAACTAAAAGGGCTGGATTTCATCACTCCCTCATTGGGGGAGCAAATGCAAAAAAAACTCCTATGCATCTAAAAAAATGTTGATGTCAAGGTGCCTGAAATGGACATTCCTGGGGACGTATTATATATACAGGGCACTTTCCCTGTTTGCGCCAAGGTGCACCTTTCAAAAGGTGTATCAGGCACAAACAGGGAAAGTGCGCCATATTATGCAAAATATGCAGTTCCCAGGACAATTGCAAACCTGCATTGCCCTGGAGGCAGCACCTTCAAGTGAAATACAGAGCGGCTGCTTCAAAGCAGCGAGTGACTGCACCCACCCGCAGAGGGAAGTCTGAGGGTGTATGGGAACCCCTTTCTACCCCAAAAGGGTTGCCTTTCGGAGGTGCACTGAAAGTGCACCACCTTTTTCTGGCACACTTTCAGTGTGCCTCCTATAGGTATGTTTGCCTATGCGCACACAATGTCAAGACAGCACGAGTACAGAGGCAAAGTGATTCCCTCATAAGCCCTCTCATGATAGCACTGCTGCTACATGTGCGCCAGCGCTATCAATATTACAGAAGAGAACGCACAAGCATGTGCAGCCCCTTCTGTAATGCCATTGTGCCCTGGGTGTGCACAATGCGAGTGCACACACCCATTGTGCCCACTGGAAACAATGTATAATATGGCCTCTGATGGCAAGATTGTGCCACCAGAAGAAAATCACTAAAAACACAGTGCAAATTGGCCCAAGAGGGCCATAAACAATCCACATGTTTTGCGCTCCTTTGGGGATCCTGTCAGTGAAGTCTGTTACTGTGCTTCATGGATATAATCTGGCTCCCTGGAAAGGCCATGACTCCTGGGGTAGAATAGTCACACTGATCGCCTAGCTCTCCCCATCTCCCGATCTTATGATTATGCTGGTGGAATGTCAGTGTCTGAGGTGTACTGCGGAGTGCTGCGCCCTCCCTTCAGTTAAGCTCTGTTGGAGGCCTAGAGCCTCCCAGGAAGCCTTTCAGTGTGTCTCACCCACTCCTTGTGCCTGTGTCGAGGTGAGAGCAAGGAGTACACAACACTTCTAGCCCTGGCCATACAGATGTGGGCAGAAGCTAGAAGAGGAGGCCAGCTCATGTGTCAGCTTTTAGTCAGTTGTGCTGGGTGTGGGGAGCTGTAAGGACCATGAGGGCTGTGGAGATCCCTCATGGTCCCCTACGTACCTGTTGTGTGTGCCCCACTTGGAGCTGGGGCACCTGAGTGAAGAAAAAAAACAGTAAATATTAATACCAATTGGCACTCATAAAAAAAAGACTTCTCCATGGCAGCTGGATAGAGATTGCTGTTAGCGATAATTTATAGTCGATACCCTATGTATTTCAATATCTCAAAGATATTCCCCTGTGCTGGCAATTAAACTGGCTACTAGGACACCACACACTCACCTTTGCACCATAGAGAAACTTTGTGTGCATGAAGTCTAGCGTAGGTTTTGTACTGGAAGGGTACTCTGTCAGTACAAAATACTATGCTTAGACTAACTTAAAACTTTTACCACAGTGTAGGCGTGCTGTGCAGTGCAGCAAACATGCAACATGGGAAACATTTGGAGAAATTAAAAGATTTCTTCAATTTAACACCTGCCTTGCAAAAGCATTATATTTTGGTGCAATTCCTATCTATAATTGCTAATAGATAGTGCTTTGCTATAAAACCTGTGGATGGTAGCACAGTGGCGGAGGAGCGTCGCCCCACTGCTTGTCACAGTGGAAAAAAAGGAAAAATAAAATGATAATAACTCTCTGTTATTATCATTTTATTTTTCCTGCTGCTGCGTCTCGACAGGCGGGGCAGGGAAGATCTGCTCTGCTCTCAAAGCAGGGGGAGGAGTGGTGGGCACTATGTAAGTGTGCATGAATGTTTGACCGGCCCTTTGGGGCCGGCCAAACATTCATGCACACTTTGCATGTTCTCCATGCAGGCTGGATTACAGCCTGCATGGAGAGCATGCCCAGCTTTCCATTCATTGGCTGAGCGCCGAACAATGGCGCTCAGACCAATTGCAACGCTGCAATGCAGCATTGTGATTGGCTATCGGGAGGTTGTGAGCAAGGTGCTTCCTACTTCCTTTGCAGAGATGAAGACAGGAAGAGGACTTAGGAGAGGCGGCGGCTGGCTGAAGGTAAGTGGGTTTTTTCTACACCCCCCTCCTTCTCTTCCCCTCTCCCCGCCCCACTGCTGCTTACCGGTAGCAGCCGTGCCTGTGCCAACCTCAGAGCACCCAGTTTCCGCTCTTGGATGACCCCTGACAGAAAGCAGCAAAAAGTTCTATTTGTGTTTATTTAAGGCTACTTTGCAGCTCAAATAACAGTTTTGAGCTGGAAAATAAATACTGCATCACACTGCTACGGTCTGCATCACTTTTAATGAACTTGCAAAAGAGAAAAGTGTTGATAACTGTTCACTGGATTTGGAAATGTTAGTCTTTCTTTCTGCTGTGCAGTTACATTTGCTTCTCAGTTGGTGTGAAACAAGTGTAATGGTAGACGAAAGATTCATAAACTGAACAGTATTGAACATCAACATTTTCATTGTTAATAGCAAGATTTACAGTGAATAATTGAGCATATTATTAAATGTTATTGAAAGCTGGTATTATCCTGAATGTTTTAATTCTGATGGCATTGTCTTATGATGATATAATTTTGCCTCAGTTATTGTGAATACAATCTGAAAAAGCAAATAGGTCTGATTTTAATAACTGTGCACACTGTAGTGCTTTACAACATGGGGGTTATTCTGAATGTAGGGTTCAGGTCATGCTGGTGCACAGACAATTCAAGGTGCCTGGAACACAGGGTACGTATTTGGGGTTATCTGATCTGTGGGATCTGTCTTAATTGGGTATCCCTGTTCTTTGTGAGGCCCCTGAGAAAATATCACCATACACAGTTCCACCTGACATTGTTGTGTAGATTTCTAAATTTGTACACAGTAGTTAATAGTGTGTGTAATAAAGTACTTTTCCTTCTGAGTTCTGTCTCTAGCCATAGGGCTTCCCTTGAGTAAGCCTTTAACTGCTGTGCCTTACTCCCCTGAGAGCTAAGTGCTGAAAAGGGGTAGTTGGTTCCCAGTTAAGGGCTCTGCAGTACAAGGGCTCCAGGGCACCAGTGGAAAAAGGCCCCAGTTACAGTTGTGACCTCTGTCTGCATTGGGAAGGTCCAATCCAGATTCTTGTCACGGGCATTCAATGAACCCAGAATAGCATCAAGTTCCTAAGATCCCAAGGACAAGAGGCAATGCTTGATCACCTTGTTGCCCCGAGTTCCCTAGACCCGGAAGACCTCGCTTGGCACATTTGCAAGTTCAGCCTGTCAGAAAATACAGTATAGAAGTATCTACACAAGTATGGATTCAAAATGTGAAAACTGCTTGCCTTGGATACATTGTGGAATGTGCACTGTAATGTTGTTTATCTCTACTATCAAAATATGTCCAACATTCTGGACTAACTTCTCATCTGTGAGTCCAAATATTAATATTAATGCTAACATTATATTTAAACAGTGAATTTTCCAACAGGAGGTCTTACAGTGAGCACATGGTTATGTTTGCTAGATAATAATCTATCACTCTCGACCTGCCTCACAAGCACAGTGTGAGGTCCAATCATTATTGCAGCTGCAGAACAGCATCTCAGTAGTGGGCTGCACAATTGTATTAAAGAATAATGTGTATTGTGGCACTTTGGGTGCACTATGATTGGTTCAGTTCCACGTGTTATCTCCCATAATTTTCTAGTAAACCATTAACTTAGCCTTACTCTGAAAGTTAGCGACATGTTGTATTCTATGCAGGGATATAATTGCAGCCACATCCTGAATGTAGGTATTGTACTTATTACTAGCTGAAAACTAATTCCGTAAAGATTATTTAGGAAAGCTACAAATCTGTCTGAGCGTTGATAACTGCTGTTTACGTAAGATTTAAATGTATATAACGTGTATTTGTAGCGCACGTTCACCCCTAACAGTGTATCTTGGCGCTGAATAACAGATGTCTAATGTTACCCAACTCAATGGTACTCATTTTATCGACCTCAGATGGATGAAAGGCGGAGTGGACCCGCTGGGATTCGAACCTGTGACCATGTGGTCGAACACAGGCCCCTGCAGTGGATGCATTAGTCCACTGAGCCACCAGACCGTATATAGATACAGAACAACAGGGAACAGCAACAATCACATGCGACGCCCTCTTCAACTGTTCCTCGTTCAGGTCTGCACAATCCTATTCCCCATTCGATTTTCTAGAAGTAGAATTGCATCATGAAAACAGTGTCCCTTTTTTGTCAGTCGCAGTGTTCATGATTTGTCAGACTCACTAATTTAAACTCTTGAAGGATCTGAAAGAGTCCTATAAACCCTTGCACTTGGCTTGTCAGCCCAGAGATGCAGCTGAGGTCCCCACCTCCTTTGCCTGGTGGACGGGCACACACCATCACAAATGTTTTAATGTTCTCTGCGATGATGTTGGTAATTGTTTTGTCAAGCAGTAATGGTGGCAAGCTGGCATTAAAGTGCAGGGGAGGGCTACGTTTTGTCTTTCAGAAACAAACCCCATAGGCTGTTGTTTATTTATGCACAACAAAACGTTAATGGCCCAGGTTTGGAGCTATTGATTATGTCGTACTTGCGTGGCACATTCAAGTTTTTCGAAAGACCCCTTGCACTAACCTCGTGGCCGGTGGCCCTGTGGTAACTGGGCCACAGGGCAATACGTTTCTGACGGACGGTGGGGAAAGATGGGGGGCGGGAGGTTCTCTGTCACAGGAAATCTCTAAATGACGCAGGGGAATTGTGGGTTTGGTGGGGCTGGAGCCCGTCTGATTTCAATGTTAATATGTAGCCGTTTACATTACAACTCACTTATGTCGCTACAGAGAAGTTCCAACACTGTCAAACCGAAATCGCCCACTAATTAAAAATGTTATCATGCTATTTGATGTTTATTCGTGGCTAAGTAGTGATAGAGCGCTTACAGCACTCTAATTTGTAGGGGTGCACTACACTCCTGATACAAACGTACTCATATATATATTTTGTCGTGTGCAGTGTTTTACGATTATTAAGATGCATTTATTCACGCCATATTAGTATTAAAGTGAAGTGAGCACATTTAAGTAGGATCTTGTATGTATTAGAAATATAATTCCTGTATGTGTAATGTGCAGGATGACGTTGTATTCATATAATGTAACCATGTTGAGTTAAGTTACCCGGTTTGTAGGCCCAAATTGTAGGTTGTTTTGAGTTTCGTTTCTCCTTAGCTGCTCAAGTATTAATTAAATACATTCTGGTGTGCTCGAAGACAGTATGTTCTCATCCTACTGCAGGTGCAGGAATTCGACCTCGTTATTCTTGAGATTTAAGGAGATACTCGGAATGTCTTTGAAGAGGACTGAAAGGCGAGAAGGGAGGACACCTTCGTGCATAGCCTATCTGGGAACCAAGGCCACTGGAAGAAGAGCCAGCTAATTAAAGCTTCTGTGGAAACTTACGGAAAACCGTTGCAAGTGGAAAAGTTTAACATATGACGCATTGGGGGCCGATTATTGTCTTTTTGTATAATGCGCAGGGACAGATTAGACAGACTTCTACCAGCTTTCGGAGGAGAAGGAGCATCTTAGAGCGAGCTCCATAGCTTTATGCTATCAGACCCATTTTGACGTGAGTACTTCTTAGGAAGTCAACACGTGCTGACACCTTTGGGATATGATATAAGGGAGATAGGTAGGATTCTCATTGAGAGTAGAGTAGGGAAAGATTTTGCTCCTTCTTAAATGAAAAGAGAATTGGACTCCGCTTCCATCCTTTGCTGTATCTTGATTTTGGAGTTCATCATATTATGCCTTCTGTGCCGAATGACCTATATTCGTAAAATCGGCTCTGTATTGATTTTCTTGTACCTCTATACTCTAATATTGAGGTGTGTTTATATTCAATTATTTTTGGCCTTATAATAAATCCACAAAACTTAAAGACGGAGTCTGTGGTCTATTACAGCTTGACTAAATCGAAAGTATGATCTTGAATTGTTTTTCTCCCTTCTACCACTTTTAGTAGGTAAATAAAAGACCATCTACATTACATTTAGTAGGGAAAAGTAGGAGTAAAGATTGGCGTAATCAAATGGTAGCAGAGGATGGTTTGCCTCTAAGAGTGAGGGGAGAAAGAGAGTAGGGGTAGGGTCGGAAGAACACTAAGACCCTGGACACGGAGTAGAAGACGGTGGACATAGATGGAAGTCGGCGGACGTTGACGGTGCGGCGGAAACAGTGGTAGCGTGAGTATGAAATTGTGTGGTATGTTAGATTGCGGTGAAATATTTGTGTGATGTCTTGCGGAGTTGAGATGCATGTCGAGTGATTGTGGGTTTATCGGTTTACTGGTTCGGACACGTGCGAATCAGGAAGTTTGGTTAGCGGACTCAAGAGAAGTCCAAGATCCCGGGATAGTTTTGTATCTGTAATTGTCTGATCAAAAATGTGGGTGTCGTGAAGCGCTATCGATGATCCACTTGTGATAGGGAACTTTGTGTGAAAGGAATACGTCGCGATAGAGAGCCTCAGGTACCGGGGTGAACTATGGCGATTGAGTGACCAACGCAGGTCGGGGGTTACAGCGGATGAATGTTCTTGTAAGAGTGTTCTATCGATCTTCTAGAGGACAGACAATTATTTGTTTATGTAACTGTAAGTTATTGTGACTGTTAGGAGCAGTTACTTGGTTTAATAGCTTTTGGTCATACAGTTACTTGTAGTGTGAATGTGTGAGCGAGTGAAATTGTAAGGGAGGGTGAGCCGCTGCAAGGAGCGAGTAGTGACGTCAGTGTGCGCCGCGCTGGGATTGGTTGGTTGGTGTAACGCCGCGCTAAGATTGGTGAACGTTCGTTCGAAGCTGAGTATTGATTTTGGAGGGCAAACAATCGATTTTCATGATGAGATGTTTCAGGGTGTTGCGGGATTTGTGTAGAGGTGATACAGGAGTGGTGACACGGGTAGGAGAAGAAGCTCCGCCTGAGGATACACCGGCGCATTACATGGCAACAAATGTGGGACTCCATACTATAGTTTGGCTTCAAAATTGGCATAAAATTACAGAAAAAGAAGGGGAATTGGCTTTTCCTCGTTATGGGTCATTTGTATGGAGGTGCTGTATCAGCTAAGAGGAGTGATGTCTGCTTTGAAACCTCCACCTAGACCAACTCAATTTGAGGCATTGGATGCTTGGATGAGAGCAGCAATGGCAAAGAGAAGGGAAGCTTCTCAGGGAAGAATGAAAAAGGCAATGAAGGCATATCAGGATGCCAGGTGGGATGCACAGCTGAAGAGATGGAGAGTAGACACCATAGACGGAGAACGATTGTATCCATTTCGGTTATTAGAAGAAGCGTCTAAAGGGCAAAGTAAGACAGAAGAGGAAAGTGATACAGATGACAGTTTTCTAGATAGACTGCTAGCAGAACATCCTCCACCTGATGACTCTAGCCTGGAGATGGAGAGAACACAGCAATCAGAGGAAAGCCTATGGGTGAGACAATTAGGGTCAGAAGAGCAGACCAGAGGAGTCAGGGGAAAGATTTCAGTGGAAATGAGACGAATTCCAGGAGGGTTTGGAGGGATAGGGTATGCAACCTCGGAGTCAGGAGAGACGGCCTGTAACAGGTGATTACCAGAAGCCCTTTCGGTACCAGTTACTATTGGACCGGTGGTTTCCATATATAACCCCAGAGCAAGAACAAGGGAAAGTCAACAACAGACAGAACAAGGTGAAGAGACTATATCTGGAGGGAGCCTTACCATTAGTGAGACAGGCATGGCTCAGATACCAGTGGAAGCCAGTACTCCACTGCCAGCTACGGCTGATCCTTCAAGGATGGACAGTGGGTCAGAACGAAGACGAACAGGGGCTTTAGCAAATTCTGAGTCAGCCATCAGAATGTGGGTGCCACCGGTGAGGGAGTCACAGATATTGAATGATGAATTGGGGTTGAAACAAGAAGCACCTAGAGTACCTTTCGGGCCACAGTATGTATGTGAGAGTAATCATTGGAGAAGTCGAAGCTGTGAAAGAGAAAGTCGCCCAGTTGTGAGGATGAAGGAGAGTGGGAGTCCACGGAGAACACAAAGTTGTGACAGGGAGGAATTGGGAAGTGAAAAAGGTCAGAAGGTTTTACATGTGGCAATAAAGGTTAGATGTGGTAAGATTAAAAGCAGAACTAGATGAAGCGATCGAAGGCAATCTGCCAAGGGAGAGAATTGGCACCTATGACTCCAGCGAATTGTTATTTGTAGCTAAAGATGTTACCAGGAAGGCAAAACGAACTCATGATGCATTGTCTCAGTTGGCACGAAAGTATGAGGTAGATCTAACAAAGACTAAAATGATGCAGGGAAATTGCAGATTGCATTATACGGATAAGGAATTGGAAGAGAAGCGAACGACGGGATTAAGAGCACAGATTAGAGAATTGGTGATAGGAATAAGAGCGTGGAGAGCCTTAGACAAGTGGGAAGAGAGGTGGGTCAAAAAGAAAAGTATCAAGAAAGAAATAGGAGACATTCCTCCTCCGGCTGGAGGGACGTGATTGGCAGGACATTACCCTTTGAGAGAAGTGCAAAATGGGGGGTACGTTCATGTGCCTTGGAGCAGGGGTGATTTGGCAGCATTCACTAATGATTTTCCTCGGCTGAGGGAAAAACCTGCTGATTGGTACAAGCAAATAGATCGGTTTGTCAAGATCTCGAAGGTGCTTTGGATTGATTTGAATACCTTGTTTGATATAGTGGTCCCAGGAGATTTATGGACGGTGTGTAAAATTGCCATAGATTGGCCCGCTGTAGAACCAGCCAGAGACCCGAAAAATCATGGTCCCTCTCCCGAAGTAATGAAGAAATATGAGCAAGTGATCACATGGTTACAATCCAAGGTAGCTCCGCAAACGGTCGATTGGCTTAAAATTGATCATACTACGCAAGATTCTAAGGAGTCGGTACATGACTATTATGAGAGAATTTTAGTGGCTTTTAAACTGCATAGTGGAGTGGATACAATTGAGCAGAAATATATGGGACAGTTTGTCTCAAAGTTTGTGCTAGGACTAAGATCTGATGTTAGCTTGATGATACAAACACATTTGATATGTTGGCAGAATAAGACGGTGGATGAAATCCTACGTTATGCAAAATACTGTAGTGATCAAGTAGAATCAGCACAAAAGAAATTGAAAGACAAGTTGATGTTGGTGCAGTTGAGGAATGCCGAAAGGCCTGATCAGATGCAAGGAGTTGGAGGAGCGATGGGTCGAGGTAGAGGAAGTGGTAGAGGAAAGGGTCAACAGAAGGTAACCCAACCTGGACAGGGAAGAGGCAGGGGAATGGATGTAGGTACAGGAGGTGATTGGGTGGCAAACCAAAAGAAGGTCACTGCTTGTCATTATTGTCACAAAATCGGGCATTGGAAGCGCGAGTGTCGATCGAATCCAGCAAATCAATTGCAGAATGAGGGAGAGGGACAGATGTCAGAAACTTTGAATACTGTAACTAGACCTAGGTCTATGTATGGGGCAGGATATGAGCCGCAAATGCAGATTCCTCAGCCTCCGAGGATATCTACTCATAATCAGGTGTATCATCAGATGCCCTATTTTGAAATAAGAGACAAATCTGAACAACCACAAGATCTCTATGAGTGTCAGAGGGGGGTGCAGGAAGAATGCCCTTTGGATGCAATCCCGGAAGTAGATCAGAATGGGCCATTTGTAGATGCGGAGGTGAACGGACATCCTGTTACCTTCTTGTTAGATACTGGAGCTGCGCGCTCCACTGTAAGAACTGAAGAAGTCCCACAATTTGTCCCTGTCAGGACAAACGATCCAAGTGGTGGGAGTTACCAATCAGAAAATGACTAACCCATTGACAAATGAGTTACCTGTGAGGATAGGACCGTTCCGAGATAAACATCAATTTGTAGTTTGCAATTCAAGCCCAGTCTGCTTGTTGGGACGAGACCTTTTGTGTAAACTAAATTGTACCATATTGTGCACTCCGAGGGGTGTGGAGTTGCAAACCTGTGATGATGATGCTGATTTTAAAATGGTTAATATGAGCTTGTGTACAGAAATGTTCGTGGTTCTTACGATAGAGGAGTTGCCACATGATTTGAGAGATTCGGTTTCTCCAAAGTTGTGGGATTTCACGGGTGAGGAGATAGGATTGATTCGAGGGGTCGAACCTGTTAAGATACAGGTCAAACCAAATGCCGAATTTCCACAAACTCCGCAGTATAAATTAAGTTCAGAAACTGTGGCTGGAATAAGACCTGTAATTGAGTCTATGATTGCACATGGCATTCTCAAGGAGATACGAGGAAGTCCCTGCAATTCACCTATTATGGGGCTGCAGAAGCCTAGCGGCAAGTACAGAATAGTACAGGACCTGCGCAGAGTCAATGACATTGTGATTCCATGTTGTCCCGTGGTACCGAATCCAGCTGTTATCCTGTTCCAAATACCATGTGAAGCCGAATGGTTTACAGTCATAGATTTATGTCAGGCATTTTTCTCCATACCATTGCATGAAGACAGCCAGTTTTTATTTGCATTTTGGATGGATGATCATGTGTTAACATCGTGTAGAATCCCTCAAGGGTATACAGAAAGCCCCTCTATTTTTAGTCAGAGTCTGAAGAAGAATCTTGAAGGGCTGATAATGCCTCAGAACTCAGTCCTAGTGCAGTATATTGACGACCTTCTGGTCGCCTCAGAGACTGAGGATGCCTACAGAATTGATACTGTGGCTTTGTTGAATCATTTGGCAGACAATGGACACAAAGTGTCTCCGAACAAACTCCAGTATTGTCTGAATGAAGTACAGTATTTAGGTCATCGGATTGAGAAAGGGAAACGGAGGGTGTCACCAGATCACATAGAGGCGATTCTGCAAATGGGAACTCCGAAAACACAAAAAGAAGTCTGCATGTTTTTGGGAATGGTCGGCTATTGTCGACAGTGGATCCCAAATTTTTCCTTGCAAGCAAAGCCACTGTTGAGATTGACTCGAAAGGACATTAGCGATCCGGTACCATGGGATGATGACTGCCTGAGAGCCTTCCTCGAACTGAAAGAGAGCCTATGTCGCGCTCCAGCTCTGGGCATGCCGGATCATAATAAAGCGTTTTCGCTCTTCTGCTGTGAAAGGGAAGGATGTGCGTTAGCGGTTCTTGTGCAGACACACGGAGATGCTCGCAGACCAGTGGCTTACTTTTCAGCTACATTAGATCCAGTAGCTTCTGCGTTGCCTGGATGTCTCAAATCCGTTGCTGCAACAGGTGTCAGCATTGAAAGATGTGAAGGCATAGTGATGGGTCATCCACTTACTGTTTACGTGCCTCATTCAGTCGAATTGCTAATGACACGAACTAAGACACAGCATTTAACGAATAACAGACTTACAAAGTATGAGCAGGTTATATTGGCTTCTGAAAATGTCACTTTGAAACGTTGTACCATCTTGAATCCTGCTACATTGTTACCTCTTCCACAAGAGGAGGAAGAAGATTGTGAAGAGCATGACTGCCTGGATGTTACTGAACTATCTACCAAACCCAGACCTGACATTGTTGATGAACCTCTGCCTGAAACTGATTTGATCCTTTTTGTTGATGGTTCATGCTTACGAGACAATGAAGGGTGTTTGAGAGCAGCGTTTGCTGTGTGCACCATCTTGGGGGTGGTGGAAGCTGTCTGTTTGACAGGAGTATACTCTGCTCAGGTTGCTGAAATTATTGCTTTGACACGTGCCTGTATCATTTCAAATGGAGTCCGAGTGACTATCTATACGGACAGCCAATACGGGTTTGGAGTGGTTCACGACTTTGGCCAGTTATGGTCACAGAGGGGATTTTTGACATCTTCAGGATCCCCTATCCGTAATGGAGAATTTGTGCGCCAATTGTTGGAAGCTTTGCAAAAGCCCAAAGAAATAGCTGTAGTAAAATGTGCAGCCCATGGGAGGGGAGAGGACTTTGTTACTAAAGGAAATAACTATGCAGATGAAGTAGCGCGTTTTTGTGCTATACATGCTTGTGTTTTTAATGGAACATATGTAGGAGAAAGCACAGAAGAGACTGAGCTCAGCATGATGTTAGCTATAGCCGACACCTGGGATGAGGTAAAGCGACTGCAGGATGAAGCCTCAGAGGAGGAAGTTGCATCATGGGTCAGAGCAGGCTGCAAAAAAAGAGAAGATGGCATTTGGGTGTCAACAGATGAGAGAACAGTCTTACCTAACTGTTTATTGAGCCCAATGGCAAGGCAGATTCACGGAGTGGTTCATTTAGGGAGAGATGCCATGGTGCGAGTGTTCAGGCAAACCTGGTTCAATCCGCGCTTTCGTGTGCATGCTGAAGCGGTGTGTCACAGATGTGTTATATGTCAACAAATGAATGTTGGAAAGAGAACTGTCGTTGCAATGAGTCATATTGGAAGGTCAGGGGGGCCTTTTAATAGGATTCAATTGGATTTCATCGAAATGCCTAGGTGCAATAGGCTAAGATATGTTTTGGTGGTAGTGTGTATCTTTTCACATTGGGTTGAAGCCTATCCAACTAGATGATGTGACAGTCTCACAGTGGCAAAACTGTTGTTAAGAGAATTGATACCCCGCTTTGGATTTCCGACCTCAGTTGAGACAGATAGAGGAACACACTTCCATAGTGAAATCATGAAATTGTTATGTACAGCTCTAAACATTGATCAGAGATTGCACTGTAGTTACAGGCCTGAGGCGTCTGGCCTTGTAGAACAGATAAATGGCACAATCAAGATGAGGGTGTCGAAAGTTTGTTCGTCGACTTCATTGAAGTGGCCAGACGCGCTACCATTGGTGTTGATGAGTCTGCGTAGTACTCCTGATAGGAGGACAGGACTCTCCCCTCACGAAATATTGATGGGAAGAGCTATGCGATTGCCTATGGTACCAGCTACAGCATTGATAAACATCACAGATGATTTGGTTTTGGATTATTGTAGGGGACTGGCTGATGTGGTTAATTCTGTGTCCCACCAGGTCGAGGCTGTGACTGCATCCACCTCGAGAGACCTGCTGCATGACCTTAACCCTGGTGACTGGGTGCTCGTTCGAAAGCATGTGAGGAAGAGCTGCCTTGACGATCGCTGGCGAGGACCTTACCAAGTGATCTTGGTGACCAGTACAGGTGTGAAGTGTGGAGGCTTACCGAACTGGATCCACGCTTCGCATACTCGTCGTGTTCCAGAACCGGAGGAAACAACGATTCCTCTTGCTGAAAGTGCTACAGGAAATGAAGAATCAGGTCAAGTCGTAAGAATTCTTGACGGGACTGAACAACCAATCGAGCAAGAAGAAAGAGATTCCTCTGCTCCAGCATTGAGTGCAGATCCGGAGATAGATGAAATTGCAGAAGTGAACTTTGACCCAGATCGAAGTGAACGGCCTGGTGTAGAAGGATCAGATCAAGAGGAGGAGAGAACAGGTGCAGAAGCAGAAAAGTGGCCAACGAGAAAAGAAAGGCTGAACATAAGGCTTGCATTTGAGAAAAATCTTGCTCCAATTCCTGAAACGTATGAATCAGATCAAAGTGAAACTGAGGAAAGATCGGATGGTCTAAGACGATCCAGAAGAGAGAGGGTACCGTCTCAAAAGTACGCCTCTCCTGAGTGGACGTATCTGGCTGCAAATGCAGAAACCGAAGAATTCCGGAAGGTTGGGGACTGGTACAGTGAGTTACGGAGGGGACACCCTCACGATTGAAATTCAGCTGTTGGTCCCTGGAGTTGAAGCCTTCGGACTCCTAACTTTGACAGTCCCCGATCCACCAAGGCTAAGTGGTTTGCGCTTTTTGATTCATAATCAGGTTGCTTTCCCCACGTTTGGTCGACAGCCCACTGCACAGGAACTGGGAGAGATTCGTGCAGAAATTCTGCAGCTTGTTCTTACTATGCTTGGATCTAATATCATTAATGATGAAGTTTGAACTCTAAAAGAAGAACTCATTAGGCTTTAGAAAGAAGATAACTTAGACCCGAAGATTTAAATTAGGGACTTTCAATAGAAGAAGAACTGAGGGCTAGTGCTGACTACATCTCTTCAATAGGACATAGATATTGAACTGAACATTGCCATAATCGAATGGGAAAAAGACAATAAGGCATTGAAAATACCAAAATAAGGCAAGCAGAAAAGAAAAGAGACTTTGATTTGTTTGCGCTTCAAAACTGAAGGTGGTTCAAAATGGAATCTAGAAATCCAAGACGCAAGCAGAAATGCATAATTGGTACCCTTATCGTTGTGGTACTTATTGTCATAACTTTTGTGATTATTACATCCTTGACGGAGTCACACGATGCCGAAAGGAATGGGGAACAGACAACTCTTACCCCACCTACTTCAGGGTTTGAAGAGGGTGCCTCCGCAAAAGATAGAGAAATGATTAGGGAAACTAGTCGGATGTTACACGTAGATTTGTCCAAGGGTGATTTCACGCTGAATGCATATGCCCGTTTGCTGTATGAGTATGTTGATACAATGGAAGCTAAAGATTGCTATGTGTGTATGCAACTACCAGCATCCGTAGAGGAAGGCATTCGATACCATCACTTACCTGTGACCTAAGGCATTACATGCAGCGTGTTATTGAGTATGTTTTATAGTAAGGCACATTTTGAGTACTACTTCTCCAATTAAGATGTGGTACTCTCAGAGGTTCCAGTTCTTAAATACATGAATAAATATGATTACTATAAGCAGGTAGAAAGGATGTCTGCATATTTTGTGCCTACTATTACCTTAGATACATCTTATGCCCATAGACACAACTTGACCTGCATGTTAACTGACATTGAAAAGAAGTTTGTGGATCAGATAAAAGATCGACATAGACAGACCTTATTTAGACCAGATCCGAAGCACAAGGTGATCCCATGGACAAAGGAAGAACTAGATCATAAGGCAAAAGGGAGTTCTGGTCCAATAGCTTTAGACTTCCAGCAAAAGGGAGACTGTGCATTAGGCACCCATCCACATATTATGACAAAATATTTGTGGGTGAGAGTGATTGTGAACACATTTTCTTGATTAAAGAATCCATTAGAAAGGCGCTGTTGGATAAACTGACCATAGTGCCAAATGTGTACTTTGTGTGCGGTAAAAATGCTTATGTGAAATTGCCCAAAAATCTGTATGGGACATGTTATTTAGCTGTAGTATTCTCCAAGATTTTCCATGTGGATGATTTATGGCCTTTGGAAGGGAAGAGATCCCATAGAGGAAAACGTGGTGCAAGTGCTGGTGAAATTATTGGGGATGTATTTGGAGCTATGATACCTAGTTTGGGTGTGATTTTGAATGGATGTGAAGATTAGAAAGCTGGCAACTCTGGTAGATAAGCTCTTTGTGAATACGATCCAAATGTTATTACTTGTTGATGGGGAGATGGTTTCGATAGGGGCTATGGTACTTCAAAATCGCCTTGCTTTAGATGTATTACTAGCAAAGGCTGGAGGAGTCTGTAAATTATTGAAAGTTCAACAGTGCTGTACTTATATTCCTGACAATAGTTGAGATATAAGGAAGTACATTAGCAATATTTCAGAGATACATCAAGATGTACGTGATCTGGCTGCTGATGGACTCTGGGAACAAATTGGCAAGGGATTTGGCAAGATAGGAAGCTGGTTCGGAAGTTTGGGACAAGGAATAATAGGATACATCTTGAAACCTATCATAATAGCTGTCATTTGTATAATTGTACTGTTGGGAGTCATTAAGGCTTACAAATGGCAAAAGGCACGACATGCTGAAAATTCTTTGAAAAAGCGAGAGCAACAATTAGAACGACTACAAGACAGTCATTATCTACACCTGATAGGGTTGGAAAGATTTAGGCAGGGACGGCAGGCTACAACCTCTGTTTAGGTCGGTCTCTTCTACAAGGAGAAACTTATAAGAAGGGAATAGGTTGGTGTTATGACACTAGTCATAAGAGGGGGGAACTGATAGAGCGCTTACAGCACTCTAATTTGTAGGGGTGCACTATACTCCTGATACAAACATACTCATATATATATTTTTTCGTGTGCAGTGTTTTACGATTATTAAGATCAATCAATCAATCACAGAATTTGTAGAGCGCACTACTTACCCGCGAGGGTCTCAAGGCGCTGGGGAGAAAAAAAGGGGGGGGGGTGCTGCTACTGGTCAAACAGCCAGGTCTTGAGTAGCCTCCTGAAGGTCAACAGGTCTTGGGTCTGTCGTAGGCTTAGTGGAAGGGTGTTCCAGGTCTTGGCGGCGAGGTGTGAGAAGGATCTGCTGCCGGTGGTTGTTCTTCGAATGCGAGGGACGGTGGCGAGGGAGAGGTCGGCGGAGCGGAGCTGGCGGTTGGGGACGTAGAAGAAGAGTCGTCTGTTGAGGTAGGCTGGGCCAGTCTTGTGGAGTTCCTTGTGTGCGTGGATGAGGAGTTTGAAGGAGATTCTCCTGTCGACGGGGAGCCAGTGCAGGTTCCTCAGGTAGGGGGTGATGTGGCTGTGGCGTGGTACGTCGAGGATCAGGCGTCCGGAGGCGTTTTGTATGCGTTGCAGTCGCTTGATGAGCTTGGCCGGGGCTCCCGCGTAGAGGGCGTTCCCATAGTCAAGTCTGCTACTGACGAGGGCCTGGGTGACTGTTCTTCTTGTATCTGTCGGGATCCACCTGTAGATCTTGCGAAGCATGCGGAGGGTGTTGAAGCAGGAGGAGGAGACTGCGTTGACTTGCTTGGCCATGGAGAGCGTTGAGTCGAGGATGACTTCCAGGTTGCGTGCATGGTCGATGGGTGTCGGGGCTGCTCCCAGTGTCGTTGGCCACCAGGAGTCGTCCCAGGCTGAGGGTTGGAGCCGAGGATGAGGACCTCTGTCTTGTCCGTGTTCAGCTTTAGTAGGCTGATCTTCATCCAATCGGCGACGGCCTTCATTCCTTCATGGAGGTTGGATTTGGCGGCGAGGGGGTCCTTGGTGAGGGAGAGGATCAGTTGAGTGTCGTCGGCGTAGGAGATTATGTTGAGGTCGTGCTGTCTGGCGATGCGTGCGAGGGGGCCATGTAGATGTTGAACAGTGTTGGGCTGAGGGATGATCCCTGGGGTACGCCGCAGATGATCTCGGAGGCTTCGGATCGGAATGGTGGGAGGCGGACTCTCTGGGTTCTGCCGGCGAGGAAGGAGGTGGCCCATTCCAGGGCCTTGTCTCGGATCCCTGCGTCGTGGAGGCGTGCGCGTAGAGTGCGGTGGCAGACAGTGTCGAAGGCGGCGGAGAGGTCCAGCAGGATGAGGGCTGCGGTCTCACCGTTGTCCAGCAGGGTCCTGATGTCGTCGGTGGCGGCGATGAGGGCAGTCTCAGTGCTGTGGTTGCTGCGGAACCCTGATTGGGATGGGTCCAGGATGCTGTTTTCTTCGATGTATCGGGTTAGCTGTTTGTTGACGATCTTCTCGATGACCTTGGCTGGGAACGGAAGCAGGGAGATGGGCCGGAAGTTCTTGAGGTCTCTCGGGTCTGCCTTGGGTTTTTTGAGTAGGGCGTTGATCTCTGCGTGTTTCCAGCTCTCTGGGAAGGTCGCGGTCTCGAAGGAGAGATTGATAACGTTGCACAGGTGGGGTGCGATGGAGCTGCTGGCTTTGTTGAAGATGTGGTGCGGGAAAGGGTCTGACGGGGAGCCGGAGTGTATTGTGCTCATGGTCTTGTGGTGTCATCGATGTTCATGCTGGCCCAGGCTGGCAAGGGGTCGTGGTCGATGGTGTGCGGCAGGTCTGGTGCATCGATCTTAGTTGGGGCTGTCTGGGTGTTGAAGCTGTCATGGATGTCGGCGATCTTGCGGTGGAAGAAGGTGGCGAGGGAATCGCACAGGGCTTGCGACGGCGGGATGTCGTTGGTGTTGGAGCTGGGGTTGGAGAGTTCCTTCACGATGTTGAAAAGCTCCTTGCTGTTGTGTGCGTTGTTGTCGAGGCGGTCTTTGAAGGAGATTCTCTTGGCGGACCTGATGAGGTGGTGGTGGTTACGGATGGCGTATTTGTGGGCTGCGTGGCTGTCCGGTGTCTTATCACTGTGCCATTTCTTCTCTAGTTTCCGCAAGGTACGCTTGGAAGCTAGGAGTTCCGGGGTGAACCAGCTGGCTCTTTTGGTGGTGTCACTGTAGGTGAGTTTTTTCAGCGGGGCGAGGGTGTTGGCACAGTCGTCTATCCATCGTCTGAGGTTGCAGGCAGCGTCGTCGGTGTTGGATGGGTCGGAGGGAGGGCTGAGAGCGAGGTTTGCCCGTAGTTGGTCTTCGGTGACTTTGCTCCAGCAGCGGCGTGGGATCTGCGGGGTGTGGTGGTGTGTGGTGGGTTTCTGGAAGGTGAAGTGGATGCAGCGGTGGTCGGTCCAGAGGAGTTCCGTGGTGTGGCTGAAGGAGACGTGGGAGCTTGAGGAGAAGACGGGGTTGATGCATTTATTCACGCCATATTAGTATTAAAGTGAAGTGAGCACATTTAAGTAGGATCTTGTATGTATTAGAAATATAATTCCTGTATGTGTAATGTGCAGGATGACGTTGTATTCATAAAATGTAACCATGTTGAGTTAAGTTACCCGGTTTGTAGGCCCAAATTGTAGGTTGTTTTGAGTTTCGTTTCTCCTTAGCTGATCAAGTATTAATTAAATAAATTCTGGTGTGCTCGAAGACAGTATGTTCTCATCCTACTGCAGGTGCAGGAATTCGACCTCGTTATTTTGAGATTTAAGGAGATACTCGGAATGTCTTTGAAGAGGACTGAAAGGCGAGAAGGGAGGACACCTTTGTGCATGGCCTATCTGGGAACCAAGGCCACTGGAAGAAGAGCCAGCTAATTAAAGCTTCTGTGGAAACTTACGGAAAACCGTTGCAAGTGGAAAAGTTTAACATATGACGCATTGGGGGCCGATTATTGTCTTTTTGTATAATGCGCAGGGACAGATTAGACAGACTTCTACCAGCTTTCGGAGGAGAAGGAGCATCTTAGAGCGAGCTCCATAGCTTTATACTATCAGACCCATTTTGTCGTGAGTACTTCTTAGGAAGTCAACACGTGCTGACACCTTTGGGATATGATATAAGGGAGATAGGTAGGATTCTCATTGAGAGTAGAGTAGGGAAAGATTTTGCTCCTTCTTAAATGAAAAGAGAATTGGACTCCGCTTCCATCCTTTGCTGTATCTTGATTTTGGAGTTCATCATATTATGCCTTCTGTGCCGAATGACCTATATTCGTAAAATCGGCTCTGTATTGATTTTCTTGTACCTCTATACTCTAATATTGAGGTGTGTTTATATTCAATTATTTTTGGCCTTATAATAAATCCACAAAACTTAAAGACGGAGTCTGTGGTCTATTACAGCTTGCTAAATCGAAAGTATGATCTTGAATTGTTTTTCTCCCTTCTACCACTTTTAGTAGGTAAATAAAAGACCATCTACATTACATTTAGTAGGGAAAAGTAGGAGTAAAGATTGGCGTAATCAGTAGCGCAGGGTGTCCTTGCACATGATCATTTGTTGCTCTACAAAAAGTATTGCAATTTTTATTGTGTTATCTTGTTAAAGCAGACGTGTCCTGTTTGTCCGTGCGCTGCGGTGTGGGATCAATAGACATCTTGAGATGTTTCTCTGTACCCGAATATTATAATTAAGAGAACGTCCGTGTGCTGGTTTCAAGAGCTGCATCCGTTTTATGTGTGTTTGACGCTTTGGCTAACAATGCATTAGATTTGAGGCCTGGCTCCTAGGCTGGAAACGTCTCCTGTGACCTTCCCACCGCTCGGCAAGTCCAGTATTAGATGGCGTGCAGTGCACCTTGTCATCACCAGCATAGAGGTGCTGGTTTAGTATATGAGATCCATTAACCAGGGGCTGGGCCTGATGCAGTTGAAACCACCCACTGGTCAGGGCACTGGCAGAGATGTTGAGTTTCTTCGATAGGTGTGAATTCCAGCCTTCGAAAGGGGACCACCATTTCCACTAGGAGTTTTACAATGGAAGTTGTGTGCTGCCCGGTGATATCCTCATTTACTGCTAGGTGTGTTCTGTCACTGGATTCAGTAGTGAGTCTGAAAGACTCTGGAAACACCTTTGCCTTACAAATTGCCAAAATCTGATTATTATTTGAACTAAAATCGGATATAATACACGGAAATATTCAATTATTTCTTCAGATTGCATTACGTGTTCAAGACTCTATGGCCCTGATTACGAGCATAGATGCTATTTATCTCACCTGATAAAAAATGATACCACGGGTTTGTTATTTATATGGTGCAATAAATAGCGCCACCTATTACGAGGTTGTGAGGAATAACATGCAGATTTGGTATTTAACACACCAAAATCCACATGATATAGTAAATACAGTATGCTTTTCCTCGCTAAATACGGCAGGTTTGATCATTATAGGATGCATTAAATACACAGAGGCAGATTCACAAGCCCCCTGCGCCAACAGTACGTCACTTTTTATGACGTACTGGTGGCGTATTTTACTGCTCCATATTTACAAGGACAGGAAAAGCCACCCTGTGTGGCTTTTCCTGTCCTTGTAAATATGGCCCCTTTACACGCAGCATTTTGCGTGAAAGGGGTGTTCCATGGGTGTTGCTGTGGGTGTTCCCACGCAACACCCATGGAACCAGACACATTTCCAGATTTACGAGGAATCGTAAATCTGGAAATGCGTGTGAATGCTACGCCTCCCTAGGGGAGGCGTAGGGAGGTGCAACGAGGAGAAATGTTTTCATTTCTCCTCTTTTTTTCCTCTTTCAATGCTTGCTGCAGTCTACAGCACGCATTGAAAGAGGGAAATGCCTGTAGTGATTGTTTTTGTGCAGGAAGGTTCCCCTTCCTGCACAAAAACAATCTCCTCACGACGCAGGCATCCTTGCACCATGGTGCAAGGGTGCCTGCGCCGGCGCATGGCAGCAGTTTGTGCGCCAGCGCAGGGGGAAGCACAGAGATGCGACATATTGTTGTAAATATGTCGCATCCCTGTGCTTTGAAAGTGACTCAGTGCGGCGCAGCCAAATGGCTTGCGTTCGGCACTGAGTCACTTTCATTGTATATCTGCCCCACAGTGTCATGCTTACACCACGCAACATGGTGCATGCGTGACGCAAACCACTAAGTCATATTATTGAAGCCACACAAAGCCACTTTGAGTGGCTTTTAATGGCTTCAAAAATATGGAATAGTGCAACACAGTGCAAATCGCTACATTGCATTACTCTGTGCAACGGAGGTGTTTCATTGGCGTTGCTGTGGGTGTTGAATGGGTTGGAACACGCACTCCAGTGTTGATCCAAAACTGTGAAGGTTGTGGCGTGCCTCAGGAGTATCACTCTCTGACCAAAGAGTGTAACTGAATAGGCAATTGGTAGCGTCTCCTACATAGATGACGTCACCCTGAGCACAGCGTGAGACCTGCTGGAAGCAGGATCTATGAATCTTGGTAAATACTGCAATAAATGAATAAAATAGATTGGCAGCTTTTTGAAGTTAACCGCGAACTGCACGATATACAGTAACGCGCTACACGTTGATCTAGGAAAGTGAACTATACATGTCGTTTTCTGCTTCATTGTTACCGATACTGCCGAATTACAGATCACTGCATCAGTATTTTGTCCATTTTCTTTTGACACTTTTATTTTTATTTCATTTTATTTTATGAGCACCTGGGTTGAAGGTGAAGGGTTACTTTCGGTTGGTCCGTTGTCCTTAGCAATATCTCTGCTTATTTTACATTATAGATATTTTCCCCTGACGAAGGGCTGACATTTCCCGAAATGCATCGGGAGATACGTTTGAACTATATGATGGATTTATGCATCATTTTAATAATCATTCTCGATATAGAGTCATAATATCGGAAGAATAAAATCTTTCAAAAAGCTGCCAATCTATTTTATTCATTTATTGCAGTATTTACCAAGATTCATAGATCCTGCTTCCAGCAGGTCTCACGCTGTGCTCAGGGGGACGTCTCCTATGTAGGAGATGCTAGCAGTTGCTGTGGGTGTCCCACACAACTCCCATGGTTTTTGACACATTCCCAGATTTATCAAACCTGGTAAACCAGGGAATGCGCCAAAAAAAATACTCCTCCCAGGAGAGGCATAACAAGGAGAAACATCTTTAATTCTCCTTGTTAATTCCTCTTTCTATGTGTGCTTCTCATGATTGTTTGTTGGCAGGAAGGTACCTCTTGCTGCACAAAAACAATCCTACATGCAATGTGGGCACCCTTTCACCATGGTGCAAAGATGCCTGCTTTGGCGCTAGGCAGCCAATTGTGCGCCGGCTCAGGGGAAAAGGACAGGAATGCACTGAATGCCTTTAATATGGTACATTCTTGTCCTTTCCCTGTGCTTTGCTGCCCTGCGCCACAATCTTCATAAATATGGCCCACAGTCTATAGGACTGTGTTGTCTTAATTATAACAATTACCATTTTATAAACAACTGAAGAAGGCATTAGGCCTTAAAATATAAGTATACCAAATGTAGGGCTCAAGGTGCGGAAGGCTGGCCCAGCGCAGATGGTGCTTTTGCACATCAACTCGATTGCGACCTGGCCTTCATTATGTGATGTGACTGAACTATTAATTAGTTGCATCACAAAATATTGATTTATAGGAGTTTTAAAAACTTCCTGCTTCATTAATATTAATTCGCCAGGAGGCATTCTCTAATCCATTTTGTATCCGTTCAAATACGGGAATGATGGTGTGACAAGGGGTGTTTGGACAGAATTTCGGCAAAAAAATATTGTGATACAAAAATGCTGTGTTAAGAACATGGGCACATCAAAAATATCGTTTACAGTAAAATCAAAGGTAAAAATATTGTTTTTAGTGTTGTTTATAATATTGTTCTAAAAATATGGATGTAGAAAACATGTTATGTAATATCTTTTGTAAGTGTCAATTAGTATGTAATTTCTTGCATTTTGTTTTATTGTATATGTTTATACTTTTTTAGAATAGTGTTTTTAGTAATCTAAGGGCCATATGTATCAAAGTTTGTGTTTGCGATTCTCAAATAGCGAATTTTTGAGAATTGCTATTTGAGAATCGCAAACGAGATGTATGTAGGATTCGCAAGAAAATTTGCGAATCCTACATATTCCTTAATTGCGATTCGCAAATTGCGAATCGCAGTTAAGGAAACCCTCCCCATTAATTTCTATGGGCCTAGAGGCCCATAGGAATGAATGGGAGGACATTCTCAATTTGCGATTAGCAATTAGAGAATCGCAAATTGAGAATGCAATTTCAAGGTTGCAAGGGTGTCCAAAGGACACCCTGTTGCACCCCTGAAATGAGTATGGGTGCACATGTGGCGCACATACATGCCCTAAGGGCATGTATGTGCGCCACATGCCACTTTGGAAAATGCAAAAAAATGCATTTCTCAAAGAAATCGCAAGTTACCACCAACCTGTAGTTGGTGGTAATTTGCGATTCCTTAAGCCATAATCGCACAACTTAGGTGCTTCATACATTTCATTTAAGGAATCGCAATTTGCTATTCCTTAAATGCATTCGCAAAATAGAGAATCGCAATTTTTGCGATTCTCTATTTTGCGAATGCCTTTTTGGATGATACATCCCAAAAGGCTTGTTCCACGTTCACAAACGGGCCGATTCTGAGAATCGGCCCGTTTGCGAACGGGAAATGGGCTTGATACATATGGCCCCAAATCTTTAGTTATGAAATTGTTGAAATTTGTATATTTATTTGTTTCAATATATATACATATTTCTTTGCAATGTGATATTGGGTGTTTAGGGGATAAGGATGGGGAGATTTTAAAAAATATATATTTTTCAATAAAAATAATGTTAACAATTTAAAAAATATGTAAAATTATAAATTTGATTATTTTAAACAGTTTTGTTTTTTTAAATTTTGCAAAAAAACGTATTTTCATTAAGATATATATAAATGGTAAAGGGAAACATTTTTAAAAATACCTTTTAAAATGTTTTATAAAAAGTTTCATAAAAATATTTTTATTTTTTTATCAAAAACATGTGTAATTTTATATTGTATTCAAAATGGCAGAAATTTGTTAATATGCATTTTTAAATATATCGCTTTCAAAAATAATTTTTGATTTTATGATTGTTAATTTTGAAATTATAGATTATTTGTTATTTTATGGTTTATATATATGTTTGTAGTTTAGGTTAGTTTGTTTTTATATTAAGTTTTATTTAATATTATAGTAAAAAATGTGTATTAGTATGGAGTATTGATTGTGTTTTGAAATTGTTTAATTTGTATTATCTTTAAAATGTTTTTTATTGATGTGGATACTGTAAATTTCACATCTTTAGTGTCCAACAACTTTTTCAAATATCCTTAGTTTGCCTTCCCCTAATTGGTCTACGTTGGAGGCGGAATAGTACATTTTACCCCTTTAGTGTCCAACACCTTCCTCAAATTGATATAGATTAGAGTGGGAATAGTAAATGTCACTCCTTTAGTGTCCAACGCCTTCTCCCAATATGGTTGAATAAGAGTCCGAATAGTAAATGTCACCACTTTGGTGTCCAACGTCTTCCCCAAATTGATTTAGACTACAGTGGGAATAGTAAATGTCACCACTGTAGTGTTTAACACTTTTTTACAAATGTTTTATATTGGAGTGTGATTATTTAATTTTATACTATTATTCTGAAAACTTTTATTTCTTTATTATTTGTATGGAGTAGAAATACTTTGGCCCTTATGACGATGTCGGTCGGACGCTACTGCTGCAGAAAGGAACCGCCTGACCTTATGTCGGTAGTTCCGACCGCAGAATTTGGATGCAACTGCCCTAGGGCAACCGGAAACATCCATTTTTCAATGGCAGCTAGTGCAGTGGGTGGCAAAAGGCTACGTCAGAAGCTGCCATTGAAAAATTGATGATTTTAAACAACCCTGTACCGTGTGCCACATGGTGCAGGGATGTATAGGGGGCACCATAGGTGCCCCCATGCCCCATAGCAGAGGGCCAGAGGGGAAGGGGGCCTGGCTAGGGGCCCCCAAAGTCACTTTCTGACAGCCTTTCCATGTCGGGAAGGCCAACATGGAAAGGCTGTGGGAAAGCGACATCATATCGCAACGGCGGAGCCGAGGCTGGCTCCGCCATCATTATGGGATTACGATTCATTCCAAAGCTCAAACGGGCTCAAGGAGCCCATCGGAAGCACATCGGATGGTCCTTCCATGCGATGCCTCCGCCCGCCACATCATAATGCAGCGGAAAGACCTCAGGGGCAGATATCAGGCTGACCGCAAATGACGGTCGTCAGTTGCAGTCCGCCCGACATCGTAATCGGGCCCTTTTTTATGTTATTTTATTAGTATTGTTGATCAATAGTAATATAATAAAAATAAGTGTACATTTATAAGCAATATTAATAATAATTACATTGTTTGGTATAATAAAGACATCACACATTTCTCTCATTTTTATTCTGTTTTCAAAGTTTATTTATTGTATATTTTGACATTTTTAATTACATATATTTCATCTGATCTTCATTTTTATAAAGGTAAGTAAATACAAATGTTCTTTTGATATTTGTATTAATAAAAATGGAAGGAAAATTATATTTACATACTATTGTATGATGGGCATGTATTAATAAAAATGGAAGGAAAATTATATTTACATATTATTGTTTGCTGTGCATTTTAAACTTTTTTTCCATTGTTTAACAGTTATTTAAACATTTTTATTTTGTTTTACATACATATTTTCTACATCATTTTAGCATATATTTTTATGTATATATTAAATAATTGTATACATTATATACTATTATATAATATATACTTTATAGATTTTTTACATTTTATTAGAACATTTTTGACGTTTGACATGTTTAATATTTTTTTTTTTAAATTCATACATTTATTCAACATTTCTAAAATATTTTCCATTCATTTCTATCAGGAAATGGACTTTTGTTAGTTTCATTTAGCAGCCATCTTTTATACTGGTACTTGCTATTTTGCAATCTATTTGTGTTGATTTTAGTTTATTTTCCCAGAACCAGGTTGCGGTATGATGTTGCTGTTCATCAGAACAGGTAAATCACTTTTTATGGATTTTTGGTTTCGAAGGTAATTATAGTATATTGTGGTTTTTGTTTGTTTACTTAGATGCATTAGTGTTAGTGATATACATTTTTAGACAAGGGTGACTACATTACTTTAGAGAACCTGGGGTAATACAGTATTTTGAAGGAGCAATGGTTCACTGGTATATAATTCCTTTTAACAAAGTGAAAAAGTCTACTGCTGTCAAACTAACAGGATCCTACATTGAGCGACTCACCGAGATCCCTGCATTCCAGCACCACCAATATTTTTACCTTCAAGTTTCAGTGAATGCCTATTTGAATATTCACTTGTTTGTGACCCAGTGTTCATCAACACTTGTGAGGACTTGCTAGCAGCTGCTATAGTCCGTCTATGCTGGTCGCTGGCCACATAGCACTTACCGTGATTCTCTCTGTGATTAATCAGGTGGAATTTATTGTGAAAACCATTGGTTCTTCACAGGGCCATTTTGTCAGCCCTGATTGTGGATCCCAATTATTGATGAACCCCCAGACTTGATTTATTCATCACTTTTTCAGATACTGGGTGCTTTCTCTCACGTCCTGATGATGACCTCACAGTCATAAAGGTCGAACAGCTGTCAGCACTAGACTTATATAGACAGTGGAATATCTGGAATATTTGTATAGACAGGAGTCATATATCTTTTTAGTAGTGATGCACGTGATTTTGTTTCATCTAGCACTTGCTCTGCACCTCTTTTCTCACTTACAGCATGAGCACCAGACAGCCGAGGCCCATTCAGGTAAGACAGGTGGGGCCAGGTGGGTGGGGATTTCGACGGACGATGATGAGGGAAAATTAGATAATTAATGAATTTTCCCTCATCATCGTCCGTCGAAATACCCCCCCACCTCAACTCCACCGCCCTACCGCTCTTACCTGCACGGGCCGCGGCTGGCACCAGATCTCCTTCTTTGAAAAGAAATAAACAGTTTATGTGATGTAATAAATTAATTTAATTGTAAGAGATTCTCTTGCTATTCGGCCTGTTGTTTTATGTGCCTTGGTAAAAAATAAGTTGTTTCTGTTTCTTGTCTTCATATTACAGAAGACTTTTTCACTTTGTTAAAAAGATTTATATACCAGTGAACCATAGTTCCTTCAAAATTAGTGTTAGTGTTAACACTAGTTTGTAGTTTTGCATTTTTCTACACTGTTTTCATAATGTGTTGCTAAGTTATGATAAATTATGTCATGTTGGTTAAAGTTTGATGATTAACTGTTATGTATATGTATTTTTGTGAGTGTTATGCATTTTGTGGGATGGTTTTTTATTTACTTTGCAAGTTTTTGTCTATGATCATGTCCTATGGAAATTGGGAGTTTGAGTTTTTTTTTAAGGAAATCATTTTTGGTTTATCATAACCATTGCTTATAATTTGATTTCCATTTTTGTTTGGTTTTCCTCGAGCATTTATTTTTGTAAACACCTTTTCTGATTTTTTATGGCTCCTATATACTTTTGGAATGCTTCAAGGGATTTGTATTACATTTGTTTGTTTCACTTCTTTATTTTTTTGGGCTGCTTTTCCGATTTTGGTGGATTGCAATTTTTTTGTAGCGTGGATAACGAGAAAGTTCTGCAGTCACTGAACACTTAACTTTATTTAATTTTCTTTTGGGTGGAAAGTGTTATCTTATATCGTTTTTGTAAGTATTATGTGATTGTTATGTGGAATTGTTTGGTTTATGTGTTGCAATTAACTGATGTGATGGACTGAGTTGGATTTTTTCTTTCTTTGTTCGTGACGAAAACATTTTATTTAAAATAACTTATATATAGTTTTACTATATCAGTCTTTATTAAAATTTTAATTTTAATATTTTTTTTGACAGATGTAATAAAATTTACTATTTATTATTTAAAAAATACAGGTTGGTTAAGAAATTGTCAGAGTTTTTGAGGACTTTGGTAGGTTACTATTTATTTAACAAAATGTTTTTGGTTATCATTTCTAAGGGGCCCATTACGATACCCGGCGTAAATAAATCCGCCAGGCATGGAAGCGGCAAAAATCCGCCCGCACACACCGCCTGAACACCGACCACGCCATTACAATTACACAAACCGAAAACCGCCATCGGCGGAAAAAGCACACAAAATACCGCCCGCCAACGTCCGAGTCGGAGTCAAACCGCCCGCCACGGACGGAAACACGCACGACAACACAAAACCGCCCGCCCTCACGGCCGACACACCGCACGTGAAATTACGATCGCACCGACATGAGCGCGGAAAAACAACAAATATACCGCCCGCCAGCGCAAACAACGCCGATGAAAATCGACACGGCAGAAGCCATGGCGCCAACGTACCTGCACAGAAACCATCCGCACACAAAACCAATAGCACACAACATGGCCAACAAGTCCACACAGCAAGGCACGCACAAATACACAAGCAGAGTACACATCCCGAAAACACCCCCCGGACAAACAAAAAATACAAAGGCCAGAACCCCAGACACAACACACCTGAAAACAACAGACCATGAGGACACACCCACATAGGTGAGTACAAAAGCAGCACTCCCACAGACCACAACCCCTTGCTACATTGCAAACCAGAGAGGAGAGGAGAGGACACAGTGACACAGCAAGGACAGCAGCACACCACAGAAACGCACACATCACAACCACCACCACCACCACCACCACCACCAAACACCACCACCACCACCACCACCAAACACCGGCACCACAAACCCCCTGCACATTACACAACACACACCGCTCCAGCACCACAAACACCATGGCACCACAAAGAATGCCCAAGTTCACGCCCATGGAGCTGACGGTCATGGTCGACGAGATCATCAAGGTGTACCCACAAATCTATGGGAACATGGTCCAGCACACACCACTAGCCACCAGAAACAGAATGTGGAACCGGATCGTAGACCAGGTCAATGCAGTCGGGACCCTGCCCAGGAACAGAGTCGAGATTAACAAACGTTGGAATGACGTAAAGAGCCTGGTCAAGAAGAAGGAGGGCAAAAACAGAGAGCTGGCTGCCGTCACTGGCGGAGGGAATCCCGTGCTCTTTAAGACCTTCAAAGCGTGGGAGGAGAAGGTGCGAGTCGTAATCCATCCGGAGATCCTCGCCGGATTAACAGAGGGAGTGGAGGCTGGTAAGTACAAACTAATGTATACCAGCACACCGCTATGTACTCACATGCACTACCACCATGCCACAGCTCCCAGGGACAAACACCCCCATGTCCAGCACACAATACACAACACATCACACACACATGCAACAGACACTACCACACACAGCCCAAACCGAACAACTGTAAGATGCGTGGGGACATGTGTACACTAAGCCAGCCACGTAACCACCAACAGGTCCCCAAATATGCCAGAAGCGCCACAACGAGCACCCACCACACCCATGTGTCCGCCACAGCTGCACTAACCGACAAGTAACAGGTAAGTGGCAGGAACACAAAGTGCAGTGGGTGGGACGGTGGACAGCCCAAGTACAACACACACCAGGCCCCAGTCCCACAGCACAGCAAGGAGGAGCATCCCCCACACCCCACAGCCACGTGTCAGCCACCGCAGTGCACAACGACAGCCGAAAGGCAGACATCACGGTCCACAGCAATCGGTGTCAGTGGGTGTCCAGCCACCCCACGACCCACAACACCCCCCACCCCCACAGACCTGCAACATGGAGCACCCCCGCTTAGAGCCATGTGGCATCCAGTACAGTGCACGCACTAACAACTTGCAGGTGGGAAACTGGACAGGGCTGGATTACTGGAGGCATGAGGACCATAACACGACCAACACATGGGACATGTCACGTAGCAGACGAACACGCAGCACCGCCCACCGTCACGAACAAGTGAACAATGTGCACACGGACATGAACAACAGACTCACACCCCACATGACCCATCACAGACATAGCAACACCCAAGGAGCCACGTCTGCATGCACAAGCCACACTGAATATAGTCCCACACGGCAGCCACTGTGCAACTCATCACACACAACCGAAACACCATTGAAGTCCTGTCCATGTAGCCCCTACTGCCTGTCAACAACACACCCCACAACTACGCCTATGTAAGACAAACAACACTAGACGCAACAGAGCGGAACAACATAAATGCACACGAACACCACTGAACCCATCAAACTCATAGACACACCATGCACATACAACATACCATCCATCCCATCCGTCAGCCCCAGTCTCATGAAAGGCATGTCATCCGCACAGCTGCCACACATACAGCAGTCACGCTAAGACACATGCCCATGACCAACCATGTGCCAGAAGTCAATGAAGCGCACGCCACACTGTGAGCAACAACACACAACATGGGCCACACCCCCCCGAGCACTGCAGTGATGCACATGGCACAGGGCAGCACGCACACCAAGGAGATGGGACAACTGCAATACGTTGGCTGGCACACAACTATCACTCACTCATAACGATGCGTCCAATGCCATGTCCAGTAATCACAACAGACAGCAAATATGCAGGCCATGTCAAGCATGCACACACCTCAAACCATGCACTGTCATGCTGCCACAACACATGTCATGTTCGGCACCCATGGCTCACAGCATGTACCCCAAAAGCATATCCCCTCCCAAATGCGAATCTGGGGCATGGCCCCCATGTTGCCATATGCGTTCCTAAGCGTTCCATTTGAACCCCAAAAGCATATTCCATCCCAAATGCGAATCTGGGGCATGGCCCCCATGTTGCCATATGCGTTCCTAAGCGTTCCATTTGAACCCCAAAAGCATATTCCATCCCAAATGCGAATCTGGGGCATGGCCCCCATGTTGCCATATGCGTTCCTAAGCGTTCCATTTGAACCCCAAAAGCATATTCCATCCCAAATGCGAATCTGGGGCATGGCCCCCATGTTGCCATATGCGTTCCTAAGCGTTCCATTTGAACCCCAAAAGCATATTCCATCCCAAATGCGAATCTGGGGCATGGCCCCCATGTTGCCATATGCGTTCCTAAGCGTTCCATTTGAACCCCAAAAGCATATCCCCTCCCAAATGCGAATCTGGGGCATGGCCCCCATGTTGCCATATGCGTTCCTAAGCGTTCCATTTGAACCCCAAAAGCAAAGTACAAACCAGACCCAGGATGGGCCAGGATCCCGCATACACCAGAGTCACAATACGTAGGGGCACAGCAACACACCCATCGGCATGGCCAATCCGTCCCATGCCACATGTGCACAGCACACAGTCCCATTGCCAAGCACACACAACTACAGATGCTACAGCCACACACACGCCTCCGGGAAACCCATGTACGAGATTGCACGAACTGTCAATGTCAGACGACAAATACATACTTCGCCAGGTGCAACACAATAACAAATCTCATTCTCTCCACAGGTGACGAACTGCTGGATGCTGGGGATGGAGCCAGCAGCCAGCACAGCCAGCCTACAAGCCCCCAACGAGGACACACGGATCTGGAGGATCTGTCCTCCTCTTCGGACACGGACAACCAAGCAGGCCCATCTGGTGTGGCAGGGCCCAGCCGCTCCCCAGGACCCCTCCTACCCACCAACCCATCATCCAGGGCTGCTGAACATTCACAGCCCCCTGCTGCCACTGTCGTTGCGGCCACACCCACGGTCATTGTGGCCACTACCACTGCCGCAACCGCCACCATCGCCGCACCGACCACCACCGCCGCCACCACCGCCACGTCTTCGCTGGCACCAGCGCAGGTGGTGGCCCGGACGACTGGATCCACCCTGGGAGCCACAGCGAGGACCGTGGTGAGCAATGTGGCTAGTGGGCAGGCCGGTGGCAGCAGGACTGGTAGGAGGAGCAGGGTCAGGGAAACGCCAGCCTCCCCTGGGAGCCATGCCCTGCCTCACATGGCCAGAGTCCTTGGGGCCTATGAAGAGGCCCAAGGACAATGGGTCCGGTCTGCTTCAGACACGCGTGAGGTGCTGGGGGTGCTGAGGTCCATGGACGCCCGTATGGGCCAAATCGTGGACCTCATGGGACAGCTGGTGGTGGCGGTGAGGTCACAGCCAGGGACAGCAGCTCCCCTCCGCCACCACCTGCCGGGGCGCAGGGTGGAGCAGCAGTGTCCAGTTCCCCTGCGTCCACAGCCAGTGATCACACCTCAACCACCAGCATGTCGCAAGCAGGCACCCCCTCGCAAACGTGGAAGGGGCCGTCCGAAGAGGAAACAGATCTCCCGGGAGGACTTCGCACGCTCCAGACGCAAGTGAGGCAGCCAGCCAGCCTTCCGCCAGCCTTCCTTGACCAGCCACTGCATTGACTTGGACTACGATCCCACTCCACACAGCCATCTGGATGGCATGTGTGTGTTGGACTATGGACATAGAACCAGTGGGTACACCCTGATCATCACGCAGCCATGACCGACAGCTCATTGTCACTGCACGCACCACTTTTGTCATCACCTTACACACAATCACATGTCACAGTTTGTAATAAATGCACCTTTTTCACTAACTGCTGTTTGTGCCCTGTGTCTTATTTGTACGGAATACAACGGCCACCTTGGGCGGAAAGGCACCTGATGCGTGGCATGGCATTTGAATCCGGAGGGCCTGTAGGGACCTAGGGGTGGGAGACAGAACAGGAGCACATTCAATGAGTGTGTCACACACCCATCACACAGTACATGTCAACAACTACAAGCAATGTACACACATCGCACAGAGCTATAGGGCACAATGCCACAGCCACCAACAGTGGCATACTACCCTGGCCATGGAGCGTTGACACACAGCACGCAGTGAACAAACGGCCACCCTGACACAGCACACACACACCTGCACAGATACAGCCACATCAGCCGTCGTACATGGACACTCACCGTCAAGTGAAGTAGCGGGCGATGAGCTGCTGCCGCACATTACCAGCTTCCTCCTCTCCGCTGTCCTCCTCACTCGAGCTGTCCTGGTCTGCGGGCTGGGGCCCTGGTTGATCTCCGTCATCCACGATGAGGGGGATCTGCTTCCGAATGGCCAGATTGTGCAGCATGCAGCACGCCACCACTATCCGGCACACCTTCTGTGGGGAGTACGCCAGCGCACCCCCGGTGCGGTCCAGGCACCTGAACCTGGACTTGAGGAGGCCAAAGGTACGCTCGACCACACGTCTGGTCCTCCCATGTGCCTCATTGTAGCGATCGTCTGCTGGGGTGCGAGGATTCCTCAATGGACTGAGCAGCCATGCCCCATTCGGATACGCAGAGTCACCTGGGTGTGAGGGACACAGAGAACCGTTGCTAATCCAACTGGACAGGGGACAGCATCGCACAGCCAGCACGCTACACCACTCCACATACTCACCGACAATACAGGCACGATCCTGTTGCATATTGGACATCAGTCGTGGCAAGATGCTGTTGCGCATTATGTGTGCGTCATGGGCCGAGCCTGGGAACTTTGCACACACGTGGGTGATCACCATGTCCGCAAGGCACACCACTTGCACATTCAGGGAGTGCGTGTGCTTCCTGTTGCGGTACAGGTGCTCAGTGGCCTGTGGTGGAACAAGGCCGACATGTGTGCAGTCAATGGCTCCAACCACGTGTGGGTTTCTGCCAAGGGCATAGAATGCACCCTTCACTGCCGCCAATTCACGAGCCCTGGGGAAGCGGATGTACCTGTTCCGGTACAGCATCATGGCTGCCAGTACATCCCTCAGCACCTTGCTGAACATGGGCTGGGACATCCCTCCTCCACTGCCCACTGTGTGCTGGAATGACCCAGTGGCGAAGAAATGCATGGCGGCCATCACCTTAGCCGTGGGGGTGACAGCAGTCGGATACACCCTGCGGGGACGGAGATGGGGTTCTAACATGGCACACAGTCGATGCAGGGTTGGCCTGTCCAGCCGAAACTTCCTAATGACCTCCGTATCCTCCATGTCTGCCAGCAATTGGTATGGGCGGTCAATGTTCGGTCTCCGCCTAGGGACAATGGCAGAGGACACATGTCAAAGCAACACGACACATAGCAATTTCGCATACACATCACTGACATGACTGAGCAAGCACATGAGCCACAGCCCAGCTGTCAAGCTGGGACGGCACGGCCACAATACACTTACACAGGTCTCCCAACAATGGCAATGGCTAGTGATACAAACCACTGCCATGTGCATGCACATGGGGATCTAGGCCCCAATGACTTGCGGGGCGTGCTGATGGGGACTGACTGCATATCCGTCAAGCGGCAACGCCACGGCAACATGAATGTCTGCTGAGCATGGAACTGCTTCCGCGGCTGGATGAGTATGGCACACGACGACGACGATGTGGGCACAGGCTGAGCGGCCAAAACAAGTGGGACCTGTGGCACGAGGGGATATGAGACAGTAGTAGGTGTCAGCACTGCACCCTATGTACAGCACTGTACGGATCACACCTCCCGAAACATTGACAGGTGTCCACATTGACAGCCCCATGCCAAGACGGCTGTGTGCTTGCAGTCACACGTCACAGGTGAGAGGTTACATTGCACGTGCCAGGTGGCAGTCGTACATAGTGGGAGCTGGCATGTGTGTGCATGTGTCTCCTGTTCAGGATCCTCCAGATGGGCGCTGACTCTGTACTGACCATTGGACACAGCATGTTCCGTGGAAGGCTTGTGTGTGTGGGATGGTGGCACTGGATGTGCCTCCGTTGGGTGGGGGGCCATGCACAGGGCGGGTACGTCGATGATTGCGCATTGTTGGTCACGGTGGGTGCACCCACTGAGATGTGTTGCCCTGTGTTCAATTCCTATGTCCGCATGATGATGGACTGTAGATGTGGGCAGACTACACATTGGTCGATGTGCTGTCTATATGCATGTGCCTTCACACCAGGCACAGCTGCCCCTGCACATGTGACCCCTGCTGGACTCGCTGCTGGGTCTGTGGAGCTGATGCACCTTCTGCGCGTGGGGCGGGCAGCTCTCCTCACTTCCCTCATTGCGCATGTCATGACTTTGCCGCAGGTGACATGGATCATGGAGGGCCCACATGTACGCGTGGGTAGGCTACACATGATTGTACACTGGTCGCCACCCCCAGTCAGTGTTTCGAATGGGAAGGTTGTCGTGCTGGTGGTATGTTCGATGTGGCGGATGGGCGGGCCTAGGTGCGGGCTTACATTCCGGACATGGGGGGGTAGTTGGATTGGCGACTAGTTGCAGTACACACGGGACACGTCTCTTCCTTTCCACATCTGGGTCATCCCTTGTACTAACTGACAGTGATACAGTCATCTTCGCCCCAGCCCTCATGTCCTCCCCTCGCTCCCCCAATATGCATGCTCACCTGCGAGGCTAGCGCTTGCACAGGCAGCCCCAAGCTCGCACCAGAGAGGGCAAGGAGTGTATGTGTGGGTCCAGTTGCACGAGTGGGCTGTCTCAGGGTATGATGTGTTGCGGGACGCCGTCCACCTGCGTGGTGCCCCAAATGGAGACCCGGCCTGCATGGACTATGCATCACAGTCTTCGCCTTCCGGATCCGCCACCTGCGACACCCAGTGGCTGTGGCTGCCCTTGCGGCCAGGCCGCGTCCGTCTGTGGCTGATGGCCCACACATTCACTCTTTGGCCTCTCTGGGGAGGGCTCGGGGGTGGTGGCGCACGCGCTTGCACTTAGTCGCAATGGCATGTGGCGTGGTTGGTATGATGGGCAATGGATGGGATGGTGCGAGCCACCTCCCGTGACGTCAGTGCTGCTCGTGCTGTGGTGCGTCCCCCTACACTTTCATGTGACTTGTGCCATGCTAGACGTTGAGGTTCTATTGCCTGCGTGATATGACCAGGAGGAGCGCGAGGAGACCTCTCACACACCATGCTCCACTGCCATCCCGTGCCCTGTATCGCCTGTGCGGATTGACTATGTTGGGGTTACACCTGGTCGACTGGGGCTGTGTGTGCCTTGTCAAGGGGCATGGCGGGCGCACAACAGGATCCAGCTTGTCCACAGAGGGTGGGCTGAGGTGCGCCTGGTACCGCTTTGTACGTGTGCCCGGCTGCTGTGCACACACGTGTTCACTCCCCCCGACAGGTGTCCTCTCACAATGCCCAGGGAAGCGGTGGTGTACTGTTCATGACCCCTCCCAACACGGCGTGCTCCAACTTGGCATGTGCGCATCTACCCGTCGCACCCACCCACCTGAGCACTGCGTCCATACGACTTCACACGACACATGTGTGTCTTCCACAGTGGTGCTACTCATTTGCGTTGACATCCAATACCAGTGGACTACATGGTCATGTCACGACTGCCGTGTACTTCACATACTCTCATCCTCTCTCATTCGTACTTGTGAAATGAGTCAGCGGAGACAGTTTTGGTTTCAAACATTATATTGAGTCTTCTGTCCTCTGTGATGCAGTATAGTGGACACTACTGGCAGCGGAATACATGTTGAGGATATACTGAGCATGATTGCAAATGGGATAGGGTGTGGGGTTACATGTGATTGGCTGTTGCATGTGGGATGTGGGCTTCAGAGTGACATCTGCTTGGCCAAGGCTGTGCTAATGTACATTTACGTATAGCTGCGGAGCTGCGGACTTTGACACAGACGGTATACATGTAGCCTACCAGACCGCTTGGCATCATGGGCACAGTCCATCTCAGTTCCATGTGACAGGTTTGCTGCGGTTGTTCCTCATGCACGCGTGCATGTGAGTTGACATCAGGGCATGTGCTTGCGTGCATGCAGCGGCGTGCCACTTGTTGTTGCACTGTGGTGGTTACTGGACATGTCACAGTCACTGGGGTCGTGTTGTTGTTGTATGCACTTGTCGTCCATGCAAAGGTCCTGGTATGGGATTCCCGGGGCGGGGGTGGGAGGGGTGCAGCACCCACAGACTCCAGGCGACCTATTCATGTCCACTGAGCGGTGTGTGTGTCCATGTGCGCTGGATCCATGTCGTGTCCTGGTTGTTCGTGCAGTTCCGTCCATGTGGGTGCGATACACAGAGCCTATGCCACTGCCTCCCACGATGCATGCAGTGTTCCTGGATGTGATGGGGAACAGTGTGCATGTCCCGGTCATATCCGATGTCATGGCGATGTCGTTGATGGTGTGGTTACAGTTGCCGGTCGTTTGGTATGGCTGTTGTGGTGGTGACTGGCCAGTCCGTGCGGAAGCTAAGCATGGGTGCGGGGTTGGACATCATAGGTCACTCGGGGAACCTGCGTTGTGGTCCGACGTATTTACAGGTTGTCAGGTATGCGATGCCGTCCAGCAGGGCTTCCATGTCATTGGTGGTGTACATGTTTGCCAGCCAATGTAGCGGATGGTGGCTGTCAAGGTGTTGTTCGTAAGTTGTCCCTTGGAGGACCATGATGGGGCATGCTGGGTGACATTCGATGTAGCTGTTCTCGATGATCCGTCGTGTGGAGGCACAGTGGTCCCATTTCAGTGCGGGTGCGATGTTGGCCACATACGCCATGCCCCCATAGGCAGAGCAGGCCCTGTCGTGTGCGTCCAGAGGGAGGAGTAGTGGTAGCAGGTCCGCCTTCAGACATGCCCGGTTGGAGAGGCATATCTCGACGGGATGCTGGTAGGGACACCTCCGACAGTAGAAGACGGGCATGACGCAGCTGAACAATGTGATGCGGTAAGTCAGTCGGTAACTTACGTTCAGCAGGGACAGGAGATCGCATCCCAATGTATGGCACAGGTTGGTTTTGTACAGCTTGAGCTGTTCGGCGTAGTTGGGTAGGTGTGTTGCGGTTGCCATTTCGCAGCGGTTCGTTGAGGTGGCGTGCTCCGGCTGTGTGTGCAGTCTGCAATGTGCACGCTCCGGGGTTGCTGTGAGCTCTGTGTAGTCGTGGGGAGACAGGACTTGTGTTCTGTTGGCTTGTTTGGAGGACACGGGCCCTCTTCCCACATGCTTCTCAGACAGTTCAAGGTCAGTGCTGTGTGACTCCTTCCAATTAACTTGCATGTGGCCGACATGGGGAGTGTTTTCTTATTTCTTCCCCGTCCGTTGTGTGCTTCTGTGATATGCGCTATCTGCCCAGTGGTCGGTCTCCTCGGCATGCCTGTGTTGGTCTATTCTTGGACAATGGCTGTATTCACCGGCTTCTGTCGTAGGGCTGTGGTTTCGGAGTTGGAATGGAAGGTCATTCAGTGCTGTCTGCTCTCCCTTGTGTGGGCGGCAGGCTGCCTTTCCGCTCTGCGTTGGGCCTTGTGTGTGGATGTTATTCTTGGGCCACCTGTTGTCGGTCCCCGGGCTCTTTGGTGTTCCGTTTTATATGTCTTGTTCATATGTGCAGGGTGGTATGGGTGTTTCTGTGAGGTACTGGCGTTCCTCTTCCCGAAGGGGCCCTGCTTCTCCTAGTTGGTGTTGCCGCCGCTGTGTGCTACGCCATGTTTGTTACACTGGGGTGTGTCCTGCTGTTGCGTGTCTTCACTGACATGTGTGCGTCGGTTGTGTGGCGTTGGGTGTTGTCCGTGAATTGGGCGTTGGGGACATGTCTGTGGCCGGCCTGTCACGTGTCATGTGCGTTCGGGGTGGGGCTGATGTGTGTGCTGCTTGGTTGTGTCCCTGTGTCTGTGTGCGACGCATGCATGGCGCTGCGGTTGGCCTCTGCGTTGTGCGCATGTGTGGCGCCGTCATCGGCGCTTTTGGGCCGTGACGGGGTGGTTGGTTACTAGTCCCAGGTGGTGTGTACACATGTGTTCTGCGATGTTACGATTTGGCCTGTGTGTCATATGTGGATGCGATGGTGGATGTGTAGTGTACACGCGCTGGTGGGGGGTTGTCCGCTTTTTCCGCCCTTGCACTGTGTGCGCTGTTTGCGTGCACTTGTTGTGTGTGTGCCTACCTGCGTCTCCGCGGTACGTTGCGTCCTTGGTGGTGCATCAGCAGAAGCATGGGGAGTGCCTGCAGTGCTGGATTCATGCTCGGGGAGCCGCTTCTTCGTTGTCCGTGCTCGGCATCCGTGTTACCGCTTCGGTTTGGCGTACGGTATCTCTTGGCCGTGGGAGCCGTTTGTTTGCGGCATCGTAATTTATGCGCCGGGCGGGACGTGTTTCGTCAGACGGTGTGTGTCAGTTGGGCTGCGCCGCTACATGTACGGGCACACTTTGATGGCGGACGGTGTTGCTGGCTTGCCGGCGGTGTTTGGCCTACTTTTCGCATCGTAATTGGACGGGCGTGTGGACTGCTGCGTGCCGGCGGTAACTGGTGGTTTTTGCATCCGCCAGCACGGCGGTGGTGCTTCCGCCCGCCATCGTAATGTGCCCCTAAGTAATCTATTCCTTTGTTATTTATGAAGAGTTTTACTTTAAATTGTAGCATATGGTACATTCTTTTGGTTTGTTTGCTAAGTTTTTGGCCAATTTGGCTGACTGCTCCATTCTTAATTGTTGGCAGCTTTACTCTTTTTGTAATGCTTCTATAAATTTGTACAGTGCAGGTTGCGTGCTGCCTAATGTGGTTGGGAAGGCATTGTGCCATTCTTACACTGAGTTATTTGTTTTGTCTTCCTGTGCCAAGATGTTGTCATAGACATTCCACCATGGTATTGGAATTTTGGTTGGTGTCTGTGTCTTGAATGATGCAGTTTGCCAACTTAAGAGTCTTCAAAATAGTCATCAATTAGGGACTAGGTTTGTCTTCATTTTGCTGGTAGAAAGGGGTTTCTATTAGTAAATTGTAGTGGTTAGCTACATCTGTGACAGGGACATAGGCTAGTGCTATCTTTTTTTTTATTTCAAAGGCAAATTGGCTGTTTGTAGAAATTTCTACACTGATTATGAGTTTGGCAGTCCGACAGCCCGAATGCCGCATCCGTGTCCTTTATGACACCGCTGCTCTGGCAGTCTACCCCCGACATATTATAAGTTGTGTTGTCTGAAATGCCGACCACGGCCACGTCACTTTTCACACCGGGACTGCGGCAGTCTGCAATGTTGGTGTTGCATCCACCGACGCCATCAGGTCCGTGGTCTACCCGCCAAGCGTATTGCGACTACACAGTCGTACTGACGGTCTCCCAGTGGCGGTTAACAAATGGCGGTTAGCCAAAGCTGGTAGATCTCTGCCATATGCACAGAAAAAACACCACAACAGTGACCATTGGATAGATTTAATACCTACACAGCTGATTTGCTTTGGCTAAGTGGACACACCTGCAAATCACATTATAAAACACACCCCAACCGTGACCAGCATCCTTTGCTTCCCAACTGCAGCCCACAAGACAGGCACCACTGTTTTGTGCATTTTGAGATAAGTCACTCCTTATTTCATCTTCACATTTAGCACTCTCCACAACCTGTAATTTTTGTTTTGCACCTTTTTACCTGTGTCACTTGTTTGTTTTCCCTTTCAAATAGTCACTCGCATTTTATTTTTTCATCATGCCTGGAAAAAAAAATTACTGAGGCTAAGTTGACAGTCGTGGTGGATGAAATCATTAGAGTAGAGCCACACATTTTTGGTGACCAAGTCCAGCATACTTCTCTCAGTAAGAAAATGGAAATGTGGGACAGAATAGTCAACAGAGTTAATGCTGTTGGTACCACACAGCTCACACTGAAAGAAATTAGGAGGCGGTGGACCAAACTCAGGTTGAGGGTGCGTACACGGCACAACAAACACTTCCTGGAGGCTCAGACGACTGGTGGTAGTCCGCCCAGTGCACCATTACAATCCTTTCCTTTGGAGGAGAAGGCCTTGGCCATCCGGCATTCTGAGGGCTTGACAGTAATAGCTGAGGAGTGGACTCTGGTAAGTTACACTTTAATAACTGTCACAATATCACAATGTCCTGTTTGTTCTCAACTCTGCTTTTTCTGTTGTGTTCTCTATCTACTTTCCTAACATGCAATACTCAAAGTATCTGAGATGTTGGTTTGTATGTGTCAATGTGTATTGTTGCATATAAGAGCACATATATCCAACTCCATCACATGCCATATGTTGCAATGCTGTCTGTAAGTGGATTGCCATACAAATATCCAGGACCCATGATATGTGTGAATATTTAAAGTATGGTCCATCCCAAATGCATATTACCAAGAGGTATGATACACTAACCATTTGTCAAGTGTTGGTAAAGTGAGATTGAAGTGACTACAACTACCATGAGGCCCTGTCACTGCAACTCTAACCAAGATGCTAGACTCCATTTAACCCTTCTCCCTTGTCTGCCATGTTACAATTGATCTTCACTCATCATGCAGGCCACCATTTGGCAAGTGTTGGCAAGTTGAGATAGAAAAGCTACCACTACTACCATGAGGCCCTGTCACTGCAACTTTAACCAAGATGCTAGTCTCCTTTTTCCCTTTTCACTTGTCTGCCATATTACAACTGATCTTGGACTGTGCAATGTAAAGACAATGCTCCACTCAGATATATGTCTGAATACTTTGATTGATGGTGTCCTGGTCTCATCAACTGAAGCTATTGATGACATCAGTGACACCCTAACAACGGTGTACCCCTAATATATGTAAGCCATGAAGGAAACTCATCTGATTAGCTGTGACAGGTGACCCCTTGACTCTGCACGCCTCACATGATGAGTAATACTAAATATACAACCAAGCTGTGAGTTTGCATGTTATATACAACTAGTCCTTGGAATGGACAAACATACATGTTATGACTACACCCTGTCTGTGCAGAGTTTTGGAGATGTCATGTCTATCCCTAAAGATAAAATGCCACATAGCTGCACATCTAATGAGCTGATGAAATCTACTACATCTATTGTATGTCTTCAAATGTCAAGTAACCAACTTCAACTCCGCACAAATAGTTGACAATACTATTCTATATCTATTGTGTTCCATTCTAGGTCCCTATTTACTTTGACTCAAACAATGTGGATGTAGATACCTCACTTCCACCAATAACAATGTTCTCTATTTCTCTACAGGTCTATTCACCACAGCATCTACACTGAGGTTGGAAACCGAACAGAGTTTCTCTCCACCCCAGGATGAAGCCCTCAGTGAAAACAATGCTCCTGTCCCATCTGGTTAGTCTGTGCAGACGGCAACATTGGGGCTCACTGTGCCCACAACAACACCTCCCACCACAGCTGCAACAACACAGACAAACACAGCACCCCCAGAATAAGCACCTAGAACAGTTAGTACCACCCTGTGACCCCCAGTCCTGGATTCTGAGCCGACTATCACCACCCCAGTCACTGAGGAACCAGGACCCAGTGTGAGGGTTCAGTCTGTCCTAAGGGCACAGGCCCGTGGGGTTAGGAGTAGTGGGAAGGTATTTGTGGGCCTTCAGAGTGAACCCACAGGGGCCACGGACACCCAGTTCCTGGGAGTCTACCAGGACTCACAAAATGTCATGGGCCAGGTATTGACTGAAATCCAGGAAATAAAGGAGCTGCAGAGGGACACATACCAGGAGGTTGCCGGCATACACACCGAGGTGGCCAGCATACATACCAAAGTCACCAGCATACACAGCGAGGTGGCCAGCATCAACACCAACATGGCCTCCCTGGTAGGGGTGCTGTGGAACAGCAACACCACCCTCTGCAGGGCTTTCCCACCTGCATCTACCTCTTCTGGTGGTAAAAAACATCCAGGCCGTCAACATCTGCCGCAGCCACAGGATGGGAAGCCCTGTCAGAAGAGGACATGTCTGCCATGCCCCTGTCTCAGCAGCTCCAGATCCCCCCTCTGGCAAAAAGAGGGGACGTCCACCCAAAAATCCAGGATGTGGGGAGGGCAAAACATCTGCCACCTCAAGGAAGAAACCTTGCCCCAAAGTCCTCCTGTGTGTGTTACACATTTATTTATTTAAAACGTTTTACATAGCGCAAACATGACCCAAGGGTATCAATGCACTTTACAAAGAGTCATGAGCACATGAGAAAGAGTCAAGTGAGTTTAAATAACAAAATGCTCGTAAGAGATACAGGCAGTCACCTCCTAACGAATGGAGGAGGACCGGTAAAACATAAATATACGATAGCATAAATGTACAAAAGAACATGGATGTTGAATACAGCATGAGATCCCAGTAATATAATGTGCTTGGGAAATCTATGGACAGCTTACTTTGTCAAGAAGACCATATAGGCTGCTCGTTTTTCTGTAGCCTAGATATCACCTAGAAGACTGGCATTGCTGAGGAAGAAAGTTGCCTAGTTAGTTGAGTTTGCTTTGAGACTTTAGAAATTTCGTAGTTCAGGGTTGGTGATAGATTGGGGGAACTGAGAAAGTATCTGTATAGGCAGTGGAAGAAGAGGCGTTTGAATAAGATGTGGGGTAGTGGATGAAGAGAAGAGCTCTTGTGTCTGGCGGATTGGTTGTTTTGGGAGCTCTGCCACAGCACATGGGAAAATTAATGCCAAGTGAGTATTCCATACAATAAAGAATCTCCCATTTTGCTATCCTGTACCTTTCAAGCAGCTTGGGTCAATACATATAGTGGTCCAGGCAGACCATAGACATTATGCCTCCCCTCACAGCTCTTTGAAATCCAACACTGTATTTTTGACAACTATGAAGGCCCCTTCCAAACTTCTTCAGTATTGCAGTATTTTCATAATCCATATCAGTGGTGGTGGATTTAGGAATGAAGGGAGAGAGCCAGTCTATTTACACATCCACTACGTCTGCACCAGTTAGAAAGTCAATGTCAATGCATTCACTTTGTAGACTATTCCTGCTCAATATTCAATATCTGAGGAGAGGAGTATGTTGGACTTTGTACGCCAGACAATTTGGACTCTACTACAATGGCTTCATCCACCATGACTGAAGATTTCACTTTTTGTTTGCACTGTGCAATTGTAAGTTAATTTCTTGATCTTATCCTTGTTTACTTCATTAAAAACACATGCCACAAAATATTTTCTCCCATTATAATTCTCACATCTAACAATGTGAATGTACTACCATGTTAACTTTGCAATGTCAAAACTAGGGACTTCTGGAAGCATGGATATGTTGTATGTAAAAAATGTCCAACTCAGGATCACTACCATGTCACAACAACACATATATACAAGTGTATGGTCTGAGAACATCTTTATTCCATTTTTCAAATCATAGACTGACATGATGTCAGAAACATAGCAAATACTACATGACTCAATTATTCTGTGTAAGTGACCACATGATCAGTTTCAGACTATCACAACATGGAAGGAGGGGATACTTCTGGCAAAATCCTACACAATAGGCAACAATAATTTAGGTCTACATCATCAGCTGGATCCATATTGGCAACCTCACAAGAGGAATCCTACATCAAATAAAGAAATAAGCAGACACATGCCAGTACAGCAGTTTCTGACCACAGGGTCCTTTCAATCCAGTGTTGCTTGCATCTGGTGCAATGTCACAAACAAATGTCAGTGATGTGCCACAAGCACTTTGGCATACAATGTGGAGACACATCAACAGCTACATACAGTTCATACACAATGAAGATTTAGCCAATGTGAAGGCAGGATAGCATGAATTAGGCACAACACAATATTGTGTTGGAGCACATGATGGTACACATTACATTAGGACCAATACACCACAAGGAACAAGTCCAATGGAAGCTAGGTAAGTTCCATCCTACCGCTGTGCAAGCTGTCTTCGTAACGGCTTTGTGCACCCAAACTCTGTGACAGACATTCCAAGGTCCAATCCTTGTCCACTTCATATGTCTTCACAGCATCATATACCTGCTAATGTCACAACTCTGAAATGTCCAAATGAAGATTCCATGGTGAAGGTACTTAAAACAGACCAACACAGTGAGATTAGCTAAGAAAACATACATATGGCACATATCACTGTGTGGTGGGGCGGTCTCATGCACGGTGGACACAGCTATAGGCTAATGTTGGGGATAGTGATTGTTAGAAATGGGGGTCTCTAGTTGGCAGAGGTAGGTACCTTTGTCCAAATAGGGACCCTTGCTTCTAGTCAGGGCAAGGGAAACACTTCTAAAATAACCCCTGTTCACCCCCTTGGTAGCTTGGCACGAGCAGACAGGCTTATCTCAGAGGCAGTGTGTAAAGCATTTGTGAACAAATACAGTAATACAGTGAAAACACTACAAATGGACACCACACCAGTTTAGAAAAATAAGTAATCTTTATCTAAACCAAAACAAGACCAAACAACAAAAATCCACAATGCAGTAATAAAAATATGACTTTCAGATGGTAGAAATAGTTCAGTTCAAAGCAAATTGCAGATGCAACACTTTTCACACAAAGTACCTGGGATGCGTCACGCAAACAAACAAAAAAGGCCGCTGGGAAGGTGATGCGTCGGTTCCTTACACTCAGGGAAGGTGATGCGTCAGTTCCTTGCTCCGGGGGAGGTGATGTGTCGGTTCATTACTGCTGCACAGGGGAGGTGATGCGTCGGTTCCTTACCGGAGAGGAGGTGATGCGTCGGTTTCTTACTGCATGGGGAGGTGATGCGCCGGTTTCTTACTGCGTCCCCCAACGATGCGACAAACTCGGCACCTTGATGCGATGCGACGATCCGGGACAATGCGTGGATTCTTCCAGCTCCCAGCGGTAAACAGTCTCTAGAGGTCCAAAACAACAGCAGGCACCTCTTTGCAGGTCAGAACTCCCAGCAAGGAAGTTCAGGGGAGCTGGTGGTGAAGTCTTTGTGTCCCTGGGACTTCAGAACAGGAGGCAAGCTCAGTTTCAAGCCCTTGGAGATCTTCCTCAACCAGGGGACACAGCAAACAGCAAAGTCCTTTTCTCCGTTCCTTGGCAGCAAGTAGCCACTGCAGACCAACCCCAGACAGCGAACAGCACAGGGGCAGGATTCCTCCTCAGCTTCTCCGGCTCGTCTCCTTGGCAAAGGTTCCTCTTGATTTCCCAGAAGTGATCTAAAAGTCTGGGGTCTGGGCCCCTCTTTTTATACCCAAAAGGCCTTTGTTCTCTGAAGGCAGAGAGTGTCTGTACCTAGCCAAAACCAGTTCTGTGGGGCACTTTGCAAGTGCACAACCTCCATTGCCAGTGTGAGCCCTGGCTCCAGACACACCATAGGGGGGCCGAGCCGTCATTGTGGAAGGCAGGCACAGCCCTATTCAGGTGCAGGTGCTACTCCTCCCACCACTCCAAATGCAGACCAGGCCTATTCAGCCCAGCCCTGACTCATCAGGCTCTCTGGAGCCACTGTTCCTCCCCAGCCCCTGACACTACAAAGCCAAACATGCAATACACAAACCTACATACTGGATGGCTAAGCAAGAAAATACCTACTTTCTAAAAGTGGTATTTTCAAACACAGAATGTAAAAATCACCCTCACTAAAAGATGCATTTTAACATTCTGAGTTCAGGCATACTAAACTTTATTTTTCTACCTCGTTCCCAGGGGTAGTTATGTTTATAAGATGTTATAAACAAACTCCATATTCTGTCCTATGGGAACAGCCAGCCTTGCAATAGTGAAAACGAAATTGGCAGTAGTTCACTATTAGGACATGCCACACACACAAGGGTACGTCCTGCCTTTCACTTACAATGCACCCTGCCCACAGGGGTACCTTGGGCCTACATTAGGGATGACTAATATGTAGAAAAGGGAAAGTTTAGGGACTGGCAAGTGGGTGCACTTGGCAAGTCGACATGGCAGTACTAGACTGCACACAGGCTCTACAATGGCAGGCCAGAGTTACATTTTACAGGCTGCTTCTGTGGGTGGCACAATCAGTGCTGCAAGCCCACTAGCAGCATTTGATTTACAGGCCCTGGGCACACACAGTGCACTGTACTAGGGTCTGACTAGTAAATCAAATAGCCAATCATGGAAACACCAATCCATAACAACAATTTACAGGGAGAGCATATGCACTTTAGCACTGATCAGCAGTGGTAAAGTGCGCAGAGTCATAAAACCACCAACAACAGGTCAGAAAAAAATACAGGAGGAAGGCAAAAAGTCCTGAGATGACCCTGCAAAAAGGGCCAAGTCCAACATGACGCCCCTTCCAGCCTAAAGCCAGGGTAGACTAATCAATACCTTGATGGGCTTCCCTGCTAGGGGCGATAAAGCATGGACCCTGGCCTGCAACTGCAGGGGCAAACTCCAGTTGTACGCCAATCTGAACCCATTTGGATCCCTCTGTCCATAACCTCAGGGCCAACTAAGCTAACCCATGGGGAACCCTTCTCCTCACCAGTGGACACCATCTGTGCAGCACCTAACCTTAGCTTACTCACAAAAGTGTCCCAACAGACAGACATTACCCACATGGCCAACACAGTGGTGTGACCTAGTCCATCCCCGGGGTGTGATTCCTGTCCCCCCCCCATGGGCAACTCTGTCCACCAGGACACAAGTGGCCACTGACAGTTGTCAGTGATGAGACCCAGGCCTTATGCCTCTCAGGGCTTTCAAACCTCTGTGGTGTCAGAGAGCGGAGGGCAGTAGACCCAGGTGCCTGGCACCCTTTGTCCACTCTCCCTCCTGTCAGGTCAGGTATGACATCCTGACACTAATCCACCAGCTCCGGGCCTGTCCACGGTAGCTGAACAGGAGACTGGATGGGCTTTCCCACACCCGGACCTCCTCCTCTGGGCTCTGCACCCTCCCACCTGGAGTGGTACCCCCTTCCAGAATCGTCAGGGCACCTTTGGCAGGTGTCCTGCACAATTCGCCCACCAGTTCAGGGGTTTTATCCTGCAACTGGGATCCCAGCCTAGGGTCTGTACCCTTAGACTGGGCAGAGGTCAGGGGTGAGGCTGCCCTCTCCCCACCCCCCTTACTGGGGCCCTGCACCCTCCCACCCGGAGCAGTGCCCCTAGAAGACAAAATGGTAGGGACACTGCTTACAGATGTCCTTCCCTCCAGGTCAGGCATAAACTCCTGAACCTGGCCTCCCAACCCAGGGACTACCCCTGAGGCTGAGCATCTGCCTGGCACACCAGGACTTCCTGGGGAGCACGCATGCCCCTCCAAGGGTAACACATATCTCATGTGTTGTGTGACAGTCTGCCTGGCGCTGATCTCCAGACCCCTGCCCATGTGACAGTGCGTGAAGATCCCCCAAACAGAAGTGGTGTCACCATGGTCACTCCTAAAAGGTTCAGCCCTTAAGGCGGGCCCCTGACCCACTGGTTCTCCCACTGGGGACCGCATCCCCCTCTCACCCCTCCATCTGGACTTCTGCACCGCCAGATACCAGAACTGGTGGAGCTCTGCTCACAGACGCTCCAAGTTCTCCTGACACTAGGAGATCCCCCTCAATAGATGGCCTACCAGTGCAGCCTAAGCTCCCCACCTGGTGTTCCCTTAGGGAACCCTCCAGGCCCTGAGACTGGGTTTTGGGTACCTTGGGATGCATCCCATTCTCACTCCTTCTCCGCGGAGACAGGACGTTAGTCCCTACACCCCTCCCACTACACCGGGACCTATCTGGGCTACTAAGAACCTTTCCCAACACTCTTGGTTGGGAAATACCTGAGCCTTCTCCATCAGGATCACCCCCAGATGACTCTTCAGACCCTCTGGAATCCATCAAAATGTCTGCCTCCAGTGTGAGCTCCCTGGGGTCAGAGAACTCACACTCCACCAGGCGTTGGCATAGCTCTGGAAAACAGGGACTAAAAATATGCTCTCCACCAATTGAATCACATCGCCCCACACAGGGGTTAACCAAGCTATCCTTTGCCTTACCATCCAGTGCCTCAAACAAGTACCCCACACCACTCTCTTGAGATTGGCAAGACAGTGTCTGACTGTCTCTGTCGCTCAACCCACACTCTTATGGGTGGTCTCCACACTCACACACCAGGACTTCAACCATGGGGGAACCCCTCTCCCTGCACCTCTCATCTAGAGTCAGTAGAGGGTCCCTCCCACCACTAGGACTATGAACCCCTGTGCCAGTTCCCCAATCTACCTCAAGGACACTGCTCACCACTTGAGCTACCTCATATCCTTGAGCCCCCTGGTGTATGTTAACCCCCTCCTTCAAGTCAGGCGCCACATCTCTGGGTGTGTGTACTGCTCCCTCAGCACTAGATAACACCATTTTGCTGCCACCATCTGAGCTGGACCCCACCTCCAACCCAGCCAAGTGTGCTTCCTGAGCTACACACATTTCTTCTTCTTGGGTTAAGGCCTTCTTGGCCTCAGCCCTTTTGAGCTCCTCATCAAGCTCTCTCAGCCTCTGCTCACAAGCTAGAAGCCAGCCATATTTGTCTGTTTCTCCCTCACTTTCAGGAACGTCCTCCTCCTCAGACTCCACTGGCATTGTTGGCCCCCAGGGGGGTAACTCACAATGAAATAGGGATGCCTCTAGATCCTCCCTGGACCTTCTCTTCACAGGCAGCCCTCTTTCCTTGCAGAACACACGTAGCTCCTTCATTGTGTGGATGAACATGTGCCAGAAGTCAAGTTCCATTTTGCAACAACTAACCAGAGTCCTAGTATCAAAACATACTTCCAGGAGGACACCAGAAAACAGAAAAACAGTATGTGGTTGCGTAATGGTCTGCACTATACTAGTAGTGTACACCAATCACTGTATATAAGACACAAATGCAAGTCCAGATCCTCACCGCTGATCACCAATGTTAGAAATGGGGGTCTCTAGTTGGCAGAGGTAGGTACCTTTGTCCAAATAGGGACCCTTGCTTCTAGTCAGGGTAAGGGGGATACACTTCTAAAATAACCCCTGCTCACCCCTTTGGTAGCTTGGCACGAGCAGACAGGCTTATCTCAGAGGCAGTGTGAAAAGCATTTGTGAACACAAACAGTAATACAGTGAAAACACTTCAAATGGCCACCACTCCAGTTTAGAAATATAAGTAATCTTTATCTAAACCAAAACAAGACCAACCGACAAAAATCCACTATACAGTAATAAAAATATGACTTTCAGATGGTAGAAATAGTTCAGTTCAAAGCAAATTGCAGATGCAACACTTTTCACACAAAGTACCTGGGATGTGTCACGCAAACAAACAAAACAGGCCGCAGGGAAGGTGATGCGTTGGTTCCTTACACTCAGGGAAGGTGATTCGTAGGTTTCTTGCTCCGGGGGAGGTGATGTGTCGGTTCCTTACTGCTGCACAGGGGAGGTGATGCGTTGGTTCCTTACCGGAGAGGAGGTGATGCGTCGGTTTCTTACTGCGTGGGGAGGTGATGCATTTGTTTCTTACTGCGTCCCCCAACGATGCGACAAACTTGGTGCCTTGATGCGATGCGATGAGCTGGGACGATGCATGGATTCTTCCAGCTCCCAGCAGAAAACAGTCTCTAGAGGTCCAAAACAACAGCAGGCACCTCTTTGCAGGTCAGAACTCCCAGCAAGGAAGTTCAGGGGAGCTGGTGGTGAAGTCTTTGTGTCCCTGAGACTTCAGAACAGGAGGCAAGCTCAGTTTCAAGCCCTTGGAGATCTTCCTCAAGCAGGGGACACAGCAAACAGCAAAGTCCTTTTCTCCTTTCCTTGGCAACAAGTAGCCACTGCAGGCCAACCCCAGACAGCAAACAGCAAAGGGGCAGTATTCCTCCTCAGCTTCTCCTGCTCTTCTCCTTGGCAAAGGTTCCTCTTGATTTCCCAGAAGTGATCTAAAAGTGTGGGGCCTGGGCCCCTCTTTTTATACCCAGAAATCCTTTGTTCTCTGAAGGCAGAGAGTCTGTACCTAGCCAAAACCAGTTCTGTGGGGCACTTTGCAAGTGCACAACAACCTCCATTGTCAGTGTGAGCCCTAGCGCCAGACACACCATAGGGGAGCCGAGCCGTCATTGTGGAAGGCAGGCACAGCCCTATTCAGGTACAGGTGCTACTCCTCCCACCACTCCAAATGCAGACCAGGCCTATTCAGCCCAGCCCTGACTCATCAGGCTCTCTGGAGCCACTGTTGCTCCCCAGCCCCTGACACTCCAATGCTAGACATGCAATACACAAACCTAGCAGAGGCATACTGGATGGCTAAGCAAGAAAATACCTACTTTCTAAAAGTGGTATTTTCAAACACACAATATAAAAATCATCTTTACTAAAAGATGTATTTTTATATTCTGAGTTCAGGCATACTAAACTCCATTTTCCTATCTTGTTCCCATGGCCAATTAGACTTATAAAATGTTATAAGTTAACTCCCCATTCTATCCTGTGGGACAGATAGCCATGCAATAGTGAAAAACTGAATTGGCAGTATTTCACTATTAGGACATGCCACACACACAAGGGCATGTCCTGCCTTTCACATACAATGCACCCTGCCCACAGGGGTACCTTGGGCCTACTTTAGGGGTGACTAATATGTAGAAAAGGGAAGGTTTAGGGACAGGCACGTGGGTGCACTTGGCAAGTTGACATGGCAGTACTGGACTGCACACAGGCTCTGCAATGGCAGGCCAGAGTTACATTTTACAGGCTGCTTCTGTGGGTGGCACAATCAGTGCTGCAAGCCCACTAGCAGCCTTTGATTTACAGGCCCTGGGCACACACAGTGCACTGTACTAGGGTCTGACTAGTAACTCAAATAGCCAATCATGGAAACACCAATCCATAACAGCAATTTACAGGGAGAGCATATGCACTTTAGCACTGATCAGAAGTGGTAAAGTGCGCAGTCATAAAACCACCATCAACAGGTCAGAACAAATACAGGAGGAAGGCAAAAAGTCCTGGGATGACCCTGCAAAAAGGGCCAAGTCCAACAGTGATGTAGTGGTCCAATGGCTGTATGCGCCAACGCGTACGTGTTGTACATGTACGTGGAAGTTGGAAAAATAACTCACTTGCCTCCTTCACACTACTGCTATCAACACCTCCTCCATTTTAGCTGCTGTTTGCCACCTCTGGGAGCAATCATGGCAATCACTGCAAGAGAAAGGTCCCGTCCCTTCCTGCAGAGGACCTGGATGCCCTGGTGTGTGAGGTTCTTCCCATGTATGCTCAGCTCTATGGCTCACCAGAGGAACAGGTAATGATGTCAAATGCTTATTTGACTCTATTTAACTGCTTTCTTGCTATTTCCATAGGCTACAGTGTGCGTATGAGTGTCAGAGTGTAAGTATTATGTTGATTGCATACATTGTGAGGGCCTGACATAGGACATACATGTAATAGATTATGGGACTCTGTACTTTGTGGAGAGAAACCCACCATTGGAATGTGTGATAAGGTTGATGTCTACTTGTGTTAGATGCATATATCTATGAAGGCCTCAAGTTCATAGTAGCGAATATTAGTTCTCAAAACACGTCATGGTATATATGCATAGTTATGTATATGTTTCACACCATGAAACATGTCTGTATACTGTTACAATCATTTAAGAATTCCCTAATGCCTAATGCACCATCTCACAGATCACTGAGCTCACATCATACTTTGTAAGACAGTTGTCTGGGAGGTAGCTATAGCTCACAGACCCCTTCAGAGTGCCACACAACTGTATGTTCACATATGAGATGGGCAGAAGTTTCACTTTTATGTATTGCATTGGTGGAAATGGGAGATTTATGTGGGGTAAGTAGCCTCGGCCTGACAATGATTTGCGGGCAATCTGGGCCATGGCTCAGCCTGGGCCAGAGTTAATGTGGTAGGACTACTGATGCATAGTAATGTCCCAGTAGACCTGCTGATCTATGGATGTTCCCAGAAAGACTTATCTGAACCACTAGTAGCCCTCATAGCTGTTACATGGATAATATTAGGCATGGTGACTGAGGTGACCCCCTGACCTGATACTTCTCTCCGTTGACCCACAGTGGCAATGTGTGTCTGTCACTAATGACTGTCCCCTTACTCACACAGGTCTGTTGACACTTTTCTAATAGTGTTACTTCCACTGTACAGGCCTATAGCACACCTGAGACATGAACAGTGTCGATATTGGGTTACTTTTGAATAGATTTAGAAATGTGAATCCTCAACTTGGCTATAATATTTCCTATCACACAACACATACAATGGTATGTTGATTGTCATCCCTGTTACAGTGCCACATATGGCAAAAGGTGTGTCCTGTGATGGCAGTACAAACCACACACACTTATATAGGATTACTGGGATATTCCAATTAGTAGTCCACATGTACACACATTCCCCAGAGAGGTAGCTTTCTGTGTCACACATACCAGCCCTTACCTTGTGAGCTTAGTCTTAGGTGGTGTATACCATTGTATTAGATTGTAATTGCATATACTACCCCTGGCGAGGCGTCAAAGCGCTTTTTCGGCGAGTAGCACGCTACTCCGGAACCCATAAAAGATTAGTGTTGAGTTAGTATAGTGAAATACGAAAGTAATTTGAGTGATGGATATTAGTCAGTTATTTGGATTGAGAAGGATAGCGGAGGGATAGAAGAGGGAAAAAAGGTTTGCTTTTATATAGCGCTTGTTACCCCCAATGGGGTGTTGAAGCACTTTTTTGGGCGAGTAGCACGTTACTCCAGAACCCATTAAAGGATTAGTGTTGAATAAAGTATAGTGAAATATGAAAGTAATTTGAGTGGTGGATGTTAGTCAGTTATTTGGATTGAGAAGGGTAGCAGAGGGATAGGAGAGGGACAAAGGTTTGCATATATATAGCGCTTGCTACCCCTAATGGGGTGTTGAAGCACTTTCTTGGCGAGTAGCACGCTACTCCGGAACCCATAAGGATTACTGGTGAATTAGTATAGTGAAATATGAAAGTAATTTGAGTGGTGAATATTAATCAGTTATTTGGATTGAAAAGGATAGCAGAGGGATAGATGAGGGAAAAGGTTTGCATTTATATAGCGCTTGTTACCCCTAATGGGGTGTTGAAGCACTTTTTTTGGCGAGTATCACATTACTCCGGAACCCATTAAAGGATTAGTGTTGAATTAGTATAGTGAAATATAAAAATAATTTGAGTGGTGGATGTTAGTCAGTTATTTGGATTGAGAAGGGTAGCAGAGGGATAGAAGAGGGACAAAGGTTTGCATATATATAGAGCTTGCTACCCCTAATGGGGTGTTGAAGAGCTTTTTTGGCGAGTAGCATGCTACTCTGGAGCCCATAAAGGATTAGTGGTGAATTAGTATAGTGGAATATGAAATTTGAGAAGTGGACATGTTACTCTGTTATTTCGATTGAAAAGGATAGTGGAGGGATAGAAGAGTGAAGGATTTAGACTTTTTTTTGTTTTTTGTTTTGGAGGTCATAGCAGTAGTGGGAGGCTTGGGATGAGTAAAAGGGATGTGGAGGGGAAGAGTCAGAGGGAAGAGTTTAGAAAGGCTTGTTTTGGGGGATCAGTATAGTAAAAGAGGTGTCAGGTGGTGCAAGGAGGGGTAGAGTAGGGGAGAGTCTAGAAAGGACTATTTTGGGGATCATACTAGTGGTATGGGGTTTGGGATGAATGAGAGGGTGGAGGTAATGGATATATTGATAGAGGTATAGGGTGAGAAATAGGCTAGTGCATTGGAAAGAGTAGTAGAAAGAGGTTTGAGATGAGTCAGAGAGTTGAGGTAGAAGATATATTGAGAGAGGTATAGGGTGAGAAATAGGGTAGTACATTGTATATGCTGAATTAGAAGAAAGTAATAAATATATAGATCCATAAGTACATGGAAAGTTTATAGATGCATAAAGGAAGTAAGTATATGTAGATTAAAGATATTGATAGAGGCATAGGGTGAGAAATAGGGTAGTGCATTGAATATGCTTTTTTGGGAGGAAAGTAGATTAAAGATGCATTCAATAAACTCTGGTTTTCAAGTGTTGTACTTAAAAATGTATTTATTTATTTATTATTATTTTTTTTAAGCATAATTATTCTACATGTTTATACAAAGCAATACACATATATAGGTACATATCTATAGTACAAATAAATGCTTATATACAGAGGGATATGCTGTATATTTCTGTTTGCGTATGGTGCTTATGTGGGGAAGAGCCAATTCTTGAGTAGTTTTCTCAAGATAAGGTGGTTGTCGGTGGATCTTATGTTGGGGGGTAAAGAGTTCCATATTTTGGCTGATTCAACAGAGAAGGATGTGCCACCCAAGGTTTTTTTCTTGTATTTTGGGATTTTGAGGCGAAATACCACTCTAGAGCGGAGGATCCTATGATGGACGTGTTTGGTGGTATTTTATTCCTGATGAAGAGCGGTCCCATTCCATGTATGGCTTTGTGGGTGATACAAAGCAGCTTGAACGTGGATCTTCTGGCAACCGGTAACCAATGCAGGGCTTTCAAGGCAGGGGAGATGTGGTCTCGCGGTTTGATATGCAAGAGTAGTCTGGCAGCCGAGTTCTGAATCCGTTGTAGTCTTTTCATAGTCGTTAAAGGTGATCCGTGGTAGAGGCTATTGGCGTAATTGAGTTTGGACAGAGCAAGGGAGATGGTAGCTTGGACCTTGTGTGGAAATCCCAAATGGGGGGAAGATTCGTCGCAGAGTTTTTATAGTAACAAAGCTTGATCTTGCTAGTTTGTTCACTTGGGCATTCGTCGATAGCTTGGAGTCCATCGTCATTTCGAGGTTTCTTACTTCCTTCGATACTTTAGGCGGTGATCCCAGTTCATCAGGCCAGGCAGCAAGCGGACCATGGTACTCAGCTCTATGGACCATATGCATCAATGCAATAGGCCTGGTAGTAAAGGTGTCTGGACAGCCATGCACAGGTAGTTTACCCTTCAGAAGGTCCAAATGGTGAGCTATGTGTATTGGTACCTAACATCACATTCCATTTAGGATGGCCTTGGCATACATAATGTTAGTTGGCTGCCTCAGTCAGGGTAGGTCATGACCAGGGTTGAGGTTAGTCATCAGATGCCAACAAAAGTGTGTATCCATGCTTTAGTTGTGCTTAGCATGTAATATGTTGACTTTTGCTGACTGCTTGTGCTAGATGTCAACAAAATGTGTATCAAGCTGACAGTTATCCTCAGACTTCCAGTTGCAATCTGTTTCTACATCTATCACATCCAAACTGGTCAGCACCCATCAGAAGAAGGCCATTTGGAGAGCCATCGCCCAGAAGGCGTAAGAGGTGGGAGGTCCTGCGGCGCTGGACCCAGAAGATTGTGAAGGTCCAGCCGGGGAAGTCCTCCCAACATGGAAAGGGCGCGCACCGGACCCTGACCCCCCGATGGCCCCCATACTGGCAGTGGCCTACCCAGAGCTCGATGGACAGTTGAAGGCCCAACAGCAGCTACATGGGGGTGAGTCCTGGCCAGAGTCATACATATTAAATTGCCAACTTGTTACAGACAGGCATTTCACCGAGCATATTGGTAGTGGCCCATGAGCCACACACAGGATGAGTCTTTGTTAGTGTGAGTATGGTAATAGGTGCATGCTGCTGTGCTCTGCCTATTGTCTTTCTGACCTGGAACACAGCAGACTCGTGTCCACATCCACTTTTCTCCTTTTGAGCAGACACCTGGCTGAGTGAAGTGAGTAATCATCTCATGTTCCAAGTAAATCTGTGTGACAGTTGAACCAAACAGGCAACTTGTCTTGCTTGTTTCAGGAGTGATGTACCCTCACTACTGTCTCTCATGTGATGGTGGCCCAATTGCATGGGACATGACATAGAGTTCACAGTATATGCAGTGACTGTACAACAGTTCCCATTGGTAAGGACTGGTTACATGAGTACAAGCATCACTGGTGCCATCAGCATTTGTGCCTACATGTTGGCCAGAGTGCCTTTGCCAGTTGATGATTCATCTGCAATAGTGTTTCAAAACACTCATTCATTGACTGGTGACATGCATGTGGGAGTGAGATGTAGAACTGTAGGGATCATATGTAAGTGTCTGCTCTGATCTTGACAAGGCAATCTGAGTATGCAATACCAAATAGTTGTGTGATATGCCTGCCTATTGGGACTCTAGTGATCCCACATTTTCATGTCATAGATGTTGAGGGATACCCCAAACCTTCAAAGGTGTATTGACGTGTGAATATATAATCTATGGCTGGCATCATCACCTGTACCAAGCAGGATTGTGGATGTTCATATGGCTATATTGACTCTTGTGCTGTGTAAATTCTGAGTTTCTGTCTCCTAAATGTTTGGACCTCAATGTTTTCAGGAAAGTTTATCTGCTAAGTCGGATATGTAGCTAAATAACATGTGTACAGCTTTCATTTGACTCTTCAGGTAGTGGACATATGATGTAACTTCTAGTCCAAAGTGTCATCTGTGTGCAATGAGCACTTGCATGTGACATGATATCTGCCACAACTAGGCCTGGGCGGAGTTTGAGGAGTTGCACGTAGTGACCAAAAAACTCTGCCGAGCTATGCGGAATCCAGCAAGTGGGGAGTGAGTTAGTTCGTGCCGTTTGCACTGATTTTTAGCGCCGGGTGTTTGTCCCGCGCTGGAAAATCAGCACGAATGACATCATGCACAGCGCAAGAGGGTGCTGCTTCTTTCTTCTGCTTGAGTAGATGTGCCACTCGACTGGCAGCTTCCTCAACGCGAACTGAAGGTTTCTCAATGCGAGTGGTAGCGGCCATCCGTGACCCCTCGCGTTGAGAAACTCGCCGGGACGTGGTCTGGAGTAAGATTTTCCTCACTTACACTCACCAACTTCACGTTGGCAAGCACGAGTGAGGAAAATACTTTTTCAGAACTCTGCACGAATGGGAAAAACCCAGCAAACTCCGCAAGTGGAGTGGAATTTCACACCCAGTCCTAGCCACAACACAAATTTATGGTATATTGGTGTTCAACTTGACCCTCATGACATCATGATGTGTTATGAGTAATAGTTAGATTTGCTTTACTCTAGGCTTTGTGTAAGCATTGTGTAAATCTCCCACATGGATCCATTCTATGTGTTACATCTTTTTTACAATGGTGCCCAAGTATTCAAGGTGATCAACTATCCTAGTATGGGCATAAGGATGGAGTGTAGACAATTCCATCAATTAATTTGGGCCTATGTGGGGTTCTGACATGAGGGTACCTAACTGTTTGCAGGTTATGTATCATGCATGCATTTGTACTATATTGTCTATAGAGTGAACCATGAAGCTGGTGTGATATGTGAACTTCTTCAATGTTTTCTGTTGATTTGTGATAGTCAGGTGTGGAAACATAGTTTCAATAAACCCATGTTGCATTTCATTTCAGATACATCCAGGGCAAGTGGAGGAGAAGGGACCAACATTGGTGGGGACACAGCTGGTCACAGCGGTTCCGGATGTGAGACGTCAGACATGGAGGGACCCAATGACCAGGAGGGTGTGAGGAGTGCATCAGAGGACAGAAGTTCAAGCTTGTCAGAATCTGAGTCATCCTCGAGTGGACACTCCAGAGTGGTGGCGGACCCAACAGGATCATTACCACCTTCATCCTTGTCTGTCACCCCCAGTTCCATATCCACCCTCCCTGTTTTCTCTCCACAAGTTGACCATTCCCGCTCCCCTCTTCGGAGCAATCTCGTTCGCTCCAGGCACTTGAGCCTCTGCCCTTGTTAGTGTCTCTGCCCTGAGTGAGGAGGCTATTAACCTCCTAAGGAGCATCTCTCTGGGTCAAAATGCAGTCCGGAATGCCATCCAGGGGCAAAGCAACCAGCTGACACAGATGGTTACTTAACTGGAAGGCATTCATATTGCAATGTCTGGCCTACAGAGATCTTTTCAGGCTCTGGCCTCCTCCTTCACAGCAGCCCTCCACCCATCACAACTTTCTACCCCACCTCCTGCCCCTTCCCCATCCAAATTCCCTATTCCCATTCCTATCCCAAGCACACACACACCTAAGCATGCACACATGTCATCAGACACAAGCACCACACACAAACACAAACCACCCAAAAAACTCACACGTATCAGTAGACACTCACCCCCCTCACCACCACCATCCCCCTCTGCATAACCCCTGGCACCACTACAACAGACACAAAGTCCTCAACAGCCACACTCATACCTGCGACAACATAGCAACACACACAGACCCCTCTACAGCCACACTCATTCCCACAGATGAGACAGCAACACACACAGAGCCTTTCCTAGCCACACACATACCTGTAGATGACACAGCAACACACACAGACTCCACCACAACACCGAGCATGTCCACAGCACACACAGGCACAAAACACAAATGATTACAACTACCCACAAAACAGACACCAACACAACACACAGTTCAGACAGCAGACCCAGCTCAAACTTCCACTCCCTCTTCCTCCCAGCCTGAACTCCATCCCGAACACCCTACCTGTTCTCCTTGTGAGGATGTCATGTTTGCCCTTGCCCCTGTGAAACCCGACCCCCCTCCCAAAGTTACAAAAACCACTCCCACGCCCAAACCCATCCCTACCACTTTCCACTCCACCCTTGGAAAAAAACATCCCCACCCCCCAGAAACCAGCCCTAAAAAGAAAAAAAACATAAAATCCCCTCCCAAAGCAAACCCTTCCACTTCCCACTCCACCACTGAAAAACTGCATTCCCACCCCCCTAAACCCAGCCAAAAACCCCCAAACCTGGGAAGACCCTCCCAAAATGAACCCACCTAGTGGCGGCCGGCACCGATCGGGGGGAGGAAGGGGTGTAGGGTGTAAATAAAATAGAAAAAATGTGCCTGCTTGCACGTCTCTACTCTGCATCCTTACTCATCTCTCCCGGCCAGAACAGGAAGGAGGAAGCACCAGGCTCCACATAGCCAATCACAACTCTACAATGCAGCATTGCAATTGGCTCCCCTAAGCCAATCACAATGCTGCAACGCTGCAATGGGATTGGTCTGAGCGCCGTGGTGCGGTGCTCAGACAGCCAGTGAGAGCCTGGGCATGCTCTCCTCCCAGGCCGTAATGCAGCCTGGGTGGAGAACATGCAAAGTGCGCATGAATGTTTGGCCAGCCTGAGACGGCCTGCCAAACATTCATGCGCACTTGTAGTGGGTAAACCACTCCTTTCCCTGTTCCTGTGTGAGCAGCCTGGCCCGGCAGCGCCCGCAAAGCTGCCGCAGCAGGAGAACATAAAATGATAATGACATTGAGCTATGATCATTTTATGTTTCCTTTATTTCACTGCTGTGTCGCAGTGGGGTGACGTTCCTCCGCCTTAGTGGAGGAGCCGCCACTGAACCCACCCCTCCTTAAACCTCTGACCCTTTCCCAAGTACCATCTTCGAGCTGCCTGCTATGCCCAATTGATGCCTCTATGAGAGGAGGTTCCCTGGCATTGTCAGTAAAGGCAAGTTTGGTAGCAGAGCTTTGTCCTATGGCACATGGACACTGAATGAATTGGCCATTGACTTTATGGCCTTTATTTATAATCCTGTTGTGACATATTGTCATTAAATCTTTCCATAGTTTTGAAGACATTGGTCCTGCCATTACTTTACTAACTATTTGATGTTATTGTATAGTTAGTGATGTGTGACTACAGTTGTGTTTGTTTCTTCCTTGATTCCTGATCCAATTGTTGTGGTTAGCATGATGAGACCTTGAACCCAGTGCTGGAGTTATACAGGACAAGGGGAAATGTTGAATGGATGTATATGTGGGGTGAAATCCAAATGGTGCAGACATTGCATTGGGTGACGTTATAAAGTAAGTATTTCAGCTTGGCCTGGCCACTATCAATCATTTAGGGTTGGATATGTGTTTGATGTGCTGAAGTTAGATATTTGCTGATCCACACATGGAGGGAGTTAACTTGTCATACCCTTGTGTAGTTCTGCATGGACATGTGTCCATTTCCCTGTGTGTACCTTACAACTCCTTTATCTAGGTTTGCGCCATATGCTGTTGGTGTTGTGTTTACTTTCATAAGTTGCCACATTCCATTAGACATTCCCTACACATGCATGGACCTTGGTAAGGCTATTGGTTGTCCCTGATATACTTCAGTTCCCAGGTCCATTGCACACTGAGTTTGTCAGGCACGTGAAAAATGTACTGTGCCTCAGTGCCCCAGCCTTTCAGGTTTCGCCCTGATAGGGGCATAGCTATCCTGCAGAGAGTGTTTCCACTGTGCCCTTAGAATAGTTCTTGCAATGATTCTATGTAATCCCATTGACTGACATTGCCTTTTCAAGTGGGTGATGTGTGAGAGAACAATACAGAGTTGTAGCAGAGAAGGTGTGTTTCACTTTAATGACCCAGCCATACAGATGTTTCTTTGACATCAAAACAGGACCAGGGATGTGTGCAATGTGAGTGTGTCACATTCACTATAGCATCTTAGAGTTGCAGTGACAGGGCCTCATGGTAGTTGTAGTCACTTCAATCTCACTTTACCAACATTTGAGAAATGGTAACCTGCATGATGTGTAAAGATCAGTAGTGACAAGGCAGACAAGTGAGAAGGGGCAAAAGGAGTGTAGCATCTTGGTTAGTGTTTGAGTCACAGGGCCTCATGGAAGTTGTAGTCACTTCCATCTCACTTTACCAACACTTGAGAAATAGTAACCTGCATGATGTGTGAAGATCAGTAGTGACATGGTAGAGATGTTTTGCTGTTGAGTCAATTTGGAATTTGGAATGATTTTGCGTCCAACAAAGTTGCCTACAGTCAGGCCCTCAAGAGGAGGATCTGAGTATTGAGCTTGTCTATCAGTTTCTGAGACTGACAAACGCAGGCATGCAAATATTTTGAAACAATTGCTGTAAAAAGAAGGAACATTGAATTTGTCTTTTTAATTACATTTGATTGAAAGATGTTTATGACATAATCGCTTGCAGTGGACTCACGTGTTTCGTACGTTTTTTTCAAAACAGAATAAGTAATTGTCGAAAAAATTCAGTTTACATGATTCTTCAAAATTGTGTCAAGCCATGGCCAAAACATAATCTAGAATAAACAGCTCATCCATTTTCTCTCTGATGTTTGCCTTTAAGTTTGTAAATCTGTTCGTAAGAAGTGTCTTGTCAGGGCCTGATTCGCAAAGCTTTTCTGCATGAGGAAATACATCTTACTTCTCCAAACTAATGAGCAAATGCAGCTAAGTGTGGTAAGACTCACCAAAAAGCTTCATAAGTTGAACTATTGTTAATCAGTTGACTCATGCTGAATAGTTATTGATTACAGCATAGCCTTTCCTGGTCAGATTTGAAGTCTATTATTAGCTTATGATATTAATTTAAATACTAAGAATTATGATAATGAGATGCCTTTTTCAAAGATATGGAACTATGGGCTTCCATTTATCCCTCACCAAACATGGCCGAGTTACACCCACGAGTCTCATTTGTGTTCAAAACAGGACATGAAAATACATGTCTCCTGTATAAGGAGCTCTGGTTGGACAAAAACGCTAGAGCATAAAAACTCTAAAGGTGATACATAATGGAGAACAAGACACAGGCCAAGGCACAGACTTATTCATAAAAACAGATTAAAGGTGATAAGTTTGAAGCTAATCCAAAATATAGCAGTTGAAATAGAAAGAGCATGACACAAAAAGAGGCTAAAATAACACGTATAAAAGTGAAGAAGGAGTGAATTACAGAACAAAATGAATCTGCAAGAACTACAACATTCCGTTCAATAGACTGAATACTTGTAATACTCTGTTCAAGGTAATCTGACAGGATGATGGAGGAATGAGTGTCTTCACCTTGTGCCAAGTATGGTAGATGCCATTTTGAATGGGGAATACAGAAGTGGTGAAGATTGAGCATGCCAGGTCAACCCATAATGATTCCTCAGCAACACCACAGTCAAATGTACAGTCAAAACCTCAGTGTTACAGACACTATCACCTATTCTACACAACAGAGTACCAAGATGGAGAGTATGATATTTTGCATTCAAGTGTTCAGTGTCATGGGCAGAGTTCACATTGAATAGATGACCAAAATGCACAGGCCGTGCCATCACTGCTAACACAGGGCATGAGGCATACTAGTTTTACCTTTTGCGTAAGTTTATATTTTAGGTATCTAACAATGGATAGTCTTGTTTTAGGTACAATTGCTGCAGATCTGCTACATTGGCTCCACAGCAAATCACAATTTTCTTGCTTTATCACTTTTCTTTATTTCTGCAATATTGCCCATTAGTTGCTCTTGTAGTCAAAACTTTCTTTTTTAGCAAAAAATGGCCTCTTTTTCCTTACCAATTTTCATGTTATGTTATGTCATGTCATATAGTAATATGTTGAGAGTTGTTTTGCTATTGGGTCATGTTGAAATTTGTAAAGTTTTTGCGACCTATGAAATCATGTGCAGTCGGGCCCTCAGGAGGCGGACTAGATTGTCTATCAGTTTCTGTGATTGTTAAATGCATGCATACAAATATTTGGAAATATTTGCTGTAAAAAGAAGGAAAATGTTATTTGTCTTTTCACTTACAGTTGATTGAAGAATGTTCTTGAAGATTGGGTTGTTCCATTTTAGCATTTATAGTTATCTGTTATATTATTGTGTACATGCCAAAATTCACCCCTCCTCTGAGAGAATTTCTTGCAGTGGAGTGACTTGATTCCTATAATTTCTGTTTGCAAGATTCTTCAACATTGTGGCTAACCATTACCAGAAGCAGGCAAGAGAAATGATACTGAAATATTTTGAAGTGAAATGTAATGAAGTGTGTGGTATTTGTAGATGTTTATAAGAACTACAGTTAGCTGTATAAAAAGTGTTATTATTTTCTCTATTTAAAGTGATGTGTTACATCTTTCTTATTGTTTATATCTTAGGACCTGAATACGATGGCGGACGGAAAAGCCATCCGACCGCGATGCTCCCGGAAAAACCGCCTGCACGTTCCGCGGCAATTCCGGGGTCATATTACGATGCAATGCATGTAAAATCCGACTGCGGCAGTCGGATTTCACAAAACACCGTCCGCCATGGTCAGAAATGCAGAAAATCCATCCGCGGCAGATGGAAAAGCTGTGAAATGCACTAAAACATCCGATTCAGCCGCGGTATGACCGCACGGCAAATTAAGATGAGATTGCGGAGCTGGCGTAACAAGCATTGCGTTACGACCGCTGCGGTCGCGCAAAGGCAAGATGAAGGGCGGTTGAATGCAACATCATAACCAGGCCTTCAAGTGGGCCGGTACTCTCAGCTGCCCTCAATTACATCTGACACGCCCCAATGATACACCCCCAAGTTTTTATAAAGCACCTAAAGCCCTGGTCATCATGGAAAAATACAGCTGACGGTTATTCCTCATGTGGACACACCCACATAGCAGAGTATAAAACCAACCCCTTCCCTGACCATCATCCTTTGCAAAACTACAGCATTGAAGGGCCAGACAGCACAGCTGTTAGGAGAGGCAACTTAGCACACAGCACACCATCACACCCACCTACATCAACACACACCAAGACTTTTAACCCACACAACTGACACACCTTACACACCTCCACCAGCACCTTGCACCCTGCACTTGTCTCATATTTGCACAGCATACACAATGTCACAGAAAAAAATGCCTAAATTCACAGACAATGAGTTGTCAGTAATGGTAGATGAGATAATAAGAGTAGAACCACATTTGTTTGGAAGCATGGTCCGACAGACCCCACTTGTTAGAAAAAATCAAATGTGGTAAAGGATTGCCAACAAAATCAATGCAGTAGGGACCACCCTGCGCACACTGCGTGACATCAAGAAGAGGTGGCATGACCTCAAGACCAGGGTGAAAAGCCGTGCCCATAGAACCATGAGGCAGCTCAGAGAACTGGCGGTGGCCATCCCATTCCACCCCTAACATTCACTGAATGGGAGGAGAAGGTGCTTGCCATCCTGCATCCAGAGAGGCTCACAGGAATAGCTGGGGGAGTGGAAACTGGTAAGTACCAACAAATTTATCCCATCGCACTGTCATGTACTGTTTTGCACAACCATTGAGACACAATTCCCAGACAAAAATTTACTTATAGACAATGCACTCATTCAAAAACATGTCTCACATAGCTAGCATTTCATTCCCCAGCTTCACCTTACAGGTAGGTATCCAGCTCACTAGGGAGGGGGTTGTTGAGACATGAGAACAACACTACAACTCCCACAAGGCCCTCTGGCCTCCTTCTCAAACTGCATGGAGCCCCCTCCCCACCCCACAGCCATGTGGCAGCCATCTCCTTCCACAGTGCTTCCTTACAGTTAGGTAGCCAGATCATGCACCCTCTCCTCACTCCCAAACAGCATGGACCCCACTCCCCACCCCACAGCCATCTGGCAGCCATCTCCCTCCAGAGTGCCTCCTTACAGGTAGGTAACACGCTCACTAGGGAGGGGTTTGTTGAGACATGAGAACAACACTACAACTCCCACAAGGCCCTCTGGCCTCATTCTCAAACAGCATGGAGCCCCTTCCCCACCCCACAGCCATGTGGCAGCCATCTCCTTCCACAGTGCTTCCTTACAGGTAGGTAGCCAGCTCATGCACCCTGAACTCACTCCCAAACAGCATGGACCCCCTCCCCACCCCACAGTCATCTGCCAGCCATCTCCCTCCACAGTGCCTCCTTACAGGTAGGTAGCCAGCTCACTAGGGAGGGGGGTGTTGAGACATGAGAACAACACTACAACTCCCACAAGGCCCTCTGGCCTCCTTCTCAAACTGCAAGGAGCAATATGACCACCACATCCCTCACTTGCTAGCCAACTCTGTAATGCTCCATATGTCACATCCAGTGCGCACACAGCTAAGCTCACATATATGTCACATAAATTACACTTTGAATCACAAAGTCCCATGTTAATAAATAGCACAATCACGCTATGCACTAAATGCAATGTGTAAGTCCCAGTTTTTGAAAGCATGAAGGCTCATATGAACAAAATAAATGCATGGACACTTAGTCAAAGGACACAACCCACATGATGTCAATGCAAAATTATGAAGTTTCTGCATAGCTGAAACATATTATTATAAAAGTCTACAATATCCCTGCCTAAACTAAAGTGGATGAGCACCAAGTTGGTAGATGATGACATGTCATTTAAAAAAACACAATCTGTACATGTCAAATGTTAGGTATTTCCGTGAGGTGTGGAGCGCCGTTACACCCCAGTCCCAGTTGCACAGCGATGTCCATAAGTACACAAAAATACTCCATTTCAATAATGTCGTCAGTTTTTAACCATTTAATTACAATTTCATCCAATATCTTTTGATTTTTTTCTCTATCCACATGTAAGGTTTCATGCTTTTCCAATGCTTCTAATGCTATAGATATGCCCATCCAGGCCTTTTTCTAAATCACGTTTGGTAATGCATTCTTCATCCTAGGCAGTATTTTCCACTTCAACCCAATACATTTCGTTGCTCAATAGCCCTTCTTCAGGGGTAACTGCAAATTTAAGAACCACCATTACTACATTTTACTGCATTAGACATGTAACATAGTCTGTACTTTGCTCATTTCGTTATATAAAACTTCTAAACCATACATTAAGGAATGGAACCCTTTACCTGCCAGTGCTCTTTTATTCTAAACCGACACCCATTTAATTTTTCAGAATGAACCCAAAGTGTATCCCCTATATGCCTGGCTGATCTATATGCACCTATCATATACTCTGTGACTAATTATCCCTCCTGTGTAACCACACCGAGAAACAAATGCAAATATTTAAATGTGCCTGCAAAAATCTTTTTTCTCCACTACGCTTTAAATAAACATCATCCGCTTTCAAAACCTCCACTCTACCCTCTCCTACATGACACCCCAATTTCAGACTCCCCAGATATAACCACGCCCTCCTCCATACCATCCAATCTCCCCGTGTAACACGCCATGTACTCGACAAAACAACGAACTCAGCTGGTTTCCAAACCACCTCCGTGAAAGTGTTCAACTGCCTTCTCCCACATGACGACCCCCATTTTTAACCACAGACCTAACCACTCCCTCCTGTGTGCGTACTAATTATCTATGTGACTCTGCCTACCCTTCCCGAAGCTACTCGTGCTGCGCAAAATACAAATCTCATAACCCACTGCTTTTCTACCATTAATGTGCTGTTGCATATAACTGACTAATTATTTACACATACCTATTTACAAGATTTCTTTACATGAGATTGTTGTTTTACAAATCATTAATCACATGCTAATAGAAGATGTTAACAAATAAGTTTGGTCTTTTCCACTAAAACATCAAAAACAGGGTCACCAAGTTGGGGGCGTATACTTAACATGCTGACAATGTTACCTCTGTTCAACAGGTGAATCGCAATCAACAGTTGGCGAGACCAGCACCAACCAGCAGAGCCAGTCACCCCCCCGGAACATGAATTCTCAGATGCAGATTCTCTCCATTTCTCAGATGATGAGCATCAACCTAGCCCTTCAGGACTGCCAGGGCGTACTCAGTCTCCAGTCCTCATTGGCGCGAACACCACCACTACAACTCTCAACACAGCAGCAACAACAACGCTGACACCTGCAGCAACTACCTGTTAATCAACCTCCTCCACCATCACCACCGCTGCCTGCAACACTGTCCCTGTCTCAGTGGTTACCAACACCCATCCCGAGGATGCTGGGGACAGGGTGCGTGTGCGTGGACAGCCAACGCCACAGGTCCGTGTGTGCAGGGACCGTGGGAGGGCAACTGGGGGACAATCACAGGAGGACACTGATACTGAAGCCCTGACCACCGTTGCAAGAGTCCTTGAGGCATACCAACAGAACCAGGGACAGATGGGGCAGGTTGTAGAGGAACTGCAGGAGCTCTGCCTGCTGCCGAGGTCCATGGACACCTGAATAGGACAACTTGGAGATCTCATGGGCCAGCTTGTGTGTGTACTGAGGGACATACATGCTGCTCAAATTATGGCCCCCCTCCTCCAGTGGCCAGCCTGCTGATACTCCCACCACCTCAGCAGTAGCCACAGTGAGGGGTGAGCTGCAAGCCAATAACTCCTCAAACACCTCTGAGCCTGCAGTAGAGACCCCCCTGCCAAACGCAAGAGGGGATATCCGAGAAACACCACAGGAGGAGCACATGGCAAAGCATCAAGCCAAGCCAGGTCACTGAGCCAGCTATGATGTCACCAGTGTTGCACTGAACATTGACTTTGTTGGCTATCCGAGACAACATTGCCATGTTGATGGCACAAGTCTGTTGGACTGCGGTGTTCCACTATTGTGGTGACTACTCTATTTTTCTCTGTTACCATCACTGACAACTGAAACACAATATGACAGAAAATAAACACAATCATCACCTCTATGCCTTTGTGTGACTTCCATGTTTATCACAGTAAGTACAATGTAAACTCAGATTCCAATGTACCACAAGCTTTGATTGTGACAAACCATTGATGCGGCGGAGGAACCTAGACCGACACAAGAAGATTACATTGAGTTGTCATATGATGGCATAACAGCAGCAACACACCACTAGTCAACACTGTACAAGATTCATTCCAGATAACACTGACCAACACCATCAACATAGACATGAGGTAAGTGGAAAAACAAGCACAGTGATGCACAAAGTACCCCACAGCAGTGTGCCAACAACAGCCAGCATCCCAACACATCATCAATGCTTTGGACCTAACAGCAAAGCAAACAGACACAGTCATAGTTGCTCAATGCTAACTTACACTCAAGGGAAGTAGTTGGTGATGAGCTGTTGACGCAGGTCAAGACCTTCCTCCTCACCACTATCATCGTCACTGGGCATGTGTGGATTAGCAGCTGGGGGCTCCTGCTGATCATCATCATCCTGAATCAAGGGTATCTCTTTGCGCAAGGCCAGGTTGTGGAGCATGCAGCAGGCGACTATGATCTGGCACACCTTTTGGGGAGAGTAGAGTAGCGCACCACCACTCTTGTCCAGACACAGAAATCTTGCCTTCAGAAGTCCAAAAGCGCGCTCCACTACACAACGTGTCCTCCCATGGGCATCATTGAAGTGGACTTCCCCTGACGGCCTTGGATTACTCAGTGGGGTCAGCAACCAAGGACGGTTGGGATACGCTAAGTCACTTAGTTGTGAGAAACACAGGCCAACATTGCAATAGAACTAGTTGATGAGACCAGCATGTCATACATACACCACACTTATTGACACAGCTCACTCACCAACAAGCCAGGCCCTCTTGGGGTGAAGATTTGCCATCAATTGTGGGATGATGCTGTTCTGCAGTATGTAGGAGTCATGTGCAGACCCTGGAAATTTTGCACACATGTGGGATATAATCAGATCGGCTTGGCATACCACTTGCACATTAATTGAATGGTAATGCTTCCTGTTACGGTAGATGTCCTCCCGTGCCTGTGGGGGAACAAGGCCAATGTGTGTGCCGTCAATGCCTCCAACAACATTTGGGATGTGACCAATGTCATAAAATTCCCCCTTCACATTTGCCAATTCATGTCTTTTTGGAAAGTGAATGCAGCTGTCCTTGTAGGTTAACAATGCAGACAGGACATCACGCAACACCTTGCGACAGGACATCCCACCTGCGATGGCCACCGTGTACTGAAAACGACCCAGTGGCAAAGTAATGCAGGGCAGCCATCTCCTTCACTGTTGGTGTCAAAGCTGTTGGATGTGTTCTGTGAGGCCTCAAATGGGGCTCCAACTGAGCACATAGCTCTTGAAGGGTAAGGCGATTGAGACAGAATTTCTTAATGATGTCGGAATCCTCCATTGTCAACAGGTCTGGTATAGGCTGATACACAGGTGGTCTTCTCCTACATATTCTGGCAGGGGACACGTGAAAATGAGTCAAAGATGAGATGTGAGTAACAGCTTACATAATGACTCACACAACCACAACATTGACAGGACTGTTGAACCAGTTTAATGCACAAGTGACATGCATAGATACCTTGATCCCCTGTGGTCATTCAGGTATCCAGGGTGTACATACTACCTACTATCAAATCAAAATCAGACTATGTGTATGGAATATCGTACACTGCTCCATCATGTGTACCCAGCCCTGTGGGTCGATGACACAGCACATGTGGCTAACCGCATCAATGCTGAGTTGTATGTTGCTGCTGTCACTGCACAACCTCAACCTTGAGTCCCAAAAAACACAACATCATTACAAAATGAGGCCAGTGAGTGTAAGCTGGACAAAAATCCATTAATATACAGCACTGTGTACAGAAAGATATGCATATTACATGGTCATTACATCATGACTGTGGTAGGAGTTTGCATTACACACATTGCCATGTTCCCAACAATGAAACACAAATCCACATGAAATGTGTATACATGCCCACATGGATTAAAATGACATGTGAGTACGGACAGACCAATGCATTTTACCACATGTGTACTTCGATAACATGTGTGGTAAGACTTAAGTTCAATGTCACACTCTCCAATCCCTTTACAAGGTGCAGACAATTGTGCATAAATGTGTTGGGATCAGTGATGCAATTCACAAAGCGACAATGCAAATGCACAATGTGTTTACAGGTGCGGTAGCTGTCAGCCACTGCGGTCATAGGCATTGGCCCCAATTGAATGATGCAAGATAGTGGTGGAGACATTCTGACCCCCGCGTTGGGGCACCGCATATATGAATGACCTAGCAGCCAATGGGAACCGCCATCGCGATAGTGCTTTGCAATTTTTGAACATCGCGGTAGGCATGCTCCGCCACTTCGGGGACCGGCATTGGCCCCAATTGAATGATGCAAGATAGTGGTGGCGACATCCTGACCCCCGTGGTGTGACACCACATATGCGAATGACCTAGCAGCCAACGGCAACCGCCATCACAGTAGTGCTTTGCAATTTTTGAACGTCGTGGTAGGTGTGCTCCACCACTGCGGGGACCGGCATTGGCCCCAATTGAATGATGCAAGATAGCAGTGGAAACATCCTGACCCCCGCTGTGTGACACCGCATATGCGAATGACCTTACAGCCAATGGGAACTGCCATCGCGGTAGTGCTTTGCAATTTTTGAACGTCACGGTAGGCGTGCTCCGCCGCTGCGGGGACCGGCATTGGCCCCAATTGAATGATGCAAGATAGCAGTGGAGACATCCTGACCCCCGCGGTGGGACACCGCATATGCGAATGACCTAGCAGCCAATGGGAACCTCCATTGCGGTAGTGCTTTGCAATATTTGAACGTTGCTGTAGGTGTGCTCCGCCTCTGCAGTCCCAGCCATTGGACACAATTGGAAAATGCGACCAATGCGGACAAATTGCAGTAGCAGAATAACACTGCAACCACTCTAGGGGCCTATATATGTGTGTGAAATGGCCATACTTGTCACTTGCCTAAAGACACTGCTGCCTGCCATCCTTCCCACAAACTGCTGCAGTACATCACCTGAGGAAAATGGCTTGTACTGAGAACATCAGGGCCCGTCCCTTCACCACAGAGGAGCTGGCAGTCCTGCTGGACGAGGTCCTTGGCCAGTATGGGTGGCTATATGGTGCTCCAGAGGTACTGGTAAGTGAATTTGTAACTTATGTTGAGTGCTCAGAATGCTCATACTATGTAACTGTACACTAGTATGTGCCTCAGAGTGGAAGACAATGTTCATGCATTCAGATTTTGACATCTGCATGGGCAATACCTGACGTACAAGTTGCTGCACTTGGGTATGTGGGGAGGGTGGCACCATAGACACTGGTGCAGCTCCATTAAAGCCAAACATCACACATGTTGTTCTCAGAATGGGTCATGTAAATGTGTGAGACTCTGCCTAGCAAAATGAATTCACGTTAATGGTGTGTAGAGCTTTATTCCCCCTGATCCCTGACTCCATGCAATGCTAATTTGTACATAACGTTGTTTAGCAGTAGTACAGTTACACTGATGACTTGTACAGATCTCACTTTGTACACATATTCCCTGTGCAATGTCATTTAAAAGTTAATTAAGTTTACATATAGTCATTATTGAGATGGTACCTGTCGATTGGACAGAGGGTACAGATAAATGGGTGTAATGATTTCACAGTGACACTATGGAGATGAGCCCAGTATGCACAAGAGTACAAGGCCTGTATCTGTCAAGATTAGTGACTACTCACCTCTCACACATCTGCTAAATGTACAGTGGACATGTCATCCTTCTTTTGGTGCCATTATGTGTAGAGTTTCACATGTGTATGCACTGAGTCATCATTCACCTTGTACATGCCTGTGAATGGTGTGATGGCCCACAATTTGCGTCTGTGAAAAGCCCTAAGGCCTGTCATGAAAATGCACAATGTATCAAGGCCACATCACTAAAAGGACTTACAAAGACATATGAGTAGTCCACCCTCCTATATATGAAGCAGCAGTTAGAGGTATGAGGAGTACACAAGACAGGCCTACACCTTGTGACATGAGTGAGAGGATGTACTATCAGGTACCTAATTGTGACCTCTATTACATGTGTAGATATGCAATGTACCTGGACATTAAGGGGTGTGTAGTGTTACACACAGTGAGTCTGACCACTAGATATCATTTACAGTGTATTGTCTGTCATGCTCACTCACATTGTGAATCACAGACGAGGCCCTGTTTCAACTTGATTTCTGTGCACGCCCTCTGCATGTGGGTGAGATGGCCAGTTAGTCAGACCATCCTTATAGATGTTTACATTGGACTCAGCAAGCTTGTTCAGAGTGTAGTATGTGACACGATATATGGACTCTGCTGTCCATTGATCTATGTGTGTGGAATGTGTATACATGCTACTGAACTGGCATACAGTGGTCCACAACACACTGTTAAAAAAGTTTTCATCTTGTCTCCCATGCCTACAGCTCAAGGGTCCATCAGAGTAAGGCAATATGGAGGGCCATCGCCCACAAGGTGCGGGCCCTGGGGGTCTCAACCCAGCGACATACTCACTGCCACAAGAGGTGGGATGACATCTGCCGCCTCACCAAAAACGTTGCCGAAATGACGCTGGGGCTGGTCCCTTGAAGTGGAAGGTTGGCACGCCGGAGCATGACCCCACTATTGGCCCACATCCTGGCAGTGACACAGCCAGAGCTGGATGGACGCTTGAGGGCCCAACATCAGCAAGTTGGGGGTGAGTATTGTGCAAAGTGTGACTTGGTGCATGACTGACTGCATTAATCCCAGACATGAGCAAGGCAGGAACCTCTGAGATGTCTCTAGTGTGATCAATCACTTTTAAGTAGCCTCAGTGGTGACTGCAGAGGTTCTGCATGTGTACAACGTTTGGATTCTCATGTGGGAAATACATGTACGGTGTCATTGCAAATCACCTTGACATGTTTTCAACTACCATCTGGTGACTGTTGTCTGAACTGAGCCATTCCTACACAGGAAAAGACGTTGTGTGAAGTGTGTAGCCCAGTACAGTTGTCGGACTTGTGTGTGCTGTGTGACTCCCACAATATTGTACTCTTGTGATGATGTGCAAGTGGATAGAGACATGCACAAATGTGCACTCAGGGTGCAGTGAGTTAGCAGAGGTTACACCTGTTCCATGGGTGGTGTTTTTCTAAATGATACAGATGACAGCATCACAGCGACAAATTTAGACAAATATCAGCAGCATGGCATCACATGCATTAATTCACTGCCACAGTGACAGCAACTGCACACAGGCACTGATGGTGTAGATGGGGAGGATTGCAGTGATGCATTGGATGATCTGCATTTGCTCATTGTGCACATGGGAACATGTCTGTGGTGGTTAGACAGTGAAGGTTTGAAGCTGTAGTGTGGATTGTGGCCTCATTGTCTACATTGCTAAGTTAGCTTAGGCCTGGCTGCCATGATGCCTTTTTTGCACACGTTACTCTGTGACTTTGTTTTTCCAGACTCTGCTTGTGCCCGGCTATATTAGAACTGTCTGCCTTTTTTCCTTTCACCTTTTCTCATGTTCCCTGTGGGTTTCGTCTACACACCATGTACAAGGTCGAAAAACAACGTCCCTTGTTGTTGCTGATCTGGTCAGCCCCTCGCACTTAGACATAACACGAAATACAGCTGCACTGGAGAAATTTGTGTGCTTTTAATATTGTGATCTCCCTTTTGGTGGCACTTGGAGAAAAACCTTTCCAGGGAGAAGAGCTGTGCTTGTCTGATGATGTAAACCTTGCATCTAGATATTGAGGTATGGGGGTCCGCCTGACAAAGCCCAGAGGTCTTCTATTTTTATAATAAACTAGTTACTAGCATGGGGAGGGTGGTAAGGCAATTTAGCCCTATATCCACTGTCTTTATAAAATGCTGTTCCCGTTTGTATTCTATGGAATTGTAACCATGCTTATTCTTTTATTGTTATGCATTATGCTGATAGTACTGGCATGTGTACTTTATCTTAGAGCACGATAGTTGAAATAAACATTTTAAACTATACTGTGTCTCTTATTACGCACGTTGTGGACAAGTATGAGTGAGTAATGAAAGAGTGTTCTTGCTCCCGCGATTCCTGAGAGAGTCCGTGTTCTGGGATGTCTAATTATTGGTAGCTTTGCTGTAGTACGGAGAACGAATGAGACGCTAAAGCTAGTCGGATTGGGATTGTGGGTACTAAGGTGCATGGTTGGTACACCACTATACACCGAGGTCCTATTTTCCTGTGCATAGCTCTGTATATGTGCAGAATCCCCGCAACATGGTGCCACCAACGTGGTGGGCTTCTTATCTGCGAGACGCTTGAGTAGTGCTTGTGCTTGTCCACAATAACCTTCGCTTACGCTTCCAGAAACGTATGTGAGGGTGATACCTCCTATATTGATGTTTTTATAGGTTCATTCAAGCTTGAAGTTATTAAAAGGTGTTTATGTTAACCCTATATTGCGCTGCCTCACATTAGGTTGTTGAACATTCCTGGTCTTAATGGCTGTGAATGTAAATATCCCGGTACATAGCCGCGCTGCGCTCCGGGCTCATTTAATGGCTTATGGAGTGCCCGACGCGGGTGTCGCTCTCATCTTTGTGGTGCAGGCTGATCCGGCTCACCACTTTGAGGTGTTTTACTCTTGGGTCACTTTTCCGGCGGTGGAAGGTGCTGACAATTTTTTTCATGTTTACGCTCCCACTGCCCTACCCAATGCTTATCGGCCTTATCAGGCACTTGAAGTACCACTTACGGCATGGCAACACCGTATTTGGTTTAATGGCGCCCTCCCACATCCGGTCACCCCGGTTTGTTTAGGCCCCTTATCCATCGAGGGGACCACTTGGCCAGTCCTGGCCGGGTATACCCCACATCCACGGCATTTAGCAGTTCCGGTTGATGAACTGCGCGTGATGCATACGTCTTTGCGTACAGTATGTTACAGGCAATGTCCAGGGGGCCCCTCCTGGAGTTGCGGCGCATACAGCTGGAACGGGCGGTGTTACCATAAGTCCCGTCATGGTTAATTCGGTGATGGGCAAGCGCCCACAAAATAAGGATAATTTGCTTTATTGGCTTGCAGAAAAATTTGACCAGCTGGAGGCTGTTTTTCCAAATACTTCTCCTGTGGACAAACACAGGATTTTGACGATTAGCTTGCCGAAAGACTTAATTCCCGAGTTGGCAGAATGCAACAACTGGGGCAAGGTATTCGCAGCAGTGTATGCGAAGTGTTTTGGCACTCCTTCCATGACGGTTCTCCCCTCTGTAATTAAACGGGTGCAGGATGAACATGGCCCTGAAGCGGCTGTGGAATTGGGGATGAGACTGGTGGGAGTGTTCGATGTAGTGGCTGATCTAATCCTTGCGAACGTCAAGGGTGATGCAGTCAACTTTCAAGTCGCTAATGCTTTGGCTTTTGTCCCGGAGCCGGACAAGCCACGCGAATTACCGAAAATTATTGCACAGGCTTATAAAACTATTGGCCGCAATAGTTTGGGCGTTAAGCCTTTTGCTAAAACGCGAACACAATCAAACCCACAACAAAAAACTCAGTCTGAGAAAGAAGAAAAACCGTTCTTTACTAAAAAGAACTGGAAGTTGAAGAAACAGGGTAAGCAACAACCAAAACCAGGGTCGCGAGCCGCATCCCCAGTTTCCGTATCTTCTGAACGCACTTATGATTTGCGCGACAGAGCGAGAATTAAATCTCCAGATAGATTTCAAGTCCCTGACCCGCGTTCTCCTCGTTCTCCACAGGCACCATCGACCTCCCAGACTGGTGGAGGAGATCGCCAGGATAGAGGCAGGGGTCGTGAGGCCCCACAGGGACGAGACCAACCTTGACAACCAGGCCGAGGGAAACCAGACGAATTTCCACGTTCTCGCCCACAATTTCAGAAGAAAAAGGTTGCAGCATTAACAGCGAGGTATGCCACAGACGGTGAGAACGAGACTCCTGAATTGGACGTGGGCAGTGACGCTGCTAGACAGCGCCACGGAAGTTACCATAGTGCGGGAGGCACTGCGTCCTCATGTGGAGGCAACAGCAACTGATACATTCATTACTGTCGAGACAGCTGACACCCGAGTGGCACCCCCAGACAGACTATTTAATATTGTCATTCAAATTGAAGGTGACATTGAGCATGTTATTAAAGGGATTTTTTGGGAAAATATGACCTCCTCTTACGACATTTTGTTGGCAGAAGCAGATTGGCCGCCCCCATTCGTACTTGCTGCACCGAGAGGGGAGGAAGTAATCCTCCCGAGCTTTTCGCATCATGTCCCCAAGGACAAAGCGGAGGCATTAGCGGCTGAATGGGCTGGGGCCCTGGCTCCGGCACTATACCATAACCACGTGGGCAGGGACGAGGATTCTCCCCTCCATGATATTCCCTTGCGGTCTCTGCCACAGCCCCAACCCCAATATCCCCTCCGGCGGGAAGCTAAAAGTCCTGTTTCAGACATTCTGACACAGTTAGAATATCAAGGAGTAATTGAAACATGCGTATCACCAATGAAAAATCCCCTTTTTGCGGTTTCTAAACCCGATGGGTCGTACCATTTAGTTTTGGATTACCGACATTTGAACTCTCATTGTCAGACCTTTGCGGTACAATATACCCACAGTTCTGCGCTCGTAGACAGTCTTGTTCGCAAAAAGTATAAAACGACACTTGACTTATCCAATGGATTTTACACGCACAATTTGTCCCCAGAGTGTAGACAATGGAGCGCTTTCACTTCCGGTGGAAAACAATTTAAATTTCGGCGTTTGCCCATGGGCTACAAGAACAGCCCGGGAGTCTTCGCCGCCCGTGTTGTCTCTTTGTTGGACAGCATAGACCCAGATGCATATTCGTACGTCGACTATATCTATCCGACAGACGACAAATTATGGCCGCATCTTTCCCGTGTGGACCGCATTATTCTTGAATTTGCGGTCCTAGGATACAAATTTAATTTTGCCAAATCACACATCGCAGAATTCACTGTTTTGTTTTTGGGCTATGAGCTCAACAATGAAGGTAGGAGCTTAGCTCCCCATTTCTTGGAGAAGTGCGCACTTTTGCGCCCTCCAACGACCCTGAAGAAACTTTAGTCATTACTGGGATTTTTAAACTTCGGGCGTTCTTACATTCCCGAATATGCGCAGCGTATCAAGCCTCTTTATGCCTTGATACAACCTAACTTTTCGAAGTCATGCTGGCTTCCTGAGCCTTCCTCTATACTGCACTCTTTGCAGTCTGATCTACTTGAATCTAAGTTCTTGTTGACTCGTGATAACCACACGAACCTGGTCAATCAATCAATCAATCATGTCACTTATAAAGCGCACTACATACCCGCGAGGGTCTCAAGGCGCTGGGGGAAGATGGGGGTGGTGCTGCTACTGATCGAAGAGCCAGGTCTTGAGGAGTCTTCTGAAGGCCAGTAGGTCTTGGGTCTGTCGGAGGTTGGTGGGGAGGGTGTTCCAGGTCTTGGCGGCGAGGTGGGAGAAGGATCTGCCGCCGGCGGTCGTTTTCCGGATGCGGGGGACTGTAGCGAGGGCGAGGCTGGTCGAGCGGAGCTGGCGGGTGGGGGTGTAGAAGCTGAGTCGTCTGTTGAGGTAGGCTGGTCCGGAGTTGTGGAGTGCTTTGTGTGCGTGGGTGAGGAGCTTGAAGGTTATCCTCTTGTTGACAGGGAGCCAGTGCAGGTCTCTCAGGTGGGGTGTGATGTGGCTGCGTCAGGGGATGTCGAGGATAAGACGTGCAGAGGCGTTCTGGATGCGTTGCAGCCGTCTCAGGAGCTTAGCCATCGTTCCTGCATAGAGGGCGTTTCCGTAGTCCAGCCTGCTGGTGACGAGGGCCTGGGTGACTGTTTTCTTGTTTCGGTGGGGATCCACTTGAAGATCCTGCGGAGCATTCGGAGGATGTTGAAGCAGGATGAGGAAACGGCATTGACCTGCTTAGTCATGGAGAGGGTGGGGTCGAGGATGACCCCTAGGTTGCGTACGTGGTCGGTGGGTGGCGGGGCTGTTCCCAGTGATGTTGGCCACCAGGAGTCGTCCCAGGCTGAAGGGTTGGAACCAAGGATGAGGACCTCCGTCTTGTCCGAGTTCAGCTTCAGGCGGCTGGTCCTCATCCATTCGGCGACGGCCTTCATTCCTTCGTGGAGGTGGGCTTTGGCGGTGTGAGGGTCTTTGGTGAGGGAGAGGATCAGCTGGGTGTCGTCGGCGTAGGAGATGATGTGGAGGTTGGGCTGTCGGGCGACGTGGGCGAGGGTGCCATGTAGATGTTGAACAGCGTTGGGCTGAGGGAGGAGCCTTGGGGTACGCCGCAGATGATCTTGGTGGCCTTGGATTGGAAGGGGGCGAGGCGGACGCTTTGTGTTCTGCCGGAAAGGAAGGATGTGGTCCAGTCCAGGGCCTTCTCTTGGATCCCGGCGTCGTGAAGGCGTGTTCGTAGTGTGTGGTGGCAGACCGTGTCGAAGGCGGCTGATAGGTCCAGGAGGATGAGGGCTGCTGTTTCTCCGTTGTCTAGCAGGGTCCTGATGTCATCGGTGGCGGCGATGAGGGCGGTTTCGGTGCTGTGGTTGCTGTGGAAGCCGGACTGGGAAGGGTCCAGGATGTTGTTCTCCTCGAGGTAGCGGGTCAGTTGTTTGTTGACGATTTTCTCGGTGACCTTCGCGGGGAACGGGAGCAGAGAGATGGGTCGGAAGTTCTTGAGGTCCTTGGGGTCTGCCTTGGGTTTCTTGAGTAAGGCGGTGATCTCGGCGTGCTTCCAGCTTTCCGGGAAGGTTGCTGTCTCGAAGGAGATGTTGATTATTTTCCGGAGATGGGGCGCGATGGCTGTACTGGCTTTGTTGAAGATGTGGTGAGGGCACGGGTCTAGCGGTGAACCGGAGTGGATGGTGTTCATGATCTCGCTGGTGTCCTCGTCGTTGATGTTGGTCCAGGAGAGCAGGCGGTTGGTGGTTGTGGGGGCAGTGGTCTCGGTGGTTGCCGGTGCGGTCGTGGTGTTGAAGCTGTCGTGGATGTCGGCGATTTTGCGGTGGAAGGAGGTGGCCAGTGAGTCGCACAGGTCTTGCGACGGCTGGATGTCGTTGGTGTTGGAGCTGGGGTTGGAGAGTTCCTTCACGATGTTGAAGAGCTCTTTGCTGTTGTGTGCGTTGTTGTCTAGGCGGTCTTTGAGTGAGGCCCTTTTGGCGGATCTGATGAGGTGATGGTGATTGCGGGTGGCGCTCTTGTGGGCGGCGCAGCTGTCCGCTGTCCGTTCGTGGAGCCAGATCTTCTCCAGTTTTCGGCATGTTCGTTTGGAGGCCTGGAGGTCTTCGGTGAACCAGGTGGCTTTCTTGCTGGTGTGGCTGTTGGGAGGATTCTTGAGCGGGGCGAGGGTGTTGGCGCAGTCGTCGATCCACTGTCTGAGGTTGCGGGCGGGTATGTCGGGGTCGGAGGGTTCGGCGGGTGGGCTCAGGGCGAGGGTTGTGGTTAGCTGGTCTTCCGTGACTCTGCTCCAGCAGCGGCGAGGCATTTGTTCGGTGCGGTGGTGCGTGGTGGGCTTCCTGTAGGTGAAGTGGATGCAGTGGTGGTCAGTCCAGTGGGGTTCGGAGGTGTGGTTGAAGGAGACGTGTGGGCTTGCGGAAAAGATGGAGTCTAGCGTGTGGCCGGCGGCGTGGGTGGGTGTAGTCACGAGCTGTCTGAGTCCGAGGGTGGCGAGGTTGTCGATCAGGGTGGTGGAGTTGGTGTCCTTGTTGTTCTCGAGGTGGAAGTTCAGGTCCCCGAGGAGGATGTAGTCCGTGGAGGCGATGGCGTGTGTGCTGACGAAGTCAGCGATGGAATCCGCTGAACTGTGGTCGGGGTCCGGGGGGTCTGTAGATGAGGGTTCCTCTGAGGGTGGTGTTGGGATTGGTGTGGATCTGGAAGTGCATGTGTTCGGCGGCGCTGAGGGTGTCGTCGGTGTTGGTTGAGACTCTGAGGGTGTTCCTGTGGACGATGGCGATGCCTCCTCCGACTCCGTTGGTGCGGTCCCTGCGGGTGATCTTGTATCCGTCCGGGATGGCAATGGCGATGTCGGGGGCTGAAGCGGGATTCAGCCAGGTCTCCGTCAGGAATGCGACGTCTGGGGAGGTTGAGTCGAGAAGGTCCCAGAGTTCGATGGCGTGTTTGCGGGCGGAGCGGGTGTTGAGGAGGATGCATCTGAGGTAGTTGGGTTCTTTCCTGGGCGGTGGTTTGGCGGGGCGGGTGCTGGCGAAGCTGCAGTTCCGGCAGGTGAAGGGCCCTTGGGTGCGCTTCGGGGTGGCCTGGTAGCAGGCGTGATCTTTTCCGGGGTTGAGTGCGTGGAGGGTGGTGGCGTCGTATCTTCGTCTGTTGATGTGGCGGGCGCGGGGGATGCCCGGACCAGGGGGTCTGGCGCTGGGCGCGGCCACGGCGCGGACGGGCGCAGACGGGCTTGCCTTAGGCGTGCCTTCGGCGCGCCAGCGGCGCGCCCGCTGCGCACGTCCGCTGCGCATGTCCGCTGCGCGGCCGCACAGCGGCCGCCATAAATGGGGAGGTGGGAGGGAGGAGCAGGGAATGGGGCAGCGAATGGGCAGTGAGGGGGCGGGGCCGCAGGGGCGCAGCGGCGGGAAACAGGCACAGAAAAGAAAAAACGATCACAATCAGGGGCAGCAAGGGGGCACAGAAAGGAAAAAACGATCACAATCAGGGGCAGCAAGGGGGCACAGAAAGGAAAAAACAATCACAATCAGGGGCAGCAAGGGGGCACAGAAAGGAAAAAACAGAGCACAATCAGGGGCAGCAAGGGGCACAGAAAGGAAAAAACGATCACAATCAGGGGCAGCAAGGGGCACAGAAAGGAAAAAACGATCACAATCAGGGGCAGCAAGGGGGCACAGAAAGGAAAAAACGATCACAATCAGGGGCAGCAAGGGGGCACAGAAAGGAAAAAACGAGCACAATCAGGGGCAGCAAGGGGGCACAGAAAGGAAAAAACGAGCACAATCAGGGGCAGCAAGGGGGCACAGAAAGGAAAAAACGATCACAATCAGGGGCAGCAAGGAAAAAACGATCACAATCAGGGGCAGCAAGGGGGCACAGAAAGGAAAAAAACGAGCACAATCAGGGGCAGCAGCAGGGCACACAGACGGAGCTGTGTGGTGGGGGAGCGACCTACCAGTCAAGGTCAGGGGTCGCTCCCCTGGTGATTAGAATTGTGCCAGGGGCAGTGGGTTTCACGTACTTAACGTTTAACGAAGGTGACACAGTACCTATTGCATACAAGTCGCATCTTTACACTTCAGCGGAGTTGCGCTTTTCCACTGTGGAGAAAGTTTTGACTGCAGTGCAAATGGCGCTTCTTAAGGAACGCGCACTGGCACAGGGAAAACGCATTTTGGTGGTAACCCCATATCCTGCTCTTGAGGCAGTGATGAAGGCAAGTGTACCGAACTCTAAGGCTTTGCACCCCCGTTGGATACAATGGGCTACATCTCTGATGTCCCTGGATGTCACTTTTATTTTTGATTCCTCTCTTCAGACACAGGAATTCTTGCAGTATGAATTTGTTCATCCTCCTCCTCTGTCTTTGCTGCCGCTTGAGGAGTACAAATGTATCATTTACACTGATGGTTCGGCGCAACCGGCCACGGGTTCTAAGCATGCTTATTCCGCAGCATGTGCTATTGTTGCGGGTACTATGGTGAACGGTGAGTTCAAATCGAGTGTGGTGCACACGCAGGCACTAGGAGACAGTACTGCACAATTAGCCGAGCCGCGTGCTTTGGTGCTCGCACTTGAGTTCGCGAATCCAGACATGACGACACTTATTGTATGCGATTCTTACTACTGTGTTCAATCCTTTAATGACAACTTATTCTTTTGGTCTCAAAACGACTATAGAGATGCTAAAGGCAGCACAATTAAGCATAAAATGCTTTGGGTTCGAGTGGCAGATCTTAAACAACGTCTGCCTCTCACACAGGTGATTCACACTCTTGGCCACCAGCGTGTGGGTGCACACGCGGTCGGTAACAGTTTGGCGGATGAAGCTGCCAAATCAGCAGTAGCCACGTGCTCAGTAGCAGCAGTTACAAGATCCATGACCAATATAGATAATGAGATTTTGGCAGCTATTGCTGCAACAATGGAAGGTGCTAATTACCCACAGGGTTTCCCTTCCAAGTACTCTTATCACTTAAGTCCCGAACAGATTCCTTACTTAAGAATTCCAGACGTTGGTGATCGGCTGATTCCCAACGCGGACCGCAGAACTTCCTTGATAACGGCCGCACACGAAGGCTTGGCTTCAGCCCATGCTGGCGGGTCTGCGACTGTTTCCATCTTGCAGCTACGTTACTGGTGGCGAGGTTTATATAAACAGACCCGTAATTATGTGCTTTCTTGTGACGTTTGTCAGCAAATTAAGCCTTCAACGGTTACACGACCACCACAAACACAGCTCTGCATTTCTAACAAACCTTTTGGGTGTGTTTACCTCGATCACTGCGGTCCATTTTCTTCTGACACTGCATATAAATACATCTTAGTTGCAGTAGACTCGTGCACACGTTTCATCTGGGTTTGGCCACAACGAAGTGCTGACGCTCAAAATGTCATCAGGGATTTGCGTGTCTTTGTGGGAATTTTTGCCTGTGGCACCTTCCATTCTGACCAAGGTCCAGCGTTCGCCTCTAAGGCGTACAAGGACGCAATGAGGTCACTGGGGGTGCGGGCGCAATTTTCGTCTCCATATAGACCTGAGGGCAATTCGATTATGGAGCGAATGAACCGTGACTTAAAGTAATCCTTGACAGCTAGAGTGTTAGGTACTGGAAGGAACTGGCTGGCCCACTTGTATAGCGTGCAACGTGCACTTAATAATCTCCCTAGAAGATCTCTGGGTGGGCGGACCCCATGCGAAATGCTCTTTGGCATACAAATGTTTGTGCCGGACGTTGATGGCCTAGACATGGCGGCGAATGCCGCAATCTTTGACGTAGATAATCATTCTACTATGTTGCAGGACTTACAAGAGACCCGTAACAAACTTGCTAACGAACACTTGCCTTCAGCCACTGACGCTGCGCTGCAGATTCCGGTTGCCGGCTGGCTTCCGAAAGTTGGAGATCTGGTTCGAGAGAAGGTGGAGAACAAAAAGGAATTTGGCCCCTCTTATCGTGCACCGGTTCCTGTCCTTGGCTTGAAGGGTACTCGTACAGTCATCTTACCACCGCTTCCTGGTCATGAAGACAACAGATACATCTCAGTGGACAATGTCAAGCTACAACATCTGGCCGGTCCTGAATAGCGTGACACCTGCGGTATCATGAGCACCTAATGAGCAGTGGTATTTAGTTGGGTAAATGAAGGCGCCACTCGGGAGAGATAACACAAATATTTGATATTTACTTGCTGTATTGATCACGGTGCTGCAAGGTGAAGAGAACCACTGACCTCCTCAAAATACAAAATGGCCTTGGCCAATTGACAGATATACAAAGGAATTCCTCAGCACACGTCTGTTATGTCACAATATACATAAACATGCTAGATGTGAGCATAAGTAAAATACAAGTAGGTAAGTTCTTATTTCTTTTTCCTTTTTATTTTCCGATGTTCAGACAGCCGACACGTGTTTCGTCGCTTACATGGGAATTAATCCCTGCGACTTTATCAAGGCTGCATAAAAACAGAATGAATACTCAATGTATCACCTTCTTTAAATTGGGTGTACAGAACTAGTCAGAGATTACATTCAGCGGCCGGTGCCATGCTTCATCACAATATATTATCTCATTGGTTGTGTGCCCACATGCACAAAATATAAAACACCAGAAACATTTAAAAATTTCTTCAAATGTGACCCAATAATCCGTAGATCAAAAGATCCAGAATCCCAAAAGAAAAAGATGGAGTAAGAAGAATTCCGTGGTATAGTCTCAGTAGTAAGTGCAATATAAACCATATACAGTGCCATTCGGTAGTGTCAAAATATAATTTACTCAGACCGTGTATGAGCGACTCCAAGAATGAACATTCCTGGGGTGAGATCGGAGTGGAGCCCAAAGGTGAGGTAAAAGTTTTTTTGTTTTAACTTAATTTAAAAAAAACCAAATTATGTTGGGTAAATACCTATTGTCTTCCTGTGTATAACCCTGTAAAGAAACCAGAAAGCGCCCTGAGTATAAATAGGACCATCAGGCAAAAGTCACATACGGCTAAAGTTGCAAACTCAAAGTAACAATTGGCCCACCTACTTTATTAGTGGTGTTAATTCCAACCCACACTGGGATTCAATATCTCGCGACGTCTCACTTCTCAATGTTAAATCCAAGGGATCCCTGTATGTCCCAGAAGTCCAGAATCTACAAAGATATAGCCAGTCATGTTTCACTCCATAAGATTTATGGTTCAAAATGAATACCTCATCCAATCTCATTGTAGACTAACCATGTGATATTTACCTTCCCTGAGCAATGTCAAGCTCTATTTATTCAAACCCCAATAGTCAAAATCTAGGTGCAGAATGACCAATCTAACACTGCACCATTTGTCATAACACTGAATACAGCTTGACATCACAACAAAGCTATTCAGTTTATATCCGCTTTATCTATCTCCTCATATTAATGCTAGAGTACCATTTGATCCATCTAGTAAATCGTAAAGATAAGCTTCCTCCATTCCTGTGCTATATCTAGAGTGTCAACAAGCTAAAATGAATCCGTCATGCTAGTTGCTCCATTAGCACTATCATGCTAACGATGAATCTGACAACAAAAACTCACAATATTCTATTCTTCCTTAAAGTCAAAAGCCCCCTGGTCAGTTGATCCCCTTACCTTATTTCTTAGTAGTTTGATCCCACACACGGACGTCGCTCCTCGTGTTGCCGAGTACGGTGCACGAATGAGGCTCCTGGTTCCCGCCATTATATACCGGCTTCACTCAAGTTTAATAGAAACCGAGGAAGGACAGCTATCCAGTTTCTCAGCAATCAGAGAAGAAGGACTCAAGTATAACCTAGTTGCATAACGGTGGCCATCTTGTAACTCACATACAGATGTATCTGTAATTAGCCATGTTGTAACAGTGAGTCATTGAGTCATTTATGTCTTGATGAGGAGACCTACGGAGAGTAATAGTGTGTGGGGAGCAGAACTAATACCTGTAGTGTGGCGACTCCATGTATTCATCTTCCCAAAAATCTTTACGATTTACTAGATGGATCAAATGGTACTCTAGCATTAATATGAGGAGATAGATAAAGCGGATATAAACTGAATAGCTTTGTTGTGATGTCAAGCTGTATTCAGTGTTATGACAAATGGTGCAGTGTTAGATTGGTCATTCTGCACCTAGATTTTGACTATTGGGGTTTGAATAAATAGAGCTTGACATTGCTCAGGGAAGGTAAATATCACATGGTTAGTCTACAATGAGATTGGATGAGGTATTCATTTTGAACCATAAATCTTATGGAGTGAAACATGACTGGCTATATCTTTGTAGATTCTGGACTTCTGGGACATACAGGGATCCCTTGGATTTAACATTGAGAAGTGAGACGTCGCGAGATATTGAATCCCAGTGTGGGTTGGAATTAACACCACTAATAAAGTAGGTGGGCCAATTGTTACTTTGAGTTTGCAACTTTAGCCGTATGTGACTTTTGCCTGATGGTCCTATTTATACTCAGGGCGCTTTCTGGTTTCTTTACAGGGTTATACACAGGAAGACAATAGGTATTTACCCAACATAATTTGTTTTTTTAAATTAAGTTAAAACAAAAAATCTTTTACCTCACCTTTTGGGCTCCACTCCGATCTCACCCCAGGAATGTTCATTCTTGGAGTCGTCATACACGGTCTGAGTAAATTATATTTTGACACTACCGAATGGCACTGTATATGGTTTATATTGCACTTACTACTGAGACTATACCACGGAATTCTTCTTACTCCATCTTTTTCTTTTGGGATTCTGGATCTTTTGATCTACGGATTATTGGGTCACATTTGAAGAAATTTTTAAATGTTTCTGGTGTTTTATATTTTGTGCATGTGGGCACACAACCAATGAGATAATATATTGTGATGAAGCATGGCACCGGCCGCTGAATGTAATCTCTGACTAGTTCTGTACACCCAATTTAAAGAAGGTGATACATTGAGTATTCATTCTGTTTTTATGCAGCCTTGATAAAGTCGCGGGATTAATTCCCATGTAAGCGACGAAACACGTGTCGGCTGTCTGAACATCGGAAAATAAAAAGGAAAAATAAATAAGAACTTACCTACTTGTATTTTACTTATGCTCACATCTAGCATGTTTATGTATATTGTGACATAACAGACGTGTGCTGAGGAATTCCTTTGTATACCTGCGGTATCATGTCCAGCCATTTCAAGGACTCCTGTTTGTGGCCCTCCACCTTACACAGACACTGATGTTGCCATTGAGATGGTCGATTTGCCTGATCGCCTGCTCAACTTCCCGGCTTCCTCCGGCAACGAGGAGACCGAGTATGCATACCCAGCCAACGAGTCGGTGGCTCACTTGCCTACAACACCACTGAGCCCAACCCGTTTTTCCTTTGATTCGGCTTCCACCTCATCACTTATCCCATCCAGCTTCAGTATTTTTATATCCTGGTTCAGAGACAATTTTTTGGTCCCACCATGGACATACATCTGGTTGACGCTGTTCCTGATTTTCCTGTTCATGTCCATTGGCTTTGTGACAGTTTTTTTCTTGCTCATCAATGGTCACTATTTGCCAGAACGCTCTGCGGTAAACTGTGTCGCTGGAACTTTGGCTCCGCATTCTTCATCTCACATCATGGAGCGTGACCACACATTTGTGAACATTTCCGCTTTCCCAGTCGCTGATGGCATCGTATGGGATGCAGTAAATTTCCAAATTCATGGACCAACCGAAATTATTAATGTACCGAATGTCCTCCGTGTTTCCATGGGTGATGTGGTGAAAAGTAATGTTCATTCTGACGATTGGGATGTGCATGCCGTTGAATCGTTATTCTCTGATTTGAAATATTATGCTGCTTTTAATGCTGAAGATTTGTACTTAAATTCTACAAGTTATGCTGATTTATATTGTTACCAGCATTGGGGCAACCATTTTCTCCACAAACCAAGTACTCTTCGGGGTACTTTTAATTACACCCAATGGGAACATTGTCCGACCCCTGTGCCAGGTAGCTCCCAAACACTTAAAAGTAAATTTACTTACTTTACAGACTTTGATAGATCAAACCCTGGGTCCTATTATTTTAAATTGAACACTTCGTCCACTCAGAAGGTCATGTTGACCCACACCAAATTGCTATATTCGAGTTCATTTTGAACGCATTAGCCGTGGGTGGTTATGGGTACTGGCAGGACACCATTGACTTAAAATCTATTTGGGGCACCAAATCATGGCAGGTACGCGGTACGGAAGCCTTATACCATGCTTGCCTAATCCCGGGCCAGATTTTATTGTTAAATAGTACGATCTATCAAACAACTTGTTGGGGTTTGGCTACTTCCAAACAATTGAATGCACCCTCCATTCCCGTATTGTCTTCCACTCCCAACGAGAGCTTGGATTTCAATATTTCCCTTGCAAATTTGCAAGCTTTGTTTCTAAACAATTCGTTTAATATCTCTGCGTTTGTTCAGTCACCCTGGTTGGCTTGGCCCATAGCGTCGAATGCCTGCCAACTACGTTTTCATGACTCTGCTCCTGGTTACAAACAGGATAGGCCAGATCCAAGGTTTTCTGACTCTCGTACTGTTACAACATATTCTGTTGGTAAATTGTGTAAACAGTGGTTGCAGCACTCTTCATTAGATTCTGTAAAACAACATTTATCTCTCCTATCAGGCAACATTGATCTGTCCGATTTTGTTCTAGGACCTCGAGGTCCTAGACCTAAAAGATTTATATATGAAACTTACAATGAACTCTGGAAGCTTTCGCAAATTGAGGCTGCTTCCCGTTTACGGGAAATCGATCAGGCAAATCTAGAAAAGGTGCTTGCTGTTGTTGACAATAGTATTAATACCCTGTCTTCCCGCATTTATACATTAGAAAATATTGTTTCCTCTGTTGTTGATATTGTACAGGATGATGTGTCTGTGTTATATCATGGTCAGAATCAATTGCGTTCAGTAATGCAGTTTGCATGGACGTTGCAAACGTTGAAAATGGGCAAAGTTCCATGGCATTTTTTAAACACGTCTGCCTTGTTCTTGCCGTTTAATTTAACTGACAAACAGCAATTCATGTCCATGAAAGATGCAACATACACTCTCTTACATATCGAAAAGATAGAGCCATTACCGTTCTCTGTGGCGGAGACTGACTCTGCAGTGTGGCTAGTACATGGGGTTATCGCTTTGCCTTTTTCTTTATTTGAGTTTAGCTCATGCATGAAACATGTTGGCTGTTTTCAGCCTTTAGGCAGTGCCTTCTTGCATGAACGTTGGTCCCTGCCTTTCATGTACAGATGCCTTAGGGACGGAAAGGAGGTCTTTCTCACAGGAGAATCTTGCGATTCTACAGTGGGTCATTCCCTAATTTGTAAAAACATCAAATTACACGGGGCTTGTAATGTTTCTGCTCCGAATCTTGCTTGTGTTTTAAAGGGCATTCCGGCTCCTGTTATATCACCTACTTTCACTGTGCTTGCAAATGGTAGCTATCTGCTTCTGAATAATCAAGACTGCTGTGGAATGCAGGCAGGCATCCCCTACATTGTAACGGTTTCCCACCGTGTTGTGTGCTGCAAAAATGTGCTTTTTCCACCCCGCACGACATGATAGATAGTTCCATTTGGCCTTCCATACCCACTTTGAAGGCGGATTTCAATAAATTGAGCAGAATAAAGGCGCTATTATTGAACCAGGAGGTTATGCTCACTTCTGCACGGGAGACCTTCGTCCTCCAGGTGGCTAGTACCCACAGTGAGATACAGGCTCTTTTGAACACAAACCTCCCACAACATTTCGGTGAACTGATTGACCGCGTTTTCAATGCTTCTAATACCGAAGGTCTTGTGCACTTTTTTAAAGTTGTGGGCTCTGGCCTTGTTACCTCCTTTCAAACTATATTTGGAGTAATTCCGGCTTTTATTCATTCTATTTTTTCCAGCATCTTTGGCGGCTTCCCCTTGCTCCTAGCCTTAGCTGCTGGAATATTACTTTTAATTTGTTTGCTGCGCAATGGCTGCACTTCCTGGGGCCTACTCGACCAAGGTCGACTCCGAATGCTCCGTGAAAGCATGCTCATCAGCTTCGGCATCCTACCATTGGCGACACTCGGCGTGTCCTATAGACTTTCTTTTCACTTTGCGTATTTCACTTGCGTGCAACCTGTGATGTCTTGCTTACGATGTCCTTTCTCTTGGTCCTTGGATGTTTGCCTCTCCAATACGTCTCAGTCGGACCCGGATTTTGGCCAGTTGATGGGCCCCTTAGTGGCCCATGAACGGGAATGTTCCGGCACTGGATTGATGGCGCGTGCGGCTGCACTTGGAGTTTTGGCGCAATGGGATATCTGGGCGGTTGCTCAGAATCTCCTACAACAAAGTTATATTGAGTATCACACAAGTTGTCCCGCAATGCTGATCACTGCTCCCTATTATGAGGAACATGAATGCAGTTTTGCCTTGTTGAACTGGATGGCATCTCTTTTTTCGGACGATACCAATGATGTCCTCTTAGAAGGTGTGGCAGTTTTCTGCGCATACACTCTATTGGATTAGGGGCCTTCGCTTTCAACGAACTGCATTTCTGGATTTTTTTATTCTCCTTTAGTGCCCTGATTTCTGACCCTATCTGGAATTTTTTTTTGTCCTGAACTTTTTTTTCATTCACTGTCCTTCATTGGGCCTTTTCATACATAGACGTTTACATTCTGCTCCATCTATTTGAACTCTGTTTTCATCCTCTCTCTTGGCCTATGGACTGACCAGGGGAGGGTGTAGTGTGGATTGTGGCCTCATTGTCTACATTGCTAAGTTAGCTTAGGCCTGGCTGCCATGATGCCTTTTTTGCACACGTTACTCTGTGACTTTGTTTTTCCAGACTCTGCTTGTGCCCGGCTATATTAGAACTGTCTGCCTTTTTGTCTTTCACCTTTTCTCATGTTCCCTGTGGGTTTCGTCTACACACCATGTACAAGGTTGAAAAACAACGTCCCTTGTTGTTGCTGATCTGGTCAGCCCCTCGCACTTAGACATAACACGAAATACAGCTGCACTGGAGAAATTTGTGTGCTTTTAAAATTGTGATCTCCCTTTTGGTGGCACTTGGAGAAAAACCTTTCCAGGGAGAAGAGCTGTGCTTGTCTGATGATGTAAACCTTGCATCTAGATATTGAGGTATGGGGGTCTGCCTGACAAAGCCCAGAGGTCTTCTATTTTTATAATAAACTAGTTACTAGCACGGGAGGGTGGTAAGGCAATTTAGCCCTATATCCACTGTCTTTATAAAATGCTGTCCCCGTTTGTATTCTATGGAATTGTAACCATGCTTATTATTTTATCGTTATGCATTATGCTGATAGTACTGGCACGTGTACTTTATCTTAGAGCACGATAGTTGAAATAAACATTTTAAACTATACTGTGTCTCTTATTACGCACGTTGTGGACAAGTATGAGTGAGTAATGAAAGAGTGTTCTTGCTCCCGCGATTCCTGAGAGAGTCCGTGTTGGGATGTCTAATCATTGGTAGCTTCGCTGTAGTACGGAGAACGAATGAGACGCTAAAGCTAGTCGAATTGGGATTGTGGGTACTAAGGTGCATGGTTGGTACACCACTATACACCGAGGTCCTATTTTCCTGTGCATAGCTCTGTATATGTGCAGAATCCCCGCAACAAAGCTTTGGAGCTAAACTTGGCTATTGTGAGATTATGTTGGCACTACGACTTAACCTGGTTGGATGTGATCAGTGTGTATGGCAAATTGTGATGTAAGCGAGGTGTTGTACTGTAACTTTTGATGGAAAAAGCCAATGTTACTCAGAGTGCCAATACTTTGTATGTGTGCATTGCGGAGGGGTGCCCATATGCATCAGTGCATGGTGAAGTTGTGGCTACTGGTTTACATCAGTGAGTGATCTCTTGTGACATTGTGACATTGATGTATCATGGATGTCGGCAGTCAGCACAATGTAGGGATGTCAGATGCCAGACCCTAACTTTTGGCACACATTGGCTTTCCTTATGGAGGCCACTCAGAGCTTCATCTACACAAGGCACTCTCATGCCTTGGATCATTGACAGCTTGGCAGGAGATTGAAATGGTGTTGGTATGTGACATGTCACAACATGCAAGGGCCTTGCGTCACATTGCCCTAGTCATGACAATGTGCATTGTCTTTGTGACAACATTAGCACATAGGCACTTTATCCCAAAATAATATGTGTCCATGTAACATATGCAGAAGTGTAAGTATCAGAGACATCAACTGGCAGTGAACAGCAGTGAGCATCATGTTAGGGTGCATTGAGATATTTGTTGTGTGCACTTCCGTGTAATTGATGCATCTACAAATTGGTTCACAATGTTCAACATTAGTTGTGCTGCAGTACCAACATAGTTGTATGGAAGGATGTAAAGCCACTTAACAATAGTTATGTTTCAGTTTGTATCTGTGGGGTTCTGTGAGCTCATACTTCAAGTGTGAGAAACACAACATATTTGTATGTGCAGCTCTATTACCTGAAGGCATGTAGGTGTGCCTACAGACGATAGGATGTGATGTTGAGATGTAGACACATCCACAGCAATTTGGCTGTGTCAACGCAACATGGAGCATGACTGTCCAATAAGCATGTGTCCATGCATCAGGTGATCATGCTAAAGATTGGGCTTATGCAGACAGTACATGTAGAAGTTAAATGTGGATTTTTAGTCCAAGGATTTCTGTTTGTATTGCATATCATGTTTGTGAGCAGGCCACTTTACTGAACCTATGTCTCTGTCTCTTACAGCATCTACTGAGGGCAGGGAAGGAGAGGGGCCTGACACCGTTGGGGAAGCTACTGGCATTACTGGTCCCCGGGAGTACAGCGACACTGAGGGGACCAGCGCCTCGGAGGGGGACAGGAGTGCCCTGGAGGAGTCCGGGCCAGAAACACCTACATCCACATCTTTGCACTTCAGCGGTGACTCCGTGGTGTTGGCGGGCAAAGGAAGTTCAACATCTGCTTCTTCATCCGCCACACCCCATCCTGTGTCCACCCTCCCCAAACTGGTATCCAGGCCCGCATCCCTGAGGAGGCTAGAGTCTCCTTCCCCCCAGGCACCGCTGCCCCTGTCTCCCCTGCTGCCCTCAGTGTGGAGGCCATAGACATCTTGTGGCAGCTGTCTGTGGGTCAGACTGCACTCCCCCTTTGACCCCTGCCCTCCCTCGATCCTACACACCCTAATCGATATCGTAAACCCAATAATAAACGAAATAATTAATGCCTCCTTGTCATCGGCGAAAATACCTATAGAATGGAAGCTCGCAGCAGTTAAGCCACTACAGAAGAAACAACTTGCGGACCCCATCACTCTCTCTAACCTCCGTCCTATCTCATTACTACCATGTCTTAGTAAGATCGCTGAAAAACTCACAAATTCCCAGCTTGCAACCTACCTGGAGAAATCAAATATTCTACACCCCAACCAATCGGGTTTCAGACCCCAACATTCAACAGAATCAGCTTTATTGTATACGGCTGAATCTCTTAAAGCGGCTCTTGATCAAGGGACGAATGCGGTTCTGATATTATTGGACCTATCGGCCGCGTTCGACACGGTCTCACATGTCATCCTTTTAGACCATCTTGAATCCTACGGCATCTCTCATACAGCCCTAACCTGGCTTGAAGCGTTCTTGCAGAATCGCAGACAAGTGATCATCCTCGGTCACTATAAGTCAAAAGAAAAACCCCTGTTGTCTGGTGTCCCTCAAGGATCCATTCTGAGCCCGGTGCTCTTTAATGCCTATATGGCTCCATTGATCAGCCTGATATCGTCCTTTAATATAGACACCATCTCATATGCGGACGATACGCAGTTAATTTTGGTCCTAGACAGAAACACCACACAGGCGGAAGAACATTTCTGCCTATGTCTTACGGCCACTTTCCAATGGATGAAGACCAATCACCTGAAATGCAACTCTGAAAAGACAGAAATCCTACCACTGGGACAAGGGAACGCTTTCTCTCCCAACATATGGTGGCCAGTTGACACCCCCCCCTCCAAATACAGTAAAAGTAGCCAGAAATTTGGGAATCAAATTTGATGCCATGCTCTCCTTTAACCAACAATCATTAGCAGTTGCTGGAACCTGCTTTCACATCATAAATCTTTCATCTACTCCCCTTAGCAGCTCGACAGGCTGTTGCGGTGGCCCTAATCACGTCTAGATTGGATTACTGCAATAGCCTCTATGCAGGGGCAAAAAAGTCAGTTTTACACAAATTACAAATGATCCAACATGCAGCAGTACATCTAGTGCTAAAATGGCCCAGGAGATCATCTGCTTTGGTGGCCTTAGAAACACTACACTGGCTACCCATCCATAAAAGGGTTCTGTTTAAGATTCTGATAATAACTTTTAGAATATTCCACTCCTCAGGACCACAATATCTCCAGCCCAGATTCATGCGCTATACACCTACCCGGAAGCTCAGATCATCTAACGCCAATCTGCTAAAACCCCCAGCATTTAGATATGCCTCAAAAAAGGAGGGAAATCGTTTGCGGTGATTGGTTCCAAAGGGTGGAACCAACTTCCTAATCATCTCCGTCACATTCAATCTGAAACGCTCTTTAGGAAGGCCCTGAAAACTTGGATCTTCTCAGCCTCCGATGCACTATGCAAAACATTCATTTAACATCTCTTCTCGCCCTCAGCTATCCTGTTGTTCCTACCTAGTAACGGGCTTAGCGCCATGATGCTCCTCGGAGTGACGGTCGCGCTTTATAAATTTACATTACATTACATTACATTACACTCCTGAATGCCCTCCAGGATCATGGAAACAAGTTGTCACATGTTGTTGCGTTCCTGGAGGGCATTCATTCGGACGTGGGTGGCCTGCACAGAACTGTCCAGTCTTTGTCCTCCACACTGACGGCAGCCATTCTGCAGTCCCAAGCTCCCAGTCCAGCTCCTGTCCCTTTTGCAACCACCCTCCCAGTGCCCCCACCTTACCAGAGCACACACACACACATCAGAGCACTCAGGCACCCAGTCATCCACACGCAGCACACAACAACAGCACTCAAAGAAACACAGACACTATACACCATCCCCAAAGCACACAAAAAGCACACATGACAGCACAACAACAAGCCCATCACAGGACACTCAGGAACTTAATGGCAAAAAACATGCATCCACATTGCATACCTCACATTCCTCGCCCTCCAAGAGCCCTCCCATCCCCACACCGGATCCCAAATCCACCAAAACACTTTCCCTGTCTGCCGTGAAGCTGGTGCCTGCCACAACTGTCCCCCCCAACTTCAGAGGGCTGGTTTGCCAAAAGCTTCCACTACCACCACCCCCCTGTGAAGCATGGACAGAAAAGCAAAGAGGGAAAAGTACATCCACAACAGGGGAGGCAGGGAGTAAAGGCCACCCCTCCCCCAGCGTACCACCAGAACAGGGAAATGTTCACGCAAAGATCCACCACCACCTGATCCACTTTCTGGGAAGAAGGAGGCTGTTGTGGCCACCTCACTTCTCTCTTGGTCCAAGACACTTAGTGGATATCGGATCCCCAAACAAGTGAGATCCAGCCCTCCACATGCAAAATCAGCCACTGAGCCTCACCCCAGCATTTCTCCACCTCCCCGTGCCACAACTCCACCAGGTCCAGCCAGCCCTCAGGCTCACACATCCAGTGATCCATCAACCTCAGCCAGTTCTCCCCCTCCCATGTCCAGTCTTCCGACTACCCCAGACAGTCATCCCCCTTCCAGTTCCAGTTCTCCCCAATTTTGAAACAGACTCCCCTTTCCCACCCCATTCCTCCGTGAGCGGTGCCTGAACTGCCCATTTGATGTCCCTATCTTGGGGAGAATTCCATGGCAGTGTACTGTGTTTCAAGTTGGTTGTGCAAGTTTTCATGCACACATGTGTGGACTCTATTTTGGACTGGGCGTTGTCCTTCATGTTTTTCACTTTTAATACAGATACAGAGTTTATGTAATAAAAATTAAATTGAGGTTCTGAGCTTTGTCGCTGGCCTTGCTAATGATGCAATACAATATATGTGCATATGTTCAACTTTTCCATGCTCTGAATGCAACATTCACATTGACATGTACTTGATTTGCTATTGCAGGTCTACCCAGAGGTTACAGCAACTAATGTGCTTATTGAGTCAGAGGGTTAATGGGGCCATGATGCTTGTCTGTGATGCTCTACTCTTGTCCTCTTCATTAATTTGTTTAGGCTCTACTTTTGTACACATGTCATATTTGTATGCTCTACATCAACAGTAGCTATTTATATTGACATGATGACTTGAGGGGTGGACAGGGTACATCATATCTGGGTGATCTATCTTGATGTGTACACACCAGGGTAGGTGTGTAGTCATCTTGGATAGGCATGGCTTCATAGTCACATGGGTACATTTATATGTGTGCACTTGAGTACTCATACAGTGTGATTGTCCTGTCATTAGCTGATGTCTTAATGTGTATGTGCCCTTGAGCAGGACCCTTACACAAATGTATGATCCAGTTGATGAGTGCCTGTTTGTTTACATGATCAGACACCTGCTGCAGGTTATGTGCACATGTTGAAGTTGTTGCCGGAGCAATGTGCAGTGTGTCAGTGTGACCTTGCAGTCCTAGTGTAAACCTACTTCTTGCCCACATCATTTGTGAGTATGCAGAGTATGTCACTACAATGTGTGTGCTGTGAGTTTTGGGAGCAGGCATAGCTCTTGCTTACCTTTGTTCTCACTGTGCTGACTGACTCTGGAAACAAACATTATATGTTACTTTTGACATACATTCATATCACTTTAAAACTTTATCTACTCCACTAGGTGTTATTCAAATACATACCAGTCACAAATAGACCATTTGAGGCCTACACAATGTGAAATACTCCACTATGTCTTTTTGCTCTGTACACTCCTCACATGTACAACACTCCTCTATACACCACTTCACTGAAAGAGCTTCTAGTCCATGCCATGCCAGTGTTTGACCCTCCCCTCCTGTATGTGAAGTGATCTGTGTGCTGTGATGATTTGTGATGCTCAAGTTCATGGTGGTGAATTCAAATATGTCTGATACTGGTTTTAGTCTTGTTCACACACTGCTTACTGTGCATGCACTGCTGTCAGTGGATGATGCATTGGCCTTGCTAGGAGTGAGTCCCCCTGATGTCCAGCTGAAATTGCTATGGGATGTGTTGGGATGTGCATTTGTTATGAATTTGTTGGTGAGGGATGCAGTCTTTGGCCTGTATTGTCTCTTTCTACTGACAAGTCCATGTGTGTGTTTTGTTGTTTTTGCATGACATTGTGTGTAAGGAGTGTGTGTATTTGAATGCATTCACATGGGTGTTGATTTTGTACTGTGCATTTCTTGTGTGCATGTCACATACGGCAAGGTGGAGTCTTGTTTTTTTGCTTGTTTTGTGTGCACAATGGTGCTATGGCCCCCTATCTTTCAGCAGTCACTTGTCAGGATTGTGCGTGGGAATACTTGTAGGGCACACTGACACCATGTTCACTTTGTAACCGGTGGAGTGTCTATGGCTTTCTTGGCAGATTTGTGTGGATGTACAAAGTTTGGGGTTATAAGTGTCATTTGTTTATGGTGCTTTGGATTAGGTTTGGATTATGCAGTCTGTGCAGGTGTCCAGAGGAGAAATTATATCTGTTCCAGGGAGGACTGGGAGCAGATTGGCTATCCACTCTTTTGCTGTACATGGCCATGATTGTTGGACTTCTTTCGGTGTGGTCTGTGATACATGTATTTAGCAATTGCGTTGATTTCAGCATTCGATCAGACATCCTTGAGCTGAACTCTGAGATTTTGAGATACACACCAGGGTGTAGCATTGTGTAGCAGGGAACTCATAGGAATTTTTTTTCCAACTTTATCAGAGATTGTCCCAGGTGTGGAGCAGGGAAGGTGGAAGATGGGTAGGTGAGAGGTATGTGTGAAGGTTATTGTTAAGTTTGACAGTCAGGGAATGCAACAGTGAGCCATGAGTGTTGTGCTGGTGGCATACACATGACATATCAGTTAAGACAAATGAGGTGCTGGTCACTGTATGGCTAATGACAGGTCATCTCATTCTGGTCCAATGCATTACTTGCATTGCTGGATCACAATGATACTGCACTGATGATTACTTTCATACAATTAGAATCTCTGTGCCACACATGTATAAATTGATGTCCTAAGTGTAGTGTCATATGTGGTACCTCTTAAATTCCATGAACATATGGTACCAGTCATTTCTCAATACATTTCATGCACTGTTCCCTCCACTTTTTACTACTTTACTTGTTCTCATGCAGTGCTAGTGACTTATAGTTTGTGTAGGCAGAGTAAGAGTTTGTGAGCTGTATCAAGGACTTAACATGCAGACTGGCCAGTTTCAATGTTGATAATCGGCACAATGACTCTTCATTTATTCAATTACTCACATTTATTCACAGGAGTGGAATGCATGTGTGAGGAAGAGGATGGTTGTCATGAGTCTTAGGTCAGATTTTACTGCTATCAAGATGGACTCTTCCTGACACTTTGGCATTCATTCAATCTTTTATAGTTGGTGCTACCTTTGGAGAGGTGGAGTGATGGTGTGGTGGTGTTCAGTGACGAGGCAGGGTAGTCAGTGTTGTTGATGTACAGGACATACTCACATGGGGTCATTTAGTGCAGCAGTCCACAACTGAGACAAATGCACACTGATGCTTACTTTAAGCTTGCTGTTTGAGTCAGAAAATGTCTACAGTGTTGCATGGTATGGGCTGTCATTATGTGGTATGGTCTGCCATTGTTTGTAATGAGCCTGGCAATGTCTGCTTAGGGTGTGCGCTGAAGTGTGATTATGTGGCAGTGGTGGCAATCTTGATATGTCACCTACCTTTGCTCTTTGACTCATCCAACACCTTATTGTACTACTGTGAACTCCCCATACACATCCTGTTTTTTCTGGCCTACTCTATTCCTTCTTGGATGTGGACTAACCCTGATTTGACAGCAATGATGACTATTGTCACTTTGAAGTGACTCTTGGCTCATCCGTCACTCCTGTTGCTATACAATTTCTTATGATCCTACAGAGATGTCACTATATACACCGTTAGCCTGCACATGACTCCTTGCAGCATCTATGTTGTGCTGACTGGATGCTCTTTTTGATTGTTTGTGGGGTGGAGGATGGTATGAGGATCTTGCCAACCTGGAACCATGTGCTGGACTTCTACAACCATATTGCCAAGTTTTAAAGCTGCTTCACCGCTGTTGTGACGTGATCGCCACAAGCGGGCTAGATGTCATAATTTCTATGGAGATGGGTGCCCCCGATGCTAAGGTGGCAATGTACCTTCGTGAAATAAATGGGTACTTTGACTGTGGTATATGTTCCTGTGTCCATCAGGGTGTCCGATGTTGACAGGTAAATTATACCTCCACCATTGCTGTGTGTTGTTGTTGTCAAGGTGTTGCATGCGGGGAGATGTTTTGGACTTACCTCTGCTGTTGACCGTGACGGCGTCTTAACTGCTGGTAGTGGATCAGGTAGAGCAGCGGCAGGGCTTGTAGAGCAGGATCCATGACGTGCAGGAACGTGGAGAGGTGTCTCTGACTCAAGTTTCTCTCTCCGCATTTGTGCTTCCGCCATCTCCGATGAGCTGGTTTTTCCGCTGCGTTCTGATGGATTGTTTGACGCATCGTGATCTGGTTGGCGGACGGAACGTCATTCCGCATGGCTGCCTTTCTCTATTGGCTCCCTTCAGCACCGTTGCGTAACGAAATAATGTTAATTAACAACGAATTAATAATTAATTTAAAATAAATTACTTCCCACCCTTTACCCTATGAACCCCACAACCCGCACCTAAAGTGAATTACACAATTACCATAATTAATTGTCAAATAATTAATCAGTGTTAATTAATTCAAAATAAATTACTCCCACCCTTTACCACTATAAACCCCACAATCCGCACCTAAAATGAATTACACAATTACCATAATTAATTGTCAATTAATTAATTAATGTTAATTAACAACAACATTTTTAATTAATTTAAAATATATTACTTCACACCCTGTACTCCTATGAACCCCACAACCCGCACCTAAAGTGAATTACACAATTACCATAATTAATTGTCAATTAATTAATTAATGTTAATTAATAACTAATTATTAATTAATTTAAAAAAATTACTTCCCACCCTTTACCCCTATAAACCCCACAACCAGCACCTAAAATTTACCCAAAAAGTCTAACACAATTAACATGATAAAATCTCAATTAAATAAATATTAATAAATTAAAAATATTCATTAATTTATTATAATTAAATTACTTCCCACCCTATTCCCCTAGAAACCCGCAACCCACTACGGAACTAAAATAAAATTAATAACTGCTAAAAATTTGACACCTATATTAAAAAACATAAAAAATACTTATACAAAAAATACATCACATACATTTAAAATATATACTAAAATACATAGCACTAATTAATAACTCGATATTTTAAACAACTATATTTTTGCGAACGATATTAATGACTTCTATATTTTTAAAATCGATATTACCTTCAAATCGATATTCTTGACAACAATATTCTTGCACTCGATATATCCATGCCACGATATTTTTATCTCGATATTATCGTAGGTCGCATTTTTTACCCTCGATATTCTGTCTTATTACCACAGAGAGCTGGAAAACCAGATATAACGTGGTCAGAATGTCTTTGTATCTTTGAAAATTACTTAACTGCCATTGATGCTAATGCATATCGTCCCTCTACAATGATGGCTCTGTTGTTCAGTCATTTGGGGGTGGCTGAGCAATGAGTTTTTGATAATCTTCCTCCCATTCCTGGGCCATTGGATGACGACACACCATTGGATGTTTACTTGGAGGGCAAAGAAAGAATGAAAAAACAGTACTCCGACGAGTCAAATGTTTTGTTGGATAGATTCAACTTTGCAATGTGCAAACAGTCATGTGATGAGACTGTGAGGAGTATATTACTATCCAGCGCGTGTTGTCCCCAAAATGTGAATTTGGTAGTAATGTGGATACCTATATACGTGACCAATTTGTTTTCTATTGTTTTTCAAAAAAGGTGCAGGAACATTTATTAACATGATATGTTGCAAGAAACTATTGATGTGGCCAAGAGCATGGAGAGGTCAATTGTCACTTCAAATGTTTTATCCAATCATGCAGCACAGACATAACCTTCGGTTAGTTGACTCATGGAGGAAGAGGTTGTGTGTGCTGTCAAAAGCAAATCTTTTCGGGGAAAGAAAGGGCAGTTTGGTCATGGGCAGCAAGTTAGATTTAGATGTGGTTTTAAGAATCACACAGAGAATAATCCATCTTGTCCTGCTACAGGAAAAAAATGCATTCACTGACGCAAGATTGGTAATTTTCAAGGGGTATGCAAAAGTGCTTCTAGCACCAGCAGTCCTCACAACAAGGTTAAGATTAGTAATGTATACATGTGTGACTCGGAGATTGAGATTCAAGAGTGCGCTAACAGATTTTCCAATGTGTTGCTAACTGTTGATTTACCTGAAGCTTTTTTCCTCACTGCACGAAAACAGATTAAGAGGCCTGTGTGTGAAGCAGTTATTGATGGTAAGACTATCACTGTTATGGCGGATTCTGGTGCCCCAGTCACCAATTTAGTAGATTATACTTTTCACAAGCTATGGCCAAAATTAACCAAACTTATTCTTCCTGACATCAATCCTAAGGCTTTTGGTGAACAGGACATGCATCTGCTGGGTTGGTTCTGGTCCACTTTAGAATGTTTGGGAAGATCTATTGTCACCAAAGTTTATGTTGCTGTAAATGGCAGAGATATTGTAGGGGGAAGGGACCTGGCTGATTCGGGCATCATCCTGCACCCTGGCCAAGATCCTCCCAATGTGTTAGGTGATATACAGGACGTATTATCTCTGGAAGCGGAGGGTGTAGTTATGGATAGTATGATTGCAGCCTATCCTGAGGTGTTTAAGGGTGCTATGGGAACTGTGCAAGGTTTTGATCATTGCATTAAGCTTAAAAAAAATGCTTCACCTGTTGTGCACAAGGTGAGACCCGTGTCGCTGAGTATAAGGCAGGGTTTGAAAGTCTTATTGGAGAGGCTTGAAGCGGAAGGTGTTATTGCTCCCATCGATTCTTCCGAATGGGTTTCTCCAGTTGTTTTGACCAAGAAGAAGACTGGGTCCTTAGACTATGGGGTTGATTCCGATCTCGGCCGGAAGCGCACCTAACAGTATTCGTCCGGAAAAAAACCAAGCCGAACGCGTGTTTCCCGAACGATTCGAACAGTCGTCCGAACGAACAAGTACGATGCGCATAACAGCCCAGATTCCGAGCAAGCCGTACTTACCCATTCCAGCTCCTGTTCCCCGCCCGAGCCGGATCCGTAAACGTCGATTCGCACCTTCCGGCCGGACGAGTACGATGCGCCTTCCGTATGCGCCGAACCCGTCGCTACGTCCGGCACGTCAGAGCATCCGGGAGAGCTGCACATAAGCTCCGATTCGCGCCACAAGACGATCTACGGCGACAAGACGGACAAGCCAGTGACGAGTATGAGTCCAAGCCACGAGAAACCCGAACGAGACGAACAAACCATGAATCCCATCGCGCAGGTCCTACCAATACTCTACATCTATTACCGGGACCGGTACGGACGCGTACGACGCAGACGGTAAGTCAAACACCCACTACACAACATATCTCACACACACATAGGGATGCAGAAATGACGTACACCAGCAACAGCAGAACAACAGGGGCGGGATGGCTATCACCAATGCCATACACACCCATAGGGGGATGGATGCCTACCACTAATACCATCCCCACCCATAGGGGGATGGATGCCTGTCACTACTACCCTCACCACTCATAGGGGGATGGATGCCTGCCACTAATACCATCCCCACTCATAGGGGGATGGATGCCTGCCACTAATACCATCCCCACTCATAGGGGGATGGATGCCTGCCACTAATACCATCCCCACTCATAGGGGGATGGATGCCTGCCACCACTACCATTCCCACTCATAGGGGGATGGATGCCTGCCACCAATACCATCCCCACTCATAAGGGGATGGATGCCTGTCACTACTACCCTCACCACTCATAGGGGGATGGATGCCTGCCACTAATACCATCCCCACTCATAGGGGGATGGATGCCTTTTACTACTACCCTCACCACTCATAGGGGGATGGATGCCTGCCAATAATACCATCTCCACTCATAGGGGGATGGATGCCTGCCACTAATACCATCCCCACTCATAGGGGGATGGATGCCTGCCACCACTACCATCCCCACTCATAGGGGGATGGATGCCTAACACTAATACCATCCCCACTCATAGGGGGATGGATGCCTGTCACTACTACCCTCACCACTCATAGAGGGATGGATGCCTGCCACTAATACCATCCCCACACATAGGGGGATGGATGCCTGTCACTACTACCCTCACCACTCATAGGGGGATGGATGCCTGCCACTAATACCATCCCCACTCATAGGGGGATGGATGCCTGTCACTACTACCCTCACCACTCATAGGGGGATGGATGCCTTTCACCACTACCATCCCCACTCATAGGGGGATGGATGCCTGTCACCACTACCCTCACCACTCATAGGGGGATGGATGCCTGCCACTAATACCATCCCCACACATAGGGGGATGGATGCCTGTCACTACTACCCTCACCACTCATAGGGGGATGGATGCCTGCCACTACTACCCTCACCAGTCATAGGGGGATGGATGCCTACCACTACCACCACCCCTACTCATGGTGGCCTGGATGCCTACCACACACACAACCCCTACTCATAGGACGGGTAATGCATGACACAACCAGCATACTCCAACATAATGAATGTCTGAAAAATACATCCCCCCAACACCATGACATGCGTGTGTAGTCTGTGTCAAATGCCTACAACACTGAACAGGACACCTAACATACAATGTGACCCCCTATCACATGTGTCACACATAAATGTGTGTGGCCTCCACAATGCAATCAGACCATGACCACTGTGGCAATGGGGTCTAAAGCCCCATCACCACAGTGACCAAAAGGTAAGTGTGGGGTCCATAGCTGAAGCACATTTTGAACATTGTGGCAATGGGGTCTAAAGCCCCATCACCACAGTGACCAAAAGGTAAGTTTGGGGGCCATAGCTGAAGCACATTTTGAACATTGTGGCAATGGGGTCTAAAGCCCCATCACCACAGTGACCAAAATGTAAGTGTTGTCATGGGAAAAGCTGTAAATGCCAAACTGCATGGATAATTCCTGGTCACACAACAACAAACACATCAGTGGCATAGTAGTGCATGTGTCCCATAGCAACATAGATTGGGTGAGGCAAACAGTGCAGTGCCAATGAAACATCGCTTTGGCCATGTGCAGACAAACATCACCCATGTGGGCTCACATTGTCAACATTCACGAATAACACAATGACAGAAGTGACCATCATAATGCAGACCCACATATCTGCACCAATGGACACACAAATGTAGATATCCTGGGGAGACTGTAGATGTCAGGTGACCAAATACCATTCCATGGCAGCAATGGGACATAGAAACCATGATCATTGTGCTGACTGATGACCTAGGAGTCCCAGGGACAGCAGGGGAAAGCCACCAAACAACATACAGCCAATGGCACTCTAAAGAAATGCCAATGCAGTGGTGCAAATGCACAAACACAAACAGGCAGACTCACACTGCATATCAAACACAACAGGTGATGGGGGTGTGTGCCAGTGTCTCCAGGCAACCACACAACACATGAGGAGGCCTGATTCCCTATTACACAGATGTCAATACAGTGCCACACAAAAGAAACTCATGGATCGGAATCCCCTATGTGGGCAATCAGGCATTGTTAGATGAGAGGGAGCCCAAATTACAAATGTCACACAAGCCTGCAGGAACAGCAACTAACACAGCAAGAGACAGACCCACCACAACACAACCCCCAGGGACCCCACATTGTGGTGACACTGGCCTGCATGATAATCCCACTGTGATGACAAAGGTAGATGTCGTACACACTGTGAACCACAGTCATGTGTCCTGAGCAACTAACTACCATCACACCTACACAAGCACAAATCAATCAGCACGGCCTGTCAGCCAAGGCCAACATGGAGGTAGGGGTCTAGCCGTGCAACAACTCTCATTTGCACACACTCAACACCACACACCTTGATCTCCACCAATGTGCAGCAGTGAAGCTCACATGAACTGGTGACATTGCACATGCACCCATGACAATCCCAGGGGTGGTGGGGGAACTAAGGTGGAGATACCCATCACACATGGCCAGTCAACAAGACTTGAGAATGTCTGACACACTGCACAGTACGCTGTACATGGGCATGACGTCCAATCCACACCAACCAATGGGATCCTGGCCACAGTCACACACCAATGAAGAAGCCAAGGTCACCCACAAAGAACACACATAGACAACTACCAACATTGCAGCTCTGACCCTGAGGAGTGGCAGCAGTCACACACACAACGTGTCACAATCACTGAAAGCTAAAACAAACTGTAAATTACATGACTTGTGTAACCAACAAGTGCCAAGGGGAATCCTGACTGTGTCTCATCTGCGTTTGCCCACAAACTCAGCCCTAACAGCAAACACACCTATTGATGACACCCTGATGGCCAGTAATGTGCCATGCACCCACATCCCAGAGAACCCAGGGCGAAGATTTGGGGGGAACATAGGTCAACTCAGCAAGCATCACAAACAGGAACATCATTAGGGACCCCAGCCTGTGTAGCAAAATGGTAGTGAACACACACAGACATGCTCACACAACACACACCTTGGGCTCAGGCAATGTCACGGAATTACACACTGCCATGAGGGGACTCCACTCCTGTGTTAGGAAAGCCGTGCCATACGTTGACTCTGCAGGGCTCTATCATGTCAGCAGAACACTTGGTCACTCAGTCAGCAATTAGCACAAAATGAAGGCTCTCGTCACATCAGCCTGGTCATGGCAGTGTCACCGAAATCATCTGCACAGTTCAAATACACATGTATAGCAAGTTGCACTGATACCACAGATGAGTCCTTCCCCATTGATGCCCAAACTTGCATGTCCAGTGGAGATGGTCACACGGTCGGGGAAATAGACAAATTGAACAATGGCAAGCACATCTGATGTGCAGGGGTGTAAGCCACAGATGTGATATTGCAAAAACATGTAGGGACTCCCATTGGCAAATATGAAAAACATGACACCCTCATATTGCTTCAAAGGATGACATGGCTACACACCAGGATAGGACACATTCACCCTGGACCACATGGAGTCCTGCACAGTAACACTTCTTTTACCTGATATCAAAAATCACCATCACTGCAGCAAGGGCATGGTTAGCATCCTCAACATCATGTACAACTGAAGCAAAACCACTAGAGAACTGAAAGGAGCTTTATTCAGCATATGTGAATAGAAAAAAGGAAGTCCAGACAAAACCCAAAGGCCAATGGCCAGTCCATTACTAAAGTCCAAACAGGGTGACAGTGGCAGATGTCACCCTCTCCTTGCCTGCACTGCTACGAACCAGGGACACTGCCCTCGGAGGGGCATACGGGGGGGCAGGCCAGGCACCGCAGGGACAGGATCAGGGCTCACCAGAAGGAGTCAGGGGAGGGGTGGCTGGTGCTGGAGAGTCACTGACAACTGCAGTGGAGGTGTCTGACATGGTGTGTGCTGGCACAACTGGGGGGCATGAGTCAGATGGTGTGGGTGCCGGCACAACTCCAGTGGGCTGGCCAGATGGAGTGGACAGGTTCCCCACTGCAGTGCCCAAGTCAGACGGGGTGGTAGTGGACTCCACTGCAGTGCCCATCGCCAGGGGAGTAGAATGAGGTTCAGGTAAGGTGGGCAGGACAGAGGGGGAGGACACAGTCTCCACACCAGTGGCACAAACATGTGCAGCGGGGGGCGTGGGGCTGGAAGAGCAAGTGGTAGGTGGAAAAGGCCGCATCATTTTGGGGATGGTGTATCTGTGGGTGGGGGAACCTGGGGCAGGGTGTGGTGGGGGAACCTGTGTTGTGGGGGCCTGAGGGATGGAGGAAGGAGACTGTGTGGTTGACCTGCAGGGCGGTGGCGGGGTCTTGCTCTTCCGGGCCCGGGGGGACTTGCAGGTGGGGGCCTCAGTCTGTCTGCGCCTGGGGGAGGGTGTCTGGGGGCGAGGGGCACTCCCCTCTGTGTGGGTGGACTTCCTCTTCCCCCTGTATGCTGGATCAGCGGGATCGGAGGGGAAGAGGCCGAGGTCACAGAGGAAGAGCTGCTTCGTAGGTGGGGTTGCAGGTGAGGCAAGGGAAGGGGTCTTGGAGGGAGAGGATATTGAGGACTGCGGAGTGACTGTGGATGCCTGTGTGTGTGTCTGTTCCCCATCCCCAATGTGTGTGGTATCAGTCCCCTGAGGATGCTTGTGTGCACGTTTTGGCCTTGTTTTGTGTGTTTCTGTGCTGCTCGTGTCTGTGTGTTTGGGTGATTGTGCAGGTGTGCATGTGCTTGGGACAGGTAGGGTGCCAGGAAGTGTGGATGGGGCAGAGGTAGGAGGGGTGAGGGACTGTTGGAGGAGGGACACTGCTGCCGTCAGGGAGGAGTCCATGGACCTATTGCTCCTCTGTAGGGCAGACATGCCCGTCGAGATGCCCTCCATGAACGACACCAGCTGTGTCAACAGAGTGGTTTGTGCATGGAGGACACTCAGCATTGCTGTCTGCCCTACATGGAGCTGGCGAAGGAGGTACACAGACTCCTCACTCAGGGCAGCCGGGGACACAGGGGCAGGGGGTGCGGTGCCTGGCACGAAGGAGACACGCTCCCAAACACGGGAGCCTCCACGGACCTCTGGAATGGGAGCCAATGGGAGGGCGGTGGTGGTGGTGGTGGTGGGCCAGCCATACTAGCTTGGGTGTGGTGGCTGCTGACACCCGCCTCCACAAGGGAGTCATCCTCTGAGCTGCTGTGGTCCTCAGCTGAGGTGGATGGTGCTGAGGACTCCTCGGTGTGGCTCCCCTCGCCCTCCGTGCCACTGGGTCCCTCCGACCACTCATCGGCTCCTGACCCAGTCTGGCTCTGCTGCTCCTCCTGGTCCGTGGAGCTGTCCCCTCCTGTGGCCGTGGATGTATCTGCAAACAATTAGGGAAACAGACAAACATCAGTCACCTGCACTGACCGCACACACCACAGTAAGTACAGCACATTACAGAGCAAGCCCTGGCATCCTCAGTTGAACATTGCCAAAAGTGCTCACACCGATTAGGAGAAGCCAATTGTCAGTCTGATGGTCAACAGTGGCACTCACACCCCTCCTGCCCTTGCACCCATCTGTCTGGTGCCTGTTGGATGGTAAGACCCCAGGGTGGACACGGTGAAGTATGTGAACATGCACACATCACATCTCTTGCCACTGAGTCAGTACGGGTGTCCGGATAAAGGGATGGCCAGAGTATAATTAGAGATGCATGTGATGCATACCAGCACCAGACACCATGATGCACCCATGTCCGGATAGTCAATGCCACAATGGGGTGCATGTTGCACATGTCACTCCCCTGCAGGATCACTCTTAGGAAGTTTAATGCCATGGCACAGGCATGCCTGCAAAGTCATACATCACTGTCTCCAGTCACATGGGCATGGCAGCCAGCCAACAACAGTCTGCACTGTGTCACAATCCCAGGTAATGGGGAATGCAAGTTCTGTAGCTGACAAGTGCACATGTCCATCCCCCACAAACCACATCATCTGAACTCATATTTGTCCACGTCATGCCAATTGGACATATGGGAGACATGAAACACAACTCTATGAACATGAGCACCTCACAGTCTGCTGTGAATGAGAAACAGCTGCCTGGAATTCACAGTCGCATACACCTGTGTGCACAGTCAAGTGGTCAAACACCTATAAGTCACACAAGTATCATCTCTCATGGTCACATCTCAGATGGCATGCTGAGCCCTAAACGATAAACATCCCAGTAGTCCTGACAACGAAGCCACAACACAACGACACAGAGGCAGACACCTGAGGGAACATTTCACTGATCACAACATGTCAGCTGATACACGGGAGTGGGAGTACAGAGTGTATTGTATGCCCTGGAGTAGGCATGACTGTCCTGCTCCACCTGAAAGAGAGATGAGCCCTGGACAGTAGGCAGGTGGCTAAGCATGTGTGACACACTTGATATACATACTCCTGAGGCCCAAACATTGTTCCCACCCGCAGCATGGGGGTGTGCCAAATACCCCAGGGACATGTGGTGATTCAGATCAGCAAGTGGACCACATATCAAAGTTACACCCAGATTACATGTCAGAACTTAGGCATTGTGTAGGCAATTGACCCACCCATGAATCCCACCACAAAGTCACGGGAACAAATGCTCTCCCCCACATTGAGTGAAGCAAAATGCAAGGACACAGTACGCAAGTGACACAATTTCCTGACTGTAAGGGCCACACCTGCGTATCAGATGAGGAGTGGGCATGTCACAATTGAGGGACATGGGTCCTGGACCACAAGACTGATGTACTATGGAATTTTAACCAGGCCAGAGGGGGCACATAGCATGTCAGACAAAGTTCACAGTGCAGTCATGGACTCACCCCCTCCTTGCTGCTTTCTGGCCTTCAGCTGCCCATCCAGGTCAGGGAAGACCACCGCCAGGATCCGGTGCATATGGGGGGTCAGGGTCCGGTGTCCACCCCTCCTGCGAGGAGGCGACAGCTTCAGCTGGACCCTTGCGATCCTCCGGGTCCAGCCCCGAAGGTCCTGCCACCTCTTCTGGCTGTTGCGGATCCGGCGCTTGTACACCCCCACGGATCTTACTTCCCGGGCGATGGTCAGCCAAATTTCCTGCTTCTGGTGGGCATCAACCTGTGAGGATGACAAAGTGAAAATGCCATTACTACACATGCAACATATACGTGCATCGCACAGTTGGATATACATGTCTCAATCACAGGGGCATATGATGTACACAGGCAGTGCAACTATGGCTATGGACAGTTTGCCAGCAGTCACTACATGGTATCATTGTCTGGGAAGTAAAAGCTTGTTGGAATGCACTGTTACTGCACTGTACCTGTTCAGTGCATGTGACTACACACTTGGGGGGGGTGAGAACTACTCAGTGAGCATGCTAGCCAGTGGTGTGCACACTGTAAGTCTTGCTAGTCAGACAACATGCACAATTAGTAAGGCAGTGGACAGCACACTCACCTGCTCTCCTAGTTTCCCATACAGCTTGCTGTACTGTGGAAGGAGGCTATCCAGCAGGGCCTGGTTCTCCTCAAGGCTGAAGGCTGGGGCTCTCTCCACAGTACGTGCCATTGAGGTAGCCAGAGGATGCAGAGACAGCAGCAGTGTTGGTGGCAGATGTCGTCCTGGAGCATGTAGTGCAGGCAAGTGAGCTCTCAGGGGAACAGCCAGCATTATATGTGTGCTGCAGAGGCAGATACTGTCCCATGTGTCCAAAGTGATAGGTCCAAGTCGTTTGCATCTTCTGAATCTGGCCAATCCATGGAATTGCACCACTTATACATGCCCACAGCATCCTTCAAAAGTTCAACTTCATGACACCCATGAATTTGCAACATTGTTGTGGCTGGCCAACTGAATTCACTGCATCAGACTCGTTGAAGCTTCGAAAATGCGTCCGTTGCCATGCCAGGCCCTAGCCAATGCATGCGCAACGATCTGACCATTGCTGTACAACGCGTATTCCGGGATACAACGCGTACCCGCACACAACAGATTCAATGGCCAGTGCGTGCACACCGATCGGTCCATTGCTGTACAACGCGTACCCGCACACAACAGATTCAATGGCCAGTGCGTGCACACCGATCGGTCCATTGCTGTACAACGCATACTCGCACACAACAGATTCAATGGCCAGTGCGTGCACACCGATCGGTCCATTGCTGTACAACGTGTATTCCGGGAAACAACGAGTACCCGCTCACAACAGATTCAATGGCCAGTGCGTGCACACCGATCGGTCCATTGCTGTACAACGCGTACCCGCACACCACAGATTCAATGGCCAGTGCGTGCACACCGATCGGTCCATTGCTGTACAACGCGTATTCTGGGAAACAACGCGTACCCGCTCACAACAGATTCAATGGCCAGTGCGTGCACACCGATCGGTCCATTGATGTACAACGCATACCCGCACACAACAGATTCAATGGCCAGTGCGTACACACCGATCGGTCCATTGCTGTACAACGTGTACCCGCACATAACAGATTCAATGGCCAGTGCGTGCACATCAATCGGTCCATTGCTGTACAACGCGTATTCCGGGAAACAACGCATACCCGCTCACAACAGATTCAATGGCCAGTGCGTGCACACCGATCGGTCCATTGCTGTACAACGCGTACCCGCACACAACAGATTCAATGGCCAGTGCGTGTACACCGATCGGTCCATTGCTGTACAACGTGTATTCCGGGAAACAACGCGTACCCGCTCGCAAGAGATTCAATGGCCAGTGCGTGCACACCGATCGGTCCATTGCTGTACAACGCGTACCCGCTCACAACAGATTCAATGGCCAGTGCGTGCACACCGATCGGTCCATTGCTGTACAACGCGTACCCGCACACAACAGATTCAATGGCCAGTGCGTGCACACCGATCGGTCCATTGCTGTACAACGCGTATTCCGGGAAACAACGCGTACCCGCTCACAACAGATTCAATGGCCAGTGCGTGCACACCGATCGGTCCATTGCTGTACAACGCGTACCCGCACACAACAGATTCAATGGCCAGTGCGTGCACACCGATCGGTCCATTGCTGTACAATGCGTATTCCGGGAAACAACGCGTACCCGCTCACAACAGATTCAATGGCCAGTGCGTGCACACCAATCGGTCCATTGCTGTACGACGCTTCCCTGTACAGGTCACTCGCATATGTCACCATGCTTGTCACTGGTGAACGTATGCCAGTAACATATACTTGCCAGGGACTCAGGGGCACACCTACAACACCACAGCCTGTCCACACTGTATCCTAAGGCATGTAAGGCTGCATGACCTTTTCTGTGAATGGGGGTCAACATGTGGTTTTTGGGGTGGCACTTGGGGGCAGCCACTCCCAGGCTGTGCACGTGTTCATGGGGACAGGATCATTTGTGTGTTGTGCACATGACCACTGTGATGTGCAACTGTTCATTTCAGAGCATGTGGCATGGTCACATTTCCAGGTTGTGTATGTGTATGTCATGTCACATACCCCCAGAGTCCCATGTGGGAAGGTATGTACGTCACAGGGTGACCCATTGCCACAATAGTGATGGCCCTCCACAGTCTGTGTGCATGTTGTGTTTCCGATGTCTCTGATTCCATGTGCACAATGGGAGACAGTCTCCACATCCACGTTATTTGTGCATGGACTTTGATGTTGTGCGTGTGTGTGTCACAGACGTCCATGTCTGTCCTGCGGAGGCAACAGGGGCCACTACCTGTGGGAGTCATGTTTGTATTTCTGACGTGTACATGAAACGCCATGTCATGCCAGTGTCCATGTGGCAAGACAGGGTCCCTGTGAATCTACCTGTCAATGAGCTGTGATGCCTGTGGCGCATCTGTCCAGACATGTCACTGTGGTGTGTGTTTGGAATGTGACAGCAGTACATGGGTACTGTGACACAGCCTAATGGTTTCCCATAGCACAACCTGGAACCTGTTGTCAACACATGTTGAACTGAGATGTTAGATGATGGCCATGTAGGTGCAACATATGTCCATACAGAACGGCACACACATCAAGTACTTGTGTCTCGTAATGATGTATCATGTGATATTGAGTATGGTCAATGCCACATATGTGGAGTGACTGACAATCTTTCTTTCTTCACCTATGCACTGCAGGGCACCAGCTGTCCATAGACCATTCCCTGACCTTGCAACGATGGTGGAACGTGACAGCATCCGACGGTACCGCTTCACCAGGCAGCTGATTGAGGATTTGGCAGTGCGCTTGGTCCCACATTTGCAACCTGGCCGGCCGTACCCTACAGCGCTGACCCCCAAGGTGAAGGTGATGGCAGCCCTACACTTCTTTGCCACCGGTACCTTTCAACATACTGTGGCGTCTGCTGGTGGGATGTCACAGACTATGTTCAGCCGTCTGCTATGCGATGTTTTGGAGGCAATGTTGAGATGCCTGAACCAGTACATCTATTTCCCTACACGTCAACAACTCACTGACGTCAAGAGTGACTTCTATGCCCTGGGGAGGATGCCACATGTCATTGGCTCCATTGATGGGACACATGTGGCGTTGGTACCACCACAGGCACATGAGCAGGCACACAGGAACAGGAAACATTATCATTCGATCAATGCTCTAGTGGTATGTCTTGCAGATATGTGCATCTCACATGTGTGTGCCCGTTTCCCTGGTTCGGCACACGATGCCTACATGATGAGGAGTAGTCGCATCCCGAGGATGATGTCACAGATGCAGAACCAGCGTGCCTGGCTTGTCGGTGTGTACTGACTTTGTACCATTGTGTGTGTTCTGCTATGTTGTATTCCTCCCTCTTTTCCTACTCAGCTAATGTGCAATTGTCTGTCTGTAGGTGACTCCGGATTCCCCAACATGCCGTGGTTGCTGACACCCCTCAGGAACCCTGTGACACCAGCCCAGATGCACTACAATGAGGCACATGGTCGGACCAGGAGAGTGATCGAGCGGACATTTGGTCTCCTGAAGAGCCGCTTCCACTGCCTGGACAAGACAGGAGGGGCCCTCCCATATGCCCCAGCAAAGGTGTGCAAGATTGTCATCGTCTGCTGCATGCTACACAACCTGGCAGTGCGGAAGGAGTTGCCTCTCATCCTGGATGACGATGACCAACATCCGCCACCTGTGGAGGATCCTGGCCTGGGCGACGATGCCAGTGATGATGATGATGATGATGATGGTGATGTCCGCACACAGCTCATCACCAACTTCTTCAGCTGAACGTGAGTATCCAGTGAGTTGTCATGCCAATGATGTGAGTTTGCGTGATATGTGTTGGTGGTGCTCTGGTGCTGTTTGAGTGTGGCCATGTGCTACTTGACTGGAAGCGTGCAGCGATGTGTCCTTACAGGTAGTCTGTACTCCCCAACAGTGTTGACATGCTAACTTGGTTTTCTGTGAGTATCTTGTGACATGTATTGGCCATGTGTATTGCAGTTCTGTCCTGTTCTTCGGAGCTTTTGACTGTGTGTCATGTCTGTCCTTCACAGGGTACTTTCAGAGTTGTTTGGTGAACTGTGATCCCCCGACACCATGATTCAACTTCCAGGGTGGAAGCAGTCGTTTCCCCTACAGGTGATGTGCCACACACCCCTGGACTTTCTTTCTTCTACACTTGTTGACTGTGTGTCCCCTGCCACGTAGGATTACCTTGCATCTGTAGTGGAAACAACATCTTGCAAATGTGTAATAAACTTGTGCTTCACTTTGGGATGTGCGTTGTCTGTGGTCACACATCTGACTGACATGTGCTTACTGCACCTGTGGGCTAGTTAACACAGACTGTGAATAGGTGTGGTGTCTGTGCATTGCACTGTATTTCCTGGCAACATCAGTGTAGGCGATGAGTCTGATGGCCCTGGTGTGTATGTGTTGTGTAGCCCTAGTGGTGTGTCTCCCTCATATGTGTCACGTCTCCATGACTCACATGACGGTGTTGAACTTGCTGTAGCAGTTAGCATGCGCAGTGTCATTTAGCAGATCACCATCTCCATGACAGAAACCACGTTGGAATCACAACAGAGGCAAGTATGGTGTATTGGTGAGTTTATTTCCATACATGTGTGAGGATAGTGCACAGGATGGTGGGTGCTGTACATTGGGATTGTAATCCAAAGTTCCCAGATGAGTTGGAAGTCTTGGTAGCAGAAATGTCCTGAGTAAAGTCCACGGTCATCTGATACATTGGGCCAACTTAAGCTCCCCATGTCATGTGGGAGAGTTGGGTTGCATTCGACAGGGTGAACAGTTTGCACACAAAGGAGATTTTCCAGAACAGGTTTTGGGTTCCTGGGGGATGTACATGGCCATCAACCTATCAGTTTTCCTTCCTCGGACGACCCCTCTTCTTTCGGGGGGGACCCTCACGTGCAGGCTGCTGCGGTGCAGAGGACTCTCTGCCAGAGTCATCCTCCCTCCCTGTGGCAGTTGCAGTTGTTGCAGCACCAGATGTTGTGGGCACACAGGGAGGTGTGGCCATGTTGGTGCTAATCTGGCGGAGGCATGTCAATATGTCCCTATGCACCACTGTCAGTTCTTCCAATGTGTCCCACTTGGACTCCATGCCAGACATGTGTGTCTCCACACGGGACATGTGTGTCTCCACACAGGACATGTGTGAGTCCAAGCGGGCATGATGGGCAGCCTGCTGCTGTTGAATGTCCTTGAGGATCCCCACTACCTGGCTGACCTCTCCGGTGCTATTCTGGTACGCATCAGCAATGCGTGCCAGTTGTGGGTCATCATGCAGTCCAGACCCCTCTGCAAACAGCGACCTATGTCTACCACCCCTCCCACCACCCTTGGCGACACGTGCCGGACCTGCGTTGGCACGCACAGGTGACCTTCGGCCCACTTGGGGGTTGTTACTGGGGTCGTTGTCCGTTGCTCCACGTTGGGCCGGGGTCCCTGTGCTGTTGTCATCGGCGGTCCTTGGTCTGTCCGTGTTGGCAGGGGTGGTCTGTGTGTTGGCAGTTGTTGGAGGGGTGGGTGCAGGGGGTGCAGATGTTGGTTCTGCTGGTGCTGCATGATGACTCACACCGGAGGTGCCAGGTAGGTCTTCGCCATCCGAGGAGGGCAGAGGCTGTTCCACACCAGTGGGCTCAGTGTCCCCCGGAGCCTGGGACAAGGACTCCTCATCGTCTGCTGCTGTGTCCCCATCATCACCTGTTTTTGGAAGAGACACACAATGTATGTTATGTTTCTACAGGCATCAATGGTTCACACACCTGACAGTTGTGACTGTACCTCTGGATGGGGCCCTGTACATTGCATTGTCCTCAGTTGTCAAAGTCAGAGGTTGATATTGGGGTAGCACATCGTCCTGCCAACCTGAAGCTTTTCAATGTGAATGTTGAGGTGTGTGCATGGCCAGCATTGGTGGTATTTGGTGGACATACGTCCCTCCTTCTCCCCCAGCCCAGTTATCCCACCATGAAGCATGCCACCCTTGCAGTGTGTGCAGGTTGACTCTCAGGATGTCAGTCAGTGGTGTCCTGCTGTTGGTTGTTGCACAGTTCCCAGCAGGGTCTTGTGCTCCCCACAACAGAGCACCATTGTCAGACATCTTTGAAGTGGCTTTTCACTCCCTGTGAGGTGTGCATGCTTCAGTGTGAGCTTGCTGGGCCATGTGGGTGGGGGATGTTGAGCTGTGACTACCACTCCCATCATGCTATTGCTTACACCCCCCTTCCCATCATGCCCATACTTCCTTCCTTTTGACTCTGCTTCCCTGTGGGGTAGTCTGCCTGTGCTGACAGGATGGCTGACAGTGTTGTCGTGGCGTTTGTTTGGCTACAAGTCCCAAGAGTGTCCCTGTGCTTCACACAGCATAAGCCAGGGTGGTGGTTCTTTGTGGGATATTTAATTGGAGTGTGAGGCATTGCATTGTCCCAGGTGAGTTGTGTGGAGTTTGTGTTAAGGGGGTGTGTAAGGAAAGCTGCTTGTAACTATGGTCAGAGCTGTCAGTCCTCCTTCCCACCCAGCCAGATATCCCGCCATGGAACGTGCTTCCATTGCAGGGAGTGCAAGTTGTCTTTCAGGATGTCAGGCAGTGGTGTCCTGCTGTTGGTTGGTGCCCAGTTCCCAGCAGGGGCTTGTGCTCCCCACAGCAGTACCCAGTGTCGGACATCTTGTCAGTTGTTTTCCACTCCCTGTGAAGTGAGCATGGTTCAGAGTGGTGTTGATGGGCCAATTGTGAGGGTGAGCAATATCTGTGACTACAACTCCCATCATGCTATTGCCTACACCCCCCTTCCCAGCATGCCCATACTTCCTTCCTTTTGACTCTGCTTCCCTGTGGGGCAGTGTGCCTGTGCTGACAGGATGGCTGACAGTGTTGTCCTGGCGTTTGTTTGGCTACAAGTCCCAAGAGTGTCCCTGTGCTTCACACAGCATAAGCCAGGGTGGTGGTTCTTTGTGGGATATTTAATTGGAGTGTGAGGCATTGCATTGTCCCAGGTGAGTTGTGTGGAGTTTGTGTTAAGGGGGTGTGTAAGGAAAGCTGCTTGTAACTATGGTCAGAGCTGTCAGTCCTCCTTCCCACCCAGCCAGATATCCCACCATGGAACGTGCTTCCATTGCAGGGAGTGCAAGTTGTCTTTCAGGATGTCAGGCAGTGGTGTCCTGCTGTTGGTTGGTGCCCAGTTCCCAGCAGGGGCTTGTGCTCCCCACAGCAGTACCCAGTGTCAGCCATCTTGTCCGTTGTTTTCCACTCCCTGTGATGTGAGCATGGTTCAGAGTGGTGTTGATGGGCCAATTGTGAGGGTGAGCAATATCTGTGACTACAACTCCCATCATGCTATTGGCTACACTGACTTCACCTGCATACACATAATTCCTTCCTTTCAGTGAGCTTCCCTGTGAGGTGGTGTTCTAGTGGTGGCAAAATGTCTAACTGTGTTTGTTGGTTATATTTGTGCCACTGCCTTGCTGTATTTGTAGTTAGGTTTGTACATATCATGACACAGTTACATATCACTATGAGATGGCATGTATTGTGTTTATCTGACTGACAGACAAATCTTGGGGTGATTATCTTTTGGTTGCTGTGGATTTGCTAAGGGTGCATGGTTTGACTATCCCCTTGACAGTGATGTGTGTGTATTGTCACACAATATTGGGTATATTAGTTGTGTACTCACCAGGCTCTGGGATGTTTGATAGTCCATATACGCTCACTGGTGGTAGGATGGCCCGCACCTTCTCCTCCCAGGGCCTGAGGTATAGTGGTTTGGCAGGAGGGCCACTGCCAGTGCGCTGACTCAAGATATAATCCTTCTTTAGTAGGTCCCTGACCCTCCTGCGCCCATCATACCACCTGTTCTGGATGTCTTCCTTTGTGCGCAAACATGGTGATTGTGCGTTGACCGTGTCGACGATCCTCTCCCACATCTTGGTTTTCTGCGACATGGGGGTCTGTTGGACCAATGTACCGAACAACTGGGGCTCTACCCTGAGGATCTCATCTACCATGACTTCCAATTCACTATCTAGGAACTTTGGATTCTTCTTTGGGGGCATGGTGATGGGTGGTGGTGGTGATTGATGTGTGTGTGGGTGTGAAAGTGAGGGTGTGTGGGTGTAGGTTTTGCTGGGTGTATGTGAGGGTGCTATTTGTTGAGGTGCTAATGGTGTGTGGCTTGTGTGATGGATGAGCTGTGAGTGTGTCTGTGGTTGCTGTCTGATGGTGTTCTGTGCTGGCAGGTCAGTTGAATTTGCAAAGGATCATGGTAGGGATTTGTGGCCTTTATATGGGTGGAGTTGGGGGTGTGTCCTTGTTCTAATTTTTTCCCCCCTGTATTTATTGACTTTGTAATTGCTTGTTTGGCCCTTTTTTTTTTGTATTTTTCCCTTTGTATTTTTTGTGCATGTAGGAGTCGTTCTTCTGACCGAGTGGGACGCTGCAGTTGTCTCGTGCGAGCTTCTCCGAGTCGTTCACGCTGTGTTTCTGCTAGGTTTATTGTGCGGCGTACGCGTCGTTCTCCGAGGATTGGCTTCCTTCTGCTGGCTTTTGTATGCGTATCGGTTGTACGGCTTGAGCTCCGTGCGACTCGGTCTGGTTTTGCACGCATTACATCGTACTGCGCGGGTCGGAGTTCGCGGGTACGTTTCGTTCCGGTTCATTCCTGGTGCGTGTCGGTCGGGTCGATTCGCGTGGTTTTCCGGCCGGATAGCTTGTTTCCGTGCGGTTCGGTCGTTCGGCTTGTGTTCCGTACGAGTCGGTCGGGATTCACATGCATTTCATCATACTACCCAGGTCGTGCGACGCCGGTATGTGTCGGTCGGTACGTTTTCCGGCCCGAATCGGAATCGGCCCCTATGTGTGGACTTGACGTCCCTTAACGAGAAAATCTTGGTGGACTGTCATGTTCTACCACACATTCATGAAATGATCACAAATATTAGGCATACAAGATATTTCTCAACGATTGACCTGCACTCGGCATATCACCAGATGCCCCTTAGAGAGGACTCGCAGTCACTCACCACATTTGTGACTTCGTTTGGTGCGTTTAATGCTTGCGCCTGCCATTCAGATTCGCATCCGCAGCAAGATTTTTCCAAAAATTTTTAAATTCTTTATTTGGTAATATGCCCCAGGTGCAGTCTTTCCAGGACGATATTTAGATTTTTACGCAAACCAAGGAAGAGCACATGCAGGCACTAAAAGATGTATTCAGTGTACTACAATCTAAGAGGTTGACGTTGAAACCAAGTAAATGTAAATTTCTTTTGTAAGAAGTGGAGTACTTGGGGCACGTGGTCTCAGAGAAAAGAATTAAACCAACATTTTTACAATGTAGAGGTGATTAAGAATGCTCATCTGCCTGGTGATAAGGATGCACTGCGCTCTTTTCTTGGGCTCTGGGAGTACTAAACTAGATTTATGTCTGGTTATGCTCTAGTGGGACAGCCTTTGAGATCACTCCTTAGAAAAGAGAACACATTTTTATGGGACACCTCTATTAACACAGCGTTTGAGGAAATTAAATCATAGGTCAATCGATGCTCCAGCTTTGCAATCATTTGTTTCCTCTGGCAAATCCTTTATCATCGTTGATTCCAGTCTAAAGGGGCATGGTGCTGTTTTTGGACAACGGGTCAATGGGCGAGAAATTACAATTGCCTCTAGAATGCTCTCTGATGCTGAGGGTAATTATAGCACCATCAAAAGAGAGGCTTTGGCTGTGGTTTGGGCAATGCAAAAATTGAAGACCTATATTTGGGGCAACACTTGTGAAATTTACATGGGCCACAAACCTTTGGTATTCTTGTTGAGTGGTAATGGTTTGGGAAAGGCATCTGCATGTTTGGTTTGTTTACTATGAACATTGCAAGAGTATGACCTGGTGGTCAAGTACATTCAAGGAGGCAAAAACATCTGCGCAGATTGTTTGTCACTCCTTCCACTCCCGGAATTGTAATGATTACATTGATGATTGTGACACAGATTGTGTTGTGGGTCTTGTAGATGCAATGAATGCTTGTTATGGAGGTATTACTGAATCTGAGTGGAGTGTGGCCATGGCTGAAGATGGAGTTATGGTGAAGGTTTTGCATTTTATCGAAACCAAGTGGCCATCTGAAAGAAAGCTCTCTGGTGAAGTCAGAAATGTTGCCCAGGTTGCCATGAAACTTTCATGTGAGAATGGCATTTGCATCAGGAATGGCATGTTTGTTCCACCTGCCCTACTCAGGGACAGAATTTTCAGAACTGCTTATGAGGGTCATTTGGGAATTTGTGCCACCTGCAAGAAAATAAGACAAACTTACTAGTGGCCTGGATTGGACAAGCAAGTTTCTAATTTTATTGATGCATGTCCGCAATGTGTGATTGCTCAGTGGGATTGCTCATTGGATTATATAGCATGGTTCCTGAGTGGCAGCTTCACAACAAAATCTGTGGTAGACTTGACATTACACTCCACATTAGCAAAGGAAGACGATTAGAAAATCAAGGAATTACCCTGGCCTTTCAGAAATTGTCATTTAAGAAAAGTAAGGCTTCAAGTTTTGATAGCTGAATAAATCAAAGTCAAAGCACCTTTTCATATCTGTTGGGCTCAGAGAAGATGAGTTATCATGTAATGTTTGTATGGCAAGTTCTGATTTATACTTTGCCCATGAAATTCCACGAGCAAACTAGTAAAAATATCAGTCAATTTTAAGGATGTTGGCAATGGATCTCAATAATTTGCTTAGCGGCTAAATTTGATGATGAGGATCATTTGGGGCATGCCCCTATGAGTAAATTGTTACATTAACAACAATGCAACTTAAAAGGTAACTCACTATAAATCATTCATTCATCTGTGGTACTAGGACTTTGGAACATTGTTGCAGTTGAAAGAAAAAATACCAAGCTTCTTCTAAAAAGAAAATTCACAGCTATTTAGGTACTATTTTCTAAAATGTCAATTAAAAAGACAATTGACTGAGATTTCCCATACACTTAAAAAAATTGCCTCTTACAGATGTTGGTATTTAGTAATCTCATTTAGAGCCTGATTGGAGGCCCATCTGTTAGAGATGCCGACATGTAATCAGTGCTCATTTTGCTTAACGTGCTTCTGCTGGAGCGAAAAAAGTACTATTGCCAACACAGAATGGGCCACTATGTTGTTCTAGTCTGCTTACCATTTATTTTGATTTTCACAATCAAACCCCAAAAATGGTGGTTTCTTTGTTTCCAAGAATCAAAACAGTGATTTAGTTGGAAGGCTCACTCTAAATAAGACAGGAATTCGAAGGACTGGCATGTGCCGGATGGTCAAAAGTTGGCTATGCACACCCATCTGAGGCCCGTCTGTTTCAAAACTAGCAGCCCCCTGACTCTAAATGAAATGGTGGCACAACGAGTTTCACCTAAAGAATCCAAAACACATGTACCAAGGTACTTAGCATGGACTTGTCTTCACTGTGTTAGAATAACTAATCAACATATTTTCTTACTTTGTTCGCCCTAAGTTGGCAGGGTATGCCCAGACGTGGGTCCCTTGCTCACTTTGCCACTGGATTCAAGCTAGCCTAGCTGATGAGGGGTAAAATCCTGAAACCGGTCCTAGGATGCTTGTTTCCAGTCCAGGGAAGACCTTGTTTGCTAGTTCAGGCAGGACTGTTCCCATGAGGAACAGGGTCTAGACTGATTTGCATATGACTGGGTCCTAGTGGGGTGGCAAATTGAGCTAAAGAACAATGATGGATTAAACCCAGATCTGTGACTGGGGGTGAGTGTCTGAAAAGTTTCAGCTCTCCGTCCATCATCTCCTTGTGTTTGCTTTGAATAAATAATAAGACATGATTAAAAAAAGGATAACTGACAGTTAGTGTATCTGATGTTGTAAAGCTTCTTAACATAATAACATCTCAAGATCAAATCTCCCTAAGCACTGTTAAAAATACCATTTAAACATCTATTATGGTATGTAGTAACAGAATCGATGTATTAATTGCTCACTTTTTTCATTACGAAAGCATTGTAGGAATGATTGTTAATGATAACTTACTTTGTATGTAGCACTTTACAACTCACGTCTGTCACTTGTACACACTTTAAGTAGCAGAAGTGGCTATGATATTGTTTAATAGAACCTAATATGCCAGTCTCATAAGGATTCGAAGGAAGGAATGCTTAGGTGCTTATCTTTAAAGTTTTGACTTTTAGAAAAGTAAAGATATAAGCAGCACGTTTTAACGTGTGGAGTGAACTAGGGGGCCAATTTATAATTTGACGGTCAGAGGTTTGGCAGTCAGGGCAACGGAGTAACCTACTGTGTCACCTTGACTACACCTCCGCCACCCAAATTATGAAATGACTGCCAATCCAGCAGTGAAATCAAAATGCTCACCTCACCATGGGAGCCCTCTCCATTTTGCAATGTTCACTGCCCCTTACTGCCAAGGTTTTCTTGGCGGTGACTTGCAGTGAAAAAGGACATCTAATTCCACCCATGTAAATTGGGTGGGCAAAATTAGAGGTCAACCTCTGACGGCCTGTATTCCATTGGGTTGTTGGAGTGGTTTTGTTACTGCAGAGATGGAGTAGTCTCCGCCGTGATTAAAGCAAAGTTCCACCCGCATATAAATTGAGCGGGTGAGTGTACCACAGACTTGGTTGAATGGATACTCTATTACCATTGTGATGGAGTATCCATAATGCCAAGATGTAAATCAGGTCCTTTATATATAATATTAAATGCACACAAGCAATATATCTTCACTAGAGAGCAAGATCAGGTGGAAAATGTCACAGAAATTCAGGAATTATGCCTTCAGCAGGGCTGACCGTAAATGGCTACACTTAGACTGGTTTGGTCCATCTCCTTAATTCCAGGATGCTTCAGCATAACTATGCTGTGTTTTGGTGTTCCTTTCAACATGCCGCTGGTATTTGTCCATCAACCAGCGATTTTGACACCTACCGCTTAGCACCAGAAGGCATAGACAATGCTACCTATGGACAATGATATCAATAGCACAGAAGTAGAAATGAGAAGTTGAATCTAAACTCTGAGAAGCTTCCTGGATGGGTGGTGTGGTCAACTATGTGGCTGACATAATGAACTCCAATCTCCAGCTTTCCAACATCAAGGCCCCACCTTGTCAACACTTCTTGTGCCACATGGGATAACTTTCATCAGGGGTCTCTCATAGGCTCTTTTTTCAGACTAGGGACATGGCTATGGCTATAACTATGTGCAACATACCACATGCCCCTACCTGAGTGTGTGCTGAGGGCAGGTGGAGTATGACTGCTCCACTTCTGTCTATGTACTATGCATGGTGGTGTCTGCTGTTGCTGAGTAATGTCCTCAGCAGACAGCAGTGAGGGACATTTGCAATCACAGGTTAGATGGACAGGGCTGGCATTTGTGGAGTGTAGACTTAACACCCTTCTTGAGCTGATGGAACAAAAACAGGCCCAGCAGACATTCTAGCATTCACCTTAGTTGCTGTCTAAGTTTGAATTGCCTGCCCATCATTTGCAGAATATCCTATTTTTTGTTTTTTCAATATTCCTATCCAGAGGGAAATGTCCCTATTCAATTCATCCCGATTACTGACAATGAGGTAAGCAAAGCCCACCCTGACAAACTTGAATTTTTGTTTGTTGAAATAAGAGTAGCCCTTTCCACTCTCAGACTTTGTCTGTAGCCTTTTTCCAGTTTATGTCTGATAGCCTCACTGCTCAGCATGAGTGTTATCTCTGATTCCTAAGATTGTGAACCTTTGAACCATGCTTCTGTCATCCCTTTCTGTGCCTATAAGCTACCTGCTTTAAATGTCCTGTGAACTATTTATCCTTTACACCAGGGGTCTCCAAACTTTTCTGTAGTGAGAGCAACTTCTGATCAGTTTAAATAATATTGACCTACTAAAGGCCAAGCTACTCGCATAGTGTTACCGAATACCCCCACACCGAGCATAATAACTTTAAGCCTCATGTTCATAGAGTCAGATACTATGGTTTGAACAAAATAATCTGACTACGGGCACTATGACAGGGCTAAAATGTGTGTCAGTAAGTGTGTGATCTTTGGGGATGTATGAACATGTGTATGTATGATTGGGATATATGTGTTTGGGTGAATAAGAGCCTGTGTTGTATGTATTTGTAGCAAAGTACATACCTTTCCCCATATGTGTCACCGTTATATGTATAACATAAACATACATCCATTTTTTAGATGGGAGAAATTTAAAGTGAAGGAACATTTTCAGCAAAAATGTTCATAATATGCAACATTTTTCTGTACTTTAAATTTCTCCCACTGGCTGCATTTTTGGGTTGTAAATATGGTAACGTGACAACCATCCACTGGGAGCAAGATGCTTGCTGTGCGTAAATGCGACACTTTGAAATTTGAGAAAATTGAACAGAAGAGTTAACTTTTTGTTTATATGGATTCCATAAAACTCACCATATAAATTTTCTCCCATTTCAATTTTGCATTTACAAACAGCAGGCATCTTGCACCCAGTGGACTGTAGACACGGTGTTATATTTATAACAGTAACATACGTTCATTTGTTTAAATGTGAGGAATGTAAAGTGAAGAAACATGCTTCATGAAATATTAAGATGTAATTGAAAGAGAAAAACATTCATACTTAATGTTTCATAGAAATATTTTCTTCACTTTAAATTTCTCCTATTTAAAAAGTGACTGTATTTTTCAGTAATACATATGGCACAGTGTCTACTGGCCACTGGGAGCAAGAGGCCTGATGTTTGTGCATGCAACACTTTGAAATGGGAGACAATTTAAATGAAGGGTTAACTTAATCATTGTGGTAACTATTTATTTTAATTTTCTCCCATTTAAAAGCATTCAGAAGCATCATTTGTTTCTTACCCCATATATGGAGTTGAGGAGGACTTTTATCTAAGAGTTAAATACCTCAGTACGACAGTTCTACACCTCTGTGCCTGACCCTGGGTCATAAATCTGACAACAGCATTGCTCATTATCAAGCCCTGCTATCTGCAGCCTGATCATAATAATGTAAAATAAACACAACCTTTCCTTAACATTAAAAGCAAAATGTGACGCTGTGCTTATTTAAAAATGAACTCAAGACTGTGAGCTACTCTGAATGTGTCTGTGAGCTAACTGGTCGCTCAGGATCGACTAGCTGGACGACCCTTGCTTTACACATTACTGAGCCTTCAAATATATCTCAAGAACATATCTATTAACTACCTTAATTTAAGACAGCCATGCATTTCATTTTGAAGAGCGGTCATCCTACAGCGAAGGAGAAGTGTCAGAAAGATACAAAAAGACCACAGAAATGTCTGTCACTGAATTAACTTTTCAAACAATCAATGTAATGATATCGATGACCCCAATTTCCTTTCCTCTGGTAATCTGTTCTGTGACATTGGACATGACTCATATTGTTCCCCTCCCACCAGCTTAGACCATGAATCACCTTGTGAATTGCAAAGTTAAGTTTACTGGTCCCTGCCCTGACATTTCCAGTGGCTTAGCAAGACCTTCTACACCATCATATTCCTAGTAGTCAGCCTTTTCTCAAGCCCTAGTAATGAGTAATGCCTGTCCAACAACTGCCAACCTGGCTTGGTGTCTGTAAAAGAGGATGATTGCTGTAGCCTGTCAGAGTTACACTCTTACAAGGATGAAGATCTATCTAGAAAAATAGTGAAGACTGTAAGCACATTTCAAAGCCCATGGACATTTTGATTTCCTGAATTGCTAATCCACTTATGCCTGTGCAGGAAATTTCACAGAACAAAGCAAGATAACACCTTATTTCGTGGTCAGTAGCATAGTTTATACATTCCGTTTTTTGTTGTAACAAACATGGGCCCGATTCCGATCTCGGTTTGAAGGGCTCCGAAACGGATTTGGTTTTACCTAAACCGATCCGGAGCCCTTGTTTCCGACCGACTCGTTCCCAATTCTGAACGACCAAGTACGATGCCTGGAAACCCTTAGCGCTGACCGAATCATTTCCGGAAGGCATACTGAGAGATAGAGCCTTCTGGGGCCGAATCATACAGCTCTATGGAGTAGGTTTTCCATGAGAGCAAGTACAATGAACGATTCGGACAGCCTTTACGAGTCGTTGTGCCCGGATCGAAAAGGCTGCCGGAATCGGTCTTTGGGGGCCCATAGCAAGCCCCCATTCACCTGGGGCCCTCAGAATCATGCCCGTGGGGTACCCATGGGTCCCCCCTTTCAGACCATGCACAGTGTGGCAGGCACCAAGGGGTGCCCGCCACAGGGTGCACAATTTTCCCCAGTCACCCTTTCTTCAATGCAAGCCTGTGTACGCGTTTGGTACACAGGCTCCCATTGAAGTCAATGGGAGTCCGACCGAATTGTATCCGGATGCATTCAAACGCATCGTACTTGTTCGGTCGGACTCCCCTGACACGAGTCGTATGGAAAGCATTCGGGACACGAGTCGTTCGGTTTGCTTTCCAACTGAGATCTGAATCGGGCCCCAAGTGTGAAAGAGATGTGAGAGCCATATGATATAAGTACATTAGCAAGCCCAGCGCCCTCTGGTGCAGTTACAGAGAGTGAGATAATGTATAAAAAAAAGTGTTATAGAGAGAGCAGAGGCAGTGGGAAAGGGAACGGGAGGGGGGAAGAAATAGTACCTCAATCACGCTGGGAGCGGCGTACGGCCACTGCTTAAGTTTAACCAATCTGTGCTTGGTCCGTGCTCTACAGCAAGCATTGGAAGTGACGTTTCAGCTGGACTAGCCAATTTGGAGCGCTGCAAATCTGAAGTGACCATGCAGCAAAGTAAAATTTGTCACACATACGAATTATTATTTTTTTTGTGCACCAAATGCTGTGCCAAGCGGTAAGTGTTAAATGAATATAAAAAATCATAGACATTAATAATGGTCAGAAAATGGACAATGTTGGACTCGAGAAGAAAATGCCACTAGAAATATAATGAAAGTGTACATTTAATAGATGTACTTTGTAATTAAGTGATTTGGTAAGAAGAGAGGTACTCACCTAATGGCCTGAATAAACTATGATTTTTGGCAAAAATGTTTTGAGAACCTGCATGCAAATTCACACCTCTTCATAGAAATTATTAAGTTAGGGTTTGTAATAAATGCAAACAGTATTAATGTGGGTAAACAAGTAGTTTATGCATTCTTCATATCATTTATTATGACAGCTTACTGTGTACCTACTAGGAATATCTTTCCTCCTCTGGCCACCTTATCAACCAACATTCCTACAAGAAGGTGAAATATGGTGGCAGATCCCTGGATGTTCAAGGACTTAAACTGTGGGAAGCTCTTTCCGCCCCAGTCTGTGTTTTGAGCTAAATTACATCTGGTTAAGTAGGTTTCTGAGAAGTATCAGTCTTGGGTATTAATCCTTCCGATAAGAATTCAGCAATTACCAAATGACTACAAATAGTGCATTTGCCTTTAGAACTGCTCAGTAAAGTTTGCAAGAGGAACTCAAGAAAAATTCTAAATTCAGATTGATAAACAGACTAGCATAGAGTCTGCTCTTTAAGTTGGCCAGAGGAAGACCTGTCTTGCTTCCCAAATGAACTTTTATACACTTTTTAACAGAAACACTGTACAGTCACCAAGGTATGAAAACAAAGATAGAGTGAATTAACTAATAATAACTTACAAAATGCATAACATGGTACTATTGACTTAAGCCCTACATCTAAGGAATAAACCCCTCTTACGCTATAAGAGGAAAAAAAAGAGGTACATTGGAAATATAAACAACACCTCTGCTCTGCTGAAGGAAGTAGCCTTCAATTGTATACAGTTGAAAATCTGCACTGCCTAGGAACCTCAGGAACAGAAAATATCACATTTTATAAATGTTATGCTAATAATAAGACCAAAGAACTGACTGAATTTTATGCAGTTATTTGAAAGACCAAAGGTCAAAATAGCAGCAGCAGGGGCACAGCAGGAAAAAAGAAACATAAGGTTACAAGCTCTGTTGCTGGCACTCATTGAAAATGTGCAGTTTGGAAACATGGCTAGGCCCAGTTTGGCTAATTTAACTCTATTGCCATATTATCAGTAATACATATATCTAAGCATTACATTTGCCCTCTTTCGTATCAATTAAAGCTCATATTACAGATCGTGGAATCTGCTGCCATACATTTCATAACCAGTAATGGTTTGGGTCGTCAACGCTGACAAGGAGACTCTATTGTCCGCATTGCAGCATCCCCTGTGGCAGCCCTGCAACTGTTCAGGACTGATGTATGTGGCAGGAGGTGTCCCAGTTGCTTAGCGCTGGGAAACCTTTTTAGGTCGAGCCTAGAGTAGCGCGCAAGCGCTGCTTCTGGCGAAGACTTTATGTAGTGGGGTTTTAAAAGCTGACCACACGCTCGTGCACAATGGCCTTTTCTGTGCGGTTACGCGCACATTTCAGGCATGATGCACGAGCGTGTGGTCAGCTCTGCACGCTGCCGCGTTCGCTCTCCCCCGCTCCTCTCTGATCTGGCACGGGTCAGTGCCACGCTGTGCTGCGTGTACAACGGCTGCTTGTTTTTCAGGTTCTTGTACTTTGGCGGTGTGTGCACAGGAAACCAAATATTTACAGCGAAGTAATGCTCCAAAGCGAAAGCTGGAGGCCGCATCGGAAGTTTTACGCTGCTAGCATCGCGTTCCCCACGCTGTCTCCGCCCGCTGACCCCCCCTCCCGGCCCCCCACCCCCACCTTGCTTCCTGGTTTACCCTGCCAGCGCATTCAAGCCATGGCACGCACCATGCGGCCCCTCATGTCCCTGGTTAGCCCTTCTCTTCCTCATTCCTCACCTTTTAGTCGTTTCGTGGTCTGTGCACGAGTAAGAGGCGCCCGAGTTTCACTCCGGCTTAGCAACGACTCCCGTGACACCGAGAGGCTGAGGTGAAGCGATTGTGACGGAGAGCTGGGGCATTTCACAACCTCCGGCTCCTCTGCAGTCTCGCACAGCACCAGCGGGCATGTTTCCTTGCGCCTGTCACTGGCTTCACCTTGTTCACTGTGTCTTAGCACAACAACAGTACGAGTGCAAGAAACAATAGGCACCAGTTCGCAGCACATGCGCCTGTTTTTTGGGGGCCATGGAGTAAGAAATTAGACATATGCGTTTAGGCTGAAACCGTTTTCAGGCTTTGATAAAAGATGAATAGCAGCCCAACCCCCTGAGGATCCCTCATTAACAGATTTATGGACCACCATTTAGAGATTTATTAAAATGGCCTCTCGGGCGCAGAGCTGCCGGTGGCTCTGGAGAGGGGCCGTAAACAAAGTTAAGAGTTTCCAGTTGTCCCCGTTTCATCTCTGTTTGTGTCTTTTCTACCAGGATGTTTATGTTTCTCAGCCGTACGGTCAAATGCCTTTCTCCTCACAACCAAGGTCATTTTAATACGAATTCCAAGGGGCATGCCAATAGGATAAAATTGCCCCTAATCTTTCAGCAGCTCGTCATCTGATCCGCGAGCCCACTGGGGTTTATTACTATGTGTCTGCAGCAGAACAGATGGGGCTGGGGCAGTGGAAAGGGGAGTCTTTTTTCGGCATTCTTCTAAGAGCATTTCTTCATTTCGGACAATATCCGCTTAGCCCTCTTTTGTAAATAAAGTTTAAAATAAATATGTTGCGGTGGGAACTGGCAGAAGTTTTTATTCACCAGCATTTTTGATGTATCTTTAGGTTACTTTCCTACTATGTGACCTCACAAGTAACGCTGAGTCTTCGGAGACTATTTTTTACTAAAGTATCAATTACTGCTCCGTGACATGCTCAAGGTATTGATGGTACTGAAATAAACCCGCCAACACATTCCATTATGTGCTGCCCGTTTGCCGAGCTCTACTCCTTTCCTTTCACACTCAAGGGACATGCTTTATTACAGTATAAATATCCTATTGAATGAGATGTGAACGTACTATTTTGGTGTCAAAGAGTAGTGGCCCACAGGTTTTCTGATTTACTTGCAAGGGTCTTAGGTCGGTGACATACTCATTGCTGAGCATTTATAGATGTTCTAACTGTGTATGCTTGCTAACTGGACTGTCAGTGCTGTGTTGGACTTGAGAGTAATGTTCTGATATGTTCTTTGTTTCCAAAAATATTTCTTTATTGTCACCCTCAGGGGTGACAGTGCTGCATTCTGCAAATGCTTGTTGATTAATAATTCTTTGTCAATATATCACACTTGTGATTTCATGAAATAAAGGTTGATAACACAAAGAGAATAACAGAGATGCATTACAAAACAAGCATTGGCATAGCCAATAGGTCTCGCTTTTGGGACATTATAAGTGTTTAGCCATGCAACGGTTGATGTTGTTGCACCAAGGATATTGTGCTGCATAACTAAATACTTATAAGGTCCCAAAAGCGAGACCTATTGGCTATGCCAATGCTTGTTTAGGTAGCCATGCGCTTTACAAATTATGAATAATAATAATATAGTTGCATATTTCAGTACATTATTCTGTGAATGAAGGGGTGCATAATCACACCCAACATCACGCTCCCAAGAACAAATGTTATATCAGGGTGAGATGCTTTGTGAATTAATGTATGTTCAACATGTACTTTTATTACAGGTTTGAAAAAAGATTTATGAACTCGGTTCTACATTAATTGCTACCACGCTTCACCCATTTGCACTTGGTATGTCCAAAAAGGAAAAAAGAATGCTAATGCTTATAGTTAGCATAAGTTGTATATATTGTGAAGGAAATTGGTGCATGCAGAATAAGACATATCAGTTTTGAACTTGTTACAGTCTCGGTGATAGGAGGGTACAATCCACATACTGGAGAACGACCGCAAGAGTATGTATTTTCAGACAGTATTACATGACCCCACATCCAAGTTATAGGAGAACAAGCAGACGTTTACAAAAGCAGAGGCAAACCTGGTTACCTTACAGTCACAGACATGGTTTACAAAGTGTCATAACTTAAACTAATTACACTTCAGAATCCATAAAGTGTTATCCTATGTTATAGAATATTTATAAAGTGCAACGTTTACTCGAAGGTATCTTGACGCTGCTTCAGCATTAAAGAAAGATGGTTAGTTATTGAAATTGAAGATGCTGGTTGTGAATAAGCCAAGTTTTTAATGCTTTCCTGAAAGGCCAGTGTTCAGGAACAGATTTGATGTGAACTAGAAGGGAGTTCCAAAGTTTTGCTGCATTGTATACAAAGCCTCACCCTCCCCAGGAGGCAAGTCTGAAGCTAGGAATTTTCAGATTTTTTGCGTTTCTAGAGCACAATTGTCTGGAAGGGAAGTACCATTTGAAGCATTGATGAAGGTATTCTGGGCCTCTCCCGTATAGAGCCTCATGGGTAATGCAAAGGGCCTTAAAGGAAATTCTTTGGTGAGTCGGAAGCCAGTGGACCTTTCGGAGCGCTTGTCTAGTGGAATTGTATTTGGGAAGACCTAAAAGGATGCGCCGCAGTATTCTGCAGGACTTGAAGTTTGTTCAGAAATTGTTTTGGGTATTCAGTTACAGACCATTGCAGTAATCAAGTTTGGACAGGATAAGACTAGTGACAACTACTTTCAGTAACTCCTCTGGGAGATAAGGTGAAATTTTCTAAACCACCTTAATGGTGTAGAAAGCAGAGGAAATGACCGCTTTAACTTGGTTGCCGTGAACAAGTTTATTGTCAACCTGGAGTCCTAGATTTTTAGCTTCATCAACTGGGACTGGAAGAGTGCCCATTTCCTGTGACCACCAGCTAGAAGACCAAAAAGAGGTGTCTTTACCAATGAAGTGAGCACTGAAAGTGATAAATTAAGGAACAGTCTCTGCCAGTTTTGGCTGACGTGTCTTAAATAGCTGAAGAGCTGAATCAGCGGTATGCTGACACTTTAGACAATGGTAAAAGGTTATTTGTCAGTGAAACTATAAAGGAATGTGCTGCTTATTGATGGAAAAATAGCAACATCTGTTTTCATCTCAAAAGTAACTACAGAGAATAACATTATGCAGAAAAGAATGCAACACAACAACCACAGTACAATTCAACAACACAAAACAAAAATACAACGAAATGCACCAACATATCCCACAATAATATAATACCAATGACATCAGTATGCTACAAAACAATACAAAGCAACACAATAAGCAGACAAAAACAAAACACAGAACAATAACACCACAACAAATCACCAGAAGACAGAAACCCAATACAAACTAAAGGAACACATTTGCAAAATGTATGCTAGTTTGTTGTTTCATGCCTGTGTATTACTGTGTTCTGATGGTGTGGTTTGTAGGTATGCTCCATTGTACTGGTGAGCTGGATTTTGAGTTGTCATTATGCTGCTTGTTGCATTTTAGTGTGTTTTACTGTGTTGTTGTGTTGTATATTTGTGTGTTACGTTTGCATTGTTGTGTTGTAGTCCTGGTATTTTAAGTGCTAATATAATATGATGGTATGATGTTGCTGAACCTTAAATGCCACCGGTCTGCCTAAATATGCAAACATATTCTTGTCACACACTACAACGCCACAATCTGTTTTTATAATATGGTGGTAAAAGGTGTTTGCACCCAGCTTTGCCTTACTTACCACCAAGGACTTGTGATACCAGCACAAGCCAAAAATAGTGTATGAATCATTTGCATTGTCATTTCATAGAAGGGGTGTTCCTTCATTATTGTTCATTGTAACTGTTGGAAATGGCCCTTTTTGCAGGGTTATCTCCAAACTTTTTGCTTCTTCCTCCTATTTTTTCCTGACCTGTGTTTGTTGGCTATTGGACTCTGGGCACTTTACCACTGCTGATCAGTGCTAAAGTGCATATGCTCTCTGTGTAAATTGTTATTGTGATTGGTTATCCATGATTGGCATATTTGATTTACCATTAGGTCCCTAGTAAAGTGCATTGAATGTGCCAGGGCTGGTAAATCAAATGCTACTAGTGGGCTTGCAGCACTGATTGTGCCACCCACATGAGTAGCCCTGAAAAGATGTCTCAGGCTTGCCACTGAGGTGCCTGCACGCAGTTTGTTAAGTGCCATGTCGACTTGGCAAGTGCACCCACTTGCCAGGCCCTAACCTTCCCTTTTCTTACATATAGGGCACCCCTATGGTAGGCCCAAGGTACTCTCTTGGGCAGGGTGCAGTGTATGTGAAAGGTAGGACATGTACTGGTGTGTGTAACATGTCCTGATAGTAAAATACTGCCAATTTCGTTTTTCACTATTGAAAGGCTATCTTGCCCCAGAGGACAGAATGGGGAATGCTTTGTGACATTTTACAAGCATATCTTCCCATAGGGATAAGATAGAAAAATGATGTTTGATATCCCTGAATTCAGAATTTGATAACACAGATGGTTTTTAAATTGTGTGTTTGAAAACACCACTTTTAGAAAGTGGCTATTTTCTTGTTCAACCATCCTATGTGCCTCTGCCTGTTTGTGGATTGACTGTCTGGCTTTGGAGTGACAGGGGCTGGGGAGGTGCAGTGGCTCCAGGAGCCTGGATGAGTCAGCACTAGGCTGAATAGGCCTGATCCGCATTTGGAGTGGTGGGAGGAGTAGCACCTGTACCTGAATAGGGCTGCGCCTGCCTTCCACAATGCTGGCTACGCTCCCCTGTAGCCAAGGCTCACACAACAATGGATGTTGTTGTGCACTTGCAGAGTGCCCCCCAGAACTGGTTTGAACTGGGCTCAGAGCCCCTTGCACAAAGAGAACAAAGACATTTTGGGGTATAAGTATCAGACCCAAAACGCCAGGCTTTAGATCATTCCTGGAATTCAAGGGGAACCTTTGTCAAGGAGAAGCGCTGGAGAGCCTAAGGAGAAGTACTGCCCTTGCTGTGTGTCTGGGGTTGGCCTGCAGTTGCTGTTTCTGCCAAGAAAGGGGAAGGACTTTGCTGTGTGCTGTGTCCCCTGCTTGAAGGAGATCTCCAAGGGCCTGAGGTGAGCTGGCCTCCTGTTCTGAAGTATCAGGGACACAAAGACTTCACCCCCAGCTCCCCAGCTCCCCTGAACTCTGCTGCTGTGAGTTTTGACCTGCCAAGAGGTGCCTGTGACAGTTTTGGGCCTCTGGAGGTTGTTGCTGCTGTTTGTGAGCTGGAAGAAAGAAGAAATGTGAATAACTGCTAAAATTGATGCATCGCTCTTCTTGCGGCTGTTTTCCAGACGCATCTCCACGGCGCGAGAAGAATTTCCACGCATCGCCACGCCGCTGCGGAAATTGCCGCAGTGCCTGTCGCCGCTGCAAGAATCGATGCATCCAGGGATTGCGGCTGAAGAGGACCGACGCAGCGCCGCTCGATGCCGCCGCATCGATCGCCGACGCATCCCGGATTTCCACGCATCGTACCTATCCAGCAAGTTCTTCCGACGCATCACCCGCGGACCGGAACCATCACGAAGAATCAACGCATCACTTCCCGTACAGACCGGATTCGACGCAACCTTTCCTCTGCGTGCAGCAGGACTGCTGCATCGCCTCCCTATGGTCTCAGGAGTTTCGCATCTCTTTGTTTTCCAACTCTGCAGCTGTTTGGCTTTTGGAACTTTGACGCATCTACAGGTACTTTGGTGAAAAGTCATGCATCCATAGTTTTCTATGGTACAAGTTCTTGAAACCTTTTGAAAGTCATATTTTGAACTGTGTATGTTGGGTTTTGTTGTTTTGGTCTTGTTTAGGTTAGATAAAGATATTTTATTTTTCTAAACTGGTGTGGTGTCCATTTGTGGTGTTTTCACTGTGTTACTGTGAGTGTTGGTACAAATACTTTACACATAGCCTTTGGGAAAAGCCTGTCTGCTCGTGCCAAGCTACCTAGGGGGTGAGCAGGGGTTATCTAAAGTGTGTATCCCCCTTACTCTGACTAGAAGCAAGGGTCCCTATTTGGACAAAGGTACCTACCTCTGCCAACTAGAGACCCCCATTTCTAACAGTAGCCTTTAAATTCATGCCTGCTTTCCTGGATTGCTTTCCAGCACTCCATATGAAAACTCAGACAAATCTGTGCTAGCTTATTGCAAACTGGGTTTTTGTCCAACTTCTGTTAAGCTACGTTTATCTGGCATTACATTCTTATTCATATTTCATTTTTAATTGGTTTTGCATGTGTATTTAGTTTGTTTTTACTTTATTTGTGTGGTTTTATTTAACACTAACCAGTCACAAATGTTAACAGTGCATCTGACAGAGAAATATGGAAATGCATTTAATAGTCATTACTTTCACAGTTTTAGTTGAACGGAGCTACAAAGTTATTTAGATGTTAAGAATCAACATTATTTATGTATTGTTGAGCCAAATGATAGAGCATTTAGAGTACACAATAAGAAGTAATAGAGTACAGTACATATAAGACACGTTCAAGCTAAATTATTTATTATTTAGTCGAATTAGCAAGTGTCTGTGAAGTAGCAATCTTTTAACATCTGCCTTAAAACCCAACATGGAAGGAAGTAGTAAAATGCTCAGGTGTGACACAAATTCACATTTTTGGTGCACAACCAAAGAAAAATTGTGACAGAATGTAGTATTTCTTGAAAGCTGAGGACTCAAGAATTTTAGTTCCTGAAGTTTTCAGTTTCGGCACCATGTTATGTGAGGAGCCGGTGTGCACTATATCATCATGAAAAATAAAGGCTATTTTGTAGCTGGCTCTGATATCTATTGTCAGCCGTTGGGTGTGATAAAAGATGATGTGTTATAGTTATAGAATTAGTTCTCCCAAACTGCATCATCAATAATAAGAGTGTATGAAATCCCGTAATGTGCTTTCACATAATTACACTAAACTGCAGCATAATCATGCAAAATCACATAAGATGTAAATCCATCATTTCGTACTATATTTACAGAGAAATCTGTCTTCACATTAATTTGTGGTGAGAACACACATATATACAAAAGCACTGTGAACAACAGCCTCTCTCATTTTGCTCCTGGTAAATTTTTACAGTGAATGGTGAATTACAGGAAGCGGAATAATGGAGTTATTTTGGGAATACCATATAATAAGTGTAATACGAAATTCTCAAAATTAAATTGAATTTCACCTAGGCCTCATCATAAAGTAATGTCTTAAGAAGTAATCAGACAAAAATTAACAATTTCTTTGAAGCAAATGTGTTCCACGTAAACATATAGACCAAAACTTCTAAACTACTGATTCCAGATCCTTCTTCATTTTGCACATTTTATGTGCATAAAGGTTTCTCTCTTTTCAAGGGTAAAATCTAGAGATTTAGTACAATCAGTCATGTCATGCCAGCATTCCATGATAGTTAGGGATCAAAGCCAAATTTTGGCCAAATGTAGAGGCTGGCAAAATGGGAGCACCTCTGTTAATTGGCAGTGCATCTCCCACCAAGCTTGTGGTTCCCTACTACATTTAGAGTCAAGGAAATCACCAGGTTTACATCAGGGGAGCATCTGCTGGCTCTGCTGATGTAAGCCTCTCACTGGACACATTTATCAAGGAGCTTCAAAGCAAGTGACGGTCATCCCTTCCAACTGAGGGTAGGGTGACCATCAAACCATCACCTATCTTCCCTGCACACATCCGCCAAGCAAGACATGGTGGACAAAGGCAGGTGAAATTGAAAAATGGCCCCTTGTACAGGGAGAACACTCACTGTACATCTGGGCTATTTATTTTTGTATTGAAACTCCTTAGAGAGTTTGTTTTCTCTAAAGAAAATATTTTGCCCATCAAATGTTTTAAAGAAAACGTCCACTTGGCTAACCTTCAGTGCTAGGACCAGAGCTCCCACCAAAATTGGTCCCTTCGCAGCACAGAGATTCCCACTTGGCAGGCTAAGATCTCTAAATAGGCTGGATGGTACTCCATTAGGTTGACAAAGGTCATGGTCTCTGCCCCATTGGTGGTACGACAGACCATCCACCAGGGTCTAAATGACTAAGTTAGCCAGTAAGATTAACATATGGAGGTGAGAGGAGTGGAATCCAACCTTGAGCCGTGAACATTCATTATTCCCTAGATTTTCTCAAGTGTCTAGGAGAGTCAAAGAGTTGAGTGATATCTTCAGGTGAGGAGAAAGTTAAATCCAACTGCCTGAGATTGGCATACTGGTGGTTTGATATACCTGTATGTTTCCAAGTGGTTTGAGGTACAAATTGAAAAGGGTTACTGCAAGACAAGAGGCTTGGTTAACACCTTTCTTGAAAATAACAGGTCAGGAGAGTGAGTGCTCATTTCTTATTTTCTGTCACCATTAGACATGTTAGAGGAGAAAAAGGAAAACCAATTCAGGGGAGGTGCACGTAGACTCATGCAAGTTTTTAGTAGAACAATTTCATGTAGCTCTATCAAATATCAGTGGCAATAAAATCATCAAACAAATGTACCCAGTGTAAAGTTTTCTGTCGCCATCATCTACTACAGGGGAGACATCAGTATTCAAACAGTGAACGTACTTTAACACAATTGACAAAAAACAGTTGACGAGGAAACATTACAATGCACATGACCATACATAAACCTTAAAACCAGTCATGGCACCTTTAACCAGTGGGACACCTCCTTTGGACTTGTACCCTATCGCAGAGAATAATTGTTTGTGTAAATAAGGTTATCCCTGGATATAATAAATTTGTGTTACCTCTGGCAGCAACCTAATAACGAGCAATGAAATGTGACCAACAAATTACTGTTTAGGTTGCATTTTCTTTCTTTCTTTTTGAAACCATGACTGGTTTTAAGGTTTATGTATGGTCATGTGCATTGTAATGTTTCCTCGTCAACTGTTTTTTGTCAATTGTGCTAAAGGACATTCACTGTTTGAATACTGATGTCTCCCCTGTTCTGAACATATACATGAATAACTATGCTCAATGAAAAAATAATGAATAATTGAGTAAATAAATACTCCAAACCATACGATTGTTTCTTGGTTTGCCATATGAGAATTGCATAATGAATGTGATGACTAGATCTTCTTTGTTTTTCTAATAGTAGGCCCTTTCTAGTTGTCGTTTAGGGCCCCACCCTCTTTGATATAAAGTTATCTGTGAGTAGAGTATAAGAGGGTCCCGATAGAAGTGAAGATGACAGGTGACATTATGGATCCCTGATGGACTTCGCAGGTGATAGGGATCTTTTGAGACTTGGGCGGTTCCATGTGGGCAAAGTGGTGTCAGTTGAAAAGGTAGAAGGGGAACCATTGAAGAACATTGTTGGTGAATCCCAGTTGAGACTCCAGGGTGCTTATGAGGGTTGAATAGTCAACTATGTCAAAGGCAGCTGCAATGTGGTCAGGGAATCGAACATAGACTGTTTTTCAATGATCTCTCTGATGAATGGTAGGTGAGTGATAGCTGGTAGTTGGCGAGGTCATCAGGGTCTAGTGTGGGTTCATTTAGGAGCTGGAGAATATGGCCTGTCATCTGGGAATATACCTTAAGTGGGAGAGTCATTGACATTGGAGAGATGGGGTGAGAGCTTCCCTAAAGAGAGCTTTGATCAAGGATGGGGGAAAGCCTTTAGCTTTATAAGAAGTAGCCTTGAGGGAGTTAAGTATGTTGATTAGATCTGCGAGGCATAAGGGTTTGAAGGCTGACCAGTTTTGTATTCTATGGGAAGGGGTGGGCGTAAAAGATTAAGCTCACTTGGTGTGGTAAATGTGCTGTTAGATCTTCTATATTTTTTCACTTAAGAAGAGATTGATACCATTGCACTTTTTTGTGGAGTGAGAAATAATTGGGTATGGTAGGGGGTTGATGCCATACTTGATTGCCTTTAAAAATGTTTTGCTTCTGGTCATGGCTTGATTGATGGTGTTGATAGAGTACTTTGCTTTGACTGATATGATTAGCAGTTTATGTTTTCCGCGGAAGGACTTAAGTATCATGAGGTCATTAGGAGTTCCATTTTTCTTTGATATGTTTAACTTTTTGATTAAGAACCAAGGATATCCTTTGGATGTCACATCAGTATTTGTGAATATGATGGAAAGAGAAGCACTGGAAGCCTGTGAATGACTTAAACCAGTTTTTGTTTGTATTTTTGTTGTGTCACCTTATAATTCGATGAAAACAGAAAGAACATATGCTTTTTATATGTTTTTCTGCTATAATAATTTGCTTGTAGAGATTTTCTTACTGCATTTAGATCAGAATTCAAACATTAAACAGAGCCCTTGGTTTCAATTAAGTCTTTAATGCCCCATTTAAAAGGAAATCGATACATTTCACAAACTCTAACATAGTATTATCAGATTGAGTATTTGAGGCAAACGTCTCCTGACTTTGACAGGTCTTTGTGCTTAGTGTCTTAAACTCTAGTATGTCATATAATAGGTTAACCAGTATTTACAAAGCAGGACGGCAGAAGTATCATGCACTTGAAGCATCCACTCTTAGACCATGAGAAAAAATTATTTTCAAAATAAAATCCTTCTCTTGTGTTTTTTAGTGCAGTTTAGTTAATTATTGGGAATTTCGAGTCAAGTTAGTGGGCCATGAATTATAGCCATTATTGGGTCAAGTCAATATGCTTTTGGAAAGATGTAAAGTGAAATACAATTGAATCATTCGCATCAACACAATGCAAATTTGGAAAATGAAGAAGGTATTTGCGTACAGAATTAATGTAGTGGAATAGTGATCCGCACATCGCTCAGCAAAATAAGGGTTTTTTTTCATCAAAAGAAAGGTAAAAACATTAGTTCTTGCATATTTGTATGGGGCAGATGTAACCACCATCACCAACCATTGCAAGTGGATTAAGATTCCATCAGTATATGCTTATATTATTAGCAATCTATGTGTCAGTGAAACCCTCCACCAAAGATCCATCTATCTGTCTATCTCTCTATCTATCTATCTATCTATCTAGAAAATTCAGAACGGGCAACTATGCAATATCGTCCAACATTGCCATCAAGGGGTATTGGTGACATCATAAACCATGACATCAATGTGATTTGTAAATGTCACCAGAACCTCTGAAGTGGCAATGTAGGCTCATTTTTTTCCTGGTACCAGTTATGTATTTTTATGTTACATATTTATTTTGGGGCAGTTAAATTGAAAAGGCTGTTTTACTCTAAGTGCAGCTAACAGGGGGCATGCACTGAAAGAAGTTTGAATGTTTAGGCTTTGTTTATCTTTCTTGAATACATTGTTAATAAAACAATGGGCAGTGGTGATGGTCAGGGGAGATACTGTTGCCACATAAGTTATGTAATTTGTCACATAATGTACCACATATTTTGAGAAAAAATCAGATTTCTTGAAAATGTTGTTTGTTGCTCAAATACATAAAAAACTATACTAACATACAATGTGCTACATAACTTAAATTGTTTGCTGTATAATTTACGTATCTTTGCCACATCATATGGACCTTCATACCACATAATCCTAATCACCCTGAGAATTTGAAAACTCTGCAGAGTGGTTTGTGGGGGTGAGGGAGAAGCAGAGGCTGCCATTGTCATTATAAATCGGTTTTTTACAGACAGCTGTGAAATACTTCACACATTTCATGATTCATGTGACCAATGGGTTTTCATTTCATACCACTGCATTTTGTGTTGTAAAAGCATCAAAACAAGTGTGTGTGTGTATGCTCATGTGCATGTGAGTGTGTGTTGATTGTGTCCACTACTTCTAATGTATGTTTAGCTACCAGTTAGTGGGTGTAGAAATTTGAGATAGAGCAATCTGAAGTAGTTTTATGTTCAGTTATTCTTATCAAAAGTGAGGTCTTTGAAAGTCCATGCATTGAAATGGTGGATACCACACAGAATGGCTCTATAGTCACTGTGTGGTGACCATTATTAAAGATCAACACTCCTGATGAATTTCAGTCATTATAAAAGCATTATTGCAAGATCCGTTAACAAGGTTTATGATGTTAATACTTTTCTACTCATAACGTCATCTTGATAGTGTCAGAGAAGTTTGTCAGCATTTGCATTGAAAATGTCCCCTTTGCCATTGTTTATTAGTAGCAAAATATCCCAAACTGTTGGCACTGACTTTATTGGTTTCTCCCTTTCACCTCCCCTGTTCTTCTAAGGGTATACTTTAGTTGTTGGCTGTTTGTGCTGCCATTTCTTTGCATGGACGTGTAATCTCAATATTACGTTTTCTCTCTAGGATTCTGGGCCTGATTCACAAAGGGCCTCTACACTCATGGCGGGACATTCGCACATAGTTTCTCATTGCCGAGCACCTGCCATGAGTGCAGGCCCCTGCCACGGGTGCTGAAGCCCTTTGTGAACCGGGCCCTGTGTGTGTTACACTGTATTTCTGATGGCCTAGTCTGTTGGCTTATGGCTTAGGTCATCCTTCAGTCTGAGAAGATATTGATTTTAACATTGGGTGCACATTGTGTGCATAAATTGCATCTGCAGTCTCTTACTTCCCCAAATGTCACAAGAGCTAATAATTAGCTCTGTAGGTATTTCCATTAGCAGTGTTTTTGCTCATTAATGTTGATCTCTTAAGTCATCTTTTAAAATGTCCTAAATTAAGCCAGGTGCAACTCTTTTTCCTTTTGAAGATCATACCCAAATGCAGCTTCCTTTACTATAACACCTGTTTAGATTTTATCCTTCCTACTTAGCAGACAGGTGTGTAATACATTTTGTTGGACTGTTGAAAAATTCTAAATTTGGAAAAAGTTAAGTGGTCACCATCCTTCCTTGACGCCAAACTTTCTTTTCGTTGTTTAGATCAACTCTGAATTCCTTAGACCTCTTTGGGTCTGATGTAGGAAAAGCACAGTGGAGAAAGTGATGACACATTTAGGAAGATATGAGAATCTGTCCCTCTTGTCTTGGCCCTCTGAAACCATGCATAATATATTCAAGGAACCAGGACCAGGGACTTAGACTTCTTAACCTCTAATATTATCTTCAAAATCTTCTCATACAGGTGTGAAAGAAAATTGAGATTTTGTTTTTCCATTGCAGTGTTCACATGATGTCTTTATTAAGTGATGAACATCTGAGCATGGGATGTTTTATTTTTGTTGTATTTGTTGTATGTTTAGTTACTGTACTTTAGAGCCTTACAGTGGTTTCATTTCAGGGTAAATCAGATGGCCTCAAAGGTAATTTTTGTGCTGACGGAGAAAAAATTGTAAAAAATTCAGTGTTAGGGAGCCCAAGATTAATTGACATATTTCCAGCAACCTTCACTGCTGTGGTGTTTTGGGCAACTTTGATTTGAGAAATATCATGTTTAAATAGCTCAAGGTAGAACATGCAAATGGGGCATACTTTCCAAGTTTCAAGTCTTTTAGCTTATTTTGATATGGAACTCCTACGGAGGCCCACAAAAATACACACTACAAATTAAACAAGAAATATTTTACATACAATACATAATTCTTCCTTTGTACATAGCTGCCTCCTAAAGAAGACTTTTATCAAACATACTGTGCGGTGTGGGAGAAGAATAAATAAATGAGACAAAACATTCCTATGGAACAAGAGGAGAAATATTAAAACACATATACAATCAAATATCCAGCCATCAAAGTATTACAACATACAAAATAGAGTTAAAAATTACCTAATAAATAGCCAAAAAAGTTTTTAAAAATTGATATATCCTATGACAGACCATTTCATTTGGTGGGGACAAAACAAATAAACGGGCCTCATGAGCGGAATGAATCTTAAATTTGATGAATAATGGTCTTAAGAACATGTGCCTGGCCTTTTGTAACTCCGAGCACACAAATAACACATGATTAAAATCTTGAATTTGTAAATGACACATTTCAAAAATTCTCTCCTCTTTCGGTATTTTATCCCAAATACCGGTAACTTCTCTAAGGGGCAACAAGTGGATTCTCAATAAGAGTATCAGCCTTCTAGTCCCGCGAGGTAGGTTCCAAGTTAAATAGGGCTGTGGTTTATTCCCCAGTGCGCTCCCACAGACCACCTCATTACGAGACTTGGGCTGACTTAAAGCAATATCTCTGGCCAGACTGCTAGAGTTTACAGACTTCTTTATAAACAACTTTAATACAGACTTTGACATGGGGGAGTCAGTGTTCCAGCTAAGCCCAAATTAATCGTTTGCTTGTGCAAAGGACCGAAAAAATGTTGATTGTTCTTTCAGCTTATCAAAGATTTCCATTCTCAAGGCAGCCCTAAGGACGTTAAAAAATATCTCTGAGGTTAGTTTGATAGTTAAGAGGGCTTATGAAGAACAGCGGGATTATGCTCACGCTAATATCGTTCAGTATTTTGAGGCCCAAATGGAAGAGATACGTAATTCAAGCTCTAAATCTGTTGGCCCTCGCTTGTCTAAACAGGGTAAATTTTCGTTGAAAATATTAAAGAAGAAATTAATCGACTAATCCGAAAACAGCATATGCAATTCTCTACGGGTCGACAGCAGGAAATCAATCGCCTTAAACGAGTAAGAAGCCGCCGTAAACTCAGTGAAAAGAGAAGGGAGTACGACTCTAAAAGGATTGGGTTGAGGGATGCTGCAAGGGCTAAAGATTCTAGAAAGTATTGGCACTTGATTGCGTAATATTGTGACTCAAGGCAGAAGGCTCTGCCTATTCCGATCCCAGAAAAGGATTGGGTGGATTATATCTCCCTATTATATAAAAACAACAGTCCAGTTGTTCCTGTGACGATTGGTGTGGATGAGTCTTCTTTTCTTGAATTTGGTCCCCCGTCAGGGGGTGAAGTAGTAGGTTTTATAAAGAATGCCAGATCATCCGGTGCAAAAGGTCCAGACGGAATTCTGATTGTGCTAATTAAAAAGGAGTCCGCTGCGTGGGTAGCTCTCTTAGCTCCACTGTTTAATTATTGTTTTCGAACCAGGAAAACTTCCCTTTCGTGGAAGGGGAGTGTTATAGTCCCTTTGTATAAAAAGGGTCCGAAAACTTCGCCATCCAGTTTTAGGCATACTTTCCAATTACTACTGGTTAGTCATTAGGAGACTGGGGAGAGATATGATTGGAAGATGCACAGAAGAAGGCAGACATACGGTGAGATCTGCTTTTACCCTCAATAATTACGTATGAGTTGACCATGGCTCTGAGATATTTTGTCATGTTGCTATAGGTGACAGACTACAACAAATGGGTAGTTTGGACAGATGGTAGGCTGGTGGAGTATGCTTGTGGTACTGTAGAAACTTGTTCATTCCACTGGATTATGTTTCTTGGATCTGATATAGGTTTTGCTTGTAGGTAATTCATAGGTAGAGTTTCGTGCAGTCTGTGTAGGAGTGGAAGAATAAGTCATAGTCACCTGTAAAATTCATAGTTGACAGAGAATTATATGTTTGCTGGTACCGGTACCAAACAAGATCCTTGTGAAACTCAACAGCAAAAGTTTGAGGGGGCTGGAGACCCCAGTCGATACTGTGTCAGTGCTATTGGAATGAGAGAAAGAATGTTGAATCACCTGCTATCAGGAGTAGATGACTGAAGAATATAATGATCTCGTGGTGAATAAATAGAAGGCATGACTCGCCTTCATAATCCAGTTCAAGGATAGCATCCTAGGTATTGAGGAAAGCATTTGTTTCTGCATCATAGTGTAGGTGAAAGCTTTCACCTCAAAAAGGTGTCAGTTATGTTAACTATTAAGTTTGTATTGAAACATTAGCTGTGTACAGAAAAATTATGCCCAGTGAGAGGCTCTTTAATATATATGCACAAAATTGAGAACGGGGTCACTCTTAAAGTAAGGTACACTTACTAAACCAGGCAAGCCATTATTACATCTCCTTTCACATAAAAGAAATGGCGGTGCCACTTGAGCCCACCAAGAGAATCCTACAATGACATGAACAAGTTACTATCTGCCTTCCTTGAAATTCCAGTAATGTATATCTAATGAGGAACAAGAGTTACCAGTAGTTAATTTAATCAACAGGTCGCTAATAGGCTTATATAGACTACTTTAGTGCACTTTTGTCAGACATGATCAGTCACTGTTTTCCTGGCTTTTATAGTTATGAGGGTAAAAAATAACAATGCATACACATAGCTGAACTAAGCACAAAAGGTATAAGCTTAATTTACAGGACACCCTGCGCAATGTTAGCTGGCTTAATATTGTGAAAGAGCGTAGTTATCAAATCAATAGTACTAAGAGAATCTGAGAACCTGTCCAGATGCCCTAAATCTCTGCAAAGATCCCTTGGGTGTAGCTCTGCAAAGATCCCTTGGGTGTTAAGATAGCGTATTGTGCTATGAACTGCATTCTAGGGGCTTTGAAGCAGAGATGTTTGTAGGTGGTTCTAGTAAATTAACATTATTCCAGGACAGCAAGCAGATGAATGTTGTAAACTGAGCTATTTTCCATGATGGTTTATGATTATATGATCACTAAATCATATTTAGAAATGATGAGGGAACTGATAAGATGGTTCTACAAAAGTTTCATTTTATATATTTCAAGGAAATCTGTAATAAATAATGTATTGCCTTGTTTACCAAAATAGTATGGGAATTTTAAATCTCGGCATGAATGTACTTTTGCAATATTTTGTCTACTAAGAAACGTTCCTAGAAGTACACCTGAAAGATATGTCAAAAAAAGAGGGGGGGACCAGGAGCTAGTTGATGGTCCAGTGCCAGTGCTCCAAACTAACCATGAAGTCAACAAAGGGGGGGCACTGTTCCAAGGTGAGTAGTGCAAACAGTCACTCACTCACTGCAGTGAGAAAAAGGAAAACAGGAGGAAGGGAAGAGTTCTAGGTCTAGGACTCGGTGGGGAAGAGCAAGTCTTGTCTCTTATTGCCCTCACACACCCCGAAGGATGTCATGCTTCATCATCGGGCAGTTGCTCCTCGTCGGGCCGGCGCTGCAATGCCCTACGGGTCCCCCGAAGGGTCACTTTTGCGGAGATCTTTTGAGAACTGCCGTTTGGTGCATGTGGGTGTGTGAAGTGAGACCTAAATGGAAGGTGATGCACTGCGTGCAAAGCGTTAAAACTGTCTAAGGGTTACCAAAAGAGAGGTTTTAATAGAGCTGTACTCTTGGCAGAGTAAAAAACCCTGAGGAGCAACTGCCCGATGATGAAGCATGACATCCTTCGGGGTGTGTGAGGGCAATAAGAGACAAGACTTGCTCTTCCCTTCCTCCTGTTTTCCTTTTTCTCACTGCAGTGAGTGAGTGACTGTTTGCACTACTCACCTTGGAACAGTGCCCCCCCCTTTGTTGACACCTGAAAGATATGTCATGAGAAGGTTTCCAGGCATATCAGTGGGAATGGAATGTAACTAGTCCCATGGGGCCCTAATTGCCCTGTCCGAAAATGTATCCAGTGCACAATTATGGGGAAGTGAAGCCCCCTCTGTAAATGTACTTTTTGTCTTTTTTTCCATGGAGAAAACATTTGCCCCTTGAAGAAAGTCCTTCCTTAACACCCTAAGCAACTTTTCTGGTGATCCAATCACTCACTTATCCTGGAAGGGTTGCCAATAGCTAGAGCAGCTTTATGACCATTTCTAAGGTGGGTAAGGGTCAGTTCAAAGTAAGCAAATGCGCACAAAAGTACATGTCTGTGGGAGTTCCCAAACATAATTGCAGACCGCATCTTGGTATGCCCCTTTTCCACCACTTAAGTTGGATTAATGGGTGCAGATTTGTCCAAAATCATAGCAGAGAAACCAGCAGTAGTAAATCCATTTCCACCTGCCAGGAATCCTTTTGTGAATTTCTTGCTGATGTAAATAGAGGTATTGCCAGCCATAAATCTACATTTGCTACTGAAAATACCGTTGCAATTAGGGTCCTTATTGTAATTTTTTTCATGTACTGTGTAGTAAAAAATATTTGCATAGGTAAATACAAATAAAGTCTATTTTTAGCTTGCAGACTAAAAGACTCTTCCGCACAGGGCGTATTCGTTAAATATAGAATATGTCCATTACATCCCATAACAAGAAAAGAACAATAAAATCAGTCCTCTTCAAAATAATCTTGCTGCAAACATTTCTTTCAGTGCTAGGCAGAAACTGGACTGTGATGCATTTTGAAGTCCTTGATTTAGAAAGGAATTTTGATATGTTGGATAGGTCAACAATGGAAGTGTATTTGACGCTGATGATTGGGGCAAGTGGGGTCTACATGTGGACTGGTGCAGCAACTGCATGTTTCATGGTGGCTGCCACAGTTTCCTTGTTGGAGGGCTGACCTATAGTGGCATGCGAGTGGGGCAAATATATCTGCACACTCATAAATGTTTTGCTGGAGAAGGTGTTGCTAGGAAAGAATAGTGAAGTTGTAAGATAGATTTCTGATTATATTCTTAACTGTTGCAATGCATACTGTTGTGATGGAGAAAGTCATGGCATGATGTCTCTGCTTCTATATAGTAGATAATATTAGCCCGGTATGTGGTTTCCTGTTACATCTTGTTTCAGGATATAGGATCAATCTTTTTTTGAAGGAAAAGATTGATAGAAAGTGTCAGATGTTGTGGTATGCATTAGCACATGCGTCTGATAAGTGGAGACTTGTGACAAGGAGGTGAATGCCAATTCTTCTCCAGGCTAATTTGAGGTATTGCTGATTTGGAACTGAAGTCGACTTTTGGCAAAAAGTATTCCTCTCTCATGTTTTTTTATTTCACAAATTAAGTTTTCTTTAGATAATCTGTAATTATGGTAAATTCTACTAGAGTGTCATTCAAAAACAAGTTTGTTCATGGTGAGAAGTATTAAGTTGTTGAGAGCGTGATGTTTGCATTTGGAAAGTGTTGTGTGACAATGCTTAGAATGCATCATAATTGGGACTTTCAATATGAAAAACACAGGTTCTTAGAAATTGTGGTATCGAGTATTCAAGCTGTTCTTTAAAAAAAATAACCCTTCTGGCGCTAATTTACCAGCCCCCTGGGAATAGAAAGAACATCAGATTTTCCTTGCAAAGCAAAGGTTTCTATTAAACTTGCGTCAACATTTTTCCCCAAAGTCAGAGCAAATGTTTTCCTTTTAACTGCATTTTCTGAGTTCTGAAACCCCTGATTTAATAATCTGCAAAGCATTTTGAAATCCATACCTATCGTTTACAAGTTTCTTTGTTCTATCCATCGCTATAGTACTTAATAAAAACGCGAGCTGCATATGTGATTTTTGCAACGCGTGTATTTTATAAACAGCTGTATTTGGATTGTTTTGATGTATATGAATTGCCTGCTTCATGCCAGGATGTTTGCTTTGCACTTTCAACAAGACTTCAAGTCAAGACTCAGCTGGACTCTAGCCCAAGATATTACAGATGCCGCGGTTCAGGCAAATACCCGTATGGAAAATGATCTTGAAAACACTGTACGATTTTATACCTCCGTCATATTGTATACCTGGATAGGTGATCTGCGTTGCAACTATTTTCTTGTTGTACAGTGGGATGCAACTTTTGCAATCTTACTTGTGTTATGCGCCCACTAATTTGGTAATGGAACACATTTAGATTATGAAAATATACTGTAATAATATAATTATCACTCAAGGTAGAGCAGAGTTGACGGAATCATGTGATTCTGGAGCTGCCGCTTTTGCCGCATGATTATCAATCTACCACACTTGCCACATAATCCATCATCCACCACTGCACAATTTGAACCAAAAAATAGCTTCTACCTCAAATGGATCAAAAGTTACTAAATACGCTGGCACATGTGTTGCCGCACAGTTGGAGGCCTTTTGCAAACAGTAACAAGGCAACTTTTCATTTTGCTGATTGATGTATTTCGGTGTTATACTGGTACTAAAGAGGTACAACCTTTGCCTAGTGTTAATATGTGAACAAATCACAGCATCTATATAGTCACAACATGTGCCACATGATTCTGCATAATGTGCCTTTTCTTGCTGGCTAATTTGATGAACCCCGCATCAAAATGTTGTCCTCCCCTGCTGCATAATTCCAGTAGCCCTGAACTTCTGAAGTGTAGCTAGGACTAAAATGTGGTCAGTGGGACTAGAGAAGACCACATTTTGGGGGAGGGGAGGGTTGGTGAGGGGTAAAAGCAGTAGTAAAATGAGCAGTTGCAGGGATATGATTGGAAAAATGGTCAGGATTCTGAGAAGTATTGATGTAGGTGGTAGGGTTACAGCTACATGGTTTAAAAATGACAAGTAAGTGTTGTATTCTTTCACTTAACGTAAATGGGATATTAAATAAACAGAAATATGGGGCGTTAATTAGATGGTTAGCTTCTTTTTCACCACAGGTTTTATTTTTACAGGAGACGCACCTAAAAACTAATTTCCCAGGATTATTCCTTCCCAGGTGGTATTCGCATGCCTTTTTTGCTTCGGCAGGACTGGCTAAAAGAGGAGTAGCTTTATATTTTTGCAGGGTTCTTCCCTGGGAATTTGGCCAGATTCTGAGAGATCCCAAGGGGAGATGGATATGGGTTGAGGCGAAACTAAATGATACAAGATTATATTTTATTAATTACTACGGTCCCATTGTAGACGACATCACAGCCCTGTTACAGATTAGTGATATACTTAGGGGGGTACCTGGGAAGGTAATTTTGGGTGGCGATTTTAGTTTTTTCCGGACTTAAAGAAAGATACTTCGAATAAAAATAAAAAAGAGCTTAAACCCAAAACCAAAAAGGTGATAGAAATATTAAGACAGGAGCATATTTTGATAGATCCTTGGCGTGATGCTAATCCATCTAAATTGGAATTTACTTGTTATTCGAATCAATTTCATACGGCATCTCGAATTGATTTTCTTTTAATATCGCAATCCCTAGGCTATATGACCTCCGATATAGATATTAATCCATTCTCTGATCATTCTCTTATTAAACTCGAAGTGGAAATTGGGATGTGCAGGAGGCCAAGATCCAGGTGGCAGATGGATCGTCTCCTCCTGCAGGATCCCCAATGGGTGGCTGACATAAAGGAGTGGATTGTTGAATTTTTTAAGATAAATGAGAACACGGCAGAAATTTTTTCAGTCTTGGGGGGGTTTAAGGCAGCTCTTCGCGGGCAAATGATTGCTCTTTCCGCCTTCCAAATTAAATATAGGAAAGAGAAAATTTTCAAACTTCAGCAGGCAGTAGTAGAAACAACAAAATTAAGATTTACACAACCTATTGGGGGGGACGCCAAAGCCCAGATAGATAGGGCCAAATACGAGCTGAAGGAGTTTTTTATGTTAGAAGAGATTGCTAGCTCCAGAACATATCTACAGCGAGTGTACGAGGAGAGTCAAATGGTCGGCAAGATGCTGGCCGGAACTACAAAAACGAAACAAGAAGCAGCTATGATTACTGAAATTTTTGACCCTAAGACTAGAACCTCGTTAACGGATAAAGAAGAAATAGCTCAAGTTTTTTAGAACATTACTCACAATTATATACGACCAGATATGAAGCTGTAGCTAATCAAATTATCAATTATTTTGAGGAGGTTAATCTCCCTATTTTATCAGGGCTAATGGTGAATCAGCTCCAGCTAGATATTTCCGAAGAAGAAATCATAAATGTGATAAAATCCATTGCAGGGGCTAAAGCCTGTGGAGTCGATGGACTCCCAATTGAATTTTATAAAACCTTTTTTAAAGAGTTGACCCCTTTTTTTGTAAAACTTTTTAATAATATCAAACAGGGAGGTTCCGTTCCCCCAAGTTTTAAGGAGTCTATATTGGTTAGCTTTGTTAAAAAGGGGAAAAATGGTAAGATGTAAATTCATACAGGCCAATTAGCCTTCTCAATACAGATTTTAAAATATTAATGAAAATCTGGGCACAACGCTTTACCCCCATTGCTCAAGGATTGATTCATCATGATCAAACTGGGTTTGTGGCAGGAAGGTCCATGTCTACTAATACTGGGTTTTTAATTCAGGCTCTTGATTATGCGACTAACAATAAAATACCGATTCTTATTACTTCGGTCGACGCTGAAAAAGCTTTCGACTTGGTCAATTGGGATGCACTTTTTTTTGGTTTAGGGAAATTTGGTTTCCCGGTTCAAGTATTAAATATGTTGAAAAACATTTATCAAGGTGCCCATGCCCGGGTTATAGTTAATGGAGATTCAATAGGGCTTGTGGAAATAAATCATTGAACCCCTAGCAATAAGAATTCGTGGAAATCCTTTGATCAAAGCCCCAATCGAAGGGATGGCCAAGTTGAAACTTTTTGCCGATGACATAATAATGTATTTATGCCCGGAAAAGCAGACTGTGGAAGAAGCTCTTTTAGAATTTAGTAAATTTGAACAAATAGGAGGTTATAAAATTAATCAAGGGAAGACGGGGGTTTTAATGTTAAATAGGGATTGTAACTTTTTACCTACCAATCTAAGAATTCAGGCCCTGAAAGAGGAGCCGATTAGATATTTGGGTGTTTTTGTGTCTAATCATATAGAACAATTATTTAGTCTGAATTATGTTGCTATGCGAAATAAAATTAACATTTTACTGGATAAATGGACTCTGTTACCATTGACTTTGATTGGTCGGGTAGCACTTTTAAAAATGTCAATTCTTCCCCTATTAATATTTTTGTTTATTAATGTACCATTAAAAATATATTCTAAATTTTTTAAGGACATTGATTCAATGTTTAGGGAATTTATTTGGAATAAAAAGGCCTCAAGAGTTAAATTGCCCATATTACAACTGGAGATAAATCAAGGGGTTTAGCCTTACCAAATATCCAAACCTATTATGAGGCAGCTATATTAGACCTTACAGCACGTCTATTGGAACCTAATGATCGGATAGATACATATTTTTTTGAAAAAATGATTTGTGAGTCTGGCATACAAATTCCAACTTTTTAAAAAACATCTAAACTGCCTAAAAAGTCCCGTTACAAGACTATTCGTGATTATTCTGATCGACTCCAGTCCTTTTTTAAGCAGGCGAATTCTTCTGGGTTTGTTTTTTTGAAGTTAGAGGAATGTAGGGTTTTTGGTCTGCAGATTAATTCTAGTCACCTTAAGAGATGGAAGGATAGTGGCTTTGAGGATCTGGGCCATTTCTTAATTGCTAATGCAGTAATATCGTGGGATGAGGTTCTATTTAGAATCGGTAATCGAATTAAGCCAGGGTTTCTGGAATATTTGCAGATCGTAAACTTTATTAAAAAATACAATATCCTAACAAATGGTGTTCCAATCGACCAGGTCAATGCCCTATATAAAGCAAAATTAAAGGGGGTAGGAAACTGGTATTCTATGTTGATAAAACATAGGGCATTTCCCCTGGTTGATGAATTTTTGGGGAAAATAACTCGGGAGACCAATTGCTCCCTTTCTCACCAAGAATGGCAGGCTATAGCCCAGGTAGGAAGTAAGGCCTTGAGAGCAGCCAATTTTAAAAGGATGGCCTTTTTGTCACGGTGGCTGGCTTATTATACTCCGAAAAAGTTAAACAAGCGTCATGTGGAAGTGGATAATAAATGCTTTAGATGCCAGTCCCAGGGTGAGGGGGACTGGCTTCATATATTTTTTACATGTCCGAAGCTTGAAGTTTTTTGGAGTAATATTTTTTTAGCAATAAGCCAGTCTATTAAAAAAAAGATCGATCCCGAGACAGAAGTGGCCCTCTTTGGGTTTTCTAAAGCAAGGTCAGATTTGACCAATGCCGAAGAGGCGTGCATTACAATCTGCTCGATAGTAGCACGTTCACTAATTCTCCAAAATTGGAGATCGGAGGAGATTCCATCTTATTCTAAATGGATAAATAAAATGTTAAGGATAAGGAAATTCGAAGAAGCATATGCTAAACGAGCTGGGGTAATAAAAAAGTTTACAGCAGTTTGGAAGTTTTTTGATAATAGGGATGTATTAATGGAAGTTTAGCACTTTAGCGATACAAAAGGGGATGATGGACGGAACGTTTGAGCCAATCAAACACTCACCCTCAGTCAACTGATCTGGGTTTAATCCATCATCATTCTTTAGCTCACTCCACCACCCCAGTTCAGACATGGCCATATGCAAATCAGTCTGACCCTGTGCCTCATGGGAACAGTCCAGCCCGAACTGCCAAGCCATGTCTTCCCTGGACCGGAAACAAGCATCCTAGGACCGGTTTCTGGCATTCCAGCCGTCATCAGCCAGGCTTGCTTGAATCCAGTGGCAAAGTGAGCAAGGGCTTGGCAGTTCGGGCTGGACTGTTCCCAAGAGGCACAGGGTCAGACTGATTTGCATATGGCCATGTCTGAACTGGGGTGGTGGAGTGAGCTAAAGAATGATGATGGATTAAACCCAGATCAGTTGACTGGGGGTGAGTGTTTGATTGGCTCAAACGTTCCGTCCATCATCCCCTTTTGTATCGCTTTGTTCGCCCTAAGTTGGCGGGGGTATGCCCAGACGTGGGTCCCTTGCTCACTTTGCCACTGGATTCAAGCAAGCCTGGCTGATGACGGCTGGAATGCCAGAAACCGGTCCTAGGATGCTTGTTTCCGGTCCAGGGAAGACATGGCTTGGCAGTTCGGGCTGGACTGTTCCCAAGAGGCACAGGGTCAGACTGATTTGCATATGGCCATGTCTGAACTGGGGTGGTGGAGTGAGCTAAAGAATGATGATGGATTAAACCCAGATCAGTTGACTGGGGGTGAGTGTTTGATTGGCTCAAACGTTCCGTCCATCATCCCCTTTTGTATCGCTTTGTTCGCCCTAAGTTGGCGGGGGTATGCCCAGACGTGGGTCCCTTGCTCACTTTGCCACTGGATTCAAGCAAGCCTGGCTGATGACGGCTGGAATGCCAGAAACCGGTCCTAGGATGCTTGTTTCCGGTCCAGGGAAGACATGGCTTGGCAGTTCGGGCTGGACTGTTCCCAAGAGGCACAGGGTCAGACTGATTTGCATATGGCCATGTCTGAACTGGGGTGGTGGAGTGAGCTAAAGAATGATGATGGATTAAACCCAGATCAGTTGACTGGGGGTGAGTGTTTGATTGGCTCAAACGTTCCGTCCATCATCCCCTTTTGTATCAGTTTAGCACTTTAGCACATTGCACTTTAGGCCTTTACAATTGAAAGGTTCTGATTGTTTTTGTTATTGGGATATGTTGATAAAAATTTAGCACTTTAGCACATTGCACTTTAAGCCTCTATATATTAGGGGGAATTTGATTGTACTGTAATAGAGTTATTTTTTATATTTATGAATATATGGCTTGTCGGACTTTTTTTAATTGATATTGATCAATTAGGATATGTTTATCCCTGTTTGAGGGTTTCATTTGATAAATGTATAGAATCTGTATTGGTGTAAAATGTGATCTGATGACCAATTTTATTATAATACTGTTATGTCCTTTGCTCTGCTCTGCAAAAAAAAAAAAAAAAAAAGTGTAGCTAGGACTGGATCACAAGCAAAATGAAAGTAGGGTGACCAACTGGCATAGGTGCAAATTCAGGACAGTGAGTGTAAAATTTCAGGACAAAGGGTCAAAATTCAGGACAAAATTTCAGGACAGAAGGTCAAAATTCAGGACAGAAATTTGGGACAAAAGGTAAGTTTTCAGACACATCAGAGGAGGTTGTACAATAGTGTATAAGTAAGTAAATAAACAACCAACATAAGTACACGTCAAAATAAGTTTATATTAATTTGAGACAATCGTGCACCTCACCGTTTTGGTAAGTGCACAGCTTTGAGCAACTGTGCAGGTCTTTTTGTGGTATTTCATATGATATTTTGTTTACAGTTTGGGGTTCTTTTGAAGTGTTGCCCCACCCGCACTGCAAGGGATGCAGAGGCCTTCAGCCTTCATTACACCGATTCACCAAAGACCTCCCTCCAAAAGATTCCCTCACTATCAACCTCCCATGGTGCCCCTCATCTCTATATAGACCCTCGCTCATGTGTATGTCATTTATTTTACAGTGCTGCTCAGCCCAATGTAGGGTGTTGAGCGCTTTAGCTCACACACTTATTGTTCAGAGACAATGACTTATATAAGTATGTAAATCAATATATAGGAAATGTTACTTAAGACAAGGAGGGCTACAAGGTGTAGGAGTCACATGGCATCCATACTGGTAGGTACTATATGCAGGGCAACTGGAATTATGCAGCAGGGAGGGCCAAATTATGCTGCAGGGTTGGCTAAATTATTTGTCAAGAAAAGGGAATTCATGCAGCGTAATGCTGCAAATTTTGTCATATTATTACCATATTATTTTCTCATTTTTGCACATTTTAACACTTTCTGGTCATATGTTGCACCTCATTAGTACTCGTATAACACCCAAATATAGTAATATGCAAAGGAAGGTGACCAGACAACCTTTACAAAGGGCCTTTGCAACACGTCACTGCCTTTTTAGTTATTTTTTAACCATTTGAGATAGAAACTGTTTTTAAATTAGAATCTTCAGATATATTCAGCTAATTATGGATTATGTGGCACATGCGGCAAATCCATATTCATGCGAAAACTGTTGAAGCCGCACAATCGCATAATTCCAGTGACCCCGAAAAACAAACTGAGGCTGTAACACATAACATAGTGGTTGGGGTTGTCTTTACAATTATTATACAAATGAATACTTTGCTCTGCATGTTACACTTTGTGCTTTACAAGAGGCGCATTATGCCTCTATGCTTCTTTATGATGAGTCAAAACCAGGATTAGTGAAAACTCAGATCTCTCCAAGGGATACATTAATCACCAGAGTTAAATAGACATTTTTGTTATGGCCCGAAAATTGCAGGCACGCACAGCACTCAGAAGTCTTTGCCTTTCATCCTGTCGGATATTTCAAAATGTAGCTTAGTCCTCCACACGGCTTCTCCACAAAAGCAGCATGCTGTGCCCTAGGCCTATGCAGAGGATGGCACGCCACATGCTGTAACTTCACAAGGGCCCATTGCAAGGGAGTAGCCAAACAAATAAAATACCCCCGGCTTTATATGGCACTAAATAAAGGAGCAAAGTGAGCTTTCCTGGTCTTTCCTTTTGAAGTCTGTGAAAATTGTTCCCCTGATGAAAATTTGCAAAAATAATGCAAAATTATGCTTTTTACAGCAGGAAAGAAACTTGGTCAAAAACTGCATTTACCTATATTAATGTTTGTCTTTTATTCTTTCCGTCTTTTGCATTTTATTTCTTTCCTTATGTCCTTCTTTCTATCCACCTTTGTTCTCTACTTTCTTATTTACATCCTCCATTTATTTTTCTTTCCATCTTTCTGTCTGTGCATCCTTTCATTTCGTCTCTCGTTCTCTCTCTAAACTTTAAATTCATATTTCATTTTCTTTTCATACTTCCATATTACACATTAACATTCATTTTGTGTTCTTTTTTTTCCATTTGATCATCCTCTTGTCCTTCCTTCCATTTTAAAATCTAAATCTTTGTCTATCTTTCCAGCTTTCTTTCATTATTTGCATTCTATTCTTCCTTCGCTTTCTCACTCCAATTGCCTTGTGCTTCTTTTTTATTTACCATTATCATAATTTCTCTTTCTGTTGCTGCTTTTGGCTACTTTGGCACCCTCTGCACCCCCCCCCCCGACACACACACACAGCTGCATCACAGTGATTATTCTTGCTTTATTTATTTTTGTTATTCTGTCCTGTGCTGATCTGCGAGTCACAGATCAAAGTTAGGAAGGGCCATGAAACATTTATCTGACCCCGGGTGCTTCCCTACACCTTTGGCCCATTGTCATTCTTTAGGTGATAATCAGCCACTTCAGAATGACAATGGGCCTGTACAAAGACTGAGCGAGGTCGGGGAGGGGCTGCTGCAGCCTCAGAGAAGTGCGAGCTGGCTCCGATTGACACAGGGGAACAGCATAGCTTGCTGCCATCCCCAAAACTACGGACAAAAGGCGTCCGTGAAAGAAATGTGTAGTATCCTGCATTTGTTAATGTAATGTATTTTGCACCTACTGCTCAGCCAGTGCTTGTGCTCTGTGCTCAATAGAATGTTGGAGTCTTGATGTGCCTCGGTATGTTGGGACACAGAGAGGTGAAGTGACAGTTGAGCATGGGCTGAGCAGCAGACAGGTTGCTCCTGGTGGGGCTCTCCTTCACAACTTAACAACCTGTTGTCTGGAACTATTCAACTTGTTACCTGCTTGAATAAATCATCTTTAAATACACTCTACCTGCGTGGACCTCCTCAACACATTTATTTGGCGACGAGCTGGCGAAAAACCCACGTGTTACATCTCCACTTCAGAGACCTGACAATGAAAAGAGGACCTGGAGATGGCGCAATCTACAGAGACCACAGTTGCGACAACCACAAGAAGTACATGAGGAGGTATTCACAGAAACATGAAGAAGAAATATGTGTGTTCAAAAAAGAACCACAAAGACGACAACAAAGAAGAAACTAGTTTTACACAGAAAAGAAAAGAAGACAAAAATACAAGTAATATGAAGCACTACGCCGTCCAGCCCCACCAGTGTCCTCACCATCGGACAGCCCTAGCCCAGGTGTGCTGTGCTCATCTACATTACGCATTTTGGACTCTGGTGTTACATCTACTGCGTGTGCCTTCAAGCACATCAACTTTACTGGTAGGAAATTCATCTCGGTCACGCTGGCGCATTCCCTGGCACATTCTTTACGACCTTGTGGAAGTACAAATACATCTTGGCCCATGGAGTAACATAATGAAAAGGAATCACGACCAGCATAGTCTTTAAATGCAGCATGTAATGGAGTCATGTTGTTGCCTACGTTGTGTGATCTAGGGCGCTTCTACCCCACGTCACCCCGGATTTGTTGTGTTACTTTAAGGTGGTGCTTAAAGGAGGCAACATGTTTGTCTGGCATCCCCAAGACGTATTGGTTTTGTATGCGCATTACATCGTGCACATTACCGTCTCAGGGACATGTGCTGTATTCATTATGTATTTTATGGTCTCTTTGCTGCCAGCTGGATCGTGCCGTTTGTGGATGACAAACACAGTGGTGAGGTATTTTTTATTAATTCCCATCATCACTGATTTTCTCTTCAGAGACCCCGCTTCTTCTACCTGTCTCTTCGCTCTGCCTTGCTTACTCTTTTCCTTGACGTTGTGTTCTGTTCTACTGTTTTTCTTCCTGGGTATTTCTTCCTTGGTTCTCTCTCGTTATAAATCATTCATATACAGGACTTGTGCTTCCCTTGTGTAAGGAAAGGGGATATGTAGTATCCTGCATTTGATAATGTAATGTATTTTGCACCTACTGCTCAGCCAGTGCTTGTGCTCTGTGCTCAATAGAATGTTGGAGTCTTGATGTGCCTCGGAATGTTGGGACACAGAGAGGTGAAGTGACAGTTGAGCATGGGCTGAGCAGCAGACAGGTTGCTCCTGGTGGGCTCTCCTTCACAACTTAACAACCTGTTGTCTGGAACTATTCAACTTGTTACCTGCTTGAATAAATCATCTTTAAATACACTCTACCTGCGTGGACCTCCTCAACACAAAATGCTCACGGACAACGGACAAGGGGCTCAGATAACGGGCAGTCCGTGAAATTTACGGATGGTTGGTCACCCTAAATGAAAGCCCTGGGAAATATTAAGGTGTTTTGTGCATATTCGTGTTCTGACATGTGGTATAGAAATCTTGAACAATTTCCAAAAACTTATATCGTACAATGTCAGCTGTGAGTCCTGGTACTTGAAGTGCTACATTCACAATGGGTACATTTACATTTCATAAATCAGAAGACTACAAAAACAACGCGACTGGAGGAACTAATCACGCATGACATGGGACAACTACAAAACTCAGCAAAGACCAATAAAGATCGTACATAATATTTTCACTGCATCGACAGTGATTGCACATTCTGAAAATGCACATTGTACATGACTAACTTATTGGCTGAGTTACAATATTTGTAACAAGCACACTACCTCATAAGGTCTCGTGACGCGGGTCTTGAAAATAATGCAAATAGGTATGTCTTCATGGATGTTTGGAATACAGAAGCACTGATGATCATCAAACGGTTAAGAGATCCAAAACGTCAATCTGATTAACAAGCCTTGTTACATGTAGATGAATTGTAGAGGGGATGTAACTTGGTGCTAAATTGTTGAGGCATCACAAAATAATGGAGCCAAGATTGATTGAAAGGAGTTCTTTCCTTAAGTGGGAGCCAATTTAATTGTTTCTTCACAATGGTAATATGGACTCTTTTTGTGAGCCCAATGATAAGACACACAGCAGCATTTTAGGCCCTCTGCATTCTGCAACCCCAACTAATGAATAGCACATAGGCTACCAAAAAGGCATTCATTTATTAAGGAAGGCACCATTTCCATATTACTGCTTTGGTCGTACAATTTGGGCAGTAGTGGTTGCTTCTGAAGGCTGTTTATTTTAAAAGAGATTTGTTTCTGCATGGGCTTTGGCCTATTGACATTCCCCCTTATTTATTTATTGTTCTCGGCATTTGCCTTAATAAAAAATACATCATACTGTTGGAAATGGCCCTTTTTGCAGGGTTATCCCCAAACTTTTTGCTTCTTCTCCTATTTTTCCCTGACCTATTTTTGTTGGTTTTAGGACTCTGGGCACTTTACCACTGCTATTCAGTGCTAAAGTGCATATGCTCTCTGTGTAAATTGTGGTATTGATTGGTGTTTTCATGATTAGCATATTTGATTTACTGGTAAGCCCCTAGTAAAGTGCACTGAGTATGCCAGGGCCTGTAAATCAAATGCTACTAGTGGGCCTGCAGCACTGATTGTGCCACCCACATGAGTAGCCCTGAAAAGGTAACTCAGACCTGCCACTGCAGGGTCTGCGTGCAGTTTGTAACTGCCATGTTGACTTGGCAAGACACCCACTTGCCAGGCCCTAACCTTCCCTTTTCTTACAGTCACCCCTAAGGTAGGCCCAAGGTACCCCTGTGTGGATAGGGTGCAGTGTATGTGAAAGGTAGGACATGCCCTGATGTGTGTGGCATGTCTTGATAGTGAAATACTGCCAATTTTGTTTTTCACTATGTAAGGCTATCTGGCCCATAGGAAAGCATGGGAGTTAATTTATAACATCTTATAAATATAACTTCCCATTGGGACCAGATAAGAAAATAAAGTTTAGTATGCTTGAACTCAGAATGTTAAAATGCATCTTTTAGTGAAGGTGGTTTTTACATTCTGTGTTTGAAAATACCACATTTAGAAAGTAGGTATTTTCTTGCTTAGCCATCCAGTGTGCCTCTGCTAGGATGTGTATTGACTGTCTGGCTTTGGGGGTGACAGGGGCTATGGAGGTGCAGTGGCTCCAGAGAGTCTGAGGAGTCAAGGCTGGGCTGAATAGACCTGCGCTGCATTCAGAGTAGTGGGAGGAGTTTTCACTAGCAACTGAATAAGCCCGGACTGCATTTAGAGTAGGGGGAGGAGATTCCTTTCACACCTGAATGGGCCTGGTCTGCCAGAGACAATGTTGTCTCCACCTCCTGCTGGGCAGCTACACAGAGAGGACAAAACTGGTTCTGGCTGGGCACAGGGCTTCTCTGCCTGAGAGAACAAAGGATTTTGTAGTATAAATAGTGGGGCCCAGATCCCAGAACTTTAGAACTCTTTTGGAACCAAGAAGACTGACATGAAGAAGAGCTGGAGAAGCAGTGAGGAGACACTACTACTTTGCTGTGTGCTTTGCTGTGTTGTTCTGCAGTGGCTGCTTCTGTCTTGGGCAGTGAAAGTACTGGACTGAACTTTCTGCAACTTCCTTTTTGTGAGTTTCTCCAAGGGCTTTAGGGCTGGATGACCGTCACCGAGCCGCTGCCTGCACTGTGACCTGAGGGCACCACACACCACACCGCTGCACTTCACACTGCAGCCCGACTCCTGCCGATGCCGGCGCTCCCGACTTCAACCAAGAGGAGTTCGATCTGCAACGCATGTGAATTCAAGGGCCCGACGACTCCTGCACCGACCTCCTGAACCGATGCCTGCGGACACCGGCCCTTCAGGGCTCATCGAGAGGTCGCTGACACCCTACATTTCTAAAGGTACTGTTTTGCAGGTCTTCCTGACACCGTAGCAGGCCCGCGACGCCCGGTCAGTCAGAACTGTTTGGAATTGTTGTTCACGACGCCGTGATAGCTCCAGACGGAGCTATCAACTTCAAGGAACTGTATTTCAAGTCTATTTTTGATTACTGAAGATTTCTGAGAACTGTATGGTGGATTTTTCTCGTTTTTGGATATTTTTCTAAAACTGGTGCGGTGTCCGTTTGTAGTGTTTTAACTGTATTACTGTTGTTTATGTGCAAATGCTTTACACACTGCCTCTAAAATAAGCCTGACTGCTCATGCCAAGCTGAAGCTACCAAGGGGGTGAGCAGGGGTTATTTTAGGAGTGTAACTCTCTTACCCTGACTAGGAAGAAGGGTCCCTACTAGGACAAAGGTACCTACCTCTGCCAACTATTGCTAACACATACACATTAAAACCCAATAATAAACAAAACAATTAACCTGTTAGGTGGAAATGTATCACATCAATCCCCATTCTATGCAAGCTCTCTAAGTTTTCCAAGATCATTTTTACCACTTAATTACCATGTTTCTCATTGTGGGTCATAGGATTTCTAAAAATCAAATCACCAGAAGTAGGAAAGCACAGCGGCGGATTCAGATAGAAAATTTCTAATATACGTGATCTATTTAGAGGTGACCTAATAGAGACATCAAAGAATAATTTATTTGGAGGGGATTCAAAACTTGGTTCTGCCCGCAAATGAGCATCACACCAAAGGAGACTCTTCAAATCTTCTCCATTCCATAGTTCATTACCCCATTTTACGCAGGTAGTTCTGAGGCTCTGCCAGCAGATGAAAAATCCCAGATGCTTGTGTGACAACCGACCTAGGTGAGACAGGGTGGAGGGAATAGATAGAAAGAAATGAGTAGTGGGGGTAGAGACTACTGGCCCTCCCACAGGCAGACGTCTCCAATTTGTCCAATTTCTGTAGGGTCTGTGCCCAACACTTCATAACTCTTATTGTCTGGTTTTTACTGGTGACAATCAAACCTCTCTCTACGTAGTCCTCTTTAAGAATCCATCCCCGCTACATCTTCTTCCTTTTGGCGGTGTTATCATTTGTTACACCACCAGGTATAGATTTTTTCCTGCTAGCAAAAATGGGATACATATCCACTTGTGAAGAGTAGGGTAAAGTAGTGTTTGGTGGGGTGGACAAGTCTTTGCAGCACATAACCACGTCCCCTACTGCTCTTGCAATCCCATCTTCCTTTTTAAACAATTAGTTTAATGAGTAGACTACATAAGTTACATTCATGTTCATTCTGATTCCTTTTGTGATCCTGCATTGTTTCCTTTCCATGATAGGACCTCGGGGCTCTTTGTCATCTAGGGGAACATATTTTAGTATTATGTTGTCAACCGCCTTCCTGTCCAGATCTGACTACCCATCCTTACGGGATTCCACTTGGAATGTCAAGTTTCTTGGAAGTTCTGAAGTTCTTCAGATGATGTAGGTGTTGGCACATTGTTTATATGAATACATACTCCATCTGTTTGAGACTCTGCCTCCTTATTGGAGGGTAAATCTCATAACAGATTCCCTATTACGTTATTAGTCAAAGCCTGCAATATCTCTTTCAAAGTCAATGAAGCATGATCTGAATCCACTTCAAATTTCTCTAGTAGAGCAAGTATTGAGGCTAGTATCCTTTGTAACGCCACAGGGATTCTGAGATAATATGATAGCATTGGGAAAAAGGGCACTGGATACATCTGGGATCAGTGGGGTGTGTGATAGTTCGAGACTAGGAGATGGTCTTTTTTGGTCCCTCTGTTGACTCCCCATAGGGTTGTTAGTGATATCATTGCCACCCACTGGTATAGACATGTTGGATGGTGCTTTCTTGATCACGGTTGGTACATCAGGAAGAGTATAGTCATTGATTAGAAAGGAAGAGGAAGCCAGTAGTCTCAAAGTCACAGATTTGACCCCTCCGCTAACTCCCTAAGGGCACCACGCAGACTCATAAATGAGAGCTTTGTTGCATTTGTCACATTTGTTCCCACTATTGTTGTCACATAAGCCCGTTACTTGGGTCATAGCCAAGAATGGTGGCTGGGAATTAGAGTAATTTGCTGCACCATTCTGATAGTAAGCTATAGGGGGTATAGTTAGCTATAAGAGAGACGCCTGGGTCCTCAATGTATTGGTGGCCTGGGGAGATCTTAGGTGATTTGCTTGTTAAATAATGAGACATTGGTTGCATATGCTCTTGTGACTGCAGATGTTCATCTATAGATCGATTATTGTCTTTGGCAAGTGACCTCCTGAACCGTTAGGTAATACAGCCCTTAAATTAAATTACTAAATACCCTCTGAGAGCACTCTGCTATTACAGTTCAAGCACATTATTTTTTTTGGGTGATTTTAATGTTCCTTATTTCTGTACTATATTTATACGTATGGATCACTAAAGAAGGACAGAGTATCAAAATATCTCAGTAAGATGCAAAGCATCGGCCTTGGCCAACAGGCTGTGCTCTGTGATTTCTAATTTGGTTCGCTCCAACCAATCAAGCTTCATGCCGAAGAGGGCCATGCGGCACAACAACCGCCGTGTGCACAACGCACCGGCATTGGCTCATAGGTTGCCAGGTGTCCAGGCCATCCTCTGACTGGACTTGCATAAGGCGTTCGATCCCTTCTGATGAGACTACGTGTTCTATCTGCTACAAAAACTTAAATTTGGGCCCAAATTTATCTCCTGGATCTGAATATTAAATATCAACTTCCAAGCGAGAGTGATGGTGGGAGGTGTGCTCTCTGCCCAATTCCTACTGTATAGCAGGACGAGGCATGGATGCCCTCGTCCCCTTTACTGTTTGTGATAATGTTTTAGCCAAGCGACTCATAAGCTTAGGTGTTTAAGACACTATGAAATGGTCATTTTGCCCTGTCTCTTATACCAGCTGCAGAATTACCCCTTCCCACTCTCTACCTCAGTCTTCAAGCAACTGGACTCTCTTCTGTGAGACTTCCTGTTGTGCCACCACATCCCAAGGGTTGTTCTGTCTAAGTGTTATAAACACCCTTACGATGGAGGCATTGCAACTCTGACTCTACTCTCCTACCATTAGGCATCTCATTGTCATAAACGAATGGTGATTCAATACCATGGCAGACCCTGCCTTTGCCACCAAGCGGTGGACGATGCAGGTGACCACCGCTCCTCCACCTGGTTTACGGAGGGGCTCCTCCAGAGCACTACCCTGCAGCCACAAAAGTAACTCTCCCGCTTTGGAGGGAGACCCGAAGAGCCCTTGGATTGGTAGGACGCTTTACACAGGAAACCCCGTTATGGCATGGGACCTTGCTACTACAGGTTACTGCAGGAAAGTGCCCCTTTTTTTGCATGGTTGCCCCCCACTTTTGCCTGATGTTGATGCTCTTTGACTAAGTGTGCCTTCCTTGGGTTCCTGTCAACCAGGTACCCAGGGCCTATGTTCTTTCCCTAAAACTGTACGGTTGCAAACCCAATTGGCAACTCCCTGGCCACATGTAAGTCCCTTGTAAAAGGTACCATGAGTACCAAGGGTACTGTGATCAGGGAAGGCCTCTAAGGACTGCAGCACATATTGTCACACCCTTAGAGGCCCTGTACCTCAACACACACACACTGCCATTGCAGGCTGTGTGTTTTAGTGCAGGGCAAAGTGAAGAGTCGATATGGCACACAACCCAGTGTGCCATGCCTACAACCCACTGCCATAGCATAGGTAAGTCACCCCTCTAGCTGGGTGCACTATACCACTGGTGAAGGTACAGGTGCATGAGCCCTGTACCCCTACAGTGTCTAAGTGCATTCTTAGACATTGTATGTGCAGTAAAGTAATAAAGAGTATATGGTCTGCGAGTTTGTCATAACAAATCTGGGAAGTTTGATATCAAACTTCTCAGCACTTTAAACACACACTAATGCCAGTGTGGAATTTAATGCCAAATGCATTCAGAGGGCATCTTAGAGATGCCCCCTGAAAAACGACCTAACTCTAGTGTCCTGGCTGACTGGCTGCTCACCAGATGCCACCCCCAGACATGTTTCTGGACCCCTGGGTTGAGAGCCTCCCACTCTCGGGGTCCTAGAACAAAGCACATCCTGGGCAGAGGTGCCAAGCCTCCTCCCCCAGGATGGGCCGGGTCCACGAAGGGGAAGCTTCAAAGACTTGCCGCCTTTGTGAGCTGACCCAGCCATTTGCTGCTTCCAGCACCTGGCCCGAACGGTTCTGACCTTCACTTTGGGTGGGAGAATCGGCGGGAAAACCAAGATAGGAGGAGAGGTGTGCCCACCTTTGCCAACCCCACCCCTCAGGTGGGGGTGGCGAGGCGAAGCCCAACTCTCAGTCCCCTCCATCTTGAAGATGGGGGACCCAGCCAACAAGAGTGAGGCTTATGACCCCCTCCCACTGGAGGGTGGCATAATAGGGGGTGTTCCCACCCCAAGGAAGAGACCCATTGTTCTCAACCTGTACCTACCTAAAACACCCCTACATTTAGTATTTAGGGGAAATTCCAAACCTTACCTCCTCAGACAAGAAAGAAGAAGAAGAAAAAGGACCAAAGAGCCATACTGAAGGAAGAAGAGGAGGACACCAACTGACTTGGCCCTAGCCATACCGGCCTGTCCTGACCTCGACCTGCTCTAGCAGAATCCCGGTGTGTCCTGCAGCCAGCAGCCCCCAGAACCTGGAGGACCTGCCCTGCCTTCCCTAAAAAGACTTTGTCTCCCGTGAGCACCAGATATGCTCACCAACAAACTCTGGCTCTGGCCAAATCCCTGAACCTGCACCACTCAGCACCCGACGCCCACAGCCCGAGTTTGAGTAGCCCAACACCACAAGGAGGTCTCCCTGGCAATCCTGTCCTTAAATCTGGTGATCCCTGGCCTACCTCATGTTACCCGACGACACCTGCAGCCCCTATCTGGAGGATCCCCCCCGACCGCGACTGGAGCTGGTAAGGAAAACCCAATGCCAAAAGACACCCCTGCACCCGATGCCCCATGGCCTTGAGTGGCCCAACCGATGGTGTCCTGGCATCCCAACTTACTTCTCCAACTGGTGGTCGCCTCCAGAAGATCTTTGTGCCTGAGCCTGCAGTGTTTGTTCTGACCGATGTCGGTCCAGCACCTTGTGCCCGGCCGACCCAGTGCCACTGTGGGTGCACTTTGTGTGCTATCTTGGATCCCCCTTTGCCCTGAGCTAAACCCTATATGCTTCACTCCCACATCCAAGTGGCTTGCCCGTGAGCAGCCACCAACCGGAGGCCCTTTATCCCCCATTAGAAAACATTGTGTCTCAGCACTTTGCACCCGACTGCACTAGTGCCGCTGAGGGTGCTCTTTGAGTGCATCCTTGACTCGGGGAGAACCCTGGTTCCAACCCCAGAAACTCAACCCCCAAGACCGATTACTCACCATTAAAACGATAACCTGATTTTCTCCCATAGGACTGCATTGACTGTTTTTTCTGTGGAAAAAGTTTCAAGTGTGCAGTTGAAAAGGGTATGAAAATCTAAGAAACTGGGTTTTGAGAAAATCTGTTACTTACCTTTTATCCAGGAAATGTCCCAGTGTGATATCTAGGCATATCACACTGAGTAGACAAAGTAATTCTGAAAAAGAAATCCTGAAAAGTAATCAAAAGTAATACAACTGTATTTGCACATTTTTACAAACCTTTAAGAAACGACATTATTCATCCAGCTTGCTTTTTAACAATCTGTCTGGACAAGTACAATTATATTTACCTGTACCAAGTCCTGCTTGGTTCTGTAAATAAAAATACCACAAAGAAATATTTTTGATACAAACAATTAGTCTGAGTTCAGTCTTTGAATGTGTGACATAATTTCTTGCCTAACTGTGTACAATAAATGCTTAACACTAACCTCTGATAAACCCTTACTGCTGACCCACACTACCACAAATGGAGAGTAAGGTATTATCTACTTTACCTCTGTAAGCCTTTGGGGATGCACTGGACCCTATGCACAATATACTTTAGTTTGGTATAATATATACAGAGCCAGCTTCCTACAGTTATGACCCTAGAGGGCTTCAGTTGTTCTGCTATTTGCAACTATTGCATGTCCTCACCCCGTACATTAGGGGGCTCTCAGATATACTGGATAATAACCCGCTTGAGGTTAAAACCCTCATGGAGGAATTACCCAATCACAAAACTTTGCAGGTGTATAGTTCCCTAGTGGTTAATACACTAGACGCATTTGACTGGTTGAGAGAAGCACAAAAATGTGATTAGTTTTAGCTAAATTTGCGGTTTGCAAGCCACACCTACCTGGACTCCGCCAGGTGTCTAGTGTTCTGAACTGTCTGGGTTTGGTAGGGGCCCAGGGCCAAAAACACAGGTGACCCCTTTGCAAAACCAGGTCGTTTGATGTCTCCACAATACGTTTTGGGCCTTTCCCTGTCGCGGGTACTTGGCCCCCCACACAAGTGAGGTACCATTTTAATACGGACACCTTGGGGAATGCTGGGTGGTAGAAAATTTGTGTCAGCTCGGTGATCCCACAACTTTCCATCACAGAAATGTGAGGAAAGTGAGATTTTTTAGCTAAATTTGATGTTTACAGGGGATTCTGGGCAGAAAGATGTTGGAAGATCCATGCCAACTACAGCTCCCTGCACTCCCCGGGCGTCTAGTTTTCAGAACTGTCTGGGCTTGGTAGGTTTCCCTAGATGCCCGCTGAGCCCGGGACCAAAAGCACAGGTGACTCCATTGCAAAGCCAGGTCGTTTTGTGATAGATAATTTTCATGTCTCCACAATACATTATGAGCCCTTCCCTTTTGCAGGTACTTGGCCCACCCGCACAAGGGAGGTACCATTTTTATAGTGAGACATGGGGTAGTGCTGGGTGGGTGAAAGTTTGTGAATCCTCGCAGAATCCAGAATTTCCCATCACAGAAATGTGAGCAAAATGTGTTTTTGTTTTTTTACAAAGTTTGAGGTTTGTAAGGGATTTTGGGGAAAGCAGAACCTGGTGAAAGCCACACACATCACCCCATCCTGGATTTCCATGGGTGTCTAGTTTTAAAAAATGTACAGGTTTCCTAGTTTTCCCTAGGTGTAAGCTAAGCTAGGGTCCAAAATCTACAGCTAGGAACATTGCAAAAAAGGGTCCGATTTTACTGGAACAATGTGATTTGTCCACGTTGTTTTTTGGCCATTTCCTGTTGCGTGCACTAGACCTACCCCTACAAGTAAGGTACCATTTTTATTGGGAGACTTGAGGAAATGCTGGGTGGGTGGATGTTTTGGCTCCTCACAGATTCCAGAACCTTCCATCCCATTAATGTGAGGAAATTGTGTTTTTTGTTTGTAAAGTTTAAGGTTTGCAAGGGATTCTGGGCAACAGAACCTGGTGAGAGCCACACAAGTCACCCCATCCTAGATTGCCCTGGATGTCTAGTTTTCAAAAATGTACAGGTTTGCTAGGTTTCCCTAGGTGCCAGCTGAGCTAGGGTCCAAAATCGACAGCGAGGCACATTGCAGAAAAGGTTCAGTTTTCAGTTGAAAATCGCGATGTGTCCACGTTGCGTTTTGGGCCATTTCCTGTCACGGGCAGTAGGCCTACCCCTACAAATAAGGTACCATTTTTATCAGAAAACTTGGGGGAATGCTGGGTGGGTGAAATTGTTTGGCTCCCCACAGATTCCAGAATTTCCCATCACAGAAATGTGAGGAAAATTCGTTTTTTTTTACAAAGTTTGAGGTTTGCAAGGGATTCTGGGTAACAGAACCTGGTGAGAACCACACAAGTCACCCCATCCTGGATTTCCATGGGTGTCTAGCTTTAGAAAACGTACAGGTTTGCTAGGTTTCCCTAGGTGTCGGCTAAGCTAGGGTCCAAAATCCACAGCTAGGCACATTGAAAAAAGGGTCTGATTTCACTGGAAAAATTTGATTTGTCCACGTTGTTTTTTAGCCATTTCCTGTCACGTGCACTAGACCTACCCCTACAAGTGAGGTACTATTTTCATCAGGAGACTTGAGGAAATGCGGGGTGGGTGGATGTTTATGGCTCCCCACAGATTCCAGAACCTTCCATCACATTAATGTGAGGAAATTGTGTTTTTTTTGGTAAGGTTTTAGGTTTGCAATGGATTCTGGGTAGCAGAACCTAGTGAGAGCCACACAAGTCACCCCATACTAGATTTCCCTGGGTGTCTAGTTTTCAGAAATGTACAGGTTTGCTAGGTTTCTCCAGTTGCCGGCTGAGCTACGGTCCAAAATCGACAGCTAGGCACATTGCAAAAAAAGGTCAGTTTTCAGTTGAAAATCATGATGTGTCCATGTTGCGTTTTGGGCCGTTTCCTGTCACAGGCATTAGGCCTACCCCTACAAATGAAGTACCATTTTTATTAGAAAACTTGGGGGAAGGCTGGGTGGGTGGAATTGTTTGGCTCCCCACAGATTCCAGAACTTTCCATCACAGAAATGTGATGAAAATGTGTTTTTTTTACATAGTTTGAGGTTTGCATGGGATTCTGGGTTACAGAACCTGGTGAGTAGCACATGTCACCCCATCCTGTATTGCCATGGGTGTCTAGTGTTCAAAAATGCACATGTTTGCTAGGTTTCCCTAGGTGTTACCTGAGCTATGGTCCAAAATCCACAGCTAGGCACATCGCAATAAAGGGTCCGATTTCACTGGAAAAATTTGATGTGTCCAAGTTGCTTTTTGGGCAGTTTGCTGTAGCGGGCACTAGGCCTACCCACACAAGTGAGGTACCATTTTTATAGGGCGACTTGGGGGAATGCTGGGTAGGTGTAAATTTGTGGCACCCCACAGACTCCAGAACTTTCCATCACAGAAGTTTGAGGAAAATGTTAGTGTTTGCAAGGGGTTCTGGGGAAAGCAGAACCTGGTGAGAGCCACACAAGTCACCCCATCCTGGATTCTTCTGAGTGTCTAGTTTTAAAACATTTACAGGTTTGCTAGGTTTCCCTCGGTGCCGGCTGAGCTAGGTTCCAAAATCCACAGCTAGGCACATTGCAAAAACAGGTCAGTTTTCACTGGAAAATGTTGATTTGTCCACGTTGCGCTTTTGGCATTTCCTGTTGTGGGCACTACGCCTACCCACAAAGTGAGGTACCATTTTTATCTGGAGGCTTAGTGGAAAATGGAATAGTAGAAAAAGTGTTATTACCAACTGACTTTCCATGCAATTCTGCCTTCCAAAGAAAAAAACACTGTGTAAAAAAAAAGTCATTTTGAAAAAGGCCCTCTAATTCACATGCTAGTATGGGTACCCACAAATTCGGAGATTTGCAAAAAACCACTGCTTCTAAACTCCATAAGTTGTTCACATTTCGGAAATACATAGGTTTCCTTGATACTTATTTTTCACTCTTTATATTTTCCCAAATGAATTGATGTATACCCAGTACACAATTAAAAACAAAACCATTGCAATGCACAGCTCAGTTATTGGCTCTGGGTACCTCGGGTTTTTGGTGAGCCTACAAGTCCTATATAACCCTGCAACCAGAAGGGTCCAGCAGATGTAATGGTATATTGCTTTGAAAAATCTGCCATACTTAGAAGAAGTTACAGGTGAAAACATAGCCACAAATGGCTGTTTTTTTCCACTTACTTTCAATATTTTTTTTAGTTCAACAGTTACTTTCTATAGGACAACCTTGAAGGATCTACACAAATGCCCTCTTACTGAATTAAGAATTTTGTCTACTTTTCAGAAATGTATAGATTTCTGTGATCCATTATTGGTTTCACACTCTTTTTCTACCACTAACTGGAAGGAGATTAAAAGCACATAATAGTAAAAATAGGCTATATCTCACTAAAATGCCAAAACTGTGTAGAAAATGTTGGTTTTCTGACAAAAGCCTGCCTGTACCTGAAAGCTGGGAAGATGGTGATGTTAGCACCACAAACCCTTTGTTGAAACCATTTGCAGGGGAATTACAAGACACTTTCTTCTGCAGCACTTTCTTCCCTTTTTTCCCCCAAAAAGGCTGCATCTTGCCTATTTTCTCAGTCCCCTCCAAGGGAATCCTCAAACCCTGGGTACCTTTAGAATCCCCAGAATGTTGGAAGAAAAGGACGCAAATTTGGCATGGATACCCTACGTGGACTAAAAGTTAAGGAGGCCTAAGCCCGAACTACCCCAAATAGCCAAACAAAGGCTTTGCCCGGGCGGGGGGAGGGAGCCTAGCAGTGAAGGGGGTTAAAGAATATAGAACTCAGAAACCAAAAACATCCCAGAGCCAATAATAGTGATGTGACACAAGTCCTCTCCCTTCTTTTATTGATGCTGCTTCCACTGATATATTTTAGTGACGGTTTAGTGCTTTTGCTAGACTGTGAGATCAATACATATGTTTTCACTTTTTGATCATGTGGTTTGCTTGGTGTTGGGCGAATGTTTGATAGATTGCCTGACTTTAATATTATCCTTGTTATTAAAAGGAGAGTTTCATAAATGCTTATATATTGTTGTGTTCTAATTACATAGCATTTTAACATGTCCTTTGTTGCAAGTCTATTGAGGAAGAACGGTAGAGTCTTCTTATTGCTTCTGTTCGGAGTATGATTTGAATTTTGTGCCGTCACATGGGTGCGCCTGCTCAGGTCCCTCAGAATCTGTAGTAGCATCTGATATGCACGTTAGGTTGGAACTTTGGTCTTACCGTAGTCGGGCAGCCATCTTGAAAGAAAACTAGAATAAGAAATGAGTGTAGAGCCCTGTTGATGCATGCTCTGTGCATGATGCATGCAGATGGCCATTTTAAGTTTAGACTTTGATATTTTGTTATTTTGGGCATATCATAAATGTAATTTAATGACTAATGGTGGTCATTGTGGTAACTAGGAAATGCATTTGACAGTTTGAGGTAATAATCAGTTACATTGGGGTTTCCTGTCAAAACGCAATCTCATCTGGAGTTGTTGAAACATTTAAGAGAGAGCTTGTAGAATTGGTAATTTTTGTATCATAATTTTGAATGTCTTTGAGGGAGAACAGAATATGGAGTCAGAGGTAGTAGGTTCACAGGAGGCAGATTTGGAGGATAAGCTTGATGAAGCAATGGATAGAATCACTTCAGAGTTTTCTAGTAGAATGAGATTTAAGAGAGAGTTTGTGGAATTGGTAATTTTGGTGTCATAATTTTGAATATCTTTGAGGGAGAACAGAATATGGAGTGAGAGGTAGTAGGTTCACAGGGGGCAGATTTGGAGGATAAGCTTGATAAAGCAATAGATAGAATCACTTCAGATGTTTCTAGTACAATGAATATAGTTTTGGAAATTACTTTGATGAATAAGAATTTGGTTTCAGAGGAGGAAACTTTTTTGGCCTTGAAATGAGAGGAATGCAAATGTAAAGAAGGGGTGAAAGCTACCCATAAAAGAAAGCACACAGAATATGATCTAGATCTGCCAAAAATAAGAATATCTGGGGGGGCGTGGCCTGGCGCCGATCGTAATGGCGGCGTAGCTCCGGAGCTCCGGCAGGGCCCGCAGCGGTAAACGTAAAATCCGGCAGTAATCCGAAACCCTGGAGGAAATATTGCTACCGTTTGGACCCCAGTAGCTGCGGACCGGCGGCAGGTTGAGTTTTACTGCACCGGGCGCCCGCAACGGGATGAAATCCGAGCCGCCGAGAATCCGCGTGGCCCGGACCCGACATTGACGGCAGAGGGCGGAGCCCCGTCACAGACGGCAAGACCCTGAGGCTGGAGACCACGGTACGCGAGAGCCGCGGCTTCAGGCCTACAATGGCGACACACAACAAAGCCCCTGAGAAGCTCCGAAAGCCCAGGTGCTGCACATAACGGCCAGCGACCACGCGCTGAGGTGAGACCGGGAGGGGGAGAACACTGGCAGTCATTCCCTCCCCCAAGCGATGACCGCGCGGAGCATCGGAACCCTGATATCCTTGAATTGGCCATACCTACAGATGTGAGAGGAGCCAGTAGTACCAGCGGAGCGGCATAGGCAAGAGTGACGCAGGGGCCACGGGCGCAGTGGCGGAGACAACCGGGTGATCCCTGTGCTGGCTAAGTCATACTAAAAAGGCGCGAGGCTCAGCGCCTGCCACGGCAAGCTTCACAACCGCCCATAGACACAGGAATCCTGTTGAATGTGGAGCAGAGGAATCGTGGGCCGGTAGCGCTGGGACGGGCCTCCGGCAGGGGCTGTGAGGAACTCACCATCACGAGGCAATAGACGTGGCGTACCGCCGGTAAATAACGGAGGGGCAGCCGGGACAAGACCGCAATCCGGGGAGCCACTAATAAGAAGCGGACCGCGCAAGTTCTGCATCTGCCCCCCTCCCCCTCCCCCCGCTTGTGGCAGTCTCTGTTATGTGGACAGTACTATTGGGACATCACAACCGCCGCGCTGGTACATTGTTGCCCTGAGACGCAGGCAGCTCGCTGAGTCGCGTGGCCGCTCCGGTGTACGCCGACTGAAAATCCGAAATGCCGCAGTGATCCAGACGACTCCTCCGTGTCGACATGAAGCCAAAGAGTGGGAACACCGCCATTCAGGTTAACAAGATGGATAAATACGCAGTGCCACGACAGCTCACGACCGACTCTGGGGTAAATGAGGAGGCCACACCAGCGGAAGAGCCTTCACTAGGCTCAATAATGGCAGCGATCCAGGCAGTCGGGACTAACCTGGAGACCAAAATCGACAAGGTCACGATCGAGATGAACCTTATGCGGGCGGATATGCGAAAGACGTCTGAAAGGGTCACGGCCACGGAAGAAAATGTGAGTGCACTACAGGACGTCACACGTGAATTGGAGAAAAAGGTGCAAAAACTGGTTCACCAGCATAGAGAGATGGCACTGCACCTGGATAATCAGGAAGGGCGAGCTCATCGCAACAACATACGAGTGATGGGGGTGCCTGAAGGGGCGGAGGGGCCCAGTGTGGACCTCTTCCTGGAAGACCTTGTCCTCAATCACCTCAAACCCAAGAGACTCTCCCCGCTATTTTCTATCGAGAGGGCGCACAGGGCTCCAATCCCGAAGCCACGGCCTGGTGCGCCGCCCCGCACCATCATTGCCCGTATCTTGAACTTTCGAGACCGAGATGCAATCCTACAAGCAGCTAGGGTGAAAGGAGATCTCCTGTACGAGAACGCGACGATCAGATTCTTCCCGGATTTCACCCTGAAAGTGCAAAGAGACCGTCGCTCATTTGAAGGTATCAAGCGGGCACTCAGGGACAAAGGTCTCCGATATATGATGTTCTTCCCAGCGAAGCTGAAGGTGCTGGACGGAGACAAATCCTGGTTCTTCACGACACCGGACGACGCACAGCGATGGCTTGAAGGGGGACCGGCTACATCCCAACGCCACAGAGAAGAAACCATCAATAGAAATGCCTATTCCTACTCCAAAGACTCTGATCGCAGACTAGAGGGCAGGAGAGGCTCCCCGTCAAGATCCAGAAGTTCCAGATCTGGGAGTCCTGGCAGCGACACCGCACGCTCCGGGAAGTGAAGGACTGCAACGATGACATTGGTCGGTAGATATTTCACTTACTGTACTGATTATAATGGTGGGTAGAAGGGTTCCATCTTGAGCACCTCAGCGACGCCCACGATCGAGCTTGGGGCGCACTGTTTCAGTTGGGGACTAGAGACACTTACCTGTGCCGTTAGGGTGATACACTGTACTTCGGGACTGCTGAGGGCCCGGGAGGGAGAGACTATCAGGCGCTACACCGCGCAACCCTACGTTTATGACTTATTCATTGGGGATCATAGGCACTCTGCTATTGGGGTGGTGGGTAGTTTTGAACCTACTGGGCAGGGATGCAGGGAGGGGGGCTACGTTTGGGGGGGAAGGGATAGGCAAGCCATTATCGCTACCTGTATATCTCCTTGGTAGAAATGTTCATCATGTTCTAGTTCTATTGGTTATAGATCTGCACTTGTCACTGTATATTCAATCTGAAAGTATGCAAATAATGATTTTCACACCTCAACATGTCACAACGACACACATACCCAATGGCGTCACGTGACCTAACGACACAACGTACCACACAGCCAAAATTGTCCTTCCTCTCCTGGAACGTCAATGGCCTGCGGGATAAGATAAAACGTGGACTGGTGCTGCAGTACCTGAAGCGCATGTCCCCGGCCGTTACACTATTACAGGAGACGCACCTAACGGGCTCCACATGTAAGGCCCTTGATAGATGGGGGTTTCAATTAGTGTCCCACTCCGAGTTCACCACCGGATCCCGGGGGGTGGGGATTCTGGTACGAAAACAGTTCCCCCTCATTATCCATCGTACTTTTAAAGATGACCAGGGCCGCTTTGCAGCAATTTCGATGCAATGGGAAGGACGTATGATTAATTTTGTATCTGTCTACATGCCACCTGCGCGGCAGGTCCCCGCCCTGCAGGATCTGGGCAAATTTCTCTTAATGTTACCAGACGGAGACTTAGTAATAGGAGGGGATTTTAATATGAACGCTAATGACACACTAGATCGTACACCGACTCGCCCACAGCATCGTGTTGGCTCACCCTTCGCCGACTTCCTAGATGAACATGGCATGTTAGATGTGTGGAGGTTTCAAAACCCAAATGAGCAGCAATACACATTCCACTCAGGCGCCCATAACAGCCTCTCCCGTATTGATTACATACTCGTAGCAATAGACAGTTTGGGTAAACTTGGCAGAGCCGCACACCTACCCAGGGGAATCTCAGATCACTCACCGGTTACGGCTGAACTGTTGACACATTGCACTACTCAACGTCGTATGTATCCTATATACCCGGGGTTCCTCCTGAACTCTAAGATCAAGAAAGCCTTAATCAAGGCAACTACGCATTATTTTCAAGATAATGAAGCGTCTGTTCCCTCCCCGGTTACGTTGTGGGAAGCATACAAGCCTGTGATAAGAGGTCATGCAATATCGCAAATTGAGGGACATAAGAAGGGGATAAAACACGATATAGAAAATATGGAGCATGAGTTAAAGCAATTGGAATCTCGGCAGGCGGCGAACCCTACAGAGGGGAACAATCACACACTGCGCATAAAAAGACAGGAATATCGTGAATATCTCCGGAATGACGCAGTGTCCCGCATGACAGCCATCCAACACCGGATCTACGAATCCGGAGATAAAGCGGGTAAGCTCCTCGCATGGCTTGACAAAAGGGAAAAATCACATAGATGGATAGCACAGATTAAAATGGAAAAGGGCGAAGTTATGTCTGACCCACAACTCATTGTGGATACACTGGCACGGCACTATGAACGGGTTTACACGTCCACGAATACCACCACTGTACAGGAGGCACTCGCTTTCCTTACAGACATTCATATGCCGCGTCTTACACCCCAAGAGGTTGATAGGCTAGAAGCTAACATGACAGTGGACGAACTCACAGTAGCTATCACTAAAATACAATCCGGGAAGGCCACTGGCCCAAATGGTATTCCAATAGAACTATACAAGTGCACAGCAGGCAAGATAGCCCCCTATTTGTTGCGTATGTATGAAACAAGTCGAGAATTAGGGACACTCCCTGAAGATCAATGGCTAGCCACTATTGTGGCCATACATAAGCCGGGCAAACCAGTGGAGGAATGCTCATCGTATCGCCCGATCTCATTAATTAATGCGGAAGGGAAAATATTAGCAAAAACGCTGGCGTTTCGTCTTGCACCCTATCTCCCCAAACTGATTCATCCGGACCAGTCGGATTTTATGCCCGGTAGAAACACTGCACTAAATCTACGACGCCTACATGGCGTATTGGGCAGACAACACGCCATACTGGAAGACGCTGCGGTCCTATCGCTGGATGCAAAGATGGCCTTTGACTCGGTGGAATGGACCTTCCTATTCGCGGTACTCCAGCACTTAGGATTCGGACCGAAATTCTGCTCATGGGTACACTTACTCTACACCAACCCCATAGCGCATGTAGTGGTGAATGGTCATATATCAAAGGCAATCACCCTGGGTAGAGGGACGAGACAGGGCTGTCCATTATCGCCCCTACTATTTGCGCTAGCCCTAGAACCATTGGCGACCTGGATAAGGTGGGACCCCAGGATACGAGGTCTAAGGTGGAGGGAGGAATGGGAGGACCGTATATCCCTTTATGCCGATGACATATTACTATATGTCACCTCGCCTACACGATCTCTGCACGCAATACTTAATATCTGTGCGGTGTTTGGCTCGGTATCAGGATATGCCATTAACTGGGACAAGTCGGTACTATATATCCTACATGGAGCACCCCCTCGGTTGCCGAGAGGCTGTAAGGTTCAGATAGTCACGAATAGTTTTAAGTACCTGGGTATCCATGTCACCTCGGATCAAGATTCCTTTTTTACCCTCAATCTACAGCCCCCCCTACGAAGACTGCAACGGGACATCAAACATTGGAAGGCACTACCACTTACGCTGCTAGGTAGAGCGGCCCTCTTTAAAATGATGGCCCTGCCCAGATTCCTCTAAGCCCTGCATAATACGCCATACCCAGTCCCAGACACATACTTTAAGGCAGTGAACTCAGAGGTGGCGGCCCTTCTATGGGACGGCAAACCGGCCAGGATAGTTACACACAAACTGACGCGGAGTTGGTACGACGGTGGGATAGCCCTGCCAGATATAAAGGCGTACTATTGGGCCTCACAACTCACAGTAATCAATCAATGGCTGCACGTACCAGATACAGACCCCACATACCACCTAGACAGAATGACCCTGGGGATGGGAGGAGTTAATAGAGCACTTTACGCCCAACGAAAAACCAGTAACCTCATGAGCCCAGCGATGCATACTGTTCGCATATGGCACACGGTTAACAGACACCTAGGATGGACGGGCAGATTCACACAACACACGCACCTATGGGACACAGGCCGACTGGGAACGTTAGGCAACAGCAAAGGGTTTCGAAACTGGGACCTGATCGGTATCTCCCGGCTGGGAGACCTCTGGCACAATGGAGAGGTGGTTAGTTTCGCCTATCTGCAAGACCAGTACAAAATGACCCCGAGGGAACATTTCAGGTATATGCAAATCAAACATGCCATAGAGGCGGCCCTCCCTCCGGCCGAGATTCTCCCGGAATCATCACCCCTAGAGGACCGGTTGCTCACAGACCACTTGTATAAGCGAGCGACTTCGCTTACATATAAAAAAATTATCAATAACCGTCCAGATCCGCTGGACCGACTCAGGGAAGCATGGCAGTTAGAGGTGGGAGTCATGGAAGCCCCTGACTGGCGAGACGCCATAGCATCACCCAAGGAGGCTGCAATCTCCTCTAGACTACGACTGGTACAGTTGAAAATATTGCATAGGACCTACTACACCAGGGTGGTTCTACACAAAATGGGAAGGTCCCCTGACCCGAGGTGCCTCCGACAGTGTGGGGACGTGGGTACATTCTACCATACGCTGTGGGGCTGTATGAAACTGGGACCGTATTGGGAGACAGTGGTGAGGATCATTGCAGAGGTAACGGGGAAGCAAGTCCCGCTGGAACCTCATTGCTGTCTTTTGAATGTGTGGGGACCTACGGATCTTACACTTGCCGAACGGCAGTGGGCTACGACCGGCATGATGATAGCCAAGAGGAACATTGCGCAAAAGTGGGGGAGCGAGACTGTACCATCTGCGATGCAATGGGGTAACAATATGGATGTTGTTATGGTAGCGGAAAAGGCCACATTTGTCAATAGGAAATGTCCCAAAAAATGGAGTAGAATATGGGGGAAATGGAATGTATATAGAGGAGATATTTGCACCCCCAGAGGAAGAGAGTGACTCGGATGATGACGTGTAATTGTGGTGAGGTCAAATGTGAAGGCGTACGTTCATAAATATACTATATAACTGTACTGAGGTGTCTTGCAGATGACGAATTGTACATGCAGATCTCTGTTGTTTACCATACAATTTTCAATAAAATAAAAAAATAAAAAAAATAAATAATATCTGCATGTGCAGATGGCACACAAAATGAGCAAGATAAAGGCCAGGCAAGATATAAGCAGATCAAGGACAAGGGGCGTAAGCATAATACTGTTGTCTGTGATGAATCATCTGGAAGTGCTGAGATAGAAATTAGTTGTTTCTCAGACTTTGATTCAGATGATCAAGATTACAAGATCCAGAAAAAGCAAGTTCATGATGTGTCATGTATGGGAAAGGATCAAGATGTTTTAACTGATCCTTTAGGTCATAGTATGTTTGATCCTTTACTTTTAAAGCATCCTCTTTCTCATGAGTGAACATCAACTCAGTTGCAGAATATGTTGAGTATAAGATCAGAAAGTAAATTCCTAAAAATCTAAAGATAAAGTTGCATTCAGAGTGCCCTCGATCTTCTTTGTCTAATAGAGTTTTTGTTACTCCTGAATTGGTTGCAAATATATTGGCCTTTATAGACAAAGGTGGATGTGATCCACGGACGGGATTAGATAAAGGTTTTAGGACATGTCTGGACAGACATTGAGATGCATTAGGCCCATTAGCAAAAATGTTTGTTATAGCAGAGGAGGCTTATGTTTCCAATAAAAGACTTGGGGGCCGATTCACAGAACTAATCTGAGACAAAATTCTAAACTTACTACTGCTGGTATCCACAGAAGGCACTTACGATTTTTGGTATTCACAGAAATCACTTACGACTCCTGGGCCCGATTCACAAAAGTAATCTGAGACAAAATCCTAACTTTACGACTTTCGGTATTCACAGAAGGCATTTAGGAGTACTAAAGGTAGGATTCCTAACTTTACTACTCCTAAACTGAGAAAAATCCTAACGTTACGACTTTCGGTATTCACAAAAGGCATTTAGGAGAAGTAAAGTTAGGAATCAGCACAACAATGATGTGGTTCAAGGTGCATGTCTCATCCTGGTACGGCTTGTCAGGAAGAATGCCAATGCAAAGATGCTCGATCTTTTAAAATTCCTGTATCTCTTCAACAATATTCCCCTACCACTTACTGCCCACTTCTTCAAACAACTCCATACATAGCTCGTGACTCTGACTTGAGCTGGTCAGCAACCACGTGTCTCCTGGAAAATGCTAACTCTTCCCTTCGAACAAGGTGGACTGTGCTCCCCAGAATGGAACTATGCTATTACTGCGCACAAGTGCAACCTGCCTGCCCGGCACCCCCGCGCTGAGATAGACACTGCTGCATGTATGGCCTGGGAATAGAATAGAATGCTACTCCAGCCCCGCTTGAGTATCTCCTACTCACCTAATGCTCTGCTGAGTGGCTATCCGCAATTCCCAGTGGCAGATGACAAGAAGGTATCTTGCAGTTTGACCCAGCTGTGCCTCCTCAATCTGGATAGTTTATACCTGGAGGGACAATTTTTCACAGCGCAACACATAACTGCATTGCCACAGCACATTCTACTCAACATTTTCACATACTTTAGATGCAGAGCAGTGCTTTGAGCCTTGCATGACACATTCCCTGCTGCGCCTCCTACATTTCAGGAGCTGGACATGATCCTGACCAACCCCTCCCTGCGGAAATTGACCACCCCCCTATTCGGAGTCATGCAAGATAAGGCGCCTATATGCCTTCTAGGTGGGTGGCTGTGCTCAATCCGCTTACCACTGCTTCACACTAGCGATATTGTTGCAAGCTGACTAAAGCACTCTCTCCCAACTACAGACTGGGTTTAATCCACATTAAAATCCTTCATCAAATGTATTGAACCCCCCCCAGTTACACTACATGGGGCTCTTGGATAATGCTCGCTGCTGCAGGTGTGGACACAATGGCGCTTCCTTCCTTTATTTGGTCTGCGAGTGCCTGTGGTTGAACGCTTTTGGTCGGCTGTTTATGAAGCCATTGCCTCAATCACTGACCACTGACCCCATAGATCTCCCTTGATTGATCTTTTGGGATACGGCAGGGATGTTCTGAACAGGGTCCAACACTTGAACACAATGTTATTACTCCTGGCCTGGCATCGGGATGCAATGCACTTGGTATGACGCCCTGCACCTGGAGAGAATAATTGGCTGCGTGATGTGACTTAGGGCCATATGTATCAAGCATTTTCGCAATCGCAAACACTGCGAATCGCTAAATTTCAGTGTTTGCGAATGCAAAAATGACTTTTGCGATGTATGAAACGAAATCGCATTGCAGAATTGCTAATCGCAAAAATAGCGATTCGCACAAATGTGCTAGCCCGATTCTGCGAATATTTTATGCGAATTCGCATATTGCTGTACGCGATTTGCGAATTTCGCAAATAACGTAATCGCAGATAGCGAATTCGCAATTAAATGTACCCAAAATTTGCTATCTGCGAATTAGCAAAATTCGCAATTTAGCACCTCGCAATTACCACCAACTCAGAGCAGGTGGTAACCAGGTGCAACCCATATAAGCTGGCCCAAAATGCAACAGGGGCTTTCACAATGGCTGCGCTGTACATCATCGCTAGGAGGCTGAGGATCAGAGCTGCTGGCCAGAGAAGGAGACGCAAAGAGAGGATCTTCAGTGCACGCATCACCTTGTTCCAGCAAACAGAGGAGCAGATCCATGAAAAGTACAGGCTGCACCCAGACAGCATCATGGATCTCATTGAGGAGCTAAAGCCCATGCTGGAGCACCCCACACGCAGGACACGCACCATCCCCACCCATGTGCAGGTCCTGTGCTCACTGCACCTGCTGGCGTCTGGGAGCTTTCAGGGGGTGATAGCAGCAGCAGGAGGGGTGACACAGAGTAGCCTGTCACGCCTCTTTCACAGGTTCCTGGATGCCATGATGCAGAGGTTGCAACACCACATCCATTTCCCTAACACGCAGCAGGCACTTGACCAAACCAAGCAGGGGTTCTATCAGATAGCCCAATTCCCCCATGTAATTGGCTGCATTGATGGGACCCATGTCGCCCTGTCCCCCCTCCCAGACAGAATATGTGTACAGGAACAGAAAGTGTTATCATTCCCTGAATATCCAGGTAGTTTGTAATGCCACCCATGTCATCACGGACATAGTTGCGAAATATCCTGGAAGCACCCATGATTCATTCATTTTCCGCCACAGTGGGCTACACCGTCGCCTCTTGGCTGGGGAGTTTGGTGAGGGCTACTTGCTAGGTATAAAATGGCTAACATTCACACATACAGTTGAGGCCTTGAGTGGGATGACAGTGTGTAACCCATTTCATTTGCACCCTGCAGGGGACAGCGCGTATGCAGTGAGGGATTTCATCATGACACCCTACTTGAATCCAGCCACTGCTGAGGAGCGCCGCTACAACAACGCCCACAGGTCGACCCGTAGTGTGATTGAAAGGACTTTTGGCATCCTAAAGAGCCGATTTAGGTGCCTACACAAGAGCGGAGGTGCCCTGCAATACAGCCCAGAGACCTGCTGCAAGATAGTGGTCGCATGTGCCATGCTGCACAACATAGCAACCAGGAAGGGCACCCCAGTGGAGCTCAGCGAATCAGAGTCATCCGATGAGGAGGGACCGGCTCCTCGTGCAGGACTAGCAGGTGGTGTTGGGGCAGCTGCCGGACGGCAGAGGCGCCAGGAGATCACGCACAACTATTTCTAGGTGAGTAATAATGACAGTATGCTATGTATTGGTGCACAACTGTGTTTTTATTCCATTTGGTGCTAGTACAATTCTGGCACACAGCCTGACGCACACCTAATGTGTGTGAATGATATTTGCAACTGTTAAATTCACAATACAAAGGTGTCCTAGACACTTCAGTCCACAGCAATGTGTTAAGTCACCCATGGTCATGCTTCCCTGATGCCACCTTATCTTCTGCGTGCACGGCTGCTTGCACCTCGCTCTGGGTGCCCACTGCTCTCCCCCGGGTCATCCTGGGTTCTCCCCTGCCTCACGCTCCGCCGTCTGACCTCAGGTACTGGTGGTGTAATGCTGCTGCGGCTTGATTGGTCTTCACTGTCCCCTGTGGGCAGGGGTCCTGTCCCACCTGAGCCAGCCGCCTGCATCAGTTCCACAGCATGTGTCACCTGCACCAAGACCTTGGCCATATCCTGGCTGTTATGTGCCATTTCTACCTGCATACTGACACACCTACGTGACAGCAGGGACGTAACAGTGCACAGGCGGTTGACCGCCTTGCTGTATGTGTCCATGCGGGCGTTGGATCTCCTCTGCACGGCACACAGTTCACGTATGGCACCAGTCATTTCCCTCATCTCACCCCTCATGTTGCTCATGTGATGGTTTAGGGTTTGGAACTGACGCTGCATTGACCGCATTGATTTTACTTGCAGCCGCTGCACCTTCACCATAGTGCCCTCGAGGCCGGAGAACACGGACTGCTGCTCCTCATCACCAGCACTGGTTGACTGCCTTGCCCTGCGTCTGTTTCCTCCTCCTTCCCTCTGGTGGTCAGGGGACTGTTGCCTGTGTGGGACTGTAAGCTGGGCCTGGCCTGCCTGGGATTCGTCTCCGCTTCCCTGTAGGTCTGCCTCCATCTGTGGTAGTGGTGGCACGATGTTGCGTTTTCTGCATGCAACATGGATTTCAGGGGTCTGTGCCTCCTGCTCCTCCTCCCCTGCCTGCTCATCGGTGACATCTGCCTCCTCATGCCCTGCACTGCCCTCCTGCCTTGCCAGTGGTGCTGTGAAGACAGAAGCACAGACAATATTTGTAGTGTACTCATTCTCATTTTGTAAGAGGTTAAATCTACTTATTTTTGCATTACCTACATCCTGTCTGCCTGTATTTTTGCATTCCCTAACTCACTGTCACTGTTACTACCTTACTGTGTCTCAATACTACACTGTTTGGTGCATGTGACTACATCTCCCATGATGCATTTCAGGGTGTACACAACACCATGTACTGGAGTTGAAAAACTGTGTGGTTGCTGGGGGCTCATAACTGTGTGGGTGCTATGGTGGAGTGGAAGGGGACAGATGGCATGCATCTTACCTTGACTGGTGGTGGGTGGGTCGGAGCTGTCCAGGTCAGCCACTCCACTGACACTCTCCGATAGCAAGGTGGACTCCACCAACTCCTCCTGGGGCGTGGACTCTGTAGCACTGGATGTGCCGCCCCCGGTCTTCTTCGCCTCAGCCAACCTGGTTGCCAGCTTTTCTTTAGATCTCAGCCGCATATCGTACCAGCGCTTGCGCAGGTCCTCCACAGTGCGGTGGGTTACACCTATGGCATTCACCTTGTCCTGTATGGCATCCCAGATTTTCCTCTTCCTTGCCTCTGGCACGTTCAGGGCTTTTTTCCCAAATAGGAGCTCATGGCTGCCTACCATCTCCTCTATCAGGACTTCCTGCTCCCTGTCACTGAATTTGGGTTTCCTCTTCCTTCCTGCCTCCTCCTTCTCCTTCTCCTTCTCCTTCTCCTTCTCCTTCTCCTGCTCCTGGGGATTCATTTTGCCTCCCTGGATGTCAGTGCAGTGCTCTTCCACTCTCCCTCAGGCTCTGACTGTGCTTCTGGCAATCAGGTGCAGCTGTGCAGTCACACTTCCTGGTTGTGATGTCATCAAGCTGCACATGAATGGCAGATTCCCCATTTTGCGATTCCTTATTAGCGAATTTCGCAAATAAAGAATCGCAAATTGGGATTCTCAGAATTATTCTGCGAATTTAGGCGAATCGCTAAATAATTGCGATTTTCTTGATACATCGTATTTTGCGATTCTCACAATGCGATTCGCAAAATATCGCATTTTGAGAATCGCAAATTCCGATTTTCATACATATGGCCCTTACTGACAAAAACGACTAACAACATACTCAGAATTACTGCCTCAGGGTTCACGCTCGGTAGACGTTTGGCCCCCATTTATCACTTAACTTGCCTCCAGCATAAGCCCTGTGGGAGTCAGTGGTACCTCACCAACCCCCTGACGCATGTGAGATACGTCCACTTACGCCTAGACACCCCTTCGTGGCTAACCCTCCCATCCTCCTACTGAGCCGACCGATTGATTAGATCGAGTGCCATCCCTCATGATGTCACACGCCTTACGGTCCTTGTAGCTCCTGTATCTGTGAAATGAGATACTGTAGATCCAATGAGTTGCAATTGATGATCGGTGGTGCTGTCACATATGTTTTTTTTAATAACTTTTTGCACTGATATTACAATTTTGTTGAGCCTGATTTCCCTTGTGGATGCCTTCCTCAACTGTTCGAGGTATTTTGTATTTGTTGTGCCTTGATGAAACCCAATAAATAAATAAACAAATATATAACATAAGGTGATGCTGGAATATTTGCAAAAGTCTCAACCACTGGCTATCACTCAAAACTTTTTTGTGATTTCCTATATCAAATGCACTTTCTTCATATATACAAAACCATTTTGCGACTACGAAATTTGCTAAATTCTTCCAACTCAAAGTGGATTCTGCGACTCATACCGAATTTCAATTTGGAAAAGTTGCATAGTGTATGTTCCTTCCAAATTGCGAGTTGCTATGATATGTATCAATTCTGGTCTCAAACCATTGACCTGTTGCCAACTCTCAGGTTGAGGTGGTAACTGATTCGCAAATGGACCCATTGAGAATCGAAGTGCTAGGTTCTTGGGGAGTGGACAGTGGTCCAATGGACCACCACTTGCTGTCACCTAAGGTTTACAACATGGAAAATCGTGTTTTTTTTTTTTTAAGCAACCATATTTCTGTTAAAGAATTTGAGCTACTTAAAAAATAATGATGGATATTTCTGTTTTGGAATACAATCACATGGGTTGGCACACTGTTACTGGCAAGCCATCTTTCCTGTGATTGTAGTCAATTGCAAGGGTCACAAATTGCAACCTACCTAATGAATATTAATCCCCTGGGATTCCTTATTTTGTGAACCAGCGTATTGGCACATAGGTCAGTTTGCAAAGGAAAGGACAGTTTGCCAAAGGTTGGAGCGCAATTTGTGACAGCTTTTTGCAACCAGTTTATAAGTACAGCTGGCCCATTGTTATTTGAAGTCACAATATAGACCACTTTGCTTTGGATAGTAACAGGATATATGTGCTCTAGGACAAAGAAAGTGTTCAACAGGAGAGGACAGGAGTTTATAGAGAAAATTTGGAGGAAAAAGAAAGGTACAATAAAGAACCATAGAGATTGTTGGCCATTGGAAATGCTTCCAATTGTGACTGAGGAAGTACAAAAGGGGGAATTGTGGGAGATATTCAGAAAAAGGACAATGTCATGATGAAAAAAGAATGTGCATGTGCAGGTCTAAATTTGTAGCCTGTCACCACCTGAACAGCGCTTCTCACAGCAACACCAATAATATTTGCACAGGTCACTTCTCATCTTGTGTTGACCCTGGAAAATGCAAACTAGCCATTTCAGCTGTCTTCGGATGGCCCTATGCATTATATGCCGTTCATCAATGTTCAAAGCTAAAAGTGAAGGTTTTTACTTAATATCATGTTTGAGGAAGCATGAACTGCTGCTAATTGCAGGAAGCCTTGCTTGAATTATGTTTCACACATGATAATCCATAAAACCCTGTGCTTGTGCAAACAGCATCTTACAGGGAACCAGGGGCCAGATGTATCAACGCTTTTTGCGATCGCAAGGGCCGATTCGCAGAATCGGCCCGTTTGCGAACGCAAAAATGCGTTTTGCAATGTATCAACATTTTTGAATTCGCAATTTGGGTAATCGCAATTATTTGCGATTACCTAAATTGCGAATGCAGTTAGGGAATCGCAATTTGCGATTCCCTAAATGCAATTCTTATAGCTATCGCAAATTGCGACTTTGCATTTAGGAATCGCAAATTACCACCAACTTCTAGTTGGTGTTAATTTGCAAATTCCTAGAAAAATGCACTTGTTTGCATTTTTCTAAGTGCAATGTGGCGCACATACATGCCCTTAAGGGCATGTATGTGCGCCACATGTGCACACTCACCTTTTTTAGGGGTGCATCAGGGTGGCCTTTTGGCCCCCCTATCACCCTTGAAATTGCATTCGCAATTTGCGAGTACCTATTTGGTACTCGCAAATTGCGAATGTCTTCCAATTCATTCCTAAAAGGAATGAATGGGAAGCCATTGCTCAATAGCGAAACGCAATTTGCGATTCGCTATTAAGGAATATGTAGGAATCGCAAAATGTTTGCCAAAACCTACATCATTGCATTTTGCAATTCTATAATAGCGAATCGGTAAAATTCGCTATTATAGAATCGCAAAATGCAATCTTGATACATCTGGCCCCAGATGATCTCTGACTGTGGAGATCTATATAAAGACTGGCTGTGACTTCAGTCTCAGGATGAACCTGTTGACTGAGTTGGATGTTCTGCATCAGTCAACACAATACCCTGGATTGTCTCATAAATGTGTATTCTGGTATTCTCTGAAATTAGCTGAGAAAAGTTTTCTTTTTCCTTCTATGCAAAAAATCGAATAAGTTCACCTGGATTTGAAAATTAATTTCACAGTATATACACATGTAATACTGACTCCTGAAGTCAACATTACACTTTCAAAATCCAATGTCAGACATTATTCCCAAACTGATGTACTATCAACTTTTTCAAGTTTGTCACATGTAAATCAATGGATTGATCTTGTTATCAGTGATGTCACTTTGGTGCATTATGTGTGGTCTACATATCATCCATGTTAAAAAAAAGTGTAGACCGAATGACTCACAGATGAACATGTAATACTAGCAAGGATATTGCATCACCCCTTGGAAATTCAGGCAGCCCAAACTGTATATTCAAGTGGTGAACATGTGTCAATACAATTAAATGGCAGCATGGATAACTCTACCAAATATATAATGTTCCTGCAATGACTAATGGGTGAGTAGAAGGTTAGTCATCAGAAAACTAAAATCCACCCAACTTTGAACTATATAGTACTGAGTATGCAAGCAAAGCGAGCAATCCCAACCCTTTCTATGGAAGGCAACAGGAAATGTCACCATTTTAATTTGGCCAAAAAAAGCAGTCCCCCTTCTTTCTTTCCTTTTTCTTTGTTCACTTTTTTCTTCTGTCACATTTTCTGTCTGTTATTTCCTCTTTTTCTCTTGTGTTGCTTACTTGTTAAAAAAACAAACACATTGTCCTGGAAAATTGTGGCTTAGCTTCCGGCAGGACTAGTGGTAGCAGTTGCCAGGGATTACGTTTCAAGTTTTTTTAAGTGAGCAAGTTGCCAGGGATTAGTCACTTGGAATGGGAGAGAAACATCTGAATAACAAAGAGCTTCATTCTGTCCGTGCCCTTAGCAGGAGGGAAAAACAGTTCTACCACTGACAGAGTGGGTGACATCTCATCTTCATAGTGGTGTAGCTAGAAGCACGATCCAGACTGCTGCACAGATGCAAGAAGATGAGAGCCATCCTTGTTGAGGGAAAATGGGTAGTTTTGCAGTGTTCTGAAAAAGAAAGACCAGAAAAAAGTAGGAATACTTTCCAGAAAGCAGCTAGGATTGGGTGCAAGGTATTCTAAAATCACTGGTTAGTGCACTGGATAAGATTGGCATGTCACCATCACCTTCTGAAAACATTCCTAGACCAAGAAATAAGGCCTCTTGAAGAAAGAAGATTCTATTTTACTGCTAGAAGAGGAAAATTCAAGGCCCTCTGACTTCTTGACTCCAGGGAAATACTGTTGAAGGTTTGCCTCCTATTTCAGGCTACAGGTAATGCTAAATTACTCCTGAATTCATGAATGCCTGGCTGTCCACTAAGGACTGAATTAGCAGTGGTTGGTGCAGGTAGGTGGGTGGGGCGGGGTGGGTTGGATGTCAACAGATGACGGAATAGGAGTTATTTATTTATTTAATTTGCCCTATTCCGTCGTTCATCGAAATCTCCCCCGCCCAGCCCCACCCCACCGCTCCGCCACGCTTACCTGCACCGCCCGCTGCTGGACTGAACCCTGCAAGAGACCTGGCTAGACAGACACATGGTGCTTAGAAGCCTGCCCTAAGTGCCTAAGTAAGAGCTGCAGGAAGTGACCAGAAGGAAATTTCCCAGGAGTTGATGAACTGAGAGAAGGAGCTAAGTCTTCTCCAGGGAGAGGCAGGAAAACTAGGTTTATATATCTCAGAGCTTTTTGTTGCTCTGAAAAAGGTTCAACAGGACTTTGAGATGAGAGTGTCCTACCTTGAGAAACCTTGCTTAGCAACAGCTTCCCGCCTTGCCCTGTATGTGGCATTTAAGAACCAAAATGATGGCCAAATATGAAGGTAAATTCTTGGAACGGGGCAATTAGGCTAATCTATCTGAGTAGCAAAGCACCATCAGTTGCTTAAGATTGCAACATTGTCCTGCTCTGAGCTTTTGACACCAATTTGGGTGAAACAACGACATATTTGACTTTAAAGGATCCCCACCAGATTCAGTGACTTGCCTTGTGTCAGGAGGGGACTTTGAGCACCAGAAAACAAACTGAATAAGAAGTTAAAACTTTGACTGGTTTGACCCACTTGGCCTACTCTGCCCGAATCCATTACAATGGGGCTTGAATCATCCATTGGTGCCTGTCCCCAATGAACTAAACTTCTGACTAGTGCTTTGTGTTTGAGACTTCTTTGCCTTAGGTATTTTAAAAGTCATACCTCTGATCCCTGATTTTGATAATTTGTGTGTCTTTTTTCTACACCTCTTGCAAAAGACAGTGCTATTGTGCATGCACAGTGTAGGTGTATATGCTTTTGATTGAGAAATACTACTTAGCTGGCATATTAGTATTAATACTTGAAATTATTGGTCCAGAGAATATGGGAAAACATGCCTGCATTCTCACTACCATTTACAGGATACACATTTTTAATTGCATTGCAATGGAAATACACCCACACATGTACATACACGTGCCCCCCACCCCCGCCACACACACAAGTATCCAATGCTGGTTTATAATAATGATAGTCATACATAGATGTTGAGGTATAATGTCAAACAAATCATACTGAATGTATGCCAACTGTGCATTTTCTTTTAATGTGAGTGAATGTCATTATGAGGCAACATTTTACCAGAAAACAAGCAAAACGTTTCATTCATGATAATGAGGTGTAAATAAGGGTGAAGGCAATCATTAAGTGCAACCCTAGAACCTTGAGCCAGGGATGACCTGAGTGGCAATGTGTCACTGTCTTCAAAGCGAATAATTCTGGAAATAAAAGAGGTCATCCATGGAAAGTTGAAGTGTGACCAGTTCTATCTAATGTGAACCTAGTCCTGGTCCCCCTACAACCGGGAGAAGATGCTCTCTTGTACTGTTGGCCTGGGAGGAGAATGTTTGGCAATTAAGACATTGCTGCTGAGGCAGATGGCATTTGCTCATTTTCATCATACTTTTTAGTAAGTAGCTCTTTTCTGTAAGTCTCAACTTGCTGATGTTAGCTTGCATCAAGAATATGTCTCCAGGGTTCAGTTGCATGGGCTGTGTCTCTGCGTTGCATCTGTTATGGTAATGATGCAGTGGTTGCAGGGTATTGTTGGTGCCATGTGTGTGTGTGTGTGTGTGTGTGTGTGTGGTGACAGGATTTCAACTAACTGCTAAATGTCTGCTCCGTTTTGGCTTTTTGCCACCGACAGAGTCTTGACCAATGGCATTTCTAACCAAACAGTGCAACAGATGAATTGTCATATGGCAAACAAGCATTAGAAATGCAATAGGTCTCGCATTTGTTTGAGTTAGAGCTATTGGCGTTGTAAATGGCAATGCCTTTTACCCTTGTGTTATGGAGTGGATGTATGTGGTTTGAGTGGAATTATGTGGGTTGGGTTAGAATTGTTAGTTGTGTAATCGTGTGGTGTGGAATTGGGTGGTGTGGAGTGGATTTGTGTAGTGTAAATATGTGGTGTGGTGTGCAGTGGAAAGATGTGTATAGTAATTATGCAATGTAGAGCGCAGTGGTGTAGACTAAAGTTGCGTATAGTGGCACAGAGTGGTGCTGCGTATATTGCAGTGGAATAGAGTACAGCGGGGTGGAGTGGCACAGATTGTAAAAGAGTGGCTTAGAGTGGTGTAGTATAGAGTGTAGTGGGATAGAGTAGATTGTTTTAGAGTAGAGTGAAGTGGTATAGAGTGGAGTGGTAAAGAGTAGAGTGGATTGGCGTAGAATGCAGTGCCTCAGCAGCAGTCTTTAAAAAATAAAACGTAAACTCAATCATTAGTTATAACCCTAAAATAAACAATTGCAATGCAAAACTAGTTATGGCTAAAGTTCTGCAGCTTCTCTTTGATGTGGCTTGTTCGTAGGTTTCACCTACACCTAGCCCTAGCTTTGCTTATTGTGACCCACAGTTAACCTGCTGGATGCTGCGCTGTTGGAAATGTCTCAGAGAAAGCTCCTGCTTTTTATGCTTAATTTGAGTGCAGAAGTAGGTGGGCGGGGAGAAGAAGGATGTGGCGCAGTGGTCATTGGACAGAACAGCCTACTTCAGGACCGAGGAACAAAGGGTTTGAGTCTCAGTTGTTGCCTTAACAACATACTGTGATTCTGAGCAAATCCCTTAATCAAGTCTTCTTAATAAGGTCATTGCAAATGCGGGTTTTTGTCAAAATGCTTTCGCCTAGTTGTGTGTACTACCGAAAACAAAGATGGTTTGTAAAAAAAGCTGTCTGCGTACATGTTTTCACTTGTAGAAGCTTCAGGTATTTCATTCAGTCTGGGGTTTACAGCCGGGGCATTTCACTAGTGTGAGAGGAGCTAAGAGATGCCAAAAGATGCAGCACTGAAGAGTTTTGAGTGCATGCAGAGGCTGCTCGAGTCCACTGCACCAGTGAGGTGCAAATTCAGTCAGCTAAAAATGTATGTTTGGTGCAAGGGAAACCAAGAGCCCACCAGACTCATCTAAAAAAGCTGTAGATTTTTTGTAATGCCTCCCTGGAGTGTTGCAATCTGTAAGAGCAAGTGTTTTTCCTAAATGGGCTTAGTTTTGGTTATAAAGTTCGTTTTCATAGTAGAAAAACTCCCAAATATTTGGAGGAATTGCTGACTTCCCAAACATGCTTGACTTCCTCTCCAGGGATGTTTACAGCAGGTAAGAGAGTGTGTTTGCTATCTTCCTCTCAAAAAGTTAGTTCTTACCTCCTTGTGAATACATGTCAGGCTGTCAGACATTTGGGATAGTGAGAAAACAAGCATTTGCAATGCAATAGGTCTCGCATTTACGGAAGTTTAAGCTATTGGCATTGTCATTTCAATGCCAATAGCTTAAACCTGCATAAATGCGACACCTATTGCATTGCAAATGCTTGTTTCACTTGCTTCATGGGGCAAAGCAGTCCAAAAGTCCAGGTGTGGCCACAGCCCATTAAGTAGAAAAGTTTACTGAAAAGGTGCCTTGGACTTAGGGCCTGATTTAGAACTCAATGGATGAGTTACTCCGTCACAACGGTGATGGATGTCCCGTCCGCTGAAATATAAATCCCATAGTAATCATAGGATTTATATTTGGGCAGATGGGATATCCATCACTGTTGTGACTGAGTAACCCATCCGCCGAGTTCTAAATCAGACCCTGAGTCTTCAGCAGATCCTACAGGTTCCTGACCCATCACCGAGGGCTGTATTGCCAATCTTCAAAGTCTGATAGTACTTGCAAGAGATCTCATTCTGTCCATGCTTCTTTTTTGTTGACGCTTAGGGCCCTTGAATATGCTGTCAGACAGAACAGTAACAAGATGCACAGATGTACAGGATGCAATACAAACACACAACATTATTTTAAGTGTGATTGAACCAGAGTCGTCAGTTTCAACTCAGATAATATGAATGTGTGGGCATGCTCCTCCTTCTGGCTAATCAATAAAAGTAAGTCAGAAGTCAATATAAGAGGGTTGGAAATGGTAGGTCAATCTGGACTGCAGGGGGGGTAAGGATCTAACTAATATTTGGGAATTCCGTTTTACAGCACAATGATTTTGGGAAGTTAGTAACAAATAGTAAAAACATATCTCTAGGCAGTGATCAATCATTACTAAGATACTTTTCATGTTTAAAGCAAATTGAGACAGTGCAGCGATTGATTACACTTGATGTATGTTCTGACTTCAATTTTCCCAATTCTTGAAAATCAAAGTTTCTTTGAAAGAGAAAATGCCTGGGATTATACTTTCTATATTATGATTTAAAATACACAAAACGTTTGAATTTATTTAAATTCAGGATAGGTCAACTGCCATACTTAATATCTCAGCTCAGGTAGTAGTTCTCAAAGCAAACACAGCTAAAGAACGATGATGGATTCAACCCAGATCTGTGACTGGGGGTGAGTGTCTGAAAAGGTTCAGCGCTCCGTCCATCATCTCCTTGTGTTTGATTTTTCGCCCTAAGTTGGCAGGGTATGCCCAAGCATGGGTCCCTTGCTCACTTTGCCACTGAATTCAAGCTAGCCTGGCTGATGAGGGGTGTTACCCCGAAACAGGTCCCAGAATGCTTGTTTCTGGTCCAGGGTAGACCTGACTTGGCAGTTCGGGCTGGACTGTTCCCATGAGGCACAGGGTCAAGACTGATTTGCATATGGCTGGGTCTGAACTGGGGTGGCGAAGTGAGCTAAAGAACGATGACGGAGTCAACCCAGATCTGTGACTGGGGGTGAGTGTCTGAAACGTTTCAGCGCTCCGTCCATCATCTCCATGTGTTTGCTCAGTAGTTCTCAAGGAAAAAATGATTATATGTTAAAATGACTGGGTCCATAATGTAAACTTATTTATCAATAACCTCTCAGAACACTTCCAACTGAGGTGAATACGAAATTTCGCCACATCAGCCTGACCATCAATCAACACTATTCTCACTGGGTCCATAATGTAAACTTATTTATCAATAACCTCTCAGAACACTTCCAACTGAGGTGAATCCGAAATTTCTCCACATCAGCCTGACCATTAAACAACACTATTCTCACTGCACAATGAAAAGTGGACTACTATATAAAAAGTGAGGCCAGAACTGTGGAACAGGGATAAAGACTCTAACTGCTCACTATCAAAAGGAGTTCCTTACATGTAGTGGCCACTTGTCCATTTTCAAATGATTTCAGTGACGGAATGTGTGAAGCGATTATGCGTATCCTAGCTACCACTGGGTCCTTCAATTTTAGCTATTCTTCATTATGGCTGTTCTACTACTCCACAGTTTTAGACTAGACGTCACTGTGCACTCTTGGCTTTTTGACTGGGGTCACAGCTGGAACAGTAAAAGTTCAAGCGTGTTTATGGGCCAGTTATGCCATGCACGGAGGCAGCACAATACATGAGTAGGTATTAGTGCCTTTACTTGGAATAATTGTGAACATCTTGAATAAAATCAAGGAAAAAAAAATGTTTTGCATTTAGGAAGGTAAATGTCATACTGGGCAGGGATTTTGCTGTAATCAAAAGTATAGAGCGCACACAGGTGCATTGCTTTAGCAGCAGTAGAAACAGGGAAACGCTGCTGGTTCATGGTCAGAAAGAACAAATAAGTAGGTTAGGCCACAGGTTGTGTTAATTCCTTCATAACCGATGGGCAAAGGCATCATGTGACTGATCCTTAGCAGACAGGGATCTTAAGAAATATAGTGAGATTAAAGGACAAAATAAAAACGGTGATGTCTTGTGGAAATTTCAGGTCAGGCGTTGAATCGCTGATGGGCCATCCCATGCCCTTGATCCTTCTGGCACAGATAAAATGAGTACACCTAACGTGGGTCATTACACCTGACTGAAAGTGCCTTTAGATAATCCGCTGTCCAATATTTGCTGAAATACTCCAATCACCTCTAAGAGATGGGGCTTGGCATGCAAGTACCAATAAAAGGTTGCCTCCATTTTGAGAAAGTGCAACCCAAGTGTGTGCTGTGCAAATCAAAGAGGTTAGCTATGTACTGCAGAAATGTGAGAGTTTCAAAGGGAAAATACTAAAACTATGATCTGTAAATCTGTAAATAATTGGAAGGTCCTTGCAGATGCGTAAATATTAAAAACGAAGAAAAGGGGACAGTAAGATGCAGAGGTGAAAGGTTTGAAAAAATATGCACTTTTAAACAGCACATCTTCACGGAGTGCAAGGCTGCGCAGAGGGGCATCCTATCCGGGCAGCTCAGAGCATCCCAGGGGGATGTTCTCAAGAACGTGCAATAAACATCGCCAAAATAGGCTAACGCAATTTTTCACATCGCCGTCTATCGCGGGAAAATAACTCTGTGTTAACGTCTCATTCTCAACATGCCGGTAACATGCGATAGTTTCCTGATAACGCGTCAAATGTCCGCGATAAAATTACCGGGACAGCGATAAAAATCCAAAGCCTAACGTGAAAAAACATGCAATGGGCCCAACTGCGATAAAAAATCCAGCGATAAGCAGCGCCAGGCCTGCAAGTCCCACAAGTCAGGCGGGAAAAAACCACTATAAAAGCGGCAAAAAAAAACACCTACAAAACACAAACAACTGCGAAGCACCATGGAGGGAGCCGGAGCAAGTACAGAGGACAACCAGAACCCCACAAGCCCCACGGAGGACCAGCCTGGGACCTCGGGGACAGGGAAGGGCAAGGAGAAGACCACCACCAACTGTTCATCACCTCCACTGTGACATTGGCAACTAAAAATACAATATGGCAGTCCATCTTGGCCAAGGTGAATGCAGTCGGAGTGAAGAGAAGGGAAGTGGACGACTGCAAGAAGCGCTGGACTGATGTGAAGCGCAAAACCAAGCTGAAAATCGCTGCCAACCTGAGAGCAGCAATGCAGACTGGAGGTGGGAGTCCAGCGACACACCAGGAGCTGGATGAGATGGAGGAAATGGTGACCCGAGTCATCATTGGGGAGACGGTGGCAGGAGTTGGTGGACCGGACACTGCACAACATGACCTGAGCCAACAGCAACAGGGTGAGTAACGACCAGGGACTGGGGGGACGGGGGGAGATGGGCACAATGGCACACATGCACAATTAAGTAAAGCACATCTGCGGACAAACCATGCCTAACAGTCACAACTCCGACCAAGAGCCCAATTTACCAAAGTCTGCAACATCACAGCACTGTATAAGCACAGAAGTGAAAGGCACACTGCCTGAAAGGGAGAAGGGCCAGCCAAATCAGAGCTGAAGGTGCAACTTACCCACAATGCAGCACACACACATAAGAATCAGAGCACCTCAACATTGACAACAATGTGGTACAAACTGCAACACTTTCACAACAGAACAGAGGACACAACTGCTGCCACTTGTGTGTAGAAAATGGCCATTCGCATTTGGCATAGCAGGAAACTGTGAGATGACAATGGACAAGTACAACCTCACATCCCTGATGGTGTAGAAATGTCAACTGTCCCGCATCAAATAGGCATCTCTTCACAAACAGTCACAATGTACATTGTCATGCAGTCCGCTAGTAAACTTGTACAATGCGTGAACATACATGTGAACACAGTGTCAATCTGCATCTCCCCTTCACATTGCAGAGGGAGAATCAACACCTCCTGCAGAGCAGACACAACAACTCAGCACTGATGACGAAGAGGACCTCCCCAACATCGACACCGACGCCCTCCAGCAGCCCATGGACAGCTTCGGCACCCCACCTCCAGGAGCAGGGCAGCCCAGCTGCATCGAGGAGACCCCACCCCCTGCACAGACCACACAGCAGGAAGCCCCCACCACCACGGCTTGCTCCCAGGACCCCCACGACCAACACATGGCATTCCAACGCCATGTGTTAGGGTGCCAGGAGAAGATGGCTGATCAGCTGCGGGTGGGGTTCGACCTCATGGCAGCCAAACTAGATGCCATACGTCGGTGTCTAAGTCCCATCAGGGTCCACTTACAGTCCCTAACGGACACCCACTGTCCGCTCCATGCTCTCCAACAATCCATGGCTGACATCGCTGGAGTCATGACTCGGAGACAAGAACAACTGTCTAGTCAGAGTGGCTCCAGCGATGTCAGCAGGGAGTTGGGGCACATGCGGAGGATCATGGAGAACATGGAGCGGATGCATGCGGAGCGATTGGCTGCCACGGCTGCACACGAGCGAGATGTAGCTGGGATCTTCCATGCCCTGCAGATCCTCATCATGGCATTGCTGCCACACGGCCTGGTGCGGATGACTGCTGCTGCTACTACTCCATCCACATCTCCGCCCCCTGAAGTGTCAGTGCCACACAGTGCAGCAGACCAAACACCACCACCCACATGTGAGGCACCTGGCACATCAGAGGACGAAGATGATGATGAATCTGGCTTGGTGGTAAGATTGAAGTGGTAGCATACATCACCGCCATATGGCCTGTTTCAGCTTGGTTCTGCCCTCTGCATCATGCCCTGGAATAACATCTTCCACTGTCCCCCGTTACACTCAGCGACACTCACCTTGGACCTCGACATGGACTGCCATATTTGGATTGGTTACCAATGACACAGCAATCACACTGCGGACTGAAGTCTTCGTCTTCCGATGAACCTGTCAATCCCTAAAGGACTCTGGCTGGCCCTCCACGGGGCGACAATGTAAAGTGGGGTTTGCATGGCCCTGTACTGGTCCAGCTTCAACACCCCACTGAATGCGAATAAAACATTCAAATTCACACTGATGTGTCATGGCCCTGATCAATTAAGCATGAAAGTATTGATGAATGTAGGGACAGTGATTCCACATAAATGGTACTCCCTGGGTAATGCTATCAATGCGCATTTATGGCCATGACCCAGATAGGCAGTGAGACACACATCGTCATTCAAAACAACTCACATCACAGTTGAATACAAGTGAATGTGCGTAGGCTTTATTAGCATATGTGTGTCAGTACGGGCAAGATAAGTGCCACAACATGCAGACCAATGCAGCAGTATGTCAGAAGGAGGAACATTGCCAAGCGCCACTGTCCACTCCGGGGGAGTGCCTCACCTTTCACAGGTGTGTGTTACCCCCGCGTGGTTGTCCGCTCACGTATTCGGGGTCCAGGCGAATGCAGCCATGTCCACTATTGTCGTGGGATATGTGACCAGAACCCCAAGATGCAATGAGGTGTCGGGACATGTGCAATGGGTTCCAAACTGTTGTGGCTGCAGGTACGTAGTTACACGTCCATGAAAGCGATTGCAGCTTCGTAGGCCATCATTTCCAACATGAGGTCGTTGTCGACTCCATCGAACAGGACGGCGAGGCTATCCATTAGCAGGTCCGGACAGATGTGCTGCGTCCACCCCCTGTCACCAATTAGCACTACAGCCCAATAGGGGAGCGGCTCAATGTGGTCACTGCACACACGGAGTTCTGCAATCTCCCAGGTCCAGCTGCTAGCATGTATGCCAAGTATCCAGGCATCCCATAGACGGGTATCATGGTGACACTCCTGGTCGTGGGCCAACAGGGGGCGCACACACATGTCGAAATCCAGTTCGGCTACCGTCCTGTTGGATAGGCAGACATCCATGGACCACTCGAATATGCACGATCGACAATGCAACACAGGCTGAACGCAGGTGACGTTGGCAAGGTGGAAGCTTAGCCGGTAACTGACCCGCAGCACTACCAATAGCAGTGCCCCCAGTAAATGCAGCATACGTGCACGGTACAGTTCCACGTGACAGGGGTTGTGCATGTGTCCGGGATGTTCTGCCATTGCGTTAGTGGCCCTGGTTGAAGCGGCACTGTTCTGACCTGTGCCAGTTCTATGGATGAAATGCCACAGCTCGGATCAATGAGTTGTTTAAGTGTGCAACGGTTGTATGCCTGGAATGGTGTGGGAGTAAGTGTGAAGGCCATTCCATGCAAGATAACTCCGAGCAAGGACTTCTGTGTGTGGGATGTGTATACGTTGGTCTGTCGTCGGGCTGTGCGTAGTGTGGGAGTCGTCCTCAACTGCTATCATATCTGTCAGGGGGTGCCGGGCACATGCAATTCCGAGGTCGGATGTGCAGATGTGCTTCCGCCTGATAGTTCAGACAAAAGAGTTTTCATCCCTAATGTCAGTTTGTGCTCTGCTTGCATTCATGAAGTGCGATGTGGCTTGTTGGGTGTGGCGTGGGATGTGTGCGACTTTGGGATTCATGTTTGACATGACTTGCATGTGGCAAATGAGCAGCATCACTGTGTGATACGTTGCCTCACAGCTGCTCCTCCCTTCCCCCGAGCCTATTCACTTGTGTACGCTGCGCGGTTGCATCACTTGCACTCCAACGGCACACTATTGTCAGGCCTGTCTGCGCATGTCCACAAGCCTGACAACGACACTGTGATGTTGGCCGTTGAAGGTTGGCGGCCACGTGAGTGTAGGCCTATGGTATGGATAGTGCAGACACAGATGTAGAGTTCATGCCTGGCTGAACTCGCGCTGCGATTAAGGCTAGGCATTTGGCTCATGCTGCGGCAATGCAGATACACACAATACTTGGCATGTATGAGCCAAGACCCTGAGCGGTCTTGCGCTCCTTCATTTCTCCGTTCGTGCGAGACCGCCCTCCGGGTGCATGCTACATTGCAACATTGTCAATTGCGGGCCAGGTGGCGCCGACACTACAACAGAGACACATGTATTGGTGACTTCCTTGTCCAGGCCAGAACTGAACCACGCCCTGAGCCCCGGACTAATTCTACACACCCCTGCGCTGGACTGACGCACGCCGGCCCAGCCCACTCTGCTTACGCTTACAGGGGGGGGACAAAGCTGCATGTCCAAGGTCTTACCCACTGCCTGAGCTGACATGCTTGCATCCGCTGTCCACAGCACGATGTGATGTGGTAGGGCCCGGGGCCATCATGCATACATAATGACCACACGGACACACTTAGATAGATAGTGGAACTGGCTACGGGCACGTGCGCCCAGTCCCTTTTTATTACCAGGGTCACATGTCCAGTGATGGCTGTGCTGGATGGGAGTGGGGTGAGTGTGAGCCAGCCCTCAGGGAGTGGTTGGTGCTGGCAACAACTAGAACAGTGATCATCGGATCACACACACAGATTCAATCATAAAGGGTCCATGACTTGCAGTGCACTGAGGTAGGGGCACCAGAACTAGGCTCACACACAAATGATTACATCATAAAGGGTCCATGACTTGAGCTGCACTAAGGTTGTGGCACCGGAAGCGCTCGGCGGGTGTGCGGCCTGCGATGATGCGTTATCCAGGTGCCCGCACTGGAAGCAATGTCTGTTGCCTACTGGACTGCGCCATAAATAAATAAAGACTCAATTTGAATTATGAGCCCTGCTGACCGCAGTGTAGGCCAGAGGCAGCGGTCAGAAAGGGCCCACAGCCACGTGGCGATGACTTGTGGTGCACTGAGTTAGTGGCACCTGGAGCGCTCAGCGGGTGTGCAGCCAGCGATGATGCGTCGTCCGGGCGGCCCCCACTGGAAGCAATGTCTCTTGCCTACTGGACTCTGCCATAAATAAATCAAGACTGAAATTGACTTGGGGGACCTGCTGACCGCAGTGTAGGCCGGAGGCAGCGGTCAGCAAGGGCCCACAGCCACGTGGCGTTGACTTGAGCTGCACAGAGTTAGTGGCACCTGGAGCGCTCAGCGGGTGCGCGGCCTGCGATGATGCGTTGGGGGACCTGCTGACACAGTGTAGGCCGAAGGCAGTAGTCAGCACACACATTACTCCATGGTGCTGTGCCGCTGGGTGCGCTGGGGGCCTGTGTCACGGAAGGCAGCGATCAGCTGAGGAGGCTGGCGGTCACGGCGGCGGACTCGTGGCAGGGTGAGGGGCGCTGCCCTGGCAGACGCGTTGGCCATCCCGGAAGTGAACCGCGCCCAGAGCCCCGGTCTATTTATTCACACTCCTACGCTGGTGTGGCGTACGCCGGACCAGCCCACTCTGCTTCTGCATACATGGGGGTGCGACACAACTACATGAGCGAGGTCTTCCCCACTGCCTGAGGTAAGATGGTTTCGTCCACTGTCCACAACACTGCACACACCAGCAGTATATGTCCACAGGGACATGTCTGTGCTCTGCATACTGGAGTCTGTCCAGCACATCACCGCCACACTTGGCATTGTGTACATTCTTATTCATGGGTGACTTGCCTCCTTCTCACATACTTGGTTCACACCTCTCACCACATTCTGCAATTGTGTGGCTGAGGGGCCATGCCGTTTTCGGAAGGTCAGCTGTCTTGTTCTGCGCTGCCTCGGTGGTAGTCCGGGGGTTGGGGGGGGCAGAAGGGGGGGGCCTGGTGGTGGTGGCGGTGGGTGTTGTGGACCTCTTGGGTCTCCGAGCTGCATGATCATTAGATCCATGACATGTGTTGGTCTTCAGATGTGGCTCTGGGCTGGGCTCCCTTTCATACTGCAGGTTGTCGTCCTGCTTAACACCAGTAAAAGGCAGGTGTTAAATCCCTGCTGCTCACTGTGAATATGGCGAAGTGGTGTTTTCGCGTGTTTTTGCGCTGGAACGCCTACTCTGCATATCATTAGCGTTAATTGTCGCTCTCATCCGTGGCGATGTGTTTTGCGGCAGCTATCGCAGAAAAACTGGCGATGTCGGCAGTTTGCACCAGCTTGTGAATAGGGCGATAAGTCTATCGCCACTTTTGCGGCGCTAAAGTGCCGATAAATCGGCGATGACTCCTTGAGTATATGCCCTCCAGTGCGCTCTCGCGCCCGTTAATGATGTACAAAACATGATGAATTGTAGCCTTTTGTTTTTAATCACATTAGAAACATTTCATGTATAACCTGCTCTGTGTTAAGCCATAATCATGTGTAACCGTAAATACGTTCTTACTGAATGGAACGATTGAAGCACCCTGGTGCCAGATGCAATTAATCATTAATGAAAGAAGGCTTTAAGTTGCGGTTTATTTCCTATGCAGTTTTGGAATCATCATTGCTAATACTCAGCACGGTGAAGAAGAGCCACCCACCGGGGGTTTCCGTGGCAATAACGCATCAGTGCAGTTGTTCCAACAGCCACACACACGGAGTTGGCCGCAGGTGCGTGGCAGGGATATGCTGCAAGCTCCTATACCTGCTGGTTAAATAAAACCACACGCTGGGGTGTCTAGAGCAGTAATGCATCACTGGAATTCAATTCTACCATTAGCCACACATATGGAGCTAGAAGCTGGTGTATGTATGGTAGGAAGGAATGCGCTACCGGCTCTCACATCTGCTGGGTAAGAACCGCCGCGCCCCACGTGTCGGTGGCACTAACGCACCGATGCAGTCATTAACTGTTAGCGCTTATAACCCCGTTGGACTTACCCGTTGAGTCAAACCTCATCTCGCCTTGTAATTCCCGGTGACCAGTGCATTCAGCGCCCGCTTGTACAACCTCCTGCTTGGAAACGAGTACCGCGGGAGACACAGAGAGAAGAGAAACGGAGACCCGGAGGAGCAAGAAGGGGGCAGGTGGAAGAAGAGATGCTGAACCTGGGCACGGTAACAGCAGGGAAGGAAGTAAAAAAAAAAAAAAACACGGGGAAAAAAGAAGCAGGCTGGAGACCGGTATCCTACGGAATTTCATGCAGCGGCGGCTCATCGGCTCCCTTTCGGGGCTCCTCCCTCTTGCAGAATTGGCTCATCACGGGGAGCTCTCTCTTGGCCCCGCCCCATCTCGGAGAGCAGCGTCTCAGTCAGACAGAAAAAGTTGCATGCCGAGCTGAGTTTAGGTTGTGAGATGTGAGATCACTGCTCAGCGCGCACCAACTTTTTTTAGGGGCAGGGAAGTGATTCCAAAACCCGTGTTCTTGTTCTTTCTTTTGGGAGGTACCAAGCTATCACTGTGTTCCAAGCAAGCATTTGCAATTCAATAGGACTCACATTTACGCCAGACCTATTGCATTGCAAACGGGAGTGCGGGCGGTCGGGGGGCATGAAGGCATGAACAACAGGAGTGGGGGGGTGGGAGAGAAGGCACGGACAGCGGGAGGGGGGCATGGGAAGAAAATAGTGCTCATGCAACATGAAGTAAAGGGGCCAGTAGCCATGGAAGGATACAAATGACTACATGGCCGTCATAAGGAGGGACTAACAACCTATAAACCAATCGGAAGGCAGCATTTAGAAAGGACAAAGACACAAGCCAATGAAAAAGTGGGCGGGGGAGTGGGCGTGGCTTCTCCACTGTACTCTACTACCACAGATCAACCCCAGAACAGCGCTTGCGCGCTGGCTCAGGGCTCGACCTAAAAAAGAACATGCGGTTCATGGAGCCAGAAAGGCAGATTTTTTGGCTCTCTCTCATTTTGATATACACAATTTCTATTTGAAAACACACCTCTCTGTGCATCTCAGAGAGGTAAATATAGCCACCACTTTTAACTGTAAAATTAACTCTGTGCTATCTTCTCTTGATGTTACATACGCAGTTCACACCCTGTGCCTCTTGGATCAGAAAAAAACAGAAACAAATATTTAACAGTGTGAGAATGTGGAAAAAGTTGTAATGTTGCTTTGTAGAAAGTGGAATAAAGTATAAAATTATTATATTCTATTTTTTACCACAGTATGAAATGCCTCTGACGTCCATCCATACAGAATGAAAAGAAAAAGTTTTTCCCATCATTCATATGCTGTGAATGTACTACCATTGCCTACAACTAGACAGTGAGTGCTTGCAGCTATTTATATTGCAAACTCGGCCCAAGGGCACTGGAGCACTTTACAGGAGCACGTTACATTACACAAAGTTATTTCTTTATTTATATTTTAGGCAAAGGGATAATAAGTTATATGCCCGGAATCACAGGATGTTGTGCCAACGCCGGGACTTAAATCTAGTTCTCTAGTTCAAAATTCAGCACTCTGCTGGTAATGCCACAACCTTTCTCACACTGAGCCTAACTGATGAAAATAAAATTTAAAGAAACAGGCCTTTTCAGTTCAGAGCCAGTTGCAGTGCAAAGTGGGCCCAACCAGTTTCACTGCACTATGGAAATTGGATTACTGGGGCCTCTCTGCAATTCCAGGATGTGTGGATCCAGGCACGATCATTGAAGGAGAAATGGACACAACGCCTGTGTACGATCTTCGCACTACTGTGGCATACGCTGTACAATAAAACACTTCACATGCACAGGTGTTAAAGTCATTGTTATGGCTCTGGTTAAAGGAAACAAACACGGGAGCAGTGTGAAAAGCAAACAAAATAAAAATATTCACTTTCATAGCATTCTAGTGTGATTATTAGCAATAGAATGTTCCCGCTAGAGTTAATACCACATGCCCTGCTGCTACTCTATATATATATATATATATTATATATATATATATTCACTGAAAAAACCATAAAGTTTTAGGGACAGTTATAGTTAGTTGGACATTGCACTCGTACAAAACCCGTGAAATTCCCCGTTATAGTTAGTTCAGGTAACTATAACTCGCGCCCCGCAATGCACTGCTGATGACGTCACATATTACATCACTCATGACATGGTCAGTGACATCACTGATGACATCACTGATGACATCTCAAATGACATCACTGATGACATCACTGTTGACATCATCCAGTGACTGTGTGTTTCTGTAAAGTTTAAATATGTTTAATATATATAGGGAAAGGCGTATTGAAGAATGAGTGGGTGTATAAGTGTCTGAATGGATGATTTAGTACGTGAGTGACTGACTCTACAAGTGAGTGATTAAATGTATCTTACTGAATGCATGGGTTAGTGACTAAACTGTGTGAATGTCTGTATCCGTCTGTCTGTTGGTTTGTAAGCGGCTGCATGGCTTTCTGAATAGCTACATGAGTGTCTACATGGGTTATTGATTGATTGTCTGAGTATCTGTATGGGTGCCTGAGTGTTTGTGTGGGTGGGGTGTGTGTGACTCTGTACATAGATGTGTGAGTGGGTGATTCACTGGGTGCATGGTTTCAAGAGTGCGTCTGTGATGGACTGTATGGGTGGGTGAGTGTGTGTATGGGTGTGTTAGTGATTGAATGTATATCTCAGTGGTACATGTGTGAGTAACTACATATGTGAAAGGCAGTATATATGTGTGTTGGAGTATATAAATGGCTATAAGTGAGAGTGTGTGATTGTGAGAGTGGCTATATGGATGAGTGTGTGCTTGCATCAGTGATTGCAAAGGAGCGTAAGAATGTGCTAGTATTTTTATGAGTAAGTGAGCTGGTGTGTATAACTGTATAGGTGAGTAAATTGGAGTGTGATTAATTATTTGCATGACTGACTAGGTGTGTGAGTACCTCTATGGATGAGTTGCGTTGTGTGAGTGTTTATATAGGTGTATGAGTGCATATGATAGTCCTGTACTGAGTGACTGTAAGTATGAGTGACCGTACGGGTGAGTGAGTAGATGTGTGTGTGTAGACCTAAGAATCAGTGAGTGGGTATGTACTTATTGGTATTGGAGTGTGTATGGTTTTGAGAATGGCAGTCTGTAATTTAGAGTGGGTGTATCAAAACTTATATTAGGGTGTGAGAAGATGCATTAAATTCTCACATGGATGATGTCATCAGTGATGTCATCAGTGATGTCATTTGAGATGTCATCAGTGATGTCATCAGTGATGTCACTGACCATGTCATGAGTGATGTAATATGTGACGTCATCAGCAGTGCATTGCGGGGCGCGAGTTATAGTTACCTGAACTAACTATAACGGAGGAATTTCACGGGTTTTGTACGAGTGCAATGTCCAACTAACTATAACTGTCCCTAAAACTTTATGGTTTTTTCAGTGAATTTCTAAGGTTTTTTAAATGCTAATTTCTAACTATAACGTGCCTGAAACCTATGGTTTTTTCAGTGAATTTCAAAGGTTTTTAAATGCTAATTTCTAACTATCACGTGTCTGAAACCTATGGTTTTTTCAGTGAATTTCAAAGGTTTTTTAAATGCTAATTCCTAACTATAACATGTCTGAAACCTACGGTTTTTCAGTGAATTTCAAAGGTTTTGTAAATGACAATTTTTAAATGTATTAATTGTTATATTTATTTTTTTCATACTGATTTACTACATTTTTAGAAACAATTTTTTTTTACATATTTTATTTTTTAAATTACATTGTAATTACATTATACATTACAAAAATACTTTCTCAGAATGAATTACTTTAGTTTAAATACTTTGCACATAAGCAATAGACTTTTAAGTACAGTAGTTACAGTTGTTGCAATGGGCAACACATTTTCAAACACAATGCAACATTCAGCTCAATGTGAATTTCTAGTTAAATGCAATTAGTTACTTTATGGATTACTTTTCTAACCACAGGACTGGATCCTAGATTCAGTCCTGGGACATCTCCTGTAAACAGTTGAGTAAAAGCGTTTTGGTTACAGTAGTGATTTTTAAGGAATATTATTGTATTTTAAAAGTTGACACTTTGAAACTTTTTCTCATAGAATCACCAATGTTATCCTATGGAAGGAAATTCACTTAGCAGGTAAAAACTGTTATCGTTACTTTTTCTTACTCAGTGTTGGATCCTGGATCCAGCACTGGTGCATCTCCTGTAAACAGTTGAAAGAATGCGTTTAAGTCATACAGGCGATTTTTAAGGAATATTTGTAGTTTGTGAAAATCGACACTGAAACTTTTCTGCTGAAAACCAGACAATGGATTCCTATGGAAGAAAATATAAGTTACTGGTAAGTACGGTTAAAATTACTTTTCAGGACCAGTACTGGGCTGAAAGATACAGCACTGAGGTCTCTCCTGATAACAGGTGAGTAAATCGGAATTCGTATTTCGGCTGATTTTAGAGGAATATTTGTATGTTTCAAAAATCAACACTTAGAAACTTTTTCAGCAAAAAGCAGGCAATGATATCCTATGGAAGGAAATTCAAGTTACTGGTAAGTACGGTTAAAATTACTTTTGAGGATCAGTACTGGGCTGAAAGATGCAGCACTGAGGTCTCTCCTGATAACAGGTGAGTAAATCGGAATCCGTATTTCGGCTGATTTTAGAGGAATATTTGTATGTTTCAAAAATCAACACTTAGAAACTTTTTCAGCAAAAAGCAGGCAATGATATCCTATGGAAGGAAATTGAAGTTACTGGTAAGTACGGTTAAAATTACTTTTCAGGACCAGTACTGGGCTGAAAGATACAGCACTGAGGTCTCTCCTGATAACAGGTGAGTAAATCGGAATTCGTATTTCGGCTGATTTTAGAGGAATATTTGTATGTTTCAAAAATCAACACTTAGAAACTTTTTCAGCAAAAAGCAGGCAATGATATCTTATGGAAGGAAATTCAAGTTACTGGTAAGTATGGTTAAAATTACTTTTCAGGATTAGTACTGGGCTGAAAGATGCAGCACTGAGGTCTCTCCTGATAACAGGTGAGTAAATCAGAATTCGTAGTTCGGCAGATTTTAGAGGAATATTTGCACAATGGTGAAGGGAGGGCGGGGCCTGAGGTGACATCTGTGCAAACGCGCCCCGTGGCGCGTTTTAAGTTGGGGATTAAGTCCCCTTGAATCATGAGGGTCCCTAGGGGCCAACTAGCCCACCAGGAACCTCCAGTATGCGCCAGGGGCTGCGTTGCAGGAGACGTGTAGAGAGGCCACACCCCTTTTTACACCTCTCTGCAACGCAGCTCTGTGGCACTTTCTGGATGTACCTGTTGGGCTAGTTGGCCCCCAGGGACCCTCAGGATTGAAGGGGATTTAATTCCCCATCTTAAAACGCGCCACGGGGCCTGTTTGGCCCCCTCCCTTCACCACTGTGCAAACGCGCCCCGTGGCGCGTTTTAAGTCGGGGGATTAACTCCCCTTGAATCCTGAGGGTCCCTGGGGTGCAACTAGCCCACCAGCTACCTCCATTAAGCGCCACAGAGCTACGTTGCAGAGAGGTGTAAAAGGGGCGTGGCCTCTGTACACCTCTCTGCAAGGCAGCCCCTGGCGCATACTGGAGGTTCCTGGTGGGCTAGTTGGCCCCAGGGACCCCAGTATTCAAGGGGAATTACTTCCCTTCTTAAAACGCGCCAGGGGGCACGTTTGCAGAGTACTGCAGGGAGGGGTGGGGCCTCCGGCACAATGCCGGTTTTTTTTTGTTTTTTTATGGGAGGGGGCTGCGTGGCCCCTCTTCCCTCGGCCACTTTTGGCCCCGGGGACCCCATCCTCCGGGGCCTGAGCATTTTTTTGTTTTATTAAAAACAAAAAAAAAAAACGGGAAGGGGCCGCGTGGCCCCCTTCCCTGGGCCTCTATTGGCCCCGGGGACCACATCCCCCGGGGCATGCCCTCTTCTTTAAATAAAAAATATGGAGGGGGCTGCGTGGCCCCCCTCCTCAGGCCATTTAAGGCCCCGGGGACCCCATCCCCGGGGCCGGCCTTGCCCTTATTTTTTTATTTTATCTTATTTTTTTATTTGGGGAGGGGGGCTGTGTGGCCCCCTCCCGAGCCACTTATGGCCCCGGGGACCCCATCCCCGGGGCCTGGCCTCTGGTTGGGGACTGTAGGGGGTCCCCAATCCCCCACAGTCCCGCCGGCTCCCCGCGTCCTATGGGAGCCGGCATTGCTTTCCACATGGGGAGCAGCTAAGATGCTGCTCCCCATGTGGAAAATCAATTGGTTTGCATTTTGAAAGAGAGGCAGGTTTCCTGCTCTCTCTTTCAAAATGCAAACCAAGTTTGCTATGACAGGGCGGGAGCCGCGAGGCTCCCGTCCTGTCATAGCAAACAGCAGTGTCCCGGGGGTAGGCACCCCGGGACACTGCAGGAGCCGGCCCTGGGGGGTGGCGGTCCCCAGGGCCATCAAGGGCTCCAGGAGGGAGGCCGCGCGGCCCCCCTCCCTACATTTTGAAAGCCCCGGGGAGGTGGTGGTCCCCGGGGCTTGGGGGTCCAAAACGGACCCCATTTTCAATTTTCTTAGTGCCCCGGGGAGGTGGTGGTCCCCGGGGCGTGTGGGGGGGCTGGAGCCCCCCCACACAGGTATTAAAAAAAAAAAAAAAAAAAAGCCCCAGGGAGGTGGCGGTCCCCGGGGCTGCAGGAGGGCTCAGAGCCCTCCCGCACCATTTATGATAAAGCCCCGGGGGGTGGTGGTCCCCGGGGCTTGGGGGGCCCTTAGAGGCCCCCCATACATAAAATAACCCCCCCCAGCATGCCCCCGGGACTTGGCCCGCCCGGGGTAAATTAACATCAAAGCGCGGGAGACCGCGCTCGATTTTTTATCGGCAGGATCCGCGCACCCTGAGCGCATCCTGCCGATTTAAAAAATGCTTTTTTGCCCCCCTGAGCAGACCTAGGGGGTCAGGGTGTTTCTACCCTGCCCCCTTTGTGCGTTTGCGCACTTTTTTTACTGCTTTCTTGTTCCTCGGTTCTACCGAGGAACAAGATGGCTGCCAACACTTCCTGGTTTGGAGTGTTGACAGCCAATTAGCAGACAGCTCGTGATCGGGAGGGTGCACGGATCCTCCGTGCCCATAGATATATATGTACTTTTACTTTTGATTTTCTCAGCAACTACTGAACGGATTTACACCATTTAACAAAAGGGTTCTTTCTGAACCAAGAACTACCTCTTTGCCAAATTTGGTGTAATTCCGTTCAGCAGTTCAGAGCTGTAGCCGTGTCTAAAGTTTCCTATGGAAAAATGAATGGGGAAAACGCGTTTTGGGACCCCCCTTTTTCTCGGCCACCGCTTAACGAATCACCCCGAGACTTTCAGGGTAGGAGCGGACCGGAGCGCCCCACAAAGTTTGAAAATTTCGCGAAGATACGTCAACCGGCAAGAGAGTTATTTCAAATAGAATGTCGCGGATTTCCTATGGAAAATAGGTCCTAACTATAACTATCTACTGGCGACCGCCAGTAGATAATATATATATGTATATATATATATATATATATATATATATATATATATAACAGAGCAGTGGCCCGTCAGACCTTCTGCAAGAGCCAAGCGGGAGAGCCCCACCACCTCAGGAAAATGTTCACGGCGTATGGCTCCAATAGGTCGCAGTTTTACATATCTGCCTAGTCCCATCTGCTGGGTCATTGCCTGCTCTGTCCCTCATTTTGTGGCACTGCCATTCACAGATGTGCTGGTGCAGTCCCATAAGAGCGATATGAGAGCCTTATCAGAGAGCATAGCAGCCCTACTGAGTGGTGCCCACTTTATTACCAGGGAAATACACCGAACAGAGCATTGCTTCGTGAAGCAGCCTGAAAGTCTAAAACGATGTTAATGGCCTATACAATAAAAAGGCAGGTCAAGGACCGAGATACTGCACGTCGTGATCTTGCCATATAAGATATATCCAGGTAGTTCGGGAAGAGCAGAGCTGTGGCCAATACGTGGGTGGTGGTATGGCGGGCAGGCAAGTGTTGTGGGAGGGGTGAGGGGGACAGCACGAAGAGAGCAAGTGTAGTGCAAAGTTGTAAAGCTATCTGGTAACAGTGCGTTGCGATGACCGACCAGGAGGCACTGTGGATGTGCTCGGATGGACAAACCAAGCAAACAATGAGTGAAATCACCTGGGGTGTGAACACGCACCCAAAGGTGGGAGAATCAGAGCCAATGTACTAATAAAAACGCCGCTTTTCTAAATGGCACAGCAACAAACGAATGGCAATTCATGAGCATGCCAAAAGCCCACAGAGGAGATAACATGAGGTCTTGCAGACAGCGCATGCGCGCTGCCTAGGCTCGACCTAAAAAGGACCGGGTGCCAGACAATTAAGCAAGAGACATAAAAACCCCACAGCAGTTGCACTCTCTACAGAGTAGATTTCTTCAATGTAAGCAGTGAGGCACTGAGGCACCAGTGCAGAAGAAGTGCTAGTTACCACCATGGTCACCTTTGGCATGTCTGCCACAACGCTAGTAATCAGGCGGTGAGTCCTCGATAGAATCATCATTTGACTCCTTGTCACTGCAGAAATAATGTTCCAGTCCTGCGCTTTCTAATGTATTCTGGTACTTTTAGTTTTGATTAACATCAATGGGACAATTTAAGCAAATCTGACTGTGACTTCTATTTGCAGGTCATCTCATGCGGCTGTGGCCTCGTTCAGTATTATTATTAACAGTATCCTTTGTATCTTTGATGTGGCTTGCTTTAGGCATGCCAGAGACATTTTAGTTCATATTGCTGCAGGATTTTGATGTAGTCCATTTTGCTTTTTAACGATACGATTCCTCTGGCTAGCACACTTTGAGGATTGCTAAAGCTTCATCAGCCACTTTCCCTCAATATAGCTGTGGTCTTCACTCATAACCTTGCAAGACGTTCGCTGTACATAGGCTTACTTTGTCATCAATGGGGCCTTTAGGTAAAGACATCGAATACATATGGCAATCTTCAGAGCAACAAATATATACTTTTAAAGAGAGCAGTGATGTAATCTAAAATCATATATTTTGACACACAGAATTTATTAATGGAATGCAAAGTACTTTCAAGGTCTACAAAAGCATTTGCATTCAGATGGAACAACAGTAATTCCAGGACTTGCTGAATTTGGGCACTGTGTGTATGCTGTCTGGTTTGTATGTTACTACTAGTAACGTGGCATATAGTCTTAGGCGATGACATCAAAAATGGAAGCTTGCAACCGCACCATGTGCATTTGCATCCTAATGGGGTTATGGGAACCGCTGACCTAAGGTTGGGCGGTTCCTTCCCCGAAATGGTGTCTGTCGGAGGCAACTCTGACTCACATCGTAATTATGCCTATAGTGTTCCATTATTTTACTTTAGTTCAGAACATTACTCAGCTGAAATTCAGATTTTTGGGAGAATGACAAAAGATTATCTTACACTAAGGGTACTAATATGATGAACACACAATTTAAACTACATTTTGATCGTCATTAGGTTAAAATTTATGAAAGTATAAAAAACATGTTAATTATCTAATGACAATTGTACCAAATCAAAGTAGTATGATCCCAGTCAGACAGGGTGTACTGGGCTCCAACTTTAACAACTGACTTCTTTCACCACTGGTGTCCTGGGGCCTCTGTACTGTAGACCAATCAATTGGGGGGAAAAAGTCTCCTTTTGTAGCACTTGACTCAGAGGTCAGTGAGGCAGAGCATTCCAAGGCAAGGTCCATTGGAGGTGCTGTGTGTTACAGACTCAGAACTCTGCATGACTAAAACCAACACTTAATATTTCAACATCCAGTCAGTGTTCTTTGTTATAAAAAGGAAAGGTACTTTATTACATACATTGCTAAACACAATGCACAAATTAACAAATATATACAGAATGGTAGGTGCAATTTCCTGTGATGACAACCTCTGAAAGACCTCAAAACCAACAAGGGGCACACACTACATGCTAAAAAAGGTCTCACAGTTAAGATGACACCTAAATGTACCCTGGAACCTCTGTGCTGAAGCCTCCTTTAATGGTCTGCGCATCAGCAAGCTCTGCACTCTAAACACAATAATCTTCCCCCCATGAGCCTAACACAGCTTGAGTCACAGTATTTAATAGAAGTCATGCCAAATGTCTTTGTCAAAGTATCACCACAATAATTAAAAGCAAACTATTGACTCAAACACAATACAAATCAATGCTGAAACACTGCAATGAATTACAAATATAAGCAGTGCTGCCCCTTGGCGCCACTTTTGCTTTCCCGCCACATAAACGACTTGTTTCAAGACGTCAGCAAAGCCTCAGATGATGTTCCGGCAATCAATGGCTTCAAGATTCCAGCCCTTCTCTATGCTGATGACTCAATTTTAATAGCAAAAACCCCTAAGGCCTGCGAACCCAGCTTTCAGCTATGGAAACCTATTGTAATCTGGCAATTAACACCGGCAAAACCAAGATAATGATCTTCAGGCATCCTTCAAACACCTTGGGGTAACAATTGGTAATACAGTAAAATGGAAAACCCACATACAAACCACTATGGTCAAATCAGAAGCTGCAGAAAATGCAATCCTGAGGATGGTGCACAAGCACAGTCACAGGTTTTCCAGTTTCCTTAGAAAGGTTTTCCAAACAAAAGTTGGAAATCAAATCTAATATGGGGACGAGTTGTGGGGGTTTGACAAGACAAGAGTTGTGTAGGGCTCTGCAAGAGGAGATTCTGGAAATCACTACTTAAACTGGCAGCAAGCTTCCCTACAGCGGTGTTTAAATCGGACATTGGTTAGCTACTCCTACATCGAAAGTAAATGTCAGATGGCTCCCATCGAGTATAGGCTAAAAAGGCTAAATTTGAGTGCCACTAATCTCATGGACCAAGCGTAGCAAGAAAATGTTTCTATGGAGTCAAAATCCATATACGCAATTCAACGGAACAAGGAATCTGAGAGGCTGGATTTAGCCTCATCAAAAAATCGACGCCTTAGGAAATTTACAACCAAGTTCTTATGGCTTTTGATTTAAACCATCAGTGGGCACTCAACATTATCTTGTTCTGCTAGCTAACCAGAGGGAATGAATATTGTTCAGTCTAGCTGAGGGGAGGGGGCCTGCTATTGAGCATGACTAAGAATATAAGAACCCCGGCATTTTCAAACAAATGTCTTTGCTGGGAAGGTAGAGGAACTGGAATACTTTATGCTGTTTTGCAAGCACTATGGTAAGATCAGGTCCAATATAATAACCAAGATTCTATGCAAAGAGCATCTCGAAAACACAGCGGCTAAATAAGTTTTTTTGTTAAGAGATATTGCGGGCCATTCAATAAAAGCAACTGGCCCATATTTGAGGCTAAGCTGGGATGTTCGTGCAAACTCCAGGATACACAACAAGAAGGCTTTTAGCAATAATGCATGCTCATTGGGTTGCACACTTTATAAGACTCCACAGGTTTTTAGTATGGTTATATTCTCTTTTTTTTTTTTTTACTTTATTTATCTTTTTTCCACAATACAAAGACAAGCAAGCATCGATGAAAACATGAGAGATATGGCACTGGAATACAAGGCAATGCAATCGTATGGCCTCTTTTACATGATATAAGGTATATGGTTCTGTAGTGCATCAAATAAACATCTGTAACAGATAACTTTTGTCCTGGCTAGTCCTACAGATAATAAGAAAAACGAACACATCATCCCGTAGCAGGCCCAACAAGACTGTAATATATGCCCCACAGCCGTGGTTCACTCAACCCTCCCCTGTACAATCAGAATCAGCTTGAGACTCATTGATATTTGCCATAGCCAGCATGTACTGTCGATATGGACCCCAGATATCTTTAGGAGCACATCTGATGGGCATCAGCTCGTTATAACTGTCAGATTGGGTGGAACAATATGCTAAATCCATTTTCCATTCTGCAATAGTCGGCAGATGACCCCTCAGCCACCTCATGACCACTCTCCTTTTGGCTAGAAGTAGGCCAATGGCTGCTAACTTGCGCACCCCTTTTGGTATCTGTTTGTCGAATCCCAGCAAAGCAACCAGCGGCACTTCCGGCAATGCATAATCCAACATTTTAGACAATACTTCGAATACCTCCCTCCAGAACGTACGTATTCCAGGGCATTCCCAAGCCAAGTGTGTAAAATTTGCGTCCGCAACAGAGCATCTCAGACATCTATCATCCCCCCCTCAATCCGTATCTGTATAACCTTGCCGGAGTGTAGTAGGTTCTGTGAATATATTTAAAGTGTAGCAATCGATGTCTACCATTCAGTGAGATCGATTTAATTTTATTGAAACACCAAGTCCACTGTGCCATAGTAATTTCTGTGCCAAGTTCCTCCTCCCAATCCATCTGAAACCTTCCCATGGTATGAGCGCCATGATTTTTAAAAACTGCATACAGTGACGTTATGCAGCGTTGAGGGGATTGAGTTTGCAATAGGTATGTCAGTGATGGCATCCCTTCCGGCTCCTGCATTGTGGGTCCCAGCAACTCACGCAGGGCCCTCCTAAACCTGAAGTATTGATAAGCATCAAGTGCAGTGACCCCCCCCACCCTGTGCCGAAACCTGTTCCCACGTTTTAGCGAACCCTTCCTGGAACAGATCGCCAAGGCAGTGTATTTCCAACTTAGCCAAGGTGTACATCATGGCTTAGTATGGTTATATTCTTTAATGTATTTTTACCGATTTATTTTTAGAGTATGTCAAATTTTAAGTTTCTATTTTGCATTTTTACTTATCGAATTGTTAGTGTGAATGGCAGCTATGTTTTGTCCCGTGGGCTGAATGCTCTTTAATAAATTCAATTTCAAATGCTGAAACATTGGAAGGAGTCACAAATATAAGCAGTGAGTTGCTGTCAATAATCTGCAAGACAATAAAGACAATAATGTTCAACATAGCACATTGTGAAAGTGTTTCTTCTACTTTTAACCTGACTACAGAGTATTCCCAAACTTAATCACTAAACTGCATGCACTTAGATAAAAGTCTCAACTCCAAGAATCTTTGAAATATCATAATACTCTCCCTAAGTCACATTTCCATTTGCGTGGGAGAGTTAGGGTGCCTTATGAGAAATGGATGCCAGGCCCCTGGTGTGAAATACGGGGTTCGCCATTACTTTTCAGTGCTACAGCAATGCTTCTGCTCTTCTCCGGCCTTCCTCAGGTGCCACCAGCCAAATATGCAAACTAAGATGGTCCCAGTGAAGAAAGGAGAAGTGTGAGAATCAGGCGTGGCCAGTTCAGGTAAGAGCCGTGGGGCGGGGGGAAGTTGACAGACGACGGAGTAGGTCAAATAAAATAAAAATAAAAAATAAAACCACTTACCTTGTGCTCGCAAGGTAAGTGGTTTTATTTATTTATTTATTTTATTTTGCCTACTATGTCGACTTCCCCCCTGCCCCACCCACCTCTCTTACCTGAACCGGCTGCGCCTGGTGAGAATTATAATTGAAGTAAAATGTATGGAGTGAAGTATTATTTTAAATAAATATGTTACCGATTTGAAATACGTTTCAAAATTTGTTTCCGACAACGGGAAAGGAATTAAATGGAAAACATATCTTAACATAAATATGTGATGGCTTCAACATTAGACCTCCCAGCTAGCACAATGGAGTTTCCTTTTGTTGTCTGGTATTTGTTAAAACACACCAGTGCCACTAGCATGCAGAGATAACAGTCAGACCTGCATGCTTAGTTAGAGACCTATGAGTTTGTGGGTAGTGATGAGTGCAGTGATCTTTGAGTTATTCGTACCTTGTCCATCTGCCTTTTACCTAGACAAGATCCTTATGATACAAGCTTAGGCAAGCTTTGACTAACTCTTCATGTCTCTGTCTCACTCAGCGCAGAGTCCTGACTAATACCATGCAGATGCCAGGTGAACATTTAATAATGCCTCCTCAAGGCAGTCTGCCTTGACTCATAAAGCCTTGCCTTTCATGCACCTATAGCACACTCACCACTCTAAATCCAACTACTTCCACTGCATGATAGTAAGTTGGGGGAAACTGAGGATATCTTGTAACCAATTTCTCACACAGTGTGAACATATTTGAAACCTGGGGTAAATATGCTGGGGAAGATTCTCCTTAGAACCTTAATTGCGCTTCCAGATAGACTAAGGACTTTAGCGTTTTGTGGACAGGATACTCCTTTAAAATGTAAGGAATGCCCTGTCCACCATATATACAGCCATTGACTATGATGACTTGTAATACAGTGGACGGCACATCAGCCATGGTTTGACGGTGGATGAATGTGGCAATGAGGCCACACGTATGACCAATGCGTATCTTTTTACTGGAGTCATTAAATACACTGTAACTCAATTCTAATATAGGAAGAAAAGGATAAAAAGATTTTCTAGATTAGATGGATCAATTTGAAAGGCTGCATAATTAGACAAGAAATGGGTCAGTTTCCCGGAACTACACTTTTGTGTGGCACAAAATAAAGCAAGTTGAAAAACACAGGTCTGGGTGAGATGGACACTGGAAACAGTAATAATGACACTAATGCTTCTTTTCTTGCAGAGCAATATGGATTACTCTTTATCTCCCTTGCAGGAATGCGGTTGGCAAAGTGCTGATCCTGCAGCATTGTAACATCCTCCACAACAGATGAAATAGAGGATGGTACTTCTACAGCAGTAAAACTATCAATAATGACCAACTGAAAGTAAAGAAAGATCATCAGTTTTCCCATGGTAGTATAATGTTAGACCTTGTATGCATTGTATGTTCCGGTGCTGATCAAGTGGAGAGGCAACTTCTGTGCAAGTGCTACAGTTCAAATTGTATAAGTACCTGGTCATTTTTATCTACTTTGCCCATGTACTTGTTGCAATCAAATATACAGCTGGGCTTGATTACCTGTACTAACTGACCACAAACTGTGACTGAAGAAGTGATATCATCGTTAATTGTGGTGAGCACATACCATTGTTGTCTACCTGATAATTTCACAGAGAACTGTTCATTTCAGTTGTCTGATCTTTTTAGAACTTCATACAAACAGCTCCTGAGGTATTAATTTTGTGGTTACTTTGAATTGTTAAGCCACACCAAAGGAGAATGACCACCTGAACTATTTTGCTAATGCTTAAAAGTACCTTCACCCAAACAAAATGTATGTGGCATGCATTATCATTGGGCCCTCATACGATTGTCTAATACTCCTGGATGCTCGCAACCCTAACTCTTGGACACCATGGAAGGGAGATCTTATTTTTCTATGTTGGTATGCTATATTATAATTTAAAACAACCCCCAAGGCCCATACACTCCTTTAATTTTAAGGGTCTTTGGACTACATTAAAAATAGAAAAAGAAATGCTTAGAGCGAAATATTTTCCCCACATCTACAAAGGTCAACATGTTTCAGACTACTTTTTCAATTGCGCCTTGGGACACCAGGCATTCTTCAGGACCAAGTGGATCTTCAAGCTTTTTCCATCCAAGCACAACACAGTCATACCTACAAACTGACTCTCTATGTAGTTGTTCCTTGTTAGAAATGGGGTCTCTAGTTGGCAGAGGCAGGTACCATTGTCCAAATGGGAACCCTTGCTTCTAGTCAGGGTAAGGGGGATACAGACTTTAAAAAACCCCTGCTCACCCCCTGGGTAGCTTGGCACGAACAGACAGACTTCTCCCAAAGGCAATGTGTAAAGTATTTGTAATAAACACACACAGTAATACAGTGATAGCACCACAAATGGACACCACACCATTTTAGGAAAATAAAGTATCTTTATGTAAATTCAACAAGACCAAAACAACAAAAATCCAGCATAAATGTAATAAGAATATGACTTTAAAAAGGTTTCAAACAACTTAGTCCATAGAAAACTATGGATGCGTGATTTCTGACATAGTACCTGTAGATGTGTCAAAATTCACAAGGCCAAACAGCCGCAGAGAGGGGAAACGTCGAGAAACAAAGAGATGCGTCAGTTCCTGAGACCTTGGGGAGGCGATGCGACAGTTCTGCTGCACGCAGGATAAGTGATGCGCAGAATACGATCTGTAGGGGGAAGTGATGCGTTGACTCCAAGATGATTCTGGTCCGCGGGTGATTCGTCGGGAAAACTTGCCGCACAGGTACGATGCGTGAAAATCCGGGACGGTTCGGCGATCGATGCGGTGGCGACAAGCGGCACTGCGTTAGTTTCTTCTGCAGCGACCCCTACGATGCATTGGTTCTTGCAGCCACGATAGGCGCTGCATCGGTTCGGCAGCAGCACGGCGATGCATGGAGATTCTTCTTGCACGGCAGTGCTGCATCGGGAAAAACAGCTGCAAGAAGAGCGATGCGTCGATTTCTTCAGTTCTTTAGAGGCCAACTCGAACAGGCACCTCCTGGCAGGTCAGAACTCTCAGCAGCAGAGTTCAGGGGAGCTGGGGGGTGAAGTCTTTGTGTCCCTGAGACTTCAGAACATGAGGCCAGCACACACAGGCCCTTGGAGATCTTCTTCAAGCAGGTTCACAGCAAAGATCCTGTTGTTGTCCTCTCCTTGGCAGAAACAGCACCTGCTGGCCAACCCCACACAGCACACAGCAAAGGGGCAGTACTCCTCCTCACAGCTCTTTAGCGCTTCTCCTTGGCAAGGGTTCCTCTTGAGTCCAGAAGTAATCTACAGTTCTACTTATACCCCATTTTGTCTTTGTTCTCTTTGTGCAAGGGTCTATAAGCCCAGTCCAAACCAGTTCTGTCCTCACTATTGCAGTATGACCACAGGGGATGGAGACAGCATTGTGCAAGGGAGACAGGCCCTATTCAGGTGCAAGGGAATCTCCTCCCACTACTCTCAATGCAGCCAAGACCCATACAGCTCAGCTCTGAGTCATCCAGGAAGGGCCAGGCACACCTCAACCCACCCCACAGTGGCTGTCTACAGTGAATGTACATCCCCAGCCCCTGTCACTTCAAAACCAGACAGGCAATCCACAAACAGGCAGAGGCACACAGACTGGTTAAAAAAGAAAAATTCCTACTTTCTAAAAGTGGCATTTTCAAACAAATAATTTAAAAACCACCCTTACTAGAAGAGGTTTTATTAAATTCTGAGTTCAGAGAGCCTAAACTTTATTTCTCTATCTTGTCCCGATGGGGAGTAATAATTGTAAGATGTTACAAAGTACCTCCCATTTGATCCTATGGGACAGATAGCCTTTCAATAGTGAAAAACGAAATTGGCAGTATTTCACTATCAAGACATGTCACACACACCAGTACATGTCCTACCTTTCACATACACTACACTCTGCCCAGGGGGGTACCTTGGGCCTACCATTGGGGTGCCTTACATGTAAGAAAAGGGAAAGTTAGAGCCTGGCAAATGGGTGCAGTTGCCAGGTTGACATGTGGCAGTGGCAGGTCTGAGATATCTTTTCAGGGCTACTCACGTGGGTGGCACAATCAGTGCTGCAGGCCCACTAGTAGCATTTGATTTACAGGACCTAGCACACTCAGTGCGCTTTACTAGGGACTTACCAGTAAACCAAATATGCCAATCATGGAAACACCAATCCATAAACACAATTTACCCAGAGACCATATGCCCTTTAGCACTGATCAGCAGTGGCAAAGTGCCCAGAGTCCTGTAGCCAACAAACACAGGTCAGGAAAAAATAGGAGGAAGAAGCAAAAAGTTTGGGGATAACCCTGCAAATAGGGCCAAGTCCAACATTCCTTAACTGGTCACTCAGGAACAACCCGAAAGCAGGATCAGAATTGGTGCGTAGGCTGGGGGAGTGGGTGGTGTAAGTGTGACGAAGGATTCCACCCTCCTGCATTCTCATAGAGACAGTGACTGCACAAAAACATAGAGACGCTGGCATTAAGACATTGCTTCACTGACTGCGTGGAACATCGCCTCCAGTTCCCAACACATCCTCGACTTGCGTGGCTCGACGGCGATGCATCACCTGCATCTAGGGGTTCAATGACGATGCATCTCCGACTTGCGCAGATCGGAACTGGCACATCGCCTACATCCAAAGGGATCGACAATGACGCATCGCCTCCTCTGCTTCCGGCATCTCGTCCTCGATGTGGACACAACCACGTACCAAGGTACTTTTTCAGCGGGACAATGCTGGTCCCTGTATCCGACCCGTGTTCTATCGCGGCCGGCCTGAACTTTTGGATTTGACCCAGTCTAGTGCGACCAGATAGCCCCAGTTGGCACGTTATGCTTTTAAGCACTACATTTCAATTTATTCTTTAAAAATTCATTACTCCGGTTATACTTTTGTCCTTTTGGTTTTCTTTTGTTCATAGAAATATAAACTGTTCGACCTGGCACCATTGGCGTGGGTCTCCCCTGAATTTTTTGCTTTTGCCTCCTGTGTTTTTGCTGTGTGTTGGACTCCGTTTTGCTGGTCTAGATGCTTTGGGCACTTTGCCACTGCTGTTCAGTGCCAAAGTGCAAGTACTCCCTTTCTAAAGTGTTGTTATGGATTGGTGTTCCCATGATTGGCTGATTTGATTTACTAGTCAGTCCCTAGTACAGTGCACTGTGTGTGCCCGGGGCCTTTAAATCAAATGTCTGAGTGGGCTTGCAGCACTGATTGTGCCACCCACATAAGCGGCCTGTAAATGTAACTCTGGCCTGCCATTGCAGAGCCTGTGTGCAGTCTGGTACTGCCATGTTGACCTGGCAAATGCACCCCCTTGCCAGGCCCTGACCTTCCCTTTTCTTACATGTTAGCAACCCCTAAGGTAGGACCAAGGTACCTCTGTGGGCAGGGTGCAGTGTATGTGAAAGGTAGGACATGCCCTGGTGTGTGTGGCATGTCCTGACAGGGAATTACTGCCAATTTCGTTTTTCACTATTGCAAGGCTATCTGTCCCCATAGGATAGAATGGGGAGTTTGTTTATAACATCTTATAAAGCTAACTACCCCTGGGAAGGAGGTAGGAAAATAATGTTTAGTATGCCTGAACTCAGAATGTTAAAATGCATCGAAAGTAGGTATTTTCTTGCTTAGCCATCCAGTGTGCCTCTGCTAGGTTTGTGTATTACATGTCTGGCTTTTGGATGAATGGGGCTGGGGAGGAGCAGTGGCACCAGAGAGCCTGATAAGTCAGGGCTGGGCTGAATAGACCTGGGCTGCATTTAGAGTGGAGGGAGGAGATTTCCTTTCACCTAAATGGACCTGGTCTGCCAAGGACAATGCTGTCTCCACCTCCTGCCAGGAAGCTGCACCAGAGAGGACAGAACCAGTTTTGACTGAGCACAGGGCTTCTCTGCCACCAGAGAACAAAGGATTTTGGTGTATAAAAAGAGGGGCCCAGACCCCAGACTTTTAGATCACTTCTGGGAAATCAAGAGGAACCTTTGCCAAAGAGAAGAGCCGGAGAAGCTGAGGGGGAATACTGCCCCTGTGCTGTTTGCTGTATGGGGTTGGCCTGCAGTGGCTACTTGCTGCCAAGGAAAGGAGAAAAGGACTTTGCTGTTTGCTTTGTCACCTGCTTGAGGAAAAGATCGCCAAGGGCTTGAAACTGTGCTTGCCTCCTGTTCTGAAGTCTCAGGGACACAAAGACTTCACCACCAGCTCCCCTGAACTGCCTTGCTGGGAGTTCTGACCTGCAAAGAGGTGCCTGCTGTTGTTTTGGGCCTCTAGAGAACTGTTTTCTGCAGGGAGCTGGAAAATCAACGCAACTTCGAAGAAGTAAGACTCATCCGCACCTGTTTCCGACGCATCGCTGAAGAAAGCGTTGCAGCGCCTGCCGCGGCTCGAGAAATCGCTGCACGCCGCATTGAGTGCACCGAGCTCCGAAGTCCGAGATCATCACACTGACTTCAATGCAAGGCCTGCTGTACGGCTGCAAGAGTTCATGCATCGTTCCAGATCGTCGCATCGCATCGAGACGCCATGTTTGTCGCATCGTTGGGGGACGCAGCAAGAAACCGACGCATCATCTCCCCATGCAGTAATAAACCGACGCATCAACTCCTCTCCGGTAAGGAACCAGCGCATCACCTCCCCTGCACTGCAATAAGGAACCGACGCATCACCTCCCCCGGAGCAAGGGACCGACGCATCACCTTCCCTGAGTGTAAGGAACCGACGCATCACCTTCCCTGCGGCCCGTTTTGTTTGTTTGCGTAAAGCATCTCAGGTACTTTGTGAGAAAAGTGTTGCATCTGCAATTTCCTTTGAACTGAACTATTTCTACCATCTGAAAGTCATATTTTCATTACTGTATTGTGGATTTTTGTTGTTTGGTCTTGTTTTGGTTTAGATAAAGATTACTTATTTTTCTAAACTGGTGTGGTGTCCATTTGCAGCGTTTTCACTGTATTACTGTATGTGTTCACAAATGCTTTACACACTACCTCTGAGATAAGCCTGTCTGCTCGTGCTAAGCTACTAAGGGGGTGAGCAGGGGTTATTTTAGAAGTGTATCTCCCTTACCCTGACTAGAAGCAAGGGTCCCTATTTTGACAAAGGTACCTACCTCTGCCAACTAGAGACCCCCATTTCTAACATAAACTATTTTTCTAAACAGGTGTGGAGTCTTTTATGGTGTTTTCACTCTGTTACTGTTTGATGTGTTGCACAAATAGTTTGCACATAGCCTCTTAATTTAAGCCTTTAGTGCTCTCTGCCAAGCCTCCAGAGGGTGAGCACAGATTGATTTATGGTGTGTATATGACTTACCCTGATTAGGATTGTGGTTCCTGCTTGGACAGGGTCATACCTCTGTCAACCAGAAACCCAATATCTAACGCTAGTGTAATTAAATGCCACCATCTATACTGCTAAAGCTTTTTATGCCATTATTAATACTGGGAGCCTGGGAATGTGAGAACTGTAAATACTTTCTTTTTCCAACCTTCCTCTTTCATGTAGATTATCACTCATAAGTGAACATTTTTTGGACTGTAAAGAAGGACTAAAAGTGTCAAATGCCTGTAAAATGTATGGCTTGATTGAAAATGTATAGGAAAATGGTAATGAATAAAGCACTCTTTAGCTAGAATTCCTTCTTTTGCTTTCTTTGAGAATGCAAAACCATAACACCCAGGATGATGTCAGCGTTCATTGGTACAAAATTAAAACACAAGACTTTTTCATGATTACCTATTTAAAGTCTGAGACATTTTAGCCATTGTATGTGAACAAGCTGTTGTAAATGCTCTATTTAGCCCTATTTTTATAACACCTTGCTCAGCTTAGGCTGCCCACCATGCATTACAGAAAAAAATACTTCTGCCCACAGTGTTTGGCATCAGGTGTACAATTTTCTCACCTGCCTATGTATAATTTTCTACTACTGAAAAATGCTGTCCTTGGCATAATGGTAAACTCTTAAGTATTAAATGTTGTGTCAGTTCCTGTTCTCAACGGCTTGTAACAAGCTTTGTCAAAGCTTTGTCAAAGCTAATAGGTCAGGCCTTACCGAGAGTGCATTTTTTTTACTTATTATTTTTTTCCAGACGTGAAGTTGTATGTATGCCTATATGTTTGGATGTTTTTTAGGATTGTTTGGAAAACATACGTCAGGCAGCGAATGCTAGCTTTAGGCAAGACATTAAAATGATCTGTAAAATGCACTGCTTGGCCTGAAAATGTCAAAAGACTTCTGCGGAGTAAGAACATCCATGAACTGACTCAGGCATCAGACTTGCTCATTACCCTCGTTCGGAAAAGACACACCCACCTTTTCCTCATGTTTCATTCGTACTGCTTGCCGTGCAAGAAAATCACCCTCTTATGTCCACTCTAACCAGAGACGTAAAACAATGAGTAATGACACACTAATGCAAATTAAGAAAACACTTTTTATTAGCGTTTTGCGAGGGAAATAGATTAATATTTAAAAGTGACCATACAATTATTTAACGAAGAGAAACACTTGATGTACACATACGTATTACACCCATCTATTTTAGACGTTTTGCTTAGTTTGTTTTGGGGTTTCCATGAAACCAGCTTCAAATGCGTGTAGCATATTTTGGAATGCCCGAAATCCCATTAAAAGTAACGTTTCCCGCTTGCATGATCATTATGCGGAGAAGCGATTAAACTTTAAAGTGAGCCAAATGTGGCCAGGCTGATTGGACACTAGAATTAACACAGACAGCGGCGAAAAACTGTAATGATTGAAAAGTGTGCATCGCAATGGTCGAATTACTTAAACTGCACTGTTCCAAATATAATACATTGAACCTGTCGGTCAGAGCAAATGTCACTTAATAGGTGTAAAACTGACCCGTAGCGTAGCAGTTAAAAAACATGCCCAGAACCAGTGTAAAATCGCTTACCAATTGAGCAAGTTATGGAAATCTGGGGAAAATATATCTGTCAAGAGACATGACCGCCCAGAGAAGATTTAAAAAAGATGGTCTTCAATGAAGATTTGCTACTCCACATTGCAGGCATAAACCCGCATTGTGTTGCTGGTGAATGAACTTCTTTTAAGTAAACACAATTCACATCCTGGAAAGTGAGAATGACCTAAAGAACCAGGCCTGTGTTTGAACAGAACAGCAAGGAATGTGGGGATTTAAGCCTCACTCACTGTTAGACTTGTAAAGTCACAGGGTCATTTTTCTAGTCAAGCAGCTACACATAAGGATCAAAGGCCCTGTTCTGTGATAGATTTGTAGCAGCTCACTCAATCGCACTGACTGTCAAGTGCAGAAGTACCTTACATGCTGCAGCTTGAAGAATTCATACGTCCTCCAGTCACTCTTTGGTCTCTGCCTTTCAGCACTGTTGAGCTGTTTGTCTTTTCTCAAGCATGTGCAAACACAACATTGCAATGATGTAACTTGTTCCAAACCCCATCACTGACCAGCCACAAGAACGGGCAAGAGTTTGGCACCTATTGGAGTGGGCCTGCTGCTTCCGTCAGGATGTCAGGCATTTTTGCAAAATTACAGTACTAATTCAAAGGGAATTCACTGAGAGTATGGTTGGTTAAGACTCAAATTGAAGTACGAAGCAAGTTTGTTGATGCAGATAACACCTCCATGCTCCATATGAGGATCTGGCAGTTGGGCGGTAGGTCTCCCAAAAAAGATTTGTGTGGGCAAGGAGGGTTGGTTTATTATTAGTAACTGAATTACAGCTTTACAGACTGTAGCGGATCGCCGGAGCAGCTGGTGGGACTATATAGTTAGGCTACAGTATAGTAGATATAGTATTGTAGTTCCAGGAAAGGCATAGGCAAGTGTACTGCAGGAATGTGGTGCACTCACATTATTATTATCCTATTGACATCCACTCACAAATTCGTTCTGGGTAAATAATAGCTCTAAACTACCCTTTTCATTAACTGTCGTTCTTTTATGTACTTTCATTCCTTTTTGAGACTACATTCAAAAGTGCCCATTGTGTGAAATCTCTCCTGGCTGTTTTAGTTCCCTCTTTCCACTGTCTGTCTATGCACGCTGCACATTGGTCCTCGTCAGGAACAGTCGGTCACTGATTATTGGTCGATGCGCGGGACCACGAACCCATTATTGTGCTATCGTCTCTATCGGATCAGAGGTATTGTAATGCACAATAATTTTATAAATGTTACCTTTATTATGGTACTCTCCTACAATTATTATTTCAATGACTTCTTGTTGGTTGTTGAGCCCTTGAGCAGACTACACTCCCATGGCCTGAACTAGCAATACCTTCCCATTTTATGCTAAAAGTGTTTAGGTCACATTCAAACTATATTAACCTATGGAGTGAGGTCTTCCTGGCAATTTCACACCTTTCATAGCAAAGATATCGTAATGGTTTATATATTTAATGCTGTATGTATGACACCAAGGTAAAGCAAACAGGATCCATCTATGGGTAAGGAAACACTGAGGCCAAGATTTACAAAGACTTTGTGTTATTTTCTTAACGCAAACTCAACACAAAGTGTTGTGTTGGTATTTTCAATCTATCGCAAATCACGATTTGCACTGGATTGTAACAAAAAGTAATGCAAAGCTGCACAATGCACTGCCTTGCGTTACTTTGCATTGAGGGGCGTTTGATTGGTGGTGCATGGCCGTCCCTATGCAACCACCTATGGGTTTTGATGCGAATCCCTGTCTACAAAGAACTGTAGACAGGAATTGGACCAAAATCATGCGCCTCCCTGATACAAGGGTTACGAAGAAAAATGTTTTCATTTCTCCTCCTTTTTTCCCTCTCTGCATGTGCTCTGCATTCTATAGCATACTTACAAAGAGGGGAATGCGTTAAAGCATAGTTTTTGTACAGGAAGGGACCTTTTCCTGCACAAAAACTATGCTTACCTCAGTGCATACACCCTTAGTCTATTGCGCAAGGGTGTCTGCATTGGCATATGGCAGCTCAAAGTGCGCCAGCGCAGGGAGAGAGTAGAACAGTGCCACACTTTGCAAGCTATGGTGCTGTTCTGCTCTCTCTAGTTCAGGTAAAACAAAGCTCTGTGTTACATGCTTTCTTTGTAAATCTGGGCCTAATGATCTTTGGGCCAGATATACAAAGGTTTTTTTCATTCGCAACCGGCCCAATTCGCAGAATCAGGCTGTTTGTGAATGAAAAAAGGCCTTTTTCAATGTATAAATGCCCAATTTGTGATTTAGTACCCTATTACCGAATTGCAAATTGGGTTTGTGATTCGATATTCGGAAGGGGCGTGTTTAGGGCGTCCCTTCCCAATACCGCATCGCAGTGGTATGTGTGAATGTTTTGCGACTGAAATGCGGTTGCAAAACAGTCACATTTTACCACCTAGTTCAAGTAGGTGTTAACCCATTCAAAAATGGGAAGGGATCCCAAAGGACCCATTCCTCTTTGCGAATGTGGATGTGTGGTTTTCAGCAATTAAGTCATGTGTCAAGAATAACATGATTTGACCCACTAGTACCAAGAGACGTTCAGTCCAAAGTTTTCTAAGTGATTTTGTATTCAAATGTAGGTTTTTGATTAATAAATGTATGTGAGAACTTGTAACAAATGACAAGCCTTTTGAGACTTCAAAACTAATTTGCAGTTGTTTGCGTCATAAGACGTTGTTTCATTGTTTTTGTTTGACTGAGAGAAAGTCACAATTCGATTTTTAAACTTTTTCACTTCTACTGCATTTTGAAAGTTAACAATTTGTGTTCTGATGGGATGGGACTCTATTTTGCTGGCACTTGCACCCAAATCTGATGATATGCTGCTATACAAACTAGTCAGGATACAATTGTATATATGCTTACACGCACATGATGTCATACACCAACCATTTTGTCTAGCCTTGCCGATAAGCCACACATAAGAAATCTCTGCTTAGTAGACTAAACCACCACCATACAACCACAACTGTATTTCAATCAATCAATCAATCAAATTTTATAAAGTGCAGCTACTCACCCGTTAGGGTCTCAAGGCGCTGGGGGGGGGGGAGTGTAGCGTGTGCCGGTGAGGTGGATTAAAAAAGCCAAGTCTTCAGTTCCTTCGTGAAGCTGGGGAGGGACGTTTTGTCTGATGTGGATGGGTAGGGCGTTCCAGGCGGTAGCTGCGAGGTAGGAGAAGGAGCGTCCTCCTGTTCTGGTTTTCCTGATGCGGGGTACTTCTGCGAGAGAGAGCTGGGCTGAGCGTAGGGCCCTGTGGGGTACGTGGAGGTTTAGTCGCTGGTTCAGGTAGGCTGGTCCGGTGTTGTGGAGGGCTTTGTGTGCATGGGTGAGGATCTTGAAAGTGATTCTTTTCTCTATGGGGAGCCAGTGCCGGGTACGTAGGTGTTGCGAAATGTGGCAGTGTCGGGGTAGGTCGAGGATCAGTCTGGCGGCGGCGTTCTGGATGTTTTGCAATTTGCGGGTGAGTTTTTTGTTGATTCTGGCGTAGAGTGCGTTGCCGTAGTCCAGTCTGCTGGTGATGAGGGCATGTGTGGCGGTCTTTCTATGTTCGAGGGGGATCCATTTGAAGGTCTTGCGTAGGAGGCGGAGGGTGCGGAAGCAGGTGGAGGTGACTGAGTTGATCTGATGGTTCATGCTGAGGTCGGGGTCCAGGATGATTCCGAGGTTGCGGGCTTGGTTGGCGGGGGTGGGCGGGTTTCCGAGGGTGGGAGGCCACCAGGAGTTGCTCCATGCATTGGGTTGAGGGCCCATGATGAGTATTTCTGGCTTGTCTGTGTTGAGTTGAAGGCAGCTGTCTCTCATCCAGTCGGCAAAGGCTTTCATGCCTTCGTGGAAGTTGTGTCTGGCCTTGTCGGGTTCGTTGGAGAGGGAGAGGATGAGTTGGGTGTCGTCGGCATAGGAGATGATGTTTATTCCGTAGCTTCTGACGAAGGTGGCTAGCGGGGCCATGTAGACGTTGAACAGCGTGGGGCTGAGGGAGGATCCCTAGGGCACTCCGCAGGTGGTGAGTGTGGGATCTGCGAGGAAGGGGGCGAGTCTCACTCGTTGCGTTCTGCCCAAGAGGAAGGACCTGGCTCTTCGGCTAAACAGATCTGCGGACCCCCCCCCCTCAGCTCCTTGAGTCCCTCACGGGTGAGTAGCGCGCTTACAATTCCCTGATTGATTGATTGATTGAAGGATTGGATCCAGTCGAGGGCCTTGTCTCTGATGCCGGCTTCGTGGAGTCTTCTTATCAGGGTGTGATGGGAGACTGTGTCAAAAGCCGCCGAGAGGTCGAGTAGGATGAGTGCCGCCGTATCTCCCTTGTCCAGTAGGGAGCGGATGTCGTCTGTTGCGGCCAGGAGGGCTGTTTCGGTGCTGTGGTTAGACCTGAATCCGTATTGGGAGATATCGAGGATGTTGTGGTCTTCTGAAAACGTGGTGAGTTGTCTGTTGACTGCTTTTTCAATGACTTTTGCAGGAAATGGAAGCAGGGAGATGGGCCTGAAATTTTTGAGGTCGGTGGGGTCTGCCGAGGGTTTCTTGAGGAGGGGTTTCAGTCCTCCCCGCTTCCCCCGGATGACTGCACCTTTATCTGTTTGAGTCTTGATATTGTTTTGGATGCTAGTGCTGTCTTGTCCTCACAGGCATTGGCCTGTGCCACACAAGGGTCTTCCTGTGTGATGAGTAGAGGAATGTACACATCATTGTTGTTGATTGCCTATATGATAAATGTAGCTCAATTCACCCGGTAAAGAGCAATTACATAATGCATTATAATTTTACCCGATCATTAGATTTATAGTGCATGATTGTATATACTACATATTCCTGTGATTTAATTCTAGACACGAATTGCTCAAGATTTATTTAACTTCCTTCCTTCTTTCTTCCTCAATGGAACACTGTCTTTTTTTTGGGGTGTATGATATATATATACACATAACTTTCAGCAAGAAATGCTGTGAAGTGAGTAATAGTTGTATGATTCTGATGTTATTAATCTTCTGTCATTGACATAAAGAGCAATATACATTTAGGCATCAGACACCAAGAGTAAAAAAATACTCATTTAGAGTTTATCCTTCTAAACCCAAATCTGTCTCAGCCTATTCCCTTTATTTCCACTTTCCAATATTGCTTCTTCCATGCTTCAAATATCCATAAAACTACTCTACCATTACTGAAAATGTGAAGGATCTTTGTCCATCCAACACTTAGCAATTCAGAAAGCCAATATTAATATAGTCAAAATATAAATCAGGGTTGGCGTAACTAGCGTAATTCCATGTAGCATAATCATGTGTAAATACCTGAGAATTCCACAAGATTATGCGGAATTAAGTGAGTAGAGTAATTCTGTGTTTAGCTCTATTTCTTAGTGCAAAAATGCTCCCTCCTGTCCTTTTTGGAAAGAAATACCCCTAGAGGTCCCAGAGAACAAATATTGAGATAGAGCAGCCGACCGCTTAATGTTTTTTTCGGGTAGAATTTTTGCCCAACTTACTCCCAGCATTTAGCGCTAGTATTTTAGCGCAAAATGCACCCTTGCTCCCAAAATGGACGTGAGGATGCATTTTTGAGCTAATAAGTATCACTAAATGCAGCAGAAAACGAATAGCAAGCTGTGAAATGTGCTTTTGAGGTAGGATTTTTTTCTACAAATTACGCGACAAGAGTAAGGCATAATAATCGGTAATTCCAGGTCAAAGAGAAATGCAGAGTTACCAAATTGCTCAGATTACTCCAGTGTAATTGAACTTCCGCCCAGGCCTAATTCAAACGGGCATCTCATCAAAAATATGTAACAGAATTATGGTTGCAGAAGGCGGCACTGAACTCCAGTACATACCTTAAGTTCCATAAATATACTAACCCTATATTGCTCCAAATTAGAGTGGGTTGCAGAAATGCGGACAATGTCAGCTTCTGTGTCCAAAGTGATCTTTCTTACAGTGGTTTTACATATAGGTCAATCTACCTTCCCAAGCTGGGCAGCAAAAAGTGCAAACAGAGATTCCCATGCACGTTCCAATGTATTAATTCTGAAATCAAGTGCCCATTACTGCCCAATATTACATTTTCAAATTGGATAATTTCCAGCTCTGGCAATAAAGTCACAGTTTTAAATAGTTGATGGCATGCCTCAGTTCCTTTTGTGACAATACTATCAATGAGTACCGAACCTTTTGAAAACACTAGTGGGAACCAGACACAGGTTCGCTCTAAAAATTCATATATCTCAGCAAGATTGCCATTTTATTAACGTTACATAAGGCTACCAATCCAGCAAGAAGTCTATGCCCTTTATGCATTGACTAGCTCATCTTTTTGTGAAGATGTAGGAAACTCAGATAAAAAGTTTCATCCACCTTTTGGACCACAACAGCATGCAAGAAGGTCACATAGCCCAAAACCCTGGTATTGTTTAGCTCCTAAGGGCTATTATATATGATAACTTTAGCATTTGCTGACATTGAGTAAACAGCCTTAAACCAAACTAAAAAGGCAGGCTTCTATTTCAAAGTTATTAATTGGGATTGCAAGTTCAGCTGTGAAAACGGCAATATCATCCTCATAGGCAAAACTTTTTCTTACTTGCCCATTCATCACAACACATACAATACCCTTCCTCTGGTGCAAATATTATGAAAAGGGATCTAATAATATGACAAAAAGCAGCAGTGACAAAGGGCATTACTGCCTTGTGCCCAAGTAACCAAAATGTGAGGCAATGTTAGGTCTTTACATCTTATGTCGTAAGCGATTGGTTCCTGATATAAAGTGTGTATACTCCCCAGACATCTTAGTCTGAATCCAGGTCCCCTGGAATTTGTCCAACAAAGTGCAAAGAGACACTGACAAAGACGTTTTCTGCTTCCAACATGTTCAACACAGCGTAGCTCCCTATTTAACCTCTGTGTTAAAAATGGTTGTATGGTAATATGTGTGTAGGAAATTACCATCCTGTACATGGTGTACCCCTTGATACTTGCCCTACCTGTAACTGCTGCTTGTAGAACTCTGTTCTCTTTACCCCTGCTAATCAATACTAAAGTGCGTGTGCTCCCCCTTTTAAAATGGTTGAATTGGTATACCCCCAATCAACACATTTACCTTGCTTATTAGTCCCTAGTAAATGGTACCAGGTGTACCCAGGGCCTGTAAGTTAAATATCACTAGTGGACTGCAGCACCTAGTGTGCCATCCACTATAGTGGCAGTGAAAACATGGCTTCAGGCATCCAATAGTAGCCTGACTGTAGCAATGTAAAAACTGCAATTTGACCTGTAAACATGATCCTTTTTGACAGGTGTAAACCTTCCTTTAAAATTTTAATGTCACACTTGTAGGAAAGTGGATTTCTGTTGCAGTAACCGCACCACTTTTATTGTCAGATTTCTGATGCACTTTGAAAGAGTGTGTGTTAGGATCCTGCTATTCTGGCCCGTGCACCTGTATTCTATCCCTAAAACTGCACTATTGTTTCCACAATTGGCACCCCTCTGGCCCACATATAGGTCCCTGGTAAAAGCAACCATTGGTACCCAGGGCCTTGTGACCAGAGAGGGTCCTTAGGGCTGCAGCATGTTTTGTGCCACCATAAGGGACCCCACACCAAGCACACACACACTGCCATTGCAGGCTATGCGTTGTGGTGTAACTAAACTAAAAGAGTCAACATGGCACACCGTTCTGAGTGCCATGCCTACACAACACTGCCTGTGGCATAGGTCAGTCACCCTTCTAGCAGGCCTCACAGAACTAAGGCAGAGTGCCAATATCACAGGTGAGGGCATAGCTGCACGAGCAATTTTGAGTACATGGGCTGGGGGATTGTCAACACGAACTCCACAGGTCCATGATAGCTTTATTGAAGACTGAAGAGTCTGGTATCAAACCTCTCAGCATAATAAACCCACACTGATGCCAGTGATGTATTTATTATAAAATGCACACAGAGGGCGTCTTAGAGATGCACTCTGAAAAGTGACCGACCTCTAGTATATTGGCTGACACGTCCCTGCCAGCCAGGCACCACCAGACAGGTTTTTGACCTCATGGGGTGAGAACCTTTGAGCTCTCAGAGGTCAGAAACAAAGCATGCTCTGGGTGGAGGTGCTTCACACCTCCCTCTGGCAGGAACAGGAACCCTTGGTGGTAAACCTCAAAGGCTCTTACATTGCGAGGTGCTAATTTGGGGAGTTCCAACTAGTGGAGATGCCGCCCACCTGTCCAAGCCCCACTTTGGGACAAGACGGGAGGGAACATTTTTAAGCAGAGTAGGAGTGTCCACCTTAGCCTGGCACACCCTAGGGTCGCCAGAAGCTGAGGTGAACCCCTTTCTTAAAAATTCTCCATCTTGAATTGACTCTTGTCTCCCATGTGTTAGAATGAAAAAATTATGCTTTCGCTTTGTTTTACGTAAGTTAGCATTCACTGCGCTATTTTGTGTAAGGGCGCCATTTTGTGTCATAATCGAAACTAATCCTTTGTCATTTCCGATAAACGGCCTTCTCTAGGTTATGTTTCTTCGGAGCTGAGTTATGCTACACTAATGAATGCACTGTTCTTATTGGCGCATACCTTTCCTTTAGATGTAGGCCTTCTCCCACTTGTCTAGTGGTGGGTACAGGCAGAGTGACCTTGAATAGTAGATAATGTGTGCCCGGCCTCAGAATCGAAACTTACTCCTTCGTAATTTACTGTCCAGCTGCATCTCTCTGGAAAATTTCATGGTGGGCGTGCTTTCATTTGTTTCGAAGTGTACATAATGTATCGTTATGCTTACTGATGTCAGTCCCTTTGCAGCACTCCTAGCGACTAGGCAGACAGGGCTCCGCTCTGAGTGTACTTTGAATAAACTGTTATTGGTTTGTATTCTCTACTGTCTGACCGACTCTTCATTTGGTACGGAAGGCTGAGTGGTGGTCATGAGTGACCCGGGGGACCCTAATCGGGCCACTTCCTTCACGTGTACACTGGATTTGTCCAGCAAAGAATCCAACCCAAGGACTCCAGGTTCAGGCGGATCAGCAAAACTTGTACCACTCTGCATCCAATGGCAACGTCTCGAGTTCAGGTGGTACACCGACCCAGTGAAGTCTCCCTGGCAATCATGACCTGGAATCCATTGGACAACCTCTCCTGACCTCCCCCTTTATGCCTACAGCCTCAACCTGAAGAGACCCCTGACCACGACCCGAGCTGGTTAGAGAAACCCGATTCCTAAAGACACCCCTGCACCCACAGCCCCCAGGCCTAGGAGTGAGCAACTGATGGTGTCCCGGCATCCCCCCACTATCCAACTTACCTCTCCAGTCATGGGATTCCTTCAGCCAACCTTCAGAACAGAGTCTGCAGCTGTTTTTCCCAACCGAAGATCTCTATTGGTTTTAACAAGGCCCCTGACACCTCTCTGTACCCGGCCACCCCTGCGTTGCTGGTGGTGTAGTTTCAGTGCTCTTTGGCCCTTCCAGTGCTGATCTTAACCCCTGGGACCTGTGTTCCTGACCCCAGGTACTTACCTGTAACCGGTGCATCTTTGAGGTGCCCCCAGCCTTCATAGGATAACATTGGGCGAAATGACCTCTGCACCCGGACACCCCAGTGCCCCTGATGGTGCAGTGCCTACCTTGGTCTGACCCTTGCCCAGGTTTGACCAAAACCCCTGGAGACTGAATTTCAAAACTGCATACTTACCTGTAAGCTACTCACCTGTCTTTTTCTCCAAGGATTGCATTGGTCTCTCACTGTATTGTACTAAGTGTGATCCTGAATACAAAGTATCTTTTTCCGTACTGAAAAGCATTTCATGCACATGTACAGTATTGTTTGATGCTCTACAAACCTATTGCCAGTAATTTGAAAGTATTGCATAAAAGTCTACTTACCTGTAACTGAGCTCAACTTGGTTCTTAGAAATGAAAAGTAACTCAAGTAATATTTTTCTACAAACACCGGCCTGTAGTCAGTCATTGAGTGTGTGTTCCTACCTTGTATGAGTATGTATGCCAAATGCATTCACACTACCCTCTGATAAGCCTAACTGCTCAGCTCAGCTACCAATAAATTGAGAGTACGGTATTATCTACTTTAACCTCTGCCATACCTTTGGGGACTCCCTTGACTCTGTGCACAATATACATCTTTTTGGAATAGTATATACATAACCAGTTTCCTACAACACTTTAGTAGGACATTTAGCCCATAAGGCACGGTGCATGGGATTTAAATTTAGGCCAAGTAGAAAGTTATTATTATAGATGTCCTTACAGTGACTATCACCTAAAAACTATTTCCACTTTAGAAAGGCTGACTTTTCCATAGATAACACTGGGTTGCACTATTAAATTTAATAATGCCATTTTTGATTAGTAAACAACTAGAATCATCACAACAAAAATCCAATAAGTAAAAACGGAGAAATTGATTTTTAAAGAATTAAGTGAAAATAGCACAAAAAAGCACAAAGCGCCAAAAAGGGACATCTGGTCCCGCTGGAAAGTGACAAAGTCAAACGTTCAGGCCGACTGCGATGGAGCGTGGAGGGTAAGCTACAGGGACCAGGTTTGCCCCACTCAGCAAAAGTACTTAGTCCATGTTGCGTTGAGGTCAAGGATCCTGTCGACAGTGAGGATGCAGAGTGCAGAGAGGGCGATGCATTGGTGACGATCCACACAGTGGTGGTGATGCGCTCATCTTGGTCGTGCAACACCATGCGGAGCTTCAACATTGTCGTTGAGGCTTTCATCGATGGAGATGTGAGGACTTTAGTTTAGTAGAGCGTCATGCAGTGATGGTTCCGAAGGCGGAGTGGTGTCTTGGAGCCATGCAACAGCAGCTATGCGCCTGTTCTGGTCTATGCAGCAGGGGCGATGCACCAGTTCCCATCCATGCATCAGTACTGACCCATGCAGTGGTAATGATGCGCCGGTTCTGCTGAGCAAGCACCTTAGGCCCACCTGCAAGGATCCAGGAATGGGGTGGCACAATCTAGCAGAGTAGACTCATAGATGGCAGGGTCCAGGTGAACAAGCAGGATAGTTGGAAGTCTTTTATGTTCCAGAGACTTCAGATTAGGAGGCCAGCCAACTAGCTCTTCTAGGTTCTGGGGATCAAGTGATGCAGGTCCAGTCTTTTCTCAACAAGACCAGGAGGGCAGCAGGCAACAGGTCAGCACAGCAAATAAGCAGTTCATCATGAGGAGTAGTACAGCAGATTAGAAGTGCACCAAAGTGGTAGGGTCTGAGGTCCAGTTTGTATACCCAGTGATGCCTTTCAAGTGGGGGAGACTTCAAATATGGGTTTTTGAAGTGCACGGAGATCCTCCCTTCTTGCCCTGGTTCCACACTGACTACAGTGGGATATGCAGCCCATTGTGTAGTGACAGGACACAGCCTATTCAAGTGTAAGTGTGAGGCTGTGCCCAGCTCATCCCTTCCGTCCTCACAGGATGGCCCATCAAGTCACACCTAAGCTCCCATTGTGTGTGGCTGTCTAGGGGAATACACAAAGCCCAGCTGTCACTCTCCCCAGATGTGTATCAGAGAGAGGCTGCAGGCACACAGGGCTCAGAGCTGGAATATGCCAATTTTCTAAAAGTCTACAAATAACAACAATATACCTTGTCTGAAACAGTTTGGTAAATGCAAAGATTCATTTTTAAGTGATCAAGAAATGTAATTTACATGACCACAACTTCATTCTAAAATATCTCTTCAAAACGTTGTCTTGGCACTTTTTACATATCATACCATATACATTAGAAACTATAACCATCAGTCAATATCAGATTAATCAAACAGCCCATATCTTGTTTCAATGTTATATCAAAAATGCATGAATTCTAAATAATCAAAAACAAATAAACAGACAATTCAGGACAAATGCAAAATGTTCTGGTTCGCAATTTTCTTAGCATTAGCAGAGTCTAATTTGCCACAATTGTCCAAACTCCTAGGGGCTTATTTACAAGGCCCTTGCGCCACTTTTGCGTCATTTTTAACATGGGAAAAGTGACGCAAAAGTGGCGCAAGGGGCTTGTAAATCTGCCCCCTAGAGTATAGCATCAGCTGGGGTTGTTATAATTTGATAGATAGGCCTAAGCAGAGAGCCCATTTTTTGGAGAGGGTTGTCTGCAATTGAAAGGAAAATCATACAACTCCCAAATGCGTAGTGTTGATGCGTTTCGAACCCCGTAATTTTGGGGTCTACTCGGGACCAAGGACTGGGTACAACTGTGAAAACAATAAATTAAATACCATGTTACACTCCCATCAATTTTTTGTGGAGGCATTTGATTTAGCTGCAGCCCCTCTTAGTCACTTGAAAGTTTTTACATTTTTGGTTATCTGTTCGGAGTTTATCCAGCTTATTAATAAAGCTGTGGAGCCAAAAACAGAAGAGAGCGAACTCTCAGTTATAGTCCAACATTGTTAATGTATCAACATTTTTTGACAAGTCTTCCTAAGTAGAAGTACGATTTACATGGTTTTTCAGTGCTTTGCCTTAGTAGGTGCACCATTATCCTATTCATCACTGGAGCGTGCTGTGAATGCAATGCCTGGTGATTTGTTCCGGCTATTGTATCTTCAGACTGTTATTTACCAACAGTCACAGTAATCATCAATTTGTCGATCCCTTGTTATCAGGAAAGAATACACATGTTATTTGAAATTTTCTTTTTAGATTGTACTTTGCAACTTGTGGCTGGTTGAAAGCATATTTGATTTGTTTTCTCTGCATTTCCAAGCAAGTCGACTCCGTGGTCAATGTTTCAAATGCTGATCTCATGTATCAACTTGTATCAGCAGGTAGTTTATTTCTTGTAACAAAGTTGCAGTCTTACTGGTTTGAAGAAAAGCAAAAAAAATGGCTTTTAATCATGCGAGCGAACATCATAGAGGCCACCATTCCTGAATCATTGCTAATGTTTGCATACTTACTAGTTAGCTTAAATTCGTTTTTTGAGAATTTCTTGAGAAATTCGAATTCTTTAGGGTCGATAAACCCATTATCGATATCGTCTTAGAGAATTCCGAATACTTCTCCTTATTTGTTTATGTCCTTCTTTAAAATAGTTTTCTTTAGACCAAATCACTACTGTTCCACATTTGTCCACCTATTTGATTACCATTGTGCATTCAAAGGGAAGCATACTTAATTTAATGATTCAATACAGTAATTTGCGGATTGAAAACGATGTCTGAAGTACAGATTTTATGTAATGCACATTTCAAAATTCTATGAAACTCCTTGAGGTTCGGTGTATATTAAGAAAAATTACAGATATGTCCAAGATTTCAGAGCATTGCGGTCATATATACTAAAGAGAAGCTCAAGACTAAGATCACAATGAGGTCACTAGAACAACCAGGATCCTCTATTCGGTTATAATATTGGTCAACAACTAAGGGGAATATTTACTAGCTCCTTGCACCACAGGTGTTTCACTTTTTTTGACGCACTGGTGGCGCAGAGTAGTGCTCCAGATTTATAAGGCTGTGTAAAGCCACCCTGCTTGGCTTTTCGTGGCCTTCTAAATACGGCACCTATTCACACAGCACTTTGCATGAAAGGGGCGTGCCATGGGTGTTGCTGTGGGTGTTCCCATGCAACACCCACGGATTCTACTGTTTTCCCAGTTTTACAACATTTGGTAAACCTGGGAATGCATCAGAATCTTACTCCTCCTGCTTATATTTCTCCTCTTTCTATGCATGCTGCATTCTGCAGCACGCATAGAAAGAGGATAACACATCACGTTATTGTTTTTGTCCTGGAAGGTTTTCCTTCCTGCACAAAAACAATCTCCCCTAAATCACAGACACCCTTGCACCATGATGCAAGTGCGCCTACGTTGGTGCATGGCAGCCAATTGTGCTCCAACGCAGGGGAAAGAACAGGAATGCAACATATTGCTGTAAAAATGATGCATCCCTGTGTTTTTAAAGTGATGTAGCGTGGTGCAGACAAATGGCTTGTGGTGCCATGCTGCATTACTTTCTTGTAAATAAGGCCCTTAGTATTTGGACCCCTTTAGTTGAAAAAGGTATGAGAGAGTAAAAAGGAAGTCAACTCGTTGAGTAATCCAATCCAACACGTTTAGATGTAGCGAGTACATCGCATACAAAGAGAAGTCCACGATAAAAATCCCAAAAAGTTACGCGTCCATTGTCTAAGTGATTAAAAAGCAATATCTTTAGCATTCTAGATGAAGTTGTACATGAACGCCACACTAAATAACAACTTCATCAAAAAACGCTTTGCAGATAATTAGAAAGTAAGCAAACATTAGTGATGATTCAATAATGGTGGCCTCTATAACAGTAACAATTTGCTTGCCAACCCCCCGATAAAAGACTGTACCGCTTGGGTTACGAATTCTACGAATCATGAAATCCGCAACTTCGCTCTGCTTCCCACTTATTAAAACAGAGACCTCATATACCTTTGGTACAATAACAAGTATCTCTGTTTTTACATGCTAAAATGCATATAGTCATTTCACAAAAGTGAAAATGAAAATTTAGCAAGCAGTGAGAGAGGTGATGATTTTGAGATCCTCCCTAACCTAGGGAGAAAACCAAGCAGATGCCTTGAAAACAAAGAGCACATCTTGCTGAACGATTCGGTGGTGGTCCCATCCTCTTAGGACCACCCCAAGCACAGTTATGGGCAAAAATACAATCCCAACCAAAGGCCCTGCAAAGCATTATGGGACGAGATTAGCAGTGGGCAGTGAATATTATAGTATCCAATATCAAAATAATTCTACAAAGAGCTGCAGTTCAACTGGTCGTTACTAGGTGTCCCTCACGAGTCAAATGCAAAAGCATTGAAATTATTACATCAAGCTGCAGTTCCACTAGTTGTTACTAGATGTCCCTCACGAGTCAAATGCAAAAGCATTGAAACCCTTTCATGAAGCTGCAGTTCAGCTCTTTGTAGAATTTATAGTATTAGCTCTCAGCTCAGGGTTTCAATGCTTTTGCATTTGACTCGTGAGGGACACCTAGTAACGACTAGTGGAACTGCAGCTTCATGAAAGGGTTTCAATGCTTTTGCATTTGACTCGTGAGGGACACCTAGTAACGACTAGTGGAACTGCAGCTTCATGAAAGGGTTTCAATGCTTTTAACATACACAGTTAAAAATATGACTTTCAAAAGGTTTCAAGAACTTGTACCATAGAAAACTATGTATGCGTGACTTTTACACAAAGCACCTGTAGTTGCGTCAAAATTCACAAGGCCAAACAGCTGCAGAGTGAAGAAGTGTCGAAAACAAAGAGATGCGTCAGGTCCTGAGACCTTGGGGAGGCGATGCAACAGTTCTGCTGCACACAGCAGATGTGATGCGTCGAATCTGGTCTGTCGGGGGAAGTGATGCGTCGATTCTTCGAGACGGTTCCGGTCTGCATGTAATGCGTCAGGAAAACTTGTCGCACAGGTGTGATGCGTGGAAATCCGGGATGCGTGGTAATCGATGCGGCAAGCAGCACTGCATCGGTTTTCTTCAGTCGCGACCCCTCGATGCGTCGATTCTTGCAGCGACGACAGGTGCTGCGTCGGTTTTCATAGCGTCATGGTGATGCATGGAAATTCTTCTCGCGCCATGGAGATACGTCAGAAAAACAGCCGCAAGAAGAGCGATGCGTTGTTTTGCGGTTCTTCAAGTTCTTTCTCTCTTCCAGCTCCCAAACAGCAGCAACAACCTCCAGAGGTTCATTACTGACACAGGCACCTCCTGGCAGGTCAGTGCTCAAAGCAGCAGAGTTCAGGGGAGATGGGGGTGAAGTCTTTGTGTCCCTGAGACTTCAGAACAGGAGGCCAGCACACACAGGCCCTTGCAGATCTCCTTCAAGCAGTGGACACAGCACACAGCAAAGTCATTCTCCTTTTCTTGGCGGAAACAGGCCAACCCCACACAGCACACAGTAAAGGGGCAGTACTTCTCCTCAGTCTCTCCAGCTCTTCTCACTGGCAAAGGGTCCTCTTGAATTCCAGGGATGATCTTAAAGTCTGGGGTCTGGACCCCTCGTTTTATACAGTAAATCTCTTTGTTCTCTCCTGGCCCAGGGCTCTGAGCCCAGTCCAAACCAGTTCTGGGGGGCACTTTGCAAGTGCACAACAACCTCCATTGTCAGTGTGAGCCCTGGCTCCAGACACACCACAGGGGGGTGGAGCCATTATTGTGGAAGGCAGGCACAGCCCTGTTCAGGTGCAGGTGCTACTCCTCCCACCACTCCAAATGCAGACCAGGCCTATTCAGCCTAGCGCTGACTCATTCTAAATCTCTGGAGCCACTGCACATCCCCAGCCCCTGTCACTCCAAAGCCAGACAGTCAATACACATCCTAGCAGAGGCACACTGGATAGCCAAGCAAGAAAATTCCTACTTTCTAAAGGTGGTATTTTCAAACACAGAATGTAAAAATCACCCTCACTAAAAGATGCATTTTAACATTCTGAGTTCAGGCATACAAAACTTTATTTTCCTATCTGTTTCCCAGGGGCAGTTATGCTTATAAGATGTTATAAGCAAACTCCCCATTCTATCCTACGGGAACAGATAGCCTTACAATAGTGAAAAACGAAATTGGCAGGATTTCACTATCAGGACATGCAACACACATCAGGGCATGTCCTACCTTTCACATACACTGCACCCTGCCCACAGGGGTACCTTGGGCCTACCTTAGGGGTGACTATCATGTAAGAAAAAGTAAGGTTAGGGCCTGGTAAGTGGGTGCACTTGCCAGGTCGACATGGCAGTTAACAAACTGCGCACAGGTACTGCAGTGGCAGGCTTGGGACATATTTTCAGGGCTACTCATGTGGGTGGCACAATCAGTGCTGCAGGCCCACTAGTAGCATTTGATTTACCAGCCCTGGCACACTTAGTGCACTTTACTAGGGACCTACTAGTAAATCAAATATGCCAATAATGGAGAGCGAATCATAATAACAATTTACACAGAGAGCATATACACTTTAGCACTGATTAGCAGTGGTAAAGTGCCCAGAGTCCTAGAGCCAACAACAGCAGGTCAGGAAAAAATAGGAGGAAGAAGCAAAAAGTTTGGGGATAACCCTGCAACCCTGCAAAAAGGGCCATTTCCAACAGAGACAGACAGAGCACAGATCGGAAGAGCGAGGCAAGCCGAAAAGAGAGACACATCGTACCTCAGACTACATAATTAAACAGGAAAACAAACAAAAGACTTCTGATCCTTAATTTAAAAAGAAGAAGGTAGCCGGGATCAAAATAAGAAATACCCAGGCTACTGAGCACTCTGCTTCTGAACGAGGAATGGGCAGTGACGATGCTGGACAGCGCGGCAGAAGTCACAATAGCTTGCCGGAACCTGATGGATTATCTGACTGTAGTAGAGCTGAGTGAGCATATCACTGTGGAAACACCTGATACAAGGGTAAATGTCACACTTCATTTATATGAAATAACACTGCAAATGGAGGGGGACATACCCAGGCAAGTGCAGGGTCTCTTTTGGGAGAACTTGACATATGGCTATGATATTCTTTTGGCTGAGAAAGATTGGCCACCTGAGTTTGTAATAGAGTGACCAATGGGGGAGGACGTAATTGTACCTGCTTTCTCCGACCTTGTGCCAGAATTAACTAAATATTCATGCATGCAGGAGCAGGCGTTAGCGCTAGCCCCTGCACTGTACCAAAATCATGTTGGGTGGGGTGATGAGTCACCTTATCATGAAATCACATTAAAATCCATTCCTCACCCACAGAGACAGTACCCAATAAAACATGGAGCAAAGAAACAAGTCAGGGAGATCTTAGATCAACTTGAGTACCAGGGTGTAATATAGAATTGCACCTTATCAATGAATAATCCTTTGTTTCCTGTAATGAAATCCGATAATTCATACTGTCTAGTTTGAAACCGCAGACATTTAAACGCTTCCACACACACATTTGCAGTACAAAATGCACATAGTGCCATAAACCTGCAAAGAAAAATATGCTAACAAACACCAAGCTGATATACTCTCCTTCCTTTATTTCCCAACTGTCTATACAGGGTTTTGACTTTTGGAAAGACACAAAAGACATCAAATCTGTCTGGGGGACAAAAGATTGGCAGGTTTAGGGAACTGAGGCCTTATTTAGAGTATGCCTCATACCACATCAAATACTTTTCCTGAACAAAACAGTGCAACAAACTTCCTGTCTTGGTATAGCAAACATAAAGGATTTGAGCACATCGCGTATTCCCTCATTCTCATGCTTCGAGAATTGGCAACACATATCACACTTCAGTGAGGATACACTAGATACCATGATAAGTAATGGTTCTTTCAATTCATCAGACCACAATTGGAAGGGATGGTTAGTTTGGCCAACAGACACAAATAGGGGTCAATCTAGATTCCTGGGCAACGCTGAAGGGTTAAAAATCAATAGGTCTGATCAGCGATAGGTACAAATAGAGCACTCGGGGTGGTGACGTCATATAGTGTTGGGAAGTTGTGCCTTGATTAGCTAAGGCCTTCAACACTTTCCTAGGTGAAACAAAACTTTTCCTTTTTTTTCTGACCACATGGATCTCAGAGATTTTCTATTAGGTACCCGGAACCCACGTCAAAAGCGCTTCTTGTATGGAATATACAAGCTGTGGAAAATTTCTCAACAGGAAGCTGCTGAGAGATTGCGCGAAATCGGCAGGGTTAATTTTGAAAAGGCTTTGGCTGTGGTTGACAACGATATAACCATATTGTCATCCAGAATTTATTCACTGGGGAACATAGTGTCTTCTGCAATTGACATAATAAGACATTTCTAGTTTACAACATGGACAGTCACAATTACGGTCCATCGTGATGCTGACCTAGACGTTACACACATTATGTTCTGGCTATGTGTCCTGGCGTTACATCAACAGTACTAGTCTGTTTTCTGAATATGATCTAACGGATAGACAGATGGTAATGGCACACAGAGTTGCAAAGTATACTATGTTGCACATTGAAAAATTTGACAAATTACCTTTCACAGTGGCTGAGACACCATCCACAGACAGGATTATCCATGGCTACATCACCCTACTGGTCACAACTTTCCAATTCCAATATTATCTCCAATACCAACAGGCAGGCAGATATGAAGCGCTAGGGGAAGGTTATGTGCACGAGTATTGGGAATTACTGTTCAGACTTAGATCCAGGAATGAGGACACAGAAGCTTTCCTTAGTGGTTCTGACTGTGAGGATGCCTTAGGCGGGTCCTTAGTTTGCAAGGGCATTTCTCTTCATGGAGCAAGCAGTGCTTCGGTTGAGAACTTGTTCTGTTATCTGAAGGGTTCTCTGGCTGCTGTGATATGTCCGGCCTTCAAACTGCTCTTGAATGGGAGCTATTTGATGCTGAATGATCAAGGTTGCTTATCTGGTGAAAGTCAATTCCATAGTCACTTGTTGTACACAAGTCCTCTTTCCACCTGCCCACACAGTTAGGTAGGAAACACTGTGGCCTTCGATAAATGTTTCCAACATATGCTTCGATTCTCTGAGCAAACTGAAAGCCATGCTTTTTCAAAAGGATGTGGCCTTAACTTCAGCCAGAGAGACGTTTGCTCTTCAGGTTGCAAGGTCCTTGTCTGAGATATGGACACTACTCCACACTCATTTTCAGCTGCATTTTGGGGAGCTGGTCCACCGTATCTTTAATATGTCTGATACGAAGGGAATAGTGCACTTAGTATGAGGAGTGGGTGTTATATTCCCGGGTTAGGCCCATGTAGCGAAGCAGCTTATTTCATACATTGTCCTATTTTTAAACATTGACTTTTTACACATATTTGCGTGCATGACAATGTTGGATTAGTTTCCCCGAAACTAAACTTGTATTCACATCTAGCTTTGCACAACATTATCACAAGACCCTGAACATTGTGAACAAGGTCTCTTCTCGCACTATGTACACATGTCTTCTCTATCTTCATCAACGGGGCGACAGGGATATCCAGAACAGCAGTAATCTATACACACATCGCAAGGCTGCTTTCTATTATAAGAGATGAGCATCCTGATAGATTGGTAGTGGAGGCACTTCATGTGACACCGAGGGTCCTTGCATGCTAAGAATTCACCATGCAGCGGTCTGACATCTTGTGAGGGGTGTCCAGTTCGTGACCAGGACAGGGTTCTTCATTCCCTCCCAACAGGTAATGGGGTTGTATCGTTCCTTGGGAGGATTCTTGGCTCTATACGTATGCACTTTCTAGGTACAGTTAGAGTAGGGATTGCATAGTAGAAGTACGCGTGATTACTGCCTTGTATTATATGCCTGCATATGTACACTGTTTTTGCACCATGGTAGAACTATATCTACTATTTATGCTTTTGGTGCTTGTAATCACCTTTATCAGCTTCTGTCTGTTAATCATTTCAGCACATGTATTTAATATGAGAATAAGATTGGTTCAATAAATATATTGAAAACGTCCCACTGTGTATCTTCGTATACTTCTCTGAGAATAAGTAAGCACGAGTGACTGAGCAAAAGGTTCTGCACTGTTTCTACAAACCCTGAGGGGTCAGAGTTGTCATGTTTGGTGGTTGCCAGAAACCATCCCTGGTAAGGTTAGGGGGGTTTATGGTGGCACTGTGAGCTAGCTGGTAGGCCAACATAACCTGCGTGTGTGTCCGGAATCAGTCTTGGCACCAAGCCCCTACTTTGTGCTGTCCAAAAAATGCGCATATCCTACGGATTAGTAGGAACTACACGACACAGTTTCTAACAATTGTCATACAAAGGCCAATAGAGTCAGAAACAGTTTTTGGATGCATTAATATTTCTGCCAGACTATTTATTAAGCAACAACAACAAAGGACAACATCAATCCGTAAATAGTGACAGTGTGGAATTAAGAAAAATATAAAAATATATACAATAATATATAAAATCTGGTTCGCCCCCATAAGGACACAACCCATCCACCAAATTCAACGTTTCCATAATATGGATAATAGTTGATCTAACTTTGCTTTTTCAGTGAGAACCTTTTTTGGTTGACTTCTCCAATAATGGATTAAGAGGACCACTCAGATCCCAACATGCAAGGTTCTTGCCAATGGTTTCCCTCAAGCTACAATTCCACAAACACCTTTAGAATGTCAGGAGCTCACCCATGCATTAACCCATAGTCCCCTTTCATCAGCCTTTGCTTGCAAGCATTGCCAAGTATTGGTGGCACATTAGAGTCAGACTCTCCTGGAAACCTTTTAAGTCATGTTACACCTGTCAGTCTTAGGGTGGTCTTCTCCCAAACTTTGTGCCTTCCTCCTCCATTGTTTCTGATCTTGGTTTTGCTGGCCTTAGGACTCTGCACACTTTATCACTGCTAACCAGTGCTAAAGTGCATGTGTTCCCTCTTTTAAGCATGGTATAATTGGCTTATCCCTAATTGGCATATTTCATTTCTTCATAAGTCCCTAGTAAAATGGTACTACATGTACCCTACATGTACCCAGGGCCTGTAAATTAAGGGGTATATTTAATAAATAATAACGATTTTCTTTGCCCTTCTTCCACACAACAGGGTGCAGGAGAGATGCAACTCTTAAGCTTGATTTATCAAGTCATGCAAGGCCACCTTGCATGGCCCTGCATGGCTTGATACATTTAAATTGCTGCGTTCAGTTACTCTGCCCTAGGAAGGTGTTCCATGGGTGGAGAATGGGTGTTCCCACATATCCACCCATGGATTTTGGCACATTCCCAGATTTACCAACACTGGAATGTGTCAAAATGCTCCACCTCCCCAGGGGAAGCGTTATGAGAAGAAATATCTTTATTCCTCCCAGTTTCTTTCTCTTTCTATTTGTGCTGCAGAAGAAGAGGAAAACGCCTCAGAGGATTGTTTTTGTGCAGGAAGGTGTCCTACTAGTGGGCCTGCAACACTTATTGTGTCACCCACTTAAGTAGCCTTTAAACATGTCTCAGGCCTACCATTGCCGTCTGCATGTGCAGTTTTTAAGTTGCCATTTTAACCTGGCAAAATAAAGTTTTTGCTAGGCCCAAACCTTCCTTTTTAATCCATATAAGTCACCCCTATGGTAGGCCCTAGACAGCCCAGAGGGCAGGGTGCAGTGTGTTTAAAAAGTTGGACATGTACCTTTTAGTTTTACATGTCCTGGTAGTTAAGAAAACCTCTTTAACTCATTTTTTGCTAAAGCAACGCCTACCTCTCCCATAAGATAACATTGGAGTTACCTTTTTACATTTGATAAGCTGTAACTTCTAAATGGAAACAGGTAACCAGATAAGGCTAGGTGTCTTTGGAATTGTAATGAAAAATCCTCTGTTATGGTTAAATTGGATGTTAAATTACAATTTTGAAAATGCCACTTTTAGGAAGTTGGCATTTTCCTGCCTTAGCAATTTGGTGTCTGCAGCTTGTCTCGGGGTCACATGATGGTATTGATGACAGGTGGGCTTTGTGTATTCCTCCTAGACAGCCACACACAATGGTGAGCATAGGTGTGCATGGATGGGCCATCACTGGCAGGATGGGAGGGCGGAGCAGGGCACAGCCCTACTTACACTTGAATAGGCTGTGTCCTGCCTCCACACAAAGGGCTGAATACCCCTTGTAGTCAATCTGGAGCCAGTGCAGAGGAGGCAGGAAACCTGTGTACTTCAAAAAGAAACATCTAGAAGCTACTCTCACTTCAAATGGAGGCGCCTAGTATAAATATTGGACCTGAAACACCTGCTCTTCAGTACCATTCTGGACCTGTGAAGGATCTGCCAGAAAGAAGAACTGTTGTGCTGCTGATAGGACTGCCACTCTGATGGACTGCAACTCTGCTGGACTACTGCCTTGCTGGGCTGCTGGCTTGCTGGATTGCTGCCCTCCTGCCCGAGTCAGAGGGTATTGAACTGAACCTGAACCCAGGACTCCCAGAGTGACTTCAAGGAATAGTCCAATGTCCTCCTGTTCAGAGCCACAGGGACATAACAGGCTTACAAATGCCTGAACCAGCACCCAGATCCAATTAGAGCAAACCGCTGACCTCAAGTGTTACTCCTCAGGTCCTTAACACCTGTTGTGGCCCCAGGCAGCATTCAGGTTTTTAGACTCTGCGACTACGAATGCGAAGTTCTCTCAACCTGACTCTTTGCACTACAGCATCGACCACTCGAGGGGAGCGCTACTGCGAAGCTCCGGCCCGCCTGTTCACGATGACAACAGGATCTTCGCACTACAGCGATGACCATCTGTGATGTCAGGCCTTTTCTTAGCACTACACCAAAACACCAACAAATGTCTGCAACGCTTCCCTGCTCCTCGGGACCCCTTCCACAGTGAATAGGACTCTTTGCGCTGGACTGAGAAGGTAACTTTTCAGCTGAACAAACCTGGCCCATGTATCTGACCCTTGTTCCATCACGGTCAGCCTGAAATTGTGACTTTCTCCTGATCTTGCATGGCCAGATAGCTGCGAATGGCGCTTTGGGCTTTTTGGTGTTATTTTCACTTAAAGCTTTAAAATTGCATATCTCCGTATCTACTGATTGGATATTTGTCACTTTGATCTTATTTTGTAAAAAATATACTCTGTTTTTCTAAGATGGTGTGGTGTCCATTTTGTGTAGTTTTTCCAGTTTATCACTGCTTGAAGTGTAACACAAATACTTTATACATTCCCTCCAAGTTAAGCCTGGCTGCTCTGTGACAACCTACTTGACAGTTGAGCACAGGTTAATTTGGGGTTTGCTTGTGACTTCACCCTGACAAGAATTGTGGTTGCTGCTTGAGAAGGGTTTCACTCCCCTCAATCAGTAACCCCATTTCAAAATAGCTATCACAGTGTAGTTCAGTTGTTGCAATGCTGTTTAGACCTAGTCTGAAACATGTGATTATTGAAGACAGATAGTTTCTACATTTATCTTGTTCAACAGTGCCCATTCCAAATTGCACTTACAGGATACATTTAGGCCACCATACCTGATGTTTCCATAATATGGAAAACAGCTGATCTAATTTTGCTCATTCTGTGAGAACCTTTCTTAATTGACTTGTACAATAATGGAATAAGAGGAGCACCCAGATCACCACATGTAAGGTCCTTGCCAATGGGATACCTCAAGCAACAATTCCACAAAAACCTTTTGAATGTCATGCTTAGGACCATAGAGAAACAGATCGCCCACTCCTTCCTACGTGTACTCGCCTCTGCGATAGCCCATCTTCCTCTTTCATCAGCAGTGTCATGCAAGCATTGCCATGTATTATGGTGCACCTTAGAGTCATATGCTCTTGTAAATCTTTTAGGTAGGATCTCCGCACTCACGGTAGAATCTCTGAGAACTGTAGTGCAGAGATTCTGCCCCGAATTCAGAGATACCACCCGAGTGTGGAAATTCCTGTCTGAGTGCCGAGACTCCACAATCGTAACTTTGCTACACTTAAGTACCTTCGTGAATAGGGGCCCCTAGTTTCTACATTTATCTTGTGCAGCTCTGCAAAAAACAAATTGCTATTAGAATTTAGCCCTTTAATATTCCACATTACTAAACTAGCGCCTAATCTCAAAGGCAATTACTCAATCTTGGAGATCCCCTCCTCTATGATGAGAATCCAGGTGTTCTTGAAGTGAAAAAAGAGTTAAATTGTCGTGGAACACTGTTAATTTGAGAAGTTCATGAAGAACACTTGTAAACCAACCACCTCACAAGAGCAGATCAGTTGCCTGAGCCTCCATCATATTTCAGTTTTTGAGTAGCAGAAATCTGAGTGAATGAGAGATGTCACCTTATCTACTAGAATTGGTTTAATGTTCCAATATAATCAGAAAAACTTAAGGCTTGTCATTGTGATGCAAGTCCTTTGGCATTTTAAATGGGAAGAAATGACCTCTTTATATTTCAGAATCCATGTTCAAGTCTGATAGCCATGGAACACCTTGTGAAAAGCTAATAAAATGTATTATCAAGCATCTTTGCGTTCTTCCCCTTAATTGATGCCAGGAACCTAAAAGTTATTCCTTTAGAGGTCAATCAATCAGTATTTGTATAGGGCGACACTGTCACCCCTAGGGGTATCTCGGCGCTGAGGAAGCTGTGTCTTGGTTGAATAGCCAGGTCTTGAGTCTCTTTCTGAAGTTCGCCAGGGAGGGTGCTGTACGGAGGCAGAGGAGTAGGCCGTTCCAGGTCTTGGCAGTGATGTAGGATAAGGAACAGCCACTCAGCTCAGTTGATGTTTGATGTAGGATGGTCCTCAGTCATGGAAGGCTTTGTAGGCATGCATGAAGATCTTGAACTGGCATCTCTTCTGGATTGGGAGCCAGTTGCGGTTTCTGAGGTGGGGGTGACAGTGTCGCGCTACACAAATACTGATTGATTAATTGCTAGAGGTGATTTTATGAGTCATCTAATGATGTCAGTGAGCCTTCTGCCTGCTGTTCTTTCCGCAGCTGCATGGATCCACGAAGATCCAGTGCTGCCTTATTTACCATCTTGTAGATAGCTGCCTGAGTCTTCAAATTGTCTGCTATGAGTACCAGATGTCCACAGCAAGTACTGTCCGATGTGTCAAAATATTAACACATATATATTGATGTAATACAGAAGCTTGCCAGATGACAATGGTCTCGGTTTGACCATGAGGGGCACGACAACCATCTTGTTTTACTTTCTTCTTTGTTTTCTCACCTCTACAGGCATTTGGGGTGAGATTGTTGGCTGAGCGATCCCATCGACGGATATCCTTGCCCTCACTAGACACAGCTGTCTCCTTCTCCACTAAGGCCCTCGTTACATGCGGCCTAGAGCAGCATCCCCAGAAATGCTGCTACAAGCCATTTTGAGTAGCCCAGTGCTTCTGGGTATGAGACTACTTGTTCTAAAACAAAACCAGGACCATTAATCCTAAAATCAGAAGCACCAGGCCTAGAACTGAAGGCAGACAGGGGGTGCTGCGAGCAGAAGATGCACCTGATCACTCACTCACCCTGCTCCTCCTCAATTGAATGACCTAAAAATGGCCCCCCCAGCTCTGTTTCCACCTGTGCTGTTCCTTCTCAGCCTATCCGATCCTGCCACATGCACCACATACAAAAGAAAAGCTCTTCACCTTTAGTGTACTCTCATAAGAATTTGCATTTACAATTATTCCCTTGGAATCATAAGATATATTGCAAAGCTTTGGTCAATTATTTAGTGGTGAACAATGACAACTGCAAACTGCACTTGAAGACAAGACTGTCTAACAGCTTTGGACACAATTATATTTACTTTTCAGATTCTTTACAGTTTGAAAGACAGGGTGTCAGTTAAGATTTGACGATGACCATTGTCAAAATTCATTAAGATGAATTTCGGATCAAACAGAGTGATGATCTGTTCTGCCCTTCCTCATATCCACGGCCAACATTCACAATAGAAATATGATGGTTAGCAGAAGACTTAGGGAAAGGCGGATGGGACAAGAGACAATACAGTATCCCTGGATATCTTCAATCTGACTCACCACTCTGCTTTAAGCAAAAGTAAACATTTTGAATTTATGAGATACAGTGAGTGTTAAAACAAGCCTGTGTCCATCAACCTAACCTGCATATCCTATTTTCCCCTTTAAGTGTTTACCCACTTAAATCCAGCTTGCTTCAATATTCCCTTAATTGTTTTGCTTTTATTTCTGAATATGTTGCTGAACCAACTTGTAATTTTGTTTCCCCTAGGATTGTTCCTGTCCCAGCCAGTGTTCATTACCAAAATTCTCTGACATATGTTACACTAAAAACTTCCATTTAATTACTCGTGTTTACAATTTGTGACTATTAAACTTTGCACAAATGCTGTCTTGATGAAAATCATTCTTTTGTTAAATAAAAAGAAAAATTCTGGAATTGTTTTTTAAGTATGTAAACTATTTCTGCAATGTGACAATAATAGCCAAAAACATCCAGATGGTTTTACAATAAACAAGAATATAAAATTAAGATGTATTGATTACCGTGAGGACCTGTTAATGTGAGAATGACAAAACAAGCAGAGAGGAAGCAACGATCCAAAGAGCTGTCAATCCCCAACAAAAATTCACAGATTTATTGCAAATGTATTAAATGCCCTGGGTTCCTTTTTAAGCCCAGAGGATGCTGAACTAGAAAAGACAGGGAATATTAATAATGATAACACGCATAGGAAATTCAGAGGCAATTTTGTTCTGTGGAGTTCTAGGGCCAGCAAGAAAGATGTTGAGACTGATGCCCTAAATCTGTGGAGATTGCATCAGTGGAATAATGCAAAAATATGCCCTCCCTAGCAGATTGTGAATAGTATCCCCTGAATATCCCATATCTTACTGAGTGGGGATCAATTGGTTTGTGGTGCTGCTGCATTTTAGGGGCTGCATGGGCCTGCATTACAACCCCTTGTGGTACCTATTAACAGCTACTAGGAATATAAGAAAACCTCAAATAACTGAAGTAGAATTACGTTTAGTAGCATCTGTAGTCTTGTCAGGGACAGCAGAGACTATTTAACACATCATGGAAGTTGAAGTAACTACAAGCACGTCTCCTTGCAAGGTTCTTTTCAAGCAACAAAACTCTTGGCATGATCTCCCCTGAATAGATTAAAGCAGAGGCCAAAACTATTGTACACCGCCCGAAGGGTCGTATAAATGTGCTGGGATCCTTTAATTAGAAGCTCGAAAATCATTCATAAAAAGGGGAAACGATGAGAAGTACGATCTCCGAGAACTACTGGCAGTTTCTTTGATGACCATCCAGCTAAGACACCCTAGGCCTAGTTTGGTCTTGGATAGCAGAGTGATAAGTAAACTATACAAATGCTGCCAAATTTTTAGCCATTCAGTAGCCCCATCCTCAGGTAGGAAAAATATATACGATTCAACAAGAGAGAGAAAAAGGTGGACTCAGCTCTAAATCAGCTGTCTGTTCACTCCTGGAATATTGCTGGTCTGAACACCAGGACTAGTGATTTTATTAAGCAGTACAAATTTGCTGCTTCTAGGAGATGTGGGCACAAACAAAAGTGGCCTTTGATAGCCACATAGATTACTCAATAACAGCTAGTAAAGTCCATGTGGATGACCCATGGGATGCCTAAAACAATAGGTCTCATCTGCCCTGCACAACAGCAACCCATACCTTGTGCCCCTTTGAACATCTTACATGTCAGATTGACTAGAATGAAACCATTGCTGGAGCCCAAACAGTACTTTCCTCAATGGTTCGGACCTTAAAATACACCCATTTACAAATAGCACCATGGAGAATCCTCCAGGCTCCGGGGGAGGCTGGATGGACCTAAAAAATAAAGTCATCAAATATCATGGACATTTGAATTACGTTGAGTCAATGATGAGAGGTTAGGTTTAGTTTAAAGGGTTTGTTTATCTATATGATTTGGATTTCAAGTATCTTTATTCAAATTAGAAATATACGGAATATAAAAGAAGGTTTGAAGTTAGCAATCAAAACATGTGTTCTATAAAGAAACCCAATAAGCTAACTAAAGGACCTATTCTAATTAAGGACCCATAAAGAGTTCTGCTGGAAAAAGAGTGATGGATAGAAAGGCGAACTCCTCTTGAAGAGAAGTTTTGGAAACTCAGCTGAATGCCCTAAAGCTGCAGTAGCAACTTTCAGAATAATGATCTGTGCAGTAGCATTGATCACTAATTAATAAAGAAGTCACCTCAAAGTTCTAAAGGAAATCAACTCTCCATGAAGACAAGTCTTGGGCAGATGACAAAATCCACAGCAAGGCTACTGGACTGGTAAGAGAGAAAGTAGAGGTGTGTTGTCTAACTAGCTAGGAACACTCGTTATCATAACTTTCCAATACACATATCGGTCCATATTAATGCCTTCTCCCTATGTCCAATCAGAATGATTTATAAGGTGGTGTTGTCAGTCATACGATGCATCTTCTTCTGATTCCCACAGTCTGCACTGTCGGCATCCGAAATGATACAGTCCTTTGGTACAATTGTTATATGAATGAAGGTTCCCATGAGAACCTTCTTACCTAAGCTAGAAGCACATTGTAAGTTTCAGCACAGAAACAAAAGCTAGTCTGCAAATGTCAAAACATATATCGAGTTAATACTAAAGCAACATTATAAGTCTACATCACCATTTTATTCTATTCAGTTTCAATAAGCTTATTAGTAAATTTGGGGTGTGAGGTGCTAATGAACATAATTCTAAAGTCAGCACTTTTGTAAGATGATATCAATGTTAGGCTGTTACACAGAACACTTTACTATGAGCAAAGGTCGAAAAAAAGCTTCGGGCCTAGTCACTGCATAAGCTAAAGTATAGTTGCTTGGTGCAAATTTTTTAAAATACATGCAATTTCAGTGAAGCGTTTCTAATAGCATCTTTCACATCTATATTTGTCACTCTACAATATGCTTTGGTTTTAATTTATTTTTCCTACTGTAAGGCATTTCTAAATATGTGTTTTACTTATGTTAAAATACGTTCATTTCCAACATGCTAAAATATGTCGATTTCTAAATATGTGGTCATTTCTCCCACCATCGTCAGAGATCATAGATATTTTCAATGTGTACATTTCAGCAGGAGATAAACAGATTAGGATTGAACTAGAAATTGCTCGACAAATATAGTTCACCTAAGTCTCTGATGCATATTAAGGTCTCTGGCATTGTTCCCATCTCCCTCCTCGTGCTTTAATGAAAGTTGTGCTTGCTGACTCACACCGTTTGCCTTATGCACTGATGCATGGAAAGTTCTCTGCCAATGTTTACTCCTCATGACCTGATGCATGTTGTGTTCTCTGATAGCACTCACCTCTCCCAGTGGCGTAGCAATGGTGCCATGGGCCCTCATGTAAAGTAGGAAATCGGGCCCCCTATTACCTGGTGTTATAATAAAAATCAGTCACTAACTGGGGTCAAGTTGGCCCCTCAAATCTTTGTGCCCCGCTGCCACCACACCTGCTGCACAATTCATAGCTACGCCCCTGACCCCTCATGCAATGCTGCATTCTTTGACCCAAAGCATGCCGTGCTCTCTGACAATGTTTCAGGTGCTATGTAATGAGCATGTTCTGCTCACTGGCACAGCTCTTCCCTCATCATGCCCTGATGCATTAAATGCCCAATCTCACAGTTTCCTCTTAATGCTTCAATCCATGTTCTTCAATCTGCACTGCTCATGTCATGACAAATGTTGTGCTCTCTCATCGTGCTATGATGCATGTTGTGTTTCCTGACATCATTCCCTCTTTCTTCCCATGTTGTGCTCTCTGACAATGTTCCCACACACTGTGATGCATATTGTGCTCTTTAGCACTCTTCTGTCCGCCACCCACAGCGTCTCCCTCTTCCCACAAGGCCCATCTGTGCCGGCGGCTCGTGAGGACGATTTAAGGTAGTTTCCCAGAACGCATGGCTCTTGTCATGCTGGCGGCCATTTGGGGCATGAGTTGTGCAGCTCTTTCCCTGCTATATGGAGCGAAGGCCCTGTCACTAGGCCCCCACTGGCTGCCTTTGTTGTGAATAAAAAGTGGGGGTTCAGTCATCATCAGCAGCATGCCAGTGATTACTTTTAATTTTGCTGCCTGTGCTTAAGCGGGCTCCCTATGACTTGTAAACTGTGGGGGCCCCCATGCATTGTGGGGGATGCAGGCGCCTCTGCTACGTCCCTGGATCACAACACAGCTGACTGGAGAGTGTAGCAGAGGAGAGAACATGAGCAAAAACATGCTACTTTTATAAATAAATTCCAGCATTCTTGAATCAATGTTCAGGTATGCAGATCCAGGCTGAAATGTAAAACAATGTCATATTTGGGAAAAAATCAAGAACCTCCTGCCGAAACCAAGAGTCTCACCAGCAAATCCACAGCAAAGGTTTGAGTGGTATGTAATATGGAACAGGTGGATAACCAGGAACATGCAAGACCACGCTTAGCATCATAGGACATGCAAAATGGAAGTCATTATTCTCATTAAAAATAGTGTTTATGTTCGATAGGTGTATTATTGTTTTCCAAAGAATGCAGTATCAGGGGCGGCTCCTTCATGTGGGCGGTGGAGCGTCGCCCCACTGCTTTCTGGCAGTAAGAGAAGCAGAAACATAAAATGGTATTATAAAGACCATTTTATGTTTCTGCTTCTCCCACTGCGAGAAAGCAGAAGGGTTTGGTTGGGGGTGGCCGGGTGGGCGGTTCCGCTCTACGGCAGGGGAGGGGTGGCTTGCCCACTGCTGAGGGCGCTGACTGTTTGGTAGGCCCTCTGGTGCAGACCAAACCAGTCATGCGCCCTCTGCCTTTGCTCCATGTAGGCTACATGGAGAAAATGGCCTCCCCATAGACGTCTGGCTGGTCGGCGTCCTGACCAATCACAACGCTGCCATTGCAGCATTGTGATTGGCTTAGGGGAAGGGAGGCAGTCTTCCTGTTTCCGGGAGAGGAGCAGACACAACGTGGGACCGGGCCGGCAAAGGTAAGTTAATTTTTTTATTTTTTTTATTTTAATTTTAAAATAAACCTCCCCCTCCCTGCGCGACCGCCCTCCCCGCACGACCCCCTAATCCCCACCCGCGAGTCATGCCGGCCGCGAATGTGCAGTATATTTTTTACAGTGCATACGTTTCGTTAGTTTTCTAACAATTTAAATCTATACTGAGGGTAGTTTGAAAATGGTTGTCACACTGAAAGGCGTCAAGGACACATTTTAAGCAGTCACAATCATGCATACCTTACTTTGTGTGCTTGCCCATATGTTCACCATTTAATTGACAATTCACTATTTCCTTGCTGGATGGTATTGCTACCCAGTGGAGAGGTGTGGTGCAGCGCCCAGGGCAGCTGTCTTCGGAGCACAGGGCTCACGGTTCGATCTCCGGCGGCTGCTCAGCTCAGCACCATGTGACTCTGGGCAATAGCTCACTTAGTTTCCACGATGGCCCCCAGCGCCTTGAGACCCGTAAGGGTGAGTAGTTCGCGCTTTACAAATACGGATTTATATTTTTTTTATTTTTTTTTACCTGTTGCCATTATTTTAGAACTGATGTTTGGAAGGTACTAGGTGACTTTCTGCCTACCAGTGAAGAAAAAAAACGTGTTGTTATCAGTGCTAGTATTAGCTCCTCAAGTTGAAGCAAATTGGTATGTTAAAACTGCCTCTGACACTCTCTATTGCTCTTTTGTCATGTTATCATGCTTTATCCTGATTTGCTTTGCTTTCCTGTTGTGCCTTTATAAGGTACAGAGGTTGAGCTAGGATTCATTCCATAAACTTTAAACAAGTTTATTAGCAATCCAATTACCAAACACAGTCAATGCTAGAAAAATTGGTTAGTCAGTTTAAAGAGATTTAATGAAGGAATGTGCAAAGCAGGCAATTATGCCAATATTAACAAGCCAGGATTTTTACTATCTGTAATATAGTCAGAGCACTCTAGTGTTGAGAAAGTAATTGTGTCTTTGCTCAAAGTGTTGACGTTTCAAACTTATGTTACCTGCAAGGTCATCATCAGGACAGGTACATTAGTGGGGCACCCTAATATTAGGGTCTTCTAGGTATTTGGATTTTTGGAAAAATGGCCCGTATTTTGGCCAAAGAGGGCTAAAGTAGTCCCACACAGGCACGCCAGTTCAATCAGACTGCCCGGGGCAGGCAGGGCAACCATCACTGTTGTTGTGGAAAATCACTTTTCCAAGGTAATGCCAGAATACATATTTTTTTAGACCTCTGAGATTGTGTATAGACCGATATAAAACATCAATCACCAAACCCTTCCTGTGACTGAAAACAAATCCAGTATTTATACAAATCTCCATGGTCAGAGGTCATCTGGTTCCCCATAAGATAAGGCCTACACATACATAGTATTTTACAGCTTAACAGGTCAGCTACACAATATAGGCAAGGTGTCCTACAAACAGAAACAGTTTAGGCTTCCCAAAAACACAATAGAAAGTAACATCCTTAATAGTTCAGCCTTGTATAGTAACAAAGCATAAGCAATTTGTGTGGACTGCAAATGTCTCAAAGCAGAAACGACTACTTTGCATTCTCCCAGGGTCAAACAAGATGAAAAGTGACCAGCAAAGATATTCTTGATGTGGAGGGGAGGAGCACTGGTCAGAAGGTCATAAAACAGAAGTTTAGATCTACACACATGCATTTTTTCTTTTTTTCTCATCATGGGCACTGTGAATCAGAATGTTGGTTATGCCACAGGTTAACATAATTTTCAAATTAAATAAGATGACAATAGTTCCTTCGCTCATATAAAAGCTTAAAATCTTGATCAGTAGATATGGTTTTATACATTATTTTTTTTTTTATTCTGTCCAACACCTTTAGATTTTAGTAGACAGCGGTTCAGATCATAATGCCTAGTACGTAACAGAAATAGAAGCGATGCATGATGGTATTTGCATCTTACTTTTATCATTTTTCTTGTTGTTAATAATGAATCTGCGTAATTTCAGTAACATTTTACTCTACAGCATGGACCAATAGACCGATAGTAGTGGCACTGGGTTCGGGGCTTTTCTTAGGACCTGCTAAATCAGTTATGTTTAGTATTGTATTGTATACTGAAACATATTTGACAGGCATAGTTTTTCGTTTCTGTGTGGAAAAATCTAAGGAGTGGGGGATGGAAGGTGTGTCGTAGAATATTGTGGCGTTGTGAAGCATTCCGAAAGGTGACCCACAGCAATGAAATGTAACCTCATGTACAAAGCGTTAATAAAGATTAAACATATCTCTACAGTAGAACCGCTGGTTTAATTGTACCGAGGGTGTGAGCCGCAATCATGAGAAAGGTTGAATTCAGCCCAGAGAAGGATTCCATTCTTGCAGTCTGCTGCCAGCAACACAGATGTCTCTGCAGAGTGCCTCCAGATGGCCGACGACCAAGAGACACGAGGTTCTGCTCTGAAAACCGAAACACTATATGACTCAATAAAATGTTGTCGTTAACGCATCAGAGAGTCAGCCAACACGCTGCTTCTCACGAAGATGTGTGCCAGCAGAATGCCATGATTGCAGCCTTAGTGAATGCATTCGTTAATGCCAAGTGCATTGCGCTCCTGTACTCCATAAGTAATACCAATTAGTGCAGCTGTAAGTCCTAAATACACTTGCAAATAACGTGAATCCATGACTTTGCGAGAGCAGCAGCCCACACACAATGCTCTCTCACCTCTTTCCCTTTGGCATGACATTTCACATTATGCAATTGGAGCTGTTGGACGAAAATGTAAGTCAAACATTTTTCAGTTTTGCATTTTCTCTGCTCAGAAAATTATTCTCTGAAAACTAGTCTATACTCTGCTCCCATGAAAACGCTTACATGAACTATATAGCGTAGATTGTTATTAACATATACATAATGCCAAGGAGGCATGTAGCCAGGTTATCTGTGGCATAGTGATGTCTCACAATATATATATATGAAATTAAACAGGAAATCTAGACTGGTCATGCTATGTTGCTGATTCCTTTTCACTTTACTCCTGACAAAATGAAATCTTATTTAAAAAACTGCATATGTACTGACACTTCACACTTGCGATTTTGCACAAAGGTTTGGAACAAAATGTGATGCCATCTATAATCATATGTATGTAAATAGTCTGTCTTACCTGAATTGAAAAGTACACTATTTAATTGTGGTTTGGTCTCCTTGAAGAAATACTTTATAATACAAATTAGGAAACGGTGAACAAAAATGGTAAAAAAAACTGCCTATTCTAATCTATGGTCTAGCTGTTTTTAATGACATGTTGTGAAAATGGGGTTGGTCTCTTTAAAAGAGACAGTTTGCACACATATATTCTATGACCCTGTGGAAGGCTACATCTGAAACATGTCGGTCTGTTATTGTCCTGTTTGTTTATTTAAACTAATTAAGTTACACTACCTGGATGGAGCCATGCCACTTATTTCCTTGATTTCAGTCTCAGATGGAGAACAGGAGCTGTATATGTATTTATAAATGTTACCTACTGGCAATCACTAGTAGGTAGTTATAGTTAGGACCTAGTTTCCATAGGAAAAGTGTTTTTTGTTTTGCCAATAACTTTGGTGCCAGTTGACGAATCTTCACAAAGCTGGTGTGTTGAAAATTTCGGAGTGATCTGTCAAGTGGGGGCCGAAGAAAAAGAGGTGTCCCAAAATGTGTTTTCCGCATGTAATTTCCCATAGGGATTTTAGACACGACTACAGCCCGAACCGCTGAACGGAATTGCACCACATTTACCAGAAAGGTAGCTTGTGGGCCAGGAAGCAACCTTTTTGTGAATTGGTGTTAATCTATTCAGTAGTTTTCGGTAGTTTTTGAGATATTAAACGAAATCCAAATTTGTATACTTAGGGAAGCAGATCCTCCAAGGATCAGACAGTCCCCAAGCAGATATCTGATTGACTGCCAACACTTCAACCAGGGAGTGGCAGCCATTTCGGGACTTGGATTCAGTCGAGTCCCAAAAAAAAGGTAAAAAAAGAAAGGGGACAGGGTAGGAATACCCTGACCCCCTACCCTTGGTGCTAGGGTCCCCTATGGACCCAGCCAGTGCCAGCATTTGTTTTCTTAATTGTTGCCACAAAATCATGACAGAATGATGAATACACTGCAAAAAAATAAATAAAAAACAAGCGCGGTCTCCCGCTCTTGTTTTTATTGAAGCCCCTAGGTGGGCTAGGTCCCAGGGTCATGATTTATGATATATATTTTGGGGAGGGGGCGCACACGCCCCCCCTCTCTATGGCCAATCTTGGCCCTGGGGACCGCCATCTCCCCGGGGTTAGCCGAGTCTTGAAACAAAGTGAAGGAGGGCCACGCGGCCCTCCTCCTAAGGCTGTCAGAGCCCTGGGGACCATCACCTCCCCAGGGCTTTATGACAAAAAGAGGAAGAGGGCTGCATGGACCCCCCCTCCTTTGCCTCAAAGAGCCCTGTGGACCACCACCGTCCAATAGCCATGTATATAATAGAGGGAGGGGGGCCGCACGACCCCCCTCCTGGGCCATGTATGGCTCCAGGGACCACCCCCCATGGCTTTCTTTATTTTTTACAAGGAACGGGCAAAGCCACTCTCCTTTGCCATTCTCAGCCCCTGGGGCCACCACCTCCACAGGGCAAGCCCTTTAAAATGAGAGGACTGCTGCCCCCCTCCTGGGCTATGTATGGCCCTGAGGATCATCACCTCCCGAGGACTTTCTTCATTTTTTACAAGGAGGGGGGTTTCAAGGCACCTCACCTGGGCCATTCTTGGCCCCTGGGGCCACCACTTCCCCAGGCCACATCCTTGAAAATGAAAGGAGGGGGGCCATTAATGGCCCTTGGGACAGCCAAATTCCAGTGTCAGTTCCTGCTACCTGCACATAGGGAGCAGCATTTCTAGCAGCTCCCTGTGTGTAGGAGTAATGCCAGGGACCGCAGGGTCGTTGAGGCTCCCCCCAAGGTCCCTAACACTGCACACTGGATGGCCTTGTTGGGCTGTGGGGCACCCAGGAACAGGAGGCCGGGCCCCAGGGGATGGGTCCCCAGGGCCAAAATCAGCTCAGGAAGGGGCAATGCGCAGTCCACCTCCCCTTCCAATAATTTGCCAGGCCCAGAGGGATGAGTGGTTGTATGGAAGTGTGAATGGGTATGTAGGTGGTTGTGTGGGTGTGCGAGTGTGTGAGTGGTATTGGTGAGGGATTGGCTGTGGTGAGAGGCTGTATGGGCGAATAAGTGTGTGTGTGAGAAGCTGTATGGATACGTGTATGGCTGTGTGAGTGGCTGTATGGGTGAATAAGTGTGTGTGTGAGAAGCTGTATGGGTAAGTGTATGGCTGTGTGAGTGCTGTATGGGTGTGTGAGTAGTTGTGTGAGTAACTATATGGGTGAGTGAGTGATTATGTGTGGCTGTATAAGTGGGTGTGTGAGTGGCTCTATGGATGAGTGAGTGGGTGTGTGAGCAGTTGTATGGGTCTGTGAATGGGTATGTGAGTGGTTGTGTGGATGTGTGAGTAGGTGTATGTGAGGCTGTATGGGGTGTGAGTGGGTGTGTGAGTGGGTCTGTGGATGATGTCATCAGCGATGTCGTTTAACTTGTCATCAGTGATGTCACTGGCCATGTTATGAGTGATGTAATATGTGGGGCCATAAGCAGTGCATTACAAGGGCGTAAGTTATAGTTAGCTCAGGTGACTATAACTGCTGAATTTGTATGGTTTTGTAATTGTGAAATCTGAGCCTAACTCTAACATCCCCGTAACCTTTGGTTATTCCAGTGAATTTCTAAGCTTTTTTAAATTCTATTTCCTAACTATAACGTCCCTGTTACGTTTGATTTTTTCAGTGAATTTCAAAGGTTTTTTCCATTCAATTTCCAAACTAAAGTGCTATAATGTCAGTGAATATATATATATATATATATATATATTATCTACTGGCGGTCCCCTTCCCGATTTAAAAAAATAAGGTCAGGCCCTGTGGCGCGTTTTAAGTTGGGGAATTAAGTCCCTTGAATCCTGAGGGTCCCTGGGTGCAACTAACCCACCAGGTACGTCCAGTAAGTGCCACAGAGTTGCATTGCAGAGAGGTGTAAAATGGGGCATGGCCTTGGACCACCTCTCTGCAACGCAGCTTTGTGGTGCTTACTGGAGGTACATGGTGGGCTAGTTGGAGCCAGGGACTCTCAGGATTCAAGGGGACTGAATCCCCCAACTTAAAACGTGCCACAGGGCGCCTTTGCACAGTGGTAAAGGGAGGGGGCAGGGCCTGAGGTGACATGTGTGCAAACACGCCCTGTGGCGCGTTTAAAGTTGGGGAATTAAGTCCCCTTTAATCCTGAGGGCCCCTGGGGGCCAACTAGGCCACCAGGTACCTTCAGTAAGCGCCAGAGGCCTGCGTTGCAGAGAGGTGGTCCAGGCCATGCCCCTTTTTACACCTCTCTGCAACACAGCTCTGTGGCGCTTACTGGAGATACCTGGTGGGCTTGTTGGACCCCAGGGACCCTCAGGATTCAAGGGGACTTAATCCCCCAACTTAAAACGTTCCATGGGCGTGTTTGCACAGTGTTGAAGGGAGGGGGCGGGGCCTGAGATGATGTGTGCAAACACGCCCTGTGGCGCGTTTTCAGTTGGGGAATTAATTCCTCTTCAATCCTGAGGGTCCCTGGGGCCAACTAGCCCACCAGGTGCTTCCAGTAAGCGCCACAGAGCTGCGTTGCAGAGAGGTGGTCCAGGCCATGCCCCTTTTACACCTCTCTGCAACGCAGCTCTGTGGCGCTTACTGGAGGTACCTGGTTGGCTAGTTGGACCCCAGGGACCGGCAGGATTCAAGGGGAGTTAATCTCCCAACTTAAAACGGCCACAGGGCGTGTTTGCACACATGTCACCTCAGGCCCCCCCCTCCCTTCACCACTGTGCAAACGCGCCCCGTAGCGCATTTTAAGAGGTAGTTTTAATCCCCCTGCCCTATTATGTACTAGGGACTTACAGAGGAGGTCATGCTAATCACAGGGGTACCCCAACGCATAGTGTTCCATAGTGTATGTAGGTGTTTTCATTGTATTCTAAGTGTCTTTTAGCATAGCACTGGCTCTAGGCCTGGTTAGTCAGAGTCAGTTACCACCAGTACCCGTCTGAAAAAGTTGTGGGCACAGGATGATTTTGGAACAAGGTCTCTTTCTGCTCCTCTGTTGGTTCTTTCTGCACATGTCTTGCTTCTTCCTGCACTTTTCTTCGTCTTTGTGGACTTCTGTTGCTTCTTTCTGCATTTCTTTTGCTTCTTTCTGGGCGTTTTTCTTCTTTCTTCACATGTCCTACCTCTGTAGGCATAGTTAGAAACTAGCATTTGAAAAACCTTTGAAATTCACTGAAAAAACCATAGGTTTCAGGCACGTTATAGTTAGAAATTAGCATTTAAAAAACCTTTGAAATTCACTGAAAAAACCATAGGTTTCAGGCATGTTATAGTTAGAAATTAGCATTTAAAAAACCTTAGAAATTCACTGAAAAAACCATAGGTTTTAAGGAAAGTTATAGTTAGTTGGACATTGCACTCGTACAAAACCCGTGAAATTCCCCCGTTATAGTTAGTTCAGCTAACTATAACTCGCGCCCCCGCAATGCACTGCTGATGACGTCACATATTACATCACTCATGACATGATCAGTGACATCACTCATGACATGATCAGTGACATCACTGATGACATCACTGATGACATCTCAAATGACATCACTGATGATGAGTGACCATAAGTATGAGTGAATGTACGGGTGAGTGAGTGGATGTGTGTGTGTAGGCTTAAGAATCAGTGAGTGGGTATGTAGTTATTGGTATTGGAGTGTCTATGGTTTTGAGAATGTCAGTCTGTAATTTAGAGTGGGTTTATGAAAAGTTATATTAGGGTGTGAGAAGATGCATCAAATTATCACATGGATGATGTCATCAGTGATGTCATCAGTGATGTCATTTGAGATGTCATCAGTGATGTCATCAGTGATGTCACTGACCATGTCATGAGTGATGTAATATGTGACGTCATCAGCAGTGCATTGCGGGCGCGAGTTATAGTTAGCTGAACTAACTATAACGGGGGAATTTCACGAGTTTTGTACGAGTGCAATGACCAACTAACTATAACTTTCCCTAAAACCTATGGTTTTTTCACTGAATATATATATATATATATATATATATATATATATATATATATATATAAAAACGCCGTGTGTGGCGCCTTCATTGGGGAGCACCTTTCGTTTGGATTTGTAACGTCGCAAAGGCGCCCCGCTGCTAAATTAGCAGATCCTCAGCGCTGGTAATTCTGAAGCACGGATGGAACGACGTGCCTGATTATAAGGACATAAACAAGCAGGGCATCGACTTGGTATGTTGTCAGCAACCCACTGTGGTAAAAGAGGTGAATTAGGAGAAAAGGAAGGCGGCATCCACTATGGATTGAATACAATGATTGAACTCACAAGACCAGAATGCACCAAGTGTAAACGCCCACTGGGGCGGGACTTATAAATTCATGCAAGTGCGATGATAGTTTCTGCTGCCTGTTCTCCTGCTGCCAAGCCAGTGACCAAGGGCTAAGGAAGGCCTGAAACGCGTATGGCAAATTTGGCGTATTGCTATGCTGGAACTGCAATTTTGAATGCTCTGTAGTCCTACAATAAAGAAAGGGAAAAAAACGCTGTGTGTGGCGCCTTCATTGGGGAGCACCTTTCGTTTGGATTTGTAGCGGCCGGCTCTCGTCGCGAAGGCGCCCCGCTGCTAAATGAGCAGATCCTCAGCGCTGGTAATTCTGAAGCGCGGATGGAACGACATGCGTGATTGTAAGGACATAAACAAGCAGGGCATCGACTTGGTATGTTGTCAGCAACCCACTGTGGTAAAGGAGGTGAATTAGGAGAAAAGGTAGGCGGCATCCACTATGGATTGAATACAATGATTGAACTCACAAGACCAGAATGTACCAAGTGTAAACGCCCACTGGGGCGGGACTTATAAATTCATTGCGAGTGCGATGTTAGTTTCTGCTGCCTGTTCTCCTGCTGCCAAGCCAGTGAACAAGGGCTAAGGAAGGCCTGAAACGCGTATGGCGAATTTGGCGTATTGCTATGCTGGAACTGCAATTTTGAATGCTCTGTAGTCCTACAATAAAGAAAGGGAAAAAAACGCCGTGTGTGGCGCCTTCATTGGGGAGCACCTTTCGTTTGGATATATATATATATACATTTTCGTTTTTCTCCTGTTTATTTATGACGACCAGTGATATTTTACGCACAACATGCAAATGTAGCAGCATGCAATGTTTTGCAGTATGTATCTCTTCAAGTGTAAATTACCATCTATCTTCTATGTCTATGACAATGACACAGTATATATGCTCTAAAGAAAATAGCGCGCATTAGATTGAGGAAGGCTGCTGTGACAGCCGAAACGCGTCTCTCTGGCTTGTCGGGTCGGAGGAGACCCTTTGAAGTAATAAATGCCTCATAACTTAGCTTTCCTCATGTGCGTGCCTTCTTCCATATGGAGCAGGAGTTTGCTTGGATATATATATATATATATTTATATATATATTTGCAATGATCTCGCGCTGCCAGAACGCAAGAAAGGTCGCACTCAGGATTTCGATTCAGGAGTTAAGTATTTATTGACTTGACGCGTTTCGACAGCACGGTCTTTGTCAAAAAGTCATACAAAGACCCAGATGTGTATATTTATTTATTGTGTTAAATATTAGTGGGATGTATTTAATTTGCATTATATATTATAATAATGTTATATACTATAATATTAAAGATTTACTACTTTAAACTGTATGCATATTAAAAATCAATATTTTTGAATGTTTTTGGATGATATTAATGTCAACGACATGTTTTTCCGACATTTTTTTACTTACCATCATAAGTATAGGAACATGATATTATGGTAAACAATATTTTTGACACAATATTTTTGTCAACAAAATGTTTTACCACGATATTGTCTCAATGATCTGTTCTGAATGAACACACCCATTATCACTAAACTCTTACTTATAAAGTCTCACTCTACTCTAATATCTCAGCCACGTTTATAAACCTTTATCACTTTCATATTAATTTCACACTCTTTATGTACCCCTCTTCTCTCCTCAAACTTCTGCCCCATCCCAAGTCTATATTCCATCTTTTGTGGTTAATAACTCGCAATGCGTGAAGATAAATGAATCTCTGATCCATCTGCCACCAGGACACCAACAATATATATAAATATATACACGAAGAATATGTCTATATTGAAGAAAACTGAGAACATTTATGATATGATATACTTTTGACTGCCTATAGTGCATTGCCTTGCATGCAATATGTATTTGCAGATAATTTGATTTATACTCAAATAACAAAGGAAAATTAGTTGGTGGTTAGGTTATGTTGCTAATGCTGATAAAGTAGATATATTGAAGATAATAAATTATCAGGTCCCTGATACAGAAATTGATACAGGAACAAATGGAATATCTCTGCATATATATCACTAAAATCCAGGAATCGGGAAATGCCCTAACATTTGTAGAGGAAATAACTGGAATCCTAATGAAAGTATGCAACCTCCCATCTATTTCGATGGGAAGGATTAATTACCTGAAAATTACAACTGTTCTCCAGATATATTCCTAACAGGGTTAACTCTAATTGAATAACCACATAGGGCCTGATTGATAAAGGTAAACTTACATGTTTGTTTATTTGCTATTGACAGAGGTATTTTAAGAGTAATATATTTACAACTGCGGATTCTCCACACATAAAAAGATAGGACTTTCCTAGCTTTTTTTGGACAAAGTCTCCGTAGTCATAAAGATACTACTCTTAAAATACCTTTATAATTAGCAAATTATCATAAACTTACACACACATGTGCAAATGTACCTTTGTGAATCAGGCCCTCTGTATTTATCACAGATTCAAATGAATTATAACACAGTTTTTAGAGGTGAAATAAACAACAAGAATACCTTATGAAATGAAAACTAAATTTGAAAATGAAATGTGTGTGGAGTTGTTGCTTTGGGGTAGGCTTTGGGTATGTTGGTAATGTAGGGCTTAGTATTGAGCTGAAAAGCTTTTGTGCAGGAAAGGGGAAAGAGTTTCTTTATAAATTAGGAAAATCTTAGGGGCAGATTTACAAGCCCCTTGCGCCACTTTTGCGTCACTTTTCCCATGTTAAAAATGACGCAAAAGTGGCGCAAGGGCCTTGTAAATATGCCCCTTAGACTCTGCAAACATTATGCAAACTTGGTTGGAGAGATTGTGGAAAGAGGGAGAAAGAGGGATGGAGAGTTAGTATACATGTGCTAGCTGTTGAAAACACAAAGGGCCTGATTCACAGAAATAACTTACGTCAAAAACATAAACGTAAACGTAAACGTAAAGTTAGTACTTTTTAGGTATTCACAGAATTCACTTACTCATTTTGGTATTCACAGAATGAACTTACTCATTTCGGTATTCACAGAAGTTAGTGTCCGAAGTATGAGGACACTCAATGTAGTGTCTCTGCTCCCGCTCGGAGCCTAGTGGCTGACATACCCGCTCCGCTGCAACCAGGAAGGACATGCCCTGTGATACCATCACACTGCTTACATGTAACAACCCGCTGAAAAGACAACAGGTATTAGCCCACCTAGATCGCCATAACATCCAGGTTGCGCTTCTGCATGAAACACATTTAATGAGGCATACTGTAAATCTCATTGGTGCCCTATGGGTCGCACACAGGGTGTCCTCCTCATACTCCTCCTACTCCAGGGGATTGATGATTCTGGTCATAAAAGGGGATCCCTTTCACCTCACTCACACCCTTACAGATGAACAGGGTCACTATGTCATTGTGCAAGCCGCCCTCAGTGGCACCCCTATTACTCTGGTTAGCATCAACAGCCCCAATTTTTATGAGGCACTCTGGAATCAGCTCCTCTGACTACATACGACCACCATTATATGGGAAGGGACTTGAATACCTACCTCGACCACACACTAGACCGATCCGCACTACGGACTGGCATGGGAAACACTCTAACCAAGTACTCCGAGACAGTATGGAGTGGCACGGTCTAGTGGACCTGTGGTGCCTTCGCTATCCCACACGGACGGAGGGTACCTTTACATCAACGGTTCATGGCTCGTGGTCCTGCCTGAACTACTGGCTGGCGATGAGGAACATGAGCAACTGGATAACAGACATCTCCCACCTGCCTAAAACCTTATCAGACCATACCTCGGTTCACCTAATACCGCAAATCCCCACACACACCCCCACACAGTTCCCCTGGCGCTTTCAGGCAACAACTCTGTTGGACCCAGTGTTATGAGAGGAGCTGCACACTTCTATTAATTTCTTTACAGAAAACGTAGGATCAGTGACCAAAGTGAGTACACTTTGGGAGGCCTTAAAAGTAACTAAAAGGGGTCTTTACATTAGCACACAGGCCGGCATATTGAAATCCCTTTGCACATGACTATGAAACATTGAGTGTAAACTGCACACCCTTGCGCAAGACTGTGAGTCACACCCAGATCCTCGTGCCCCTGCCTCTATCCGTAACCATGTCACCAATTTCAAGACATAGTTAATCAAAAACTCCATTGCCTCTCTAAGCGCTCTGTAGCGAGGGCATAAGGGGAGGGTGGACAAGCAGGGTGTAGCCTAGCAGCGAAACTAAAAGCACCTTGTGCCCAGACACATATCATTAAAAGTGTATCCCCAGAAGGCGCTGAACATTATGACTCCCCGGCCATCCTTGACAGTTTTACCCACTTTTATAGACAGTTATACGACACACTCGCATCTGCCTCTGCAGAGGACACAGCAGGTTACCTGGGGGACATTGCACTAGCATGGCTGTCGGCAGGGCAAAGGGAGGACCTCTCCCAATCTATCACAGTAGACGTGATTAAAGATGCCATTGCTAAGCTCCCCAACGTTAAGGCACCAGGGCTGGATGGCTTAACCAGTTACAAAGAATTTGCATCTGTCCTCGCACCACACCTCCTTGATATATATGCAGAAGGATATGAAAAAAGCATTTTACCACGCTCTCTTCGAGAGTCATTGATTATTGCGCTTCTAAAACCTGATAAAGGACCGGAGTGCTATGAATCCTACTGGCCGCTGTCCCTCATAATCACTGACTTTAAAATCCCAGCCAAAATCATAGCAACTTGGCTCCAACCACTCATACCCAACCTAGTGCTGCCCGACCAGTCGGGATTTATCCCTGCCCATTCCACCATGCATAATAACTGCACAATATTTGCATTACTACACCAGCTGGACCCCTTCTTGCAGGTGGCGGCTATCCTTCTGAGCACCGACAAAGCCTTTGACTCTATCGAATGGCCATATATGCACACTACCCTGCAGCTCATGGGGTTCCCGGAGAGTTTTTCACTGGATCCAGCTGCTTTACACTGGCACAGTGGCCCGAGTGTGCATTAATGATGTGATATCTGCTGTTCTGCCTAAACACTGAGGCACCCAACAGGGTTGCCTCTTATCCCTGTTACGATTTGCGCTCAAACTGGAGCCACTTGCAAGGATCCTCCATCAGCACTATGTGGACTCTGCACTGAAATTGATGCAGCGAACTTTAGGCATATCCCTGTATGTGACGACATGGTAAATTATGTGCGAGACCCTGCCACCCACCTAGCGCCCATAATCCCCGAATATATAAGATCCAGCCTCTATTCCAGTCTAGACTTCCCAATACAGTGGAGCACGGAACCAGTGAAGTATTTGGGGATTTGGATACATGCAGACCCAGTCCTGGTGATCCAATACAACCATGACAGGGATGTGTCGCCATTAGAGTACTAGGTCACTAGTTTTGGACCAAGCTACTACTTTTCATGAGAGACAGTATCGCTGTAATAAAAATGGTGATATTACCCATATTCCTCTACCTGTCTACCAACATACCGATTGTACTGACGCGTCAATTTTTCAATGCACTTAAAACACAATTGACATCACTCACGTGGGCGGGGAAGCAACCATATACACAAGGCGGGCTGGGTGCCCCAGACATGGAGCTTTATTACCTTTGCACTCAGGCCCAGTTTGCACACTACTGGTACCACCACCATGACTATATACCCCATCTGGCAATTGAACATGCTGACGCCTACCCCATCCTGCACACTGCTATTTTGCCCCACACATGCGATGGCATTAATAGGTCTGAATTTAACACTATCCATAGCACCCCAAGCGCCTGGCACCTGCCTGTGGCACTAGCCAAAAAGCTTCCCCTGTACTTGCCGGCACTTCCTCTGCTGTTACATCCTGCTATATCTGTTACTCAGGAACTGTGTGCAGTCAATCGCCTTGGTATGGCGGGCCTGAAGACGATGGGCGAATCTTATGCTGAGGGACATTCATTACTCTGGACTATGTTGCCAACACGCAATGCCACAGCCCCTTGTTGACCTTCATCTACATTCGCCTCAGAGCGGTTCTGCGTACACTATTCATTAGCCACTCTGCTGAACCTCCCACCCTGCAGGCACTCACTATGCTGCTATCCAGCTCCTCATGCAAAGGCTTTATCACTAAACTATATGCCACAGCACAGGGAGACAGACCCGAGACCATGGCCCCAGCATTGCAAGATGGAATGCAGTGCTAAACCAGCCGCTAGAGCCTGGTGAATGGTCCTTTTGTTGTTCACAAATGTGCATGCTCATGCCTAACTGTAACTTACGTATAATACATTTCAAATACCTCCATCAAATGTATCACACCCTCTCTAAGCTATATGGGTTTGGTCAGTGCACGGATGCAAATTGTGTGAGGTGTGGGGCACCAAACACTGATTTCCTACACTTGTCATGGCTGTGTCTCCCGGTTCTGGGTGCACATTATGAATGCCCTTACTCAAATGGCACTGGAACCTGTGGCATGCCGTTCTCTAATGTGCCTCCTCGGCCTGGTTAAGGACCTACAGCCCACAACATGTAGGCTGGTGGCGGTGGTCTTGCTACTGGCCAAGAGACGTGTTGCTATGAAGTGGGGGAAATGAAGCTCTCTGACCTGTCTTACTGCAAAGAACAGTTTGAACTTTATGCTGAAGAATTACCAAAATTGTCATGGCCCAGAGACATTTGGTGCCTCCTTACTACATATTTGTTAACTCTTCCAGAGCTTGATTAGGAGAGAGTGTATGCCACCATTCCTACGCTGGTAGTTGTATTTTCTGGCACTGTCAGGAAAATTGAATGTACTTGAGGGTGTAGTGCTACATCTCTCAAATGTGCCACAGTTTTTTTGATGGTGTTGTATCTGTGTACTTATTGCAAAAACACCATTAAATAAAAAAAAAAGAACAAGCACCCAGATTAAACATACCCACAGGTAACTGGGAGTTAGGTCACCCTAAGGTATTCTGTCAGATTAGCTAGGAGGGAGCATAGACATGATTATAAATGTATGTTTATAATTTGCGCACCTGATTTTATGGTATTTTTTTAACATTTCTTTCTACAGTTATCCATGTTCAGTTTTTGACCATTCCATTGGTATTTATCCATATTTATTTTACGCTTTGAGAATAAGTGGAGTCGTAAAATGGTATATTTCCACTTTTTTTATCTGATAAACATGCACTCATGTATAGATAACAGTCTCGATTTTGCCAACTATAAGAAAACCCTACAACCACAGATAAATATTAACATTATGTACAAATATGTTAACATATGCCTGTATGTAAGGAAAAGATATCCTGTTTTTGAACTCCCCATGCTGTCTATATGCTCAGCTGTTGGCCTGAAATTCATGAGGGACACCAGGGAGAATAACTCAAAAGAAGCACAATTTTCAGCATTTTTCCACATTTAAAAATAAATTTAGACAAGAAACAGATTGTTTTCTGTCTGTATTTATCAGTAAAAATCAGTAAAAACGCAAAATTGGGAGCCTTATTTATAATCTATATAACAGCAAAAGAGTTGAATTATTCATCTTCTTTACGATTCTAGTAATGCTGATTACTCTGTTCAATTTCCTTCTATTAATCATTGCAGCACACATATTTTACACAAGAATCACAATGCTTCAATAAATGATTGAAATGCCAATTTGAGTATTTCTTGTGTCTGCCTTTGGGCATGCGTGAGCTACTAATGAAAGGGACTGATCTGTTTCCACGATTTCCTTGGGGAGTCAGAGTTGTCATGTTCTGAGGTTGCAAAAAGCCTCCGGTACTTTGTAAGGTTTAGAGGTCCAGCGGGTGCACTATCAGCTTGCCAGGAGTAAGGGCAACATATCCAGATGGTGTGTGCGGAGTCAGTCACGCAGTTTTGAAGTTTATGTTGTTCAAACGTGCAGTTTTGTTTTATATAGTATGAACCATACAACATTAGTACCTAGTTATTGGTGAGAGAAAACGGAAGAACTGTCCAAGGAAGCTCGCTCCCTTCACACTTGTCCTTCTTTTTCTCCTTACATTACCCTCTTCTCTTTAACCGTATTCTGCAATACTTCCTCCATTATCTTAACTTAGCCTATAATAATATTAACTCCGGTTGCTAGGACATTTTTTGGGGTGAACAGACATTCCATTTCTACCAATTAAACCTTTCTATTGTTCATATTTTACCTTATTAACAATAGTGTTTGCTGCACCCAGTTTTCGAATTAGCTTCTGATTCTTATTGCTACATATATAGGTCAAGTATAGGTCAAGATAGGAAAGAAGGATGACTGAATCTTGAATACCAGTAGAGTAAAGTTAACTTGTATAGAAAAATAAATACATCAATAAATAAATTATTAACGTGACAAAGATAGGGATGTCAGACTGTCATTGATACATTAGAAAGTACTCTTTAATTGCTTCAGGTGAAACATATTTACATAGCAAAGCGTGCTTTGGCCTGTGAGAGTTTTAGGTAATGGATGCAGACACTGCTCAATTTCAAGGTGAAAGTGTAAAATTTTCACTTAAGCTGCTTTGGTTGAAATGTAGCAGTGTCAGAGACATTTGAGAGTATAGCGAATGAATGAGCAAGATAAAGCTTGTTGCCAAAATGACATGAACTTAATGTCAGACATCATAAAAAACTTTCCTAAAGACACATGTATCAAACATCTTAACATTGAAAATCATTGATGTTTGGGAAGCAACATAAAACCACAATCCCACTGACATATTCTTTTTAAGTTCTTAGGAATTACTCAAACAGATTTAGTGCTACAAACTACAACTGCCGATAAATTACTCTTCTGGGATGGAGATAATATCACATTCGTCCAAGATATAACAAGATGACTGAACAAAAAGGATCAATTGTATAATGATGTCAGAATTCTAGGAAGGGTCAGTGCATAATTTGTAACAAAATAAGTGCCAGGGCCCTCGCCGGAAGACCACTGCAGCTTGCACCACACAGAGCCCCTGCCAGTGCAGCCAATAATACTACCAGCACAACTACTAACCATCATACTCTTATAAGTGTGACAAGTCAGACTATTCCAAGCCCCCAAAGATATAAAAATGGCTTAGGTGGCAGGTAATAGCTATTTTCAATGTATATCGAATTAATAAACAACTGTTGTTATGTTCATCTCTAAATTAGATGGACAGTGCCACCATGTGGCAGGCTGTCATCAGTGCCGGTGTTGACAATTAAGTGGAGGTGCCAAACACTGGAAACCACTGGCTCAAACTAAGCACTGAAAGGAACCGGACATCAAAAAATGCTCTCTGCTTCCATTTCACTTGAAGCCTTATCTATCAAATGTCCAAATTTTATGGATACCAATTGAAAAAGCTCTCCAATGCTTAAGCATTTTAAGACTTGCAAAACAAATAATTAAATATGAACCCACTTTGTAATAAGATTTTGTATTTGCATTGTACCTTTTTTGTATGTTATTGTTTGCACATCCATTACTTTACATATTGGAGTATTAGTTTGCTAACATGTACACTACTGCTTAACTACTGTTGTGTACCTTTCTACACATTTATGGGGACGGGGTACACCATGTCAGCATGGTTGTGATGTTTTTTAGCCAAGTTTAATAAAACCTCTGTCACTGGCAGCAAGATGTTACAAGTATTTTTGTTAGTACATTCTCCTTTAATGAGTGTCAACTTCTGCAAAGGTTTCGATTCTCCTAGATATGTCACACTGTAGAAGGAGAGAATACATACTTTAGGTTATGCACCAGGACTGTTGCATCAAATCCTTTTAAACTCTGCAGAATGAGTTCCACTTATATGCCTCACAACAATGGAAATATGCCCTGCCTAAAAAATGTTTGGGCCATGCACCCTTGAACTTCTGGACCTCCCCACCACTATTCTTCTTACTAGGTGGGGACAATACAAGGGAGTCCACTCTCAATTTATGGAGTCAATATGGCAGAACTGTTATCAGAACCAAGAGAAGACTCTCTAGGCCACTGTTCTTGAATGAAACCGTTATGTTCACTTGAAGAATATTTATGGCCAGTACTGCTGTTGATGCATGATAAAGGTTTGAGAGTGGTTAGCCTCAAATTTAGCTTCTTTAATGTGTTGCAAAACTGGCGATGGAACTCGCACATGTGTAGTTGACAAGACTCTGTCTGGACCTATTCTGTTGGAGGTGCACTGAGAAAGGATTTGACCTAGTTCATGTCCTCTGTTCCTGCACTAAGCATGTCCCACAATTCATGTGCAATCTGATCCATTTTGAGTCAGATGTGTAAAGACAATTTAGCAAGCTCCCTACCCAATTGTAGTTCCTGAGACACTTGAACTCTTGATTAGTTCGTAATTTCATGATATTAGATTTTGACAGCAGAAGATAGGATTTATTTTTATTTTTATGATCTTTTTATACATTTGTACAATATTTTAAAAATGTTAATTATCCATCCATCCATCCATCCATCTATCTATCTATCTATCTATCTATCTATCTATCTATCTATCTATCTATCTATCTATCTATCCATCTACACAGCTTCCAGTTCATGGTCTTGGATGGGGAAATGTCACAGACACTGATGTAGAGCTTCCACACTAGGTAAACAAGTTAGTTTTACAGTACTTGTCAATATATCCGTGTTTGTTCCTTTAATAGCATTTATTACACTATATGAAGAAAATTCTTCTTGTCGCCTTTACTCATTACATTTCAATCTTCTGATGTCTATGTATCTCCCTTTTCTGCCTCTGAAACACATATCTATCATCGTTGTTTGCTCTTTTCTACCCACCCACTCCTGCTTGGCAGTGCTTAATTTGAGCTGGTGATTACCCATGGGGGCACCAGCACCCAATTTTGGGACTGGCACTTATTTGTCTGCATCAGACGCTTATAGGGGCAAAAGTGGAGAAAACACATAAAGCAGAAAGATAATAATAATAATAATAATAATAAATAATAATAATAAAAGATGGAAAAACCGTAACAAAGGGAGAAAGCAGGAAAATGCAAAAGTAAGATAATGGGGCAGGGATTGTCTAGTAGTGCATTTAAAGGCCTGAACTGGACTTAAGACTAGGCAGCTTTGGAATTCGGCACATTTGACTGCACCGGCTGCAGGCTCCTGAGCAGAGTTTTAGGCGCCAGCACTCATTCTTGTACAAATTAAAAAAAATAAACACTGCTGCCTTCCAACTTCTTTACTCTCCACTTTCCTGTTCTCCACCTTCCTACCTTTTGTTAACCTCCCTTCTGTAATGGGATAAAACAGCTTATGATTATGACCTTTATTGCATTACTGTGACCTCACCTGGCTGGGTATACTTGGTAATTGTAGCCTGCGGTGCATATGTATGTTAAGCTGACAGCTTATTTAACTTTCTTATTTATGTACTCTGTAAACACTGAAATATATACAATCCAGCATTGTTCCCGAAAAATATATATTAAAACCAAATCCTGTATTCAACACTTTCAATCATTCACATATAAAATAATTACTATATCACCTCCGACATGTAAAGGATTTTGAATATCCCTGCCATTGAGTCGTAATTGAAACATTCTACAGACAGGTCTACATAGCAGCAGCACCCTGTCATCTTGGTCACATAGAAGTGATTTCAGCTACCTTTATGTAATACAGGTCAAACAAAATAAAAGCCCACCGTATGAGACAAATGATGAAGGTCTCATTTTGAGAGCTTCCTCACAAACCACGCAAAACCTGTCATATAATTCTGGGGTAAGGGTTATGTGATGCTAGAGTGGTTTATATTATTCACTTGCTCAACATATCAACACAGGCCTCCTAGTCGACATTGATGCCAAGTTCAATAAATTTGCACTACTTTGGAAAGAATGACGTTTGTTACATTCTTCTACAAAGGAGATGATCTTCATTTAATTCTATTTGAGTGGGGAGGCAGCTCCAATGTCTCGATCCTCCATAAAGGATGCTGAATCTCCTGACCATAATCTCTTTGACTACGCCATTATAATTGTTTTGCCGATTGCAGTGCTTTCTCTGGCTGCTTCATTTGGACCCTGCTACACAGAATGGTAGAGTCCTCATTGTAGCTGTCTCTCTGAAAAAGGTAATGGGCTGTTTCATGGCTAAGTATCAAAGTGCTTTGCTTCTAGGTTTGGAACATTTGGGAAAATTCATTCCACAGCAGATGACTGTCAATGAATGAATGAATGAGGTTGATTTGCAAAGAACACGGCTATTCAAACGTGTCCCGGTGCAAGAGCAAAAAGGTACGCACTCACACAGAAGTCCCTAAACAGTGGAAGAAAAGAGACAGAAAACATCCTACGAGGGAATCATCCAAAGATCCAGTGGAAGCTGATTCCATGCTTTGGGTGCTAAGAATGAATGCGAGGCGCTACCAGAAAAACATCAGATGCAGAGCGCAACGCTCCAATGGGGCAGTAAGGCAGAACTAGCTCCGCTAGATAAGTTGGGCTGATACTGCAATACTGCCCTATGAACTAACGAAAGTCATTTAAACAAGATCTGTTTCCTAATGGGGAGCCAATGCAAGACGTTTAGAGAAGGAGAGATCGACATCTGACTAGGCAGATGCAGGATGAGCCGAGCGGCAGCATTCTGAACCACATGAAGATGACCAAGCAGGACCTCAGACAACCCAAGGTAGAGAGCATTGAAATAATCTAACCCCAATGTGATCTAAGCATGGATCACATTCCTCCTGCAGTGCAGAGGCAGGAGGTACTGACATTTTCTATGAGTACGAAACAGCATAAAACACTGGCCTACCACCACCAAAATATGGGGTTGCATGGACAGTTGGTTATCCAATTTGATACCCAGATTTTTTACCAGGGGAGAAAAGGGGGACCTGTAGTGTAGCAGGCCAGATATCTTCCCACTAGTTTGTCCAATGGGACCCAAAAAAAAGAATTTCAGTTTTATCCGTGTTACATTTTAGCTGGCTGCTCTGCATCCACTCAAAGACTGCAATCATTCAGTCCTTGAAAGTATTTTCAACAGAGGACGGAGGTCCCTCAAAAGAGAAAAGCAGATGGGTGTCATCCGCATAGGAAATAATTTTACAACCAAAAGATTCCACTAATCTGACCAAAGCTGACATTAAAACATTAAAAAAGATGGGGCTCAGAGAGGAGCCTGGGCACTCTGCTTCAATGCTTTGACTTTGGAAGTAAAAGGCACTAACCACAATGACTCAGGGCCGTAGCCACGGGGCGGCTGAGCTGGGCCCCGCCAGGCCTTATTGTGCTCTGGCCCCCCCAAATGAAAGGCCTAGGCCTTTGAGCTTCTTGTATTTAAATATCTAGTTAACTTTGACATCTGAAAGAGTGCATGTGATCTGTTGTCTGGGCCTGCTTCATTACTAATTGTGAAACTGAAAGAGCCTTCGAACGTCTCCAGAGTGAGAGAAGAGAACGAGGCAGGGAGAGAGCCAGAGGAACGGGGCTGAGATGAGCTGAAGTTGCTGTGCACTTGTGGGTGCACTGAATAATTCTAATATAAATTTCCTGTACTTGGGGTCAGAATCGATAGCTGCAAGCTGGCGCCTCGCTACCATCAATAAGGGCACTGCAGCATGATGACATGAAGCGTGAACACCCTGCTCTGGGCTTTCCTCAAACTTATCTGCACAGGACAGAAGTACTGACTGCAAAGGTACAGATGGTAGGTGAGTCAGAGACTTTATAAGGCATGGGTAAAATGGGTCCTTACCTAGAGCCCACACCTTCCCAGGGCACCTGAGTCCCACAGCACCAGTTTTCTATTTACCAGCTGTGTTTTTAAAAAAAGCAAAAAAATTAGCTTTTAAAACAAAATAAATTAAACAAAATACTGTCACTGATAGTCGCAGCCAGAGCTTTGCTTTGTTTCAAAAGTATTGTAAGGGTAACAGGTTGGGCTGGGCATGTGCACTATGCTTCTATTAGTAGTCGTTTGACTGCCCTACCATAAAATAGTGAGGCAGGGCATCATGGGGGCAGCAGTAGTGTCCCAGTCAGACTGGTGGGTAGGGGCCCAGGCCTCGGCTCATTATGCTATGCCAGCTTGACTTTCCATGTTGCCTTTCCTGAAGCTTCCTCCACAGCATTTTTTTCAGTCTGCGGCCTCCCATCCCAGGATAAATTCCGGCCTTGTTGAAATCATGAAAAGTGAGTGTACCATGAACAAAGCTTTTGCAGTTATGTTTTTTAAATGTGTAAGAAAGGAGACTCAAGAAGAATACACCAGTTGCACCTGTTCTCTCCCCATAACGAAAATAGCGCGACAAAGCCACGAAGCCCAGCTTGTACAACAAATTTACATAGTAAAACACAGCATATGGGAACCCATACACATATAAAGCCCATAAAACTGCATACAGACAATTACATCTCTAGAGATACGAGTATATACAGCACTCACACACACAGAAAACAGACATATGGGCAACCATGCACACAGGCATACAGACACCCATCCAGACAGAACAGTAAACATAAAAGGCATCCATGCACTTAGCCCAACATGCAGTATACATAGTCACTATTACCAGCCATGCAGACAGACTAACATATACAGGCCCCGTGTACACCTGCTTACAGTGTTATCAATGTGCGCCTGTGTGGATCCAAGCATGTGCCTCTGTTAGTAATCCCTATACAAAGTCAATTGTTTCTGGTGCTGGAAGTGGTATTTTCAAACCTTTACTAGTCGTTGTTTTGAAAGAATGGCCTACTGGTATAGGGAACTGTTAGTTTACAGTTAGAGGTTCCTCATCTCATCTATGGATTTCGATCTCACAAACCCCTAGAGCTAAATTCTCTTCTCTGTTAAAATCTAACAAATGTTATGGATGGGAGGTGCAGTCTTTGCTGTCAATGAGAGGGGTTTATTATGCTTGAGGTTGATCAGCAAACATACAAACACTCCTACTCATAGGCAAACAGACAAACAGTCCTTCCCAACCTTAACCCTCATGCTCTGAGGCATAACGTAGCAATTAAATTTAAAGAATTAACTTTCTGTCTCTTTCAGTCATCACCTCACCTCTTCTCTCACATCACTCTCTCTTTACCTCTATACCAATCTCTACAACTTTATGTACGTATCACAGTTTTCACTCTATTTGAACTCTCGCCATCACCTAGATTTCCTGAACCTCACCATTAATACACCTGTCTCCCCCATGTCTGTCTACCTCTCTCATGACCTCACCTCCATCTCTCCACCAATCGCTATCCCTACCTCTCTATCTCCTTACCACTCTGTCTTACTCAACTGTCTATCTCAACTAGATCTCTGCACGTACTGTTCTGTTTCCATCTCACATCCTGTCTCTCCTCCATTTGCTTGAAGTCTTTCTCAACCGTCTCATTCTCTTTACCTCACCTCTGTTGCTTTCTCAGTCTCTACATATGAAACCTCTTTTGACCTCACTGTTAACCCTCTTACTTTCCCACCCATGACTCTACCTTATTTCTCTGTCCCACAACCCTCTCATCATCTCATCTATCTCTATATATATGTCCACTGTCTTTCACTATCAAACTTCTCACCATTTGTTTTGCTACCTGACTTTTCCACCTCTTCTCTCTCTCTCTTCCTAGTCCTGTTCCCTCAATACTTTACTCTTTTTTTCCTTTTCTCTCCATTTTCTCTATCAGTACCTTCACTCTGCTTCATCTGTCTCTGCACCTCTTCTCTTTTTCAGTTTACCCTCCCTACCTCACCTCACTCTCTCTACCGCCTTCTTTGTACATTGCTACTACTCACATCTGTCTCTACTTCTTTCTTTATCACACATCACACTCTATTTCTCACCCTCTGTTTCTCTCACTCTCTCATCCTATCACAATATCAACCTCCCCACTCTTTCTGTGCCTCACCTCTGTCTCCCTACTTCTTTTATCTCAACAGCTCATCTCACTTTCTAACCTTAACACTTTTCCTTTCTTCCCTTCTCACACTCACCACTCTCTTTACCTGACCTGTCTTTCCTTATGCCTTTTCTCATTTGCCTGTCTTTTTCTCACAGCTCTCTCTACCTTGCATCTCTTTATACATCTCTCACTACCACATCTATTATCTACCTGTATCTCTCTCTGCATTTGTTTAATTCACTTTTCTTTCTTCCTTCAGTCACTGTATTTTCCTACAATGAAAAGCATGCATTTAATAGTAAAAGTGTGCATATTTTTTATAAACTGTACAATTGAGGTTTGGGAACAAAATGTTAGCATTGTCAATGATATATTTAAAGCTAATGTTTAAATGACAATTACTGCTGCAGTCTGAGAACATAGGCTGAATGATTGATGTAACCTTTATGTATGTATGTGTATGCTATTTCTGTAGTGCGAAACCAGCCAATAGCAGTAAAGCGTTGTAAGGGACGAAAAACAAGAATAAAGTCAAAAAGTGATAGGAGTTGTAGGTGGGTTGTGGATTGTTAATGTATTGTGATGTAATGCTCTTTTAATAGGTGAGTCTTCAACTTCATCCTAATATGAAGCAGCGTTGCTGCGGTTTCGGAGGGAAAGACTCTGGGCCCGATTCTGATGCGGGTTGGAAAAGCTTCCCGACGAGGGCCTGATTCTGATGCGGTTAGGAAGGCCTCCTAACGGCATTTGCTCCTTCCAAATCAGATCGGGAACGTGTCTTCCCGACCGAGGGCCCAATTCTGATGCATTGAAGTCAATGGGAGTTCAACCAAATCGTATCTGGAAGCATCCGGATGCATCCTACTCCGCCGGTCGGACTTTCCCGATCCGAGTGGGTCGGACACCATTTCCCAACCGATTCGGTCGGGAAGCTTTTCCAACCCGCATCAGAATCGGCCCCAAAGTGTTTCCAGATCCAGGGTGCATCGATGGAAAAGCCCTGCTGCTTTTCTTTTCTTTTTTACACTTCTTAGCCTGCTGTCTGGTCATGTCTGGGCTGCCAGTGGGTGAGAACCACCGGAGATGATGAGCTGGTCTGCAAAATTAGTGGGGGTGTTGGTCGTGATAACTTTGTAAATGATGCAGCTAATTATAAATATGTTGCAGATCCGCAAATGAAGCAAATGCAGTTTCATCATGTTGTAGGTGATGTGATCATATTCCTTCAGACTGTGGATGAGATGTGCTGCAGAATGTAGGATGCGTGTAAGGAGTGCCAGTGTGGGACCTCGGGGGCAAAGGAACAGGGTATTACTACTGTCCAGATGCAAGAGTATGAGGTCGTGTTCTGGAAGAAACAGTTTCACTTCTTCAGAAGCAAGAGCTGGTACCAGCTTGTCTTGTTTTTTTACAATGTGCTCTCCAAACCTGTAAGAGCTCTGTAAATTAGTAGCACTGTGTATGAGCCTGTAAAACATGTGGCTCTGTTGTGTATGTATGAAATTGTGAGATGCCTGACATTTGTATTTTCTCACTCTTCAGAGACATTATCTGGCATAACCCCTCAACTCTCCAAATACTGTGGAGAGAGTGAGGTTTGCAAACTTTGTTTGCTTGCCTAGTTCAATGCTCTGCACTTTAAAACATCACCAGACACCACTGTTCTGAGTTTAAACATTTGCTGTTTTCACTGCTCTCATAAAGACTGCCTTCCTCTGTTCTATCTCACGCCATTCTGCATCGATGTCTGTTATTTATATCTAGAGCACAAAGGGGATGTGTTTGGGAGGGAGTACTTTTTTGTGATCTTTCAAATCTACAAGAGCATCAGTGAGCGTAAATTAAGGACACAGTGGTCTGAAAGCATATAAAGAATCAGTCAACAATGTGTGCCCATTTCAGGAAAGTGTGCGTGTGTGTGTGTTGTAAGCTCAGTTGTTATTTATTGATAAGGTATATACATCTTTTCAGGCTTATAATTTTGGTAATTGGAACATATTGGCAATGATTTGTGGAGCTGATCGAGGACTAAAATAATTGGTAATGGTCGGATTTTGGAGGATTATTGGTGGGCACCTATTGCGTATAAGCATATCCACTAGGCCCCACAATGATGACAAAAATATGTATCAGTTGAAACCATTTATGTTTAGTAAGTTCAATTGTTTTATTGTGTTAACATTAAAATCCAGTCCTAGTACACTAATGATTTTGGTCAGAAAATCTTTCAAATGTACTACTCCCACTCTTCAGAGAGATTATCTGGCATAACCCCTACCATTGCTTGGTGGACCAACAGCAACCCTACCTACGAAGTTATCTTTAATAAAATCCTTCAATCATATATAATTCAACCATGTGCCATTTGCCATTATTTCACTCAAAAATGAATGGAAATGACTCCAAATCTACAGAAAAGCCTATTTAAATTAGATCCCCTTTTGATTAATGTGATCACTCTAATAGGTTTTATGCAACTTGTGAGGGACCCTCAATTCTCCTGTAAAACTGGCTTTAAATCGTATTCTGTTTTGTGTAAGGTTGTTAGCTAATGTGCTTAAGTTGTAAAACTGGGCGCAAATATTTTCAGTAATCTTTCGGAAGATCCACAGCCCACTGTTTGCAATTTGTCACTCACATCCTCCAAACGCCCTCGGGGATCATACTGTAGCGAAATATACAGAATGAAAATAAACTGTCTGTTTTCAAATATCACCAGAATTAAAGATTTTTTTAAAACAGATTCTGCAGCTAGAAACCATTGCTTCCCGTCAGAACCACCTCTTGTTATTATGTGGGGCCATGCCCCCCCCAAACTTATACTTCTGACTACGGGCCTGCACAGACTGCCCTCGGAATCCAGGAACAACTTTAGCCAAATGCATGCCTCCCACATCCAAGTTGGTAAGGCAATCTCCTTCATCTTTGCGAACTGCAAAAAAAAAAACCTTGCAAAGCATGTAACTACACGTTCCCCAGTACAAAGAGGAAGGATATTCATGCCAATAAAAGCACCTGAAAGTCATGAATGGCAGTTTGATGCTGTGCTCTTTCAGTCCATATTTTGAAGTTAAATTGTGGCGTTACACCGGGCCATGCACGGGAAATATGTTGTGAAAATGTTTCTTTTTAAACGGACACTGCTATCGTCCTTTGTCCTCTATTAAATTCAAATACAATAAAATATTAATCAGCCAAACAAAGAATATCTATATCATCAAATAATCTATAGGCATCTAAGTGATACCACAATGAAATGTAGATATCACTCAAACAAGTATTGTTCAAGTTTTGTATCTTTAATGTTTTACCTTTAGACGAAACGCCGATTTTATGAATGTACATATCCGGGTTGATACGGTCAAGTTAAATGTTCCAATAACAGCAATGGGAAGTGAGTCAATGTCAAATCTTAAAGACATCATACCCACTGAAAGTTTACAGCGCATCTGTAAGAACAGCAGGAACAAGCATTTGCAATGCAATAGGTCTCGCATTTGCGAGAGTTTAAGCTATCAGCATTGTAAATGACAATGCCTTTTATTTATCTGTTTTGATAATTAACACATAAATAAAAGGCATTGTCATTTACAATGCCAATAGCAAAAACTCTTGTAAATGCGAGACCTATGCAAAGAAGTGGCCGCCATTGTCCCGGGCTGTTTAGAAAGTGAAAGCGCGCATGGCGCCTGAATGTTGCAGGAAAGCATGTTGTGCTTGCAGTGGGAGAAACTACTTAAAGAAAATAGTGCTTACAGACTGAAAAAGACTCACTGTGTAACTACAGAAGTAAAAGGGCCAGTCCTAATGGGAGGTTACGAATGAAGACAAGGTGGTACTAAGGAGGGACTAACAAGCCTATTAACGAATCAGAAGCAAGCATTTACGAAGGACAATGACACAAGCCAATGACAAATATGGGCCGAGAGTGGGTGGGGCTTCTATTCCATACTCCAATGCAGCATGGCTCCCAAAGCAGTGCATGGGCTGCCAAGGCTCGACCTAAAACTAATATGCATAACTAACTGAAGTAACACGCATGGGATTCAAGAAAATATGCTTTTAATAACGAATTCCAGTTACATAACTTCTGTTATCCATGGACTGTGATTGTTTAAACCCCCCAAATTTGTTATGTGTGTGATATGTCTATGTCCCCCTACATTAGCCCGTCTTTCAGAATCCAGTCACGTGCAGTGAGTCCCAGTCGCGGTCCGTGTAGGAGTGCCGGCCGGGCGGTGACGTAGGGCGGGGAGGGGCAGAGCGGGGGGTAGCAAAGTACAGATTACGGACCTATACAGGTAAGTAAACATTTAAATCAATGAAACGAATTTCGTTGCGCGCACTGCATCGCATTTGGCGATGCAGTGCGCGCAACGAAATTCGTTTTATTGATTTAAATGTTTACTTACCTGTATAGGTCCGTAAACCGTACTTTGCTACCCCCCGCCGCACGTCACCGCCCGGCCGGCACTCCTACACGGACCGCGACTGGTGAGTCCACTCATTGCGTTCACTCCCGTGCCTCATGATGAAGGCCTGTCTGCCTTGAATAGGATTGGTGCAAGTGCAGTGAGGGGAGGTCATCAGACGTTTAGTGAGCCTGGTTCTGATATTGTATGACGTCGATGCTGTATTGAGAAAATACGATTGATACCACTTTAGTTCTCTTTTGAGCGCATGCTGTAATTGATATCCTCAACGTTCGGCACTCTTAAGTACATACATTTTAAATAGAAGAAAATGAAAGCCACAGCATTTAGTGTGTCTCGGCACGATGCCTTTAAAGGCAGCTGCAGGGGATAATGATCAGAGGCTGTCTTTAGATGTAAACAAAAGATAAAACAGTTACTGCAGGATCTCAAAGAAACACACTTATACATGCATTATATATTCTATCAGTCACTTGGCATTTCTAAAGATGGCCATTAAGCAGTGCTATGTAAACTTGTCTGTATTTTCCTCTGCATCAATCAACTACACCTTCATTTGCAGAATGGAAACAAAACTCGCTATAAACAATTTTATTTGATGCCATTAGAATCTCTTTAATCTTGCAGAAAGGTTAAATGATTAATTTGTAGCACGAGGCACGGTGCAGTAGAATATCAACATTGCCATAATATATTTTATATTTCAGGTAAAATTGTACATATCTCATTTTCCACCGAAGGTATTTAAAATGATCGGAATATATTTTTCGAAGGTACCTGGAATAGAGAAAAGAGACACTTTTATTAGTGGGACTAAGTACTGATGGGGACATCAACAAACGAAAAAAATGTGCATGTTATTGCACGACAAGCTTTTGCAAAGCCAATGGTTCTGGCTTATATGTGGCAATGGATGCAAGCAAGGGCAGGCACACATGCAGACAGGCTATTTGTGATGTGCCTCTGTGCAACCTGTCGAATTTTATACTTCTTCTGGCTGTGCCCTATTGGTTGATTATCCAAACATATGAAACTTTATGACATCAGCTCTATGAAACTGGCACCATCAGCAGAAAGGGCCTTGTAGGAAATCTCCCTTTTCTGCATAGGCTCCCCAAAGTTTTAGTCTTTTTGCTGATTACTATATTTTTGCCTTCTCCAGAACTCCTGCTAACCACTGATAAAGTGCATGTGTTCCACCTTACAACACAGTAAAATTGAGATACTCATAATTTGCATGCCTAACTTACTGTAAGTTTCTTGTATATGATACAAAGTGTACTCAGGGCCTGTAAGCTAAATATCACTAGTGAACTGCAGCATCAATTGTGCCATCCACTACAGCTATTGTGCAAAAATGACTGGAGGCCTACCATTTGTAGCATGGCTATTGCAGCTTTTAACTGCAAATTCGACATGTCAAAATAAACTCCTTTGACAGGTCAAAACTTCATTTTAAATATTTATAAGTCACCCCTAAGTAGGCCTGATTGCCTGTTAGGCCTGGCATCCTTGGCATGGGTTTCCCGTAACTATTTGCCTTCAGACCACCTGTTTTACTACCTTCGTTGTTGCTGACATTACGACTCTGCACACATTACCACTGCTGACCAGTGCTAAAGTGCTTGTGCTCTCTCCTTAAATCATGGCCACATTGGCTCATACCCAATTGGCATATTTAATTTACTTGTAAGTCCCTAATAAGGTGGCACTACCTGTGCCCATGGCCTACAAAATAAATACTACTAGTGGGCCTGCAGCAATGATTGGGGCCACCCAAACATGGCACTTTAAACATGTCTCTGGCCTGCCTTTGCAGCCTGTGTGTGCAGCTTTAAACTACCATTATGACCTTGCAAAATAAAACATTTGCCAGGACCAAACCTTCCTTTTTAATGCATGTAAGTCACCCCTAGGGTAGGCGCCAGACTGCAAAACCAAAGGGGATGATGGACGGAGTGTTGAACATTGCAAGCACTCACCCCCAGTCAACTGATCTGGGTTTAATCCATCATCATTCTTTAGCTCACTCCGCCACCCCAGTTCAGACATGGCAATATGCAAATAAGTCTGACCCTGTGACTCATGGGAACAGTCCAGCCCGAACTGCCAAGCCATGTCTTCCCTGGACCGGAAACAAGCATCCTGGGACCGGTTTCGGGCACACAGCCCTCATCAGCCAGGCTATCTTGAATCCAGTGGCAAAGTGAGCAAGGGACCCACGTCTGGGCATACCCTGCCAACTTAGGGCGAACAATGCAAAACCAAAGGGGATGATGGACGGAGTGTTGAACATTGCAAGCACTCACCCCCAGTCAACTGATCTGGGTTTAATCCATCATCATTCTTTAGCTCACTCCGCCACCCCAGTTCAGACATGGCCATATGCAAATCAGTCTGACCCTGTGCCTCCTGGGAACAGTCCAGCCCGAACTGCCAAGCCATGTCTTCCCTGGACCGGAAACAAGCATCCTGGGACCTGTTTCGGGCTCACAGTCCTCATCAGCCAGGCTATCTTGAATCCAATGGCAAAGTGAGCAAGGGACCCACGTCTGGGCATACCCTTCCAACTTAGGCTGAACAATGCAAAACCAAAGGGGATGATGGACGGAGTGTTGAACATTGCAAGCACTCACCCCCAGAGGGCAGGGTGCAATACATTTAAAAAATGTAAAAGTAGGACATGTACTTTTAGGTTTTACATGCCCTGTTAGTGAAAAACTCTTACATTCGTCTATCACTACTGCAAGGCCTACCTCTCCCATAGAATAACATTGGGGTTACCTTATTACACTTAGTAAGCTGAAACACCCAAGTGGGAACAGGAATTTTTGAATCTTTAGAATTGTAATGAAAAATCCTAACTTATGGTGAAATCGGTATTTAAATTACAATTTTAAAAATGCCACTTTTAGAAAGTTGCCATTTTCCTTCTTTAGCCATTTGGAGCCTGCCTCTGGGCCACATGTCTGGATGTAGTTGACAGTTGGGCTTTGTTAGACACGCCAGCCTTAAGGTGGTCTTTCCCTCAACTTTTTGCCTTCCTCCTCCACTTTTTCTGACCTTGTTTTTGCTGGTATTAGGACTCTGTGCACTTTACCACAGCTAACCAGTGCTAAAGTGCTTGTGCTCTCTCCTCTAGACATAGTAACATTAGCTTATCCCCAATTGGCACATTTAATGTACCTATAAGTCCTCAGTAAAGTTGCAGTACCTGTGCCCAGCGTCTGTAAATCAAATGCTACTGGTTGGTCTGCAGCACTGATTGTGCCACCGCATCAAGTAGCCCTTCAAACATGTCACAAGTCTACCATTGCAGAGCTTGTGTGTGCAGTTTCAAACTGCTATTTAGACCTGGCAAAATAACCCTTTTGCCAAGCCCAAACCTTCCTTTAAAATACACATAAGTCACCCCTAGGGAAGACCCTGGACAGCCCAGAGTGCAGGGTGCAATGTATTTAAAAAGTAGGACATGTACTTTTAAGTTCTACATGTCCTGGAAGTGAAAACTCCTAACTTTGTTTTTCACTACTGCAGGGCCTATCTCTCCCATAGGATATCATTGAAGTTGCCTCATTACATTTTATAAGTGTTATTTCCAAATGGCAAGAGATAACTGGCCATGATTGGTGTCTCTGGAATTACAATTTATAGTGAAGTCTGATTTTAAATTGCAATTCTGAAAATGACACTTTTAGAAAGTTCATTCACATTTTTTTCTTCAATCATTTGAACATATATTGTACAGTTTATAGCATGTCATAAAAGGACCACTTTTTTCATTTTATATATAGCCACAGAACTGTTATAAACATATTACATATTATACTGTGACACATTTTCAAAGAAATAGAAAAAACAACAAATAATGGTGACGCTTTGTATGCAAATATACAAGACTTAACCAAGGAAAGAATTCATCATGCCAGTCATCTGTTCATAAAGTCAATCAGTTGAGGCTATGAATCACTCAATCTGAAAGTTGCCTTTTGCTGATGATAGCTCTTGGGGACTGCACGCTTGACTTAGATATATAGTGGGATAGATGGTCTCCCAATGTTCCCACTATCTAGTCCTTTTTCTGTAGGTTTATTTCCCAAGAGGTCTTTTCAATGTGTGTTGTTTCCCTGTATAAATAATGGGATTCTCCTCAGGACAATGACTGGATACGTTCTTGGCTTATCTGTTGCTCGTTTACTCATTGCTTTTGTTCATGTCTGAGACGCTGTCAGGTGATGAACTGGAACTAATTCGTGGATGCTTGTCTCAAAGAGAAGTCACCTGATACCAGTGCAGCCCTCTGGCCCTCCAGGGCCTGCTGCGGAGAGGGAGCCACACCAGACAAGGCATGGGAACGAGGACCACAGCGTCACCTCCGGACGGGTTGCAGAGCCTTATGTGCTGGTTTCCCAGGGGCCTTAGGTCTACAGGAAGTAGGAAATTGCTAGACCATCCAATCCCATGCAGCCTCCGGCGTATCAAAAAATAAGGCACGCTGATTATGGAGCGCCTGAAGTTTGGCAGGGAATAGGAGGGCATAAGTCAAACCCACCATGGCCAAACTCCTGTTTGACCACTTGGTAGGAGGACCGCTGTTGTTGAACTGAGAGTGTGTAGTCTGGCAAGAATGAGATCTGTACTTTGTCCATGGTGATGGGTGCATTCTCCCTGGCGCACCGGAGGATCATATCCCGATTCTTGAAATTCAGTTTGAAGGGCCACATAGGGGCGTGGTGATGCACCTGCAGGCGGTCACCTCAGCGAGACCCGGTACAGCCTCTCGACGTGAACATTTCTGATAAGCCAGTCAGCACCACCACATGCCCTAGCCAATCCTCCACGTACTGGATGGCACTGGGACCCTCTATTCCTTCCAGCATACCAATAATTCTAATGTTATTCTGGTGTGCTTGCCCTTCAGTGTCCTCCCCCCATTCATGAAACATGGCAACCTGCTTACGGAGTTGGGCACCAGTAGAGGTCTATTCTGCCTGCCAGGCTGTCAGTGAGGAGAGGGCTGTTTCACTGGATTTGACCGTGTTAACCAATTTACGATGGTCGTCCTTAAGGAGACTGAGATCAGTAGTAAGTGCGCCCAGTCTTTGTTCAATGGCCACTCTAGAGCCTCATATTGACATCAAGTTTGTCCAAAGGTGGGGCTGCCATTGTGGCGGGTTTACAGTCCTCAGTAACCTTTGTGAAAAAGAATTCCGACAGGGTAGACTGAGAGCAGGTTAGGCCATGAGCTTCACATTCTTAGCTCAAGTACAACCAATTCTGATGTTCAGCCAGCACCAATCTGTGAGGGGAGACTTTAGGCAGGCAGTGTTTTGATATACTCATGGCTGTACGAGTGGGGCCCCAGGGGGTGGACGCAATGCCCAGTTCACCCAGTACACAACGTTGTGGCAGTGACACACTGAAGCAACAGAGGTAGAGCGCAGTGGGGACAGTCACTACTTCAGGCCAATGCTCTCACAACAGGGCACGCAGTAGGATCCAGATGCACTCCCCCATTGATGTCACCATCTGCAGCCACAAGGGTATTAAACAGTTTAAACTCCATAGTGGGGTGTGGTGGCCAGCGCAATCTCAAAGCCCCCTGAGAGGGCCCCAGCACTGGGGAGTGGACTTCAAAGATGTTACTGGGAGGCACAATGTTGAGATGACAGTTAGAAATGTCAGAGCGGACAGAGGCCGTTTACTCACTGCAGGTGTAAGCACCACTGATCCCCATGCTGGCTGTAGTATACTGTAGTGTATGCCACATTACTTATTAGCCAGGGTCATGGAGGCAGTCCCGCCTGTGCAATCCATAACTGGCCGCTATAGTGTAAACAGATGATAAGCTTGTGTGTAAAATTGCAGCTTGTGTTTTCTACTTGGCTCAGCCGCTCTACAAAGGCCGGGTGAATCTTCCTGCACCAGGTCAGCGGCATGGCCGGCAGCCACTCCTACTACAGCTGTGAGCACTTGCAATGTGCGCAGTCAGGGGCCAAGCATATCAAGGTCAGGCCGATGCAACACAGTGCTATGCAGCTTGGCAAACGCCCGGCAGCCGGCTTGCAATTACCATGAGGCTGATCGCCGCTCTGCAGATTTATTGTTACCAGGAAAGACCAGAAGGGGAGTGCAGGGCACCTATGGAAAGCAATGTAGTTGAACTTTCACTGTGCAATAGAAACAAAAAGAGCACCTTGCTTTTCTAAATGCACTCATCTCACTGCTCTAACAATCAAATGGTGACATGTTTGTGAAATAGCAGCAATTCTCAGTGGTACTTACAATCACCCATGGCTGATGAATATGTGCTGAATTGCACTTAAAGCAAAAAAATGCCTAGGTTGGGCTGAGGTCTTGACACTTTTCATACAGATTACGTTATCCTTGCAAAACAGTGAAATGAGGTATCTAGCAAGACCAATAAAAGTACAAGGGGGTGGGCAATTTGAAATGGAACAATATAGTTCACAGCAAACATGTAAAAATAATTACTAAATTAACTCAATAAAAGGAAGTGCAGAATCACTAGCTGCAAAGCAAACCTCAATCCAAGGCATGTAAGTAAAAAAAAAAAAAAAAATGCATGCATGCATGCAGGTGTTTTGCATTGCAATGTGAGCAGTTTTGACTACCTGCATATCAATCACTCAAGTATTGCTGGCAATAAATAGTGACTGTTTATGCTTTTAATAGTAATTGTGAGAAAGTGCTTCTTTGTGTGTGGTATTACTGTTTCTTTTAACTTGGCACATGGTGGCACTTCTGTTCAGGACCCTATGTTTGTGCTCTGACTCCTAAAACATTGTAAAAGGGGTTGATCCCTAATTGACTTAGCTAACTGTACAGTAAGCAAAAGACACACAATTGATGGACGGAATGCAGAACAAATCAAAACATTCGCCTCCAGTCAAGAGATCTGGGTTAAATCCATCATTCTTTTGCTCACCATGCCACCCAAGTTTAGACCTGGCCAAATGCAAATCAGTCTTGACCCTGTGCCTCATGGGAACAGTCCAGCCCGAACTGCCAAGCTAGGTCCTCCCTGGACCGGAAACAAGCATCCTAGGACCGGTTTCGGGGTTGATGAGGGCTGTTAGCCCGAAACCGGGCTATCGGGGATCGCATATGTCCTTATCAACAGTGAACAGTGACTACTGATTGGTGCTTTGCTTTTTCTTGATGCTTTATCTCTTACATTTTTTAAAATTCACATCTCCATTTCCTCCTATTGGATATTTGTCAGTTTGGTTAATTTTGCTGATTAAACTTTTCTACATTTTTCGAAATTTGTTGTGGGATTTTTATTTTCTTGTGTTTTGACCTTTTAACTGTTTTGTTACTGATAAATGCTTTACCAATTTTCCTAAGTTAGTTCTGTTTGCTTTGTGCCATAGCTATAAGGGTGTTGAGCACATGTTTAAATTATTGAAACTGTATTTTACCATTGAAAGTCCGAGGTCTTATTCCTTATGGTGGACTCACATCCACCCCAATTAATAACCTGTTTTCTTACACCAATGTAATGGTTTCTTTTCTTTTAAAATGTTGATGTTAATGTATGATTTCTTAAATGCTTGCTCTTCTCCCTTCTTGTGTTTTGGGAGCTGAGCTTCTTCCAAGCTTCTTTGTGAAAATATGCATATTTCAAGCTTGTTTCCAATAGACATTGTGCCAATTTGCACTTGACAAATATGGTTGGAGCAAAAAATGATGATTGCTCTGCTTCTTCTTTTCAGTCAGTCTGTTACTGTTGCTCAAAAAGCCAGAAGGCCACAATTGCACCTGAGAAGGGGATTGTGGTAGTGAGTAGAGCATTCCTGAAGGCATACCCAGTCTAACTGGACTCTGGCCAATAACTTGCATCCACTGTTGAAAGCCGTCATAGCTAAACCTGGCTCCGTGGAAGCTCAATTCAAGTGCTTCAGTTCCATTAGTTTCTACTGCAGCAACTTTTAACAGTCAGTTTTGCTGCCACCTGGCCTGCCAAGGGTGCAACTACCACCTGCTCGTAATAGCCCATTGTCTGCTAATGGCTTCCCTTAGGTTAATCACTCATAGCCCCTTAAGGCTTGGGTTGCTCTCATTCTCAGCTCCTCTCCACCTGTTTTATTGGGTGGTGGTGCATTGACCATTAACTTAGGACCAATTGCAGCTCTAGGATAAAGTTTGGTTGTTCATAAGGCTCAGTACCCACCAGCACTTGCAGACAAGGCTTAGTTGCCTGGAATTTATATTAAATGAAATGGCACAAGAGAAGCAGCCAGATAGTAATTGTCACACTCTTGTAACAGCCCTTTGAAATGCACTGAAAAATGAATGGACATTTACAGTGCCGTTTTGAGAGACATCTGTGAGGGGATACCGGGGCAAACAGGCTGAAAAGCTAGAGGTCAATACATTAAAAAAAGAATTGCACTGACTATCAAATAAAAACAGACCATGTCCAGTGCCATAAAGCCTCCTCTTGCTGCTGCAGCAGGGAAACTAAACCATGTCTGTCTAAGAGTGAAACCCCATGCATACAAGAATAGCATTTGCAGTTAGCCAATGTTTCATGATTATGGCCAGATCAGCATGTGAATGACCCATAAAATAACAGTGGTTGTGGTGCCTGACCATTTAGCCCTCTCTATATAGATTCCTTTAGGACAGTGAGACAAGTAAATCTGTCAGTAGTGAGACTTTGGGACATTTATTGTGCCTTTGTCATCCAGGGATTTTGTAAAAAATTCGGTCTTGAGTTGGCAGAGATTTGCACCCTGTCCAAGAAGGGACCACCACTCTAGTCAGGGTAAGTCAGACACACACTAAATTAACCAGTGCTCTCCCTATGGTAGCTTGGCACAGAGCAGTCAGGCCTAACTTAAGAGGCAATGTGTAAAGTGTTTGTGCAAAACACATAAGTTACGGTAACTTAATGAAAACACCACAAAAGAGACTTCACACAGGGTTAGAAAATTTCATAATATTTATCTGAGTAAAACCAAAATGACAAAAATCAAATAAGTGGAAGTCGAGATATGAATTTTTAAAGATGAAATGTGAAAACAGTGCTTAGAAGTCAATAGTGGGTCAGAAAGGTTACTTGAGGTCGCAAGGGACCAGTGCAAATTCAAAATTCAGGATAAGCAAGATGTAGGGCAGGCTGGTTACAGGACCCAGACAGGTGCTGCTGAAGAAATACCTTGAATGGAGCCTTTGTAGATGTCAAGAGTCTACTGCGTCATTGACGAGCCTCGCACTGGGGTTCCCGCATCATTGTCGAGCTCCATTGAAGTAAATGCAATGCATCGTCGTCTGACCACACAGAGACTCATCATTGCGCCACGCAGACTGTGGATCCGTCGTCCTTCAGCAGCCTCTGCGTGGAAGGGCAATTCGGCAGAAATTCTCACGCAGTTGAGGCAATGTGACGGCTTTTGCAGAAATCAGCTGCAGAACGCACTACTGAGGCCCAAGACTGGTGTGGGCACTTCAGGTAAGGTAAGGGTAGGACTCACATGTGGCAGAGTCCAGCAGCACCAGCAGGATTGCAGGAAGTCTTTTGTGTCCCAGAGACTTCAGAAAACAGGAGTAAGCCAGCAAACCCTTGGAGTTACTCTGGGTTCAAGTGAGATGGGTCCAGTCCTTGTCCTCAACAGGGCAGAGATCAGCAAGTAGCAATGAAGCTCAGCAAAGCAGAGAAAGAGTTCCTCAGAACAGTTAGTCACAGCAAAGTAGCAATCCTTACAGAATAGCAGCCTTTACTCCAGCAGAGGCCTTCCCAGGTCCAATAGTGTAGTGATTTGGTAGGGTCAGAGCCCTAGTATTTATACCCAAAAGTGTATTTGATGTAGGGGTGACTTCAAAGGAGTTCTATGAATGCACAAGGATCTCTTTCAACCCAGTCCTGTCTGTCAGGCTATCAGTGAGGGGTTACCAGCCCTTTGTGTGAGGACAGGACACAGCCTATTCAAATGTTAGTGTGAGCTACCTCTCCACCTTCCTGCCCAGGAAGGCTATCAGAAGGCAGATAAATGCAGATGAGTCCTCTGTCACGCCCAGCCCTTCCTGCTTTTGTGGCTGTCTAGAGAGAATGCACAAAGTGTAGCTGTCACCAGGGCCCAGATGTGTATTGGAGACAGCCTGGAGGCGCACAGAGCAAAGTTAAGAGCAGAGACATGCCCACTTTCTAAAAGAGGCATTTCTAAAATGGTAATGTCAAATCCAACTTTACCACTAAAGAGGATTTATGACCACCATGCCAAAGATATGAAACATGATATAGCTACTCCTTTCTGATCAGGATTTACAGCTCAAAACATGTTTTAAGGAATCCCCAATGCTGACCTATAATAGGAGCAAGCCTCACAGCAGAGAAAAGTGAATTTAGATGGTTGTCACAGCCAGGTAATGTAAAACTTAAAAGTACATGTCCTGCCTTTTAGTTACACAGCACCTTGCCCTCAGGGTTACTTAGGGCCTACTTTAGGGGTGACCTATGTGTACTAAAAGTGGTGTATAAGGCTGGCAAATGTTTTTAAATGCCAGGTCGAGGTAGCAGTCAGCTGACGCAGGTTTGAAAGGCTACTTGTGTGGGTGGCTTAACCAGTGCTGCAGGCCTACTAGTAGCATTTAGATTACAGGACCTAGGTATATGGTATACCACTTTACAAGGGATTTACAGGTAAATTTAATATATCAGTCAGGTGTACACCAATGTTACAGTGTTTAGGGTAGAAGCACATGCACTTTAGCACTGGTCAGCAGTGGTAAAGTGGTAAAGTGCTCAGAGTCCTAAGGCCAGCAAAAAGATACAGCAAAAAGTGAAGTTAACTGGGAAACTAATCATTTTTTCTTAGTTCAGCTAAAATCTGTAGACAATGCTAGGTGGATTCCATGATGCTGAAAAATTATGAAACAGAGTAGCATCTCTACTCTTGCATAAGATTATGTACGGTAGGTGCCCCAGCTACTTGGCAAAGAGACTCAGCTGGTACCAGCCTCGCAGACTATTAAGGTCCAGTAACAAATTACTCCTTACCCCTCTTAGAGCCCGCACTGCTAAAAATGGCGGGAAATCATTTTCCTTCCTGGCGCCCACCCTCTGGAACAAATTACCCCCCAACTACGCACTGCAACTGATCACAACTGTTTCCGTAGGGAGCTAAAAACATGGCTGTTCGACCATTAAAACTAGTAAGATATTCTCTCTAGCCGGAACGTCAGAACTGTCCATCAGCGCCATGAGACCTTTGGGTGATATGTGCGCTCAATAAATATCCCTGATTTGATTTGATTTGCAGACAGGATGCCATTCCAATAGCCAGACCGCCCAGTTGTTTACATTCCTTAACAACTCAATATGTCTTTTATATTCAGTTTATCGATCTAACCAACAAGTAGGTCAAATCATACATTATGTCCATTGGGATTAGAAACATTATTAGGGAAAATCATTTTCGTACATTGGGTTTGTATACAATTCAGATGAATTGGCATCCATTGGTGCAACATAGGAGGTCATAGCTAAACTAGGTAAAAGGTCCAGTACTCTTTTGTTTCAAAATGCTGAACTCCATGAAAATACAGTGCTAAAATTATTCATACTGTATTTTGCAGGGCAGCTAAAAGAGGCTATTTATACTTTTCGATAATAGAAGTTCAGAAAAATAGTTTTGTGAAGGCTCTCAGGGCCAGATGTATCAAGATTGCATTTTGCGATTCACTAATTGCGAATCACAAGGATTCACAATTAGGGAATCGCAAAATGCAATGTATGAAGGTGTATAGTACACCTTTTGCGATTCCTAGGGGGTCGCAAATGACCTACCTCATGAATATTAATGAGGTATGTCGCAATTTGCAACCCCCTATGAATCGCAAAAATCAAGGGGATGGTGGCCTGTTGAGATCAGCAGACCACCATGTCCGTGATTACTTTTCAATAAAGCAATCTTTATTTTTGTAAAGCAGCCCGTTTTCCTTAAAGGAAAACAAGATGCTTTACAAAACGAAAAATGAAAAGTTTTCTTTTAATTTTTTAAGGGCAGGCAGTGGTCTATGGGACCACTGCCTGCTCTTAAAAATAGTTTTACAAACATTCACAGAGGGGAAGGGGTCCCTTGGTGACCCCTTCCCACTTGAAGTAGGTGGTAAAATGCAAAGGTTTTGTGACTGCAATTGCGGTCACAAAACATTCATACATACCGATGCGATTCGGTATTAGGAAGGGACGCCCTTAACACGCCCCTTCCTAATACCAAATCGCAAACCCATTTTGCGATTCGGTAACAGATTACCGACTCACAAAATTAGGTTTGCTGCATCGGAAAAGCAATTTTTCCGTTCGCCAACGGCCAGATTCTGTGAATCTGCCCGTTTTCTAACGCAAAAATGCTTGATACATCTGCCCCTCAGAGTCTTCCACATTCAGTTTCCAATTCTGCAGTTCAAAAAGAAATCCATCTGCCTTTCACAGAAGATAGGATTAAGTTTGCATCTCTGTCTTTGTGGCTGGCAGTCCGCCATAATCCTCAGGCTCATTTTAATGGATTTTGTTTTTCAAGAAGATCAGGGTTCAAGAACGTGCGCTTAAGTACAGTGTGTGATATACATAGATGGTGCTTTTAAGTAATCTGGGTAGGGTGGAGTTGTGTATCTCCTCTGATTTGCTATCACAAAAAGGGATAAGCAGTCGACTTGTTTGTCATTTTTGAGCCTAGAAAACATTAAGGGGCCGATTCCGATCTCGGCCGGTAGGGCTCCGAATCGGATTCGGCATGACCGGATCCGGTTCGGAGCCCTATTTCCCGACCGATTCGTACTTGCGTCCGGACGAGCGAGTACAATGCAAAATCGCCGACCGAGTCGTTTGGGCGTCCCAACCGCTCCGACCGACTCGTTCCCGGGTCTAACCGCACCGACCGACTCGCTCGGGCACGACTCGCACCGCGCAATGGAGACATTCCCCGGCCGGGTAAGTACGATGCGCGCCGCGAGCAGTCTGACCGACACGCGCCGTCCGGCTCGAAAGAGCAGTCAGAGCCGTACTTCAGGGGTCCGTGTTGGACCCCCCTGTACGTGTAGCCGCGCGAGTCGCACACAGAGGGGACCCATGGGTCCCCCCTACCTGTGCGTGTACGGCGCAAGTCGCTTTGCCGCGTACCCGCTGTAGGGGGCGCCCTTGTTCGCCTCGCACCCATTGAGGCAATGGGAGCCCGCGTACGCGTTGTACGACCGGCTCCCATTGACTTCAATGGGAGTCCGACCGACTCGAGTACGATAGCATACGGACGCATCGTACTCGTTCGGTCGGGCTGCACGGGTCCGATTCGGTCGGAAATCTCTCCGGGTCCGGCTCGGTCGGAGAGATTTCCGGCCCGAATCGGAATCGGCCCCAAAGCATAAGGCTATGGAACTGATTATACCTTCAGTCAAGGCCACGTCATCTGTAAGTGTTCCTTGGGTCCTCAAAATTATGTGATATGCGAAAAAAACTATAAATAATACATTTTCTGACTCGATTGAGGATTGTACTACTGCAAAGGTTTTTAAGAATATTCCTGGCATCGTGTCCCTATGATGAACAATCAGTGCGAAACAGCAAAGCTTTAAATGTTCCTTTGCACTTTTTACAGTGCGATCAGCATTACATCCCTTCTCCCTCAGTTGAGATCCAGTTGTAGAAATTGCACTGAACTGCTGGTGATTTTGTCCTGCTCTTATGAGGTAGGTGTCAATCAAATGTGTTATCTGTCATGCGACAAACAATCTGTGCAATGAAGCATGGGCTTTGTTCTTATCCAATTATAATTAAATTAGAAAGATGTTCTTTTTTCTTCTTCAATAATGATTTAATTGTAATATATAATGAAGGCGACCACTTTTTTCTTATTAATAGTTAAACCTTATTAATGTTCTGGGCAAGTTTTAGTTGGTAGTTGCTAGAAATAAAAAAAATGTGTTTTAATGGTTTCCTTATGTTGGAATTATTGTGTTTTCATGCTTTTTAAAGGCAGTATCATGGTTGTTTTACGCAAATCGAAAGCATCTGTTTTGAGGATGTTCATGTCTTTTAAAGAGATGTGTCTTCTCAAGTGAAGCGCAATGTTGATATGTGTGAATATGTTGTTCCATATTCAGGGGCATAGATGGCAAAGGCGTGGTATTCCTTTCAGTTCCTCTCCCGTGCGGAGATGCACTAGCGTTGACCACTCGAGATGTTACATTTTTCTTACATGGGTGGGAAGGGGTTCGTCTTTCCTGCTTTGTATGCCTGTGTTGCGGTGTTGACGAGGCTTTATTTGGCAACCAAGGTCTGAGATATATTGTCAAATTTATTTAGCTCCCCCCTGAGACGTGGTACTGCAAAATTAAGTTTTTCTATCCCTTACGAGTTCAATCTGGTACTTCTGTAAGGAAGGCGATCATAAACTGTTCTGGAAATGTCTGATTGCCTGCATGTTCTTGCCTTGATTTGACCATTGCTTTGCAGTGCTATAGTGTTAGAGAAGAACTGACAGGTAATAACTAAAAACCTAAGGATGGAAATATTTGAAAAGAAGAGCTAGTAGAGGATCAGGAAGAATGGAATTAGGCAGCTTGCACATCCACTTGCACACTAAGACATGATTCTGAATATAAGGAAAAGGAGGACTTTGTTAATCATTGTTAATCGACTGACTGAGACCTTGTTGGTAGTAATAAAATCAGAAAACCAACCGTTCAGATGACTGCTCTCGCCTGGGAATGGGGGCCTGTCAGCTTACTTAATACAGGGGATGTGCAACTCTGTACATGTTACATGAGACAACTAAGTTCAGAATCTGGCACAGAGGTTGCCTTGTATGTTGCACAACAACTACCGGGAAGCTGGGATCACAGCCAGCCATGACGGCGGCTAGCAAGACAAACTAGAATATATGAAGAATCTATATTTGTGTAATGCCGCTAGTCAACACGCCATACCTTCTTCTAAAATGAATCCACTACAGCAGTTAACATCTCTCTGTTTAGATGAAGACGTAGGCCCAATTCACGAAGAGCCTCCAGAGTCGTGCTGGGATCTCTGTACTCGTGCTGGGATCTCTGCACAGCAGTTTGTCATTGCAGAGATCTCGCCACGAGTGCGCAGATCCCATCATCACGTCGGAGCCTCCACCATGACTGCAGCGGCTGTTTGTGAATTGGGTCCCAAGTCACTGAGTGCACAGTACTATTCTACCCATAGCAATAAACAACAAGACTCGTATTGGAGCGTGCATTTTCCAGCATTACCAGTAGCTAATCCAATACAGCTTGTATCAAATATTATTACCACTGGTAGCAAATAGCATTCTTACATTTCAACAGCGGAGAAGGGTGCTCCATCAGTGCCAACCAATCCTTAATCGTTCTGAGGGTGCGTTTTAATATTATCAAGAAAATAACACTGTTTATAACATATGTGCAGCATTTACATGTAGGCTTTAACAAATTTAAAATGCGTTTAAATGCAAAAACTTTGAACTGCTTAGATACCCATAAAATGTTTTATGTTGACCTTTCCACAACATGCTTTTTCTTAATAAATAATAGCTGCATAAATGTTGTTGTTTAATTCTACAAAATGTTTCTACTTACACAAAGAAGACTGTTAACATGTTTCGAAATTATTGCTTGATTCAAAATTGTCACTTAATGAAGTAATGAAGAAAACCTCATATAGAAATGCAGCATTTAAACTGAACTTGACCTCTTTTTACATACTTGTTTTAATTCCAAAGGATGGTTTTGTGCAAAAATGTTTTCATTATATAGATGTTTCAGCTTATACATAGATCATTGTTAGAATTGAGTAAACATGCCATACTAGAAGGTTAGAAATGTGGTTTAATTCTTGGGAAAGTAAACCTGAATGGGAAGAAGATTCATATGAAACTTAGAAATGATTCAATGCAGTTGCAAACTTACAGATTGCTGTCTGTGGACTATTGTATTCCTGTGAGAAGATGAGGAATGAACGCGTTCCCATGAGAGCATCGAAGCTGATTGGACAAGAGGAGTGGAAGAAGAAACATGAAAACTGCAACATTGTTTTTTGACTGTTTATAATAGCGCGTGCTTCTTGAGTAGGTCACCTCTTCTTTTTAACACATTCCTCAGGACCACATCTAATTTTGCCCCATTGCCATTTGCGGTTGCTACTGCTGCTGTCGATCCTATCCATATCCCTTTATCCTTTTTCCATGCTGCATTGAGACTCTACTGAATTTCTTGAAACTCTTTGTGGGGAGTTCTGCTTTGATCGATTTTGGATATATTGCATTGACTTTATATGCCGAAATATTATGCTTGAATTCTCACTCACACAGACTTGAACTTTTTATGGGTTTTTACTGACACCGATTTCGCCCCATTCTTAGAATAGGGATTCTTTCATTAATGGAACATTGTTAGACATGGGGTTTTTGGTTGGCTAGTGTATACACCTAAGCAAGGCAGAACTCTAGTCAGGGTAAGGGAGTTACACACCCAAGTTAACCCCTGCTCACCCCCTTGGTAGCTTGGCAGAGCAGTCAGGCTTATCCCAGAGGCAATGTGTAAAGCATTTGCGCAACACACACACACACAACAGTGACACACTAGGCACACCACAAAAAGAGACTCCACACAAGGTCATATCAAAAATATCTTTTGTATTATATACACATAACACACATTAGACCATAAATCACTGTGTAGCATGTAAAACACATTTAGACCACATAACATAAATCGCTGCGCCACTAGGCGCTTGTCATCAAAAATGCATATAAGAAATTTAGACCACAAATCGCATACACCATAAATCTATTTTGCCAACTAGGCAGTTGTCAAAAGAATATGTAGTGCAATAAAGTATCTACTTATAGGTTGCACACATCATCACAATATCATCACTGCGCACATATTATGTAGATCCTAAAACGGTACTCTTTCAGGGTAAAAGAATCAAGCCAACATACATTATCACATCAGGGCAAGAAAAGCAGCCTTTATGAAAGGGGAACCCATGAAATATTCTGCATACCAGGTGAGTCAGAAACAGTATACATTAACCATCAGGGCATGATGTGCAATATATGTCACCAAAGGCTACTAGCCGTAAATAGATTGCAGTAAATTACCCTAAGAGCGTAGAAGACAGTGTACTTGCCCTCCCACTGCAGGCTACCTGGTAATTCAGAGATTCCCTACATGATACTGGAGCCTCCGCGCTCTATTTAGCGATATTACGGTAATTTGGGGTAGTTGCAAAAACAGAGCACCGGGGGCCTCCCCCGAGGCTTCACCCCGTCCAGGACACAAGGTCTGGTGACCCCAAAAAACATACGCCCGACACTTCCCAATGGGAGAGGGGGGAACGACCAATCGCAGGGCCAATGCGGGAAGACCTCACCTGGTCCTTCTCCTACATTCAAGGGATCAAGGCAGCCGCCCGCGTCCATGCGGTGTGACTGTGCATCAAGCCCCCACTTTGCCTGATGACAGGTGCTAACAGCCGGCAGATGGGGGCAGCCCGCTTCACCTCTGGAGCCCGCCTGTCTCCCTCCTTGTCTCTGTGACGCGCTGCAGTGGAGACCGCTATGGAACTCCTGGGCGGCTTCGTGAGCTGTTGCCCGGCACTGCGGAATGCGTCACCACGGCGTCTGATCCTAGGTGACGGGGTGCTCGCCCAGCTGGGGGGCGGCCGCGCTCTTGTTCTTCTCCCCGCTCTCCCCTCCAGGACCTTTCGGTGGGAGGGCAGTGTTGCACGCACTGCCGGGGCACCAAAAGCGCTCCTTCCACACTTTCCTCGCATCAAAGGAAGAAATCACTGCGCTTCCTGTGGGCCAACAAAAAGCGCTCCTCACATGCTCCTTCAGTTGCAGGGGCCAGGGGCACCGCAGCACTCCACACCGCTGCAAAATAAACTGGTGGATCAGCACCAGGCTCACCAAGCACCTCCATAGCTGGGGATACAAAGTCCAGCGCTCCGAACAGGGAATTCCCACCAAGCCTTCCTTTATAATGAAACGGTGAATGACACAGTGCTGTGGCAGAGCCAGGCACAGAGCACACTGGCTATAGTAAAGCACACAGAGCACAGCACATGGAGACTTTGATATCCCTGAGTTTCCCAGAACAGGAGGCCAGCACACAAAGGCCCTTGGAGATTTCATCCTCAAGCAGGATGCCACAGCAGGGCCTAAAGAGTCAGTCCTTTTCCTCCACCACAGACAGAAGCAGCAACTGCAGGCCAACCCCACACAGCACACAGCAAAGGGGCAGTACTCCTCCTTACAGCTCTTCATCTCTTCGTCTTTGTAGGGTCCTCTTGTTACTTGAAGTAATCTAAAGTCCTGGGGTTTTAGGTCTACTACTTATACCCCATTTTGTATTTGTTCTCTTTGTGCAAGGGTCTCTGAGCCCAGTCCAAACCAATCCTGTCCTCACTGGTGCAGCATGACCACAGGGGGCGGAGACTGCATTGTGCAAAAGGAGACACAGACTATTCAGGTGTAATCACAACTCCTACCACCACTCTGAATGCAGACCACGTCTATTTAGCCCTGCAATGAGTCATCCAGGCAAGGCAGGGCACACCTAAAGCCCCCCTCAGTGACTGTCTACAGTGAATGCACATCTCAGCTCCTGTCACTCACACACCAGTCGCTGAATACACAAACAGCCAGAGGCAAACAGAATGGTAAAGTAAGAAAATGCCCACTTTCTAAAAGTGGCATTTTCAAACACAGGATTTAAAAACCACCTTTACCAAAATGTGCATTAATAAAATCAGAGTTCAGAGAGTTTAAACTTAATTTTCCTATCTTGTCCCTATTGCAAGTTAAACATATAAAAATGGTACAGTGCAACCCCAATGATAAGCATTTGGGACAGATTGCATTTCAATAGTAAAAAACGAATGACACATTATTTCCCTATCAGGACATGTCACACACACTAGTACATGTCCTACCTTTCACATACACTGCACCCTGCCCATCGGGTTACCTTGTTTTTACCTTAGGGGTGCCTTACATGTAAGGAAAGGGAAGGTTTGGGCCTGGCAAGTGGGTCCACTTGTCAGGACTACATGACAGTTACAAACTGCCATGCGTGTGCAGACACAACAGTGATACGTCTGAGACACATTTACAAGGCTACTCATGTGGGTGGCACAACCAGTGCTGCAAGCCCATTAGTAGCATTTGATTCAAAGGCCTGGCACACACTGTGTACTTTACTAGGGACTTACCAGTAAATCAAATATGCCAATCATTGTCACAATTTATACAGAAAGCATATGCACATTAGCACTGATCAGCAGTGGTAAAGGCCCAGAATCATATAGCCAACGAAAACAGGGTCAGAGAAATAGGAGACAAAAGGGAAAAAGTTTGGGTATAATCAATAAATCAATCAATCAGGGGTTTGTAAAGTGCACTACTCACCCATGAGGGTCTCAAGGCGCTGGGTGAGGGGGTGATTTCGGGCAGCTCCGGCTCATCCGAAGACCAAGGTCTTGAAGCACTTCCTGAATGCTTGCAGTGTGGGGGTTCGCCTTATGCTGAGGGGGAGTTTGTTCCAGGTCTTGGCCGTGATATAGGAGAAGCATCATCCTCCTGTTCTAGTTCTGAGGATGCGTGGGATTTCGGACAGGGAAAGGTCGGCAGAGCAGAGGTTCCTCTTGGTGGCGTAGAAGGAGATTCTTTTGTTGAGGTATTGGGGTCCGGTGTTGTGGAGGGCCTTGTAGGCATGTGTGAGCAGCTTGAAAGTCACTCTTTTTTCGACGGGGAGCCAGTGGGGGTCTCATAGGTGCTGTGTGATGTGGTCTTGTCGTGGGATGTTGAGGATGAGTCTGGCTGCGGAGTTCTGGACGGTCTGGAGTTTGTGGAGTAGAGATTTGTTGATTCCGGCATAGAGAGCATTCCCATAATCCAGTCTGCTGGTAACGAGTGCGTGGGTGACGGTCTTTCTGGATTTGGGTGGGATCCATTTGAAGGGCTTGCAGAGAATGCGTAGGGCGTTGAAGCACGTGGAAGAGACGGCGTTGATCTGTCGGTTCATGGTGAGGGAGGAGTTGAGTATGATGCTGAGGTTGCGGGCATGGTCTGTGGGAGTGTGAGGGTTGCCAAGGGTGGGAGGCCACCAGGTGTTGTCCCGAGGGGGTGGATCCTAGGACGAGGACTTCCGTTTTCTCCGAGTTGAGCTTCAGGCAGCTGCTTCTCATCAAGGATGCGACGTCCCTCATTCCTTCCTGGAAATTGTGTCTGGTGATTTCATGTTCCTTGGTGAGGGAGAGGATGAGCGTGGTGTCATCGGTGTGGGATACTATGTTGAGTCCGTGTTTTCTGACGATGATTGCGGGTGGGGCCATGTAGATGTTGAAGTGCGTGGGGCTGAGGGAGGATCCTTGGGGTACTCCGCATCTGATCTCTGTGGGTTCGGAGAGGAAGGGCGGGAGTATGATTCTTTGAGTTCGGCCTTAGAGGAAGGAGTGGATTCAATCTAGGGCTGTTCCCTGTATGCCAGAGTCATGAAGTCTGGCAGCTAGTGTGCGGTGGGAGACGGTGTTGAAGGCTTCTGAGAGGTCTAGTAGGATGAGGGCTGCTGTGTGGCCTTGGTCGAGGACAGTGCGGCTGTCGTCCGTGGCAGCTAGGAGGACGGTCTCTTTGCTGTGGTTGCTACAGAATGCGGATTGAGAAGTGTCGAGGATCAAGTTGGATTCTATGAAGTTTGTGAGCTGGTTATTGATGATCTTCTCAATGACTTTGGCGGCGAAGGGGAGGAGAGAGATAGGTCTGTAGTTCTTGAGGTCCTTCGGGTCTGCAGAGGGCTTCTTGGTGGGATAAATCTGTCAAAAGGGCCAGGTCTAACAAACATGCTTAATGCATTTTATTATTCCTTATTGATTGACTAATATTGATTACCAATTTCTGTTCCTAACTGATTATTGAGATTAATACGAATGAAACATATAACTTTGAATAAAAATGACTTACTAAAATTCTGAAAAATAAAACCCTTTAACTCATACCAAACTTTCACTATTGACTGAAAATAGATTAGAAATTGTGATTATAATTTTTGTGATGTGCAGCTCCTGGCCTTCTCTGAAGCAATGGCAAAGGTCCACTGACCTAGTGACAGTGGGACTTAGCTCAGATGATGGTAGTTTTTATTCAAACTGATTCCTGCAGCAGTTATCTGCAAGGTTATTCAGAAGTTATAGTGAGTGTGTCTATGACATTTTGGCAGCTCGCTATGGGTTTTATCCTATTACAAAATACTTACATTCTGTCTTAGTTTTGGGGCAACTTCCTACATTTTAAAACATTATTTGTTATGTAATGAAGATTATTTGTGGTGCTGCATTTCACCAAAGACCATGTTTTCTCTTCCTGTAGCAGGTGGTCATTTTCCAAGCAGGATTTGTCAAATACCACATGAATGATTCCTAAGTCCATTTTGGTAATACCACCTGTGTTGTAGGGCCTTACCGTGCAAAGTTCTATTTGTGTATCTCTGAATGGCAAGGAAAAGCATCTAGGGGCATATTTGTGAGAGGCTTGTGCTGCGGGAGCATCATTTTTTTTTACTCTCCTGTGGCGCAAGCCTCTCAATCCTATCTATGAGGTGATGCAAAGCCACTCTGCATAACTTTGCTTGACTAAATAGATACGGAGTAAGACAAAGCAGTGCAAGTCGCTGCCTTGCCTTACTCTGCATCAAGGACGCATACAATGGGTGTTGCATTGGGTTTTCCTACGCAGCACCCATGAATTTTGACCTTGCCCTAGATTTACTTAATCATGTAAACCTGGGGCAGTGCCAAAACCTTATGCCTCCGCAGAGCAGGCGTAACAAGGAGAAATATTTTTATTTCTCCTCATTTTTCCTCTTTCCTTGTGTGCTGCATACTGTAGCAGTGGCGTAACGAAAGTTGAGGGGGCCCCCCTGCCACGCACTCGGAGGGTCCCCGCTCCGGATTTAATCCAGAGCTATTGGGCCTGAGTACTGTGCTGAGGGGGCCCCCTGCAGCTCGGGGGCCCCCTGCAGCTCGGGGGCCCCCCGCACCGTGGGGGCTGCAGGGCCTGTGTTAGCCCCTGTGCTGCAGCACACATGGAAAGAGGTAATCGCCTGTTTGGATTGTTTTTGTGCAGGAAGGTGCCCCTTCCTGCACAAAAACAATCCTGCCTGCAATGGAGGCACCCTTGCACATGGTGCATGGGGTGCCTACTTTGGCGCTAGGATGCAAATTGTGTGCCAGCGCAGGGGGAAAGGGCAGGAATACACTGTATTTCATAATTAGGATGCATTCCTGCCCTGTCACATAGGTGTAGCGCAGAGCAACAAGAAAACTTGCAGCGCTGCCCTACGCCAATTCCTCATAAATGAGGCTGCTGGTTTTGATGCTCAATGCTCATCAGATGGCCCAGGCAGAAATGTATGTCTTGAATGCTTACAGAGATTTTCAAACACACAAAAGGTAATGGGAGGATGCTTGCAACAAGCCTAACCACTGGTAATCAGTTGGGCTAGCATTCTCACCCATTGTACATTTGCCCATTATGCCACCTCAAACTAAAACTAACCATATGCAAATCACTCTTGGTCCTGCCCCAATGGGAAGACTCCAGACTGACCTGCCAAGCCAGGTGTTCTCTGAACCACACAACACATGGAACCCAAGACCGGTTTGACTGGCAAAACACCTTATAAAATGTAATGTGTGCACTGAGGCTTCACACTAGATTTAAACAGGCTGTAAATGAATACAGTAAGTATACGTGATTATATCAAATGCAAAATTAAAAAGACATACTTTTTGTTTCATGGTGAGTACATTTATTATAATTCAGCTAAATATACAAGTGGCCCTCATTACATTGAATATACAGTCACTTACTACAATTGATATGAAACAATGCACATAGATTAATATGCACATTCATTAAGACAGTGAAAACCGCGTTAAGCATATATGTTGCATATAAAGGCGTTTGACAAATTAAATTATGCTGGTCCATACTCATTCACTTGTACAAATCAATCTACCATCACACACATTCGTCTATCTACACAGACTTACCCTCGCCCCCTTGAGAGGGTCTGCGATTTCCGACTTCTTTACAGTAACCCTCCACCGCCCTCGCTTGGCACCAGCTCAAGTTTCTAAAAGCAATACTGGCTCAGTGGGTGGGTGTCTTGGAGTGATATCCCTTGCCCCAGCAGCAAGCAGCTTCGAACGCCAGATTCTTCTGAGAGGGAATCTAGAGGAACATTTTACAGAATGATATTTCACTAACTGCAGCCTGCGAGCCTCCTGCAGTCACAGTGCGCGCATGCGGATACACACACAAACACACACATACACACATATACGCATGCTGACTCCCTTTCTGTAGGAGTGAATGGCCCTGTTCTTAGCCTTAAGCACAGCAGACTCAACTTGTCTTTTAATGTATTCTTATTACAAGAAACATCATTCCCATGCATGCAAATGAGCAAGTACGTCCCATTTCTCTCCTTTGAGGCTGTGAGATCTACCCCATGAACGGGTCTGTCTGCTGCATGCACGGCTCAGAGGGATTGTGCGCAGGATGCACGCACACTCGACATTACTTTGGGTCCGTATCTATTTACCAATCTTGTAAGCACATGTCCTTGGCCTCGAGGAGAGACAGTGGGCAGGAGGTGCATTCTATGTTCCTTATATGTGTGTGTGTTTATATGGCACTTACCAGCGCTGCTGATGCCGCAGGTCATGGCTCTAGGGTATCAAGGATGAAGATTTCCATAGAGGTATCCGGGCTCTCTCACACCACCCTTCTTTAATACTCTGCAGTTAACTTAAGTCTTTGGAACAAATACAATTCTTTTTTCTCGTGTATCTCACTTTATTCAGCGCGTGCCGCGCATGTTGCATCCATCACCTCTGATCGACCGAAGAAGGCGTTGCTTTGGATGGGCGCCTCTGTACAGTGGCATCTTGGAGTAGGGCGCATGTACTAGCGCTGTCAGTCTATGCCCTTCCAGGCCTCATTAAGACTAGCATGCTAAATGAGCGCTAATACCATAAGGCATAATTACACTACCGCAATGAAAATGTACATTATTGTCCGCTGAGCGTGTGACTCCCCTTTTACTGAATATACAGAATACCAGTTGTTTGTGTGTTTTTGAGGCTCTGAACCGTGCTTACTTCTGGGATGTTTGCAGTAAAATTATAGCATTGTACAAGGCTAGATGACAAAAAGCTTCCTTACCTTGGCATTTGGAAGCCATTAGATCACTGACAATAGGGAAACAATCACACAAGGTCATGTCAAGGAACTCTGGTTCTGAAAATGCTTTAAGCCATGATTGAACGATGAAAAGAAATCTGCTTTTGAAGCCAGCCCACCAGATCCCAACTCACGAAAACCTTGATTGACAGTAAAAGGATAACTTTAGGCATAACAAATGCTGTTTTACTCTGGCGTAAACTTGCTTTAATTCTGTATTTCAGATAAATTTTGTTTCTTCTTAGGTCTATGCCTTTTGTGAGAAAATATCTATTTTTGCATGGTTACCCCTATTTTTTGTGCACTGATGCTGCTGGTCAGATGTTACCTATGGAAGACAGCAGAACTGAATCAGAATCAGAATCAGAATACGTTTATTGTTTAGTTAATTAAAACCATAACAATGTACCAAAAGAGTCACGATGCGTAGCACCATTAAAATGTCCTTAAAATATTTTTTCCTTTTTTGTGCTTTGTTAAAAAAGAAAACAATTTCTTATCACAAAAGTTTGCACTTCATCCTGTTACAATTAAACGACATATTTGATAAAAGTTAGCTAATACATGAAACATAGTCTCTAGAGTTACATCGTGCTGCCATTTTGCCAGGCCACTAGCCTTGTTTCAATTCTTCCTCGTGCTTGGTTAGAAATTTAATCAAATGACAGTTAAGCTGTGGATCTTCCGGATCGAGGCATTTTAATATTGCAGTTCTGCAGGAACGGATGCCTCTTGCATTGAATGGTCCCCTTAGCAATTTCCGGCGATCCTCACCTAACGCTGGGCACAGGGCCGGACTGGCTACCGGGCGTTTTGGCATGCTGCCGAGCTGGGGGCTGATGTCACTGCGGTGGGGGCTAATTTCGTTGATGGAGACCTGCGTGTGCTTCGAAATAAACAAAGCAAAACGAATTTCGTTCAGCACACGCAGGTCCCCATCAACGAAATCAGCCCCCAGCTCGGCAGCATGCCAAAACGCCCAGTAGCCAGTCCGGCCCTGGCTGGGCAGATACACACTAAGTGAATAAAGTCCTGTGTTGGCGATCCACAAAAACTACATGACTTTGGGCCCTGATATTTCCAACTTGGCTGGTCTGCATTTGATGGCAATTTACCAAAGCATATTGCTATAAATTTAGACTTTAAATAGTTGGAAAAAGGCTGAGCCAAATATGACGCTGGTTGTAATTTCATATAGGATTGCAAGACCATCCATGCGTGGGCCCGCTTACTCAGGAGGGCCTTATCCTCGAGTAATGAGCGTTGCTTTGCTTCCTTCTTCAGGATTTGCTGTAAAGCGGTATAGGGGAGATTCTGCTGCCAAAGATCTACCATATTAGTGGACTGTAGTGAAGATTGAAGATATTCAGAATAGGCAGACTGCTGGTCGCCTTGTAACGCATTCCAGAGTGCGTTATTGATTTCATTTTCTCGATTTCGCCAGATTTTGTACCAGGCTTTTATTGTGACATATCTTCTGTGGAGCTGTTGCTGTTGTAGCCCAAATTCTAACCGAACCTGCGCCGACGAGGCATTATGCGGAAGCGAAAATACTTTTTTATATGCTCTCGTTTGGAGTCTATCCAGCGTCATAGCGTCTTTCCCAAACTGGACTTCACTTCCATATGCAAGAGTAGGTAGAAGTTTTGCTTTCATGATGGCTAGTAGTGGGGTAAAAGAGGGACCTTTTAAACTTTTTGCTATTGAGAAAAATGCAAATGTGACAGCAGAACTGTGCCTTACGCTAGTGTGTCCAGGAAAACATTCCATTTTTGCAATCGGTTTTATATGTAAGATAAACAGTCCTTAGAGCAGGCTAACTTTTTTTAGGGTTGACATTAGTGCACTGATTATTGTAACATACTGATGAATTGTTTATTGGTTTTTATTTCTGATTTTAATATATAAGTTTTGTGAGGAAAGCAGTTTATTATTTGGTGTGGTTGTGAGAACTTATCATGTAGTAAATTCACTACCTGCTCTTGGTCCAGTCAGATTCGTTTGAAAAACCTTAGCTCAACCCTAGATAGCTCTTTTACACCTCCCCCCAGGAGGACAGAAGGCTGTCACCTGGTGGCAACAGTGAACGGTCACTGGAAAGGAAAACTTTAGGCAACAAAGTGGCTACTTACTAAAGTTGCCACTTGTGCAGAAGTTACATTGACTTCAACATGAGCATCAAGGCAGGCTTAATTAAATGACTCTTTTGAAACCTTGAAGAATTATATTTACTAGTCCCATTCAGATGTTAGCACTACTGAGTTGTCAGCGTGTAACTCTGTACTCGCCAATGGGGCTACAAGCCTTTCCACAGTAAACAAGCATTTGCAATGCAATAGGTCTCGCATTTGTCAGAGTTAGAGCTACTGGTGTTGTAAATGACAATGCCTTTTACAGTGGCAGCTGGTGACATTTGAAATGGGTGTGGCGTAACCGTTCAGGGTGAGTGTCAGGTGGCGAGATGTCGCGTAGCATGCAAGCCCGACTGCCATAACAAGGGCTCAGGGGTCCCCCCTGAGAAAATTGTGAAAAAAAGGGTGGGCAAATGCTGCATTTTCAAGCAAATTTGAGAAAGCAAGAAGGTTAATAAAGCAATTGTAAAAGTGTAGTTATGACATCAATAAAGATATTTCATATAATAATGTAGGTAGCTGCTTATTCAGTATAACCACAGAACTGCATAACAGAATTCGTGATAATGCTGAGTACCTCACAGATTTCTTTATTTATTGCTATATCGTTTCAAATGAAATCTACTGAGAAAATACAAGTTATTGTGATTTGTCAGGCTGGATGCAATGAGACAGCAAGGAATACACATTAAAAGGCAGTAGGGCACCCTGCAAGGCACTGTACGTCTCAATAAGGGGATTAAGACATATGATTACATCACCCTCATCCTAATGGAACTCCATTAGCTCCCCTTGCTGGCCCACTACATCATCAAAACCATAGGGAATCATAATCATAATGTGTGGGTGTGGCTGGAGTTTTTTTTGGTAGAATCCTTGTTCTAGGCATCTTCAAAATCAGGCCCACAGTTACCCTTCAACGAATGCTTCAGCTTTGGAGAAGAGTATGCTTTATATATAAAATTCACCTTATTAATTTATGATGACAAGCTTGTTAGTTTAATTTTTTTTCTCTAGGCTTCGGAACTGAGATTAAAATAAAATCATTTTTTTTTATACCAATTCAAACTAGAACAACTCCTAAGAGGTGGGACTAGTTTAGTCATTCTTCCCCCTCAAAAAAATATTGCAGTCTGTCAGACTTGGGGCAGATGGCAAAAGTTGGTAGGAAAGTAGATGACATCCTACATCCACGCATAGCATGCCAAGGGTTCTCAGTCCATAAGATGAGGTAAGACAGTAGGCGATGCCAATTTGAGGTATTTTTAAGAAAAGTGTTCCCCCGCCGCCCCCACCAACGGCTGTGGCAAGTAACATGGGTGTACTGTTCGATACCCAGCTTGCATTTGGAGCACAGGTGTCTGCCATGGCGAAATCCTGTTTTTGGATCTTCCGCATGTTGAGGAAGCTTATCTATTTGCTTCCTCATGAGGCCCAAATCACAGTGATTAGATCACTGATTTTACCCAGGTTGGACTATGCTAATGTCCTGTGTCTTGGTCTCCCGCAATATCTAATCCAGTGCATACAGGTCATGCGGAATATGGCAGTCCGTTTATTATACAAAATTCCGAAATGTATGTCGGTCTCAGTATATCGAGCTAAGTTGCACTGACTGCCAGTTCGTCAGCGAATCAGGTATAAAGCTCTGACCCTAACGCAGCAAGTCTTCACAATATGGAACCCAGGTACTTAAAGGATCGCATTAAGGCTTACTGCCCAGGAAGACTGCTGCGATCAAGCTTAGCTGGTTTTATTGTCTCCCTGCACTTTTTGAAACAGCGGAGGGGAGGTGCTACTTTCACGGTTATAGCAGCAAATCTGTGGAATAAACTCCCAGATTACCTGAGACGGATACCTGAAGAAGAAAAATTTAAAAGGGAACTGAATACATTTTTGTTTGGAGGTTAGTAGGGAATATTGGCTTCTATCCCACGGCTCTCTCCCCTTTCGGCATATCTAATAGCGCCGGGACACTCTTTGTGAGTCGCTGTATGTTTAAGAAATGTGTAATTCAATTCAATTAAATTGCCTTTTTATGTTTGGTTCAAGACAGTTTTAGCTCTGGGCCACAAGTCTTGACATTACCAAATATATATATATATATATAAATATATATATATATATTACCTACTGGCAGTCGCCAGTAGGTAGTTATAGTTAGGACCTTGTTTCTATTTGCCTATATATTTGGCGCAGTTTGACGAATCTTCGCAAAATTTTCAAAACTAATGGCCCGCTCTGGTCAGCTCCTGTCTTGAAAGTTTCGGGGTGATTCGTCAAGCGAGGGCCGAGAAAAAAGGGGGGTCCCAAAATGCGTTTTCCCCATGTTAATTTCCATAGGAATTTTGAAACAGGTTACAGCTCGAACTGCTGAACGGAATTACACCAAATTTGGCAAAAAGGTAGCCCTTTGTTCAGAAAGAGACCTTTTTTTAAATGGTGTAAATCCGTTCAGTAGTTCCTGAGAAATTAAAAAAGAAAAATATCGATGTATGAGCACCGAGGAGGAGTCGCGAACCCTCCCGGGCACGAGCTTCACTCTGATTGGCTGCCAACACTCCAAACCAGGAAGTGTTGGCAGCCATCTTGTAACTCGGTAACCAAGTCACAAGAAAAAGGGGGGGAAAAAGTGAAAAATGAAGAAAAGGGGGCAGGGTAGAAACACCCTGACCCCCTAGGCCTGCTCAGAGGGTCCCACAAGGACGCCCAGGGCCAAAAAAAGCATTTTTTTTAAAAAAAAACATCCGAATTCGTGCTGGGTGCGCCAATCTGACCGAAAAAAAAATAAAAAAATGAAGCGCGGACTCTTGTGCTTCGTTTCTTAAAGCCCCCGGCTTTGTTTTATAAATGTGTGGGGGGCTCCTGCCCCCCCACACTGCCCCGGGGACCACCACCTCCCCGGGGCACTGTTTAATTATATGCGGGGGCCTCACAGGCCCCCCAAAGGCCCGGGGACCGCCACCTCCCCGGGGCTTAATTAAAGAAATTAAAGTGTGAGGGGGCTCCTGCCCCCTCCCACACTGCCCCGGGGACCACCACCTCCCCAGGCCACTAATTATTTGAATGCTGGGGTCCGTTGCAGACCCCTAGCCCCGGGGACCACCACCTCCCCAGGGCTTTGAAAATGATGGGAAGGGGTGCTGCACAGCCACGGCCCCCCTCCAGGAGCCTTTGATGGCCCTGGGGACCGCCACCCCCCAGGGCTGGCTCCTGCAATGTCCCAGGGTGCCCACCCCCGAGACATTGCTGTTTGCTATGACAGGGCAGGAGCACGGCTCCCGCCCTGTCATAGCAAACTCTGCTTTGCTTAGTTGAAGCGAGAGCAGGAAAACCTGCTCTCGCTTCAACGAAGCACAGCAGGATTGCTTTTGAGCAAGGGGAGCTGCATATCAGCAGCTCCCCTTGCTCAAAAGCAATGCCGGCTCCCGCAGGAGGCGGGGAGCCGGTGGGACCGTGGGGGCATTCGGCCTCCCCCCACGGTCCCCAAAGCAAAGGGCCGGCCCCAGGAGATGGGATCCCTGGGGCCAGAAGTGGCCCAGGAGGGGGGCCACTCGGCCCCCTCCCATTTAATAAAAATAAAAATAAAAAACGGAAAGGCCGGCCCCGGGGAATGGGGTCCCCAGGACCAATAGTGGCCTAGGGAAGGGGGGCCACGCAGCCCCCCTTCCCATTAAATATTTGTTTTTTCCCTAGAAATAAATAAAAGAAAAAGGAGGCCATGCCACAGGGGATGAGGTCCCCGGGGCCGAAATTGGCCTCGGGAGGGGGGCCGCGTGGCTCTCTTCTCATTTTTGTTTTTTTTAAATAAAAAAGGGGTCAGGCCCTGGGGGATGGGGTCCCCAGGGCCACAAAAATGCTAAAAGAAGGGGGGCCACACAGCCCCCTTCTAAACAAACAATAGAAAAAAAAGCCAGCATCTCACCGGAGGCCCCGCCCCCTCCCTGCACCACTGTGCAAACGCACCCCCTAGCGCGTTGTAAGTTGGGGAATTTATTCCTCTTGAATACTGAGGGTCCCTGGTGGCCAACTAGCCCACCAGGTACCTTCAGTAAGTGCCACACAGCTGGATTGCTGAGAGGTGGTCCAAGGCCACACCCCTTTTTACACCACTCTGCAAACTCGCCTCTTGGCGCACTGCTGGTGGAGCAATGAGGTCCTCTTTTGTCCTGAGGACCTCAGGACACAAGTGGACTTCATCCCCCGAGCAGCAGGCCACCACGAGTCGCATTTGCAGAGTCGTCTAAAAAGGGGGCGTGGCCTTTGAGCACACTCAGCAATCTAGCTATATGGGGCTTACTGGAGGTAACAGGTGGGCTAGTTGGCCCCCAGGGACCGTCAGTATTCAAGGGGACTTAATCCCCCAACTTAGAACGCACCAGGAGGGGCGTTTGCAGATTGGTGGAGAAAGGGGGCGTGGCCTGTGTCCAGCTATCAGCAATCCCACTATCTGGGACATACTGGAGGTATCAGGTAGGCTAGTTGGCCCCTAAAGACCCCCAGCAGCGAAGGGGACTTCAATCCCCATCCAAGAGCGTGCCAGGAAGTGCGTTTGCAGAGTGGTGGGGAAAAGGGATGTGGCCTGCTATGACAACTTAGCAATCCTGCTGTGTGGGACTTACTGGAGGTAATAGGAGGAGTAGTTGGCCCCCAAGGATGTCCTTGGGGGCCAACTACCCCTCTTGTTGCCTACAGTAAGTCCCACACAGTGGGATTGCTAAGACGTCTTCGGAGGCCATGCCCCCGTTTCTCCACCTCTCTACAAACGCGCCTCCTGGCAGAGTACGGGATGGGGGAAGAAGTCCAATTTACTCCTGAGGGACTTTGGGGGCCAATAAGCCCTCCTGGTACCTCCTGTAGGTCCTACGCAGCGGAATTCCTGAACGCTGGTCGGAGGCCCAGCACCCTTTCTCCACCACTCTGTAAACGCGACTACTAGTTAAAGAAGTGTTTGCACTGTTATAGGTTTCGCATTTGCGAGAGTTAGAGCTATTGGCAATGTAAATGTAAAAGTGTTTTAATGTTTTTCGGAGTGGATGTACGTTGTATGTAGTGGAATTATGTGGTAAATTGTGCAGTGAAATTATGTGGATAGAAAGTATGTGGTATTTATTTTATAGGAATTATGTAGAGTGGGATTATGTGTTATGGAGAGTAATTATGTGGTATGGTAGTCTGTGTTGTGGAGTGGTAATGTCAGGTTTAGTCGTCCTCGTTTCCATAGAAGCTCAACTATTAACTCAATGAGACAAAAAAAGAAGGAATCACTGAGGAGCACTTCTGGACCTAGTCAGAGGTATGAGCAGGGCCACTGGAATTATGCGACTGTTTGGCTGCACCGACTTTCGCACAAATATACATTTTCCGCATTAGCCACATAATCCATCATCTGCTCCCTAATCTGCAGATTTGAACAAAAAAAGCCTTGTTTCTAGCTCAAACGGCTCAAACTTTACCAAAAATGCAGCGGCAAGTGTTACAGCGTGGTGGAAGGCCCTTTGCAAACATAGAATGGTCTCTTGTTACTTATTGCTAAATGTGGGTGTTAAATTGGTACTAATGGTGTGCAAGCCACTCTTGCTTCCTTCTGCACCTCTCTTGCCTCTTTCTTCATTTTTGTTGCTTCTTTCTGCACATTTCTTTCTTTTTCTGCACTTCTCTTGCCTCTTTCTGCAAATCTCTTCTACTTTCTGCACCTCTCTTCCCTCTTTCTGCATGTCTCTTGCCTCTTTCTGCACCCTTCTTCCCTCTTACTGTACCTCTCTTGCCTTTTTCTGTACCCCTCTTATGTGTTTCTGCACCCTTTTTGCCTCTTTCTGCACCACTGCTCCTTCTTTCTGCACTTCTTTTGTTTCTTTCTGCACCTGTCTTACTTCTTTCTGCACCCCTCTTGCCTCTCTATCCACCCCTCTTCCCTCTTTCTGCACTCCTGTTGCTACTTTCTGTACTTATCTTGCTTCTTTCTGCACCTCACTTGCCTCTTTCTGCACCTCTATTGCCTCTTTCTGCAGTTCTCTTGCCTCCTTCTGCACTTCACTTGCCTCTTTCTGTAACTCTCTTGCTTCTTTCTGCACCTCTCTTGACTCTTTGTGCACCTCACTTGCTTCTTTCTGCACCCCTTTTGCCTGTTTCTGCACCCCTCTTCCCTCTTTGTGCAACTCTCTTGCCTCTTTCTACACCTCTCTTTCCTCTTTCTGCACCACTCTTGCCTCTTTCTGTACCTCTGTTCCTTCTATCTTCACCTGTCTTGTCTCTTTCTGCACCCTTCGTGCCTCTTTCAGCACATCCGTTGCTTCTTTCTGCAGTTCTCTTCCTCTTTCTGCACCCCTCCTGCCTCTTTCTGTACCCTTCTTGCCTCTTTGTGCACCTATCATACCCCTTTCTGCACCCCTCTTGCCTCTTTTTTCACCTTTGTTGGTTCTTTCTGCACCTCTTTTGCTTCGTTCTGCACTTCACTTGCTTCTTTCTGCACCCCACCTGCCTCTTTCTGCACCCCTCTTCCCTCTTTGTGCAACTCTCTTGCCTCTTTCTATACCTCTCTTCCCTCTTTCTGCACCACTTTTGCCTCTTTCAGCACCTCTGTTGCTTTTTTCTGCAGGTCTCTTGCCTCTTTCTGCACCCCTCTTTTCTCTTTCTGCACCTGTCTTGCCTCTTTCTGCACCCCTGTTCCCTCTTTCTGCACTTTTCCTGCCTGTTTCTGCACGTCTCTTGCCTCTTTCTGTACCTCTGTTGCCTCTTTCTGCACTTTTATTGCCTCTTTCTGCACCCCTTTTACCTCTTTCTGCACCTCTGTTGCTTCTTTCTGCACTTCTGTTGCCTCTTTCTGCACTTCTCTTGCTTCTTTCTGCACCTCACTTGCCTCTTTCAGCACTTATGTTGCTTTTTTCTGCAGATCTCTTGCCCCTTTCTGCACCTCACTTGCCTATTTCAGCACCTCTGTTGCTTTTTTCTGCAGATCTCTTGCCTCTTTCTGCACCCCTCTTTTCTCTTTCTGCACCTCTCTTGCCTTTATCTGCACCCCTGTTCCCTCTTTCTGCACCTTTCCTGCCTGTTTCTGCACCTCTCTTGCCTCTTTCTGTACCTCTGTTGCCTCTTTCTACACTTCTCTTGCTCTTTCTGCACCCTTTGCGCCTCTTTCAGCACCACTGTTACTACTTTCTGCACTTCTCTTCTTTCTTTAAGCACTCTTGCTGCCTCTTTCTGTACCTCTCTTGCCTCTTTGTGCACCCCTCTTCCCTCTTTGTACAACTCTGTTGCCTCTTTCTACACCTCTGTTGGTTCTTTCTGCACTGCTCTTGCTTCTTTCTGCACCTTACTTGCCTCTTTCTGCACTTCTCCTGCTTCTTTTTACACCTCTGTTGCTTCTTTCAGCAATTCTCTTGCCTCTTTCTGCAGTTCTCTTCCTTCTTTCTGCACCCCTCCTGCCTCTTTCTGTACCTCTCTTGCCTCTTTGTGCACCTCCCCTACCTCTTTCTGCACCCCTCTTGCCTCTTTTTGCACCTCTGTTGGTTCTTTCTGCACTGCTCTTGCTTCTTTCTGCACAGCACTTGCCTCTTTTTGCACTTCTCTTGGTTATTTCTAAACCTCTGTTGCTTCTTTCAGCAATTCTCTTGCCTCTTTCTGCACTCCTCTTACTTGTTTCTGCACCTCTCTTGCGTCTTTCTGCACCTCTCTTGCCTCTTTCTGCACTTCACTTGCTTCTTTCTGCACCTCTCTTGCCTCTTTCAGCACATCTGTTACTTCTTTCTGCACCCCTCCTGCCTCTTTCTGCACCCCTCTTCCATCTGTGCAACTCTCTTGCCTCTTTCTACACCTCTCTTCCCTCTTTCTGCACCACTCTTGCCTCTTTCAGCACCTCTGTTGCTTCTTTCTGCACTTCTCTTCCTTCTTTCTTCACTCCTCCTGCCTCTTTCTGTACCTCTCTTGACTCATTGTGCACCTCTCCTACCTGTTTCTGCACCCCTCTTGCCTCTTTGTGCACCTCTGTTGGCTCTTTCTGCGCTGCTCTAGCTTATTTCTGCACCTCACTTGCCTCTTTCTGCACTTCTCTTGTTTCTTTCTACAGCTCTGTTGCTTCTTTCAGTAATTCTCTTGCCTCTTTCTGCACTTCTCTTCCTTCTTTCTGCACCCCTCCTGCCTCTTTCTGTACCTCTCTTGCCTCTTTCTGCACCTCTCTTGCCTCTTTCTGCACTTCACTTGCTTTTTTCTGCACCTCTCTTGCCTCTTTCGGGACCTCTGTTGCTTCTTTCTGCACTTCTCTTGCCTCTTTCTGCACCTCTGAGTTAGAGGTAGTTTTAATCCCCCTGCCCTATTATGTACTAGGGACTTACAGGGGAGGTCATGCCAATCACAGGGGTACCCCAACCCATAGTGTACCCTAGTGTATGTAGGTGTTTATACTGTATTCTAAGTGTCTTTCAGCATAGCACTGGCTCTGGGCCTGGTTAGTCAGAGTCAGTTACCACCAGTACCAGTCAGCAAAAAGTTGGGGGGCACAGGATGACTTTGCAACAAGGCCTCTTTCTGCACCTCTTTTTGTTCTTTCTGCATATCTCTTGCTTCTTTCTGCACTTTTCTTCGTCTTTCTGGAATTCTGTTGCCTCTTTCTGAATTTCTCTTGCTTCTTTCTGTGTCTTTCTTCCTCTTTCTGCACATGTCCTACCTCTGTAGGCATAGTTAGAAATGATCATTTAATAAACCTTTGAAATTCACTGAAAAAACCATAGGTTTCAGGGATGTTATAGTTAGAAATTAGCATTTAAAAACTTTTGAAATTCACTGAAAAAACCATCGGTTTCAGGGACGTTATAGTTAGAAATTATCATTTAAAAAATCTTAGAAATTCACTGAAAAAAACCACAGGTTTCAGGGACGTTATAGTTTGTTGGTCATTTCACTCGTACAAAACCAGAGAAATTCGGCCATTATAGTTAGTTGAGCTAACTATAACTCGCGCCCCCGCAATGCACTGCTGATGACGTCACATATTACATCATTCACGACATGTGCAGTGACATCACTGATGACATCACTGATGACATCTCAAATGACATTTGCAAAACTGAGGGACGCTTAAATGAAAATATGTATAATGAGAACTTAATGATGTGTTTTTCTCAAAATGTACATTGATATTTAAGTATGGAATAGCAAACGTGCATGTAACATCCAAGATATGCCTATACAAGGCTCTATGGGAATGTGATGGAAAGTACGAGCATGTATCCATATGAAATTAGGGACAATAATGAATTTGCCCCCGCAAAGATGTCTGCCGTGGAAAAGATATGGAGCTCTATGTGCCTTAACCTAACCCTTTTTCTATGTCTATTAAGAGCCAATATGCACCGTTTTCCTTTCTTTATGTTTACATTTGTGTTTAAAAATGGTGATTTTCGTTTGCTTCACCGACATTGACAAAGGCATGTAGCCGAAACGCGTCTGTCGGTTGTTTTGTCGAGTGGTGAATACATTTTGGAGAACTATCCGCCAGTGTGTGCCTCATTTTATGACTTGGAAGAAGGTCATCGCCTGGGAATCTATACACGCGTTTCACCAACGCGGAGGATTGCACCCGTGTCGAGTGAGCGGCAGCCAGTGAGCGCATTTGAAAATTGGATATAACTGCCAGCTCCGCCGTGCGTTCTGCAACAACCCAGCAGGATCCATTTGGGAAATCGAGAGTCCGAGAGAAAGAAAGGGAAGGGGGGAGGAGATGCTCATCCGTGAGAGAGGACACTGGAAGCTACGAGTCGGAGGACGCGGGGCACTCGGCAGATATCTTGAACGGTGAGCAATATTTCCCCTATTTCTCATGTACATGTACTATCTAACGCAAGCAGCAGACACGTTGGGGGAGAAAGGAGTACTGATATAACGAAACCACTCGTTAAGTGGGAAATTAAGCATGTTCTCGGACCGAGAGAGAGAGGAAGCGGCTGAGGGCATTTTTTCTAAAAGTGCACGGAAGGCGGATACTGACTTGAAAGGGGGAACGGGGAGCCAAACAAAATCCAACAATTTGAAATCCCTGTTTAATAAACTAGAAAAGATATATGAAAAAGAAACACGAAAGTGGTGGGAGGCCACTTCTCTACAACGCTATTTAGACGCCAATCGAATTTCGAGAGGGCTCAGAATATACATCAAACCCTCATACGAGAATCCAGACCCGTTACTGTTGCAAGAATGGTCAGAATACACCCATGACTCTGCAGTAGGGATGGTTAACCCCTTCGCTGCTAGGCCTTTTCCCCCCTGTGCTAAGCCTTTTTTTGGCTATTTGGGGTAGTTTGTGCTTAGGCCCCTGTATCATTTTGACCACAAAAGGTATCCACGCCAAATTTGCGTCCTTTTTTTCCAACATCATGGGAATTCTAAAGGTACCCAGGGTTTGTGGATTCCCCTGGAGGGGACCCAGAAATTAGCCAAAATACAGCTACATTTTTTTTTAAATGGGAAAAAAGGGCTCCAGATGAAAGCGTCTGGTTTTTTCCCCTGCAAATGGTATCAAAAAAGGGGTTGTGGTGCTGAATTCACCATCTTCCCAGCTTTCAGGGACAAGCACACTTTTATCAGAAAACCAAAACTTTTTACACAGTTTTGGCATTTTTCTGGGACATAGCCTATTTTTGCTATTTTTTGTGCTTTCAACCTCCTTCCAGTTAATGGTAGAAATGCGTATGAAATCAATAATGGATCCTGGAAAGCTATACATTTCTGATAAGTAGACAAAATTCTGAATTCAGCAAGGGGTCAATTGTGTGGATCCTTCAAGTTTTCTTTATAGAAACAAACAGTTAAATATAGGAAAAATTGAAAATTAGTTGAAAAAACAGTCATTTGTGTCAACGTTTTTACCTGTAACTTCTTCTAATTATGACAGCTATTAGAAAGCAATATACTGTTACATCCGCTGGACCTTTCTGGTTGTGGTGATATATAGGACTTGTAGGTTCACCAAGAACCCGACGAACCCAGAGCCAATAATTGAGCAGCGTCTTGCAATGTTTTTTTATTATGTACCGGGTATATAGCAATTATTCTGGGAAAATTTATACATGGAAAATCGGTATGAAAGACACCTATGTATTTCTGAAATGGGACCAAAATATAGAGTTTAGAAACAGTAGATATTTGCACATTTCCGAAATTGGGAGTACCCATACTAGCATGAGAATTATAGGTCATTTTTCAAAATGACTTCTTTTTTACACATTGTCTTTCATTTGGAAGGCAGGAATGCATCGAAAGTCAATAGGTAATAACAGTTGCTCTACAATTCTGTGTTACCCTAAGTCTCCCGATTAAAATGGCACCTCACTTGTGTGGGTAGGCCTAGTGACCGCGAAAGGAAACGGCTCAAAACGCAACGTGGATACACCACATTTTCAAAGTGAAAAATGACCCTTTTTTTGCAAAGTGCCTAGCTGTAGTTTTTGAACCCTAGCTCTGCCGGAACCTACGGAAACCTAGCAAACATATACATTTTTGAAAACTAGACACCCAGGGGAATCCAGGATGGGGTGACTTGACTGGCTCTCACCAGGTTCTTTTACCCAAAATCCCTTGCAAACCTAACAAATTGTCAAAATAAACACATTTTCCTCATATTTCTGTGGTGGAAAGTTCTGTAATCTGCGTGGATCCACAAAATTCCACCCACCCCGCGTTCCACAAAGTCTTTCAAGAACAACGGTACCTCACTTGTGTGGGTAGGCCTAGTGCCCGCGACAGTAAACGGCCCAAAACACAACGTGGACACACCACATTTTCACAGTGAAAAATGACCCTTTTTTTGCAAAGTGCCCAGCTGTAGTTTTTGAACCCTAGCTCTGCCGGCACCTAGGGAAACCTAGCAAAGCTATACATTTTTGAAAACTAGACACCCAGGGGAATCCAGGATGGGGTGACTTGACTGACTCTCACCAGGTTCTGTTACCCAGAATCCCTTGCAAACCTAAAAAATTGTCAAAAAAAACCCATTTTCCTCACATTTTTGTGGTGGAAAGTTCTGGAATCTGCGTGGATCCACAAATTTCCACCCACCCTGCGTTTCCCAAAGTCTTTTGAGAAAAACGGTACATCACTTGTGTGGGTAGGACTAGTGCCCGCGACAGGAAACGGCCCAAAACGCAACGTGGACACACCACATTTTTACAGTAAAAAATGACCCTTTCTTTGCAAAGTGCCTAGCTGTAGTTTTTTAACCCTAGCTCTGCCGGCCCCCTGGGAAACCTAGCAAACCTATACATTTTTGAAACCTAGACACCCATGGGAATACAGGATGGGGTGACTTGACTGGTTCTCAACAGGTTCTGTTACCCAGAATCCCTTGCAAACCTAAAACATTGTCAAAAAAAACACATTTTCCTCACGTTTTTGTGGTGGAAAGTTCTGGAATCTGCGTGGATCCACAAATTTTCACCCACCCTGCGTTCCTCAAACTCTTTTGAGAAAAACGCTACCTCAATTGTGTGGGTAGGCCTAGTGCCCGCGACAGGAAACGGCCCAAAACGCAACGTGGACACACCACATTTTCACAGTGAAAAATGACCCTTTTTTTGCAAAGTGCCCAGCTGTAGTTTTTGAACCCTAGCTCTGCCGGCACCTAGGGAAACCTAGCAAAGCTATACATTTTTGAAAACTAGACACCCAGGGGAATCCAGGATGGGGTGACTTGACTGACTCTCACCAGGTTCTGTTACCCAGAATCCCTTGCAAACCTAAAAAATTGTCAAAAAATCCCCATTTTCCTCACATTTTTGTGGTGGAAAGTTCTGGAATCTGCGTGGATCCACAAATTTCCACCCACCCTGCGTTTCCCAAAGTCTTTTGAGAAAAACGGTACATCACTTGTGTGGGTAGGACTAGTGCCAGCGACAGGAAACGGCCCAAAACGCAACGTGGACACACCACATTTCTACAGTAAAAAATGACCCTTTCTTTGCAAAGTGCCTAGCTGTAGTTTTTTAACCCTAGCTCTGCCGGCCCCCTGGGAAACCTAGCAAACCTATACATTTTTGAAACCTAGACACCCATGGGAATACAGGATGGGGTGACTTGACTGGTTCTCAACAGGTTCTGTTACCCAGAATCCCTTGCAAACCTAAAACATTGTCAAAAAAAACACATTTTCCTCACGTTTTTGTGGTGGAAAGTTCTGGAATCTGCGTGGATCCACAAATTTTCACCCACCCTGCGTTCCTCAAACTCTTTTGAGAAAAACGCTACCTCAATTGTGTGGGTAGGCCTAGTGCCTGCGACAGGAAACGGCCCAAAACGCAACGTGGACACACCACATTTTCACAGTCAAAAATTACCCTTTTTTTGCAAAGTGCCTAGCTGTAGTTTGTGAACCCTAGCTATGTAGGCACCTAGGGAAACCTAGCAAACCTATACATTTTTTAAAACTAGACACCCAAGGGAATCCAGTATGGGGTGACTTGACTGGCTCTCACCAGGTTATGTTACCCAAAATCCCTTGCAAACCTAAAACATTGTCAAGCAAAACACAGTTTCCTCACATTTCTGTGGTGGAAAGTTCTGGAATCTGCCTGGATCCACAAAATTCCACCCACCACACATTCCCCAAAGTCTTTTGAGAAAAATGGTACCTCACTTGTGTGGGTAGGCCTAGTGCCCGCGACAGGAAACAGCGCAAAACGCAACGTGGACACACCACATTTTCACAGTGAAAAATGACCCTTTTTTTGCAAAGTGCCTAGCTGTAGTTTTTGAACCCTAGCTCTGCCAGCACCTAGGGAAACCTATCAAACCTATGCATTTTTGAAAACTAGACACCAAGGGGAATCCAGGATGGGATGACTTGACTGGTTCTCACCAGGTTCTGTTACCCAGAATCCCTTGCAAACCTAAACAATTGTCAAAAAAAACACATTTTCCTCACATTTTTGTGGTGGAAAGTTCTGTAATCTGCGTGGATCCACAAATTTCCACCCACCCTGCGTTCCCCAAAGTCTTTCGAGAAAAACAGTACCCCACTTGTGTGGTTAGGCTTAGTGCCCGCGACAGGAAATGGCCCAAAACGCAACGTGGACACACCACATTTTCACAGTGAAAAATGACCCTTTTTTTGCAAAGTGCCTAGCTGTAGTTTTTGAACCCTAGCTCTGCCGGCACCTAGGGAAACCTAGCAAACCTATACATTTTTAAAAACTAGACACCCATAGGAATCCAGGATGGGGTGTCTTGACTGGCTCTCACCAGGTTTTGTTAGCCAGAATCCCTAGCAAACCTAAAAAATTGTCCAAAAAAACACATTTTCATCACGTTTTTGTGGTGGAAAGTTCTGGAATCTGCGTGGATCCACAAATTTTCACCCACCCTGCGTTCCTCAAAGTCTTTTGAGAAAAACGCTACCTCAATTGTGTGGGTAGGCTTAGTGCCCGCGACAGGAAACGGCCCAAAACGCAACGTGGACACACCACATTTTCACAGTCAAAAATGACCCTTTTTTTGCAAAGTGCCTAGCTGTAGTTTTTGAACCCTAGCTATGTAGGCACCTAGGGAAACCTAGCAAACCTAAACATTTTTGAACACTAGACACCCAGGGGAATCCAGTATGGGGTGACTTGACTGGCTCTCACCAGGTTATGTTACCCAGAATCCCTTGCAAACCTAAAAACTTGTCCAAAAAAACACATTTTCCTCACATTTCTGTGGTGGAAAGTTCTGGAATCTGCGTGGATCCACAAAATTCCACCCACCACACATTCCCCACAGTCTTTTGAGAAAAACGGTACCTCACTTGTGTGGGTAGGCCTAGTTCCCGCGACAGGCAAGGGCCCAAAACCTATTGAGGCAACATGAAAATTACCTATCACAAACCAACCTGGTTTTGGAAGGGGGGTCCCATGACTTTTTGGCCCGGGGCTCGGCGGCCACCTAGGGAAACCTACCAAACCCACACATTTCTGAAAACTAGGCACCCGGGGGATTCCAGGGAGGTATGGCTTGCGTGGATCCCCCAACGTTTTCTTACCCAGAATCCCCTGCAAACCTGAAATTTAGCTGAAAAAATCACTTTTTTCACACATTTTTGTGTGGGAAAGTTGTGGCATCACCGGGCTGACACAAATTTCCTACCACCCAGCGTTCCCCCAGGTCTTCCGATAAAAATGGTGGCTCACTCATGTGGGAGGCCCAAGTACCCGCGACAGGCAAGGGCCCAAAACGTATTGAGGCGACATCAAAATTGTCTATCACAAACCAACCTGGTTTTGAAAGGGGGGTCCCATGACTTTTTGGCCCGGGGCTCGGTGGCCACCTAGGGAAACCTACCAAACCCACACATTTCTGAAAACTAGGCACCCAGGGGATTCCAGGGAGGTATGGCTTGCGTGGATCCCCCAACGTTTTCTTACCCAGAATCTCCTGCAAACCTGAAATTTAGCTGAAAAAATCACTTTTTTCACACATTTTTGTGAGGGGAAGTTGTGGCATCACTGGGCTAACACAAATTTCCCACCACCCAGCGTTCTCCCAGGTCTCCCGATAAAAATGGTGCCTCACTCGTGTGGGAGGCCCAAGTACCTGCGACAGGCAAGGGCCCAAAACGCATTGAGGCGACATCAAAATTGCCTATCACAAAACGACCTGGTTTTGCAGAGGTCCCATGACTTTTGGCCCGGAGCTCAGCGGCCACCTAGGGAAACCCACAAACCCACACATTTCTGAAAACTAGACACCTGGGAATTCCAGGGAGGTATGGCTTGCGTGGATTCCCCAACGTTTTCTACCCAGAATCTCTGCAAACCTGAAATTTAGGTGAAAATCACTTTTTTCACACATTTTTGTGTGGGAATGTTGTGGCATCACCGGGCTGACACAAATTTCCTACCACCCAGCGTTTCCCCAGGTCTCCCGATAAAAATGGTGCCTCACTCGTGTGGGAGGCCTGTCGCTGGTACTTGGGCCTTCCACACGAGAGAGGCACCATTTTTATCGGGAGACCTGGGGGAATGCTGGGTGGTAGGAAATTTGTGTCAGCCCGGTGATGCCACAACTTTCCCACACAAAAATGTGTGAAAAAAGTGATTTTTTCAGCTAAATTTCAGGTTTGCAGGGGATTCTGGGTAAGAAAACGTTGGGGGATCCATGCATGCTATACCTCCCTGGAATCCCCCGGGTGTCTAGTTTTCAGAAATGTGTGGGTTTGGTAGGTTTCCCTAGGCGGCCGCCGAGCCCCGTGCCAAAAAGTCATGGGACCCCCTTGCAAAACCAGGTCGTTTTGTGATAGGCAATTTTAATGTCACCTCAATACGTTTTGGGCCCTTGCCTATCGCGGGTACTTGGGCCTCCCACATGAGTGAGGCACTATTTTTATCGGGAGACCTGGGGGAACGCTGGGTGGTAGGAAATTTGTGTCAGCCCAGCGATGCCACAACTTTCCCACACAAAAATATCTGAAAAAAGTATAGGTTTGCTAGGTTTCCCTAGGTGCCGGCAGAGCTAGGGTTCAAAATCTACAGCTAGGCACTTTGTAAAAAAAGGGTCAGTTTTCACTGTGAAAATGTGGTGTCCATGTTGCGTTTTGGGCCTTTTCCTGTCGCGGGCACGAGGCCTACCCACACAAGTGAGGTACCATTTTTCTCAGAAGACTTTGGGGAATGCGGGTTGGGTGGAATTTTGTGGATCCACACAGATTCCAGAACTTTCCACCACAGAAATGTGAGGAAAATGTGTTTTTTTTTACAATTTTTTAGGTTTGCAAGGGATTCTGGGTAACAGAACCTGGTGAGAGCCAGTCAAGTCACCCCATCCTGGATTCCCCTTGGTGTCTAGTTTAAAAAAATGTTCAGGTTTGCTAGGTCTCCCTATGTGCTGGCTGCGCTAGGGCCCAAAATCCACAGGTAGGCACATTGCTAAAAACAAGTCTGTGCCTAGTGGGCTTTCTGCCGCCCTGGGGGGGAATTGGGGGGTGGGGTTGCCCCGATATGCCCCCAAGGGGGGCAGAAAGACTGTGGCTATGTTTTTGGGGGGTGAAGGAATTGGTATGCCCATTCTGGCTAGCCCCCACTCCCACGCATAAAAAAACCAGCGTAATCTCTGGTGCCTAGTGGTCTTTCTGCCCCCCCGGGGGCAGATCAGGGGCCACTGCCCCCATCCGCCCCTCAGGGGGGGGCAGACAGACTGTGGCATTTTGTTGGGGAGGTGTGGGCATTGGCATGCCCATTCTGGGCTGACCTCAACCCTGAATAAAAAAAGGAAAAAAATTCCTGAGGCCTAGAGGGCTTTCTAGCCCCCCCAGGGGGCAAATAAGGGGCAATTGCCCCAATATGCCTCCGGGGAGGGGCATAAAGACTGTGGTAATTGTTTTTGTTGTGGGGGCATTATCATGCCCATTCTGGGCAGCCCCCACCCCTACATTATAAAACAAAATTAAATCCCTGGTGCCTAGTGGACTTTCTGCCCCACCCTGGTGGCAGATCAGGGGCTATTGGCCCCATCTGCACCTGGAGGGAGCAGAAAGACTGTTGCATTTTTTTTGGGGGGGTGGGGGCATTGCCATGCCTTTTTTGGGCAGCCCGCACCCCAACGTCAATAAAAAAAAATAATCCCTGGTTTCTAGTGGGCTTTCTGCCCCCCGGGGGGCATAAAGACTGACATTTCTCTGGGGAGGGGTGGGGGCATTGCCGTGCCCTTTTTGGGCAGCCCCCACCCCAACGTCAATTTAAAAAAAACAAATCCCTGGTTCCAAGTGGGCTTTCTGCCACCCCGGGGGGGCAGATTGGGGGCTACTGCCCCATCTGCCCCCCAGGGAGGGGCAGAAAGACTCACATTTCTCTGGGGGGGTGGGGGCATTGCCATGCCCTTTTTGGGCAGCCCCCACCCCAACGTCAATAAAAAAAAATAATCCCTTGTTTCTAGTGGGATTTCCACCCCCCCGGGGGGGCAAATTGAAGGCTACTGCCCCCATCTGCCCCCAGGGGGAGCAGAAAGACTGACATTTCTCTGGGGGGGCATTGCCATGCCCTTTTTGGGCAGCCCCCACCCCAACTTCAATAAAAAAAATCCCTTGTTGCTAGTGGGCTTTCTGCCCCCCCGGGGGGGCAGATTGGGGGCTACTGCCCCCATCTGCCTCCTAGGGGGCAGAAAGACTTACATTTCTCTGGGGGGGGGGGGGGGCATTGCCATGCCCTTTTTGGGCAGCCCTCACCCCAACGTCAATAAAAAAAATAATCCCTGGTTTCTAGTGGTCTTTCCGTCCCCCCGGGGGTGCAGAAAGTCTGTAGCGGCCAAACAAATATGGGGGGAGCAAAGGCCCTTGCCCAAGGGGCCGCTCCCCCCTCCCTGGCACTAGTGGGTGGATCCCTGCTTGGGGATCGCCCTCCTGGGCAGGGATCCACTAGGGATATTCTCCCCTTTCCAACGATACCTCTCCCATCTTTTTCGGTGCTCGGGGGCTGAGATAGCCCCACAAGCACCGAAACTGAGAAACTGAAACTAAGTTTCAGTTTCGATTTCGTTGCAATGACGATTGCGCGCCATGCGCGCGATTGTCATTGCAATGAAATACCAAATAATGCCTGGTGAGGTTGGGGAAGCTCTTCCCCACCTCCCCAGGCAAAAAAAAAAAGGGAAATCCCTCTGCTGTCTGCAGCAGAGGGATTTCTGAGCATGTGCTCATGACGGAATGGTTCCGTCATGAGCACACTAGAACTTGTGCTCATGACGGAACCATTCCGTCATGAGCACTGAAAGGGTTAAAATTCTCGTGAAGTATGCATGGAGTGACAGACAAAGATTGTTAGAGGAGATCAAAACAATTGAAGATGAAATACCATTGGATAAGGGTACGAAATTGAAAGAAGAACTGCACCAACGCATGAAAAAACGCCTTACAGATTATGAGAGTATAATCAAACACCGTAAGCAGACTAAATTTCTTCGTGACGAAGAAGATTATGAATCCGGAAGGATTTTAACATTTGCAAAAAAATTTGACAGACCCAGGAAGCAATGAAGTCTTCAGAAAACACAGGAAGCCTCCTCTAGAGAGACATCGGAATTGGAAGTAGAGGTATCGGAGGGGGAACCAACAGCGCGGAAAGAGAATCAAACAACACCGACTTTTTTGCAGGAGTATCAGCTAATAAGACAAGTCAAACAGCGACCGGCAGCACGAACCCACCCTCCACAGAGAGAAAGAAAAAATGAAAAACAAGGAGGGGAAGCAAAAGAAAGGGCAAGTTCACCAGAACAGAGGGTGACACGGAGCAAACGTGGAGGCAAACGGAAGTAATGGAAAAACAGACGATTGTGAACCTAACAAAAAGACAATTAACGACAGACGAAGAAAAAGTTCTGGAATTAGGTCTCACATTCTGCCCAACAGCCCAATTTAACTACGCCAATGTGCGCATTGACTTGTATAAATTTATAAGAAAAGTCAAACTAATGAAACTGCATCTCCTACATCCAGGAAAATCGAGAACAGAAACAATAGGCGCTGCCTCTGAAACCACACTGACTGGAGCAGATATAGAAACCCTAAGAACATTATGGGAACTGGAAACAGAGGAAAATATTTCGGATGAAATAGACACTGTTGAATTTTTGGAATGAATAGGGGTGTCGCAGATAGGAACAGCAAGTAACATAAAAATGAAGTCACGAACTATTCCACAGACTGCATATGATGCAATTGACACCTTTCATAATATAGTCATCAACGACCTCAAAAAACTGCAAGCCAAAGGCCCAAATCTTATGAAAGAAAACATTTCTAAAAAACAATGGTAAGCAATAATGGATTTGAAAAACGATGACGAGTTGTTAATAAAACCTTCGGATAAAGGTGGAAACGTGGTGCTAATAGATAAGAAGATGTATCAGAATGAAGCCTGGAGACAATTGTCAGAAAGAGAATGCTACACTGTAGTAACACGAATGGTGTATGAGACCAGTATTCAAGAATTCCACGAAATATTAAACAAATGGAAAATGAAGGGAATACTGGGAGATGCGGACTATAAATTCATCTATTGTGAGTCACCAGAATTGCCGACGTTTTATCCCCTTCAAAAGGTGCACAAATGTACAAAAACCTCACCAGGATGACCAATCGTATCGTCTGTGAACAGTCTGTTGGAAAATGCCTCAATTTATATCAATTGCTTTTTAAATCCCCTGGTGAAGGATTTAAGCTCCTACGTCAAAGATACTAAGGACTTTTTACGCATTATTGCGAACATTGAGTGGGAGCCAGACATGTTACTAATAACGCTAGATGTGACTAGTTTATATACTAGCATAGAGCATGAGAAGGGACTGGAAGCAGTCAACTTCTTTTTACAAAAGAGAAATGCTAAATATTATGAACACAATCTGATGTTATTGGAACTAATATCGTTTTGTCTTAGAAATAACATCTTCCTTTTCTCAGGAGAGTTGTACCATCAAGAACAGGGGACTGCGATGGGCACGTGCTTCGCCCCCAGCTATGCGAATTTATTCGTGGGCTGGTGGGAGACAAAACGAGCACTGGATGGACAAGGTTGTGTTGTGGGCTTGTTACATAGACGACCTCTTGATTATTTGGAAGGGGTCGCAGGAAGATGCAAAACACTATGTTTCAGCCCTCAACCACAACGATTGCAATCTGAAATTTACTGAATGCATTAGCAAAACCGAGGTACCATATTTAGATCTACTGGTCCATATTAAAGATAACACCTTACAAACCACACTATATAGGAAGCCGATGGCTGGAAACAGCACCCTACACACAGGTAGCTTCCATCCTAAGAGTGTAATTAGTGGGGTCCCCTATGGAGAACTTGTAAGGCTCAAACGGAACTGCTCTACAGAAAGTGAATTTGTCAAATCTAAAACTGATGCTTTCAAAAGGTTTAGAGCCCGAGGCTAATCGGAAGGAGTGTTAAAGGAGGCAGAGAAGAAGGCAGAGACTCTAGAAAGGGAGAATCTGTTATTGACAAGAATTAAAACACAAAAACAGAAGCAGGATGAAAAAGGGGCATTGAGGATCATAACAGAGTACACTACCCGGTCCCCTGAGGTCTTTCAAATCTTTCAAAGAAATTGGAAGATTTTGAAAGCTGTTGGCCCTAATATTTCTGAAAAACCCCTTATGACGTACAGGAGGGGCTCCTCTCTGAAAGACAATTTGGTAAGGAGCCATTTTTCAAAAATACCCAAGAAAAGGGACACGGTAACAGGTTTCCATCCCTGTAGGAATTGCAAAGCTTGCAAAATGAGTGAAAAGGTAAAAGAATTTTATATCCCAGGGAGAATAACCAAAAGAAAGATTAACAGATTTATTAACTGTAATAGAGAATTTACAGTTTATTGTCTGACCTGTCCCTGTAAAATGAACTACGTTGGAAGCCCTATCCATCCAGCAAAAAAAAGAATTCTTGAACACATGCGTGCCATAAAGAATCGGGATAGTGCTTATCCCGTGGCACGCCATTTTCAAGAAAAACACAAGTCGGACCAAAGCCTTTTAAAGTTTGTTTGTATAGACCAGGTCCCCAAAGATGGGAGGGGAGGGGACAGAACAAGGAAACTGAGGCAGTTGGAGTCTAAATATATTGTAGAACTACAAACAAAAACCCCCTTAGGCCTCAATAATGAGGAGGAGTTGTGGATTCATATCCCATGAAAGAGGAATTGATTGAATATATGATGTATCCCTATCGGCAATATAAAAATGACAAGGGTATATAAGGAATTTGATAGGGCAAAAAATGATGTAATGAATTTGGCGCCTTTGTATGTTATTTTTAAATATTCCGAAATGTATGGTTCGTACAGAAATGAATTATGAAGAACATATATTTGGCCAAAGTCCGATTGAGGTTGCCCATCCAGGGCACAATTGCAAAACTCAGGGACGCTTAAATGAAAATATGTATAATGAGAAATTAATGATGTGTTTTGCTCAAAATGTACATTGATACTTAAGTATGGAATAGCAAACTTGCATGTAACATCCAAGATATGCCTATACAAGGCTCAATGGGAATGTGATGGAAAGTACGGGCATGTATCCATATGAAATTAGGGACAATAATGAATTTGCCCATGCAAAGATGTCTGCCGTGGAAAAGATATGGGGGCATATTATCAACAGCCAGCGATAATTATCGCTAAGCGCGCTTAGCGCGAATTTAAATATCGCCGGCTATCGCTGGATTACATCGCCGAGTTAGCGCGTTATCATCAACGTCTAACTCCAAGGCGATAAAAAATCCAGCGATAGCTCCGAAATATGTGATTAGCGCTGGAAATCCACAATAAAAAGTCAGCTCAGCCTCAGCCTGACAATCCACCTCCCATAGAAAAGATGGCTAAGTCAGGTTTCAATCAGGCGTTAGGAACCAGCGATAATCGCGGTTAACGCGACTTTTATTATCGCTATGCGGGCTTGCGGCCGCATTGATAATAGGAGGTACTCGTGTTAGCGACTGTATTCATGGTGTTACTCGATGGCACCGCCTACTTTGCATCTCATTAGCGATGTATATCGCTGAGATGCTTAGCGTTAGTATTTTGGCTGCTAACATGCGCTAATGCATGTTAGCGCCGACTTGGTGATAGGGCGATAAAAATATCGCCGCTTTAGCGGGAAAAATGCTGCTAAAGCGGCGATACTGCCCTTGATAATATGCCCCATGGAGCTCTATGTGCCTTAACCTAACCCTTTTTCTATGTCTATTAAGAGCCAATATGCACCGTTTTCCTTTCTTTATGTTTACATTGGTGTTTAAAAATGGTGATTTTCGTTTGCTTCACCGACATTGACAAAGGCGTGTAGCCGAAACGCGTCTGTCGGTTGTTTTGTCGAGTGGTGAATACATTTTGGAGAACTCTCTGCCAGTGTGCGCCTCGTTTTATGACTTGGAAGAAGGTCATCGCCTGGGAATATATATATATATATATTCACTGAAAAAACCATAGGTTCCAGACACGTTAGCATTTAAAAACCTTAGAAATTCACTGAAAAAACCATAGGTTTTAGGGACAGTTATAGTTAGTTGGACATTGCACTCGTACAACACCCGTGAAATTCCCCCGTTATAGTTAGTTCAGCTAACTATAACTCGCGCCCCGCAATGCACTGCTGATGACGTCACATATTACATCACTCATGACATGGTCAGTGACATCACTGATGACATCACTGATGACATCTCAAATGACATCACTGATGACATCACTGATGACATCATCCATGTAATAATTTCATGCATCTTCTCACACCCTAATATAACTTTTGATACACCCACTCTAAATTACAGACTGCCATTCTCAAAACCATAGACACTCCAACACCAATAACTACATACCCACTCACTGATTCTTAGGTCTACACACACATCCCCCCACTCACCTGTACAGTCACTCATACTTACGGTCACTCAGTACAGGACTATCATATGCACTCATACACCTACATAGACACTCACACACCGCCACTCATCCATAGAGGTACTCACACACCTAGTCAGTCATGCAAATAATTAATCACACTGCCATTTACTCACCTATACAGTTATACACACACCAGCTCACTTACTCATACAAATACTAGCACATTCTTACGCTCTTATAGAATCACTAATACAAGTACACACTCATCCATACAGCCACTCTCACAATCACACACTCTCACTTATACCCATTTATATACTCCAACACACATATATACTGCCTTTCACATATGTAGTTACTCACACATGTACCACTGAGATATACATTCACTCACTAACACACTCATACACACACTCACCCACCCATACAGTCCATCACAGATGCACTCTTGAAACCATGCACCCAGTGAATCACCCACTCACACATCTATGCACAGAGTCGCACACACCCCACCCACACAAACACTCAGGCTGTTCTTTAATTTATTTATTTATTTATTTTAAAACGGGAAGGGGGCTGCGTGGCCCCCTTCCCTGGGCCTGTATTTGCCCCGGGGACCCCATCCCCCGGGGCATGCCCTCTTTTATAAAAAATATATGGAGGGGGCTGCGTGGCCCCCTCCTCAGGCTATTTAAGGCCCCGGGGACCCCATCCCCGGGGCCTGGCCACTCGCTGGGGACCGTGGGGGGTCCCCAATCCCCGCACAGTCCCGCGGCTCCCCGCGTCCTGCGGGAGCCGGCATTGCTTTTCCATAAGGGAGCTGCTGACATGCAGCTCCCCTTATGGGAAAGCAATCTGCTTTGCTTCATTGAAGCGAGAGCAGGTTTCCCTGCTCTCGCTTCAATGAAGCAAAGCAAGTTTGCAATGACAGGACGGGAGCCACGAGGCTCCCGTCCTGCCATTGCAAACAGCAGTGTCCCGGGGGTAGGCACCCCGGGACACTGCAGGCTCCAGGAGGGGGGCCGCGCGGCCCCCCTCCCATGTCTTTAAAGCCCCGGGGAGGTGGTGGTCCTCGGGGCTCGGGGATCCGTAACGGACCCCTGCATTTACATTATTAGTGCCCCGGGAGGTGGCGGTCCCGGGCGTGTGGGGGCTCAAGCCCCCCCACACAGGTTCATTTAATTAAATAAAAAGAAGCCCCGGGCGGTGGCGGTCCCCGGGGCTCCGGGAGGGCCGAGTGCCCTCCCGCACCATTTTGAAATAAAAGCCCCGGGGGGTGACAGTCCCCGGGGCTTGGGGGGGCCTTAGAGGCCCCCCCAATCATTTTTATTAACCCCCGCATGCCCCTGGGACTTGGCCCACCCGGGGGCCAATTAAGAACGAAGCGCAAGAGACCGAGCTTCGTTTTTTTTATTTTTTTATCGGCGGGATCCGCGCACCCTAAGTGCATCCCGCCAATTTTAAAAAAAAAATGCTTTTTTCTGCCCAGGGGGTCCTTGTGGGACCCCCTGAGCAGACCTAGGGGGTCAGGGTGTTTCTACCCTGCCCCCTTTGTGCGTTTTGCGCACTTGTTTCTTGTGCCTCGGTTCTACCGAGGGACAAAATGGCTGCCAACACTTCCTGATTTGGAGTGTTGACAGCCACTTGAAAGCCAATTAGCATGCAGCTCGTGATCGGGAGGGTGCGCGCAGGGTGCGCTCAGGGTGCGCGAATCCGACGCGGCCATAGATATATATCTGATTTTCCTTTTGATTTTCTCAGGAACTACTGAACGGATTTACACCATTTAACAAAAAGGGTTCTTTCTGAACCAAGAACTACCTCTTTGCCAAATTTGGTGTAATTCCGTTCAGCTGTACGGGCTGTAGCCGTGGCTAAAGTTTCATATGGGAAAATGAATGGGGAAAACACGTTTTGGGACCCCCCTTTTTTCTTGGCCCCCGCTTGACGAATCACCCCGAGACTTTCAGGGTAGGAGCGGACCGGAGTGGGCCACAAAGTTTGAAAATTTCGCGAAGATTCGTCAACCGGCGGTCGCCAGTAGATAGTTATAGTTAGGACCTATTTTCCATAGGAAATTCGCAACATTCTATTTGAAATAACTTTGGCGCCGGTTGACGAATCTTCGCGAAATTTTCAAAACTCGTGGGGCACTCCAGTCCGCTCCTATCCTGAAAGTCTCGGGGTGATTCGTCAAGTGGGGGCTGAGAAAAAAGGGGGGTCCCAAAACATGTTTTCCCCATGCAATTTTCCATAGGAACCTTTAGTCGCAGCTACAGCCCGAACTGCTGAACGGAATTACACCAAATTTGCCAAAAAGGTAGCCCTTGGTTCAGAGTCGTGCCTTTTGCTTAAATGGTGTAAATCCGTTCAGTAGTTCCTGAGAAAATCACAAGTAAAATCACATATATATCTATGGCCGCGTAGGGTCCGCGTACCCTCCCGATCACAAGCTGCATGCTAATTGGCTGTCAAGACTCCAAACCAGGAAGTGTTGGCAGCCATCTTGTGCCTCGGTAGAACCGAGGCACAAGAAATCAGTAAAATAAGTGCGCAAAACAAGAAAAGGGGGCAGGGTAGAAACACCCTGACCCCCTAGGCCTGCTCAGGGCCAAAAAAAAAAAAAGAAAATTCTCCCGCGCTTCGTTGTTAATTGGCCCCTGGGTGGGCCAAGTCCCGGGGGCATGCCGGGGTTTAATAGTAATATGTGGGGGGCCTCTTAGGCCCCCCCAAGCCCCAGGGACCGCCACCCCCCGGGGCTTTGAAAAAAAAATGGTGCGGGAGGGCTCTCGGCCCTACCGCAGCCCCGGGGACCGCCACCCCCCGGGGCTTCTTTTTAAAAATTTTGAATTACCTGTGTGGGGGGGCTCCAGCCCCCCCACACGCCCCGGGGACGCCACCTCCCCGGGGCACTAAATATTTAAATATGGGGGTCCATTACGGACCCCCAGAGCCCCAGGGACCACCACCTCCCCGGGGCTTTCAAGATGTTGGGAGGGGGGCCGCGTGGCCCCCCTCCTGGAGCCAGTGATGGCCTTGGGGACCGCCACCCCCCAGGGCCGGCTCCTGCATTGTCCCGGGGTGCCTACCCCGGGACACTGTAGTTTGCTATGGCAGGGCGGGAGGCTCGTGGCTCCCGTCCTGTCATAGCAAACTTGCTTTGAATTTTGGAAGAGAGAGCAGGAAACCTGCTCTCTCTTCCAAAATTCAAAGCAAATTGCTTTTCCACACGGGGAGCTGCATCTAAGCAGTTCCCCGTGTGGAAAAGCAATGCCGGCTCCCGCAGGAGGCGGGGAGCCGGCGGGACCGTGGGGGAGTTGGGGTCCCCCCACGGTCCCCAAAGGATAGGGCCAGCCCCGGGGGATGGGGTCCCCGGGGAAAGTAGTGGCCCGGGAGGGGGGCCACGCAGCCCCCCTCCCCCAAATTATAAAATAAAAATATTTTAAAAAGGCCTGTCCCGGGGGATGGGGTCCCCGGGGCCTAAGTAGACCTGAGGAAGGGGGCAACGCAGCCCCCCTCCATAAAAATAATTTTAAAAAAATGTGGCAATGACCCGGGGGATGGGGTCCCCAGGCCGAAATTGGCCTCGGGAGGGGGGCCCACGCGGTCCCCTTCCCGTTCCAATTTAAAAAAATAAAATAAAAGGGGGTCAGGCCCTGGGGGATGGGGTCCCCAGGGCCCAAAATAATTAAAAAGAAGGGGGCCACACAGCCCCCTTTAAAAAAAAAAAAAAGAGACCGGCATCGCGCCGGAGGCCACGCCCCTCCTTGGCAGCACTCTGCAAACGCACCCCTGGCGCGTTTGCAGAGGGGGAACAAATTCCCCTTGAATACTGGGGTCCTCGGGGCCAACTAGCCCACCAGGAACCTTCCAGTATGCGCCAGGGAGCTGCGTTGCAGAGAGGTGTTCTGAGGCCACGCCCTTTTACACCTCTCTGCAACGCAGCTCTGTGGCGCTTAATGGAGGTAGCTGGTGGGCTAGTTGCACCCCAGGGACCCTCAGGATTCAAGGGAAGTTAATCCCCCAACTTAAAACGCGCCACGGGGCACGTTTGCACAGTGGTGAAGGGAGGGGGCGGGGCCTGAGTTGACATGTGTGCAAACACGCCCTGTGGCGCGTTTTAAGATGGGGAATTAAATCCCCTTCAATCCTGAGTGTCCCTGGGGGCCAACTAGCCCAACAGGTACATCCAGAAAGCGCCACAGAGCTGCGTTGCAGAGAGGTGTAAAAAGGGGCATGACCTCTGAACACCTCTCTGCAACGCAGCTGCCTGGCGCATACTGGAGGTACAGGGTGGGCTAGTTGGACCCCAGGGGCCCTCATGATTCAAGGGGACTTAATCCCCCAACTTAAAACATGCCACGGGGCGTGTTTGCACAGTGGTGAAGGGAGGGGGCGGGGCTTGAGGTGACATGTGTGCAAACAGACCCTGTGACGCGTTTTAAGTTGGGGGATTAAGTCCCCTTCAATCCTGAGGGTCCGTGGAGTCCAACTAGCCCACCAGGTACCTTCAGTAAGCACAACAGAGTTGCGTTGCAGAGAGGTGAAAAAAGGTGCGTGGCCTCGGAACGCCTCTCCGCAACTCAGCTCTGTGGTCCTAACTGTAGGTACCTGGTTGGCTAGTTGGACCCCAGGGACACTCAGGATTCAAGGGGACTTAATCCCGCAACTTAAAACGAGCCACGGGGCGCATTTGCACACATGTCACCTCAGGCCCCCCCCTCCCTTCACCACTGTGCAAACGCGCCCTGTAGCGCGTTTTAAGAGGTAGTTTTAATCCCCCTGCCCTATTATGTACTAGGGACTTACAGAGGATGTCATGCTAATCACAGGGGTACCCCAACGCATAGTGTTCCCTAGTGTATGTAGGTGTTTTCACTGTATTCTAAGTGTCTTTTAGCATAGCACTGGCTCTGGTTAGTCAGAGTCAGTTACCACCAGTACACGTCGGAAAAAGTTGTGGGCACAGGATGATTTTGGAACAAGGCCTCTTTCTGCTCCTCTGTTGGTTCTTTCTGCACATCTTTTGCTTCTTCCTGCACTTTTCTTCGTCTTTGTGGACTTCTGTTGCTTCTTTCTGCATTTCTTTTGCTTCTTTCTGTGCGTTTTTTCTTCTTTCTTCACATGTCCTACCTCTGTAGGCATAGTTAGAAACTAGCATTTAAAAACCTTTGAAATTCTCTTTAAAAACCATAGGTTTCAGGCACGTTATAGTTAGAAATTAGCATTTAAAAAACCTTTAAAATTCACTGAAAAAACCATAGGTTTCAGACACGTTATAGTTAGAAATTAGCATTTAAAAAACCTTTGAAATTCACTGAAAAAACCATAGGTTTTAGGGACAGTTATAGTTAGTTGGACATTTCACTCGTACAAAACCCGTGAAATTCCCCCGTTATAGTTAGTTCAGCTAACTATAACTCGCGCCCCGCAATGCACTGCTGATGACGTCACATATTACATCACTCATGACATGGTCAGTGACATCACTCATGACATCACTGATGACATCATCTATGTGATAATTTGATGCATCTTCTCACACCCTCATATAACCTTTGATACACCCACTCTAAATTACAGACTGCCATTGTCAAAACCATAGACACTCCAACACCAATAACTACATACACACTCACTGATTCTTAGGTCTACACACACATCCACTCACTCACCTGTACAGTCACTCATACTTACGGTCACTCAGTACAGGTCTATCATATGCACTCATACACCTACATAGACACTCACACACCGCCACTCATCCATAGAGGTACTCACACACCTAGTCAGTCATGCAAATAATTAATCACACTGCCATTTACTCACCTATACAGTTATACACACACCAGCTCACTTACTCATACAAATACTAGCACATTCTTACGCTCTTATACAATCACTGATACAAGTACACACTCATCCATACAGCCACTCTCACAATCACACACTCTCACTTATAGCCATTTATATACTCCAACACACATATATACTGCCTTTGACATATGTAGTTACTCACACATGTACCACTGAGATATACATTCACTCACTAACACACCCATACACCCACTCACCCACCCATACAGTCCATCACAGATGTGCTCTTGAAACCATGCACCCAGTGAATCACCCACTCACACATCTATGCACAGAGTCACACACACCCCACCCACACAAACACTCAGGCACCCATACAGATACTCAGACAACCAATCAATAACTCATATAGACACTCATGTAGCTATTCACAAACCCATGCAGCCACTTACATACCAACAGGCAGACTGATACAGACATTCACACAGTTTAGTCACTAACCCATGCATTCAGTAAGATACGTTTAAGCACTCACTTATAGAGTCAGTCACCACCTACTAAATCATCCATCCAGACACTTATTCCCACTCATTCTTCAATACACCTTGGCATATATATTAAACATATTTAAACTTTATAGAAACACACAGTCACTGGATGATGTCATCAGTGATGTCATTTGAGATGTCATCAGTGATGTCATCAGTGATGTCACTGACCATGTCATGAGTGATGTAATATGTGACATCATCAGCAGTGCATTGCGGGGGTGCGAGTGATAGTTAGCTGAACTAACTATAACGGGGGAATTTCACAGGTTTTGTACGAGTGAAATGTCCAACTAACTATAACTGTCCCTAAAACCTATGGTTTTTTCAGTGAATATATATATATATATATTTTTTTACGGCTCCCTTAAGGCATTGGTTACTGCCAGTTTCACTCAAAGATGTAGTATTTTCACTGTATAGAAGCTTACCAGATATTGCCGAGGAGATGTATACGCCCACTAGGGGGTGTTTCCAGTGCAATTCATAGACTGTGGAAACCTTACACTGCAATAAAAGCCTATTACTATCATTTAAGGACAGTCAGGAATTGCATTTATCTGGCTGAAAAGTCTGAAAGCAGTGCCATCCACCATGACAGGACGCTGCAACCCTAGAAGGTCAGGGTAAAGTATATGTCCAGAGCACATAGTCACACACAGATCTCTGGAGTACTGGAGCTACAGACTACAAAGAATCCACTTTGATGGAATATATGTAAAATGAGAAGAAGTGGTTTGTAGGCACACAGAGGTGCTGAATGTAGCTTAGCACTGTCCGCTCTATACAGGTTAGACATATTGAGCTCAGATTCTGCTTTTCCCACTTTAACAAATTGTGTGACCCTGGGAAAAGACCTCCTTATCTCTCTGCCTTTCAATCAGTTTCCTTATTTGCGAAGTGTATGAACATTTACAAACAACCTAACATTAGGGGGCCGATTACGATGTCGGTCGGAAAGCCACCGACCTCTAGTTGGAAGCTTTAGGACTGCGGCAGAGGCTTTCCGATCGACACGGTGGCCCAACCGCTGAATTACAATGTTGGCAGTCGGAGCGTGAACCGGCCGGTCATTCTGACGTGGTTCTGACCTGCTCTCGGAGTCTTCCGGCCGGTCAGAACAGCACCGTAATCCCCTATGGACGGCGCTTCTGCCATCCGGATTAAGATGTCGGTTTCCCATTGCCTTTTCCTCCCGGCCTTTCTGACATAGAAAAGCTGTCGAAAAGTGACTTTCGTGGGCCCCTTGCAGGGCCCCCTTGCCTCCACAGCCTATGGTTGTTGGCCAAGGGGGTACCCAGGGTGCCCCCTTGTAAATTCATGCACTGTGTGGCAGGCACCATGGGGTGCCTGCCACAGGGTGCAGGGTTTTACACACACACCCATTTATTTATGGGAGCCTGTGTTACAGCTGGTTTATGGCCGTAACACAAGCTCCCATAGAGAAATGTGAGTATCCGACCAAACAGTGTTCGTCTCATCATAATCAGGTGGTCCGAATTGCCGACCAGAGGTCGGTTGGTCCCGAGACGGTGTCGGTAAGAGGCAACTCCGATCGACATCGAAATAAGCCCCTAAATATTAAACCTTGTCTGAGGCAAGAATTGATAAAGCTAGTAGGCCTGTTCCTTTTAAATGTGAAGTGCTTCTTGATTGACTAGCTTGTATTTGCGTTTGGATAAGGGAGTGAATGAAAGTACGAGTCAACAATGCATCAGGAATCATTTTATTCCACAGCAGTTGTCATGCTCAAAAACACTTATGGAATGTCACTGGATGGAGTAGAAATATTCACACGTTCCAACACGCTAGAATAGAAAAAGAGCTCCAGTTGGATTCAAAATAGTTTGAAAAACAGACGATTGAGTGTCAGGGATGTGACACACAAGCAGTCGTGAATTGTGTGCCTGAGAGGGAAGTGTGCACCAACCTTAATGCTGCAGCACACAGGTTATAAAGATATGCGGCATGTGTTCTTGGCTCTCCCTTTCATACCAGGCTGTGGTCAGTCTTAGGTCGTGCTTACCTGCATGCAGTTCAAGCATATGTAGCCCTCCTCCCCCACACCTTTCTTTCCAGGTGGGCAGCCACTGCTCAGTGCCTCAGTACTGATCATCAAGGTCTGGAGATATTAGAACTGAGACAACAGCCCTCACCCCAGATGACAAGAATGAAACTCATTTCCTCTTCCTAAGGGTGCCTAAGCTCCACCAATCACAGAACATTTTGCAGTTCAACTCAATGCCCCGCTTGCTCAGAACTCCTCATCTGATGGGCTAGCACTCCGAAGTAACCACAGTCATAATTAGCACCCTACCAAACAAAAATAAATACCTTTTCTCTACAAAACCACCAAAATGAGCAGCACAAAATAGTTATGTGACAGACTCTGTAGAGTGATCAAGGATTGAATGTGCTTTGACTAGGAAGTGCTCTCTTGCCTGCAGAAACAGACATTCTTAACACAGAGGCCAAGTAGTGAATGGGCATAGAGACTGAATTGCAGACTTCCCACTTTAGCAGACAGCCACTATTAGTATGCCAATGAATGACTCGTTTTTAGTCTTCATCACTGGTCCACAGCCCTATGTAGGCAGTCTGAGCTGAGAGGCTAATGATGGAATGGAATGAAGCTGAGTCCAACACGTTACAGCAGGCAGTTTTACCCTAGCTGTAGTTTTAGGAGAGATGTGAAGGATCAAATGTGTAAGGACATGAGCCACAAGACACCTTCAGACATGCACCACCTAAAACCCCATGCTGGCAAGTGGGGTCAACAAATAGTTCAGGGATAGAATAGGGTTGCAGACTGCCAAAACCATCCCATAAATCTGTGCAGGCCGTCTCACAGAGTCCCTATAATGAATGGGAATGGAGGTGATTTTATCCCACTTCAGCAGACGGTGTTATCGGAGATGCCAGGAAATGAATGGGCATACAGACTATACTTTCTACCGGTCTGCTCACTTGGATTTGTGGAACACCAGGAGGCAGTGTTTGGAAACATATCTAGAGGAAGTTGAGCCCCAACGTACTTAGTTGAAAAGCTGCAAAAGCATTAAATAAACACCATACACATATCTCTAAAAACTTCATCGTTTGGACCCATCCTCACCCTCCAACTTGCCTCCCCTAGACATGAATGGGTGTTCACCTCTTTCAATGGGCTCAGTCTCACACTACCCTGGGCCCTCCAAAGCTTGCCGATAGGCCCCAAGTGGCCCAGTGGCTGCAGGAGTCTCAGCGTGCGCTCACATACATTGTAGTACTCTGTAGCCTCCTCAATGGGCACTACAGTGTGACCCCGGTGCTCTGTGCACCTGTCAAACACCATACTGATTAGGTCCAGTCTGTCATGAACAGCAGTAGCAGCCTCTCCCCGTGTTTGCTAGCTGCAGGGCTCTCAGCTTCTCCACTATGTTTCCCAGCTGCATGTTGGGCCGGAGGAGTCCCTCGAGAGACAGTACCATGCACTTGGGACAGGGAAGCTTTGCTGAATACCTGTCCATGACATAGTGATGCAGAGGCAGCAGAAGTTGTGTCCACAGTCAAGAGACAGGGGGTCCTGGAGGCACTCCAGACAGATGGAGCAGGAGGCCTCGTCCTTCATGGCTTGGAGCTGGCCTGCAGTCGCCATGGTCCCGGAAGTGCAGCAAACAAGTTTCATTTCGTGGGCGTGTCTGCATATTCTTGGGCGTATCCTCAATCACTCTCATCTTTTCCCAGACCATGGCGCGCACTGCGGCTAAAATTAAAATGGCATTTAAAGAAGGCAAGGTAACACAGTAATCATGATTTATGGGCCTGCCACACAGGGGCAACAAAAGGAACAGGGGGCGATGCCCCCACACCCCTATAAGGAAACTGCTGCTGGTCTTTTACCTATGTGTTTTGATTTGGAGTGTAGTGGATGTATGAACAGAGGCACTAGTGGACTTAGAATGAGGAATTACCACAGGGACCAGAGAAGCAGCTAGCAGCACTGCCTAGAGGACTTAGAATGATGAATTACCGACGTGAGCCAAAGTAGCAGCTAGCAGCACTGCCTACAGGATTTAGAATGAGGAATTACCAACAGGACCAGATAAGCAGCTAGCAGCTCTGTCTAGAGGACTAAGAATGAGGAATTACCACTGGGAACAGAAACACAGCTGCAGCACTGCCTAGAGGACTAAGAATGAGGAATTACTACTGGAACCAGAGAAGCAACATTAGCACTGTCTAGAGGATGTAGAATGAGGAATTACCAACGGGACCAGAGAAGCAGTTAGCAGCACTGCCTAGAGGACTTAGAATGAAGAATTGCAGACGAGGGCCAGAGTAGCAGCTGGCAGCACTGCCTAGAGCATTTAGAATGAAGAATTACCGACGGGACCAGAGAAGCAGCTGCAGCACTGTCTAGAGGACTTAGAATGAGGAATTAACACTGGGAGCAGAGAAGCAGCTGCAGCACTGTTCAGAGGACTAAGAATGAGGAATTACCAGTGGGAACAGAGACACAGCTGCAGCACTGCCTAGAGGACAGAGAATGGGGAATTACTACTGGGAACAGAGACACAGCTGTTGCACTGTCTAGAGGACTTAGAATGGAGGAATTACTGACAGGACCAAAGAAGCAGCTGCAGCACTGTGTAGAGGATTTATAATGAGAAATTACCAATGAGACCTAAGAAGCAGCTAGCAGCACTGCCTAGAGGACTAAGAATGAGGTATTCCCACTGGGACCAGAGAAGCAGCTGCAGCACTGTTTAGAGGACTAAGAACGAGGAATTACCATTGGGACCAGAGAAACAGCTAGCAGCACTGACTAGAGGACTAAGAATGAGGAATTACCACTGGGAACAGAGACGGAGCTGCAGCACTGCATAAAGGACTAAGAATAAGGAATTACCATTGTTATCAGAGAAGCAGCTAGCACCACTGACTAGATGACTAAAAATGAGGAATTGCTATTGGGATCATAGAAGCAGCTAGCACCACTGACTAGAGGACTAAGAATGAGGAATTACCACTGGGAACAGGACACAGCTGCAGCACTGCCTAAAGGACTAAGAATGAGGAATTACCACTGGGAAAAGAGAAACTGCTGCAGCAATGTCTAGAGGACTAAGACTGAGGAATTACTACTGGGAACAGAGACACAGTTTCAGCACTGCTTAGAAGATTAAGAAAGGAGAATTACCATGGGGAACAGATACACGCCTGGCACATTTGTGACCAGATAAAGAACAAGATTTCCAGCCCTGTGTACAGTAATGGAGCAACGGAGCTCCGAGCGGGTGAAGCATAATTAATGCTAAAATGAAAGATTGGGTGAAAGGGAGCTAGAGAGTAAAGTAAAATTTCTAACATTCTAACTTTGTGATTGCTCGACTCGCTTTTCAGTGACCCAGACGGTGTAGATCATAAGTATAGGCTAAGGTACGAAGGGGAGAACACTTGGAGAAACAGTGGGTGCCAGCAGCTCGTGTTTGCAACATTTCCAGAACATGAGGCAGGCAATTGGAAAAAATAGTGAGCAAAACAAACTGAAATGGACAGAAGTGAAATGAGCCCTGTAACAGGGCCAGTCACTATGGGAGGGAATGGAAAACCGAAAGGAAGGATAAATGGGCACGATTTACCATTCAAAAATAAGAAATTTAGAAAGGCACCCGGAACAACCAATGACAAGCAATGAGTTGGTTTGAAGTCCATGTACTGAATACACCATGCCTCACAGAGCAGCGCATGAACACTGCCAGGCTCGCCCTAAAAGCAACAAAGCAGGGTTTTTACTGTCAGGAAATGTAAAGTTTAAAAACAACATGCCAAACCTTTTCTTATATTGCATCCTGTCTTTAGAGCTCAGTAGGCATGCCTTAGTGGTGACTAATAAATATTAAAAAGAAAGGTTCAGCCTTTGCCACTCCTTTAAATGTCAAAGTCGAGGTAGCAATTTGCTTTGTCACCCTCGGTATTTACTATATTCCAAGAAGGAGGGAGTGAGAAGTGATAGAGGGTTCGGACAGCTTCCCAAACATCTAACCATACATAAACAACAGGAGAGAACCCATGGGGGGGGGAGTTGTCCACTTGGGGGCCTATTTCGATGTCGAATGGACCTGAGTCCGTGCAACATCGATTGGGTACTGGGATCGACAGACCTCCTGTCGGCGGTACCAACCCGGCAATTAGGAAGCCATCCTTGGGATTACAGGAGGCTTTCCGAATGGCAGACGGGCTCTCCGATTAGGCTACTTTGTATGAGTCTGTGGAAAGGTACACTTGAAGTACACCGCATAAATCTAAGTGTCTGTTTGAAATGTGAAGTGCAGTCTGTCAAGTTCATGGTCTTGTGACTGAGGTATTTCTCAACTTTGCACATCGCAGTCTATCGCGGGAAAATAACGCCGTGTTAACGTTGTATTCTCAACACGGCGGTACCATGCGATAGTCTCACGCTAACGCGTCAAATGACCGCGATAAAATTACCGGGGCGGCAAAAACGCGAAACACGAACGCGAAAAAAGTTGCGATGTGGCCAACTGCGATAAAAAAATCAGCGATAACCAGCGACAAGCCTGCAATTCCCACGCGTCATGTGTGAAAATGCACTATAAAAGCACCGAAAAACACAAACAAAATTATTCAAACTGCGTAGCACCATGGAGGAAGCCGGAGCAAGTACAGAGGTCACCCAATATTCAATCAGAAGGGGCAGTGAGTTGCAGTGCACTGAGGTAGGGGCACCAGAGCTGAGCGTGCTCATGTGAAGAAATTGTCTAGGATTGTGTCCCTTCGGGATATTCCTGCTGCAGCTGCAGTGGGGTGTGTTACACCTGCCTCATCTTCCTCATCATCGTCCCAGGTCTTCCTCACTGCCTGAGGTGACATTGTTGCGTGAGATGTCCACAGCACAAGACTCCATCAGAAAGGGTCCATGAGTTGTGGTGCACTGAGTTAGTGACACCTGAAGAGCTGAGCAGGGTATCAAGCTAATGATGGCATCCAAGACAGGTGTGAGCAACTCTGATAGTCTGGCTGTAAGACTCTTTCGACTCTGGCAGTTGTTGGTTGGAAGGTCCCAGAGGCCAACAGATGCATCACAGCCAGCAGCTTTGTCTGCGGAGGGATGTTGGTTGTCCGCTGTGTTGGTACTGTCAGCCTGTGGGCAATGTGGGTGAGGATGCGGAGGATGGTTGTCCTTTTGAGCCTGTAGTGGGCAATGACATCCTCTTGTAGTGTACTTCCTATTTCCCTGATAGGTTCTGCGCATTGGAATAACATACACTATAGGCTTGGCATAGGACTGAGGTCGGTATGTCCCTATCGTGTATATTAAACTTAATTACTGTGTACCAGCTAGCTCAGAGGTCATTAGAAGCTTCTTGACAACAAGAAGGGAATAGCTTCTGGCAACCAGATAACATAAAACCCTGATCCCTCAGGATCGTGGAAACAATATACTACTTTTCATTCAGTCACTCATCTCGGAGAAGTACATAGAAGAAACAGTCGGGTGTGTTTACAATAACATTTATTGCACAGTTGTTATTCTAGTACTGGTAATATGTGCTGCAACAACTGTTGGACAGTAGCAGAAAAATATGGCCAGCAGTGGAGTTAAATAAAAATGCATGGTACAGTTTTACCATTGTGCAATAGTAATGAACACATACATGAAATACAGAATGCATTTAAGATAAAGCCTATACCCCTATGATGCCTAACTAGATGTACCTAAGTGTACCTAGCATGTGTGTAGGTCTTAGAGAGCCAAGAATCCCCCTAGGATTTAGTCTAACCCCATTACCTTAGTGGGAGTGTCGGCATGGAAGTCTCGGTCCCCTCTGGTTTGCTTGGGCAAAGGGAGGTATATTTATACCTGATAGGTGCCTTGGAATGTTAGTATTGACGTAAAGTCGGTCAGAGGAAGACGTCAGGAATGAACCCTTAGGGAATAGTGGTTCATGCATTTTTAATGAGTTCTTGGAGAAATCAATAATCCTGTGCTAGGGAAAATCCCAAGAGCTTAAGGGTCTGTTTCTAAGAACTCGTTGTGACGTATGTTAGTCACTGTTGGACATGGAGATGACGTATTTAGGATGGACCGTCTTCTGCACCCAGAGCACACGTCAGATAAGGGACAGCCTCTGTTGCTCGTTATTGTGAAAGGAGGGCTAATGTAGGTGAAAGGGCCTTTAGTGGGTGAAAGGGCCTGCCTGTCTTTGTGGCACGAAGGATTTGTGCCTCTGAAATGGCGCACCTATGTTAGGGCCTCAATCCAGCACATAACACTCTGGTGTTAAGTCTGGGAGGCTGGTGCGTTTTCTGAAGGTCTGCTGTCTTTGTCTGCGCTGCCTCTGTGGTAGTCCGGGGGGGGTCCAGGGGGTGTGGCGGGCCTGGGGGTGGTGGCGGTGGGTGTTGTGGCCCTCTTGGGGCTCCGAGCTGCATGATCAGTAGCTCCATGGCATCTGTTGTTCTTCAGGTGTGGCTCTGGGCTGGCTTCCCTTTTATTGTGCAGGTTGTCATCCGACTTAACACCAGGTAAGAGCAGGTGTTAAATCCCTGCTGCTAATGCACCTTATCGCCTGTTTTGGGATCTTATCGCCGATCTGGCTGGTCGTTGGGAATATTGCGAAGTGGTGTTATCGCAGATTTTTGCACAGGAATGCCTACTCTGCATCGCATTAGCGTTAGTTGCCGGTGTCATCCGTGGCGATGTTTTTTGCGCCTGCTATCGCAGGATAACTGGCGATATCGGCTGTTAGCACCGGCTTGTGAATAGGGCGATAAATCTATCGCAACTTTGGCTGTGATAAAGTGCCGCTAACTCGGCGATAAGTCCTTGAGAATATGCCCCTAGGTGTTACTTTGAAATGGGAAAGCCAGTCTGTGAAGTTTAAGTGACATTATTGTGTTGTGAATGTCGTATGTGTCTACTTCCACATCTATTGTCTGATGTATTATACATCTGAACCTGTTTGGTTTGGGTAGTAGTAGAGAAATCCTTTAGTTCTGCTCTGTCATTCTGTTGCAGATGTTGTGATGTCTTCTGAATGAAGGAATTGTGCAGTGTCTGACATAGCTTGTTCAATACCCAGGTGCCATATTTGATGAGTAGAAATGAATACATACAGTTGTTTTTTACTCAAATTTGGATAGTATGTGCTCTGAGATGTTACTGTTTAAACGTTTGGTTCTTATTATAGGTTTGATAATATGTAAAGTATAAGATTCTAAATATTTATGTGTTATGGAGACATTTGCAATGGAATTGAAATGATTAGTTTATATAGATGAGAATATTTGTATATAAATATTTTAATAATATAAAATTATCTTTAGAAACTATTTAAACTTTTCGTTTTTTCTTTCAGATATTTACAATTATTAGTAAGAAAGATTGAGTATGGCAAGAAAAGATCAAAAGAGAAGACAAGAAAAAAACTGTACTATTTAAAGAAAAGAGAAAAGCAGAAATTAGATGAATTGCAAAATGTTACATTGAAGAAAAAGACTTCTGGTAAGAGAACTAAAGAGTTTGTTAAAAGACTTTTAAAGAATGTAAAATATTTTCAAAATGTGGAAAAGAGAAAGCAAAGTTCTACAACCAATCGGAAGGAAAGGAAAAAAGGACATATTGATAGAAAATCATGTTATGGGAAAACAATCCATGTTGAAAGAAAGCTGAAAGAATATAAAGAAATAAGGAAGAGAATTTATAGAAGTAGAGTACTACAAAATGTATTGAAAGATTGTAAAAAATATAAAGAGAGATCAATAGTTTATATGAAAAAGCAACAAATTGAAAGTGTAGTAGAAAAAGCTTTTGAATTGAAACGAAAATTATTTATATTGGTCTTTGAAGAGAATGAAAACATTTAATAAAACAATGCACTTTATGAAGGAGAAAAGCAAAAGACTGGTTAATAGAAGTAACTTTTGAAAAACGTTTATTGGTGAATGGAAGCACACTTCTAGTACTGAGCCTTTCTTTAATGAAGAAAGCTATTTTCAACAAAACACATTAGTTCATGCAGTTGATACTAGTGGTCGATGCTATGAGATGAAAGATGGTTGTCCAATTCAAAAAGAAAAGATGGTTCCTAGGAACGTGGACAAAGTAATAGCTGAAGAAGTTCAAGAAAGGCGTACACAAGTTCCGGTATATAAGTGGGATTGTAGTAGTATTTGTAGTATTCAACAGGAATCTATTGACATATTGCGTGTTTTTTTTTATGAGAATATGCCAAAAAAGTATTAAACAGAAGATTAAGATGTTACAAGGACTAGATCCATGTAAAGTAAGAAAATATACTAAGTTGCAGGGTCATTCTCTGGCTTGTCCTTCTAGAAAAGTGTGTAAAAGTACATTTCATCACTTAAGAATGTTAGCAGTACACCACTCAGAAATGCGTAAGTTAGTAAGGAGACTCTACTATGTAAAAAGTCCTGCATTGTCTTTAAGTGAAATGAACACAGCTCTTTTGCATGGTTCAGTGTCAGATGTAAAAAAAGTTTGTGATGATATACAGTTTTGTTTCTTTGGTTCACAAGAGGAGTGTAGAGAAAGTGAGAGTTTGATAAGTGTAGGTTTTGAAGAACAGGTGGAAGATATTAGTACTGACAAGTTTGCAGAAGAAATTACAAAGTTTAAGATAGTTTCATCTGAAAAACCAAACTATTTTGTATTTGTTGTCGACGTACTCACTATAGAAGTAAGTCAAACTAGGAATGTTGATCTATATTTAAAAAGTGAAAAGGAAAACAATGATAAGTGGGGGCAATTTGGTGCTTATTTGTTGGCGGAAGGTCATTTTGAGTTGGGTACTGATCAACGTATTTGTAAATATTGTTACAGCAAATTAGAAGAGAACAAAATGCCAGCTAGAGCTGTACATAACAACTTAGAGTTGGTAGGTATTCCTCAGGAACTTGCAGATTTAAAAGCATATTAGTCCATTCGTATTCAATCTGTGAAACCCGTTTCAGGCTTTAGTTCGTATGGTGCCTAAAATAGGTAAGCTGCCTCCAGCAGATTATCAAAGAGGTCTGAAAGGAAGAGTTGTGTACTTACCTTTAGATTTTAGGAAAAATATTGAAACTGTTGGTATAGACAGGGAGGAAAGTGAGCCTGTAATTATTCTAGTTAATGGTGTACCAACAAAGAGTCGAAAAATATGGCAAGAGTTTGTAGATGTTAACAAACTTCGAAAGGCTACATTATATCTGGTACAGAAGAATATTTATCATAAGAATGTAAATGTTGATGAACAGGAAATATGCTTAGTAGATGAAACAGAAATTTTAGGTGGCCAAATAGAAAAAGTGGACAAGTCTAAGACTGAAGAGATCTATGAACATTACACTATACATCCTCTACATTCAAAAGAAGTGATAGGAAACAGTATTGAATTGTTTCAAATGAAGAAAGCAAAGGGAACTCCCATGAGTGTATGGGAAAAAAGTTTAGAAGCTCGTTGCTTTCCACAACTGTTCCCCACTGGAGAAGGTGGACAATTTTATGAGCGACCTGTACAGATTCCAGCTTCAGAATATTGCTCGACAGGATTGTACTCTGAAGATCCAAAATTTCGACAATGTATTCCATATATATTTCATCTTCTGTTTGAAAGTGATTTGTCTGCACCTTCATATGCAGTGAACCATATATTAAAAACAGGAGTTCATCTTCCACATGTTTCTGCAAAGGAATTCATGGACAAAGTTCAACAAAGGGATGAACAGGAAGAATCTCAGTTAATTAATTTGATGGCGTGTCAATGTGGTACCTATGAGTATTGGTATTGTCATCAAGGAGATCTTAAATGTATGTTAAGAAACTTAGGTACTCCTACGTGGTTGACACTTAGCTGTGCTGAATATGCATGGGACGATTTACTTGAATTTCGACGACAAAATATTGAATTGAAGACAGCTGGAGAACTCTGTTCCTTGGATTCTGTAAATGTCTGCAGGTATTTTAACCATAGGTTTCAAGCTATGATGCCATTTATCTGTAATAACAAAATTGCACCTCTTGGAGAGGTAACAGATTTCTTTTGGAGAAGGGAGTACCAAGCTAGAGGTGCTCCTCATATTCTCATGCTATTATGTATCAACAATGCTCCAAAATTTGGAACTGATACTGATGAAAGTGTTTTGTCTTTCATCGAACAGTATGTTACCTGTGTGATTCCAAGAGAAGGAGGAGAAAAAAGCTTGAGCCAAAAATGTTTACGCTTTCAAAGCCATCGATGTGGAAAATACTGTAGACGAAAATACAAGTCTAAAGGGAAATTTTATACAAAATGTTGTTTTGTATTCCCATGCCCAATAATTTCTAAAAAAAGAGTAAATAGTTCTTTGTCAGCAGTAACGCTTGCAATAACTCGGAAATCTCAGAAGAACACATACAACTTAAAAAGAACAGAAGATTTAAAGTATATTAATGACTACAATCCAGTGATTTTGAAAATGTGGAATGCAAACACGGATATTCAGTATGTTGCAGAAAATTCAATTGCTGTTGCTCGCTATGTTACATCATATATAACCAAATCTGAAAAGACAGAGATGAAAGAAATGTGGGAAGAGATTTCACAAGAAAAGAGTCTTAGTAGGAAATTTTACAGCTTCAGCTTGAAAATGCTTTCCCATCGAGAGATTGGATCCTATAAATGTTCGGTTCGCTTGCGCTCTGCGAGTTTATATTTAAGGTCAAGAGGAATCGTTTGGGTAAGTCTAGGTCTTGCCGCCACACGAAATAGAGTATTGAAAACATAACAAGAAATGGAATACTTAGCAGTGAATGAACCAGAAGGTTCTGATATTGTTAAAACTAATATGTTGGATACATACTATCCCAAAAGGAGTCCACATCGCGAAAATCCATGTCTGTCTGAAATACTTCAATGTTACAGCTTTAAAAGAAAAGTTAAAGAAAATATAAAAGAAGAAAAGTATGCAGTAATTGGATGTGATGGATGTTTGGCAAAAACATGCCAAAGGAAATCTTATTAACCACAGAAAACTCAGCTGCAAAAGTCCAGATAAGAGGGAATTTTTCTATTTAGCACTTCTACAAATGTTTAAGCCTTGACGTAGTGAAACGGAATTACTTGGACATTTTGTCTGCTATGAAGATTCCTTTAAAGCATGTAAAGATACCATTCAATGTACAATTTTCCCTACATATCTACAAATGTTAAATGAAGAGATTGAACAAGAAAGTACTATTGCAGCTGAAATAGCTAGAGACAGTTCTCAAGACAGTCAAAGTTCTATTCCACTAAGTCAAGATCCACTGGGACAACCAATTATCGAAAATGATGCAGCAATAGCCATGAATGAGGTAGAAACTGCAATGCAACAAGCACAACAAGATATTACTCTGTTGGAAAACTTAGAAGAACAACTAAATATTGAACAGAAAGAAATATATCTGCAAGTGAAAGAAAAGATACAACATGGTTTGCTACATGAAAAAAAAGAATGCCAATGTTCATCATTTAAACCTATTCTAATGTACATCAGCGGTCAAGCTGGAACAGGAAAAGGTTTCTTAATTAATGTTTTGACCAGTTATCTACAGAAAACTACAGAAGCACATTTATCTTGTGTTGTAACAGCTCCAACTGGATTAGCAGCACACAAAATTAAAGGGATTACTTTACATCGATTACTTATGCTACCTGTTGAACATGATAATAAATTGGAATATCAGAAACTATCTTGAGAAGTTTGTTATGAAGTCTCAAGAGTACTGAAGAAAATGAAACTTTTAATCATTGATGAGGTGAGCATGGTCTCAAACTTAATACTTGCCTTTGTACATTTAAGAATGCAACAGATTTTAAAAACAGATTACGATGTTCTGTTTGGAGGAAAACATTTAATTGTATTTGGAGATCTACTACAACTTACTCCTGTAAAAGGACAACCTGTTTTTAAAACTGTCGTTCATGAAGACACTAGGAAATCTTTAGGAAGTATTGGAAATGTCAGCATTTGTTTACATTTTGAATATAAAGAACTTGTAAAGAATATGCGACAAGCTAGTGATGAAGATTATGGAAATATTCTTCAAGATATAAGAATTGGTGTCTTGACGAAACATGGTAAACAAGCTTTAGAAAGTCGGCTACTAAGGAACTTGTTTACAACTGGAAACACAGTGACTGAAGTAATGTATGGAGAGAACAAGTCTATAGTGTGCTTCATGCCTACACTACAAGAGTGTTCTACATTTAATCAGGAACTTTTGAAACTGGAAAATCAGGAAATAGTGGAAATTGAATCTATTGATAAAATTGAACACCAGGGAGTGACTATTCTTACAGAGAAACCACAGGCTAAATTGGATTCTTTGGAAAAGTCTGTATCTAAAACTCCAGGCTTAGAAAAGACTTTACATGTGTGTATAAACTATCGGGTAATTTTACAGCGTAATTTGAATGTAGAAGAAGGTTTAGTAAATGGAGCAATGGGAAAAGTGATTGATTTTGTGAAATTTCAGAACAGAGATGGAATAGAATTTTTCATAATAAAATTTGATCAGATTAAAGAAGTAAGACAAATTGGGCATTGTGTTGTATGTTTTTTACTTGTAAAAGATTTGTATGTTCATAGAAAACAGTTTCCTCTGTCCTTAGCATATGCAGTACCTATTCATAAATCTCAAGGTTTAAGAATGGACAGTGCTTTTGTAAATATCGGAAGTACAGTGTTCAAAGTGGGAATGACATATGTTGCATTATCTCGAGTTAGAACATTATCTGGTTTGTATTTGATAGATTTCGATGACAAAAAGGTTAGTGCTGATGCAAATTGTGTAAGAGAGTATAATCATTTAAGAAGACTTTATGCTCCTAATTTAGGTGAATATCCAATATATGAGAAACGTATACTCTGTCCAAAAAGGAAATATGTCAAAGATGGAATTGAGATTAAAAAAAAAGAAAACAAATGAAGAGAAACTTGAAGGCGTAAAGAAAAAGAAAATGGAAACTGTTGATGAGATTGTAGGATACCAGTTAGAAAATAGTTCAGGTATCAACTGCTATGCTAATGTGATTCTGAATGTTGTGTTTTATCTAGAAGAGCTTCATTGTGAAATCATTGGAAATCATGAAAAAAGATTCTGTTCTTTATTACATCATGTATTTCAACAGTTGGAAACTGACAGAAGTAAAATCCATACTGCTTCTGGGATTCGGCATCTTTTGGATATATGTGCTGGTACATTGACATTTACTCTCAATATACAACAAGATGCACAAAAGTTTCTAATGCTTATGCTGGGAGTATGAGAAGATGAAGGAATACAGATTGAAAACTTATTTGGGCCAAGTTACAGATGGGATCATAAATTGACGATACCAGACTGTTAATCAGTACCTTTTAACAAAGTGATAAAAACAGCCAATCAGGACATGAACTGTTCGCATTTTAGATCAGAGATGTTGTCTACATTACATATAGAAAGATTTGGAAAATATCTCATTTTAATGCTACAACGTTGAGGAGAAAATGGAAGAAAATTGGAAACAATTTTTTTTTTTTTAATGCAAGTCAAATATCTATTTCAGGAAGAACTTTTATAGCAGTGGCTATTATTTTCCATGATGGACCTACCACAACATCTGGACACTATACTGTCTATTTAAAGTGCAATAAAGGATGGACGCATTGCAATGATGCCCACTTGGAATTCAAACCTAGATTGCCTTATAAATTGCCAAATTCATATTTGATATTTTTGAAGCCAAAGTTTTGAGTACATCATTCGGCCAATTGGGAATATGTGAACAGAAACTAAATGGGAATGCAAAGTATTAGTATTTATAATTAGTGTTTGGATTATTATTTGCGGTAGTTGATATTGCATTTGGAAAGTTCTGTTGAAAGGAAATAGTTCATATATTTGTTGCCTATTTTGTACCAGATGTAAATGAAATCTATATTTTGGCAAATGTATTTGAGATAAATAATAGAGTTAATGTAGATGAAGGAAGTAATTAACAAAGTGTAGATAGAAAAGTACATAACTACACATATTGAATATGATGCTTTATGATGTTTTGGGTTTTTTTCTACAATCAATTAGATTGTTTTTTACCCCGCTGCTCAATGATGATACCACATTGAAATCACTGTGTCTGGTGAAGTTAAGTGGAATCTGAGAACAGCAACAAAGGGAATCTGAAAATGTTATTTAATTGGAAATTTATGTTGAGTCGCTGAAAATATAATCTTACAATTTCAGTAATATATTATCATTAAATAACAGTTTTTCTTCTTCTTTATAGTAGGTACTGTTCTAGTTTGAGAAGAGTTTTAATGCTGTTTATGACAACATTTCTCTAAAATATTTCTACTGAGTAATGTATCTAAATTCTTTAAAAGGTAAGAACACAATATAATATGCATGATAACGTGAAAAAATGTTTAAAGTTTAATTATATGTTATTTATTTCGAATATAAATAATGTTGAACCTTTACACTACTTCAAAATTTTCATTATGTTGCTCATGTAATCAAGGAGGCAGTTATCCTTACATGTAGACACTACCAATAGACTTATGGATTCTCTGAAGCACAAGTTTTGCAGTAATAGCAAAACATAGTCATTAGCTTTGCATTCTTTCTTTTACACAGGCACCACCCATGCACTCATTCAATTACCCAGGCAGTACCCATGCACTCATCCATTCATTCAAGCACTATCCATGCATTAGAGAAATCACCCAGGCATTACCTTTGCACCCATCCTTCTACTCAAACACTACTCATACACTCATCCCATCACTCAGGCACCGCCCCTGCACTCATGCACTCACCCAGGAACTACCCATGCACTCATGCAATCACTCAGGCACTATTATTGCACTCAGCCATTCATTTAGGCAGTACCCATGCAGTCATCCATTGACTCAGGCCCTACCTACGCACTGATCCAATGACACAGGCATTAGCATGCATCCATCCTTCCACAGAGATACTATCTATGCACTCATCAAATCACCCAGGCACTACCCCTGCACTCATACAATCACTCAGGCACTATCCATGCACTCATGCAATCACTCAGGCACAACTGTTGCACTCATCCATTCCCTCAAACATTACCCATGCACTCCTCCAATCAACCAGGCAGCACCCATTCACTCATGCAATCATCCAGTCAGTATCCATGCACTCATGCAATCACTCAGGAACTACTCTTGCACTTAACCATTCACTCAGGCACTACCCATGCACTCATCCATACACTCAAGCACTACCCATGCACTCATCCATTCACTCACGCACTATCCATGCTTTTGTGAAATCACCCAGGCATTACCTTTGCACCCATCCTTTCACTCAAACACTACTCATACACTCATCCCATCACTTAGGCACATCCCATCACTCAGGCACTACCCCTGCACTCATGCAATCAACCAGGCACTACCCATGCACTCAAGCAATCACTCAGGCACTATTCTTGCACTCAGCCATTCACTTAGGCAGTACCCATGTACTCATCCATTGACTCAGGCACTACCTATGCACTCATCCAATGACGCAGGCATTATCTTTGCATCCATTCTTCCACAGAGGCCCTACCTATGCACTCATCCAATCACCCAGGCACTACCCCTGCACTCATGCAATCACTCAGGCACAACTGTTGCACTCATCCATTCCCTCAAACATGACTCCTGCACTCATCCATTCACTCAGGCACTACTCATGCACTTCTCCAATCACCCAGGCAGTACCCCTTCACTCACAGAATCACCCAGGCAGTATCCATGCACTCATGCAATCACTCAGGCACTACTGTTACACTCATCCATTCCATCAAACACTACCCATGCACTCATCCATTCACTCAGGCACTACCCATGCAATCCTCCAATCACCTAGGCAGTACCCCTGCACTCATGCAATCACCCAGGCACTATCCATGCTCTTATGCATTCACACTGGCACTACCGATACACTCATCCAATTGCACGGGTACTACCACTGCACTCATGCAATCACCCAGGCCCTACCCATGCACTCATGCAATCACTCAGGCACTACTCTTCCACTCAATAATTCACTAAGGTACTACTCATGCACTCATCCATATACTCAGACACTAACCATGCACTCATCCATTCACTCACACACTACCCATGCATTCGTGAACTCACCCAGGCATTACCTTTGCACCGATCGTTCCACTCAAACACTACTCATACACTCATCCCATCACTCAGGCATGACCCCTGCACTCATGCAATCACCCAGGCACTACCCATGCACTCATGAAATCACTCAGGCACTATTCCTGTACTCAGCCATTCACTTATGCAGTACCCATGCGCTCATTCATTGACTCAGGCACTATGTATGTACTCATCCAATGACACAGGCATTAGCCATGCATACATGCTTCCATAGATGCACTACCTGTGCACTCATCCAATCACCAAGGCACTAACCCTGCACTCATCCATTCACTCAGGCACTACCCATGCAATCCTCCAATCAACCAGGCAGTACCCCTTCTCTCATGCAATCACCCAGGCAGTATCCAGGCACTCATGCAATCGCACAGGCACTACTGTTGCAGTCATCCATTCCATGAAACACTACCCATGCACCCATTCATTCACTCAGGCACTACCCATGCACTCCTCCAATCACCAAGGCAGTACCCCTGTACTCATGCAATCACTCAGGCACTACCCATACACTCATCCAATCACCCAGACAATACCACTGCACTCATGCAATCACCCAGGCCCTACCCATGCACTCATGCAATTACTCAGGCACTACTCTGCCACTCAATCATTCACTTAGGCACCACCCATGCACTCATTCAATTACCCAGGCAGTACCCATGCACTCATCCATTCATTCAAGCACTATCCATGCATTAGAGAAATCACCCAGGCATTACCTTTGCACCCATCCTTCCACTCAAACACTACTCATACACTCATCCCATCACTCAGGCACCACCCCTGCACTCATGCACTCACCCAGGAACTACCCATGCACTCATGCAATCACTCAGGCACTATTATTGCACTCAGCCATTCATTTAGGCAGTACCCATGCAGTCATCCATTGACTCAGGCCCTACCTACGCACTGATCCAATGACACAGGCATTAGCATGCATCCATCCTTCCACAGAGATACTATCTATGCACTCATCAAATCACCCAGGCACTACCCCTGCACTCATACAATCACTCAGGCACTATCCATGCACTCATGCAATCACTCAGGCACAACTGTTGCACTCATCCATTCCCTCAAACATTACCCATGCACTCATCCATTCACTCAGGCACTACCCATGCACTCCTCCAATCAACCAGGCAGCACCCCTTCACTCATGCAATCATTCAGGCAGTATCCATGCACTCATGCAATCACTCAGGAACTACTCTTGCGCTTAACCATTCACTCAGGCACTACCCATGCACTCATCCATACCCTCAGGCACTATCCATGCACTCATCCATTCACTCACGCACTATCCATGCATTTGTGAAATCACCCAGGCATTACCTTTGCACCCATCCTTTCACTCAAACACTACTCATACACTCATCCCATCACTTAGGCACATCCCATCACTCAGGCACTACCCCTGCACTCAAACAATCAACCAGGCACTACCCATGCACTCATGCAATCACTCAGGCACTATTCTTGCACTCATCCATTCACTTAGGCAGTACCCATGTACTCATCCATTGACTCAGGCACTACCTATGCACTCATCAAATGACGCAGGCATTATCCTTGCATCCATTCTTCCACAGAGGCCCTACCTATGCACTCATTCAATCACCCAGGCACTACCCCTGCACTCATGCAATCACCCAGGCACTATCCTTGCACTCAGGCAATCACTCAGGCACAACTGTTGCACTCATCCATTCCCTCAAACATGACTCATGCACTCATCCATTCACTCAGGCACTACTCATGCACTTCTCCAATCACCCAGGCAGTACCCCTTCACTCACAGAATCACCCAGGCAGTATCCATGCACTCATGCAATCACTCAGGCACTACTGTTACACTCATCCATTCCATCAAACACTACCCATGCACTCATCCATTCACTCAGGCACTACCCATGCAATCCTCCAATCACCCAGGCAGTACCCCTGCCCTCATGCAATCACCCAGGCACTATCCATGCTCTTATGCATTCACTCTGGCACTACCGATACACTCATCCAATCGCCCGGGTACTACCACTGCACTCATGCAATCACCCAGGCCCTACCCATGCACTCATGCAATCACTCAGGCACTACTCTTCCACTCAATCATTCACTAAGGTACTACCCATGCACTCATCCATATACTCAGACACTAACCATGCACTCATCCATTCACTCACACACTACCCATGCATTCGTGAACTCACCCAGGCATTACCTTTGCACCGATCGTTCCATTCAAACACTACTCATACACTCATCCCATCACTCAGGCATGACCCCTGCACTCATGCAATAACCCAGGCACTACCCATGCCCTCATGAAATCACTCAGGCACTATTACTGTACTCAGCCATTCACTTATGCAGTACCCATGTGCTCATCCATTGACTCAGGCACTATGTATGTACTCATCCAATGACACAGGCATTAGCCATGCATCCATGCTTCCACAGATGCACTACCTGTGCACTCATCCAATCACCCAGGCACTACCCCTGCACTCATGCAGTCACTCAGGCACTATCCATGCACTCATGCAATCACTCAGGCACAATTGTTGCACTCATCCATTTCCTCAAACATTACCCATGCACTCATCCATCCACTCAGGCACTACCCATGCACTCCTCCAATCAACCAGGCAGTACCCCTTCACTCATGCAATCACCCAGGCAGTATCCAGGCACTCATGCAATCACACAGGCACTACTGTTGCAGTCATCCATTCCATGAAACACTACCCATGCACCCATTTATTCACTCAGGCACTACCCATGCTCTCCTCCAATCACCCAGGCAGTACCCCTGCACTCATGCAATCACTCAGGCACTACCCATACACTCATCCAATCACCCAGACACTACCACTGCACTCATGCAATCACCCAGGCCCTACCCATGCACTCATGCAATTACTCAGGCACTACTCTTCTACTCAATCATTCACTTAGGCACTACCCATGCACTCATCCATACACTCAGACACTACCCATGCACTCATTCTTTCACTCAGGCACTACCCATGCATTCATGAAATCACCCAGGCATTACCTTTGCACTCATGCAATCACTCAGGCACTATTCTTGCATTCAGCCATTCACTTAGGCAGTACCCATGCACTCATCCATTGACTCAGGCACTACCTATGTACTCATCCAATGACACAGGCATTAGCCTTGCATCCATGCTTCCACCGAGGTACTACCTATGCACTCATCCAATTACCCAGGCACTACCCCTGCACTCATGCAATCACTCAGACACTATCCATGCACTCATGCAATCACTCAGGCACAACTGTTGCATTCATCCATTCCCTTAAACACTACCAATGCACTCATCCATTCACTCAAGCACTACCCATGCACTGCTCCAATCAAACAGGTAGTACCCCATCACTCATGCAATCACCCAGGCAGTATCCATGCACTCATGTAATCACTCAGGCACTACTCTTGCACTCATCCATTCCATCAAACACTATCCATGCACTCATCCATTCACTCAGGTGCTACCCATGCACTCCTCCAATCACGCAGGCAGTACCCCTGCACTCATGCAATCACCTGGACACTATCTATGCACTCATTCAATCACTCAGGCACTACTGTTGAACTCATCCATTCTCTCAAATACTACCCATGCATTCATTCACTTACTGAGACACTACTTATACACAATTCTAACATTAATCATACACACATTCATACAATCATTCACTTTCATTACGTAATTTTTTTCTATTTTTTACCAGTTTAGGTGGTTCCATTAGAAACTTTTTTTTTAGAACAATTTTATATTTTTTTTGTATTTTCTGAATTTTTATTTTTTTCGGGTGTTTTTCATTTTTTTAAAAAGAATAGTTAAACAGTCCAACTCTGTTGTTTCTGTATAACTAGAAACATAAGCAATAAAAAAACTAAAAATTAGCATTTGTGGCTCTTGAGGAGCGCCTTGATGGCATACATGCATAACTCACCCACACACAGTGTCGTAAGGCAGTGGCCGCAGACGATGGCAGCATCAGCCAACTCCGGAACTATCAGGGGTTGTGGAGTGGTCAAAACAACCCCTGCAGATGTAGATGTTTGTTGTCCATCATTGTTGGCTGCTTCCTCTTGTCTTCGACGCTCCACCACACGTGCCAGGCGAATAGGATGTATTGTCCCCAGATGTTTTTTCATCGAAGAAGTACCACAAGAGTACTTCTTCTCAGAGCCTCTTGATAAGATTTTGTGACAACTGGTACTTGTCACCTTACGGGCATTTACTTATTTTTTCACCTTCAGGCACAGTGAAGAAGGCCCACACAATGCTTTCCTTCCTCTTCTTCACTGGCTTTTCCACCTTGTCTATCTCCTCCTTGTGCTCTTCTGGGAATGCTGATGCCATTTTTCTTAAAGTAAAATGAAAAACACCACAAAAAAAAGAAAAATGACAGAGCCTACCAAACAGGTTGCCTTCCAGCCAGCCACACCCAAAGAGAAAGGACTGTAAGAGGTGTTGATTCCACCAACGAAGAGAATGAAAAGCTGTTCAACCAATGACAAGCTTTCTTTCTATGTCACATGGGGTCGCATAGGGGTCGCGCACCCTACTTGTATCTGTCACGCACCCGTAAAATGTACTGAATGTCATATACAACGGTAAATTGCTATCAGGATATTGTTTTTCAAAGTATTTCAATGAAAACTCTTTATGCAAAACCAATATTTAAATTAGAAACAGTCATATTTCATACTTTTGAAATTACACCGGAATCGCGTCTCCTACGCGACCCAAGGAAGTACGTGCTGGCAGGGTTCACGCACCCACCACGTAGAACCGCGTCCCGTACGCGATACCATCGCATGCATGCGAACTGCGTAGTGCACTGTGCAAAATGCTGTTCGCACTGATTGCACAGTGCCGGATGCTTGTCCGCACTGTGCAATCATTGCAAATGGCTTCTTGCACAGTGCAAGCGGTCGTTTTCTGCCGCTCGAGTAGATTTTTACTCGAGCGGCAGCTTTCTCAACGCGGACTGGTAGTTTCTTATCGCGAGCGGTCGCGATCATACGCGACCACTCGCAATGAGAAACCTGACCTCCCAGCGTTGAGAATCTCACCGGGAGGTTTATTTTCCACGCTCGCGATCGGCAACTTGATGTTGCTGATCGCGAACGAGGAAAAAGTCTCACCGGGATGTCTTTTTGCTTGCTCGCGGTCGCCAACTTGACGTTGAGGACCGCGAGCAAGCAAAAAATGACCGCTGCACTACGCTACGCTGCGCTACGCGTGTTTGCACTGTGCTACGTGCAATTCGCGTAGTGCAAAGTAGCGCAAACTTCGCAAACTACGCGAGCGTAGCGTAGTGCTTTGCCCACCCTTAATTACATCATCCGGTGTCTGTGAGTGTTTCTAAAAAGTTTATGAGTGTTAAATATATATACACCAAGGTGTATTAATGAATCAGTGGGTGATTGAGTGTCTATATGGATGACTTAGTGGGTGCGTGACTGACTGTATAAGTGAGTGATTATACGTATCTCAGTGAATGTATGGGTGAGTGGTTAATTTGTGTGAATGGCTGTATCAGTCTGTCATTTGGTGTGTAAGTGGCTGCATGGGTTGGTGAGCAGGTACCTGAGTGGCTGTATGGGTTATTGATTGGTTGTCTGAGTACCTGTATGAGTGTCTGTGTGGGTGGGTGAGGGAGCGTGTGACTCCCTGCATGGATGAGTGAGTGGGTAAATCAGTGGCTGTATGGGTTCATGAGTGCATCTGTGAGGGGCTGTATGGGTGACTGAGTATGCATATGGCTGTGTCGGTGAGTGAATGGATGGCTCAGTGGTATATGGGTGAGTAACTGCATTTGTAAAAGGCAGTATAGGTGAGTGTTGGAGTATATAAGTGACTGTATGTGTGAGTGAGTGATTGTGAGAGTGGCTGTACTGGTGAGTGTGTGCCTGTGTCATTGATTGTATAGGTGAGTAAGTATGTGTTAGTATCTGTATGAATGAGTGAGTTGGTGTGTGTGTAACTGTATAGGTGAGTAAGTGGCAGTGTGATTGACTCTATGGGTGAGTGAGTAGGTGTGTGAGTAGCTCTATGAGTGTCTGACAGTGTATGAGTGGCTGTGTGGGTGTATGAGTGGATATGTCAGTGGCTGTATTAGTGAGTGAGTGGATGTATAAGTGGCTGTATGCATGAGTGAGTAGATGTGTGTGTAGACCTATAAATGAGTGATTGAGTATGTAAGTACTGGTATGGTTGTGTCAATGGTTTCGAGAATGGTAGTGTGAAAGTTGGAGTGGATATATGAATGGTTACATGGGGGTGTAAGTGGCTATATCACAGATTCTGTGGATGATGTCATCAGTGGTGTCATCAGTGATGTCATTTGAGATGTCATGAGTGATGTCACAGATCATGTCATGAGTGATGTAATATGTGAGGTCATAAGCAGTGCATTGCTGGGGCGTGAGTTATAGTTAGCACAGCTAACTATAACTGCTGAACTTCTCTGGTTTTGTACAAGTGAAATGTCAGCCTAACTATAACGTCCCTGTAACCTTTGTTTTTTTCAGTGAATTTCTAAGGTTTTTTTAAATTCTATTTCCTAACTATAACGTACATTAATAACTGGCTTTATTTTTAACAATTGTGTAAGTCAGCAGAACATTGTTGCGTTTGCAGTGGAGATTCTGTCATCAGTAAATGTATTTGACCTACTGAAAAATACACTTAAAGACATTTTTTAAATAAAGTTTAACTCTAAATGTGTAGTAGATATTCCTTTAACTTTTCTTTCTAAGATCAATTTGAAAGAAAGCCAGTTTGTCACAAAAAAAATTATTCACAACTACCGACATCATTGCGATGACTTCAGTAGTCGTGAAGAACGCGTGGTTTATACAAAGTATAAAACATATATATAGACCTATTCTAAAGTATATTTAATGGTATATGTTTACTACTGTACTTTTCAAACTCATATATTTCAAGTGAGTTTCCAGATTAATCGCCTCCAAACTCTTTTTCCTGTTTCCGCAAAGACAGAGGAAGTCGCGATGATGTCGGTAGTCGAAGATAGTGCGCATTTTTCAACAACTCTGAAACGTATATTTAGAGGTACTGTGAACACGCTGAGTATAGCTGTTCACCATTATAATATTGCAAGCTGTGCTTTTCTTTCCATTTTTAAACAAAACTACTTTAAACGTATATTTTGCATTTCTGCTTCACCGCGGTAACCGCGACTATTTCGGTCACCGCGAATATCACATGACAAACAAAGTAAGGAATATAATTCGATAATATACTTTTCAGCAAAATCAATAGAAAGTACACTCCCACTGCTCCTTCTTGAATCTTCTTTAATAGAACTTCATTCTGAGCAGGTGGATTCGTTTTGCAGTGGAAACATTTTGCTTTTCAATTTCTATCAGAAATGGCAACACAGCAAGGAGATGGAATTCAGCAGGAACAACAGCTGGACTAGGATGTGGAGGAGGTGGACAGTGAAGATCTGGAACCTCCACATAAGAGAGCCAGTGAGGCTTGGAATTGTTTTACAATCCCATCAGGTGAATCAAAAACAACCGCTAAACTTGTGCAATGCACAATTTGAGAGAAGACCCTCTGCCTAGAGGCACCAACAAGAAATATTCATGTGGGACAACATCCATGTTATACCATCTTAAAACCTATCATAAAACACCTCTTCAACAGCGATCAAGCAGAGGGAAGCTGGAGGACCATCTACTTCAGTGGCAGCATCAACAATTCCTGGTCAAAAACTCCCTTCTAAGGTGCAGACTACTGCAACATATATGGCGCCAGAGGTGGCAAGAACGGCCACGTACTGCATGGACTGTAGTGCTGTCATAAGTGCTGGTGAGCCGTCTCTTTCAGCTATTCACAATGCTTCAAAACAGCATACAAGCTAATTTTTTTCGTCTGGTATATGGTTTGCACATTTTTCAGTGCATGTTTTTCGATTCCTGCTGTCCCAGTTGCCATTTTTGTTATTATAAAAAACAAAAAAATTAAAACTTTACAAAAGCCTTAAAAAAAAGGTGCCTGTCGGAACCACCTATTACAGTTAAAAAAGATAAAGTATATCTAAATGTTAGAGTGAGTGTATGACTGGTGTATGGATAATTGAATGAGTGCAGACCTGGTGCATGGATGTTACAATGAGTGCAGCAGTGGTGCCTGAGTAAATCTATGAGTGCATAAGTAGTGCCTGAGTGAATTGATGAGTGCAAACGCAGTGATTGGGTGACTGCATGTGTGCATGGGTAGTATGTGGCTGAATGGATGAGCGCATATGTAGTGCCTGAGTGAATAGAAGAGTGGAACGGTAGTGCCTGAGTGAATGGATGAGGGCATGATAATGCCTGGGTGAATGAATGAGTGCATGGATAGTGCCTGGGTGATTGGATGATTGCATGGGTAGTGCCTGAGCGAATGCATGAGTGCATGAGTGAATGGATGAGTGCAAGTGTAGTGCCTGGGTCATTAGACTAGTGTTTGGATAGTGCCTGAGTGAATGAATGAACGCATGCATAGTGCCTGAGTAATGGATGAGTGGAAGGATAGTGCCTGGGTGATTGGATATGTGCATGCGTAGTACCTGGGTGAATGGATGAGTGCATGGATAATGACAGAGTGAATGAATGGGTCGATGGGCAGTGCCTGGATCATTCGATGAGTGTATGGGTAGTGTCTGAGTGAATGGATGAGCGCATGCATACTGCCTGAGTCAACGGATGAGTGCAACGGTAGTGCCTGGGTGATTGAATAAATGTATGAGTAGTGCCTAGTTGATTGGATGAGTACATAAGTACTGCCTGGGTGATTGCATGAGTAATGACTGGGTGAGTGGATGAGTGCATGGGTAATGCCTCAGTGAATGAATGAGTGCAAGGGTAGTGCCTGGATGATTGGATGAGTGCATGGATAGTGCCTAGGTGATTGGAAGAGTGCATAGATAGTGCGTGAGTGAATGGATATATATCATATCACAAGATTTGTAAAGCGCACTACTTACCCGCGAGGGTCTCAAGGCGCTGAGGGAGAGGAGGGGGGGTGTTGCCGCTACTGGTCGAATAGCCAGGTCTTGAGTCGTCTCCTGAAGGTCAGCAGGTCTTGGGTCTGTCGTAGGTTGAGGGGAAGGGTGTTCCAGATCCTGGCGGTGCGGTGAGAGAAGGATCTGCCTCTGGTGGAGGTTCTCCGGATGCGTGGGATGGTGGCCAGGGAGAGGTCGGCAGAGCGGAGCTGACGGTTGGGAACGTAGAAGGAGAGTCGACTGTTGAGGTAGGCTGGGCCGGTTTTGTGGAGTGCCTTGTGTGCGTGGATCAGGAGTTTGAAGGAGATTCTCTTGTCGACGGGGAGCCAGTGCAGGTTTTTCAGGTGGGGGGTGATGTGGCTGTGTCGTGGAATGTCGAGGATCAGGCGTGCAGAGGCGTTTTGGATTCTTTGCAGTCATTTGATGAGCTTGGTCGGGGCTCCTGCGTAGAGGGCGTTTCCGTAGTCGAGTCTGCTGCTGACGAGGGCCTGGGTGACTGTTCTTCTCGTGTCTGTCGGGATCCACCTGTAGATCTTGCGGAGCATGCAGAGGGTGTTGAAGCAGGAGGAGGAGACTGCGTTGACTTGCTTGGTCATGGTGAGCGTTGAGTCGAGGATGACTCCCAGGTTGTGTGCGCGGTCGGTTGGTGTCGGGGGTGCCCCTAGTGACGAGGGCCACCAGGAGTCATCCCAGGCTGATGGGTTGGAGCAGAGGATGAGGATCTCCGTCTTGTCTGTGTTCAGCTTAAGTCGGCTGCACTTCATCCAGTCCATGGATGAGTGCATGGATAGTGCTTGGGTGATTGGATAAGTGCATGGGTAGTGTTTCAGTGAATGGATGAGCGCATGCATAGTGCCTTAGTGAATGGATGAGTGCAAGGGTAGTGCCTAGGTGACTGGATATGTGCATGGGTAGTGTCCGGGTGAATGTATGTGTGCAAAGGTAGTGCCCGGGTGATTGGATATATGTATGGTTAGTGTGTGGGTTAATAGATGAGTGCATGGGTAGTGCATGAGTGAAGGGATCAGTGCAATGGTACTGCCTGAGTAAATGAATGAGTGGAAGAGTAACACCTGAGTGATTGGATGAGTGCAAGGTAGTGCCTGGGTAATTGCATTAGTGCAAGGGTAGTATCTGGGTGATTGTGTGAGTACATAGATAGTGCCTGGGTCATTGTGTGAATGAATGCATAGTGCCTGCATGATTGGGTGAGTACATGTATACTGCCTGGGTGATTGAATGAGTGCCCGGGTAGTGCCTCAGTGAATGGATGACTGCAAGGGCAGTGCCTCAGTGGATGGATGAGTGGATGGATAATGGCTGGGTGAATGAATCAGTGCATGGGTAGTGCCTGGGTGAATAGATGAGTGCATGGGTTGATGCCTCAGTGAGTGGATGAGCACATGCATAGTATCTGAGTAAACAGAATACTGCAAGGCTAGTTCTTGAGTGATCGATGTGTCCATGGGTAGTGGCTGGGTGAATAGATGAGTGTGCGGGTAGTGCCTGAGTGAATAGATAGGTGCATGGGTACTGTCTGAGTGATTCAATATTTGCATAGTTAGTGCGTGGGTGAATGCAAGAGTGCATTAGTGAATGGATGAGTGCAAGTATAGTGCCTGGGTCATTAGACAAGTGTTTCGATAGTGCCTGAGTGAATGAATGAACGCATGCATAGTGCCTGAGTGAATGGGTGAGTGGAAGTGTGCATGCGTAGTGCCTGAGTGAATGCATGAGTACAAGCATAGTGCCTCAGTGAATGCATGAGTGCAAGGGTAGGACCTAGGTGAATGGATGAGTAAAAGGGTAGTGCCTGGGTGAATGAAGAAGTGCTTGGGTAGTGCCTGAGTGAATGGATGAGTACAAGGGTAGTGCCTGAGTGAATGGATAAGTGCATGGATAAGGGCTGGGTGAATTAATTAGTGCATGGGTAGTGCCTGTGTGAATGGATGAGGCATGGGTAGTGCCTCAGTGAATGGATGAGTACATGGATAGTGTCTGGGTGATTAGATGAGTGCATGGATAGTGCATGGAGATTCTGTGAGTGTATAGATAGTGCTTGAGTGAATGGATGAGTGCATGGGTACTGCTTGGGTAATTGGAGAAGTACATGGGTAGTGCCTGTTTGATATGAGTGCGTGAGTACCACATAGGTTAGTAGATGTCTGCTAGAGTAGCACCTGGGTGATTGGATGAGTGCAAGAGTAGAACTTGGGTCAATGGATGAGTGCAAGTGTAGTGGCTTGGTGGTTGAGTACACAGATAGGGTCTTGGTGTTTGGGTGAATGCATGGAAAATGTCTGCGTGATTGAGTGAGTGCATGGATAGTGCATGGGTGATTGCTTGAGTGTATGGGTACTGCCTGGGTGATTGGATGAGTCCATGAGTAGTGCCTGGGTGAGTGGATGAGTGCATGGGCAGTGCCTCAGTGAATGGATGAGAGCATACATAGTGTCTGGGTGTTTGCATAGTGCATGGGTAGCGCCTGGGTGATTGGATGAGTGCCTGAGTAGTGGCTAGAAGATTAGATGAATTCAAGTGCAGTACCTGAGTGATTGGATGACTGCTTAGGCAGTGGCTGGATGATTGGACTAGTGCAAATGTTGTGCATGGGAGATGGGATGAGTACATGAGAAGTAACTCAATGAATCCATTACTAGATTAGTGATTTGACACACGTAATATATCTCGACCTCCAACCACTGTGAAGAAATAAAAAAGACAAAAATATATTGGAATTTTATTTCGAACATTAGGCAACCAAACAACGTACAATCGTAGAATTTGTTGTCTTAAAATGTTGTCACTACTCTCCTTTGGGATGGAGCAAGTTACATACTGCTCAATAAAAGACAACACAGACTCATCACTGTCTGTTCCAAACTCTGGGCATCTTTTACCCACAACAGCATGTGAATATGGGGAGCACCTCTGGCTTGGTACTCTTTACTCCAAAAGAAATCAATCACTTCACCAAGAGGAGGTTTTGTTTTGTTCAAGATGAAAGCCATCATTGCTTGAAAACTGTGATCAAAATATCTGAAAACATTTGCAGGGTCTAGTGAGCACAATTCTCCTGGCGTCTTCAGATAAATGTCTTTTATATTTGAATTTGCTTCCTGCAAGAATTCTAGCAGGTCATTCCAAGCATATTCAGCACAACTCAGCATCAGTAACCAAGTAGGTGCTCCAAGGTTCCTCAACATGCACTTGAGTTTCACCATGACTCCGATACTAATGTTCATTAGTCCCACGCTGACATGCCTTTAGGTTTATTAAATTGTAAAGTCCTCATCTTTTCCTTCAACTTTTTCCAAAAGTTCTCTTGCTGATATATTATGCAAATTAACTCTTGTTTTTAGAATATGATTCACTACATATGAGAGACCAGACAAGTCACTCTGAAATAATAGGTGAAATGTATGGAATTCACTGACAAAATCTAGGGTCTTCTGAATAAGTCTACTACAACTATACTCAGCTGCAGGTATTTGCAGAGCCCGCTCGTCATACCTGCGACCTACTCCAGTTGAAAAAAGATGTGGGAAACACTGAGCTTCTAAACTTTTTTCCCACACACTTAATGGAGCTCCTTTTGCTTCCTTCATTTGAAACAGCTCATTGGCATCACCAATAACCTCTTTAGAATGCAAAGGGTGGATGCTATAATGTTCATAAATTTTTTCTGTCCTGGACTGATCTACCTTCTCAATCTGACCTGTTGAAGGAAATGTCTGATCCTCCATATGTGTGACATCTTGCAGGCTTTCCACATTTCTATAGTAAACATTGTTTTGTACCAGATATAAAGTTGTTTTTTCAACTTTGGTAACATTTACTAACTCCTGCCATATCTTCCTGTTCTTGGTAGGCACATCATTTACAAAAATTACTGGTCCTTCCTCTCAATCTCTATCTACCCCTACTGTTTCAATGTTTTTCTTGACATCTAATGGCAAATACACTACTCTACCTTTTAGACCTTTTTGCAGCTGTGTTGGGGGTAACTTGCCTGTCTTTGTCTTCATTTGTACTAAAGCCTGAAATAGATGTATAGTTTGTATAAGAATGGACTCAAAAATATTTAAACCTTGAAGTTATTCTGGCATGGGAACCAGTACTAACTTGCTATGCACAGCTCTAGCAGGCATTTTATTATCCTCTAATTTATTGGAGCAGGAGCTTACATATAACTTGTCGTGTGGACAAGTGAAATCTTTCTTCTACGAACAAATACAGTCCAATTCTTTGCCGCTTATCATTATTCTCTCTTTTACTTTTTAAATATAAGTCAACAGTCCGCGTTTGACTCTTGTAGTCAGTGCGTTGACAGCATATACAAACACACTCTGGTTTTTCAGCACATACGGTCTTAAATTTTGTAATCTATTTTTCAAAACTATCAACTGTAGTACCTGTGTCCTGTTATACAACTCCTCCTGTTATCAACTCTTTAATTTCCCTACAGGCCTGTTCTGGACCAAAGAAACGAAACAGCACATCATCACAAACCTTTTCTAACTCTGCCAGAGTACCATGCAAAAGTGCCCTATTCATTTCTCCTAAACATAATGCAGGAGTTTTCACATAATACAGCCTCCTAACTAAAGTTCTCATTGTTGAGTGGTGTACAGCTAAAATCCTAAAATGATGAAAGGCACACTTTCTTTGATAAACAAGCTATTGAGTGCCCCTCCAAATTTGTATGCTTTCTCACTTTGCAAGGATCCAAACCTTGTAAAGTACTTATTTTGTGTTTTAAACTTCGCCTTGGAAATATACGTAGGAATTTTCTTAATATATCAATGGATTGCTGTCTAATACTACAAATACTACTACAATCCATTTGTATACAGGGGCCTGACTACGCCTCCCTTGTACCTCTTCTGCAATAACTTCTTCTACATTTCTACTTACAATTACCTCTTTTCCTATAGGACTGCCATTTTTCATTTCAGAACATCATCCACTTTCATCAATAACATGAACTAATCTGTTATCCTGGAGATAGCTTTCTTCATTAGAGAAAGGCTCTCTACTATAAGTATGCATCCATGCTCTTCTAAAAACTGTACAAAAGTTACTTCTATTCACTAATATTTTCTTCTGGTTTTGTCTCTTCATGCACAACACTATTTTGTCAAGTCTTCATTCTATTTAGAATCAAAATGAAAAGCTTCCTCTTCAAAGCAAAGGCCTTATCAACTACTCTCTTAACTCGTTGTCTCTTTTTCAGTGCCACTCTGCTTGTTCTATACTTCTTCATAGTTCTCTGTAGATTTATACCACTCTACTACAACACATTCTGGCTCTGATTTCCTTAAACTGCTTTTGTCTCCTGGTCCATGTCTTTTACAATCTTTACTGTTCTTGCAATGTACAGTTTGTCCATTCTTATTTTTTCTCATAGTCTTAATTTCATTTTCTTTTTTGTATTTTTTGTAAGTAAATGCATATACTTTTAAGAAATGACTTTGTACTCTTACCAGTTGCTCTTTTTTCTTTCACCACTTTTTCCGCATTTTGCCCCTTTTGTAACTCATTTCTGCAAACATAGTGTAGTTGCTTTGGTTGCTTTTTCGTCTGAGCTTTTGAAGGCATTGTAACTGTTTGTAGTTATGTAGATATTGTTCTATAAATAAAAAAACAAGTATATTTTAATTTTTATGTTACCCAGTCTACCAACTACTTTACTACTAACTTGCACATAATACAAAAACAGTTTTCATGTTATGTTATGTTGCAGTTTTAAATCTACAGAGGAACCTACAAATATTACAGCATAACAAACACGAGGCAAAACACAAAACTGTATTTATTAGTTACCTTTTAACATTTTAGCACCCTCTTGTACAACACAGCTACAGCATATCTCACTTCTCACTTATACATGGTGTAAGAACAGATTATCCCTTCTATAGTAAATTTTAAAATGAACATCAAGACAAGAAGGCATATTTACAAGCCCCATCCACTTTTTATTTGGAAAACTACCATATTCAGCCCCAGCCTTCTCCTGACTGCTATTGCTCCTTCACTTCAAAATGCTTAGGGTATGGATTGTGGGCCACAGCTATATCTATTGGGCTAAAGAGGCTGCAAAAAAGAGAGGTATTTACAGAGACCTGGGTTTGCCGAATGTGCAGATTACTTGGTTTGCCCAGAGAGGGTGAAAGTTTCATCAGTTGCTGGCTTTGGTTAAATCTATTGTGGATTCTCAAACTCCTCACCTCATGATTGTGCACTGTGGTGGCAATGTAGGCCTGGAAATACTAATGAGAGAAACCTTTGCAGAACTGATGTCGCTTTTCCCTCACATTGTCTTGGTGTACTCCAATATGTGGCAAGAACAGAAATGGAAGTGGTCAAATCAATTCTGTCCACAGATTGACAAAGCCAGGAAACGTGTTAATAAAACTATTTCTGCATTCCTCAGAGACCATCACATGGGCTGTATCTATAACAACAATCTGCGTTTTGACATGCATGAAATTTATAGAAATGATGGAGTGCACTTTACAGATGAAGGCAACAGGGTGTTTCTAAGTAACCTGAAACTCTGCATCTGGTCTTATGTGTAGCAGCCATATACACACAACCAACACAACGGCTCTTGTTAGTGCCACCCTAGTACCCAAAATATTGTGACTTTTTTTTAAAAGATCCTTTTTTTCCATTTTTTGGGGATCTTTGCGACGACGTCGAGATCCCTGTGAATATGTCGCGAAAATGGAAAACTTAAGCAGGCACTCAATGGCCACCAACAAATCCAAAAATAATATGTAAAAAAAAACATTCTGAATATTGCCCTACACGCATCACTATATACATATTTCTTTCAAAGCATATTAAAACTCATATTTTTGTACTATGTTTCTTCAAAAACCATCTTTCAGACCTATTTTTCTTTTTCACGGTTATTCAGGACATCGCAATGACATTGTTAACCGTGACGATCGTGTCTTTCCTTTAAAGTGAAAACACATATATGCACAGACATTACAGTATTCTACACACTAGAGGTTTATTACTGTACACTCCAAACTCATGCTCTTCTAGTGTATTTCTAGAACAACTATCTCCAAAACCTATTTTCTGTTTTCGCAGTGACTCCGGAGATTGCGATGACGTCGCTCATCAGGATCCCTGCAGGTATGTCGCAAAAGCGGAAAGCAAAAGCAGGATTTCAATAGCCACCACCACATTGAATAATTATAACTATATAATTAATTCTAACCATCACAGTAGATAACTCACTATATAAATAACGATAATGATAGTCGTGATGTCCCAGCGATGGCACATGGGGGCCGCACTGGCAGTCGCGACTTCAATGCAAAAATCGCATGCGATGGAAAAAATCAATTTTGGACTCATAACTTGTGTCACTAAAACCTCCATTTCTCAATCATGGGGTCAGAGTATCTCCACCCTGACCCCTTATGTGGGCTTTCACAGCCCCAGGAACCATTCCCAATAGATAAAATGGCGGCGCAACTTCCTATTCAGGTTGCGACCAGCCAATCAGGGCATTCCCGTTGGCACCTGGATTCGTGAATCATAGTGAAATCACCAGGAAAAATTCAAGGCCAGAGATATCACTATAATTTTAAACTCAAATTTCTCAAAAACTACTGAACGGATTTACACCAAATAAGCAAAAGGCACTTCCTACCTCCCTGCCAAATTTGGTGTAAGTCCGTTCAGCGGTTCGTGCTGTAGAGGTGGCTAAAGATTCCTATGGAATTAACATTACAAACGCAACCTAATTTCGCGCCCAAAATTCTCGGTCCCCACTGCACGGATCAACCCCAAACTTTCCCAATCAATAGTACCCACTGTGACACTTCTTTGGCAACATTTCATGGTAATTGGTCAAACGACGCCAAAGTTATGGCCAAGTCAAAAAATGCTTTTCCTATGGAAACTTGGGGCCAGAAGTACGCCATTGGAAATTGCGACTCGCAAATAGCGACAAATTGCGAGTCGCAATTTGCGAGTCGCAATTTCCAATGTACAACAGTGTCTGAGACACTCTTAGCGATTCCCAATGGGGTTGCAAATTCCATGCCTCATGAACATTAACGAGGCTGTCGCAATTTGAGACCCCATTGGGAATGGCGGGCACTCCCAGGGATGGTTGCCTGCTGGGGTCAGCAGACCTCCATGTCTGGGACTGCTTTTAATTAAAGCAGTTTGATTTTTAAATGCAGCCCGTTTTCCTTAAAGGAAAACGGGATGCAGTTAAAAAAAAATAATAATAACTATTCATTTTCATTTTTTAAGGGCAGGCTGTGGTCCCTGGGACCACTGCCTGCCTTTAAAAAAGTGTTTGCGCATGCATTCCCAAAGGGGAGGGGGTCCCTCTTGAAGAGGGTGGCAAACTGCGAGTGTTTTGCGACCGCAATTGCGGTTGCAAAACATTGTTACATGGCTTGTGGGGTCGCTATTAGGAAGGGAACGCCCCTTCCTAATAGCGAGTCACTAAACACTATTTTGTGAGTCGCAAATTATTTGCGGCTCGCAAAATAGTATTAGTACATAGCCCACAGGATTTTTGCATGTACAAACGGGTCTGAAACCCATTTGCGCATGCAAAAATGCATCGTACATCTGGCCCTTGCTTGGTGCTAACTATAACCCCTTTCTGGCGAGTGCCAGTAGGTAACATATATATATATATATATAATGTTACACATGGTTGCCACTGCCATGAAGGATGCACCCGCCCGCAAGTTGTTCAGCAGTTTAGAGTGGCAAATTCATGAGAAACGCATTGTTACTGCTAGAACCGCTGCCAAATCCCGGGGATGGAGTGCTTTTTGACACAAGGTCGCCTTTACTAAACGGATGAACTACGGTTACTGAAACCAATTCATACCGACACTCACCTGTGAGATGTTGGAAGTAGGCAGGGTGAGGAACTGGGATTTCATTTTCTAACCACAAGCGCGGAGAGTGTGCATAATACTATATTTCAAAGGATTGCATGACTCGTTTCCATGCAAGGGGATCACTGTGATAAAATAAACGAGCGTGCCATACTCACTTAGAGATAAATGTGACATGCTTTGCAATGGCGGACATAACACTGCAGTAATGGTGGATCCGTATTCTCTCTTGCAGAACTCTGCCGGTCCAATGGTAAAGAGGACGGGAGAGTTTAAATTGTGGTGTGCGTAAATGGAATTGTGACTGGCATTGATAAAGGCTTTATAGCTGAAAAGCGTCCGCTGAAGTTTATTTTAATGAAATCCAGAGACCGCTGTGTGCTCCGAAGTTCTTTGTTGGATAATGTTACACATGGTTGCCACTGCCTTGAAGGATGCACCCGCCCGCAAGTTGTTCAGTGGTTTGAAGTGGCAAATTGGTGAGAAATATATATATATATATATATATATATATATATATATATATATATATATATATATATATATATATATTATCTACTGGCGGTCGCCAGTAGATAGTTATAGTTACAACCTATTATCCATAGGAAATCCGTGACATTCTATTTGAAATAACTCTCTTGCCGGTTGACGTATCTTCGCAAAATTTTCAAACTTTGTGGGGCGCTCCGGTCCGCTCCTACCCTGAAAGTCTCGGGGGATTCGTCAACCGGGGCCGAGAAAAAGGGGGTCCCAAAACGCGTTTTCCCCATGCAATTTTCCATAGGAAACTTTAGACACGGCTACAGCCTGAACTGCTGAACGGAATTACACCAAATTTGGCAAAGAGGTAGTTCTTGGTTCAGAAAGAACCCTTTTGTTAAATGGTGTAAATCCGTTCAGTAGTTGCTGAGAAAATCAAAAGTAAAAAGATAGATATATCTAGGGCCGCGGATCCTCCCGAGCACGAGCTTTATGTTAATTGGCTGTCAACACTCCAAATCAGGAAGTGTTGGCAGCCATTTTGTCCCTCGGTAGAACCGAGGGACAGAAACAAGTGCGCAAAGCGCACAAAGGGGCAGGGTAGAAACACCCTGACCCCTAGGTCTGCTCAGGGGTCCCACAAGGACCCCTGGACAAAAAATATTTTTTTTTTTTTTAAATCGGCAGGATGCGCTCAGGGAGCGCGAATCCTGCCGAGAATCGAGGCGCGGTCTCCCGCGCTTCGATGTTAATTGGCCCCCGGGTGGGCCAAGTCCCGAGGGCATGCTGGGGGGTTAATTTTATGTGTGGGGGCCCTCTAAGGGCTCCCAAGCCCGGGACCACCACCCCCGGGCTTTATGTAGTAATGGTGCGGGAGGGCTCTGAGCCCTCCCGCAGCCCCGGAGACCACCACCTCCCCGGGGCTTCTTTTTAAATTAAAAACCTGTGTGGGGGCTCCAGCCCCCACACGCCCGGGACCACCACCTCCCCGGGGCACTAAGAAAAATTAAAATGGGGGTCCGTTTTGGACCCCCAAGCCCCGAGGACCACCACCTCCCGGGGCTTTCAAAATGTAGGGAGGGGGCCGCGCGGCCCCTCCTGGAGCCTGTGGTGGCCCTGGGGACCGCCACCCCCAGGGCCGGCTCCTGCAGTGTCCAGGGTGCCTACCCCCGGGACACTGCTGTTTGCAATGACAGGACGGGAGCCTCGCGGCTCCCGTCCTGTCATTGCAAACTTGCTTTGGATATTGGAAGAGAGAGCAGGGAAACCTGCTCTCTCTTCCAATATCCAAAGCTGATTGCTTTCCACATGGGGAGCAGCATGTTAGCTGCTCCCCATGTGTAAAGCAATGCCGGCTCCCGTAGGACACGGGAGCCGGCGGGACTGTGGGGAACTTAGGGACCCCCACAGTCCCCAACGAGAGAGCCAGGCCCTGGGGATGGGGTCCCCGGGGCCATAAGTGGCCACGGAGGGGCCACGCAGCCCCCTCCCCAAAGTAAAAAATTGCAAAAAAATTTAAAAAAGTGCAAGGCCGGCCCGGGGATGGGGTCCCCGGGGCCTTAAATGGCCTGAGGAGGGGGCCACGCAGCCCCCTCCAAATAAAAAAAAGAGGCCATGCCCCGGGGATGGGGTCCCGGGGCCAATACAGGCCCAGGGAAGGGGGCCACGCGGCCCCCTTCCCGTTTTTTTTATTTTATTTTAATTTTAAAAAGGGGTAAGACCCTGGGGGATGGGGTCCCCAGGGCCTAAAAATAGGAAAAAGGAAGGGGGCTACACAGCCCCCTTCAGGGGAAAAAAAAAACGATCGGGCCCGTAGGCTCCGCCCTCTTCCTTCACCACTCTGCAAACGCGCCCCTGGCGCGTTTGCAGAGAGGGAACGAATTCCCCTTGAATACTGGGGGTCCCTGGGGGCCAACTAGCCCACCAGGAACCTCCAGTATGCGCCAGGGGCTGCCTTGCAGAGAGGTGTACAGAGGCCACGCCCCTTTTTACACCTCTCTGCAACGCAGCTCTATGGCGCTTTTGGAGGTATATGGTGGGCTAGTTGCACCCCAGGGACCCTCAGGATTCAAGGGGAGTTAATCCCCCGACTTAAAACGCGCCACGGGCGCGTTTGCACAGTGGTGAAGGGAGGGGCGGGGCTTCAGGTGACATGTGTGCAAACAGGCCCCGTGGCGCGTTTTAAGATGGGGAATTAAATCCTCTTCAATCCTGAGGGTCCCTGGGGGCCAACTAGCCCAACAGGTACGTCCAGAAAGCGCCACAGAGCTGCGTTGCAGAGAGGTGTAAAAGGGGTGTGGCCTCTGTACATGTCTCTGCAACGCAGCCCCTGGCGAATACTGGAGGTTCCTGGTGGGCTAGTTGGCCCGTAGGGACCCTCATGATTCAAGGGGACTTAATCCCCCAACTTAAAACGCACCACGGGGCGCGTTTGCACAGATGTCACCTCAGGCCCCGCCCACTCCCTTCACCATTGTGCAAATATTCCACTAAAATCAGCCGAAATACGAATTCTGATTTACTCACCTGTTATCAGGAGAGACCTCAGTGCTGCATCTTTCAGCCCAGTACTAATCCTGAAAAGTAATTTTAACCGTACTTACCAGTAACTTGAATTTCCTTCCATAGGCTAACATTGACTGGTTTCACTTGGAAATTCTTCTAAGTGTGGAGTTTTGGAACTTTAAAATATTCCTTTAAAATCAGCCGAAATACAAATTCCGATTTACTCACCTGTTATCAGGAGAGACCTCAGTGCTGTATCTTTCAGCCCAGTACTGGTCCTGAAAAGTAATTTTAACCGTACTTACCAGTAACTTGAATTTCCTTCCATAGGCTAACATTGACTGGTTTCACTTGGAAATTCTTCTAAGTGTGGAGTTTTGGAACTTTAAAATATTCCTCTAAAATCAGCCGAAATACGAATTCCGATTTACTCACCTGTTATCAGGAGAGACCTCAGTGCTGCATCTTTCAGCCCAGTACTGATCCTCAAAAGTAATTTTAACCGTACTTACCAGTAACTTGAATTTCCTTCCATAGGATATCATTGCCTGCTTTTTGCTGAAAAAGTTTCTAAGTGTTGATTTTTGAAACATACAAATATTCCTCTAAAATCAGCCGAAATACGAATTCCGATTTACTCACCTGTTATCAGGAGAGACCTCATTGCTGCATCTTTCAGCCCAGTACTGGTCCTGAAAAGTAATTTTAACCGTACTTACCGGTAACTTGAATTTCCTTCATAGGCTAACATTGACTGGTTTCACTTGGAAATTCTTCTAAGTGTGGAGTTTTGGAACTTTAAAATATTCCTCTAAAATCAGCCAAAATACGAATTCCGATTTACTCACCTGTTATCAGGAGAGACCTCAGTGCTGCATCTTTCAGCCCAGTACTGATCCTCAAAAGTAATTTTAACCGTACTTACCAGTAACTTGAATTTCCTTCCATAGGATATCATTGCCTGCTTTTTGCTGAAAAAGTTTCTAAGTGTTGATTTTTGAAACATACAAATATTCCTCTAAAATCAGCCGAAATCCGAATTCTGATTTACTCACCTGTTATCAGGAGAGACCTCAGTGCTGCATCTTTCAGCCCAGTACTGGTCCTGAAAAGTAATTTTAACCGTACTTACCAGTAACTTGAATTTCCTTACATAGGCTAACATTGACTGGTTTCACTTGGAAATTCTTCTAAGTGTGGAGTTTTGGAACTTTAAAATATTCCTCTAAAATCAGCCGAAATACGAATTCCGATTTACTCACCTGCTATCAGGAGAGACCTCAGTGCTGCATCTTTCAGCCCAGTACTGGTCCTGAAAAGTAATTTTAACCGTACTTACCGGTAACTTGAATTTCCTTCATAGGCTAACATTGACTGGTTTCACTTGGAAATTCTTCAAAGTGTGGAGTTTTGGAACTTTAAAATATTCCTCTAAAATCAGCCGAAATACGAATTCCGATTTACTCACCTGTTATCAGGAGAGACCTCAGTGCTGCATCTTTCAGCCCAGTACTGATCCTCAAAAGTAATTTTAACCGTACTTACCGGTAACTTGAATTTCCTTCATAGGCTAACATTGACTGGTTTCACTTGGAAATTCTTCTAAGTGTGGAGTTTTGGAACTTTAAAATATTCCTCTAAAATCAGCCGAAATACGAATTCCGATTTACTCACCTGTTATCAAGAGAGACCTCAGTGCTGTATCTTTCAGCCCAGTACTGGTCCTGAAAAGTAATTTTAACCGTACTTACCGGTAACTTGAATTTCCTTCCCTAGGCTAACATTGACTGGTTTCACTTGGAAATTCTTCTAAGTGTGGAGTTTTGGAACTTTAAAATGTTCATCTAAAATCAGCCGAAATACGAATTCCGATTTACTCACCTGTTATAAGGAGAGACCTCATTGCTGTATCTTTCAGCCCAGTACTGGTCCTGAAAAGTAATTTTAACCGTACTTACCAGTAACTTATATTTTCTTCCATAGGAATCCATTGTCTGGTTTTCAGCAGAAAAGTTTCAAAGTGTCGATTTTCACAAACTACAAATATTCCTTAAAAATCGCCTGTATGACTTAAACGCATTCTTTCAACTGTTTACAGGAGATGCACCAGTGCTGGATCCAGGATCCAACACTGAGTAAGAAAAAGTAACGATAACAGTTTTTACCTGCTAAGTGAATTTCCTTCCCTAGGATAACATTGGTGATTCTATGAGAAAAAGTTTCTAAGTGTCAACTTTTAAAATACAATAATATTCCTTAAAAATCACGACTGTAACCAAAACGCTTTTACTCAACTGTTTACAGGAGATGTACCAGGACTGAATCTAGGATCCAGTCCTGTGGTTAGAAAAAGTAATCCATAAAGTAACTAATTGCATTTAACTAGAAATTCACATTGAGCTGAATGTTGCATTGTGTTTGAAAATGTGTTGCCCATTGCAACAACTGTAACTACTGTACTTAAAAGTCTATTGCCTATGTGCAAAGTATTTAAACTAAAGTAATTCATTCTGAGAAAGTATTTTTTGTAATGTAATGTATAATGTAATTACAATGTAATTTAAAAATAAAATATGTAAAAGAAATTGTTTCTAAAAATGTAGTAAATCAGTATGAAAAAAATTAATATAAAAATTAATACATTTAAAAATTGTCATTTAAAAAACCTTTGAAATTCACTGAAAAAACCGTAGGTTTCAGGCACGTTATAGTTACAAATTAGCATTTTAAAAACCTTTGAAATTCACTGAAAAACCATAGGTTTCAGACACGTTATAGTTAGAAATTAGCATTTAAAAAACCTTTGAAATTCACTGAAAAAACCATAGGTTTTAGGGACAGTTATAGTTAGTTGGACATTGCACTCGTACAAAACCCGTGAAATTCCCCGTTATAGTTAGTTCAGCTAACTATAACTCGCGCCCCGCAATGCACTGCTGATGACGTCACATATTACATCACTCATGACATGGTCAGTGACATCACTGATGACATCACTGATGACATCTCAAATGACATAACTGATGACATCATCCACGTGATAATCTGATGCAGCTCCTCACACCCTAATATAACCTTTGATACACCCAATCTAAATTACAGAGTGCCATTCGCAAAACCATAGACACTCCAACACCAATAACTACATACCCACTCACTGATTCTTAGGTCTACACACACACATCCACTCACTCACCCGTACAGTCACTCATACTTATGGTCACTCAGTACAGGACTATCATATGCACTCTTACTCCTATATAGACACTCAAACACCGCCACTCATCCATAGAGGTACTCACACACCTAGTCAGTCATGCAAATAATTAAACACACTGCCATTTACTCACCTATACAGTTATACACACACCAGCTCACTTAATCATACAAATACTAGCACATTGTTACGCTCTTATACAATCACTGATACAAGCACACACTCATCCATACAGCCACTATCACAATCACTCACTCTCGCTTATAGCTATTTATATACTCCAATACACATATATACTGCCTTTCACATATGTAGTTACTCACACATGTACCACTGGGACATACATTCACTCACTAACACACTCTTACACACACTTACCCACCCATACAGTCTATCACAGATGCACTCTTGAAACCATCCACCCAGTGAATCACCCACTCACACATCTATGCACAGTCGCACACACCCCATCCACACAAACACTCAGGCACCCATACAGATACTCATAGAACCAATCAATAACCCATATAGACACTCATGTAGCTATTCGCAAATCCATGCATCCACTTACACACCAACAGACGGATACAGACATTCACACAGTTTAGTCACTAACCCATGCATTCAGTAAGATACGTTTAATCACTCACTTGTAGAGTCAGTCACGCACGTACTAAATCATCCATTCAGACACTTATACACCCACTCATTCTTCAATACGCCTTTCCCTATATATATTAAACATATTTAAACTTTACAGAAACACACAGTCACTGGATGATGTCATCAGTGATGTCATTTGAGATGCCATCAGTGATGTCATCAGTGATGTCACTGACCATGTCATGAGTGATGTAATATGTGACGTCATCAGCAGTGCATTGCGGGCGCGAGTTATAGTTAGCTGAACTAACTATAACGGGGAATTTCACGGGTTTTGTACGAGTGCAATGTCCAACTAACTATAACTGTCCCTAAAACCTATGGTTTTTTCAGTGAATTTCAAAGGTTTTTTAAATGCTAATTTCTAACTATAACGTGTCTGAAACCTATGGTTTTTTCAGTGAATTTCAAAGGTTTTTAAAATGCTAATTTGTAACTATAACGTGCCTGAAACCTACGGTTTTTCAGTGAATATATATATATATATATATATTCACTGAAAAACCATAGGTTTTAGGGACAGTTATAGTTAGTTGGACATTTCACTCGTACAAAACCATAGAAATTCCCCCGTTATAGTTAGTTCAGCTAACTATAACTCGCGCCCCGCAATGCACTGCTGATGACGTCACATATTACATCACTCATGACATGGTCAGTGACATCACTGATGACATCACTGATGACATCTCAAATGACATCACTGATGACATCACTGATGACATCATCCAGTGACTGTGTGTTTCTGTAAAGTTTAAATATGTTTAATATATATAGGGAAAGGCGTATTGAAGAATGAGTGGGTGTATAAGTGTCTGAATGGATGATTTAGTACGTGAGTGACTGACTCTACAAGTGAGTGATTAAATGTATCTTACTGAATGCATGGGTTAGTGACTAAACTGTGTGAATGTCTGTATCCGTCTGTCTGTTGGTTTGTAAGCGGCTGCATGGCTTTCTGAATAGCTACATGAGTGTCTACATGGGTTATTGATTGATTGTCTGAGTATCTGTATGGGTGCCTGAGTGTTTGTGTGGGTGGGGTGTGTGTGGTGATTCACTGGGTGCATGGTTTCAAGAGTGCATCTGTGATGGACTGTATGGGTGGGTGAGTGTGTGTATGGGTGTGTTAGTGATTGAATGTATATCTCAGTGGTACATGTGTGAGTAACTACATATGTGAAAGGCAGTATATATGTGTGTTGGAGTATATAAATGGCTATAAGTGAGAGTGTGTGATTGTGAGAGTGGCTGTGTGGATGAGTGTGTACTTGTATCAGTGATTGTATAAGAGCGTAAGAATGTGCTAGTATTTGTATGAGTAAGTGAGCTGGTGTGTGTATAACTGTATAGGTGAGTAAATGGGTGTGTGATTAAGTTTTTTGCATGACTGACTAGGTGTGTGAGTACCTCTATGGATGAGTGGCGGTGTGTGAGTGTTTATATAGGTGTATGAGTGCATATGATAGTCCTGTACTGAGTGACTAAGTATGAGTGACTGTACGGGTGAGTGAGTGGATGTGTGTGTAGACCTAAGAATCAGTGAGTGGGTTTGTAGTTTTTGGTGTTGGAGTGTCTATGGTTTTGAGAATGGCAGTCTGTAATTTAGAGTGGGTGTATCAAAAGTTATATTAGGGTGTGAGAAGATGCATGAAATTATCACATGGATGATGTCATCAGTGATGTCATTTGAGATGTCATCAGTGATGTCACTGACCATGTCATGAGTGATGTAATATGTGACGTCATCAGCAGTGCATTGCGAGGGCGCGAGTTATAGTTAGCTGAACTAACTATAACAGGGGAATTTCTATGGTTTTGTACGAGTGAAATGTCCAACTAACTATAACTGTCCCTAAAACCTATGGTTTTTTCAGTGAATTTCAAAGGTTTTTAAATGCTAATTTCTAACTATAACGTGTCTGAAACCTATGGTTTTTTCAGTGAATTTCAAAGGTTTTTAAATGCTAATTTCTAACTATAACGTGCCTGAAACCTATGATTTTTAAGTGAATTTCAAAGGTTTTTTTAAATGCTAGTTTCTAACTATGCCTACAGAGGTAGGACATGTGAAGAAAGAAGAAAAAACGCACAGAAAGAAGCAAAAGATGTGCAGAAAGAACCAACAGAGGAGCAGAAAGAGGCCTTGTTGCAAAATCATCCTGTGCCCACAACTTTTTCAGACGGGTACTGGTAGTAACTGACTCTGACTAACCAGAGCCAGTGCTATGCTAAAAGACACTTAGAATACAGTGAAAACACCTACATACACTAGGGAACACTATGCGTTGGGGTACCCCTGTGATTAGCATGACCTCCTCTGCAAGTCCCTAGTACATAATAGGGCAGGGGATTAAAACTACCTCTTAAAACGCGCTACAGGGCGCGTTTGCACAGTGGTGAAGGGAGGGGGCCTGAGGTGACATGTGTGCAAACGCACCCCGTGGCGCGTTTTAAGTTGCGGGATTAAGTCCCCTTGAATTCTGAGGGTCCCTGGGGCCCAACTAGCCCCCAGGTACCTACAGTTAGGACCACAGAGCTGAGTTGCAGAGAGGCGTTCCGAGGCCACGCACCTTTTTCACCTCTCTGCAACGCAACTCTGTTGTGCTTACTGAAGGTACCTGGTGGGCTAGTTGGCCCCCAGGGTCCCTCAGGATTCAAAGGAATTAATTCCCCAACTTAAAACGCACCACAGGGCGTGTTTGCGCACATGTCACCTGAGGCCCCGCCCCTCCCTTCACCACTGTGCAAACGCGCCCCGTGGTGCGTTTTAAGTTGGGGGATTAGGTCACCTTGAATCCTGAGGGTCCCTGGGGCCCAACTAGCACACTAGGTACTTCCAGTAAGCACCACAGGCCTGCGTTGCAACGCCTGTAACAAATTGTGCAGTTGTGTTTAGGTAGTGAAGAGGGTCGTGCTGGGGGTAGTGTTTTAGGGTTTAGGGTAGTGCAGTGGTGTTTGTGTAGTGTAGGGGGTCATGCTGGGGGTAGATTTAGGGTTTAGGGTAGTGCAGTGGTGTTTGGGTAGTGTAGGGAGTCGTGCTGGGGGGAGTATTTTAGGGTTTAGGGTAGTGCAGTGGTGTTTGGGTAGTGTAGGGGGTCGTGCTGGGGGTAGTGATTTAGGGTAGTGCAGTGGTGTTTGGGTAGTGTAGGGGGTACTGCTGGGGGTAGTGTTTTAGGGTTTAGGGTAGTGCAGTGGTGTTTGGGTAGTGTAGGGGTACTGCTGGGGGTAGTTTTTAGGGTTTAGGGTAGTGCAGTGGTGTTTGGGTAGTGTAGTGGTTCGTGCTGGGGTAGTTTTTAGGGTTTAGGGTAGTGCAGTGGTGTTTGGGTAGTGTAGGGGTCGTGCTGGGGTAGTGATTTAGGGTAGTGCAGTGGTGTTTGGGTAGTGTAGGGGTACTGCTGGGGTAGTGTTTTAGGGTTTAGGGTAGTGCAGTGGTGTTTGGGTAGTGTAGGGGTACTGCCGGGGTAGTTTTTAGGGTTTAGGGTAGTGCACTGGTGTTTGGGTAGTGAAGTGGTTCGTGCTGGGGTAGTTTTTAGGGTTTAGGGTAGTGCAGTGGTGTTTGTGTAGTGTAGGGGGTAGTGTTTTAGGGTTTAGGGTAGTGCAGTGGTGTTTGTGTAGTGTAGGAGGTCGTGTTTTAGGGTTTAGGGTAGTGCAGTGGTCTATGGGTAGTGTAGGGAGTCGTGCGGGGGTAGTGTTTTAGGGTTTAGGGTAGTGTAGGGGGTCATGCAGGGGTAGTGTTTTAGGGATTAGGGTAGTGCATTGGTGTTTGGGTAGTGTAGGGGGTCATGCGGGGGGTAGTGTTTTAGGGTTTAGGGCAGTGCAGTGGTGTTTGGGTAGTGTAGGGGGTCATGCTGGGGGAGTGTTTTAGGGTTTAGGGCAGTGCAGTGGTGTTCAGGTAGTGTAGGGGGTCGTGCTGGGGGAGTGTTTGAGGGTTTAGGGCAGTGAAGTCGTGTTCGGGTAGTGTAGGGGTTGGGCTGGGGGTAGTATTTTAGGGTTTAGCGTAGTGCAGTGGTGTTCGGGTAGTGTAGGGGTTGTGCTGGGGGTAGTGTTCTAGGGTTTAGGGCAGTGCAGTGGTGTTTGGGCAGTGTAGGGGGTAATGTTGGGGGTGGTGTTTTAGGGTTTAGGGCAGTGCAGTGGTGTTCGGGCAGTGTTGGGGGTCGTGCTGGGGTGGTGTTTCAGGGTTTAGGGCAGTGCAGGGGTGTTCGGGCAGTGTAGGGGGTGGTGTTTCAGGGTTTAGGGCAGTGCAGTGGTGTTCGGGCAGTGTAGGGGGTCGTGCAGGGGTGGTGTTTCAGGGTTTAGGGCAGTGGTGTTCGGGGAGTGTAGGGGGTCGTGCTGGGGGTGGTGTGTCAGGGTTTGGGGCAGTGCAGTGGTGTTCGAGCAGTAAAGGGGGTCGTGCTGGGGGTGGTGTTTCAGGGTTTAGGGCAGTGCAGTGGTGTTCGGGCAGTGTAGGGGCTGTGCAGGGGTGGTGTTTCAGGGTTTAGGGCAGTGCAGTGGTGTTCGGGCAGTGTAGGGGGTGGTGCAGGGGGTGGTGTTTCAGGGTTTAGGGCAGTGCAGTGGTGTTCGGGCAGTGTAGGGGGTCGTGTTGGGGCTGGTGTTTCAGGGTTTAGGGCAGTACAGTGGTGTTCGGGCAGTGTAGGGGGTTGTGCTGGGGCTGGTGTTTCAGGGTTTAGGGCAGTGCAGTGGTGTTCGGGCAGTGTAGGTGGTCGTGCTGGGGCTGGTGTTTCAGGGTTTAGGGCAGTGCAGTGGTGTTCGGGCAGTGTAGGGGGTCATGCTGGGGCTGGTGTTTCAGGGTTTAGGGCAGTGCAGTGGTGTTCGGGCAGTGTAGGGGGTCTTGCTGGGGCTGGTGTTTCAGAGTCTAGGGCACTGCAGTGGTGTTCGGGCAGTGTAGGGGGGCTTGCTGGGGCTGGTGTTTCAGGGTTTAGGTCAGTGCAGTGGTGTTCGGGCAGTGTAGGGGGTCGTGCTGGGGGTGGTGTTTCAGGGTTTAGGGCAGTGCAGTGGTGTTCGGGCAGTGTAGGGGGTCGTGCTGGGGCTAGTGTTTCAGGATTTAGGGCAGAGCAATGGTGTTCAGGCAGTGTAGGGGGTTTTGCTGGTGGTGGTGTTTCAGGGTTTAGGGCAGTGCAGTGGTGTTCGGTGCAGTGTAGGGGGTGGTGTTTCAGGGTTTAGGGCAGTGGTGTTCAGGCAGTGTAGGGGGTCTTGCTGGGGTTGATGTTTCAGGGTTTAGGGCAGTGCAGTGGTGTTCGGGCAGTGTAGGGGTCGTGCTGGAGGTGGTGTTTCAGGGTTTAGGGCAGTGCAGTGGTGTTCCGGCAGTGTAGGAGGTCATGCAGGGGGTGGTGTTTCAGGGTTTAGGGCAGTGCAGTGGTGTTCGGGCAGTGTAGGGGGTCGTGCTGGGGTTGGTGTTTCAGGGTGTAGGGCAGTTCAGTGGTGTTCGGGCAGTGTAGGGTGTCGTGCTGAGGGGTGGTGTTTCAGGGTTTAGGGCAGTGCAGTGGTGTTCGGGCAGTGTAGGGGGTCATGCAGGGGTGGTGTTTCAGGATTTAGGGCAGTGCAGTGGTGTTTGGGCAGTGTAGGGGGTCGTGCAGGGGTGGTGTTTCAGGGTTTAGGGCAGTGCAGTGGTGTTCAGGCTGTGTAGGGGTCTTGCTGGGGCTGTTGTTTCAGGGTTTAGGGCAGTGCAGTGGTGTTCGGGCAGTGTAGGGGTCGTGCTGGGGCTGGTGTTTGAGGGTTTAGGGTAGTGCAGTGGTGTTCGGGCAGTGTAGGGGTCGTGCTGGGGCTGGTGTTTCAGGGTTTAGGGCAGTGCAGTGGTTTTCGGGCAGTGTAGGCGGTCGTGCTGGGGCTGGTGTTTCAGGGTTTAGGGCAGTGCAGTGGTGTTCGGGCAGTGTATGGGGTGGTGCTGGGGCTGGTGTTTCATGGTTTAGGGCAGTGCAGTGGTGTTTGGGCAGTGTAGGGGGTCGTGCTGGGGGTGGTATTTCATGGTTTAGGGCAGTGCAGTGGTGTTTGGGCAGTGTAGGTGGTCTTGCTGGGGGTGGTGTTTCAGGCTTTAGTGCAGTGGTGTTCGGGCAGTGTAGGGGGTCTTGCTGGGGGTGGTGTTTCAGGGTTTAGGGCAGTGCAGTGGTGTTCGGGCAGTATAGGGGGGTCTTGCTGGGGCTGGTGTTTCAGGGCTTAGGGCAGTGCAGTGGTGTTCGGGCAGAGTAGGGGGTCGTGCTGGGGCTGGTGTTTCAGGGTTTAGGGTAGTGCAGTGGTGTTCGGGCAGTGTAGGGGGTCGTGCTGGGGCTGGTGTTTCAGGGTTTAGGGCAGTGCAGTGGTTTTTGGGCAGTGTAGGCGGTTGTGCTGGGGCTGGTGTTTCAGGGTTTAGGGCAGTGCAGTGGTGTTTGGGCAGTGTACGGGGTGGTGCTGGGGCTGGTGTTTCAGGGTTTAGGGCAGTGCAGTGGTGTTCGGGCAGTGTAGGGGGTCGTGCTTGGGGTGGTGTTTCAGGGTTTAGGGCAGTGCAGTGGTGTTCGGACAGTGTAGGGGGTCGTGCTGAGGCTGGTGTTTCATGGTTTAGGGCAGTGCAGTGGTGTTTGGGCAGTGTAGGGGGTCGTGCTGGGGGTGGTGTTTCAGGGTTTAGGGCAGTGCAGTGGTGTTCAGGCAGTGTAGGGGGTCATGCTGGGGGTGGTGTTTCAGGGTTTAGGGCAATGCAGTGGTGTTCGGGCAGTGTAGGGGGTCTTGCTGGGGGTGGTGTTTCAGGGTTTAGGGCAGTGGTGTTCGGGCAGTGTAGGGGGCAGTGCAGGGGGTGGTGTTTCAGGGTTTAGGGCAGTGCAGTGGTGTTCAGGCAGTGTAGGGGGTGGTGCAGGGGTGGTGTTTCAGGGTTTAGGGCAGTGCAGTGGTGTTCGGGCAGTGTAGGGGGTCATGCAGGGGTGGTGTTTCAGGGTTTAGGGCAGTGCAGTGGTGTTCGGGCAGTGTAGGGGGTCGTGCTGGGGCTGGTGTTTCAGGGTTTAGGGCAGTACAGTGGTGTTCGGGCAGTGTAGGGGGTCGTGCTGGGGCTGGTGTTTCAGGGTTTAGGGCAGTGCAGTGGTGTTCGGGCAGAGTAGGGGGTTGTGCTGGGGCTGGTGTTTCAGGGTTTAGGGCAGTGCAGTGGTGTTCGGGCAGTGTAGGTGGTCGTGCTGGGGCTGGTGTTTCAGGGTTTAGGGCAGTGCACTGGTGTTCGGGCAGTGTAGGGGTCATGCTGGGGCTGGTGTTTCAGGGTTTAGGGCAGTGCAGTGGTGTTCGGGCAGTGTAGGGGTCTTGCTGGGGCTGGTGTTTCAGAGTCTAGGGCAGTGCAGTGGTGTTCGGGCAGTGTAGGGGTCTTGCTGGGGCTGGTGTTTCAGGGTTTAGGTCAGTGCAGTGGTGTTCGGGCAGTGTAGGGGGTCGTGCTGGGGGTGGTGTTTCAGGGTTTAGGGCAGTGCAGTGGTGTTCGGGCAGTGTATGGGGTCGTGCTGGGGCTAGTGTTTCAGGATTTAGGGCAGAGCAATGGTGTTCAGGCAGTGTAGGGGGTTTTGCTGGTGGTGGTGTTTCAGGGTTTAGGGCAGTGCAGTGGTGTTCGTGCAGTGTAGGGGGTGGTGTTTCAGGGTTTAGGGCAGTGGTGTTCAGGCAGTGTAGGGGGTATTGCTGGGGTTGATGTTTCAGGGTTTAGGGCAGTGCAGTGGTGTTCGGGCAGTGTAGGGGGTCGTGCTGGAGGTGGTGTTTCAGGGTTTAGGGCAGTGCAGTGGTGTTCTGGCAGTGTAGGAGGTCGTGCAGGGGGTGGTGTTTCAGTGTTTAGGGCAGTGCAGTGGTGTTCGGGCAGTGTAGGGGGTCGTGCTGGGGGTGGTGTTTCAGGGTTTAGGGCAGTTCAGTGGTGTTCGGGCAGTGTAGGGTGTCGTGCTGAGTGGTGGTGTTTCAGGGTTTAGGGCAGTGCAGTGGTGTTCGGCAGTGTAGGGGGTCATGCAGGGGGTGGTGTTTCAGGATTTAGGGCAGTGCAGTGGTGTTTGGGCAGTGTAGGGGGTCGTGCAGGGGTGGTGTTTCAGGGTTTAGGGCAGTGCAGTGGTGTTTGGGCTGTGTAGGGGGTCTTGCTGGGGCTGTTGTTTCAGGGTTTAGGGCAGTGCAGTGGTGTTTGGGCAGTGTAGGGGTCGTGCTGGGGCTGGTGTTTGAGGGTTTAGGGTAGTGCAGTGGTGTTCGGGCAGTGTAGGGGGTCGTGCTGGGGCTGGTGTTTCAGGGTTTAGGGCAGTGCAGTGGTTTTCGGGCAGTGTAGGCGGTCGTGCTGGGGCTGGTGTTTCAGGGTTTAGGGCAGTGCAGTGGTGTTTGGGCAGTGTATGGGGTGGTGCTGGGGCTGGTGTTTCATGGTTTAGGGCAGTGCAGTGGTGTTTGGGCAGTGTAGGGGGTTGTGCTGGGGTGGTATTTCATGGTTTAGGGCAGTGCAGTGGTGTTTGGGCAGTGTAGGTGGTCTTGCTGGGGGTGGTGTTTCAGGCTTTAGTGCAGTGGTGTTCGGGCAGTGTAGGGGGTCTTGCTGGGGGTGGTGTTTCAGGGTTTAGGGCAGTGCAGTGGTGTTCGGGCAGCGTAGGGGGTCTTGCTGGGGCTGGTGTTTCAGGGCTTAGGGCAGTGCAGTGGTGTTCGGGCAGAGTAGGGGTCGTGCTGGGGCTGGTGTTTGAGGGTTTAGGGTAGTGCAGTTGTGTTCGGGCAGTGTAGGGGGTCGTGCTGGGGCTGGTGTTTCAGGGTTTAGGGCAGTGCAGTGGTTTTCGGGCAGTGTAGGCGGTTGTGCTGGGGCTGGTGTTTCAGGGTTTAGGGCAGAGCAGTGGTGTTCGGGCACTGTACGGGGTGGTGCTGGGGCTGGTGTTTCAGGGTTTAGGGCAGTGCAGTGGTGTTCGGGCAGTGTAGGGGGTCGTGCTGGGGATGGTGTTTCAGGGTTTAGGGCAGTGCAGTGGTGTTTGGGCAGTGTAGGGGTCGTGCGGAGGCTGGTGTTTCATGGTTTAGGGCAGGGCAGTGGCGTTTGGGCAGTGTAGGGGGTCGTGCTGGGGGTGGTGTTTCAGGGTTTAGGGCAGTGCAGTGGTGTTCAGGCAGTGTAGTGGGTCATGCTGGGGGTGGTGTTTCAGGGTTTAGGGCAGTGCAGTGGTGTTCGGGCAGTGTAGGGGGTCTTGCTGGGGGTGGTGTTTCAGGGTTTAGGGCAGTGGTGTTCGGGCAGTGTAGGGGTCTTGCTGGGGGTGATGTTTCAGGGTTTAGGACAGTGCAGTGGTGTTCGGGCAGTGTAGGGGTCTTGCTGGGGGTAGCGTTTCGGGGTTTAGGGCAGTGCAGTGGTGTTCGTGCAGTGTAGGGGGTCGTGCTGGGGGTGGTGTTTCAGGGTTTAGGGCAGTGCAGTAGTGTTCGGGCAGTGTAGGGGATCGTGCAGGGGTGGTGTTTCAGGGTTTAGGGCAGTGCAGTGGTGTTTGGGCAGTGTAGGGGTCATGCTGCGGGTGGTGTTTCAGGGTTTAGGGCAGTGCAGTGGTGTTCGGGCAGTGTAGGGGTCATGCAGGGGTGGTGTTTCAGGGTTTAGGGCAGTGCAGTGGTGTTCGGGCAGTGTAGGGGTCGTGCTGGGGCTGGTGTTTCAGTGTTTAGGGCAGTGCAGTGGTGTTCGGGCAGTGTAGGGGTCTTGCTGGGGGTGGTGTTTCAGGGTTTAGGGCAGTGGTGTTCGGGCAGTGTAGGGGTCTTGCTGGGGGTGATGTTTCAGGGTTTAGGGCAGTGCAGTGGTGTTCGGGCAGTGTAGGGGGTCTTGCTGGGGGTAGTGTTTCAGGGTTTAGGGCAGTGCAGTGGTGTTCGTGCAGTGTAGGGGATCGTGCTGGGGATGGTGTTTCAGGGTTTAGGGCAGTGCAGTAGTGTTCGGGCAGTGTAGGGGTCGTGCAGGGGGTGGTGTTTCAGGGTTTAGGGCAGTGCAGTGGTGTTCGGGCAGTGTAGGGGTCATGCTGGGGGTGGTGTTTCAGGGTTTAGGGCAGTGCAGTGGTGTTCGGGCAGTGTAGGGGGTCGTGCTGGGGGTGGTGTTTCAGAGTTTAGGGCAGTGGTGTTCGGGCAGTGTAGGGGGTCTTGCTGGGGGTGATGTTTCAGGGTTTAGGGCAATGCAGTGGTGTTCGGGCAGTGTAGGAGGTCTTGCTGGGGGTAGTGTTTCAGGGATTAGGGCAGTGCAGTGGTGTTCGGGCAGTGTAGGGGCGTGCTGGGGGTGGTGTTTCAGGGTTTAGGGCAGTGCAGTGGTGTTCGGGCAGTGTAGGGTGTCGTGCTGAGTGGTGGTGTTTCAAGGTTTAGGGCAGTGCAGTGGTGTTCGGCAGTGTAGGGGGTCGTGCAGGGGTGGTGTTTCAGGGTTTAGGGCAGTGCAGTGGTGTTCGTGCAGTGTAGGGGGTGGTGTTTCAGGGTTTAGGGCAGTGGTGTTCAGGCAGTGTAGGGGGTATTGCTGGGGTTGATGTTTCAGGGTTTAGGGCAGTGCAGTGGTGTTCGGGCAGTGTAGGGGTCGTGCTGGAGGTGGTGTTTCAGGGTTTAGGGCAGTGCAGTGGTGTTCTGGCAGTGTAGGAGGTCGTGCAGGGGTGGTGTTTCAGTGTTTAGGGCAGTGCAGTGGTGTTCGGGCAGTGTAGGGGTCGTGCTGGGGGTGGTGTTTCAGGGTTTAGGGCAGTTCAGTGGTGTTCGGGCAGTGTAGGGTGTCGTGCTGAGTGGTGGTGTTTCAGGGTTTAGGGCAGTGCAGTGGTGTTCGGCAGTGTAGGGGGTCGTGCAGGGGGTGGTGTTTCAGGATTTAGGGCAGTGCAGTGGTGTTTGGGCAGTGTAGGGGGTCGTGCAGGGGTGGTGTTTCAGGGTTTAGGGCAGTGCAGTGGTGTTTGGGCTGTGTAGGGGTCTTGCTGGGGCTGTTGTTTCAGGGTTTAGGGCAGTGCAGTGGTGTTCGGGCAGTGTAGGGGTCGTGCTGGGGCTGGTGTTTGAGGGTTTAGGGTAGTGCAGTGGTGTTCGGGCAGTGTAGGGGGTCGTGCTGGGGCTGGTGTTTCAGGGTTTAGGGCAGTGCAGTGGTTTTCGGGCAGTGTAGGCGGTCGTGCTGGGGCTGGTGTTTCAGGGTTTAGGGCAGTGCAGTGGTGTTTGGGCAGTGTATGGGGTGGTGCTGGGGCTGGTGTTTCATGGTTTAGGGCAGTGCAGTGGTGTTTGGGCAGTGTAGGGGGTTGTGCTGGGGGTGGTATTTCATGGTTTAGGGCAGTGCAGTGGTGTTTGGGCAGTGTAGGTGGTCTTGCTGGGGGTGGTGTTTCAGGCTTTAGTGCAGTGGTGTTCGGGCAGTGTAGGGGTCTTGCTGGGGGTGGTGTTTCAGGGTTTAGGGCAGTGCAGTGGTGTTCGGGCAGCATAGGGGGTCTTGCTGGGGCTGGTGTTTCAGGGCTTAGGGCAGTGCAGTGGTGTTCGGGCAGAGTAGGGGGTCGTGCTGGGGCTGGTGTTTGAGGGTTTAGGGTAGTGCAGTTGTGTTCGGGCAGTGTAGGGGGTCGTGCTGGGGCTGGTGTTTCAGGGTTTAGGGCAGTGCAGTGGTTTTCGGGCAGTGTAGGCGGTTGTGCTGGGGCTGGTGTTTCAGGGTTTAGGGCAGAGCAGTGGTGTTCGGGCACTGTACGGGGTGGTGCTGGGGCTGGTGTTTCAGGGTTTAGGGCAGTGCAGTGGTGTTCGGGCAGTGTAGGGGGTCGTGCTGGGGATGGTGTTTCAGGGTTTAGGGCAGTGCAGTGGTGTTTGGGCAGTGTAGGGGGTCGTGCGGAGGCTGGTGTTTCATGGTTTAGGGCAGGGCAGTGGCGTTTGGGCAGTGTAGGGGGTCGTGCTGGGGGTGGTGTTTCAGGGTTTAGGGCAGTGCAGTGGTGTTCAGGCAGTGTAGTGGGTCATGCTGGGGGTGGTGTTTCAGGGTTTAGGGCAGTGCAGTGGTGTTCGGGCAGTGTAGGGGGTCTTGCTGGGGGTGGTGTTTCAGGGTTTAGGGCAGTGGTGTTCGGGCAGTGTAGGGGGTCTTGCTGGGGGTGATGTTTCAGGGTTTAGGACAGTGCAGTGGTGTTCGGGCAGTGTAGGGGGTCTTGCTGGGGGTAGTGTTTCGGGGTTTAGGGCAGTGCAGTGGTGTTCGTGCAGTGTAGGGGTCGTGCTGGGGGTGGTGTTTCAGGGTTTAGGGCAGTGCAGTAGTGTTCGGGCAGTGTAGGGGATCGTGCAGGGGGTGGTGTTTCAGGGTTTAGGGCAGTGCAGTGGTGTTTGGGCAGTGTAGGGGGTCATGCTGCGGGTGGTGTTTCAGGGTTTAGGGCAGTGCAGTGGTGTTCGGGCAGTGTAGGGGGTCATGCAGGGGGTGGTGTTTCAGGGTTTAGGGCAGTGCAGTGGTGTTCGGGCAGTGTAGGGGTCGTGCTGGGGCTGGTGTTTCAGTGTTTAGGGCAGTGCAGTGGTGTTCGGGCAGTGTAGGGGGTCTTGCTGGGGGTGGTGTTTCAGGGTTTAGGGCAGTGGTGTTCGGGCAGTGTAGGGGGTCTTGCTGGGGGTGATGTTTCAGGGTTTAGGGCAGTGCAGTGGTGTTCGTGCAGTGTAGGGGATCGTGCTGGGGATGGTGTTTCAGGGTTTAGGGCAGTGCAGTAGTGTTCGGGCAGTGTAGGGGTCGTGCAGGGGTGGTGTTTCAGGGTTTAGGGCAGTGCAGTGGTGTTCGGGCAGTGTAGGGGGTCATGCTGGGGGTGGTGTTTCAGGGTTTAGGGCAGTGCAGTGGTGTTCGGGCAGTGTAGGGGGTCGTGCTGGGGGTGGTGTTTCAGAGTTTAGGGCAGTGGTGTTCGGGCAGTGTAGGGGGTCTTGCTGGGGGTGATGTTTCAGGGTTTAGGGCAATGCAGTGGTGTTCGGGCAGTGTAGGAGGTCTTGCTGGGGGTAGTGTTTCAGGGATTAGGGCAGTGCAGTGGTGTTCGGGCAGTGTAGGGGCGTGCTGGGGGTGGTGTTTCAGGGTTTAGGGCAGTGCAGTGGTGTTCGGGCAGTGTAGGGTGTCGTGCTGAGTGGTGGTGTTTCAAGGTTTAGGGCAGTGCAGTGGTGTTCGGCAGTGTAGGGGGTCGTGCAGGGGGTGGTGTTTCAGGATTTAGGGCAGTGCAGTGGTGTTTGGGCAGTGTAGGGGGTCGTGCAGGGGGTGGTGTTTCAGGGTTTAGGGCAGTGCAGTGGTGTTTGGGCTGTGTAGGGGGTCTTGCTGGGGCTGTTGTTTCAGGGTTTAGGGCAGTGCAGTGGTGTTCGGGCAGTGTAGGGGTCGTGCTGGGGCTGGTGTTTGAGGGTTTAGGGTAGTGCAGTGGTGTTCGGGCAGTGTAGGGGGTCGTGCTGGGGCTGGTGTTTCAGGGTTTAGGGCAGTGCAGTGGTTTTCGGGCAGTGTAGGCGGTCGTGCTGGGGCTGGTGTTTCAGGGTTTAGGGCAGTGCAGTGGTGTTTGGGCAGTGTATGGGGTGGTGCTGGGGCTGGTGTTTCATGGTTTAGGGCAGTGCAGTGGTGTTTGGGCAGTGTAGGGGGTTGTGCTGGGGGTGGTATTTCATGGTTTAGGGCAGTGCAGTGGTGTTTGGGCAGTGTAGGTGGTCTTGCTGGGGGTGGTGTTTCAGGCTTTAGTGCAGTGGTGTTCGGGCAGTGTAGGGGTCTTGCTGGGGGTGGTGTTTCAGGGTTTAGGGCAGTGCAGTGGTGTTCGGGCAGCGTAGGGGGTCTTGCTGGGGCTGGTGTTTCAGGGCTTAGGGCAGTGCAGTGGTGTTCGGGCAGAGTAGGGGTCGTGCTGGGGCTGGTGTTTGAGGGTTTAGGGTAGTGCAGTTGTGTTCGGGCAGTGTAGGGGGTCGTGCTGGGGCTGGTGTTTCAGGGTTTAGGGCAGTGCAGTGGTTTTCGGGCAGTGTAGGCGGTTGTGCTGGGGCTGGTGTTTCAGGGTTTAGGGCAGTGCAGTGGTGTTCGGGCAGTGTAAGGGGTGGTGCTGGGGCTGGTGTTTCAGGGTTTAGGGCAGTGCAGTGGTGTTCGGGCAGTGTAGGGGGTCGTGCTGGGGGTGGTGTTTCAGGGTTTAGGGCAGTGCAGTGGTGTTTGGGCAGTGTAGGGGGTCATGCGGAGGCTGGTGTTTCATGGTTTAGGGCAGGGCAGTGGCGTTTGGGCAGTGTAGGGGGTCGTGCTGGGGGTGGTGTTTCAGGGTTTAGGGCAGTGCAGTGGTGTTCAGGCAGTGTAGTGGGTCATGCTGGGGGTGGTGTTTCAGGGTTTAGGGCAGTGCAGTGGTGTTCGGGCAGTGTAGGGGGTCTTGCTGGGGGTGGTGTTTCAGGGTTTAGGGCAGTGGTGTTCGGGCAGTGTAGGGGTCTTGCTGGGGGTGATGTTTCAGGGTTTAGGACAGTGCAGTGGTGTTCGGGCAGTGTAGGGGGTCTTGCTGGGGGTAGTGTTTCGGGGTTTAGGGCAGTGCAGTGGTGTTCGTGCAGTGTAGGGGGTCGTGCTGGGGTGGTGTTTCAGGGTTTAGGGCAGTGCAGTAGTGTTCGGGCAGTGTAGGGGATCGTGCAGGGGGTGGTGTTTCAGGGTTTAGGGCAGTGCAGTGGTGTTTGGGCAGTGTAGGGGGTCATGCTGCGGGTGGTGTTTCAGGGTTTAGGGCAGTGCAGTGGTGTTCGGGCAGTGTAGGGGGTCATGCAGGGGTGGTGTTTCAGGGTTTAGGGCAGTGCAGTGGTGTTCGGGCAGTGTAGGGGTCGTGCTGGGGCTGGTGTTTCAGTGTTTAGGGCAGTGCAGTGGTGTTCGGGCAGTGTAGGGGGTCTTGCTGGGGGTGGTGTTTCAGGGTTTAGGGCAGTGGTGTTAGGGCAGTGTAGGGGTCTTGCTGGGGGTGATGTTTCAGGGTTTAGGGCAGTGCAGTGGTGTTCGGGCAGTGTAGGGGGTCTTGCTGGGGGTAGTGTTTCAGGGTTTAGGGCAGTGCAGTGGTGTTCGTGCAGTGTAGGGGATCGTGCTGGGGATGGTGTTTCAGGGTTTAGGGCAGTGCAGTAGTGTTCGGGCAGTGTAGGGGGTCGTGCAGGGGTGGTGTTTCAGGGTTTAGGGCAGTGCAGTGGTGTTCGGGCAGTGTAGGGGTCGTGCTGGGGGTGGTGTTTCAGAGTTTAGGGCAGTGGTGTTCGGGCAGTGTAGGGGTCTTGCTGGGGGTGATGTTTCAGGGTTTAGGGCAATGCAGTGGTGTTCGGGCAGTGTAGGAGGTCTTGCTGGGGGTAGTGTTTCAGGGATTAGGGCAGTGCAGTGGTGTTCGGGCAGTGTAGGGGCGTGCTGGGGGTGGTGTTTCAGGGTTTAGGGCAGTGCAGTGGTGTTCGGGCAGTGAAGGGGTCGTGAAGGGGGTGGTGTTTCAGGGTTTAGGGCAGTGCAGTGGTGTTCGGGCAGTGTAGGGTGTCATGCTAGGGTTGGTGTTTCAGGGTTTAGGGCAGTGCAGTGGTGTTCGGGCAGTGTAGGGGGTCGTGCTGGGGCTGGTGTTTCAGGGTTTAGGGCAGTGCAGTGGTGTTCGGGCAGTGTAGGGGGTCGTGCTGGGGGTAGTGTTTTAGGGTTTAGGGTAGTGCAGTGGTGCTTGTGTAGTGTAGGGGTCGTGCTGGGGGTAGTGTTTTAGGGTTTAGGGTAGTGCAGTGGTGTTTGTGTAGTGTAGGGGTCATGTTTTAGGGTAGTGCAGTGGTGTTTGGGTAGTGTAGGGGGTCGTGCTGGGGGTAGTGTTTTAGGATTTAGGTTAGTGCAGTGGTGTTTGGGTAGTGTAGGGGTCGTGCTGGGGGTAGTGTTTTAGGGTTTAAGGTAGTGCAGTGGTGTTTGTGTAGTGTAGGGGTCATGCTGGGGTAGTGTTTTAGGGTTTAGGGTAGTGCAGTGGTGCTTGTGTAGTGTAGGGGTCGTGCTGGGGGTAGTGTTTTAGGGTTTAGGGTAGTGCAGTGGTGTTTGTGTAGTGTAGTAGGTCATGTTTTAGGGTAGTGCAGTGGTGTTTGGGTAGTGTAGGGGGTCGTGCTGGGGGGAAGTGTTTTAGGATTTAGGTTAGTGCAGTGGTGTTGGGGTAGTGTTTTAGGGTTTAGGGTAGTGCAGTGGTGTTTGTGTAGTGTAGGGGGTCATGCTGGGGGTAGTGTTTTAGGGTTTAGGATAGTGCAGTGGTGTTCGTGCAGTGTAGGTGGTGGTGTTTCAGTGTTTAGGGCAGTGGTGTTCAGGCAGTATAGGGGGTCTTGCTGGGGTTGATGTTTCAGGGTTTAGGGCAGTGCAGTGGTGTTCGGGCAGTGTAGGGGTCGTGCTGGGGGTGGTGTTTCAGGGTAGTGCAGTGGTGTTCCGGCAGTGTAGGAGGTCGTGCAGGGGGTGGTGTTTCAGGGTTTAGGGCAGTGCAGTGGTGTTCGGGCAGTGTAGGGGGTCGTGCTGGGGGTGGTGTTTCAGGGTTTAGGGCAGTGCAGTGGTGTTCGGGCAGTGTAGGGTGTCATGCTGAGGGGTGGTGTTTCAGGGTTTAGGGCAGTGCAGTGGTGTTCGGGCAGTGTAGGGGGTCGTGCAGGGGTGGTGTTTCAGGGTTTACGGCAGTGCAGTGGTGTTTGGGCAGTGTAGGGGGTCGTGCACGGGGTGGTGTTTCAGGGTTTAGGGCAGTGCAGTGGTGTCCGGCCAGTGTAGGTGGTCTTGCTGGGGTGGTGTTTCAGGCTTTAGTGCAGTGGTGTTCGGGCAGTGTAAGGGGTCTTGCTGGGGGTGGTGTTTCAGGGTTTAGGGCAGTGCAGTGGTGTTCGGGCAGTGTAGGGGTCTTGCTGGGGCTGGTGTTTCAGGGTTTAGGGCAGTGCAGTGGTGTTCGGCAGTGTAGGGGGTCATGCTGGGGCTGGTGTTTGAGGGTTTAGGGTAGTGCAGTGGTGTTCGGGCAGTGTAGGGGGTCGTGCTGGGGCTGGTGTTACAGGGTTTAGGGCAGTGCAGTGGTTTCGGGCAGTGTAGGCGGTCGTGCTGGGGCTGGTGTTTCAGGGTTTAGGGCAGTGCAGTGGTGTTCGGGCAGTGTACGGGGTGGTGCTGGGGCTGGTGTTTCAGGGTTTAGGGCAGTGCAGTTGTGTTCGGGCAGTGTAGGGGGTCGTGCTGGGGGTGGTGTTTCAGGGTTTAGGGCAGTGCAGTGGTGTTCGGGCAGTGTAGGGGGTCGTGCTGGGGCTGGTGTTTCATGGTTTAGGGCAGTGCAGTGGTGTTCGGGCAGTGTAGGGGTCGTGCTGGGGGTGGTGTTTCAGGGTTTAGGGCAGTGCAGTGGTGTTCGGGCAGTGTAGGGGGTCATGCTGGGGGTGGTGTTTCAGTGTTTAGGGCAGTGCAGTGGTGTTCGGGCAGTGTAGGGGGTCTTGCTGGGGGTGGTGTTTCAGGGTTTAGGGCAGTGGTGTTCGGGCAGTGTAGGGCGTCTTGCTGGGGGTGATGTTTCAGGGTTTAGGGCAGTGCAGTGGTGTTCGGGCAGTGTAGGGGGTCTTGCTGGGGTAGTGTTTCGGGGTTTAGGGCAGTGCTGTGGTGTTCGTGCAGTGTAGGGGGTCGTGCTGGGTGTGGTGTTTCAGGGTTTAGGGCAGTGCAGTAGTGTTCGGGCAGTGTAGGGGATCGTGCAGGGGTGGTGTTTCAGGGTTTAGGGCAGTGCAGTGGTGTTCGGGCAGTGTAGGGGGTCGTGCTGGGGGTGGTGTTTCAGGGTTTAGGGCAGTGCAGTGGTGTTCGGGCAGTGTTGGGGGTCGTGCAGGGGTGGTGTTTCAGGGTTTAGGGCAGTGCAGTGGTGTTCGGGCAGTGTAGGGGTCGTTCTGGGGCTGGTGTTTCAGGGTTTAGGGCAGTGCAGTGGTGTTCGGGCAGTGTAGGGGATCTTGCTGGGGGTGGTGTTTCAGGGTTTAGGGCAGTGGTGTTCGGGCAGTGTAGGGGGTCTTGCTGGGGGTGATGTTTCAGGGTTTAGGGCAGTGCAGTGGTGTTCGGGCAGTGTAGGGGGTCTTGCTGGGGGTAGTGTTTCAGGGTTTAGGGCAGTGCAGTGGTGTTCGTGCAGTGTAGGGGGTCGTGCTGGGGATGGTGTTTCAGGGTTTAGGGCAGTGCAGTAGTGTTCGGGCAGTGTAGGGGGTCATGCTGGGTGTGGTGTTTCAGGGTTTAGGACAGTGCAGTGGTGTTCGGGCAGTGTAGGGGGTCGTGCTGGGGTGGTGTTTCAGGGTTTAGGGCAGTGGTGTTCGGGCAGTGTAGGGGGTCTTGCTGGGGGTGATGTTTCAGGGTTTAGGGCAGTGCAGTGGTGTTCGGGCAGTGTAGGAGGTCTTGCTGGGGGTAGTGTTTCAGGGTTTAGGGCAGTGCAGTGGTGTTCGGGCAGTGTAGGGGCGTGCTGGGGGTGGTGTTTCAGGGTTTAGGGCAGTGCAGTGGTGTTTGGGCAGTGTAGGGGGTCGTGAAGGGGTGGTGTTTCAGGGTTTAGGGCAGTGCAGTGGTGTTCGGGCAGTGTAGGGGGTCGTGCTAGGGTTGGTGTTTCAGGGTTTAGGGCAGTGCAGTGGTGTTCGGGCAGTGTAGGGGTCGTGCAGGGGCTGGTGTTTCAGGGTTTAGGGCAGTGCAGTGGTGTTCGGGCAGTGTAGGGGGTCGTGCTGGGGGTAGTGTTTTAGGGTTTAGGGTAGTGCAGTAGTGCTTGTGTAGTGTAGGGGGTCGTGCTGGGGTTCGTGTTTTAGGTTTTAGGGTAGTGCAGTGGTGTTTGTGTAGTGTAGGGGGTCATGTTTTAGGGTAGTGCAGTGGTGTTTAGGTAGTGTAGGGGTCGTGCTGGGCGTAGTGTTTTAGGATTTAGGTTAGTGCAGTGGTGTTTGGGTAGTGTAGGGGTCGTGCTGGGGGTAGTGTTTTAGGGTTTAAGGTAGTGCAGTGGTGTTTGTGTAGTGTAGGGGGTCATGCTGGGGGTAGTGTTTTAGGGTTTAGGGTAGTGCAGTGGTGCTTGTGTAGTGTAGGGGTCGTGCTGGGGGTAGTGTTTTAGGGTTTAGGGTAGTGCAGTGGTGTTTGTGTAGTGTAGGGGTCATGTTTTAGGGTAGTGCAGTGGTGTTTGGGTAGTGTAGGGGTCGTGCTGAGGGTAGTGTTTTAGGATTTAGGTTAGTGCAGTGGTGTTGGGGTAGTGTTTTAGGGTTTAGGGTAGTGCAGTGGTGTTTGTGTAGTGTAGGGGGTCATGCTGGGGGTAGTGTTTTAGGGTTTAGGATAGTGCAGTGGTGCTTGTGTAGTGTAGGGGGTTGTGCTGGGGGTAGTGTTTTAGGGTTTAGGGTAGTGCAGTGGTGTTTTTGTAGTGTAGGGGTCATGTTTTAAGATGCAACGCTCCAATACCTGACCAGTCTGCACTACATAAAACTGCAAAAACTAAAAATAAAAAGTGTTTTGCACACTTTTGTCATTGGGCTATATGTGGGCTACATCTGGGTAATATTTGTGCTACATTTGGGCTCTTTTTTCACTGGTGGCCATCTTGGAAGACTTCTTTGTTATGAAGTTTCCTAATTTCCTCATTTACTGCAGTCTCCTCAGTAGGAAATGCTTTCAGTTTTTACTTTGATTCCATCAAGAAGGCATTCAGATGTGTCACACATTTGCCATAAATTCAGAATGTTAGCACTCTTGTTGTTCATTAGATCACTGTAGTAAAGCTACTGCTCACCAAGGAGTTAACTGGAAGTCTACTGCTGGTATTGAAAGTGATTGTTTCAGTCTGCATGTCAGAATTTTCTAATGAAATAGAAGAGGATTTGAGATCTCACTTAAAACATGCACTACATTTTCTTTTTGCAGCACTAACCATAATTTCTATGGCAAAATGAACCCCCTCATTTTGTTCCTTTTTAAATTAAATGTTTTAAGTGTTACCAGTTTATTCCAATCAAGATGGCTTCAGGTGTGCCATACTTTTGTCATAAGTAAGGCTGTTAGCACTCTAGTTGTTCTTTAGAACACTCTGGGAAGCTGCAGTAGAACACAAAGGCATCAACTGACAGGCTGCTCTTGTTGAAATATAACAGGAAGATATTTGAGATCTCACTTAAAACATGTCCTAATTTTTCTTTCTACAGCACTAACCATAATTTCTATGGCAAAATGAACCCCCTCATTTTGTTCCTTTTTAAATTAAATGTTTTAAGTGTTACCAGTTTATTCCAATCAAGATGGCTTCAGGTGTGCCATACTTTTGTCATAAGTAAGACTGTTAGCGCTCTAGTTGTTCTTTAGAACACTCTGGGAAGCTGCAGTAGAACACAAAGGCATCAACTGACAGGCTGCTCCTGTTGAAATATAACAGGAAGATATTTGAGATCACACTTGAAACATGTCCTAATTTTTCTTTCCAGAGCACTAACCATAATTTCTATGACAAGATGAACCCCATCATTTTGTTCCTTTTTAAATTAAATGTTTTAAGTGTTACCAGTTTATTCCAATCAAGATGGCTTCAGGTGTGCCATACTTTTGTCATAAGTAAGGCTGTTAGCACTCTAGTTGTTCTTTAGAACACTCTGGGAAGCTGCAGTAGAACACAAAGGAATCAACTGACAGTCTCTGCCCTTGTTGGATGTACATGTTTTACTGAGAATGTCAGACTTCATTCTCACATGACTGAGAAAGATAATGTGAATTTACAGAAAATATGCTCTCATTTTAGCTTCTGGAGCACCTTCCAAAACTGTATGGGACAAGCATGTGAAAATAGTTTTCTCTCAAACATGATTCATGATATCCCAGCAGAAGGTTTTTCACAGGGTAAAATCACCTTAGAACACACCACAATTCCTGAAATTAGTATGGTACCATCAACAAATGAATTCTAATGTAACTAAAGTCTGTTATCACCCTTTATAGTTCTCCTTTTGGTAACCCTCAAAATCTTCGATTCAGTACAATGCATTTCAATGGGGTACTATCATTTATATTGGTCCCAAGATGGCTGCCAGCAATTCCAGGATGAAGTGCTGACAGCCAATCAGATCTCACGATGACATGTGTGGTTAGGCTCCGCCCAGATATATATGTGTTTTTACTTTTGATTTTCTCAGCAACTACTGAACGGATTTACACCATTTAACAAAAGGGTTCTTTCTGAACCAAGAACTACCTCTTTCCCAAATTTGGTGTAATTCCGTTCAGCAGTTCGGGCTGTAGCCTTGCATAAAGTTTCCTATGGGAAATTGATTTTTTGACTCTTATTTTTTAATTTCTCCGCAACTACTGAACAGATTTAGACCATTTAACAAAAGGGTTCTTTCTGAACCAAGAACTACCTCTTTGCCAAATTTTGTGTAATTCCGTTCAGCAGTTCGGGCTGTAGCCGTGGCTAAAGTTTCCTATGGGAAAATGAATGGGGAAAACACGCTTTGGGACCCCCTTTTTCTCGGCTCCCGCTTGACGAATCACCCCGAAACTTTCAGGGTAGGAGCGGACCGGAGCGGGCCATAAAGTTTGAAAATTTCGCGAAGATTCGTCAACCGACGCAAGAGTTATTTCAAATAGAATGTTGCGGATTTCCTATGGAAAATAGGTCCTAACTATAACTATCTACTGGCGACCGCCAGTAGATAATATATATATATATATATATATATATATATATATATATATATTAGAAAACAAACGAAAAGTGGTAAGTTTTCTAGGTTTATCGGCGCCTCTCAGGAGAAATCCACTTGGCAATTAACCTAAACCGCTCTATCAGAGTGGTGGTGCTGCAGGGTGAGGAGAACCACAAACCTCCCCAAATTTCAAGCCTAAGCTCACAAATGCATTAACACTCCCCAGCACACATCCGAAATCCGTGAAAACGATAGACAGTGCATGAACAGTAAGCACAATTTGTACAAAAGATTTCAGATTCTCTCTGTCTTCTTTTCTCCTTTATTCAGTAGGTCTTCATACAAAACAATAGCCAACACGTGTTTCGTCGCGTACATGGGAATTAGTCCCGCGACATCTTCAAGGCTAAGTCTACTCAACAACATGGCACTGACGGCGTCCGGAAGGAAATAATACAGATATGCGCTCGTATACACCGGATTATTATATGATTGCTGGATATATAGAAACGGCACTTAGGACGCTGCAGAATACAGATACCCTGTGTGGGTTGGAATTATCACCACATAAATAAAATTCATACTAAGAAGACTTAGCCTTGAAGAAGTCGCGGGACTAATTCCCATGTACACGACGAAACACGTGTTGGCTGTTGTTTTGTATGAAGACCTACTGAATAAAGGAGAAAAGAAGACAGAGAGAATCTGAAATCTTTTGTACAAATTGTGCTTACTGTTCATGCACTGTCTATCGTTTTCACGGATTTTGGATGTGTGCTGGGGAGTGTTAATGTATATATATATATATCCCCTACTGGCGGTCACCAGTAGGTAGTTATAGTTAGGACCTTGTTTCTATTCAAAAAGAGTTTTTTCTTTTGCCATTATCTTTGGCGCCGTTTGACGAATCTTCGCGAAATTTTTAAAATTAATGGTCGGCTCCGGTCAGCTCTTGTCTTGAAAGCTTCAGGGTGATTCGTCAAGCGAGAGCCGAGAAAAAAGGGGGGTCCCAAAACGCATTTTCCCCATGTTAATTTCCATAGGAATTTTGAAACAGGTTACAGCCCGAACTGCTGAAGGGAATTACACCAAATTTGGCAAAAAAGTAGCCCTTGGTTGAGAAAGAGACCATTTTTTTTAAATGGTGTAAATCCGTTCAGTAGTTCCTGAGAAATTAAAAAAAGAAAAATATCGATATCTGAGCACCGAGGAGGAGTCGCGAACCCTCCCAGGCACGAGCTTCACTCTGATTGGCTGCCAACACTCCAGACCAGGAAGTGTTGGCAGCCATCTTGTGACTCAGTAACCGAGTCATAAGAAAAAGGGGGAAAAAAAGTGAAAAATGAAGAAAAGGGGGCAGGGTAGAAACACCCTGTCCCCCTAGGCCTGCTCAGGGGGTCCCTCAAGGACCCCCAGGGCCCAAAAAAGCATTTTTTTTTAAAACGGCCAAATTCGCGCTGGGTGCGCGAATCCGGCCAATTTTTTTTTGTTTTAAAAGTAGCGCGGGCTCCCGCTCTTCGTTTCTTAAAGCCCCCGGGGATTATTATTATTATCAGCATTTATAAAGCGCAACTAACACCCTACGGGTACCCTGGCGCTGTGATACAAGTGCCTGACTGAGTGTAAATATCCGTGAAAGCCCTTTACTAGACGTGAGGATAGCAAGATGTAGATAGGCCAGCTTGAGGATAGAGCCAGGTTTTTACCCTTTTTCTAAATTGCAGGAGATCGTCTATTTGTCTAATATCAGACGGGAGTCTGTTCCCAAGGCGTGAAGCCGCTGTGCTAAAGGCCCTGCCTCCTGATTTAGTTTTCCTGACCCTAGGCACTTTCACCAGATTAGCCGAAGAGGAACGGAGCATCCGAGGGGGAACATACCATGCAAATTTTTCCTGCAATGATTTAGGACCACTGCCATGCAAGGCCTTGAACACAATGCACAAGGCCTTAAAAAGTATCCGCTGCGAGATTGGAAGCCAGTGCAGCTCTGAGAGTGCCTGAGAGGCGGAAGAACGGTATGATCTCATCAATGCCAACTTGGCCGCCATGGTCTGTATTCGCTGTAATCTCTCAATCAGATACTTCGGTGATTCCAGCAACAGAGCATTACAGTAGTCCAACCTACTAAGGATAGTACCTCTAATTATCAGTGTTCTGGCCTGTATTGAGAACAGTGGGAAAAATTTTCGGAGTGCTCTAATCAAAGTAAAGCAACACCCGACTGTTTTATTAACATGCTTTTCGAGTGTCAACTTATCATCAAACATGACTCCCAGATTACGTACTAATTTGCTAGGAGCCAATGAAGTAGTAGTAGAGGTAGGCCAGAAATCAAACGGAAGTATAGGGGGAATTCTACCTACGGCACAATGTAAGATTTCTGTTTTATCAGAATTGAATTGAAGAGAATTCTCCCTAAGCCAGAGTGCTGTGTCCTGTAGACAAGCGTGGAAGTCTTCTAAGGGTACAGATTGCTCACCCTCAAGGGACAGGATAAGCTGGGTGTCGTCTGCATAATTTACTAAATTAATATTATGAGCCCTTATAACAGCAAGTAAAGGGCTCATATAGATATTAAATAGTATAGGACTAATCGCCGACCCTTGTGGAACACCATGCAAGGTATTGGAAAACTTGGAGCAAAAGGAGGAAGGGCTACTGCCTGTTGTCTATTAGATAGGTAAGATTGGAACCACTTTAAGGCAGTGCCCACAACCCCCACCTCTTGAAGCCTGGATAGAAGAATTTCATGGTTTACCATATCAAATGCGGCAGACAGGTCAAGAAGAATCAAAATAGCTGACTGTCCCCTGTCTGCACGCAAGCGTAGGTCATCCATGACGGTCACCAAGGCAGTTTCCGTACCATGGCCGGGGCGGAAGCCGAACTGCACCCTGTCCAGAATGTTGTTTGTTTCTAAAAACTGGGAGAGTGCTTTACTAACTACTCGTCCAAGATTTTAACTGGATAGGGTAGAAGAGAGATCGGTCTATAGCTTTTCGGGCACGCTGGGTCAAGTGATGCTTTTTTCAAAAGGGGCGTTACCATCGCCTGTTTCCAGCACGTTGGCACAGAACCACTAACCAGTGATTGATTGCAAATTTGCCGTAGTGCTGGAAAGAGTTCAGGAGCCAGCTCCTTCCAAATTTTATGTGGTAGTGGATCCAAAGGGGAGCCTGATGATATCCCCATGGCCATTTTATAGAATTCTTCCACAGAAAGTAAATTAAAATGATCTAAGGAATGAGAGTTGTCCAGCCATATCTGTTATGTAGGCGTTAATTCCTTAGACGTATTATCCAATTTGAGTCCATAAATGATGTTACTAATCTTATCCTCAAAGAAAGTAGCCAGGCTATCACATAATTCCTGGCTAGGCACAATCTCATTCTTTGAGCAGTCTGGATTAAGCAGATTATCTACTATCCTGAAGACACTTCGAGTACTATCTTGTGCCTTCCGAATAGAATCTGCAAAGAACTCAGTTTTTGCTACTAAAATTTCTTTTCTATACTCCGCTATTACCATTTTCCAGGAGGTTTTTTCCTCATCTGCGTATTCCCTACGCCATTTCCTTTCCGCTTGCTTACAGCCCAACTTCAGGTTTCTTAATTTCTCATTGAACCATGGGGCTGACGGTCTGCCAAGTTTCCTATGACTTTTGATTGGAGCAACTTGATCCAACCTAGTAGTTATTTGTTCGCAGTATGTTACGTAATTCTCTTCCACCTGTTTATTTGCATCATAGCCCTCGTTTGACAGAAATATTGAGGACACCCTTGCCTTTTCCAGGAGGCCCTTTCAGTTCCTGCTTAAAAAGTTCCTGCCTTTCTTAGGAATTGGTTTATTCATCCTAGGATTATACAGCTGAAAAACAATCATGTGATGATCCGACCAACATACCGGTAGGACATTAACTGTTCCCATTGTTTGTTCTTCGGAGAACACTAGATCTAGGGTGTGTCCTCCCTTGTGTGTGGGTTCCATAACCCATTGTTGTAGGTTTAAATTTCCACAGGATTGAATAAGATTATAATATCCTGAATCCATAGTCCCATTGGGCCATAAATTAAAATCCCCTACAACAAGCAGTCTGGAATGAGTCAGTGCAGATTGTTCAGAACCTCAATAAACCCCTGCTGTAGTTGAGGACTGGCTATTCCAGGGGGTCTGTAGCTGACTATACCAGTTAATACTTGTCCTTTAGTGTCCTTTAATAGGAATCCCAGAAGCTCAATGCCCTCCAGCTCCTCAATATTGAGAGGAGCAAAATCCCAAATTTCTTTAAAAATAACTCCCACACCACCACCTCTACCACTTACTCGGGATGGGATCACCGGGGCCAGAAGTGGCCCAGGAGAGGGGCCACTCAGCCCCCCTCCCATTTAATTAAAAAAAAAAACAATGGAAAGCCCGGCCCCGGAGGATGGGGTCCCCGGGGCCAATAGTGGCCTAGGGAAGGGGGGCCACGCCCCTTCCTGTTTTTTTTTTTTAAATAAAAAAGGGGTCAGGCCCTGGGGGATGGGGTCCCCAGGGCCACAAAATGCTAAAGAAGGGGGCCACACAGCCCCCTTCTAAAAAACAATAGGAAAAAAAGCTGGCATCTCACCGGAGGCCCCGCCCCCTCCCTGCACCACTGTGCAAACGCGCCCCCTAGCACGTTGTAAGTTGGGGAATTAATTCCCCTTGAATAATGAGGGTCCCTGGGGGCTAACCAGCCCACCAGGTACCTTCAGTAAGCACCACACAGCTGGGTTGCTGAGAGGTGGTCCGAGGCCTCGCCCCTTTTTACACCACTGTGCAAACGCGCCTCTTGGCGCACTGCTGGTGGAGCGATGAGGTCCTCTTTTGTCCTGAGAACCTCAGGACACAAGTGGACTTCATCCCCTGAGCAGCAGTGCACCACGAGTCGCATTTGCAGAGTCATCTAAAAAGGGGGAGTGGCCTTTGAGCACACTCAGCAATCTAGCTTTATGGGGCTTACTGGAGGTAACAGGTGGGCTAGTTGGCCCCCAGGGACTGTCAGTATTCAAGGGGACTTAATCACCCAACTTAGAAAGCGCCATGAGGGGCGTTTGCAGAGTGGTGGAGAAAGGGGGCGTGCCCTGTGTCCAGCTATCAGCAATCCCACTATCTGGGACATACTGGAGGTATCAGGTAGGCTAGTTGGCCCCTAAGGACCCCGTGCAGCGAAGGGGACTTCAATCCCCATCCAAGAGCGCGCCAGGAAGTGCGTTTGCAGAGTGGTGGGGAAAGGGGGCATGGCCTGCTATGACAACTTAGCCTTCCTGCTGTGTGGGACTTACTGGAGGTAATAGGAGGAGTAGTTGGCCCCCAAGGATGTCCTTGGGGGTCAACTACCCCTCTTGTTGCCTCTAGTAAGTCCCACACAGTGGGATTGCTAAAACATCTTCGGAGGCCATGCCCCCCTTTCTCCACCACTCTGCAAACATGCCTCCTAGCAGAGTACGGGATGGGTGAAGAAGTCCAATTTACTCCTGAGGGACTTTGGGGGCCAATAAGCCCTCCTGGTACCTCCTGTAAGTCCTACACAGCGGAATTCCTGAGCGCTGGTCGGAGGCCCAGCACCCTTTCTCCACCACTCTGCAAACGCGACTACTGGTTAAAGAAGTGTTTGCAATGTTACAGGTTTCGCATTTGAGAGAGTTAGAGCTATTGGCAATGTAAATATAAAAGTTTTTTAATGTTTTTCGGAATGGAGTGGATGTATGTTGTATGTAGTGGAATTATGTGGTAAGTTGTGCAGTGAAATTATGTGGATAGAAAGTATGTGGTATTTATTTTATAGGAATTATGTAGAGTGGGATTATGTGTTATGGAGAGTAATTATGTGGTTTGGTAGTCTGTGTTGTGTAGTGGTAATGTCAGGTTTAGTCTTCCTCGTTTCCATAAAAACTCAACTATGAACTCAATGAGACAAAAAAAAGAAGGAATCACTGAGGAGCACTTCTGGACCTAGTCAGAGGTATGAGCAGGGCCACTGGAATTATGCGACTGTTTGGCTGCACCGACTTTCGCATAAATATACATTTTCCTCATTTGCCACATAATCCATCATCTGCTCCCTAATCTGCAGATTTGAACAAAAAAAGCCTTGTTTCTAGCTCAAACGGCTCAAACGTTACCAAAAATGCAGTGACAAGTGTTACAGCATGGTGGAAGGCCCTTTGCAAACCTGGAATGGTCACCTGTTACTTATTGCTAAATGTGGGTGTTAAATTGGTACTAATGGTGTGCAAGCCACTCTTGCTTCCTTCTGTGCCTCTCTTGCCTCTTTCTGCATTTCTGTTGCTTCTTTCTGCACATTTCTTTCTTTTTCTGCACTTCTCTTGCCTCTTTCTGCAAATCTCTTCTACTTTCTGCACCTCTCTTCCCACTTTCTGCATGTCTGTTGCCTCTTTCTGCACCCGTCTTCCCTCTTTCTGTACCTCTCTTGCCTTTTTCTGTACCCCTCTTATGTGTTTCTGCACCCTTTTTGCCTCTTTCTGCACCTCTGTTCCTTCTTTCTGCACCCCTCTTGCCTCTCTCTCCTCCCCTCTTCCCTCTTTCTACACTTCTGTTGCTTCTTTCTGCACTTATCTTGCTTATTTCTGCACCTCACTTGCCTCTTTCTGCACCTCTATTGCCTCTTTCTGCAGTTCTCTTGCCTCCTTCTGCACTTCACTTGCCTCTGTCTGTAACTTTCTTGCTTCTTTCTGCACCTCTCTTGCCTCTTTGTGCATCTCACTTGCTTCTTTCTGCACCCCTTTTGCCTGCTTATGCACCCCTCTTCCCTCTTTGTGCAACTCTACTGCCTCTTTCTACACCTCTCTTTCCTCTTTCTGCACCACTCTTGCCTCTTTCTGTACCTCTGTTCCTTCTTTCTTCACCTGTCTTGTCTCTTTCTGCACCTTCCATGCCTCTTTCAGCACCTTTGTTGCCTCTTTCTGCAGTTCTCTTTCTGCACCCCTCCTGCCTCTTTCTGTACCCCTATTGCCTATTTGTGCACCTCTGCTACCCCTTTCTGCACCCCTCCTGCTTCTTTTTCCACCTCTGTTGGTTCTTTCTGCACCTCTTTTGCTTCATTCTGCACTTCACTTGTTTCTTTCTGCACCCCTCCTGCCTCTTTCTGCACCCCTATTCCCTCTTTGTGCAACTCTCTTGCCTCTTTCTACACCTCTCTTCCCTCTTTCTGCACCACTTTTGCCTCTTTCAGCACCTCTGTTGCTTTTTTCTGCAGATCTCATGCCTCTTTCTGCACCCCTCTTTTCTCTTTCTGTACCTGTCTTGCCTCTTTCTGCACCCGTTCCTTCTTTCTGCACCTATCCAGCCTGTTTCTGCACCTCTCTTGCCTCTTTCTGTACCTCTCTTGCCTCTTTCTGCACTTTTTTGCCTCTTTCTGTACCCCTTTACCTCTTTCTCCACCTCTGTTGCTTCTTTCTGCACTTCTATTGCCTCTTTCTGCACCTCTCTTGCTTCTTTCTGCACCTCACCTGCCTCTTTCAGCACTTCTGTTGCTTTTTTCTGCAGATCTCTTGCCCCTTTCTGCACCTCACTTGCCTCTTTCAGCACCTCTGTTTCTTTTTTCTGCAGATCTCTTGCCTCTTTCTGCACCCCTCTTTTCTCTTTCTGCACCTCTTTTGCCTCTATCTGCACCCCTGTTCCCTCTTTGAGCAACTCTGTTGCCTCTTTCTACACCTCTGTTGGTTCTTTCTGCACCCCTATTCCCTCTTTGTTCAACTCTCTTGCCTCTTTCTACACCTCTCTTCCCTCTTTCTGCACCACTTTTGCCTCTTTCAGCACCTCTGTTGCTTTTTTCTGCAGATCTCTTGCCTCTTTCTGCACCCCTCTTTTCTCTTTCTGCACCTGTCTTGCCTCTTTCTGCACCGCTGTTCCTTCTTTCTGCACCTATCCAGCCTGTTTCTGTACCTCTCTTGCCTCTTTCTGTACCTCTCCTGCCTCTTTCTGCACTTTTCTTGCCTCTTTCTGTACCCCTTTACCTCTTTCTCCACCTCTGTTGCTTCTTTCTGCACTTCTATTGCCTCTTTCTGCACCTCTGTTGCTTCTTTCTGCACTTCTATTGCCTCTTTCTGCACCTCTCTTGCTTCTTTCTGCACCTCACCTGCCTCTTTCAGCACTTCTGTTGCTTTTTTCTGCAGATCTTTTGCCCCTTTCTGCACCTCACTTGCCTCTTTCAGCACCTCTGTTGCTTTTTTCTGCAGATCTCTTGCCTCTTTCTGCACCCCTCTTTTCTCTTTCTGCACCTCTCTTGCCTCTATCTGCACCCCTGTTCCCTCTTTGAGCAACTCTGTTGCCTCTTTCTACACCTCTGTTGGTTCTTTCTGCACCCCTATTCCCTCTTTGTTCAACTCTCTTGCCTCGTTCTACACCTCTCTTCCCTCTTTCTGCACCACTTTTGCCTCTTTCAGCACCTCTGTTGCTTTTTTCTGCAGATCTCTTGCCTCTTTCTGCACCCCTCTTTTCTCTTTCTGCACCTGTCTTGCCTCTTTCTGCACCCCTCTTTTCTCTTTCTGCACCTGTCTTGCTTCTTTCTGCACCCGTTCCTTCTTTCTGCACCTATCCAGCCTGTTTCTGCACCTCTCTTGCCTCTTTCTGTACCTCTCTTGCCTCTTTCTGCACTTTTTTTGCCTCTTTCTGTACCCCTTTTACCTCTTTCTCCACCTCTGTTGCTTCTTTCTGCACTTCTATTGCCTCTTTCTGCACCTCTCTTGCTTCTTTCTGCACCTCACCTGCCTCTTTCAGCACTTCTGTTGCTTTTTTCTGCAGATCTCTTGCCCCTTTCTGCACCTCACTTGCCTCTTTCAGCACCTCTGTTTCTTTTTTCTGCAGATCTCTTGCCTCTTTCTGCACCCCTCTTTTCTCTTTCTGCACCTCTCTTGCCTCTATCTGCACCCCTGTTCCCTCTTTGAGCAACTCTGTTGCCTCTTTCTACACCTCTGTTGGTTCTTTCTGCACCCCTATTCCCTCTTTGTTCAACTCTCTTGCCTCTTTCTACACCTCTCTTCCCTCTTTCTGCACCACTTTTGCCTCTTTCAGCACCTCTGTTGCTTTTTTCTGCAGATCTCTTGCCTCTTTCTGCACCCTCTTTTCTCTTTCTGCACCTGTCTTGCCTCTTTCTGCACCGCTGTTCCTTCTTTCTGCACCTATCCAGCCTGTTTCTGTACCTCTCTTGCCTCTTTCTGTACCTCTCCTGCCTCTTTCTGCACTTTTCTTGCCTCTTTCTGTACCCCTTTTACCTCTTTCTCCACCTCTGTTGCTTCTTTCTGCACTTCTATTGCCTCTTTCTGCACCTCTGTTGCTTCTTTCTGCACTTCTATTGCCTCTTTCTGCACCTCTCTTGCTTCTTTCTGCACCTCACCTGCCTCTTTCAGCACTTCTGTTGCTTTTTTCTGCAGATCTCTTGCCCCTTTCTGCACCTCACTTGCCTCTTTCAGCACCTCTGTTGCTTTTTTCTGCAGATCTCTTGCCTCTTTCTGCACCCCTCTTTTCTCTTTCTGCACCTCTCTTGCCTCTATCTGCACCCCTGTTCCCTCTTTGAGCAACTCTGTTGCCTCTTTCTACACCTCTGTTGGTTCTTTCTGCACCCCTATTCCCTCTTTGTTCAACTCTCTTGCCTCTTTCTACACCTCTCTTCCCTCTTTCTGCACCACTTTTGCCTCTTTCAGCACCTCTGTTGCTTTTTTCTGCAGATCTCTTGCCTCTTTCTGCACCCCTCTTTTCTCTTTCTGCACCTGTCTTGCCTCTTTCTGCACCCCTGTTCCTTCTTTCTGCACCTATCCAGCCTGTTTCTGTACCTCTCTTGCCTCTTTCAGCACTTCTCTTGCTTGTTTCTGCACCTCTCTTGCGTCTTTCTGCACCTCTGTTGCCTGTTTCTGTACTTCACTTGCTTCTTTCTGCACCTCTCTTGCCTCTTTCTACACCTCTCTTCCCTCTTTCTGCACCACTCTTGCCTCTTTCTGTACCTCTGTTGCTACTTTCTGCACTTCTCTTGCTCTTTCTGCACTGTTCGCGCCTCTTTCAGCACCTCTGTTGCTTCTTTCTGCACTTCTCTACCTTCTTTCTTCACTCCTCCTGCCTCTTTCTGTACCTCTCTTGCCTCTTTGTGCACCTCTCCTACCTTTTTCTGTACCCCTCTTGCCTCTTTTTGCACCTCTGTTGGTTCTTTCTGCGCTGCTCTAGCTTATTTCTGTGCCTCACTTGCCTCCTTCTGCACTTCTCTTGCTTCTATCCACAGCTCTGTTGCTTCTTTCAGCAATTCTCTTGCCTCTTTCTGCACTTCTCTTACTTCTTTCGGCACCCCTCCTGCCTCTTTCTGTACCTCTCTTGCCTCTTTCTGCACCTCTCTTGCCTCTTTCTGCACTTCACTTGCTTCTTTCTGCACCCCTCTTTTCTCTTTCTGCACCTCTCTTGCCTCTATCTGCACCCCTGTTCCCTCTTTGAGCAACTCTGTTGCCTCTTTCTACACCTCTGTTGGTTCTTTCTGCACCCCTATTCCCTCTTTGTGCAACTCTCTTGCCTCTTTCTACACCTCTCTTCCCTCTTTCTGCACCACTTTTGCCTCTTTCAGCACCTCTGTTGCTTTTTTCTGCAGATCTCTTGCCTCTTTCTGCACCCCTCTTTTCTCTTTCTGCACCTGTCTTGCCTCTTTCTGCACCCCTGTTCCTTCTTTCTGCACCTATCCAGCCTGTTTCTGCACCCCTCTTGCCTCTTTCTGTACCTCTCCTGCCTCTTTCTGCACTTTTCTTGCCTCTTTCTGTACCCCTTTTACCTCTTTCTCCACCTCTGTTGCTTCTTTCTGCACTTCTATTGCCTCTTTCTGCACCTCTCTTGCTTCTTTCTGCACCTCACCTGCCTCTTTCAGCACTTCTGTTGCTTTTTTCTGCAGATCTCTTGCCCCTTTCTGCACCTCACTTGCCTCTTTCAGCACCTCTGTTGCTTTTTTCTGCAGATCTCTTGCCTCTTTCTGCACCCCTCTTTTCTCTTTCTGCACCTCTCTTGCCTCTTTCTGTACCTCTGTTGCCTCTTTCTGCACTTCTCTTGCTCTTTCTCCAGCCTTCATGCCTCTTTCAACACCACTGTTACTTCTTTCTGCACTTCTCTTCCTTCTTTCTGCACCCTTGCTGCCTCTTTCTGTACCTCTCTTGCCTCTTTGTGCACCCCTCTTCCCTCTTTGAGCAACTCTGTTGCCTCTTTCTATACCTCTGTTGGTTCTTTCTGCACTGCTCTTGCTTCTTTCTGCACTGCTCTTGCCTCTTTCTGCACTTCTCTTATTCTTTCTACACCTCTGTTGCTTCTTTCAGCAATTCTCTTGTCTCTTTCTGCAGTTCTCTTCCTTCTTTCTCCCCCCTGACTGCCTCTTTCTGTACCTCTCTTGCCTCTTTGTGCACCTCTCCTACCTCTTTCTGCACCCCTCTTGCCTCTTTTTGCACCTCTGTTGGTTCTTTCTGCACTGCTCTTGCTTCAATCTGCACCTAACTTGCCTCTTTTTGTACTTCTCTTGGTTACTTCTAAACCTCTGTTGCTTCTTTCAGCAATTCTCTTGCCTCTTTCAGCACTTCTCTTGCTTGTTTCTGCACCTCTCTTGCGTCTTTCTGCACCTCTGTTGCCTGTTTCTGTACTTCACTTGCTTCTTTCTGCACCTCTCTTGCCTCTTTCTACACCTCTCTTCCCTCTTTCTGCACCACTCTTGCCTCTTTCTGTACCTCTGTTGCTACTTTCTGCACTTCTCTTGCTCTTTCTGCACTGTTTGCGCCTCTTTCAGCACCTCTGTTGCTTCTTTCTGCACTTCTCTACCTTCTTGCTTCACTCCTCCTGCCTCTTTCTGTACCTCTCTTGCCTCTTTGTGCACCTCTCCTACCTTTTTCTGTACCCCTCTTGCCTCTTTTTGCACCTCTGTTGGTTCTTTCTGCGCTGCTCTAGCTTATTTCTGCACCTCACTTGCCTCCTTCTGCACTTCTCTTGCTTCTTTCCACAGCTCTGTTGCTTCTTTCAGCAATTCTCTTGCCTCTTTCTGCACTTCTCTTACTTCTTTCGGCACCCCTCCTGCCTCTTTCTGTACCTCTCTTGCCTCTTTCTGCACCTCTCTTGCCTCTTTCTGCACTTCACTTGCTTCTTTCTGCACCTCTCTTGCCTCTTTCGGCACCTCTGTTGCTTCTTTCTGCACTTCTCTTGCCTCTTTCTGCACCTCTGAGTTAGAGGTAGTTTTAATCCCCCTGCCCTATTATATACTAGGGACTTACAGGGGAGGTCATGCCAATCACAGGGGTACCCCAACCCATAGTGTACCCAGGTGTTTTCACTGTATTCTAAGTGTCTTTCAGCATAGCACTGGCTCCGGGCCTGGTTAGTCAGAGTCAGTTACCACCAGTACCAGTCAGAAAAAAGTTGGGGGCATAGGATGACTTTGCAACAAGGCCTCTTTCTGCACCTCTTTTTGTTCTTTCTGCATTTCTCTTGCTTCTTTCTGCGCCTTTCTTCCTCTTTCTGCACATGTCCTACCTCTGTAGGCATAGTTAGAAATTATCATTGAAAAAATCTTTGAAATTCACTGAAAAAACCATAGGTTTCAGGTACGTTATAGTTAGAAATTAGCATTTAAAAAACCTTTGAAATTCACTGAAAAAACCATAGGTTTCAGGGACGTTATAGGTTGAAATTAGCATTTAAAAACCTTTGAAATTCACTGAAAAAAACATAGGTTTCAGGGACGTTATACTTAGAAATTATCATTTAAAAAACCTTAGAAATTCACTGAAAAACCACAGGTTTCAGGGACATTATAGTTAGTTGGACATTTCAATCATATAAAACCAGAGAAATTTGGCCGTTATTGTTAGTTGAGCTAACTATAACTCGCGCCCCCGCAATGCACTGCTGATGACGTCACATATTACTAATCAATGGGTTAATACCCATGAACAATATAACCTCATAGCGAGGCCCACACCAGTGCCCTGGGGACATACCCTACAGGAGTAGGGATGCTACTTCATGACGTCACATATTACATCATTCATGACATGATCAGTGACATCACTGATGACATCACTGATGACATCTCAAATGACATCACTGATGACATCATCCACGTGATAATCTGATGCACCTCCTCACAGTCAAATATAACCTTCGATACACCCACTCTAAAATACAGACTACCATTTTTGAAACCATAGACACACCAATACCAGTTATTACATACCCACTCACTGATTCCTAGGTCTATACACACATCCACTCATTCACCCATACAGTCACTCATACATGCAGTCACTCATCAATACAGTACTATCATATACACTCATACACCTATAGAGACACTCACACACCGCCACTCATACATAGAGTTAGTCACACACCTAGTCAATCATGCAAAGAATCAATCACACTCCCATTTACTCACCTATACAGTTATATACACACCACCTCACTTATTCATACACATAATAATACATACTTACTCTCTTATACAATCAATGATACAACCAAACACTCATCCATACAGCCACTCTCACAATCACTCACTCTCACATATAGTGATTTATGTACTCCAACACTCACATATACTGCCTTTCACATATGTAGTTACTCAAACATGTACCACTGAGACATCCATTCACTCACCAAGACACCCATACACACACTCACCCACTGATACAGCCCTTCACAGATGCGCTCTTGAACCCATACACCCAGTGAATTACCCTGTCACACATCTATGCACAGAGTCACACACTCCCCACCCACCCACACAGACACTCAGACACCCATACAGATACTCAGACAACCAATCAATTACCCATATAGACACTCATGTAGCTACTCACTAACCCATGCAGCCGCTTATTCACCAACTGACAGACTGATACAGACATTTACACAGTTTACTCACTAACCCATGCATTCAGTAAGACACGTTTAATCACTCACTTATACAGTCAGTCACGCACCGACTAAATCAACTATTCAGAAACTCATACACCCACTCATACTTCAATACACCTTGGCATATATATATATATATATATATATATATATATATATATATATATATAGAAAACATATTTAAACTTTACAGAAACACACAGTCACTGGACGATGTCATCAGTGATGTTATTTGAGATGTCATCAGTGATGTCATCAGTGATGTCACTGACCATGTAATGAATGATGTAATATGTGACGTCATCAGCAGTGCATTGCAGGGGTGCGAGTTATAGTTAGCTCAACTAACTATAACGGCCGAATTTCTCTAGTTTTGTACGAGTGAAATGTCCAACTAACTATAACATCCCTGAAACCTGTGGTTATTTCAGTGAATATATATATATACCAGCGTGGCCACTTGAGAAGGCGGGAGGCCTTAGCATGGCGGCGCGGGGTTGCAGGGGCCGGGACCCAGGCACTGACCGAGTGGGAGATCAAGCTCAGGGCGAAGTGAGTAGTCTACCCCTCTTTACCGGCGTGTCTACTACCCGGGCTAACGCACAGTGGAGACACCTGGAGACACCCCATAACGCATCTGAGGGACAGATCCGGCGTCTAGTGGCCAACCGATAGTGTCCAGCAGGTGGTGGGCAAGTGAGAAGCAGTTCCCGGCCAGGTGAAGCCCTGGCACGGCAGTGACCTAGTGGGTATGGATGACTACCCCACAGCTCTTGGAAGCGGGCCTGTCTTGAGATGGGGCACACCCGGAGCGCTCCCAGTTCTTCCCCACAGGTCTAGTGGTGGTAGACGGGGCGTGTGGCTCGCGGCAGATACCCGGGGTTCCCACGCGACAGGCGACGGAAAGACGAAGACACAAGCAAAAGTGCGGGGATCATAACTATGAAGCAGCAGGCACATAGGAAACGAGAGCAGCGTGGGGGGCCCACCAGAGGCAAACACAGCTTGGGTGGATACAGCGAGACCTCCGGAGATGACGGCCCACCGAGGGAAGAAGGACACAATGATTAAGGACCTCCGACAGAAGCCTGGGTCCAAGAAAACTGACCAGCAAGGCTCTTCGGGCCCAGACGCAGACACGGCGCCTGGGGGTAGCCAGGCGGATGAGCCCATCACCCAGGGCTTCCTGGAACAATTATTTGGGGCCCTTCGAGATGACTTTTCAGGTCTGAGAAGAGAAGTCGCTGCAGATATGAAACAGGTCCGAGCGGAGCTGCAGGAGATTGGAGATCGAGTGGACTCGCTGGAACGAAACGGTGATTGCAGGGAGGAGGAGATCACCGAACAAACCAGGGTACTGTTGGAGCTCAAAGATCACAACGAGGAGCTTTCCCTTCGACTAGAAGACCTCGAAAATCGCTCCCGTAGATCCAATATTCGCATTCAAGGGGTTTCACTTCTCGCCGATGGGGGTAAGTTGGAGGACTGGGTGATCCGGCTCTTCAAACACGTGGCGCCACTCTTAGCGGAGAAAGAAATTATGCTGGATCGCACCCACCGAGCCGGGCAACCAGCCCGCGACTCAGGACAGCATCAAGATATCCTCACATGCCTCCACTCCTTCCGGCAAAAGGAGATCATCATGGCGCCACCAGAGACAGAGCGTCCATAGCCTACGAAGGCCTTCAGATTGGCCTCTACCAGGACTTGTCTCCACTCATCGTCCAACGCCGCAAGGCCCTGGGGCCGGCCACCACCTTTCTACGGGACAAAGGAGTTCGATATCGTTGGGGTCACCCATTCCGTTTGTCCTTCGTCTGGGAGCGGGAGACTCACTCAGTCCGTTCCCTTAAAGAGGCGCAAGAAGTGCTGGGCCTGGCACTGGCTGATGACGATGATTCGGGGGCTGCTGGGGGCAATGCCGCTGTGCGCAGAGGTCCGCGGTCGGGTGGTCGAACCAGGAACAGAGGGTCGAAGTCCTCCACATCCTCCAGACCCACTGCCACGGAAAGTCAGAAGGAGCGGGAGGAGTTGCTGCAACAGCTTCATCACAGAGAAGGGTCGGTGGACGCGCCAGAAGCTGAAGAATAGAATCCATACACGGCGCTCATCCTCCAGGACTGCAGGCCTGCGTCCGGCCCAGGTGGAGATGATAACCGGCTCCGGCTGGGGGGGCTCCACATCGCTGACGAGATGTCAGACCATCGGACCCATGGACCCAAGCACGATAGTGCGAGTACTGCCGATCACTTGGAGATTCTTATGTTTCTGCAGTATTTCCCTTTCTTCCTTTCCTCTCCATCTTGTCTTTCCTGTCCCTTTGACCAGAAGGTAAGCAACAGAGTACTGAGCGGGGTGGGAGGTGGGAGGGCTTGCGCTAGGGCGGGCCCTTGGGTGTGGTTGGACGGGATCGGGGTAGCACTGCAGGCCTGGGTGCCGCTTTTTAGGTGGGTGAGGTCCACTACTCGTTGGGTGTTATATGCCCGAACAAATGTCAACAGTTAAATTTACCATAGTGAGCCTTAATGTTAGAGACCTCAACTCCCCGGTGAAAACGAGGGCTGTGCTCACACTTTTAAAGGAGTCAGGTAGCGATATCTGCCTCCTGCAAGAGACACACCTATTACGAGCAGACTGGAAGCGACTCCGCTCCGGGTGGTTCGACAGGCAATTCTTTTCCTCCTCCGGGGATAAGAAGGCAGGGGTATCCATCTTACTTGCCACTCACTTCCAGGGTCAGGTGGTGGGCACACAGGTGGAAGTCCCGGATAGGGCATTGGCAGTTAGGGTACTCCTAGACTCCCACACATACACTATTGCATCCATCTACGGCCCAAACGAGTGACAGGAGCAGTTCCTTAGTGACACTTTGGATGCTATCCTGGCCTCTCCGGACGAGGACTTGGTCTTGGGGGGAGATTTTACCACCACACATGACGCACAGCGGGATCGCTCCGCTCAGCGATAGGGCCATTCTGGGGCACTATCAGACTCCATGAAGCAGAGATTGACGGATTTTGGCTTGACAGACATGTGGAGGCAGTTCCACCTGACAGCTAGGGAATACACGTGCTTCTCAGCAGCTCACCAAACCTACGCTCGCATGGACTGGTTTTTGACATCCCCCAGGGTGACCAGAGCCACAACTGATGCTTCCATAGGGACGGCGGCCCTGTCAGACCACTCCCCAATCCGGCTGGAGTTGGGTCTTAGAGGGGGGCCCCACGGCCGCAAGCAGTGGAGACTTAATCATAATTTACTTGGGTACGAGGTGAATTTCAGGGCTATCCGGAAAACAATCACTTCATACCTTGAGATTCACGAATGCGGGGATACATCACTTGCTATTCTCTGGGACGTGCTAAAAGCCGTCGTCCGTGGGCGGTGCATAGCGATAGCTGCGGGAGTTAATAAAGACAAACAAGAGTAGAGGGAGAAGCTGGAAGCCCAGGTCAAGGAGTTAGAGGGGGTACACCGTAGGACAGGAACCATGCAAGTCAGGAGACAGCTCACCGCCGCCAGGAAGTAGCTGAAGGCCCTCGATTGTGATAGGGCAGAGTACTCACTCTTAAGGTCCAAACAGCGGTACTACGCTGCTGGTAACAAACCAGGGAAACTCCTGGCAACCTTGCTGCGAGCACAGAGAGCCACACGCAGGATCGGGCAACTGAGAGACCTCCAGGGGGGGCTTCTAAGCTCCGATGCTGACATAGCGGGTCGATTTGAATCCTTCTACACCGACCTCTATAGTGCAGAAGAGCTAGTCCCCGAAGCCGCCAGGCAATCTATACAAGACGTACCGGTAACTCCCCTCCCGCCTGCAGAGGCGACAAACGTCGATGCGGACATCGGCATCGATGAAGTTTTGAAGGCCATCTCCGGCCTCCCCTTTGGGAAGGCTCCAGGGGAGGATGAATTCTCGACCAATTTTTATAAATCTTTCGCCCGAGAACTGGCTCCAGTGCTGGCCCAACTTTTTAACTCCTTTTGCGACCTCGGCAGGGTGACTCTGACTTTGACTATGGTGGGAGTGGTCGTTATCCTGAAACCCGGGAAAGACCCCACGGACTGTGCCTCCTATCGCCCCATCTCGTTGCTGAACGTCGACCTTAAGATTTTTACGAGCATCTTGGCGCATAGACTTGCGCCCCATATGCAGGGGCTGATTGACCCCGACCAGTCGGGTTTTATTCCGGAGCGCAACTGCAGCGACGGGACCCGTCGGATGTGCCATTTACTGGACAAGACCCAACGGGCCCAGATGCCTACGGTCCTTCTTTCGGTCGATGCCGAAAAGGCTTTTGACCGAGTGCACTGGCCGTACTTACAACAGACGCTACGCAAATTTGGGGCGGGTGACCGCTTCTTAAAGTGGGTGGGCTGCATATATGCGAACCCCCAGGCATGGATTAAAGTGAATGGGGTCCGGTCACGACCGTTCAGCATTCAGAGGGGAACGAGGCAGGGCTGCCCACTGTCACCCCTCCTATTTGCGTTATACATGGAGCCGTTCGCAGAAATAGTTCGCCAGCATCCGGGGATTTCTGGGATTAAAATGGGAGACAGAGTCCATAAAATCTTGTTATATGCCCGACGTGGTCCTGTATCTGACCCTGCCGGAGCTTTCGCTGGTCGCCCTGGTGGAGGAACTGGAGATGTTCAGTCGTGCCTCAGGGTTTAAGGTCAATCTCCATAAAACCCAGGCGTTGAGCCTGACCCTCCTACAAGCGGCTCAGCTGACGCTGGCGTCGGGATTCCCCTTCCGATGGGCCACGGACGGCATCCAGTACCTGGGCCTGCAGATGTTCCCCACAGTCTCCAAAACGGCGCAAGTCAACTACGCTACCCTACTAGCTGGGATTCAACGGGAGCTCACGAGCTGGAAGAGGCATACCCTATCCTGGCTTGGCAGACTGGCGGCTGTCAAAATGACTACGCTCCCATGGATACTGTATGTAATGCAGACATTACCATTTAGTCCACCTCCTAACACACTGGCTCAAATGCAACGTCTCCTCTGCACCTTTGTCTGGGGGGGTAAGAGACCGAGAATGGCCCGTCAGTTGACATACCTTACTCAAAAGGACAGGTGATTGGGGGTCCCATGTCTAGAACGGTACTACCAGGCGGCCCAACTCCGCTACATGCTTGAATGGTACAAGTTAGAGTCAGAAAAGCATTGGTGCTTCATAGACTGCTCGATTGCGGGCATGCATATCTGGAAGGTCCCATGGCTCCCTCGAAAGCACCGCCCATGTGGAGTCTACCTGTCCCCGGTCCTATGGGCCACCATGGCAGTCTGGGACAGAGTACAGGTGCCACATGGCTTATCTACCCCACTCTCACCGCTGACTCCGTTTATCGGCAACCCCGAGTTCCCGCCAGCATCCACTGGGAACAGCTATCTCCCGTGGCAAGAAGCCAACTGTAAACGTATTGGGGACTTGTACGACGTACATGGGATAATGGAATTCTCCAGCCTCATGGAGGGCTACGGCGTCCCTCGACAAGCGTACTGGCAGTATCTGTCCCTTCGACATTGTGTCACCCAACCGCAGATAAAGGTTCACGCCGGCCGCAAGCTCACAAAGTTCGAGAAGTGGTACATAACGAGGACGTCGGATAAACGACTGCTCTCGCACATTTACGCATTTTTAAACACCGGTAAATCACACGTGCAGCGTAGATGGGAGACTGAACTGGAATTCGAGTTTTCTCCCAAGGAATGGAGTGATATTGTACATAGAGCCAGGGCATCAGCTTGTAGTACAGCCGGTAAAGAGATGTTTTTAAAGATTGCACACTATTGGTGCTACACCCCTGAGCGGCTACTTAAGTGGAAACCGGGAGGTACAGGGCTTTGCTGGCTTAACTGTGGTCAATCGGGCACACTCACCCACATACTATGGGCTTGCCCGTAAAATACAAGACTTTTGGACAGCAACTCTTAGGGATATTGATACAATCTACGATACTGACCTACCAAAACTCCCCACATTTACACTGCTAGGACTCCCGAATGCCTTGACTTACCCCCTCAAATCCGGAAGAGGTAGAGCGATAGCGCTGGCACTGGGAGCGGCCAAACAGGTATTGCTGGCCAAATGGGGCAAGACAGAGGTTCCATCTCACCTTGAGTGGCTGTATAAGTTGTGGGAACTCCTGGGCATGGAGAAGATCACGGCAGGACTCACACACTCCCTCCCCAAATTCGAGAAAACATGGATCCACCATAGAATTCTTGTCTAATAAATTTACGGAACTCACATGCCCTAAATACCTCAGAGTGCTCCGCCTCACCGGATCCAATCACCCACAGATACAAACATGATAGTCCAACGCCCGCCTCGTTCGCCTGCTGACCACTCGCCAGACTCCCCTCGCACTCGCTTTAGAGATAGACTCCACTTCCTTCTTTCTTTTTTCCTACTTTCGCCTTTTCATTCACCCTTTCTACTTCTCACTTCCAATAAAAGTTCCCCACCGGCCGGTGGATGTAGGTGGCGGCTATTTTTCTGCTTGATCTTGCTTTAAAATAATAAAAAGATTTAAACCATAAAATACATATATCATACACTCCTAAAAATATACTCTGTTATTTATGTGTACAACTTACATTTATATTTACTTGAAATAATGCTTTTAATACTGTGAAAGTTGTTTTATTGTATTGTGATGCTTTCTTTTTTTTTTTTCACAAAGGAGTCGCGCACCCTACACGACCCTACACGATGGGTGCGCGGATATCAGTTTTGGTTAAAGACTTTCACTAATATAAATTAGAAAACAATTTATAAACAGGAATTTATACTTTATCATTAACTGTATGGAATTGCACGAGTGCGCAATGTATGCGCGTAGGGAGCGCGACACCAGCCCGCACATATATCCGGGGTCTCGCTGGGGTCGCGACTTTGGCGTATTTTCAAAGTGTGAAATATCATTTGACAAAGTTTAAATATCAGCTTTGTTTAAACACTTTCACTGATATACTTTAAAAATATTTTATAAACACCTATTTATACTTTATAATTATGTATAAGAAATTTTACGGGTGCAAGACTTGTGCGCGCCGGGAGCGCGCACACTACACGACTCCATGTGACCTGAAAAGAAAGCTTCTTTTTGTTTTAAATCATTTTCATTCTGTAAGAGAGAGGATCCAACACTTGTTTTATTCCTCTTATTATTTGTCTTTCTTTCTGACAAGACCTGCTTGTTCTACATCCCTTCATTTCTCCAATTGTTGTGTGTTTTTTTACTTTTATTTTAAACTATGGCATCTAGTCATCCAGATATTGACCTTCTGGAACTTGAGGATGATGACATCATGGAGCCAGTGTAGAAAAGGAAGGAAAGTGTGGTGTGGGCCTTCCTTAGTGTACCAGAGGGAGAAAAGAAGGTGAACGCCAGAAAAGTCACCTGTAACATCTGCAAAAGAGTACTCTCAAGAGGCTCTGAAAAGAAATATTCATGTGGAACATCTAGCATGAAGAAACATTTGGAGACTATCCATCCCTTACATCTGGCAAGAGAAGTTACATGGAGGGAGAGGAATGAAGCGGCAGAACAAGACCTTAATGCCCCTTCAACATCCACTCAAGGGCTTCTAGCAACACCAAGGCCACACATTGTACCAGAACTGTTGGATGCAACGTGATCGGGGAACATGGCGGCTGGTTGACGCCGGTCGGGAGAGCTCCGGAGCAGAGGAGGGGGGAGTCCAGCGAGTGAAGCTTGCGGTCAAGGGAGATGATGTGCCAGACGGCCGGCGGTGATTGTGAGTAATAACTATACAGGCGTATATGGGCTCAGATACGGACACAGACATGGACACGGTAGCCAGCCCCGCCCCTCAGGGGAACTGGTGCTGGGCGGCGGCGTTTTTGCAGAGATCCCGCGCGGCGATGGCGTTGACTGGGCCCAGGCGGGGCAGAGTCTATACAGCCTCCACAGGATCTGTGCTCTTAGAGGTGAAGCAGAACAGAGGCTGCAGTCCAGATATTAGGGAGCAGGTAGTACCTCGCGAGGCATTGACTTTTGGTCTCCCAGATGAGACTTGGTCACAGCAGCAGGGTTATAGTACCAGGGTCAAGGTAAAGTGGGGGTGGATGGAAAACGACCTTCCCTCCCAGGATTTTTCTTCCTGCATGAATTTGGTGAACGAGGAGTTGGAGGGTGATAGTAATAGGTGAGTCACCCCACAGGTTCTTACAGGGGAGAAAAAGTCTGCCGAGTCTGTTACTGCTAGAGAGGTGCAACCTCCATCTGTGAAGAACAGATATCTTCTACATTCTGTGCCCGAGAAGAAAGGTGTTGTTGGAAGAGCAAAGGTCCCAGTAACCAGAGAGCCCCAAGCAGTAGCCCCTGTTAAAAAAGTGACCAAGGGACTGGGAGAACCAGGAGGTGCGGGCCAAAGGAGACACGGTCACTCACAAAGCCTCCCCCCTCCCTTAGGTCCTATTTTAAAATCATGGAGCAGGTTGCGGCTTCCTCAGAGGGGGGGGTAGTAAGGTTGTGGAACGGCTATCCCAGGCTGAGCCGTTGCGGTTGGAAAATCGTTTCTCCCCATTGGCAGAAAATCTAGAAGACACCATACTTGATGCCCATATAGCTCAGGATGGTATAATGGGTAGGGGGGCTACAGGTAACAGTCCTAGCCAGGATAACAGTGAGAGCTCTGGGCCGGATCACCGTTTTCAAGAAGAGTCTCCTTCAGGAAACCAGCTGGCAGATTTACTTTTTGCTTTGAGACAAGATATCCTGGTTAAATTCGAGACTTCTGAACACAATCAAAAGGGCATTCAAGATAAGTGTGAGATACTTGAACAGATGGAATTGCCCAACGGACTTCAGTTTTAGAAGGTGAGGTGAAGTCTTTGTCAGCTGTGACGGCTGTAAACACCAGCGAAATTGTAGGTCTTAAAAAGCAAAATAAGTTGTTGCAAGAGGACCTGGAGAGGCTGGAATTGCAGGCCCGGCGGAACAATGTGCGACTTTTGAATATCCCTGAAAATTCTGAAAACAATGACATCAAAGGTTTTGTATGTAAATTGTTGGGAGGTCTACTCCAGGATAGGTCGGATATTGACTGGGATAGAGAGATACAAAGGGTGCATAGAGACCCGTTTAGGTTAAACTCTGGGAGGAAGACCCCTAGGAAAATACTGATAAATTTCCTCTCTTTTTCGGTCAAGGAGGTAGTTCTGGGGAATGCTTTGAAGGATCGTTTCCTGAAGTTTGGAGACCTCAGCCATCAAATACGGTCCGATGTGGGTAAGAGAAAAGCTCAGAGGCAGTGGGAGTTAGGCACAAAAATGAACGATTTACGCAGTAAGGGGGCCCAGGTACAGATGAAGTTCCCTGCAATGCTGAGGATAATGTGGCGGAACAATATGTACAATATAAGAGACCCAGAAGAGGTGGACTCTCTTTTGACGCAGATGGAAGGGTCAGAATAGGGAGTCGCAGATTTAATCTATGTATGAATAGAATCCTGACCCCTAGTCATGTTTCTTTTTTTTTCTTCTTCTCTTTGTAAGTATTAGCTATCTTTTTCTTCAGCATTTTTGGTTTGGACTCCCCTCCTCTTGCTTGGGGGTTCCCAAAAAGGCAATTTCTCGCCTAGGGATAGAAAGGAGGGTTCCCCAAGTTGGGTGGGTGGTGGGGTGCACAGGGAAGGGGGAGCAGTGGGGAATTTTTTAAAAAAAATGTCCTTGTTCTGTCATATGTCAAAATGGTCTTGATTATGGGGGGTCATTTGATTGTAGAGTATGTAGATGGGTTAAGGTGGTTTTTCTGGAGCTGGGGATTGTACCATAGAAATGAGTAAAATAAACTCGGTTCATTTTATTTACTGGAATGTGAATGGTCTGAGGTCCAGGAAGAAGTTGGCTCAGGTTTCTGAATTTCTTAAAAATAGTGAGGCAAGTGTCATTCTGCTTCAGGAAACTCATTTAGAACAGGCTGAGTGAAGTACTTCTTTCAATAAGTTGAATTGGGTCCAGGAAGCAATTTGTTCGGATCAAAGAGGCAGTTCAAGAGGGGTAAGAAGTAATTTAGTCATAAAGATACAAAGCTATCAGACAGACTCCTCCGGGAGATGGTTGGTTGCTAATCTGAGGATACAGGGGCTGTCAATAGTCTGTGCTAACTATTATGGTCCGAATGATGACGCTCCAGATGCTTTAATTAAGCTTGAAGCATGCCTTATACTGGCTACTGCCCCGGTTATAATGGGAGGTCACTTTAATATAGTACAAAACAAAGATCTGGATAGAACTTCCAAAGCTAAATACGTCAGTCCCCCTAGAACATCGGCGGTAGTCAAGACCATGATGCGAGAGATGAATTTGTTAGACATTTGGAGAAGAGAGATGGGGGAGACAAAAGACTTCACTTTTTACAGTAAAAAATATGGCCACCACTCCCGTTTTGACTATTTTTTAGTAGATCAGGAGCTATTAGCATCGATTGAAGAGGTTAAGCATCTTCCCGCCATCCTGTCAGATCATTCGGCTGTGTCCCTGTCCCTCAGGCATCATTGTAAGCTTGGCATGAAAAGGTGGACGTTAGATAGACCCAACAAGAGAGGGGGACTGTGGGCTTTAGAGAGGTCCAGCATACATGCCCTAGTTAAACTTGAAAAGAAAAAGGTATGCAGTTCCTGTTGTGGGAAGGATAAGGAGGCAGGGCAGGGGACTGGCAAGGTCCCTGACTACAAATTGGTAGTGTTAATGAGAAAGGGGGGGACTGGGAAGTCCTTCCTTTCGGAATGAGGGCCCTCACACACCCAGCCTGCTGGGTGTCATGCTTCATCATCGGGCATGCTCCTCGTCGGGTCGGCGCTGCAATACCCGACGGGCACCCTATGCAGGGGCTCTTTGGTGGAGATCTTTTATTCCTTGCCGTATGGTGCAGTGGGTGTAAGGGGCCTTGGAAGTGTAGGAATGCAAGTGTGTGAATTAAAACAGGGAAATGGAAGAGTCAGGTAAATTAGACTTTAATGATCCTGCCTTCCCCTGATTAAAAATGGAATTGGCGACTCACTGCAAAGATACTGCAGGGTGTTGTGCTCAATCTCGTGTGGTCGACATGTTTCTTGCCTGTTTAGTCAGGTGGATCTAGCGGCAATTCCTCAGGACCTAGTGAAAATAGTAACTCTACACTAAAATATGGTGAGACTGTGATGTTCTAGCCTATTAATAACAAAAGTGGCACCAAGAGGTAAAGTACCTGTTGATGCAGCAGCCAATCTGAAATGAAAAATGGCAAAATGAAAGCAATTCATATCAGAGAACAATCGTACTGTAAGAATCCTGCCCTCGTATCCCTCAATAGTGACACCAGATTGTGCACACCAACAAATGTGGTGGGCATTGCTAAAAGTGGTCACGCTTGTCAACCAAATTTGCCCCGCAGTGGTCGATACCTTTGTATGTATAAATGTGAAGCACAGCGGGTTCGAATCATGCGGTGAGTGATTAAAAAGAAAGAAGAAGTAGCAACTTGGTGAGGTAGAAGCAACTCACCTAAAACTATTTTACGATTGGCCCTATCAAATCGCGGCAAGTGTTGGACAAGGTAAGGTATTTGTGTCCTGGGGAGGGGGGCCCAAAAGAAGTAAAAGGTAGTTTGAGCATCTGGCGTGGACACGCGTTTGCTGGTAGATAGGGGTTGGTAGCCTCTGGTGTAGCGAGAGGCAGAAGTGAGGTGGCTATAAGACAGGACCCCGCATCAAGGATCGTTACTCACGGTCAGATAGGCAAAGCACCCAGCCCCTACCCGCCGACATGTCGGGCGGCCGCCGCTCATGAGAGAGGCACCCGCTCCGTCCGCCGAACGGGCAGTGCGCCGGAGACCGCCTCCTGAGTTATGGAATCGTAGAGTACGCCCCCAGGATCGCGGGTGTGCTGCTGACGCCGAGACTCGGCGTCCAAGCCTGTGCCTTAAAAATGTCCTCGTACAGGCAGAAATCTAACCGGGTTCCTCCAGTCCTAGGGAGAAAAATTGTACTCACCAAATAACTGCGCCCAGGTGACGAGTGACCTACCCTGCACTGCCGGATCCGGGAGGTAATGATCCCAACCAGGCTGGGGTTTAAATGATAGTGGAAATGGCGCGCAGGGCGGGAACATCTCCTAAAGGGAGCCGGAGACTAGCGTGTACTTAGCCCCTGGTGGAGAGGAGTGGAGATGTATGGTGGCCATCTTGGAAGAATGTCAAGAGTCACAGTGGGCACCATCTTTGAATGGGCAAAATAGGACGTGACTATGGCAGAAGACGACTCGCCATGGATGGGTTTGGACACAGGGGTGTAGCTACGTTCTGTTGAGGCTACTCCAGGGGATATCTTCGTTGAGCCCGTGTTTATCAGTGGCCAGACGAAAAATCCATCTCTGTTCAATCCTAAAGAGTGCCCCATGGGAGATGGCAGAATGTGCTTCCAAAATCACCCAACTCAAGTTGTCGCATGTGTGTCCAGCAGTCTCGAAATGTGTGTAGAGTTTGGTAGTTACTCTGCGGCATCGTATGTTGCTCTTGTGTTCGCCGATACGTGTTTTAGCAGTCCTGGTGGTCATACCCACATACCAGAGATTGCATGGGCATGAAAGCAAGTAAATGCAATTAGTGGTGTTGCAGTTGGTATGTTTAGTTAGTTTCCAAGTGAAGTTGTTAGAAAAAGTTATTTCTTTGGTGGGTTTGGTCAATGAGCATGCAACACAGGACCCACACGGGTAGTGTCCTGAGACTGGTGGAAGGTCCCATGGAGCTCTCTGTGTAGGTGCAGTTTTGGTTTTAGGTCTGGTATGGATCAATATGTCTTTGAGGTTGCTGGTTCTTTTAAACGCAAACCTTGGTGTGGGGAGTTTTAAGTCACCAGTGTTGAGGATACCCCAGTGCTTGTGAATGATGTTTCTAATCCTGTTGGAGTCTGGAGTGAAGGATGTAACGCAAGTGAGTGTCTCTATGTGTTCTTTGTGATTGGTTTCCAATAAGGCCTCTCTGTTATTGTGCCTCGCCCTCTTCATGGCTTGTGCTACCTTATGTCGTGGATATTCTCGTGCATGCAAGTTAACCGCTAGATTCTTGGCTTCTGATTTGTAGTCCTCAGCAGAGCTACAATTCCTCCTGATACAGAGGAATTGGCCAAACGGTAAGTTCTCTTTGAGGGCCCTGGGATGGTGGCTGCTAAACAGGAGGAGGCTGTTGCTGTCAGTGGGCTTTTTGTATAGTTTGGTACTCAAGCGTCCCTCAGTCAAAATGATATTGAGGTCGAGGAAGGGGACCATCCAATCTGAGATAGTGTGGGTAAATTTAAGGTAGGGGTTTAGAGTGTTGACCCATGCACAATATTCATCACAGGTTGTCCTATCTCCCTTACAAAAGATCAGGATATCATCGATGTAGCGCTTCAACAGTATAAGGTTATTTAAGTAGGGGTTGCGAACATCGAAGATGAGCCTAGTCTCAAAGGCAGCCACGTACAGGCAGGCCACACTTGGAGCGAATGTGCTACCCATGGAAGTGCCCTGTGTTTGGTGGTAGAGCTTGTTGTTATACTCAAAAAAGTTCTCGGTGAGGGCAAGGGTAGCACATTCCATGATAAAGGGAACCGGTGTAGGTGAGTTCCAATCGGTGGAGTTGAGAGCATCCACAATCACCTCCAGTGTGGCACGTTGAGGGATGTTGGTATACAACGCCTCTACGTCCAGGGTTACCAACATATTTAACTCATCCTGGCGTTGGAATCCCTCAATCAAACAGAGTACATCAGTGGTATCTAGAAGGAATGATGGTGTCTCCTTAACTAGTGGCTGTAGGAAATGATCACAGAACCTGGACAAGGGTTCCAGCAGTGAGCCGATACCTGACACGATGGGCCTCCCGGGAACTGGTCTCACGCCCTTGTGTATTTTAGGTAGGATATAAAAGTACGGCGTTATGGGATCTTTTGTGACCAGGAATTCAGCCTCTTTTTGCTTATCCAGCCTTCTGTTTCTGCTGTGAAAACCATGGTAGAGATTAGGGTGGTCAGTCTTTTGGTTGGGTTCACAGAAATCGGGGTGTGGTATTTTACCTTACTGAGTTGTCGTAGACATTCAGTCTCGTAGTCACTAGTGGACATGATTACAGTGGCACCCCCTTTGTCAGCCTGCTTGATGGTTATGCTCGAGTCATCAGCGAGAGATCTAGCTGCTGACCATTCCTCATTGGAGAAATTGTGACAGGGGGTATTGGACCTGTCCTCTGTCAAGTCTTTGAGCACTGCCTGCTCAAAGGTTAGAATTTCATTGGGCACCATGCTGTTGTTAGGTGTAAAGGTTGAGGGATTATGTAACCCCGTGTCATTTCTGGTTGGTGTGGGTCTGTCTTTGAAAAATGCATTCAGCCTCACCTTGCGGAAGAAGCTCTGTATTTCGCATTGATCTCTGAAATGGTCAATTTGAGGGGTGGGAACATAGCCTAGACCTTTGCGTAGGACTGTTAATTCTGTCTCCGTGAGGTTCCTAGGGGAGAGATTCACTACTAGTTTTTCTTCCCCCTGGTCATACTCCTGGTCTCTACGGAGTTCTGGGTCTGTTCCTGCCAGTGTACTTGTTTGGCGTTCCCTCTTCTTCGCCCTTTTCCTCTGCCCCAGCCTCTTCCTAAAAAAGGCTGGTTGTTACCAGCGAAGAATTGTGGTGGCCCCTGTGGGTAACATGGTGGTCCCTGCGGGTACCCTGGGAATTGCCACATTGGAGGACCTTGATAGGGTTGCATGGGGTAGTGGGGGTATCCCGGTCGTGTTGTACGTCTGGGGTTGTAATTACCCCAACTGCCTGTGCTAGAGTCGCTGCTCGAGGAGGATCCCCTCCTTGTTTGCTTAGTACCCTCATCTGAGGAGTAACTGGTTTTGTTGGAAGTAAAGTCGGCCTTTAGGTAAGCGTAGACTTTTTCCCTGTCAAACCTTTGAATATCTTTTTGCAGTTTACTGATCTTTTGTTTCATCAGAAACTCTTTGTTTTCAGCAATCTCGTTGTTAATTTCGGTAAGCTTGCCCTTATATATTGTCATCACGATCGTGGTCTTAAGGTTACTCTCGGCTATTTGTATCCTGACAAGAAGGGCATCTGCTAGTCTTTTCGCTGTGTTGATAATCAGGATGAGTAAGTCCCTAGTGCATTTCCATGACACTAGGGACCATTCTTTTTTAAAGGCCGCGTCATCCAAAAAGAGACGGGGAAAGTTGTTGACAATGAGACCATTAGGGGCTATGTTATCCCGCAAGTACTCGGTCATCATTGCGCCGTGCAAGGTATTTTTTAACCACTCCCGTTTCATGGCCGTTAGTGAGGACCAGTCGTCTACCTGGCTACCTGAGGCAGAAGTGCCGTCGGTGCCCAGGATCGAGGGTATCTTTAAAATCTCTGCTGCTACTTCATCACCGTAGCTTAGTCCCTGAACTTCCTCCATATTGTCACGGTGGAGTCCGGGGAGCAAGGTGTCGCAAGTTAATCGGTGATCAACTTAAAGTTGTGCAATGGCCCAGGGAATGCGATTTGCGTTCCTGGTAACCTGAAGTCCCACGGTACCAAGCCATACTGGAAATCCAACAAGAGAGGGGGACTGTGGGCTTTAGAGAGGTCCAGCATACATGCCCTAGTTAAACTTGAAAAGAAAAAGGTATGCAGTTCCTGTTGTGGGAAGGATACGGAGGCAGGACAGGGGACTGGCAAGGTCCCTGACTACAAATTGGTAGTGTTAATGGGAAAGGGTGGGGACAGGGAAGTCCTTCCTTTCGGAATGAGGGCCCTCACACACCCAGCCTGCTGGGTGTCATGCTTCATCATCGGGCATGCTCCTCGTCGGGTCGGCGCTGCAATACCCGACGGGCACCCTATGCAGGGGCTCTTTGGCGGAGATCTTTTATTCCTTGCCGTATGGTGCAGTGGGTGTAAGGGGCCTTAGAAGTGTAGGAATGCAAGTGTGTGAATTAAAACAGGGAAATGGAAGAGTCAGGGAAATTAGACTTTAATGATCCTGCCTTCCCCCTGATTAAAAATGGAATTGGTGACTCACTGCAAAGATACTGCAGGGTGTTGTGCTCAATCTCGTGTGGTCGACATGTTTCTTGCCTGTTTAGTCAGGTGGATCTAGCTACAATTCCTCACCTTGCCAGTCCCCTGCCCTGCCTCCTTATCCTTCCCACAACAGGAACTGCATACCTTTTTCTTTTCAAGTTTAACTAGGGCATGTATGCTGGACCTCTCTAAAGCCCACAGTCCCCCTCTCTTGTTGGGTCTATCTAACGTCCACCTTTTCATGCCAAGCTTACAATGATGCCTGAGGGACAGGGACACAGCCGAATGATCTGACAGGATGGCGGGAAGATGCTTAACCTCTTCAATCGATGCTAATAGCTCCTGATCTACTAAAAAATACCTTTTACTTCTTTGGGCCCCCCTCCCCAGAACATCACAGTCTCACCATATTTTAGAGTAGAGTTACTATTTTCACTAGGTCCTGAGGAATTGCCGCCCTCATTCCGAAAGGAAGGACTTCCCAGTCCCCCACCTTTCCCATTAACACTACCAATTTGTAGTCAGGGACCTTGCCAGTCCCCTGTCCTGCCTCCTTATCCTTCCCACAACAGGAACTGCATACCTTTTTCTTTTCAAGTTTAACTAGGGCATGTATGCTGGACCTCTCTAAAGCCCACAGTCCCCCTCTCTTGTTGGATTTCCAGTACGGCTTGGTACCGTGGGACTTCAGGTTACCAGGAACGCAAATCGCATTCCCTGGCCCATTGCACAACTTTAAGTTGATCACCGATCAACTCGCGACACCTTGCTCCCCGGACTCCAACGTGACAATATGGAGGAAGTTTAGGGACTAAGCTTCGGTGATGAAGTAGCAGCAGAGATTTTAAAGACACCCTCGATCCTGGGCACCGACGGCACTTCTGCCTCAGGTAGCCAGGTAGATTACTGGTCCTCACTAACGGCCATGAAACGGGAGTGGTTAAAAATTACCTTGCACGGCGCAATGATGACCGAGTAATTGCGGGCTAACATAGCCCCTAATGGTCTCATAGTCAACAACTTTCCCCGTCTCTTTTTGGATGACGCGGCCTTTAAAAAAGAATGGTCCCTAGTGTCATGGAAATGCACTAGGGACTTACTCATCCTGATTATCAACACAGCGAAAAGACTAGCAGACGCCCTTCTTGTCAGGATACAAATAGCCGAGAGTAACCTTAAGACCACGATCGTGATGAGAATATATAAGGGCAAGGTTACCGAAATTAACAACGAGATTGCTGAAAACAAAGAGTTTCTGATGAAACAAAAGATCAGTAAACTGCAAAAAGATATTCAAAGGTTTGACAGGGAAAAAGTCTACCCTTACCTAAAGGCCGACTTTACTTCCAACAAAACCAGTAACTCCTCAGAGGAGGGTACTATGCAAACAAGGAGGGGATCCTCCTCGAGCAGCGACTCTAGCACAGGCAGTTGGGGTAATTACAATCCCAGACGTACAACATGACCGGGATACCCCCACTACCCCATGCAACCCTATCAAGGTCCTCCAATGTGGCAATTCCCATGGTACCCGCAGGGACCACCATGTTACCCACAGGGGCCACCACAATTCTTCGCTGGTAACAACCAGCCTTTTTTAGGAAGAGGCTGGGGCAGAGGAAAAGGGCGAAGAAGAGGGAACGCCAAACAAGTACACTGGCAGGAACAAACCCAGAACTCCGTACAGACCAGGAGTATGACCAGGGAGAAGAAAAACTAGTAGTGAATCTCTCCCCTAGGAACCTCACGGAGACAGAATTAACAGTCCTTCGCAAAGGTCTAGGCTATGTTCCCACCCCTCAAATTTACCATTTCAGAGATCAATGCGAAATACATAGCTTCTTCCGCAAGGTGAGGCTGAATGCATTTTTCAAAGACAGACCCACACCAACCAGAAATGACACGGGGTTACATAATCCCTCAACCTTTACACCTAACAATAGCATGGTGCCCAATTAAATTCTAACCTTTGAGCAGGCAGTGCTCAAAGACTTGACAGAGGACAGGTCCAATACCCCCTTTCACAATTTCTCCAATGAGGAATGGTCAGCAGCTAGATCTCTCGCTGATGACTCGAGCATAACCATCAAGCAGGCTGACAAAGGGGGTGCCACTGTAATCATGTCCACTAGTGACTACGAGACTGAATGTCTACGACAACTCAGTAAGGTAAAATACTACACCCCGATTTCTGTGAACCCAACCAAAAGACTGACCACCCTAATCTCTACCATGGTTTTCACAGCAGAAACAGAAGGCTGGATAAGCAAAAAGAGGCTGAATTCCTGGTCACAAAAGATTCCATAACGCCGTACTTTTATATCCTACCTAAAATACACAAGGGCGTGAGACCAGTTCCAGGGAGGCCCATCGTGTCAGGTATCGGCTCACTGCTGGAACCCTTGTCCAGGTTCTGTGATCATTTCCTACAGCCACTAGTTAAGGAGACACCATCATTCCTTCTAGATACCACTGATGTACTCCGATTGATTGAGGGATTCCAACGCCAGGATGAGATCAATATGTTGGTAACCCTGGACGTAGAGGCGTTGTATACCAACATCCCTCAACGTACCACACTGGAGGTGATTGAGGATGCTCTCAACTCCACCGATTGGAACTCACCTACACCGGTTCCCTTTATCATGGAATGTGCTACCCTTGCTCTCACCGAGAACTTTTTTGAGTATAACAACAAACTCTACCACCAAACACAGGGCACTTCCATGGGTAGCACATTCGCTCCAAGTGTGGCCTGCCTGTACGTGGCTGCCTTTGAGACTAGGCTCATCTTCGATGTTCGCAACCCCTACTTAAATAACCTTATACTGTGGAAGCGCTACATCGACGATATCCTGATGTTTTTGAAGGGAGATAGGACAACCTGTGATGAATTTTGTGCATGGGTCAACACTCTAAACCCCTACCTTAAATTTACCCACACTATCTCAGATTGGATGGTCCCCTTCCTCGACCTCAATATCATTTTGACTGAGGGACGCTTGAGTACCAAACTGTAAAAAAAGCCCACTGACAGCAACAGCCTCCTCCTGTTTAGCAGCCACCATCCCAGGGCCCTCAAAGAGAACTTACAGTTTGGCCAATTGCTCCGTATCAGGAGGAATTGTAGCTCTGCTGAGGACTACAAATCAGAAGCCAAGAATCTAGCGGCTAACTTGCATGCACGAGAATATCCACGACATAAGGTAGCACAAGCCATGAAGAGGGCGAGGCACAATAACAGAGAGGCCTTATTGGAAACCAATCACAAAGAACACATAGAGACACTCAGTTGCGTTACATCCTTCACTCCAGACTCAACAGGATTAGAAACATCATTCGCAAGCATTGGGGTATCCTCAACACTGGTGACTTAAAACTCCCCACTTCAATAACAACAAAAGAGTGAGTGGGAAGGGACGATGGGGAACACAGCACGAGGAAAACCTCTTATTTAAAAGAACCCTCACTCACCAACCTAGTTGGTGACATGCTTCATCATTGGGTTCCCACCAGAGAGGCCGAGTGCCTCCTTGGTGTGCTACGACGCCTGAATTACAGCGGAGCGGGTATTTTTGGGCTAGTGCCAGTGCAACAGTGAAGGTAGTGCAAGTTAAAAGATGTCTGGTTTAATCCCAAATCAATTTTATTGGTGGAAAACCAGATATCATTAAAAACAGGTGAAATGGACGCTGGCTTCTTGGCTAAATTGACCAGGCGCATCCAAATTGGTCTAAAAGTGATTAGTGGTCAACATGTTTCTGCTTATAATGTGCAATTTGCTAAGCTTTCATCAGGACCAAGCCTCCACGGCGGTGTACGCTCTCTAAGGCGTACCCTAACCAGTGGAGGTAGTATGAATGGTAAAACTCACGGTTTTACCACAGGGCCTTCTGGAGTTCCAAAAGCCACAGGACTCTGTAAGAAAAGAGCACACATAAAGACACATACAACAGTTGTGTGAATTCAGTGGTATTTCTTACCAGGCAATCCAGAGGTCTAAAGTGTTTGAAAACCTCGTGCTATAAATTACCAAAACGTGTTTGTAGGTAATATCACGTGTACCTCCAAGTCAGGCAATCGTGTCAGACGTACTGCCACTCCGTGTACATTTGTCTCCGGAGGGGTCATTGTTACTAGATGACTACCAGTAACATTTGGTGCATTACTTAATGAGCGTGATATAAGCATTCTCAGTTATGCAACAAACTTGGGTGCTAGTGACAAAACCGTTAAAAAACGCGGATAATGTGTACGCGCGCTTGTTAAATTCAAAATCAAATGGCAGATTACGAAACATGGAGAAATTAGGGCTTACTTGAAGTAACAACTGACTTCACGTCATGGGTCCGGGTGGGGGTTAGAGCCGCTGATGAAATCTATGCGGGATGGAAAGGAGGTAAGTTTCCGGTAAACCCAATGCCAAAAGGGAACGATCACCACCCGGAAAAACTCCCAACCAACTTACTTCCAACACAGCGCTCTCCCGCATACAACCTATCGGTACCAGTCCTCGGACCCGAATGTTACTGCGGTGTTACGGCTGGTGGAAGAAATGCCGGTTTCCAATCACGTGACCCGGGCGTGAACCACATGACGCAGCACGTCCGGGACACGTGACTTCAAACACTAGACCGTGCAGGTCAGCACTTAAAGAACTTTGTAAAAACTTTATTATTCCCTTGAAACAGATCTATACCGATACATTATAGTTATACAAATCCTATGCGGCCAAATAAGGTAACCACTGATAAAGTCAAAGTATTAGGCCGCTATTATGTATGTGGAACCAATAAAACGACACACTTGATATTGAAAAATTGGAAAGAGATTGTCCTCTAAAGCTTAATAACCAATTTAGAATTATATGTGGCAGAAAGGTTGGTTTAGGTATAGGCTAGTCAGTCATTAAATGTGTATTTAATGATTAAGCTATGGGTCAGTTACTCATTCTATGCGTTCTTAAAGGACAATGATGGTCCCTATCATGTCCATATAATCCCTCTCAGGTCACTACTTTAAATATCCAAATGGGCACAATGATACTCCGGAATGGATGGGATAGGAATAACCCTCCAGGCTCAAGAGGCTAAGTCATTGATCAGGCGTAATGGCTAAGAGCAGAGTCATGTCGGGTGATATTAGCGTTTCATTACTGAACCCCAAGGGATATTATCATTAAGCCCCGTCTTATGTGTAGAAAGGCAATAAATCCAACGTTGTTCCTTCTCAAAAAGCGCTTGTTGTGTAGTAAGACCTTCCCTCAATTGCTCAATGATTGTCCAACTCAAATCGTTCGTAGTGTGATTTCGCTGTAAGAAATGGTCAGTGAGTTTTGTGGTGTTTTTCCGGCACCGGATATTGCTCCGGTGTTCACATATCCGTTGTTTTATCTTGCGCATGGTCATACCCACGTACCTGGAACCGCACGGGCATGTAATCAAATAAACCACGTTTGTGGAATTACAGTTGGTATGGGCCTTTTGTGACCATATTTTTCCAGTTTCAAGTTCCAGGTACTTGGTAGAGATAGTCAGATGGCACACGCTGCAAGCCCCACATGGAAAATGGCCCGTCACAGGAGGAAGTCCCCAGGCATTCAAAACTGACTGGTTTTCATCCCTATCTGGTTTGCTTGGACGCGTATGTACTAAGGTATCCTTAATGCTCCTTGCTCTTTTGAAAGAGAAGAGTGGTTTTTCCCACTTGTGGTTGTTGCTCTCCAAAATTCTCCAGTGCTTCCTAATCGATTTACTGACAGCATTAGAAGCCACATTGTACATTGTAACACATGTGAGGGGTATTTCCTCTGGACTTTTGGGATTTTCTACCAGAAAGGCTTCCCTGTGTTGGTTCCTGGCCCTCTTACAGCTTCTTTTTAATATTCTGTCTGGATACCCCCGCTTCTGGAGTTTGGTTGTAAGATCCTCTGCCTGGGATCTAAAATCCGTCAATTCACTGCAATTGCGTCTGAGACGGAGGTACTGGCCGAAGGGGAGATTTTCCCGCAGCGGTCGTGGGTGGAAGCTGGAAAAATGCAGCAAGTTGTTTTTGGCTGTCGGTTTATGATGTGTCTTGGTCTGCAGTTGGTTCCCAGCTTTCATGATGACTACATCCAGGAAGACCATCTCATCCTTCTTGTAAGTGTAGGTAAATTTCAAGTTCGGATCACAAGTATTTATCCACCCAAAGAACTCCAAAAGGGCATTTTCAGTCCCTTGCCAGATGATGAACACGTCGTCTATATACCTCTTCCAAAAGGATACAAAGGACGCGTAAGGATTCCGAGCTGATAAAATGTATTTGCACTCAAAATCGTACACATACAGCCCGGCTACACTTGGGGCGAATGTACTGCCCATCGAAGTGCCCGTTGACTGTAAATAAAGCTCTCCCTTGTATTCAAAGAAATTCCTTTTCAAGGCAAGGGTGGCACAAGCGATCACGAATTCCTTCGGGGTTACAAAATCCCATGACGCCGTCTCCAAAGCCTCTTTGAGAACCCTGATGGTATCATCCTGCGGGATGCAGGTATAGAGGCTTTTGATGTCTAATGAGACCAGGAAAGTGGATTCGTTGGTGATGTCAATATCCTGTAATAAGGATAATAAGTTTTTAGTGTCCCTAAGATAGGTGCTAGTTGCCTGGATCAAGGGTTTAAGAAAGAAGTCGCAGTACCGCGACAATGGTTCGAGGAGGGAGCCGATGCCCAACACAATTGGACGTCCTGGAGGGGGCATTCTGTTTTTATGCGTTTTTGGCAGTGTGTAGAAGTATGGAATAACACCCCTGCTAGTTGTCAAAAAATCAGCTTCATGTTTGGTAATGTATCCGTTAGTTTCCGCCTCTTCCACTATGTCAATGATCATAGCTTTTAGGTGTGGAGTAGGATCCGTATCGAGACGAGTGTAGTTGACCCGGTCACTCAGAAGTCGTTTACACTCAGTATCATATGCCACTGCATCTTGAATCACAACACCACCCCCCTTGTCAGCTGATTTTATGGCAATGGTGGTGTTGGACTGCAATGATTGAAGTGCTCGGAATTCTCCTGCATGCATGTTCTTAAAGACGGCCGTCTCCTGAAAGGATTCAATATCATTAAACACAGCCTGTTCACAGGCTGTGATTTCTGGTGGAACAACATGGGGTGGAGGAGTGAAAGTTGATTTCAACCTTAGGCCTGAGTCCCCAGTAGAGATCTGGGTACCCTCAATAGTTTGTTTTTCAAAAAAACTCTTGAGTTTCAATTTTCGGAAGAAATCCGACAGTTCGCAGTGGAGCTTGAAACGGTCAAGGCGTGCCGTGGGTACAAAACCCAACCCCTTCTCTAGGACTGAGTTTTCATCTTCCGTAAGGACAACCGAGGAGAGGTTGGTGATTAGACTCTCTGGTTGCTGGGGCCCGCTTGCTGATCTCAAGCCTTGCTCCGTGTATTGTCGCCCACTACTTCCTCGTGTTCCCAGTGTACCTGGTGCGTGCCCCTTCTTTTGCCGCGTCCTCTCCGGCCTCTCTCTAAAAAAGGAGGGCGATACATATTTTGTTGAAATTGTGGATGTGGCACAAAATTTGGATTCCAACCCATCATCTGCTGGAACTGTGGTGGTTGGAAAGGGTTCTGGAAGCCCCCTCCCCCCGTTAGCGGAAAAGGTTGCCATGGTTGCTGGTATTGTTGCCTTCTGTTCCTACCTCTCCCTCGCTGTCTGGGTTTGAAACTGTCCCCACTTGACCCACTCGTTGTGGATGCATCGTCATCTGAGCCATCTGTGCTATATGCGTTCCTTGGTGGATGGACATAGTCAGGATTGGCAGATGGGTAGGTTTTTGTGTATGAGAACCGTTTGAGATCCTTCTGAAATTTCTGTGCCTTGGACTGGGTAAGGGTGTCTTTATACTCATTAACCTCCTTGTTTAATTCATCCAGCCTCTTTTTGTACCCCGTGAGTGTTGTTCTGAAGTGTGTCTCAGTTAATTGAATTTCTATTAACATTGCTTCAGATAAACGAAGGGCTGTCTTTATTATGAGCACTAACCAGTCACGGGTACAACGCCACGCGATCTGGGCCCATTCCTTTCTAACAAGGGGGTCTTCCAAAAAAATGCGCGGGGCATTAGTCACCAAAAGGCCTTTAGGTGCCACATTGTTCCGTAGATATTCTGTGAGTATCGTACCATGTAGAATGGTTCTAATGCGGTTTCTTTTCTGCTCAGTAAGTTTCTCCCACTCGGTAGTTTGGGAGATTGTCTGTGCAATCGATGGATCTGAGAAAAGGGAAGGGTCTGCCAGAAGAGCATCAACCTCTTCTTTAGAGTATGAAAGGCCTAGGTTCTCCATGTTACTGCCAAACGGAGTCACTAGTAGTACGGGTAGAGAAAATACTCTCGCAGCTGTACGCTGCTAAATCTATAATATCAACAAGAGAGAGAGGGATGGTCACTCTTATTCCCCCTAACGTATGAATTCAATAACAACAAAAGAGTGAGTGGGAAGGGACGATGGGGAACACAGCACGAGGAAAACCTCTTATTTAAAAGAACCCTCACTCACCAACCTAGTTGGTGACATGCTTCATCATTGGGTTCCCACCAGAGAGGCCGAGTGCCTCCCTGGTGTGCTACAACGCCTGAATTACAGCGGAGCGGAGCGGGTATTTTTGGGATAGTGCCAGTGCAACAGTGAAGGTAGTGCAAGTTAAAAGATGTCTGGTTTAATCCCAAATCAATTTTATTGGTGGAAAACCAGATATCATTATAAACAGGTGAAATGGACGCTGGCTGTATTTCTTACCAGGCAATCCAGAGGTCTAAAGTGTTTGAAAACCTCGTGCTATAAATTACCAAAACGTGTTTCGGCCAGTACCTCCGTCTCAGACGCAATTGCAGCAAATTGACGGATTTTAGATCCCAGGCAGAGGATCTTACAACCAAACTCCAGAAGCGGGGGTATCCAGACAGAATATTAAAAAGAAGCTGTAAGAGGGCCAGGAACCAACACAGGGAAGCCCTTCTGGTAGAAAATCCCAAAAGTCCAGAGGAAATACCCCTCACATGTGTTACAACGTACAATGTGGCTTCTAATGCTGTCAGTAAATCGGAGACAAATGTACACGGAGTGGCAGTACGTCTGACACGATTGCCTGACTTAGAGGTACACGTGATATTACCTACAAACACGTTTTGGTAATTTATAGCACGAGGTTTTCAAACACTTTAGACCTCTGGATTGCCTGGTAAGAAATACCACTGAATTCACACAACTGTTGTATGTGTCTTTATGTGTGCTCTTTTCTTACAGAGTCCTTTGGCTTTTTGGAACTCCAGAAGGCCCTGTGGTAAAACCGTGAGTTTTACCATTCATATACCTCCACTGGTTAGGTACGCCTTAGAGAGCGTACACCGCCGTGGAGGCTTGGTCCTGATGAAAGCTTAGCAAATTGCACATTATAAGCAGAAACATGTCGACCACTAATCACTTTTAGACCAATTTGGATGCGCCTGGTCAATTTAGCCAAGCAGCCAGCGTCCATTTCACCTGTTTTTAATGATATCTGGTTTTCCACCAATAAAATTGATTTGGGATTAAACCAGACATCTTTTAACTTGCACTACCTTCACTGTTGCACTGGCACTATCCCAAAAATACCCGCTCCGCTGTAATTCAGGCGTCGTAGCACACCAGGGAGGCACTCGGCCTCTCTGGTGTGAACCCAATGATGAAGCATGTCACCAACTAGGTTATGAGTGAGGGTTCTTTTAAATAAGAGGTTTTCCTCGTGCTGTGTTCCCCATCGTCCCTACCCACTCACTCTTTTGTTGTTATTGAATTCATACATTAGGGGGAATAAGAGTGACCATCCCTCTCTCTCTTGTTGATATTATAGATTTAGCAGCGTACAGCTGCGAGAGTATTTTCTCTACCCGTACTACTAGTGACTCCGTTTGGCAGTAACATGGAGAACCTAGGCCTTTCATACTCTAAAGAAGAGGATGCTGCTCTTCTGGCAGACCCTTCCCTTTTCTCAGATCCATCGATTGCACAGACAATCTCCCAAACTACCGAGTGGGAGAAACTTACTGAGCAGAAAAGAAACCGCATTAGAACCATTCTACATGGTACGATACTCACAGAGTATCTACGGAACAATGTGGCACCTAAAGGCCTTTTGGTGATTAATGCCCCGCGCATTTTTTTGGAAGACCCCCTTTTTAGAAAGGAATGGGCCCAGATCGCGTGGCGTTGTACCCGCGACTGGTTAGTGCTCATAATAAAGACAGCCCTTCGTTTATCTGAAGCAATGTTAATAGAAATTCAATTAACTGAGACACACTTCAGAACAACACTCACGGGGTACAAAAAGAGGCTGGATGAATTAAACAAGGAGGTTAATGAGTATAAAGACACCCTTACCCAGTCCAAGGCACAGAAATTTCAGAAGGATCTCAAACGGTTCTCATACACAAAAACCTACCCATATGCCAATCCTGACTATGTCCCTCCACCAAGGAACGCATATAGCACAGATGGCTCAGATGACGATGCATCCACAACGAGTGGGTCAAGTGGGGACAGTTTCAAACCCAGACAGCGAGGGAGAGGTAGGAACAGAAGGCAACAATACCAGCAACCATGGCAACCTTTTCCGCTAACGGGGGGAGGGGGCTTCCAGAACCCTTTCCAACCACCACAGTTCCAGCAGATGATGGGTTGGAATCCAAATTTTGTGCCACATCCACAATTTCAACAAAATATGTATCGCCCTCCTTTTTTAGAGAGAGGCCGGAGAGGACGAAGGCAAAAGAAGGGGCACGAACCAGGTACACTGGGAACACGAGGAAGTAGTGGGCGACAATACACGGAGCAAGGCTCGAGAGCAGCAAGCGGGCCCCAGCAACCAGAGAGTCTAATCACCAACCTCTCCTCGGTTGTCCTTACGGAAGATGAAAACTCAGTCCTAGAGAAGGGGTTGGGTTTTGTACCCACGGCACGCCTCGACCGTTTCAAGCTCCACTGCGAACTGTCGGATTTCTTCCGAAAATTGAAACTCAAGAGTTTTTTTGAAAAACAAACTATTGAGGGTACCCAGATCTCTACTGGGGACTCAGGCCTAAGGTTGAAATCAAATTTAACTCCTCCACCCCATTTTGTTCCACCAGAAATCACAGCCTTTGAACAGGCTGTGTTTAATGATATTGAATCCTTTCAGGAGACGGCCGTCTTTAAGGACATGCGTGCAGGAGAATTCCGAGCACTTCAATCATTGCAGTCCAACACCACCATTGTCATAAAATCAGCTGACAAGGGGGGTGGTGTTGTGATTCAAGATGCAGTGGCATATGATACTGAGTGTAAACGACTTCTGAGTGACCGGGTCAACTACACTCGTCTCGATACGGATCCTACTCCACACCTAAAAGCTATGATCATTGACATAGTGGAAGAGGCGGAAACTAACGGATACATTACCAAACATGAAGCTGATTTTTTGACAACTAGCAGGGGTGTTATTCCATACTTCTACACACTGCCAAAAACGCATAAAAACAGAATGCCCCCTCCAGGACGTCCAATTGTGTCGGGCATCGGCTCCCTCCTCGACCATTGTCGCGTTACTGCGACTTCTTTCTTAAACCCTTGATCCAGGCAACTAGCACCTATCTTAGGGACACTAAAAACTTATTATCCTTATCATAGGATATTGACATCACCAACGAATCCACTTTCCTGGTCTCATTAGACATCAAAAGCCTCTATACCAGCATCCCGCAGGATGATACCATCAGGGTTCTCAAATAGGCTTTGGAGACGGCGTCATGGGATTTTGTAACCCCGAAGGAATTCGTGATCGCTTGTGCCACCCTTGCCTTGAAAAGGAATTTCTTTGAATACAAGGGAGAGCTTTATTTACAGTCAACGGGCACTTCGATGGGCAGTACATTCGCCCCAAGTGTAGCCGGGCTGTATGTGTACGATTTTGAGTGCAAATACATTTTATCAGCTCGGAATCCTTACGCGTCCTTTGTATCCTTTTGGAAGAGGTATATAGACGACGTGTTCATCATCTGGCAAGGGACTGAAAATGCCCTTTTGGAGTTCTTTGGGTGGATAAATCCTTGTGATCCGAACTTGAAATTTACCTACACTTACAAGAAGGATGAGATGGTCTTCCTGGATGTAGTCATCATGAAAGCTGGGAACCAACTGCAGACCAAGACATCATAAACCGACAGCCAAAAACAACTTGCTGCATTTTTCCAGCTTCCACCCACGATCACTGCGGGAAAATCTCCCCTTCGGCCAGTACCTCCGTCTCAGACGCAATTGCAGCGAATTGACGGATTTTAGATCCCAGGCAGAGGATCTTACAACCAAACTCCAGAAGCGGGGGTATCCAGACAGAATATTAAAAAGAAGCTGTAAGAGGGCCAGGAACCAACACAGGGAAGCCCTTCTGGTACAAAATCCCAAAAGTCCAGAGGAAATACCCCTCACATGTGTTACAACGTACAATGTGGCTTCTAATGCTGTCAGTAAATCGATTAGGAAGCACTGGAGAATTTTGGAGAGCAACAACCACAAGTGGGAAAAACCGCTCTTCTCTTTCAAAAGAGCAAGGAGCATTAAGGATACCTTAGTACATACGCGTCCAAGCAAACCAGATAGGGATGAAAACCAGTCAGTTTTGAATGCCTGGGGACTTCCTCCTGTGACGGGCCATTTTCCATGTGGGGCTTGCAGCGTGTGCCATCTGACTATCTCTACCAAGTACCTGGAAGTTGAAACTGGAAAAATATGGTCACAAAAGGCCCATACCAACTGTAATTCCACAAACGTGGTTTATTTCATTACATGCCCGTGCGGTTCCAGGTACGTGGGTATGACCACGCGCAAGATAAAACAATGGATATGTGAACACCGGAGCAATATCCGGTGCCGGAAAAACACCACAAAACTCACTGACCATTTCTTACAGCGGAATCACACTACGAACGATTTGAGTTGGACAATCATTGAGCAATTGAGGCAAGGTCTTACTACACAACAAGCGCTTTTTGAGAAGGAACAACGTTGGATTTATCGCCTTTCTACACATAAGACGGGGCTTAATGATAATATCCCTTGGGGTTCAGTAATGAAACGCTAATATCACCCGACATGACTCTGCTCTTAGCCATTACGCCTGATCAATGACTTAGCCTCTTGAGCCTGGAGGGTTATTCCTATCCCATCCATTCCGGAGTATCATTGTGCCCATTTGGATATTTAAAGTAGTGACCTGAGAGGGATTATATGGACATGATAGGGACCATCATTGTCCTTTAAGCACGCATAGAATGAGTAACTGACCCATAGCTTAATCATTAAATACACATTTAATGACTGACTAGCCTATACCTATACCAACCTTTCTGCCACGTATAATTCTAAATTGGTTATTAAGCTTTAGAGGACAATCTCTTTCCAATTTTTCAATATCAAGTGTGTCGTATTATTGGTTCCACATACATAATAGCGGCATAATACTTTGACTTTATCAGTGGTTACCTTATTTGGCCGCATAGGATTGGTATAACTATAATGTATCGGTATAGATCTGTTTCAAGGGAATAATAAAGTTTTTACAAAGTTCTTTAAGTGCTGACCTGCACGGTCTAGTGTTTGAAGTCACGTGTCCCGGACGTGCCGCGTCATGTGGTTCACGCCCGGGTCACGTGATTGGGAACCGGCATTTCTTCCACCAGGCGGCACACCGCAGTAACATTCGGGTCCGAGGACTGGTACCGATAGGTTGTATGCGGGAGAGCGCTGTGTTGGAAGTAAGTTGGTTGGGAGTTTTCCTGGGTGGTGATCGTTCCCTTTTGGCATTGGGTTTACCGGAAACTTACCTCCTTTCCATCCCGCATAGATTTCACCAGCGGCTCTAACCCCCACCCGTACCCATGACGTGAAGTCAGTTGTTACTTCACGTAAGCCCTAATTTCTCCATGTTTCGTAATCTGCCATTTGATTTTGAATTTAACAAGCGCACGTACATATTATCCGCGTTTTTTAACGGTTTTGTTACTAGCACACAAGTTTGTTGCATAACTGAGAATGCTTATATCACGCTCATTAAGTAATGCGCCAAATGTTACTGGTAGTCATCTAGTAACAATGACCCCTCCGGAGACAAATGTACACGGAGTGGCAGTACGTCTGACACGATTGCCTGACTTAGAGGTACACGTGATATTACCTACAAACACGTTTTGGTAATTTATAGCACGAGGTTTTCAAACACTTTAGACCTCTGGATTGCCTGGTAAGAAATACCACTGAATTCACACAACTGTTGTATGTGTCTTTATGTGTGCTCTTTTCTTACAGAGTCCTTTGGCTTTTGGAACTCCAGAAGGCCCTGTGGTAAAACCGTGAGTTTTACCATTCATATACCTCCACTGGTTAGGGTACGCCTTAGAGAGCGTACACCGCCGTGGAGGCTTGGTCCTGATGAAAGCTTAGCAAATTGCACATTATAAGCAGAAACATGTCGACCACTAATCACTTTTAGACCAATTTGGATGCGCCTGGTCAATTTAGCCAAGCAGCCAGCGTCCATTTCACCTGTTTTTAATGATATCTGGTTTTCCACCAATAAAATTGATTTGGGATTAAACCAGACATCTTTTAACTTGCACTACCTTCACTGTTGCACTGGCACTATCCCAAAAATACCCGCTCTGCTGTAATTCAGGCGTCATAGCACACCAGGGAGGCACTCGGCCTCTCTGGTGGGAACCCAATGATGAAGCATGTCACCAACTAGGTTGGTGAGTGAGGGTTCTTTTAAATAAGAGGTTTTCCTCGTGCTGTGTTCCCCATCGTCCCTTCCCACTCACTCTTTTGTTGTTATTGAATTCATACGTTAGGGGGAATAAGAGTGACCATCCCTCTCTCTCTTGTTGATATTATATATTAAAACTCCCCACACCAAGGTTTGCGTTTAAAAGAACCAGCAACCTCAAAGACATATTGATCCATACCAGACCTAAAACCAAAACTGCACCTACACAGAGAGCTCTATGGGACCTTCCACCAGTCTCAGGACACTACCCGTGTGGGTCCTGTGTTGCATGCTCATTGACCAAACCAACCAAAGAAATAACTTTTTCTAACAACTTCACTTGGGAACTAACTAAACATACCAACTGCAACACCACTAATTGCATTTACTTGCTTTCATGCCCATGCAATCTCTGGTATGTGGGTATGACCACCAGGACTGCTAAAACACGTATCGGCGAACACAAGAGCAACATACGATGCCGCAGAGTAACTACCAAACTCTACACACATTTCGAGACTGCTGGACACACCTGCGACAACTTGAGTTGGGTGATTTTGGAAGCACATTCTGCCATCTCCCCAGGGGCACTCTTTAGGATTGAACAGAGATGGATTTGTCGTCTGGCCACTGATAAACACGGGCTCAACGAAGATATCCCCTGGAGTAGCCTCAACAGAACGTAGCTACACCCCTGTGTCCAAACCCATCCATGGCGAGTCGTCTTCTGCCATAGTCACGTCCTCCTTTGCCCATTCAAAGATGGCGCCCACTGTGACTCTTGACATTCTTCCAAGATGGCCACCATACATCTCCACTCCTCTCCACCAGGGGCTAAGTACACGCTAGTCTCCGGCTCCCTTTAGGAGACGTTCCCGCCCTGCGCGCCATTTCTGCTATCATTTAAACCCCAGCCTGGTTGGGATCATTACCTCCCGGATCCGGCAGTGCAGGGTAGGTCACTCGTCACCTGGGCGCAGTTATTTGGTGAGTACAATTTTTCTCCCTAGGACTGGAGGAACCCGGTTTGATTTCTGCCTGTACGAGGACATTTTTAAGGCACAGGCTTGGACGCCGAGCCTCGGCGTCAGCAGCACACCCGCGATCCTGGGGGCGTACTCTACGATTCCATAACTCAGGAGGCGGTCTCCGGCGCACTGCCCGTTCGGCGGACGGAGTGGGTGCCTCTCTCATGAGGGGCGGCCGCCCGCCACGTCGGCGGGTTGGGGCTGGGTGCTTTGCCTATCTGACCGTGAGTAACGATCCTTGACGCGGGGTCCTGTCTTATAGCCACCTCACTTCTGCCTCTCGCTACACCAGAGGCTACCAACCCCTATCTACCAGCAAACGCGTGTCCACGCCAGACGCTCAAACTACCTTTTACTTCTTTTGGGCCCCCCTCCCCAGGACACAAATACCTTACCGTGTCCAACACTTGCCGCAATTTGATGGGGCCAATCGTAAGATAGTTTTAGGTGAGTTGCTTCTACCTCCCCAAGTTGCTACTTCTTCTTTCTTTTTAATCACTCACCGCATGATTCGAACCCGCTGTGCTTCACATTTATACATTCAAAGGTATCGCCCACTGCGGGGCAAATTTGGTTGACAAGCGTGACCACTTTTAGCAATGCTCACCGCATTTGTTAGTGTGCAGAATATGGTGTCACTATTGAGGGATACGAGGGCAGGATTCTTACAGTATGATTGTTCTCTGATATGAATTGCATTCATTTTGCCATTTTTCATTTCTGATTGGCTGCTGCATCAACAGGTACTTTACCTCTTGGTGCCACTTTTGTTATTAATAGGCTATAACATCACAGTCTCACCATATTTTAGTGTAGAGTTACTATTTTCACTAGGTCCTGAGGAATTGCCGCTAGATCCACCTGACTAAACAGGCAAGAAACATGTCGACCACACGAGATTGAGCACAACACCCTACAGTATCTTTGCAGTGAGTCGCCAATTCCATTTTTAATCAGGGGGAAGGCAGGATCATTAAAGTCTAATTTACCTGACTCTTCCATTTCCCTGTTTTAATTCACACACTTGCATTCCTACACTTCCAAGGCCCCTTACACCCACTGCACCATACGGCAAGGAATAAAAGATCTACGCCAAAGAGCCCCTGCATAGGGTGCCCGTCGGGTATTGCAGCGCCGACCCGACGAGGAGCATGCCCGATGATGAAGCATGACACCCAGCAGGCTGGGTGTGTGAGGGCCCTCATTCCGAAAGGAAGGACTTCCCAGTCCCCCACCTTTCCCATTAACACTACCAATTTGTAGTCAGGGACCTTGCCAGTCCCCTGTCCTGCCTCCTTATCCTTCCCACAACAGGAACTGCATACCTTTTTCTTTTCAAGTTTAACTAGGGCATGTATGCTGGACCTCTCTAAAGCCCACAGTCCCCCTCTCTTGTTGGATTTCCAGTACAGCTTGGTACCGTGGGACTTCAGGTTACCAGGAACGCAAATCGCATTCCCTGGCCCATTGCACAACTTTAAGTTGATCACCGATCAACTCGCGACACCTTGCTCCCCGGACTCCACCGTGACAATATGGAGGAAGTTCAGGGACTAAGCTTCGGTGATGAAGTAGCAGCAGAGATTTTAAAGACACCCTCGATCCTGGGCACCGACGGCACTTCTGCCTCAGGTAGCCATGTAGACGACTGGTCCTCACTAACGGCCATGAAACGGGAGTGGTTAAAAATTACCTTGCACGGCGCAATGATGACCGAGTAATTGCGGGCTAACATAGCCCCTAATGGTCTCATAGTCAACAACTTTCCCCGTCTCTTTTTGGATGACGCGGCCTTTAAAAAAGAATGGTCCTTAGTGTCATGGAAATGCACTAGGGACTTACTCATCCTGATTATCAACACAGCGAAAAGACTAGCAGACGCCCTTCTTGTCAGGATACAAATAGCCGAGAGTAACCTTAAGACCACGATCGTGATGACAATATATAAGGGCAAGCTTACCGAAATTAACAACGAGATTGCTGAAAACAAAGAGTTTCTGATGAAACAAAAGATCAGTAAACTGCAAAAAGATATTCAAAGGTTTGACAGGGAAAAAGTCTACCCTTACCTAAAGGCCGACTTTACTTCCAACAAAACCAGTTACTCCTCAGATGAGGGTACTATGCAAACATGGAGGGGATCCTCCTCGAGCAGCGACTCTAGCACAGGAAGTTGGGGTAATTACAATCCCAGACGTACAACATGACCGGGATACCCCCACTACCCCATGCAACCCTATCAAGGTCCTCCAATGTGGCAATTCCCAGGGTACCCGGAGGGACCACCATGTTACCCACAGGGGCCACCACAATTCTTCGCTGGTAACAACCAGCCTTTTTTAGGAAGAGGCTGGGGCAGAGGAAAAGGGCGAAGAAGAGGGAACGCCAAACAAGTACACTGGCAGGAACAGACCCAGAACTCCATAGAGCCCAGGAGTATGACCAGGGGGAAGAAAAACTAGTAGTGAATCTCTCCCCTAGGAACCTCACGGAGACAGAATTAACAGTCCTACGCAAAGGTCTAGGCTATGTTCCCACCCCTCAAATTGACCATTTCAGAGATCAATGCGAAATACATAGCTTCTTCCGCAAGGTGAGGCTGAATGCATTTTTCAAAGACAGACCCACACCAACCAGAAATGACACAGGGTTACATAATCCCTCAACCTTTACACCTAACAACAGCATGGTGCCCAATTAAATTCTAACCTTTGAGCAGGCAGTGCTCAAAGACTTGACAGAGGACAGGTCCAATACCCTCTTTCACAATTTCTCCAATGAGGAATGGTCAGCAGCTAGATCTCTCGCTGATGACTCGAGCATAACCATCAAGCAGGCTGACAAAGGGGGTGCCACTGTAATCATGTCCACTAGTGACTACGAGACTGAATGTCTACGACAACTCAGTAAGGTAAAATACTACACCCCGATTTCTGTGAACCCAACCAAAAGACTGACCACCCTAATCTCTACCATGGTTTTCACAGCAGAAACAGAAGGCTGGATAAGCAAAAAAGAGGCTGAATTCCTGGTCACAAAAGATCCCATAACGCCGTACTTTTATATCCTACCTAAAATACACAAGGGCGTGAGACCAGTTCCAGGGAGGCCCATCGTGTCGGGTATCGGATCACTGCTGGAACCCTTGTCCAGGTTCTGTGATCATTTCCTACAGCCACAAGTTAAGGAGACACCATCATTCCTTCTAGATACCACTGATGTACTCCGTTTGATTGAGGGATTCCAACGCCAGGATGAGATAAATATGTTGGGAACCCTGGACGTAGAGGCGTTGTATACCAACATCCCTCAACGTGCCACACTGGAGGTGATTGAGGATGCTCTCAACTCCACCGATTGGAACTCACCTACACCGGTTCCCTTTATCATGGAATGTGCTACCCTTGCCCTCACAGAGAACATTTTTGAGTATAACTACAAACTCTACCACCAAACACAGGGCACTTCCATGGGTAGCACATTCGCTCCAAGTGTGGCCTGCCTGTACGTGGCTGCCTTTGAGACTAGGCTCATCTTCGATGTTCGCAACCCCTACTTAAATAACCTTATACTGTGGAAGCGCTACATCGACGATATCCTTATCTTTTGGAAGGTAGATAGGACAACCTGTGATGAATTTTGTGCATGGGTCAACACTCTAAACCCCTACCTTAAATTTACCCACACTATCTCAGATTGGATGGTCCCCTTCCTCGACCTCAATATCATTTTGACTGAGGGACGCTTGAGTACCAAACTGTACAAAAAGCCCACTGACAGCAACAGCCTCCTCCTGTTTAGCAGCCACCATCCCAGGGCCCTCAAAGAGAACTTACCGTTTGGCCAATTCCTCCATATCAGGAGGAATTGTAGCTCTGCTGAGGACTACAAATCAGAAGCCAAGAATCTAGCGGCTAACTTGCATGCACGAGAATATCCACGACATAAGGTAGCACAAGCCATGAAGAGGGCGAGGCACAATAACAGAGAGGCCTTATTGGAAACCAATCACAAAGAACACATAGAGACACTCACTTGCGTTACATCCTTCACTCCAGACTCCAACAGGATTAGAAACATCATTCACAAGCATTGGGGTATCCTCAACACTGGTGACTTAAAACTCCCCACACCAAGGTTTGCGTTTAAAAGAACCAGCAACCTCAAAGACATATTGATCAATACCAGACCTAAAACCAAAACTGCACCTACACAGAGAGCTCTATGGGACCTTCCACCAGTCTCAGGACACTACCCGTGTGGGTCCTGTGTTGCATGCTCATTGACCAAACCCACCAAAGAAATAACTTTTTCTAACAACTTCACTTGGAAACTAACTAAACATACCAACTGCAACACCACTAATTGCATTTACTTGCTTTCATGCCCATGCAATCTCTGGTATGTGGGTATGACCACCAGGACTGCTAAAACACGTATCGGTGAAAACAAGAGCAACATACGATGCCGCAGAGTAACTACCAAACTCTACACACATTTCGAGACTGCTGGACACACCTGCGACAACTTGAGTTGGGTGATTTTGAAAACACATTCTGCCATCTCCCCAGGGGCACTCTTTAGGATTGAACAGAGATGGATTTGTCATCTGGCCACTGATAAACACAGGCTCAACGAAGATATCCCCTGGAGTAGCCTCAACAGAACGTAGCTACACCCCTGTGTCCAAACCCATCCATGGCGAGTCGTCTTCTGCCATAGTTACGTCCTATTTTGCCCATTCAAAGATGGCGCCCACTGTGACTCTTGACATTCTTCCAAGATGGCCACCATACATCTCCACTCCTCTCCACCAGGGGCTAAGTACGCGCTAGTCTCCGGCTCCCTTTAGGAGATGTTCCCACCCTGCACGCCATTTCCGCTATCATTTAAACCCCAGCCTGGTTGGGATCATTACCTCCCGGATCCGGCAGTGCAGGGTAGGTCACTCGTCACCTGGGCGCAGTTATTTGCTGAGTACAATTTTTCTCCCTAGGACTGGAGGAACCCGGTTAGATTTCTGCCTGTACGAGGACATTTTTAAGGCACAGGCTTGGACGCCGAGTCTCGGCGTCAGCAGCACACCCGCGATCCTGGGGGCGTACTCTACGATTCCATAACTCAGGAGGCGGTCTCCGGCGCACTGCCCGTTCGGCGGACGGAGCGGGTGCCTCTCTCATGAGGGGCGGCCGCCCGCCACGTCGGTGGGTAGGGGCTGGGTGTTTTGCCTATCTGACCGTGAGTAACGATCCTTGACGCGGGGTCCTGTCTTATAGCCACCTCACTTCTGCCTCTCGCTACACCAGAGGCTACCAACCCCTATCTACCAGCAAACGCGTGTCCACGCCAGATGCTCAAACTACCTTTTACTTCTTTTGGGCACCCCTCCCCAGGACACAAATACCTTACCGTGTCCAACACTTGCCGCGATTTGATGGGGCCAATCGTAAGATAGTTTTAGGTGAGTTGCTTCTACCTCACCAAGTTGCTACTTCTTCTTTCTTTTTAATCACTCACCGCATGATTCGAACCCGCTGTGCTTCACATTTATACATACAAAGGTATCGACCACTGCGGGGCAAATTTGGTTGACAAGCGTGACCACTTTTAGCAATGCTCACCGCATTTGTTAGTGTGCACAATCTGGTGTCACTATTGAGGGATACGAGGGCAGATTCTTACAGTACGATTGTTCTCTGATATGAATTGCTTTCATTTTGCCATTTTTCATTTCAGATTGGCTGCTGCATCAACAGGTACTTTACCTCTTGGTGCCACTTTTGTTATTAATAGGCTAGAACATCACAGTCTCACCATATTTTAGTGTAGAGTTACTATTTTCACTAGGTCCTGAGGAATTGCCGCTAGATCCACCTGACTAAACAGGCAAGAAACATGTCGACCACACGAGATTGAGCACAACACCCTGCAGTATCTTTGCAGTGAGTCGCCAATTCCATTTTTAATCAGGGGGAAGGCAGGATCATTAAAGTCTAATTTATCTGACTCTTCCATTTCCCTGTTTTAATTCACACACTTGCATTCCTACACTTCCAAGGCCCCTTACACCCACTGCACCATACGGCAAGGAATAAAAGATCTCCGCCAAAGAGCCCCTGCATAGGGTGCCCGTCGGGTATTGCAGCGCCGACCCGACGAGGAGCATGCCCGATGATGAAGCATGACACCCAGCAGGCTGGGTGTGTGAGGGCCCTCATTCCGAAAGGAAGGACTTCCCAGTTCCCCCCCTTTCCCATTAACACTACCACTTTGTAGTCAGGGACCTTGCCAGTCCCCTGTCCTGCCTCCTTATCCTTCCCACAACAGGAACTGTATACCTTTTTCTTTTCAAGGACGTTAGATAGAACCATACTGTTAAATGAAGGGGTGGTATTAAGTATAAGAGATGAGGCTTCGGTCTTTTTTCAAGCTAATATGAGTTCAGCAAAAATTCAAGTCACCTGGGATGCCTTTAAAGCTTTTCTGAGGGCCATAGGAACCTCTATAATGGTGGGAAGGAGGCGGGCTATGAAACAGCAAGAGGAGGAATACTCTAAAAAGATCAAGTGTAAGGAACAGGAACTCCAAAAGGCATCATTGGAAGGTTCCAATAAAGTCTCCCGGCTTGGTAAAGAGTTAGAACATCTTCAAGCGGAATATCAAGGGGAACTTGATAAAAGGTTACTGGATAGATGGAGGGACAGTAAGTTGCAGCATTTTGCCTATGGAGAGAAGAGTAGCTCGCTTCTGGCTTGGAAAGCTAAATCTGATAAATCTAGAAATATAATTAATAAACTAAGGGATGTTGAAACAGGAGCCTCACTAGATACTAACTTAGAAATAGGTTCCGAAGCCTGTAGATACATGAGTGGGCTATATAAAGACAATATTTTCCCGGGGAGGGAGAATATAGAGGCCTGGCTGGGGAAGATTGAACTCCCCAGTCTTAATGATGATCAAAAGAGGTTCTTAATGGCTGAGATAACGGAAGAGGAGGTTCGGGTACAGTTGAGAAAGATGGCAAGGGGGAAGGCGGCCGGCCCTGATGGTTTGCCTGTTGAGATCTACTCTAAACTCCTCGCTTGTATAGCACTAGTCTTGAAATGCTTATTTAATGGTATATTTCTGGAGGGGGAAAAAGCTCCATTGTATTGGGCTGAGGCCACGGTAACGTTGATCTTGAAACCCAACAAGGACCCTTTGGCAGTGGATTTCTATAGGCCAATATCGCTCTTGAACACCGATTAAAAGGTTTTTTCGGGGATATTGGCCTATAGGGTCGCTCAGGTTATCAAAGGGGTTATTCATTAAGATCAAAGAGGATTTATCCCCGGGAGACGGCTTAATGAGCTCACTTTTGGGATTCTTGGGGTGGTGGATTTGGCGGAAGCCTATAACCTACCTATAACATTTGTAGCTGTAGACGCCGCTAAGGCGTTTGATCAAGTTCACTGGCCCTAACTTTGGGGAGTCTTAAAGACCTTTGGGTTTCCACAGAACATGGTAAGGGCAGTCCAAAATTTGTACTGTTTGCCTAGAGCCAGGGTTTTGGTTAACGGGGAGTTATTGGATTGGTTTAATATAACACGGGGAACTAGACAGGGGTGTCCCCTGTCCCCGCTTCTATTTAATCTTTATATTGAGCCGTTCGCCTCCCAGATTAGAGCGGATACCACTATCCTTCCGTTTAGGTTTGCGGGGCTAGTGGCAAAATTGGCTTTATATGCGGATGATCTTATACTTTATACGGTCAACCCTGAGGTGGCTATTTCAAATCTAATGGCATGGGCGGAACTCTTTGGGAAGATATCAGGCCATAAGGTGAATAGGGGGAAGACTGAACTTATGGAATGGAATCAGTCTAGGCAAACCCCAGGGACCAAGTCTCAAATGCGTTATCTAGGTGTTATAATCACGCAGAAATTAGCGGATGTTCCCAGAGTTAATTGGAAGAAGGCAAGTCAGGACATTGGGAGGCTTTTGGTAAGGTGGGCGAACTTACCCCTAAATATATATGGCAGGGTTAACCTTATCAAAATGATTGTTCTCCCCAAGATTACTTTTCTTTTTAATTCTATACCTTTATCTTTTGACAAAGGAGAGGTAGCTAAATTGCAGGGGAAAATTGGTAGCTTTATCTGGTCCTCTAAAGGATCAAGGATATCCTGGAAAAAGCTGAGGAGGAGGTTGGAGAAGGGGGGCTGGCTCTCCCTGATCTTATGACATACTGCTATGCATTCCATTTTAAGAACTTTCGTATGCTGTTAAATCAAGTGGACAGGTCCCCCTTAGGAATACTTTTTGGGGCAATGTTAAGTGTACTGAGGGAAGGGCAGGGGCATTTTCTTTTTAAATATGGAGATCCAAAAACTTAAAAAAAATGAGGCTGCAGATTTTACAGGGGGCTTTAAGAACCTGGGTGTTCATTGGGAAAAAACTAGGAGTTCCCTACTATTCTTCTAGGGCGCCTATTTGGGATTCACCAGGAACCCCAGAGTGTCTAAGTGATCGGCTCAGTCTTCCTTTAAAATCTGCAGGGTTGTCCCAGTGGGGGGACCTTAAATCTGGGTCATCTTTGGTCAGCTAGGAAGTCCTGAGACTTTACACCAGGGGTAAATTAACTAGATTTAAATACTATTAAATCTCCTCCTGGTGGGCAAGGCAGGTTTGGGAGGAGGAAGAAGAGGACTCCTGGTTAGACCAGGCGATTAGAACAGGCCCTATAAAAAAGGAAGTTTCTCTGTGGTATCTCACCCTGCTAGAGGTGGATGATGATATGGACACAGATATTTTAAAGCTTTGGGCAAAAGACTTAGTCGACCTAAATGTCAAGGAGGTCTGGCTTAATTCTTTTGCGATACTTCGAGCGGTGGTAAAACCCGCTTTTCTCAAGTGTAATCACCTTTTTACTGTGTACAGAGTATATTGGTCTCCAGCAAAGTTATCAAGATTCACAGGAACTCAATATGTATGCCCAAGATGTTTGTACTCTCTGGCAGACGATATGCATATGTTTATGACATGCCCCAAGATCAGTAATTACTGGACTGAGCTGTGTAAGTTTCTGATCGAAGTAACTGGCTTACAAGTTAAGGTAAGCCCCATGCTTATATTTTTTGGGCTTTGTCAGGACTGTCCTACCCGACCTAACACTGTCATCTCCAGATTTATTTTCTATACAATCCTATTGGGGAGACGAGAGATTTGTAGGTCTTGGAAATCTGGAGTTCCTCCCTCTTCTTCTGACTGTGTTAAAAACATAGTTTCTACAAGTCAGTTAGATATGGCCTGTGATCCTAGTAGTCAGGAGAAAGTGTGGACAATGTTGGTGGATTGGAGTCAAAGTTCCAGGAGGTCCAATGATTAAGCCAAATAATTGCTGTTTGGTCCCGTTGCGGGCCCCCAGGGTGAAGGGGGGTGGGGAGTGCACATGGAGGGTACCTATGGTACCCCCCTCATTGCCATGCACTACGTGGCAGGCACCACGTGGTGCCTGCCATGTAGTGTATGGCAATGCCGTGCACAGTCCTTTTCCATTGCGGGTGGGTCTGCAGCCAGCAGATCCACCCGCAATGGAAAAGGCACAGGATGTGCCCGCCAGTGTGGTGGGCGCATCCTAATGTGCATGGCGGGACCGCCGCAGCATCGGCGGGTGGTCCCGCGCTCAGTTACGGTGGTGGGTGGACTATGTCCACCCGCCATCGTAATAGGCCCCTAAGTCTTTTATTTCTGTCAAGTATATTTTATAAAATATACACTCTCATTTACATTGCAAATAATATAACGATCAAATATATAAACTACTTCTTTCAAACACAATTTTCCAAATGCAATATCAATTAGCACAAACAATAATCCAAACACTAATTGTTCACATCTTCCCAATAGGCCGAATAATGTTCCCAAATCCATTTGCATTGAAAATATCCAAAATAAACTCGTTAATTCATGTTCACATCTTCCCAATAGGCCGAATAATGTTTTCAAAACTTTGGCATCAAAAATGTGAGATGTGAATTTGGTAATTCATAAGGCAGCCTACATTTGAATTCCAAATTAGCCTCATTGTAGTGTGTCTATCCTTTATTGCACTTTAAATACACAGTATAGTGTCCAGATGTTGTAGTAGATCCATCATGGAAAATAATAGCCACTGCTTTAAAAGTTCTTCCTGAAATTGATACTTGACTTGCCACAAAATTTTTAATTTTGGTTTCCAATTTTGTTCCATTTGCTCTACAATGTTGTAGCATTAAAATGACATATCCTCCATATCTTTCTATATATAATGTTGACAACATTTCTGATTTACAACGAGAACATTTCATATCTTGATTAGCTGTTTTTACTAATTTGTTAAAAGACACTGATTTGCAATCTGGTATCTTCAAGTAGATGAATCGTTCAGTGTCTATTTCAGTAGTAGAAGAAAATGAACACTCTTCACATTTATGATCCCATCTGTAACTTAGTCCAAATAAATGTTCAATTTCTATTCCTTCATCTTCCAATACTCCAAGCATAAACATAAGAAATTCTCCTGCATCTTATTGTATATTCAATGTAAATTGCAAAGAACCAGTACATATATCCAAATGATGCCGAATGCCAGAAGCAATATGGATTTTACTTCTATCAGTTACCAACTTTTGAAAAATATAATGTAGTAAAGAACAGAATCTTTTTTCTCGATTTTCCATAATTTCATGATAAAGATCCTCAAAAGACAACATTTACAATTATATTAGCATAGCAGTTGATACCTGAACTATTTTCTAACTGGTATCCTACAATATCATTAACAGTGTCCATTTTCATTTTCTTTGCAGTTTCATCATTCTCTTGAACTGTTTTCTTTTTTTGAATCTCAGTAGAATATTTGTCATATTTTCATTTTGGACACACTACACGTTTCTCATACACAGGATATTCACCTAAGTTAGGAGCATAAAGTCTTCCCAACTGATTGTACTCTTTTACACAATTTACATCAGCACTAATCTTTTTCTCATCAAAATCAATCAAATACAAACCAGATAATGTTCTTACTCGAGACAATGCAACATTTGCCATACCGTCTTTAAACACTGTACTTCCAATATTTACCAAAGTACTGTCTACACTTAAACCTTGGGATTTATTAATGGTTACTGCATATGTTAAAGAAAGAGGAAACTGTTTTCTACGAACATACAAGTCTTTTACAACCAAAAAACGAACAGCACAACGTCCAATCTGTTTTACCTCTTCAATCTGATCAAATTTAATCTTCAAAAATTCAATTCCATCTCTGTTCTGAAAATTTACAAAAATCAACAACTTTTCCCATTGCTCCATTCACTAAACCTTTTTCTACATCCAAATTACGCTGTACAATTACCCAACAGTTTACACATACATATAAAGTATTTTCTAAACCTGCAGTCTTAGACACCTTCTTTTCCAAAGAATCCAATTTTGACTGTAATTTCTCTGAGAGAAGAATAGTAACTCCTTCATGTACCATTTTATCAATAGCTTCCATTTTCACTATTGGTTGTCTTTCCAATTTCAAAAGTTCTTGATTGAACATAGAACACTCTTGCAGTGTTGGCATTAGGCAAACTATAGACTTCTTTTCTCCAATTTTCTTGTATATTATTTCAGGTGCTATGTTTTCGTTTGCAAACAAGTTCGTTAAAAGAAGACGTTGTAAAGCTTCATTGCCATGTTTTGTCAAAACACCAATTCTTATATCTTGAAGAATTTTTCCATAATGTTTATCACATATTCTTAATAAGTTCTTTATATTCAGAATGAGACCAAATGTTGACATTTCCAATACTTCCATAAGATTTCCTAGTGTCTTAATGGACAAGTGTTTTAAAAACAGGTTGCCCTTTCACTGGAGTAAGTTTTAGTAGGTCGCCAAATACAATTACATGTTTTCCTCCAAATAGAACATCATAATCTGGTTTTAAAATCTGATACATTCTTAAATGTACAAAGGCAAGCATTAAGTTTGAGACCATGCTCACCTCATCAATGATTAGAAGTTTCATTTTCTTCATTACTCTTGACACTTCATAACAAGCTTTTCCAGATAGCCTGTGATATTCCAAGTTATTTTCATGTTCAACTGGTAGCATGAGTAATCGATGTAAAGTAATCCCTGCAATGTTGTGTGCTGCTAATCCAGTTGGAGCTGTTACAACTCAAGATAAATGGCATCCTGTAGTTTTGTGTAGATAACTGGTGAAAACTTAAATTAAGAAACTTTTTCCTGTTCCAGATTGACCACTGATGTCCATTCGAATAGGTTTAAATGATGTGCATTGGCATTCTTTTTTTTCATGTAACAAACCATGCTGTATCTGTAGTGTCACTTGCTCATATATTTCTTTTTGTTCAATATTTAGTTGTTCTTCCAACTTTCTCAAATCAATAATATCCTGTTGTGCTTGTTGCATTGTCATTTCTACTTCATTCAGAGATATTGCTGTTTCATTTTCAATAATTGGTTGTCCTGGTGGATCTTGACTTAGTGGAGCAGAACTCTGACTATCTTGAGAACTGTCTCTAGCTATTTCAGCTGCAATTTTAGTTTCTTGTTCAATCTCTTCATTTAACATTTGTAGATAAGTAGAGAAAATTGTGCATTGAAAGTTATCTTTACATGCATAAAAAGAATCTTCATAGCAGTCGAAATCTCCAAGTAATTCCTCTTCACTAGGCCAAGGCTTGAAGAGTTGCAGTAGTTCTAAATAGAAAAATTCCCTTTTTTCTGGAGTTTCACAACTCAGTTTTCTGTGGTTAATAAGATTTCCTTTGGTATGTTTTAACAAACATCCATCACATCCAATTACTGCATATTTTTCTTCATTATATTTTCAGTAACATTTCTCTTAAAGCTGTAATGTTGCAGTACTTCATAGAGACATACGTTTTCCAGATGCGGACTCCTTTTGGGATAGTACGTATCCAACATATTAGTTTGAACAATATTTGTACTTTCTGGTTCATTCAATGCTAAGTATTCAATTTCGTGTGGAGATTTCAAAACACTATTTTGTGTAGCCGCAAGACCTAAACCCAAATGATTCCTCTTGGCTTTGAATATAAACTCGCAGAGCTCAACCGATCCGAACATTCGAAGGATCCAATCTCTCGATGGGAAAGCATTTTCAAACTAAATCTGTACAATTTGTTACTAAGACTCTTCTCTTGTGAAATTTCTTCCCACATTTCCTTCAACTCTGTCTTTTCAATTTGGTTATATATGACGTAACGTAGCGAGCAACAGCAATTTAATTATCTGCAACCATGTTTGCATTCCACATTGTCAAAATCACTGGATTGTAGTCAATAATATACTTTGAATCTTCAGTTCTTTTTATGTTGTATGCATTCTTCAGAGATTTTCGTGTTATAGTATGTCTTACTGCTGACATAAAACTATTGACTCTTCCTTTTGAAATTACTGGACGTGGGAATCCAAAACGACATTTTGTATAAAATCTTCCCTTTGACTTGTATTTTCGTCAACAATATTTTCCACATCAATGACTTTGAAAATGTAAAACTTGTTCTCTTAAGCTCTCTTCTCCTCCTTTTTTTGGACTGGCACAGGTAACATACACTCCAATAAAAGACAAAACAGCTTCATTAGAATCGGTTCCAAATGTAGGTGCATCCTCGATCCATAATAACATGTGTATATGAGGAGCACCTCTGGCTTGGTACTCCTTTCTTCAAAAGAAATCAGTAACTTCTCCAAGAGGTGGATTATTTTTATTGCAGATAAAAAACATCATAGCTTGAAACCTATGATTTAAATACCTGCACACATTCACAGGATCCAAAGAACACAATTCTCCAGCTGTCTTCAATTCAATATTCTTGACATTTGAATTTGCTTGTCGAAGAAATTCAAGTAAATTGTTCCAAGCATATTCTGCACAGCTAAGTGTTAGAAGCCACGTAGGAGTATCCAAGTTTCTTAACATACATTTAAGTTCGCCTTGACGACGATATCAATACTCATTAGTACCACATTGACACGCCATCAAATTAATTAACTGAGATTCCAAATGATCGTCTCTTTGTTGAACTTTGTGCATAAATTCCTTTGCAGAAACATGTGTAAGATGAACTCCTGTTTTTAATATGTGATTCACTGCATATGATAGTCCAGACAAGTCACTTTCAAACAGAAGATGAAATATATATGGAATACACTGTCAAAATCTTGGATCTTCTGAGTACAATCTTGTGGAACGGTATTCTGAAGCTGGAATCTGTACTGCTCGTTCATCATATCGTCCACCTTCTGCAGTGGGGAACAGCTGTGGAAAACAACGAGCTTCTAAACTTTTTTCCCATACACTCATGGGAGTTCCCTTTGCTTTCTTCATTTGAAATAATTCAATAGTGTTTACAATCACTTCTTTTGAATGTAGAGGATGTATACTGTAATGTTCGTAAATCTCTTCACTCCTGTACTTGTCCACTTTTTCTATTTGGCCAGTTGAAATTTCTGTATCTTCTTCTAAACATATTTCCTGTTCTTCCACATTTACAGTTTTATAATAAATATTGTTCTGTACAAGATATAATGTAGCCGTTTGAAGTTTGGTGACATCTACTAACTCTTGCCATATTTTCCGACTCTTTGTTGGTACACCATTAACTAGAATAACTACAGGTTCACTTTCCTCTCTCTCTATACCAACAGTTTCAATATTTTTCTTAAAATCTAAAGCTAAGTACACAACTCTTCCTTTCAGATCTCTTTGTAAATCTGTTGGAGGCAGCTTACCTGTTTTAGGCTCCATACGAACTAAGGCCTGAAACTGGTGCACAGATTGAATAAAAATGGACTCATATGTATTTAAATCTGCCAGTTCTAGAGGAATAGCTGCCAACTCTAAGTTGTTATGTACTGCTCTAGTTGGCATTTTGTTCTCTTCTAATTTATTGTAACAATATTTACAAATACGTTGATCAGCACCCAACTCAAAACAACCTTCCACCAACAAATAAGCACCAAATTGCTCTCACTTATCATTATTTTCCTTTTCACTTTTTAAATACACATCAACATTCCTAGTTTGACTTCTATAGTGAGTACGTCGACAACAAATACAAACATAGTTTGGTTTTTCACATGAAAGTATCTTAAACTTTGTAATTTCTCCTGCAAACTTCTCAGTACTAACATCTTCTACCTGTTCTTCAACACCTACACTTATCAAGCTCTCACTTTCTATACACTCCTTTTGTGAAGCAAAGAAACAAAACTGTATATCATCACAATTTTTTTTTACATCCGATACTGAACCATGCAAAAGAGCTGCGTTCATTTCACTTAAAGATAATGCAGGACTTTTTACGTAGTACAATCTCCTTTTTTAACTTCCGCATTTCTGAGTGATGTTCTGCTAACATTCTTAAATGATGAAAAGTACTTCAACACACTTTTCTAGAAAGACAAGCCAGAGAATGACCCTGCAACTTAGTATATTTTCTCACTTTACAAGGATCTAGTCCTTGCAACATCTTAATCTTCTGTTTAACACTTCTTTTGCATATTCTCGTAAGAAAACTCGTAATATAACAATAGATTCCTGTCGAATACTACAAATACTACTACAATCCCACTTATACGCTGTAGCTTTTGTACATCTCCCTTGAACTTCTACAGCTATTACTTCTTCGACATCTCTAGGAACCATCTTTTCCTTTTCAATTGCACAACCATTTTTCATTTCATGACAACGACCACCGGTATAAACTGCATGAACTGAATTATTTTGTTGAAAATAGCTTTCTTCATTAAAGAATGGCTCAGTACTTGAAGTGTGCTTCCATTCACCAGAAAAAAAAGTTACTTCTATTGATCAGTCTTTTTCTTTTGCTTTTCTCCTTCATAAAGTGCATTGTTTTATTCAATGTTTTCATTCTCTTCAATACTAATATAAATAATTTTCATTTCAATTCAGAAGCAGTATCTACTACACTTTCAATCTGTTGCTTTTTCTGATACGCTGCTGATCTTTTTTATACTTTTTACAATCTTTTCTTAAATTTTGAATTACTCTATTACGAAGCATACGTAAACGTATGTCCATAAATTGTTTCTGTCTTTTTGTCACATGTGCTTCTTTTCCATTGTGTTTCTTTATGTGCTTCTCCTTTGTTTGAAACATTTCTTTCCTCTTTTGGTTCGTATTTTGATCATTCAATCTCTCCACAACTTTTTTAATAAATTGTTTAGTTCTCTTACCAGAAGCCACTTTATCCTCAGCATCCTTTTGGTGTTTTTCTACTACACTTGTTTTAGTTTTCATTAAGTACTTCTGTTTTTCTTTGTTCTCTTCTCTTTTCATGTTTTCTTACCATCTTTTATTTCTAATCCAAATAAAATATCTTCGTAAAAATCAAATAATAGTTTAATTATTTTAGTACATTAATTAAAATTTCAAAATTAATTACGTTTCAATTTTGAAATTAACAACTAAGCACAACATTACAATTAAATTTCCATTGCATTTATAACTCAAAAGAAGAGAAAAGTATAAAAATGAGCAAAACATCTGCAAAAACACAAGAATAGGTGGTCACACAGCCAAAAGGAGAAAGGAAAAAAACCAAAAGGTTTATAAACAGCAACATGAAATACTCAAACAACACAGCTACTGAAAAATGTAAGAAATGCAGAAAGAAGCAACAGATGTACAGAAAGAGGCAAGACAGGTGCAGAAAGAGGCAAAAGAAGTACAGAAAGAGGAAAATGTTGTAGAAAAACGCAAGTAAGGTACAGAAACAAATAAAAGTGGTGCAGAAAGAGGCAAAATGAGTTGAAAAAGAAATGAGACACGTGCAGAAAGATGGAAGAGAAGTGCAGAAAGAAGCAGCAGAGTTACAGAAAAAGGCAAAACAAGTGCACAAAGAGCCTAAGAGATAAATAAAAAGACAATAGAGGTGCACAAAGAGTAAGGGTGGGCGTAGTTCGCGTAGTAGCGCTACGCGAAGTGCACTTCGCACTACGCGAGCTACGCATAGCTACGCGAACTGCGTAGTGCACTGTGCAAAATGCTGTTCACACTGATTGCACAGTGCCGGATGCTTGTCCACACTGTGCAATCATTGCAAATGGCTTCTTGCACAGTGCAAGCGGTCGTTTTCTGCCGCTCAAGTAGATTTCTACTCGAGCGGCAGCTTTCTCAACGTGGACTGGTAGTTTCTCATCGCGAGCGGTCGCGAGCATACGCGACCACTCGCAATGAGAAACCTGACCTCCCGCGTTGAGAATCTCGCCGGGAGGTTTATTTTCCACGCTCGCGATCGGCAACTTGATGTTGCTGATCGCGAACGAGGAAAAAGTCTCGCCGGGATGTCATTTTGCTTGCTCGCGGTCGCCAACTTGACGTTGAGGACCGCGAGCAAGCAAAAAATGACCGCTGCCCTACGCTACGCTGCGCTACACGTGTTTGCACTGTGCTACGTGCAATTCGCGTAGTGCGAAGTAGCGCAAACTTCGCAAACTACGCGAGCGTAGTGTAGTGCTTTGCCCACCCTTAACAAAGAGACAAGAGAGGTGCACAAACAGGGAACACGAATAGAAAAAGAGGCAACAGGGGTACAGAAAGAAGCAAGAGAGGAGCAGAAAGAAGCAAGAGAAGGGCAAAAGAAGCAACAGAGGTACAGAAAGAGGCAACATGCTTGCAGAAAGAGGCAAGAGAAGTCCACAAACAAGAAAGAGAAATGAAGAACCAGGCAAGAGAAGTCCAGAAAAAGGCAAAGAAACAAGAGAAGTGCAGAAAGAAGCAACAGATGCACAGAAAAAGGCAAGACAGGTGCAGAAAGAGGCAAGAGAAGTGCAGAAAGAGGGAACAGGGATGTAGAAAGAGGGAAGAGAGGTGCAGAAACAGGGAAGAGGGCTGCAGAAACAAGCAAGATAGGTTCAAAAGAGACAAGTGGGGTGCAGAAAGAAGCAAGTGAGATGCAGAAAGAAGTAAGAGAAGTACAGAAAGAAGCAACAAACATGCACAATGAGACAACAGTGGTGCAGAAAGAGGCAACAGGGGTGCAGAAAGAAGCAAGAGAGGTGCAGAAATAAGCAAGAGAAGTACAGAATAAAGCAACAAAGGTGCAGAAAGAGGCAAGAAAAGTACAGAAAGATGCAAGAGAGTTGCAGAAACAGGCAAAAGAAGTGCAGTTAGAGAGAACAGGGGTAAAGAAAGAAGCAAGAGAGGTGCAGAAAAAGTGAAAAAGGATACAGAAAGAGGCAAGAGCAGTGCAGAAAGAGGCAAGAGAATTGCAGAAACAGGCAACTGAGGTACACAAAGACAGAAGTGGGGTGCAGAAAGAGGCAAAAGAAGTACAGAAAGAGGGTAGAGGGGTGTAGAAAGAGCCATGAGGAGTGCAGAAAGAAACAAGTGACTTGCAGAAAGAGACAACAGAGGTGCAGAAAGATGGAAGAGGGTGCAGAAAGAGGCAAGAGGGGTGCAGAAAGAAGCAAGAGAGGTACAGAAAGAAGCACTTTTGGGCTGCAACTTCACAATTCAACAACTACTCAGAGTGTTGGGCCTACCAAATACAAAGCAGCAGGTTTTTCAATATGTCTGTTAAAAGACTCACAATATTCCAGAAAGCATGCATGCATGTGTCTGTACCTTTTAAAAGTGCCATCATACATCAAAGAAACATGCAAATAGATTGCAAGTGGGCAGTGCTTGAGAAAATAGATGACTAGATGGGTAGTGTCTGAGGGAATAGTTCACTGCAACATTACTGCGTGGGTGATTGCATGAGAGCAGCAGTGCTAAATGGGTGATTAGATCAGTGCAGGAGAAAGACCTTAGACAAACCATGTGCGCAAGGCTAACACGTGGTTGAAGACATGAGTGTATGAGTATTGCTTGAAAGAATAAAAAACTGCATGGGTACTGCCTGAGTGATTCTATGACAGCAAAGGTAGCAACTAGATGAGTGTATGACTGTAAAGGAAGCACCTGGGAGAAAATAAAACTGTAACAGTAATGCTTGAGACATTCTATTACTGCATCAGTAGTACCATATTGAGTTGATGAGAGCATCAGTACTGCCTGACTGAATCTTTGAGTGGGATAGTAGTGCCTGCATGATTGCACAAATCTATGGTCAATATCTGAGGGAATACATAACATACGTGTATCCGTGCCTTTTCCTACTGCCATCATATGTAAAACAAACATACAGATACATGTGTACCAGAGTTTTAACCTCTACCATCTCTTCAACATAACACATGAGAGAATACATGAGCACGCAGACACATACCTCAGTCATAAGACTAAAAAGTCCCTCAAACTTGACAGACTACACTTCTCATTTTAAAGAGACACTTCAAATTCTGCAGCATACTACAAGTGCACATCTCAATAGACCAATACAAGGTAACCTAATCACTAATCCCTCTGCCAACATATTTTAAACCTCACTTTTAGGCTGCACCTTCACTATTAAGCAACTACTCAGAGTCTTGGGCCTAAGCAAATACAAAGCAGCAACCTTTTCAATCTATCTGTTAAAAGTCTCACAATATTCCAGAAAGCATACATGCATGTGTCTGTCCCTTTTAAAAGTGGCATCATATATCAAAGAAACATACAAACAGATGGGTAGTGCGTAGTTCCTGAGAGAATGGATGACTAGATGGGTACCACCTGAGTAAATAGTTCAGTTCAACAGTACTGCCTGGGTGATTGCATGAGAACCGTAGTACTGAATGTGTGAATAGATCAGTGCAGGGGAAATACCTTAGACAAACCATGAGTGCAAAGCTTACGCATGGTTAAAGACAAGAGTGTATCAGTAATGCTTGAAAGAATAAAAACATGCATAGGTACTGTCTGAGTGATTCTATGACTGCAGTACTAGTAACTGGATGATTCTATGAGTGTATGGGAAGTACCTGAGAGAAAATATGAGTGTAAGGGTAATGCTTGGACTATTCTATGAGTTAATAAGTTGTACCTGACAGAGTAGATGAGAGCATGGATAGTGCCTGAATGAATCTTTGAGTGGGATAGTAGTGCCTTGGTGATTGCACGCATCTATGGTTAATGTCTGAGGGATTATATGGCATGCATGTGTCTGTGCCTTTTCCTAGTGTCATCTTATATAAAAGAAACATACAGATACATGTATACCAGAGTTTTATACCTCTACCATCTGTTTAGGCATAACACGTGAGAGAATACATGTGCACACAGACACATACCTCAGTCATAAGAATGAAAAGTCCCTTAAACTTGACAAACTGCACTTCCCATTTTAAAGAGACACCTAAAATTATGCAGCATACTTAAAGTGTACATCTCCACAGACCAATACGAGCTAACCTAATCACTAATCATTCTACCAACAAGTCTTAAACCTCACTTTTGGGCTGCATCTTCACTATTCAGCAACTACTCAGAGTGTTGGGCCTAGACAAACACAAATCAGCAACTTTTTCAATGTGTCTGTTAAAACTCTCACCATATTCCAGAGAACATGCATGCATGTGTCTGTACCTTTTAAAAGTGGCATCATATATCAAAGAAACATAAAAAATAGATAAGTAGTGGGTAGTGCCTAAGAGAATGGATGACTGGATGGGTAGTGCCTGAGTGAAAAGTTCAGTGCAAGAATATTGCCTGGGTGATTGCATGAGAGCAGCAGTACTGAATGGGTGATTAGAACAGTCCCTCAGAAATACCTTAGATAAACTATGAGTGCAAGGCTAATGCATGGTAGAAGACAACAGTGTATGAGTAGTGCTTGAAAGAATAAAAAGTGCATGGGTACTACCTGAGTGATTCTATGACTGCAGTGGTAGTAGCTGGATCAATGTATGACTGTATGGGAAGTACCTGAGAGAAAATATGAGTGTAAGAGTAATACTTGCGCCATTCCATGAGTGCATCAGTAGTACCTGAGTGAGTAGATGAGAGCATGGGTAGTGCCTGACTGAATCTTTGAGTGGGATAGTAGTGCCTTGGTGATTGCACAAATCTATGGTTAATGTCTGAGGGATTACATGGCATGCATGTGTCTGTGCCTTTTCCTAGTGGCATCATATATAAAAGAAACATACAGATACATGTATACCAGAGTTTGTTACCTCTACTGTCTGTTTAGGCATAACACGTGAGAGAATACATGTGCACGCAGACACATACCTCAGTCATAAGACTAAAAAGTCCCTTAAACTTGACAGACTGCACTTCCCATTTTAAAGAGACTCCTAAAATTATGCAGCATACTTAAATTGTACATCTCCACAGACCAATACGAGCTAATATAATCCCTTATCCTTCTACCAACAAGTCTTAAATCTCACTTTTGGGCTGCAGCTTCAGTATTCAGCAACTACTCAGAGTGTTGGGCCTAGCCAAATACAAAGCAGCAACTTTTTCAATGTGTCTGTTAAAAGTCTCACCATATTCCAGAGAGCATGCATGCATGTGTCTGTACCTTTTACAAGTGCAGTCATATATGACAGAAACATACAAATAGATAAGTAGTGGATAGTGCCTAACAGAATGGATGACTAGACGGGTAGCACCTGAGAAAATAGTTCAGTGCAACAGTACTGCCTGGGTGATTGCATAAGAACAGCAGTACTGAATGGGTGATTAGATCAGTGCAGGGGAAATACCATAGACAAACCATGAGTGCAAGGCTAATGCATGGTTGAAGACAAGAGTGTATGAGTAGTGCTTGAAAGAACAAATAAAGTGAATGGGTACTGCCTGAGTGATTCTATGACTGCAGTGGTAGTAACTAGGTGATTGTATGACTGTATGTGAAGTCCATGAGAGAAAATATGAGTGTAAAGGTAATGCTTGGGACATTCTATCAGTGCATCAGTAGTACCTGAGTGAGTAGATGAGAGCATGGGTAGTGCCTGACTGAATCTTTGAGTGGGATAGTAGTGCCTTGGTGATTGCACAAATCTATGATTAATGTCTGAGGGATTACATGGCATGCATGTGTCTGTGCCTTTTCCTAGTGGCATCATATATAAAAGAAACATACAGATACATGTATACCAGAGTTTGTTACCTCTACTCTCTGTTTAGGCATAACACGTGAGAGAATACATGTGCACGCAGACACATACCTCAGTCATAAGACTAAAAGTCCCTTAAACTTGACAGACTGCACTTCCCATTTTAAAGAGACTCCTAAAATTATGCAGCATATTTAAATTGTACATCTCCACAGACCAATATGAGCTAATCTAATCCCTTATCCTTCTACCAACAAGTCTTAAATCTCACTTTTGGGCTGCAGCTTCAGTATTCAGCAACTACTCAGAGTGTTGGGCCTAGCCAAATACAAAGCAGCAACTTTTTCAATGTGTCTGTTAAAAGTCTCACCATATTCCAGAGAGCATGCATGCATGTGTCTGTACCTTTTAAAAGTGCAGTCATATATGACAGAAACATACAAATAGATAAGTAGTGGATAGTGCCTAACAGAATGGATGACTGGATGGGTAGTGCCTGAGTGAAAAGTTAGTGCAAAAGTACTGTCTGGGTGATTGAATGAGAGCAGCAGTACTGAATGGGTGATAAGAAAAGTGCAGCAAAAATACCTTAGACAAACCATGAGTGCAAGGCTAATGCATGGTTGAAGACAAGAGTGTATGAGTAGTGCTTGAAAGAATAAAAACATGCATAGGTACTGCCTAAGTAATTCTATGACTGCAGGGGTAGTAACTGGATGATTGTATGACTGTATGGGAAGAGAACATATGAGTATAAGAGTAATACCTGCACCATTCCATGAGTGCATCAGTAGTACCTGAGTGAGTAGATAACAGCATGGGTAGTGCCTGACTGAATGTTTGAGTGGGATAGTAGTGCCTGGATGAATGCACAAATCTATGGTTAATGTCTGACGGATTACATGTTATGCATGTGTCTGTACCTTTTTCTAGTGGCATCATATATAAAAGAAACATACAGATACATGTATACCAGAGTTTTATACCTCTATCATATATTGAGTCATAACACGTGAGAGACTACATGTGCAAACAGACACATACTTCAGTCATAAGACTAAAAACTTCATTAAACCTAAAAGAGTGCACTTCCCATTTTAAAAAGACACCTAAAAGGATGCGGCATATTTGAAGTATGCCTCTCCACAGATCAATACAAACTAACCTAATCACTAATCCCTCTGGCAAGATGTCTTAGACCTCAGTTTTGGACTGCAGCTTCACTATTCAGTAACTACTCAGAGTGTTGCACCTAAGCAAATACATAGCAGCAACCTTTTCAATCTATCTGTTAAAAATCTCACAATTTTCCAGAAAGCACGCTTGCATGTGTCTGTACCTTTTAAAAGTGGCATTATATATAAAAGAAACATACAAATAGATCGGTAGTGGGTAGTGTCTGAGAGAATGCATGACTAGATGAGTAGTGCCTCAGTGAAAAGTTCAGTACAAGAGTACTGCCTGGATAATTTCAGAAAGCCAACACTAATCCTTCTACCATGTTACTATCTACAAACTATTTCAAAAGTCTTTTCATTACATAATACAAAGTACAATGGAGAACTGTACATTTCATAACATATTCCATACATCACATTTGTCTTACAATTTCAACACTTGGATTTTTTTTTTAAAGTCAAAATATCACTAGAAACAATAAAGTAGTGTTGAATAATATATAATACACGTTACAAATTGGTTACTCACGTTTGAGGTAGTATGCAAAATACCAAATATCAGAAACTCTTAACAGATTTTCTTTTCCACACAAAAAATATAATGCACCTCTCTCAGAAAGGTGAAACCAGAAATGGTAATCTTTCCCTCTATTTTTTCACTCAAATAAATGTAAGTAACAAATTACATTGCTTCCATCCTTATTTCAAATTGTAAAACACATTTCTATTGGTTAGACATATTAACCCTTTCTAACTGTCTTCAAATGGTGCCCAAACTGCTTCTGTAATCTTCTGAAGTCGCGACTCCACACGGGAGTTCAAAAACCTATTTTTCATAATATTAGTATAGTTTTTCAGCAACACACTATTTCTCCACATACTACTAGAAAACCTTAATTTACTATCTTTTCACTTATATGTATGTATCCATTTCACATTTGAAGTCCACAGTTAAGTTTCAACCCTTCCCCCAGTCTACTTAATGCCAGTTTCCATAGTAACAGTTCATGGAACATTCAACTGTACTGGCAGGTCACAAGTTCACAGTAGTTTCAAGTTCAGCACACAAGCTTACTAATGCAAACAGCAGGTGTGGTTGACTTTTGCAAAATATTACCTTATGGTATCTACTGTACCTTTCAAACATTTTCTAAGAACGAATCACAAACATGATACCTCAGCAAAGTGACATGCATCCTATTTTTGAGTGCACAATCTTGATGAACAGCCAATCACTTATCAACTTTTTAGAAAACAACATGTTCTCCACAATTTTATATACCTCTCATTCTACCAACTGACTACCTCAGCTACAGACATCTTTTCATTCTTCCGGATATCCCTTCAAGATACTCACAGGTGCAAAAGGTATGCTGAACACAGAGGTATTGCCAAAGACCTAGGTTTGGAAAATGTGGACATTAAATGGATTGCACAGAGAGGATTAAAGTGGCACCAATTGATGCCTTTTGTTAAAGCCTTTTTGCATCTCCAACCCCCTGACCTCATGATTGTGCAGTGTGGTGGCAATGACCTAGGCACATTAACTGGGGTAGGTCTGGAAATGCTAATGAAGGACACCTTTGCACAATTGATGTTGCTTTTGCCTCAAACTGTCTTTGTATACTCTAATATATGCCAAGACAGAAATGGAACTGGTCAACTCAATTCTAGGAAAAATGTCAATAAAGCTGTTTCTGCATACCTCAGAGATCATAGAATGGAGTCCATCTACAACAACAATTTACGTTTTGATATGGATGACATCTACAGAAGTGATGGCGTGCACTTCACAGATCAAGGGAACAGAGTCTTCCTCAACAACCTAAAGCTGTGCGTCTGCACTTACATGTAGCTTCCACAAAGTCAGAATGAAAACAAGGGCTCTTTTTAGAGCCACCCTATAACCCAACATATAATCTTACTTTTTAAAAAATATACATACTCTTTTTTAAAATTTTGCCTGAAGTCGTGAACCCATCGCTGTTACAAGGGGGTGCCGCGCTGAGAGCCGTGATGGAATTGTGACTCCAAGCACGTGAGAAAAAAAAATGCCCCCCAATCTTATTACTCAAACTCTGCCTCGGGGACCCCATCCCCCGAGGCCTAGCCATTTTATTTTTTTTATTTAAAAAAACAATTACCCCCTAAGGGCTTTTTTTTGCCCTGGGGACTCCATCCCCCGGGGCATGCCCTCATGTTGGGGACCGAGGGGGGAGCCCCAATGCCCCCATGGTCTCTGCCGGCTCCTCGCCTCCTGCGGGAGCCGGCATTGCTTTTGGACAAAGGGAGCTGCTGACATGCAGCTCCCCTTGTCCAAAAGCAATATGCATCGCTTCATGGAAGCCAGAGCAGGTTTCCTGCTCTCACTTCCATGAAGCGAAGCATAGTTTGCAATGACAGGGTGGGAGCCGTGCTCCCGCCCTGTCATTGCAAACTGCAATGTCCCTTGGTGGGCACCCTGGGACATTGCTGGAGCCGGCCCTGGGGGGTGGCGGTTCCCAGGGCCAAGGAAGGCTCTAGGAGGGGTGCCGCGCAGCCCCCCTCCCAACTTGTAAATAGCCCCTGGGAGGTGGTGGTCCCCAGGGAAGGGGGTCTGCAACGGACCCCTGCATTACAATAATTAAAGCCCCGGGGAGGTGGTGGTCCCCGGGGCTTAGTGGGGCCTATGAGGCCCCCCTAAATAAATAAAGCCCAGAGGAGGTGGCAGACCTCGTGGTCCCCCCACCCATAACAATGAAAAGCCCCGGGGAGGTGGTGGTTCCCGGGGCTGCATATATTTTTCATATTACCCCCGGGACCTGGCTCACCCAGGGGCTCAATAAAAACAAATCACAGCATACCATGCTTCGTTTTTAAAAAAAACAAAAAACGGAGGAATTTGCTGAAAAATTAAAAAAAACAAAACTTTTTTTGGCCCTGGGGGTCCCTGTGGAACCCCCTGACCAGGCCTAGGGGGTCAGGGTGTTTCTACCCTGCCCCCTTTTCTTTTTTTTAATCAATAAATACCATTTTTTCATGTGACTCGGTTTTACCGAGTCACAAAATGGCTGCCAACACTTCTTGCTTTGGAGTGTTGACAGCCAATCAAAATGAAGCTCGTCCTCGGGAGGGTGTGCAAATCCACCGCAGTCACCAGATATTGATATTTTTTATTTTTAAATTTCTCAGGAACTACTGAACGGATTTACACCATTTAAAACAAAGAGTGCACTCTGGAACAACAGCTACCTCTCTGCCAAATTTGGTGTAATTCCGTTCAGCAGTTCAGGCTGTAGCCGCGACAAAAGTTCCTATGGAAATTAACATGGAGAAAACGCGTTTTAGGCCCCCCCTTTTTTCTCAGCCCCCACTTGATGAATCACCCCAAAAGTTTTAATACAGGTGCTGACGGGAGCGCCCCATTAGTTTTGAAAGTTTCGCGAAGATTCGTCAAACGGCGCCAAAGATATTGGCAAATCAAAAAACGCTTTTCCTATGGAAACTAGGTCCTAACTATAACTACCTACTGGCGACCGCCAATAGGTAATATATATATATATATATATATACATTACCTACTGGCGGTCGCCAGTAGGTAGTTATAGTTAGGACCTAGTTTCCATAGGAAAAGCGTTTTGATTTGCCAATAACTTTGGCGCCGTTTGACGAATCTTCACGAAATTTTCAAAACTAGTGGGCGCTCCGGTCAGCTCCTGTCTAGAAAGTGTCGGGGTGAATCGTCAAGCTGGGGCCGAGAAAAATGGGGTCCCAAAACGAGTTTTCCCATGTTATTTTCCATAGGAAACTTTAGACAAAGCTGCAGCCCGAACTGCTGAACTGAATTACACCAAATTTGGCAAAAAGGTAGCCCTTGGTTGAGAAAGAGCCCTTTTTGTTAAATGGTGTAAATCCGTTCAGTAGTTCCTGAGAAATTAGAAAAAGAAAAAGGTTTTGATATCTATGGCCGCGGTGGGTTCGCGAACCCTCCCGGGCACGAGCTTCACTCTGATTGGCTGCCAACACTCCAAACCAGGAAGTGTTGGCAGCCATCTTGTGACTCGGTAGAACCGAGTCACAAGAAAACAGTAAAATAAAGGTTAAAAAACAAGAAAATGGGGCAGGGTAGAAACACCCTGACCCCCTAGGCCTGCTCAGGGGGTCCCACAAGGCCCCCAGGGCCAAAAAAAGCATTTTTATTTTTGTAATTTTGGTGGAATTCACGTTGGGGTCGCGAATCCTGCAGAAATTACAAAACAAAATGAAGTACTTCATTTTAATGAGGCCCCCGAATGAGCCAGGTCCCGGGGGCATTGTCTAAAAATAATAGCGGGGGCCCCCACAGCCCCGGGGTCTGCCACCTCCCCGGGGCTATGCAGATTATGTGCGGGGGGCACGCGGCCCCCCGCAGCCCCGGGGACCGCCACCTCCCTGGGGCTTATTGAAAAATAATGCGTGGGGGGTCCCACCCCCCCACGCTGCCCCAGGGACTGCCACCTCCCTGGGGCATTGTTAATTGGATGTGGGGGGGCACGCGGCCCCCCCGTAGCCCCGGGGACTGCCACCTCCCCGGGGCTATTGTTTTTTTTAAAAAAAATAGATGTGTGGGGGGGCAAGAGCCCCCCACATGCCCCGGGGACCACCACCTCCCCAGGGCACATACTTATTTAAAATCGGGGGTCCGTAGCGGACCCCCAGCCCTGGGGACCACCACCTCCCTGGGGCTTTGAAACAGAAGGGAGGGGAGCTGCCCAGCCCCTCTCCTGGAGCCCTAGATGGCCCTGGGGACCGCCACCCCCCAGGGCCGGCTCCTGCAGTGTCCCGGGGTGCCCACCCCCGGGACACTGCTGTTTGCTATGGCAGAGCTGGAGCCGTGCGGCTCCCGCCCTGCCTTAGCGAACTCTGCTTTGCTTCATTGAAGCAAGAGCAGGGAAACCTGCTCTCGCTTCAATGAAGCAAAGCAGGATTGCTTTTCCACAAGGGGAGCTGCATGTCAGCAGCTCCCCTTGTGGAAAAGCAATGCCGGCTCCCGCAGGAGGCGGGGAGCCGGTGGGACCGTGGGGGAATTGGGGCTTCCCCCACGGTCCCCAATGGAGAGGCCAGGCCCTGGGGGATGTGGCCCGGGAGGGGGTCCAGGCGGCCCCCTTCCCCAATAATATAAAAAAAAAAAAAAAGGAAAGGCCGGTCCAGGGGCCATAATTGGCCTTAGGAGGGGGGCCACGCGGCCCCCCTCCAAATATAAATTAAAAAAAAAATACAATTCTGGCCATGCCCCGGGGGATGGGGTCCCCGGGGCCAAAATTGGCCTCGGGAGGGGGGCCACGCGGCCCCCTTCCCGATTTAATTTTTTTTTTTTTTTTAAAAGGTGTCAGGCCCTAGGGGATGGGGTCCCCGGGCCCCAAAAAAGTTAAAAAAAGGGGGGGCACACAGGTCCCCTCTTACAAAAAAAAAGCCAACATCTCACCAGAGGCCACGCCCCCTTTCTCCAACACTCTGCAAATGCGCCCCCTGGCACATTGTTAGTTGGGGAATTAATTCCCCTTGAATACTGAGGGTCCCTGGGGGCCAACTAGCCCACCAGAAACCTCCAGTATGCGCCAGGGAGCTGCGTTGCAGAGAGGTGGCCCAAGGCCACGCCCCCTTTTTACACCACTCTGAAACGCAGCTCTGTGGCACTTACTGGAGGTACATGGTGGGCTAGTTGGCCCCCAGGGACCCTCAGGACTCAAGGGGACTTAATCCCCCTATTTACAACGCGCCATGGGGCGCGTTTACACAGTGGTGCAGGGAGGGGGCGGGCCTGATATTACAAGTGTGCAAACACACCCCTGGCGCGTTGTAAATTGGGGATTAAGTCCCCTTGAATCCTGAGGGTCCCTGGGGCCAACTAGCCCACCAGGTACCTCCAGTAAGCGCCACACAGCTGCGTTGCAGAGAGGTGGTCCGAGGCCACGCCCTTTTACACCTCTCTGTAACGCAGCTCTGTGGCGCTTACTGGAGGTACCTGGTGGGCTAGTTGGCCTCAGGGACCCTAAGGATTCAGGGGACTTAATCCCCCAACTTACAACACGCCAGGGCATGTTTGCACGGTGGTGCAGGGAGGGCAGGGCCTGATATTAAAGTGTGCAAACACACCCTCTGGCGCGTTGTAAATTGGGGATTAAGTCCCCTTGAATCCTGAGGATCCCTGGGGGCCAACTAGCCCACCAGGTACCTCCAGTAAGCGCCACAGAGCTGCGTTACAGAGAGGTGTAAAAGGGCGTGGCCTCGGACCACCTCTCTGCAACGCAGCTGTGTGGCGCTTACTGGAGGTACCTGGTGGGCTAGTTGGCCCTCAGGGACCCTCAGGATTCAAGGGACTTAATCCCCAATTTGCAACGCGCCAGGGGTGTGTTTGCACACTTGCAATATCAGGCCCGCCTCCCTGCACCACTGTGTAAACGCGCCCCATGGCGCGTTGTAAATAGGGGGATTAAGTCCCCTTGAGTCCTGAGGGTCCCTGGGGGCCAACTAGCCCACCAGGTACCTCCAGTAAGCGCCACACAGCTGCGTTGCAGAGAGGTGGTCCGAGGCCACGCCCCTTTTTACACCTCTCTGTAACGCAGCTCTGTGGCGCTTACTGGAGGTACCTGGTGGGCTAGTTGGCCCCCAGGGACCCTAAGGATTCAAGGGGACTTAATCCCCCAACTTACAACACGCCAGGGGCATGTTTGCACGGTGGTGCAGGGAGGGGGCAGGGCCTGATATTAAAAGTGTGCAAACACACCCTCTGGCGCGTTGTAAATTGGGGGATTAAGTCCCCTTGAATCCTGAGGATCCCTGGGGGCCAACTAGCCCACCAGGTACCTCCAGTAAGTGCCACAGAGCTGCATTGCAGAGAGGTGGTCCGAGGCCACGCCCCTTTTTACACCACTCTGCAAACGCGGCTTCTGGTGCACTGCTGGTGGGGCGATGAGGTCCTCTTTTGTCCTGAGGACCTCAGGACACAAATGGACTTCATCGTCCGAGCAGCAGTGCGCCAGAAGCCGCGTTTGCAGCGTGGTGTAAAAAGGGGCGTGGCCTAGGAACACCTCTCTGCAACGCACCTCTGCGGCGCTTACTGGAGGTACCTGGTGGGCTACTTGGCCACCAGGGACCTTCAGGATTCAAGGGGACTTAATAGGGATGTTATAGTTAGAAATTAGCATTTTTAAAACCTTAGAAGTTAACTAAAAAACATAGGATTGAGGCACATTATAATTAGAAATTTTTGTTTAAAAAACCATTGAAATTCACTGAAAAAACCATAGGTTTCAGGGACATTATAGTTAGAAATTAGCATTTAAAAAACCATTGAAATTCACAGAAAAGACCTTAGGTTTCAGGCACGGTATAGTTAGAAATTAGCATTTAAAAAACCTTAGAAATTCACTGAAAAAACCATAGGTTTCAGGGACGTTATAGTTAGTTGGACATTTCACTTGTACAAAACCATAGAAATTCCGCCGTTATAATTAGTTCAGCTAACTATAACTCGCGCCCCCACAATGCACTGCTGATGACGTCACATATTACATCATTCATGACATGGTCAGTGACATCACTGAAGACATCTCAAATGACTTCACTGATGACATCACTGATGACATCATCCACGTGAAAATCTGATTCACCTCCTCACACTCTAATATAACCTTTGATACACCCACTGTAAAATACAGACTACCATTTTCGAAACCATCGACACACCAATACCAGTTACTAGATACGCACTCACTGATTCCTAGGTCTACACACACATCCACTCATTCACCCATACAATCACTCATACATGCAGTCACTCATCAATACAACACTATCATATGCACTCATACACCTATACAGACACTCACACACCGCCACTCATCCATGGAGTTACTCACACACCTAGTCAGTCATGCAAAGAATCAATCACACTCCCATTTACTCACCTATACAGTTATACACACACCACCTCACTTATTCATACAGATACTAACGCATACTTACTCTCTTATACAATCACTGATACAAGTACACACTCATCCATACAGCCACTCTCACAATCACTGACTCTCACATATAGTCATTTATATACTGTAACTCTCACATACACTGCCTTTTACATATGTAGTTACTTGGACATGTACCACTGAGACATTCACTCACCAACACATCCATACACACACTCACCCACCCATACAGCTGTTTCCACATGCACTCTTGAACCCATACACCCAGTGAATCAACCACTCTCATATCTATGCACAGAGTCACACACCTCCCACCCATCCACACACACACTCAGTCTCCCATACAAATACTCAGGCAACCAATCAATAACCCATATAGACACTCATGTAGCTACTGACCAACCCATGCAGCAGCTTATACAACAACAGACAGACTGATACAGACATTCACACAGTTTAGTCACTAACCCATGCATTCAGTAAGACACATTTAATCACTCACTTATACAGTCAGTCACGCACCTACTAAATCCTCCATCCAGCGATGCGCATTCCATGTTCGGGAATGCGTTGTACGTGTTCGCGACGTTTTTTGCGTGCTCGGGGAGAAATATCGCGCAAACTTACCCACGCGGTCGCAATGGGCGCAGCCATCTTGTTTTTCCACTCTATGCTATGGTTCTGGGCCTGCTTTTCTATCCTCCCTCAATCTTTGCAATCCTTAGTTTTTTACACTGGTTTTCAATTTTTCTTTATTTCTTATCTATCTCTCTCTCTGCCTAAGTCTATATTTTGCATTTTTTTCTACTTTTTACTGTTTTTTTAACTTTTTGACTGTTTTATATAACTTTCTTCTTTAAGCTCCTACTTCTTCCCCTAACTTTATTTTTCCCTTCTAACTTTTCTTTTCCGCCTCCTCCCACCCCAGAACCATGGCGAAGGGTAGCAGCAGCGGCTCGAAGGGCAAGGCGCGTGCGCCCAAGAGCCGCCTGCCTTGCGGCAGACTGCGCCCTGCAGGGGTGCAAGCCCGCCAGCTTTTTAGTGAGAAGGAGGTGGCCGCCCTTGTTTTTTTTGTTCAACGCCACCTCCCCTTGACCTTGGCAGCAGGCGGCAGGCCAGGTTCCGGGTACCTGACCCAGGAGCGTCACCGCCGGTGGGCGAAGGTGCGCCGGGCAGTGTTTCGCTGCTCAGGGGTCCGGCGCACCCATAACCAGCTGGCCCACCGGTGGTCAGACATCCTCGACCGGGAGCAGCACCTGTTGGACCTGCTAGGTGTCGAGGTCGTGGGGCTTGGTGAGTAGCTGATATATATAGTAGTATAAGTATTGTGATTTGTGTATACATTTTTTAAAAATAACAAGAATACTGCTGCTTACATTGCAGGTAAATTATGTTTCAAAATCTTCTGTGATTGTAGGACACAGGTGCTGGGCGCTACTCTTACTTGTTTGCAACTTTGCGCTCGCTTGTCCTTATTATTATGTAAGAGTTTACTTTAGAGAACTTCAGTTAGGTAATGCTATTGCTAGAGAGACTGTAGTCCTTCCTTTGTCCTCCTGTCAAATAGTGGTGGATGGATTGATACTAGGTTTAGTTACTATTAGTTGATAATTTTTGAGCGGTCTGCGTGACGCATCCTCTGTCACTGAGTGCTGCTTACCCCAGTCCTTAGTAGAACCTTTTGTAGTTTGTTTAGTGAGTGGTACTGGTAAGCTTAGCAGTGTCAGTCAGCTGCAGAACATCAGAAGCAACCAACCAACAATTTGGTGTATGCATTATGCACTTTATGCATGTGTCCTCCTTCTCATCTATGCATTTTTGATGGCTAAAAAAATGGAAATGCAGACTTAATGAACAATTGGCCCGCCTGGAATAGGTGGGCTAGGTCAGGTGGTACTTAGGCTTAGTTAGTATTCTGGATTTTATTTGAATCAATCAGAATGGAACACTGAATTAGTGTTCCCAAATAAGTAGACTGTCCGTGAATCCCGCAAGCCAGTAGTCGATCGGATTAGATAGGTCAATTTTATTGCAATTTTTGTTTCCTAAAACGTTTGAGCGTTTTTTTAGATAATTTATTTGTTTCACAGCAATAATTAATGTTTGTGTCTTTCTTTATTATATCTTACACGATCACTGATCTGCAGCACCCAGGGGCAAGAAGACGGGGTCCGAGTCGGCGGGACAACCACCAGAGGACCGCTCTCTACCGAGGGCCCTGCTGCTGGTCCCAGTAAGTCCTCCAGTGGTTAATATTAACAATTATATTGCCCTAACTTTTACTGCACCTTATTTTTTCAGAACTATTAATTCTGGTTCCACTCCCTAATTCTATTTTTTACAAAAGATTCTTTGATCTTGAGTTGACTATCTGTTTCTAAATTCTGGTTATCCCTGCCTCTAAGTTCTAACTGCCTCTGCTATGAATGTCTGTACTACTACTATTAGTCTGTCGCTAAGCTTGCCCAGTTTGCATTGCCACTCTTTATTGTACGGTTTTGAATAAAACTCAGATTGACCAATAGCTCTAGCCACTGAGTCCAGTCCTTTCGGTTGTCCTCTTCTAGGCTTCTTAATCTTGAGGCTTTGACAATTACCACAAACAAAATGCCCAACCAGATATTTGACTATTTTTGATAGGATATAGTACATACTATTACTGATGTGTGGATTCTGTACAGCCCCATGCAGAACTATGCACAAGGAAAAAGGATGTTGGTGAGGAACTTGGAAGTTCCTCACACCTCAGTCAGAAGTGAACCCACAATCCCCTGAACGACTAGCTATAGTGTCTCATTAGGTCCCCGAACCCCCACCCGAAGATACCCAATGATTATGATTACACAACCCAGAACATAACACCCTTTCGCTCACTCACTCGTGTAAGTCCACCACCACCACCACACCAAATACCACAGAGTCTATGTGTAAGTTCAAAAGGTTTATTTTCAACTAACAAGCTCTGTATGTTGTTCTATAAAATTCAGTGTACTCCAGCCAGCGCCAACAGCAAAATGCATAAGATTAAAACAATAAACATTGTTACAACAAGTGCATGATGATAGAAGACAAAAGATCAGTGCGAATTCTGGGAGACTCCTCACCGTAGAACATAGAATTACTGGTTACATCTCATGCATCATTCATAAGCTCTGCAAATCTCTGGTTCGTAGAAGGAAATCTTCTGCCTGAGAAAAATGGTGCGCGTTAGATAGTATAATGCAAGCATTTCTCAGTCCTGCCAAAAAAGTGTAACATGTTACTTATGGCTAAGCAATACGGACTAACCGAACTCCATAACAAAATGGCTTGTTTTTCGGCCACTTGTACGCAACGCTCAGACAGTAGCTGTATGTGCTCATGTGGGCTCAAAAAGGCGTCTTACTGTTACTTACTGCACAACAAGCTGCGAGGTAACATGTGCAAAAGACATGAAGCGAAAAATGGTTGCATGGCTCAGGCTAACTTTGCAAGGAGTAGAGTATAGTATAATAAATAATGACCCTAGGGACCATAACACTACTAGTGTCTACTGACTCTAGTACCCGATTTTGACTAGTGAATGTGATGTATAATATGTATGTATTAACTTTTTTTTTCAATCTTGCTAGTGAAAAAGAATAAATAGGGGAGGTGTACACAGGCATCTAAAAATGTGTCATGTTTTTATCTAGGCGTAGTAGCGACCACCAGTGCCGGCGGGGCCAGCGGCGATTCCACCATTCCGGAGGGGCAGGAGATGCGGCACCTGCAGGAGCTACAGGGGGTGAGCCAGCAGCAGTGGCGGGCGGTGGTAAGTTATATTCATTACTTATTGACATTGCACTAGCTGGAAGGGTGTTGACTTCACTCACTGTACTGTGTTGTTGAGACTTATTAGGTATGAAGTTGTAGTGAACATTATACAACGGTTGAAGAAGAGAAGACACCCTTTACTTAGCATTAGCAATGCAGTAGAAATAGCATTACCAGCGTGACTTGATTAACCAATGGCCTCTTCTATCTGACTCCAACTCAGCTGTGAAAGTTTTATGGAGGAGACTAAAAGTCAGATCAGATGACCTTGATGGATGTGTTGAACAAAAAGGGAAAGAAGGGTGGAAGGACGGGCGAGATTTAATATGATGACTGGCAGAGAAGGATACGTTGGAAGCATGGATAGGTGGCTGAGAGGAATCAGATGCATGTGTTGTTGAAGGAAGGGTGGAAGGTGAAAGAAGAATGGATGCCTGCCTGGGTGGGCGACACAGTATGGGTGGATACTGTGGATAGCAAGAATCATCAGCGGTGTTTGGGTGAAACTCTAAGCCAAGGCAAACAACGGAGTGAGTGGACGCATGGGTTGTTGTTGGTGAAACAAAGTAAGGTTTGTGGAGAGATTAAGAAGAATGATTAACATTTACTTAGAATGGATGGATGCCTGTATGTATTCATCAAGACAGCATAGGTGGAGACTGTCACTGGATGCACAGTTTTAGTTTTAAGGGAATGTAAAAGAAACCGCGCCACAGTAGCAAAGCCGATGTGGGGAGGGGCAGGGTGGGGGTAGCAGTAAACAATGTATTACGTGCCCAAATACAGGTAACTTTACTGTAAACATAAAAATAAATAAAGCAAATTTAATTGTGCGCACTGCACCGCCAAAAGCGATGCAGTGGACGCAACAAAATTAGTTTTATTTATTTATATGTTTACTTACCTGTAATTGGCCGTAATCCATAGTTTACTACCCCCCACCCTGCCCCTCCCTACGTCACCGCCCGGCAGCACTCCCCGAGTCCCACCACCGACCGCTACTGACCTTATGTTGTCGTCCCATATAAAAGCAATGATCATTGGATCAGATATATAATCTGCCTTTTTGTAGTAGCCAGGGCACCGTCAAAGTGAAATTGACCAATTGCCCTTCATGTAACAGAGAGAGTATGGCCAGTGCCACCCGTAATAGAAAAATACGAGCTTCCCCACCTGCAGACAGACTCGTATGTTTCTCTTGGGTGCAAGCATAGTTGACCGAGCTGGCATGCCGGCTACTACAACCAGGTTATGTCATTTAGCTAAACTAGTAGAGATAAGAAGAAGACTGGTGTACTGTGTACTGGAGTCCATAGTGCTAGTATAATGCCTGAAACTCCCACAAATGTTACAGGCCGAGGAAGTGGGAGGCTAGATAGATTATTACCAGAAATGTTATGTACTGTGCTTCTTGCTAGTGCTACTGTGCCATTATGTGTTGAATTAATTTTGTGTTCCTGTTTTGCTAAGATTACTGGTTACAATAATATTCTTTTTCTTTCTTGATATAGATACTCCTTCCCAAGAAAAACCATCCCGGAAGGAGTTGGCAGCCAGGGCCCGGCGCCGGAAACTGGAGGCCATCTGTGAGGAGTTCCGGCAGCTGGTGGCTCAGGCGGAGGAGGAGGAGGCGGCAGCAGCTGCAGCCTCATCCGATGCCCCGGGCCCCAGCCAGGCCAGACCTCCAGTGGTACGGCGCCGCGGTCTGGCAGCCGCCCGCTGCCGCAATTCTCTTGCAGCCAGCACTGCTGTCCCCACCCTGGATGCCACTGCAGGGCATTTCGACGCAAGATTCTCCTCCGGGTGGCACGGCTAGAGAAGCAACTAGAGGAGCGTGTAAAAATTCTGGTGGACAAACACCTTAAAGCCCGCCGAATCTAATAGGACCCTGTTGCATTGCCCCTTTTTTATTCCTTTTGTTGGTGGGTGGGAATTGGGCGTTGGGGTTTCTGGACATTCTTTGGACTTTTTTTCGTTTTGGACATTGGTTGGGGTTAGGGAGAGGGTGGGTCAGGTGTGGGATAGTTAATTTTTGTTAGGGTAATAAATTATATTTATACTTAAACATACAATGTTAATGTTTTGTGGGGGGTTACTGTTTTACGAATTAACGTGACATGATTTCCTTGCTGCTGCAGGGTCGCAGCCAGTGTTTGATTTAAATAATCTGCCGATGATGTAACACAAACAGATAGATGTGGTACCCCTCACTGAGTTATTTGTCCTACTAGTACTGTCAGTCTCTCCTCCTAGTCCATTATACCTCCCACCAAACTTATCTTACCTGTAATTGATGATGATTACGTTTGGCACAGTGATGGCTGCATGGTTTCCCAAGAGAATGGAGAAGATGCCATGGTTGTGGTGGTAGTAGTAGAGTAGACACTGGCAGCAGCATTTGCTAAAAAAATAAAAGAGACAGTCACTTGCCTGAAAGCGACTGTGGGAGGAGTAGTAGAACGAAGTAAAATACAGTACAGAAGAAGACTGGCAAACAAACAATATTGCATTTGCAACTGCTAAAGTCAAATAAAACATAATGGTGGCGGGGAGTGGGACAGCCTAGTACAAGAAGTTACAAACTGTAGTTGTGTCGAGTGAGTCACTTAACTTAACACAATCGTAATTCGTAACCTTTACTGCTGTGTGGTAGGAGTTTGATGATGAATCCAATCAATGCTGGCAATTAATTATGATGTACTATTAGCCGGTGACGGCTTGCACATAGACTGAGCATGGGTGGGCAAGCAGAAGAAGCTCCTCGCCCTGCCTTGAAATTTAATTAGTGTTGCTTTCACCACATCTGCCCCAGCAAGCGTGTGATCAATTGGTGTACATTTTATGTAGTCACATCACACCTCAATATAAATCACAGCCCGGGGAAGAGGGTTAGGGTTTGATGAATGGATGGGAAGGGGGTTTGGGGAAAGGTTGGAGAAAGAAAAACAGTACGCATGGACAACAAAAGCAAAGCGAAATCTTGGCAGACGACCATGATCTTATCCAAAAAATCTATAAAGGGAGAAAAAGGGAGAAAAAGGAAATGCATGCATGATGATGAAGATAACTTGATGGTTAATGAGTAGTACTTACTAACTCCTACTAGACAATTAGACAGTACAGGGCAGCAGTATATTCTATGCAATTTGCCTTGCCTGTAATATGCCCTCAGAGAGTGAGACCCAAATTCCATGTTGTACTGGGCTTACTTTTAAAGATAGCAAAGAAAATTAAAAAATAGTTGTAGGGATCAATTAGCAAACAAACAACAGCACACACCACACAGTCGTAATGATTGAAGAGAAAAAAGGATTCCAATTAATTAAAAGATGAATGATGAATGATACTAAAGTTACTATTATCCTGGTCAAATTGTGGAGTTGAATCTCGTCCTTCCTCTTGGTCCTATCTTCCATGGACGCTCCGCACATCAATCTTGGTGGCCTTCCTGATGCAGATTGGTAAGGTAAATGTGAGTTGTGTCTCCCAGTATAGCACAGGGTAAAGGCCGGCCTGTAACGTCTAGATGGAAAAACAAAAGGGGTATTGAAAAATCAATGAATAAAAAAACATCAATTACGGTGGAGTCCAAGAAGAGAAGAGAGAACACTTTCAGACTGAGGCGGCTTGGATATATCGTGTATATTCTGTTTACTGCATTAAGCTACAACAACAACAGGACAGAACAGGCCCACCACAGCACCAGCCCGTCCGTGACCCAACCTCCATTTACCTTAATTTTTGACAGAGCCAGACAAAACAAGGCATATATACACAGCAAATTAGCATTTTCAAAATTAAGTGACAAAATCTATGCACCGCTGTCAGTCATGACTTGACTCGACTCCACCACTACATGGACATGTAGGTCTGCTGTGTTTACTTTCTTGTTGAATTGTTGTGTTTATGTTTACCTTATGCCACTTCGTGAAATGCAGTTATTCCTTCAATCATCTCCGATCCAACTGACTGACTGCAAAGATAGTATGGTCATCATCATGGTGTGGTATGTGTTGTCCAACTCCAACTCAGTCTGTAGTGACTCCAATTAAGTCCATATTCCATATTAAAAAATTGCAACAGATATTGGCCTGCACCTGCAGTAGTAGGAGTACAATTTGGTTATTAAACAACAAGAAGGGAAACATTGACTGTCACTGACTTGACTTGAGTCACTTTGTAGATTAACTAGTAGAGTAGAGTTTGACTTCATGCACAACATCAACAACAAACAACAGCAATCGCTCAGAGTCTGCAAGCATCCAATGCATTCCATCATTACCTGTCTTGCTCTTCTCTTTGGCTGTCAGATCATCAGATGCCTAGTTCTGACAGGTGTGTGTTTTTTTTTTTACGGGGCAGTGGCCTCATCATTACTCCAGTCCACATTCATTTTTAGTGTTAGTCGCTGTTTCGGTTTTCGTCTTATTCATCTGTGGCACTTTGTCACAGTTTAAGTTGCTTCACCTGGTCAGCAGTGCACTGTGATGATGGGCCGCGGCCTGGGTAGCGCTCAGTGCTGGTCATTTGAGTTTGCACAAATGTCAGCAAGTTTCTTCGAAGAGTCTTGTCTTTCTTTGCCAAGTACATTCTGTCCTGACAGTGAGGAGCTTTGGATGCCTGCCGAGGCTGTAGCCTTCGGACAGTGATGAGTTCCCTTTTGGATGCCTGCCCAAGTTCTGACAGTGAAGAGTTGTGGACGCTGCAGAGGCGGTAGCCTTCGGACACTGATCAGTTTCGGCTCGGAAACAAAACGGAGGATAGCTATAGTCACGTTTCACTTCTTATGGAGGGACTGTTAAAGGCAACATTTCTTGTACTCCAATGTCTGGCTTGATGGAAATGTACTAGGGCGAGACAGGAAGATGAAGCAGGACTCTGAAGAGTGGACAGTTAAATGCACAGACGTGCAACTCCAATAGGGAAATAAAAAGAGAAGACGGTGGTGATGGATTTGTTGTGATTTGATTTGAACCAGAAAGACAGATACACAGACACATAAAGGAAGGAAGAAAGTAACAATTTGAAAGCCTAGTTGTCAGGGAAGAGGAGCTCGTCCTCAAACTCTGGTGGTTCGGACAGAAGTAGGTCCTGTAACGCACTATTTACGTCATCCAAGTTGCTCTCCTCTTCCTGCTGTGATTCACGTATTTTGTAATCCGGTGGTATAAAGTGCTGATTCATTTTGATCATGGTTAACCTCTCCACGCTTTTGGGTGAGAGACTGGTCCTTTCGAAGTTACAATGGCACCAGCAGCACTGAAAACACGCTCAGAAGAGACACTTGCGACAGGGAAGCCAGATACTTTATCGCCAGCCTGCTGAGCACTGTCCATTGGCTTCTTTTCCCATACCAGTACACCAATGGGTTTCGATCCATGAAGACCTCTGTTGGGTCATCCAGATAGGCCTGGACCGTCCGCTCAATGTTCAGGGGTGCTCCGATGTGCTCGGCCTCTTTTGCCTTTGCATCAGCGCTGGACTTACCATACCCCTGCCGTAGAAACCAATCAGTTGCAGATTGTACTGTGGATGATCCTGTTCTTGCTGTTGTTGATGTTATTGTTGGTGTAGATGACTGCTGGGAGGCAAACGCACTGCCCTCAGGCTCCGAAGTAGAACTTGACTCTGGATGCCCTGTAGTACTTGTTATGGCCTGGGGTGGGGGGCCTGTAATTAACAGCTGTTCGTTTTGTAGTTGGCAACATCCACTTCCAAAAAAGGAATTACTGCCTTGCTGTTCAGAAATACTTTGTACCGTGGATCCAAAATTGTGGCACTAATGTAATGTGGTTGTGACAAAATGTTATTTTGAATCCTTGTATTTTCAGATAAGCGAGCGGCTAAGGTCTCCGCCAAATGATATGCGTCTTGTTTGTCATCCACACCTGCGTACGTTTCAGATACCTCCTTCAGCTGTTGCTCTAGCATGTGCAACAATGGGATAGCTTGGCCCATAGTACAGTCCTCCCTGCTGACTTCACGTGTGAAGATCTCAAAAGGAAGTAGCATCTCAGTCAGGCATTTAATGAGGTCCCATTGACCCATCTCAACGGTCATGCCTCTCACAGTAGGTTCCCCTAATCTTTGCATGACATAAGCATTGAGTGGTATGTACAGTTCAAACAGACGATCAAGCATGTAATAAGTTGAGTTCCAACGTGTTGGCACCTCTTGGATGAGCGCTTTGACTGGCATTTTATGCTCACGTTGAATGACCCTCAGCTGCTTCCGGGCTTTAAAAGAATGGCTGAAATGTGTGCATATTCTTCTGCAGGTGGCCAGTAAGTTGCTGACTTTGGATTCATTTTTCAAAAAGTCTTGAATAACAATGTTAATGCAGTGTGCCAAACACGGGACCCTGAAATAGCCACCATTGCCCATGGCCTTAACTACATTACTGACGTTGTCCGTGGCAACAAAACCAATCATAAGCCCTCTTGGGCGCAGCCACTCAAAGACCTTGGTGTTAAACTCTTCCAAAATGTTTGCAGCAGTATGAGATTTCTCCATGGCAAACATGGCTACAGTTGAATGTTTGCGAGTGGCATGAAAAATCTCAGCAGCGTCAACACCAGCAGATATCTGTTCTCTAACCCCGCAAAAGAGATCCAGTGTGCAGTGATGCACATGTAATCTGTGGCTTGGCAACTGGTCCACATGTCTGTTGTCAGGTGGATACTGTGAACAGCACTCTGCTTCAAGGCTTTTCCAAGCAATTCCAGCATGTCGTGATGTAGTGCCGGAACAGCAACTCTGGCAAAATAGTAGCGGCTAGGAACATGCCATTTTGGGCAGATGGTTGACACAAATTCCAGAAAACCCACCCATTCAACAAAAGAAAAAGGGAGAAGGTCCAGTGCTAACATTTTAGCCAGCTTCGCATTGTACAAACGTGCTATTGGGTGGTTGCGTTCGTACTGCCCCTCCCCCCCAAACATTCTGATAATGGTAGGCTGCATTGTTTTCCTTTCTCTTAGGCTCAACAACGCACTTTTTGGGGTTGCGGACCTGGTACTCCTTGGTGTCTCAGGCTGACTCTTACTCTTGTGCCACTGAGATGTTGCTGAAGATGTGGGCGACGTTAACACTGCACTGCTGGGGTCAGGGACACCTTGTGTACCACTACCAGAGAGAATGTCTCCCTGTCGTTCCTCTTCCACCGTGATCAGATCTTCTACTCCTTTATCCTCACCAACACCAATGGTTGCAGTTTTTTTTATGCCGCGAAGATGGTCCTCCCAGCTGATCAAGTGGTGTTTTTTCAGATGGGTCATTTGGCCTCCGGTACCATAGTTTGTACCAAGCTTACCATGACTAACAGAGCTATTACAAATGGAGCATATAGCAATGTTCTCCTCCTTTTCGCTAACCGTAAAGAAGTCCCAAACTGGGGAGCTTAACTTTGGCCTCCTGCTGCAGGTGCCACTTCCAATGCCGGATGAACTGGAGGGTGTGTGTTGAATTTGACTCTGTGCTGCTGTACCACTACCTACTCCTACTGAGGTGGTGGTTGTGCTGGATGTAGGTCGCTGCCGGGCCTTTGCTAATGCAAATATGGAAGCTGTAGGTCGTGTTGGTGTTACCTGTGGAGATATGCGTGCTACATCCCTCGCAGCGATTTTGGATAGGGTAATAATGTTGGTCTCCATCTCCTCGGGGCAGGGAGTGATGTTCGTGATGACTGGCTCATCATCATCATCCTGCTGTTCTACATCGACCTCCATAAGTGTAAGGCTTTCTGGAACCTTCCTTTTCCCTAGCTTGGTCTTGGAACGTGGCTCCCTCTCAGACTCAGTTTGTGGCTTCCAAGTGGCATCTAGATCATCAGAAGGGGGCTTGGTGAAGAACTTGATGGACTACCCCTCCTTTTCCTTGCTGGAGATTTGGAAGACAATGGATCTTCTGAATGAGTGGCTTCTTCTTCTACCTCTGCATGAGGCTCAATTTCCTGAACTGCCCCTACTTCAGGAGGAACAACAAGTACTATTGCGGGCGGTGGTTGCGGCTGTTGTTGTTGACCACTTATCTGCTGTGTTTCCTCCTGCGTTGATTGGGTACTACTTTGAGATAGCGATAAGTTTATCTCAGGCTCAGCATCACTGCTTTCCACCATTAGGCTGGCTACCTCTTCCACACTCATGTGCTTGGGCCTGGGTTGGTGGGTTGGGCCCACTGATGCGGAGGTGCTGCCCCCAGCTTGCCCCCGGACACCGCTGCTGCAGGCGTAATTTTGTTTTGCCCAAAAAGGTATTGGCCGGCACACCAGACTTAAGTGTCACTTCCTTCTTCTGTTCCTTCTTCTCAATAGCAACTTTCTTGGTACTGGAGGACCTGGTACCTGCTTTCTTTGGGCCCATCTTCTTCAGATGTCAGCAGCACTCAGTTTCAGAGATGTCTGGTCAGGTCACACGTCACGTTGTGTTGTGTGTACAGCAGCAGGATGTCTGTCTGGCAGTGCAACGGGCAATGATGAGAGACACACCTCCTCCTCAGTCTTTGTGCACCTAAAAGCAAAAAAGCCAGAACATCAGTCAAACATAGCACAAATCAAACAAATATAATATAGAACTTAGTGTGTGGTGGCCTCAATTATTAAATTTTAGAAACTCGGTGAACAACAACACACAGTGTAGCCATTTATGAGACGTTGACAACAAGGCCAGGGCTTTCCTGGCTACTGTGTAGTGCTAGTGTGTACACTCTGGAAGAATAAGAATAGTAAAGAACAAAAACTAAAATGTAGTGGAGCATGTTTGGCCTAAATTTGTGCATCACGTGGGATGTATGTAGCAGCATCAGGGAGCTACAGCTGGCAATGGGGACGGATTTGGAAGCAGTAAGACAAGAGGAACAATGGAAAGACACGCAGGCCTATGTGGCAAAAACAGCACACTACTAACTACCACCACAAAATGGCCCCCAGCAACATGGTGACTCACAGGCACAAGGCACGGCAAACAATGAACTCAAGCAGGCCTATATATGGGCAGACAAAGGATGCCTTATAAAACACACACAACTTTAATGCAAAAACTAAAATCCACATGGCTAAAAACACTTTTGAAAGTTAGACAACCACTACAACAACACATAATTATAATTACACATGCAAAAAAGGCATTTATTTAACACACCCAAAGTGAAATAGACCCTCCAAAAAAAACCACATTTTGCAATTCAATTCAATGCCATCCATGGCCTAAATTATGTCAAAATTCCACAGACAACACAGAAACAGTTTTTATGCACCCATGATGACTACCTCTGGGCCTACTGGCAGACTAGGCCGCAAGCTTGGAGGCCTATGGCAAAAGCACAGTGGCTGGTCCCACAAAATCGCTGCCACCACATGGCCAGGCCACCCAACAACTTCCTTCCTGTTGAAAAAAATTGTAAAACAAAAAAAAAGTGACTCCTTGCTCACCAAACTGCATCTAAATGACAACCTGAGGAGTTTTTTGTGCAAAATGAACACAATCATCATTTTCGAGAAGGTTTTATGCTGCTCGAGAGATATTCTTCGCCAGATTGTAAATTCTGCGTGTTCGGCATCGCGATCGTCACAAAAGTCGTTATCGCGCGCGCAAAACGTATATTGAGCGTGCGAAGAAGATAAAAGTGTAAGTCCGCGTTGTCGCGCAGTGCGGAGTTGCCCAAAGTCCGCGAGCTGAATGCCCAGTGTTACCTACTGGCTGAAAAGGCCTATTTATTTAACAAACACCCAAAAACTGAAATACCACCCCAAACCCCACATTTTGCAAATCAATCCAATGCCATCCATGGCCTAAATTATGTTACAATTCAACAGACAACACAGAAACAGTTTTATGCACCCATGAGGATGACTACCTCCGGGCCTACTGGCAGAGTAGGCCGCAAGCTTGGAGGCCTATGGCAAAAGCACAGTGGCTGGTCCCACAAAATGGCCGCCACCACATGGCCAGGCCACCCACAACAACAAGAAAAGGAACACAAGACAGACAATGCAGGCCTATGGCAAAAGCACAATGCCTGGCCTTACAAAATGGCCGCCACCCACATGGCCAGGCCACCCAAAATAACAAGAAAGTGAAGACAAAGGAGTGGACAGGAGTCAGACCAGGCAGTTGGAGACTCTGGGCAACTTCCTTCCTGTTGAAAAAAATTGTAAAACAAAAAAAAGTGACTCCTTGCTCACCAAACTACATCTAAATGACAACCTGAGGAGTTTTTTGTGCAAAATGAACTAAATCATCATTTCCGAGAAGGTTTTATGCTGCTCGAGAGATATTCTTCGCCGGATTGTAAATTCTGCGTGTTCGGCATCGCGATCGTCACAAAAAGTCGTTATCGCGCGCGAAAACGTATATTGAGCGCGCGAAGAAGATAAAAAGTGTAAGTCCGCGTTGTCGCGCAGTGCGGAGTTGCCCAAAGTCCGCGAGCTGAATGCCCAGGGTTACCTACTGGCTGAAAAGGCCTATTTATTTAACAAACACCCAAAAACTGAAATACCACCCCAAAACCCACATTTTGAAATCAATCCAATGCCATCCATGGCCTAAATTATGTTACAATTCAACAGACAACACAGAAACAGTTTTTATGCACCCATGAGGATGACTACCTCTGGGCCTACTGGCAGACTAGGCCGCAAGCTTGGAGGCCTATGGCAAAAGCACAGTGGCTGGTCCCACAAAATGGCCGCCACCACATGACCAGGCCACCTACAAGTTCACAACAAGCATAAGCCAAGGGGAACAAAGAAAAGACATGCAGGCCTACATGGAAAAAGCAGCACACTACTAAAGTACCCCCACAAAATGGCCCCAAGCCACGTGGTCACTCACAGTCACAACAGGCCATGGAAAACAATGAACTCAAGCAGGCCTATAATAATAAATATGACCAGACAAAGGAGGCCTGCAGTGCAAAACAACACAGCTTTAATACAAAAATGCAAAAACGAAAATTCACAGGGCTACGAAAGGTTGGAAAGTTTCACAACAAGCACACACACACATCCAACAAAGGTATATATTACACCCAAAAAGTGAAATACACCCCAAAAACCACATTTACCAATTCAATCCAATGCCATCCATGCATGCCCTACATGATGTTTAAATTCAACAGACACCACAGAAACGTGCACCCATGGGTACCTCTGGCTCCAGTCTGGGCCTACAGGCTGAAATTCCAATCAAAGAAAAACAACTAGGCCCCTGCCGAAACTACAGGCCACAACAATAAATTTTAAAAACTATGGAAATCCCCCAAAAAAATGTAGGTACAAACAAGCCCCAATCAAACAAACAAGTACACCAATTCTCCAACTTACTTGTAAAATCTCAAATCCAAGAGTCCTCAAATCCAATCCAATGATATGATGCAGCAGACAGACACAAAAAGTGATCCTTCCAGCTCCAAATCCAAATGAAAGTGAACAGCACATGGACAAAGCACTGGGAGGAGCCTGCTGGACAGGAACAGGAAGTTTGAGAATCAGGGGCACTTCCTTCCTCTTGGGAAAAAAAGTAAAAAAAGAAAAAGGACTCCTTGCACAAAAAACTACAGCCAAATCACAATCTGAGGAGTTTTTGGAGCAAAACCATCATTTTCGAGAAGGTTTTATGATGCTCGAGAGATATTCTTTGCCAGATTGTAGTTTCTTCGTGTTCGGGATCGCGATCTTACCAACACTGCCGCCGGAAGTCAGATCACGCGTCCGAATGACGTGTTCGCGTTCGCACACTCTCGCGGGATCGTGCGGCCGGATTCCAAATTTCGTGGCGCCCGCGAACGGATAGGAAGTCGCGTCGGTGAACGCAGAATCACGGTAGGTCGTTACCGCGCGCGCAAGAACGTATATTGAGCGCGCGAAGAAGATAAACAGCTACGCTACGCCGCAAATTGCGTAGTACACGGTAACTTCGCGTTCTACGCGAATCGCGAAGTTACCGAAACTTCGCAAGCTCCGCGAGCGTAGCGTAGTTCACCGCCCTGGGTTAATATACATACATATCTATATATATAGATAGATATAGATATATATGTTTCAATGTTTTAATGTTTATAGTATTTTATAGTATTTTTAGTTAGTTGAGATTAAAGCAGGGACACTTGCAACTAACCTGTACAGGAAATTCATTGCTGACAATAGTACCCTCAATGCCCTCAGCAGTCACCCTGAAACAGTTAAATGGAATGTACCATACGTGGAACTGCTGACGGGCAAAATAAACTGCAGCAGTGAAAACACTTGCTTCAAAGAAGAGGAGACTATGATGATAAGATTCAGAACAAAGCAAAGGTATGTGTTTTAGAGAGAGATAAGGCACGGATTTGCAACCTCTCCAGAGATATGATCCTTTTCCAAAATGCTCCTCTGTCTTTCGCATGCAAGAATTCGTCCATGAGGCTGATTACCAGCTTCAATAATAAAACTAAGAAGTTGCATGGACAGTAATGAAGAAATGGGACATACGTGCTAGTGACCCTATGATTGGCCCTTTCTTGAGTGACAAACCCAGTCTTACATGCAGGAAAGGGAATAACAGTTTGTAGCACCAGTAACTATAATTTGAAGGTTTCCACCTATGCATGAACTGAGAAGCATGCAAACATATTACCACCAAGAAGACGTTTATGGTACTATACAGTGAGGGGATCAAAACCTTCAATACTTTTTGAACTGCAATTCCATGTATGTAATTTACTTCCTCAAGTGCCTTTGTAACAAATGGAATGTGGGCAGCACTATTCATCCTGTGAGGAAGAGAATCTTAGAGCCCATGAGAGAAATTGATAAATGTGATCCACACCACCGTATGCCAGACATTTTGAGGAGAGTCACTAGAGTGATAGAATTTTTTTTGTTATCTAGCATATCCCCTACAGCACACAGGGTAATAATAGAACGCTGCTTTTGTGATAGAATAAAAGTGTATAGTTTATGTTGAGACCAAGTTCCCTAGAGGGTGGAACACAGAGGAAGAACTGAAAGTCCATCTGGGAGGAGATTCATCCATTAATCAGATAGCATCAATGGAGCACTGTGGTTAGACTAGTTTCATGTTGTTATTATACCTTGTGTTATTCTAGTCTATAATTGCCTTTTCTCCCCTGCTCTTTTTTATGTTCACAGGAGGAAAGGAAGAGAATCTCTGCTGAGATGTGGTGTCAGGAGCCCACAACCCTTTTCCTCTACACGTTGTTGGGTGTTTGGGGCACTCACCTGCAGATGCGATTTTATGTATTGTCTCAAGTTTGGGGTGCTTTTTCGGTTTTGACTTGCTATGTTTGTTTTGAGAGCAGGCGATGAATGAGGACTTTTCTGGGTTCTTTCCCAACATGATTTATGATGCTGATAACCTGTGACTTCGCAATGACTGCACACTGAGAGATCTCAGCAACATATGCTTTGTACCAGATGCATCATCTTTAGCCCATTGGGGCTTTGTTTGAGTTTTATTATTATTAGTTATACAAGGTCAGATCTACATACTCCAGTATTTACGAAGGAGGCAACACTATTATTAATATTATATATCGTGTAGCTACCCACAGGGTTTCTCAGTGGTTTGAGGACAGGAAGGACAACTTAGATTTGAGGTCTAAAATAATCAGAGTTTCAATTCCTTACAGAAGGTAGATAAGGAAGTACAGCATCCTTGGAAGATGGAACAAGACCCTGGCAGCTCAGTTCTGGACCACTTGGAGGCATCTATACAGATTTTATTTTATTTTTGTGAAATTTGGTGGACACCCAGTACTTTATTTTTGTGACCAAGCTCCTCCTTACACTAGGCATGAGGAACGGTTTCAGGTTGTTATAGTATTTGCATTCTACCATGTGTCAATGGATTCTTAATTGTGTTCTCCCTGTTATCAATTTTAATTTGTTACATATGTTCTGTATTTTTTATTGAACAATTTGATCAAGAAAGGGGAGTAAGTTTTCAGTATTCTGCTGTATTTTTAATTTTCATGAAATATTTCAAGATGGCACCCACTCTGTAGTTTTTGCATGTCCTTTCACTATATTGATCACTTCAATGCTTTTAAGAGAAGGGAACTGGGACAATGTGTGTCATGTGATCAAGTTTGTTAGGCCAAAATGCATCATTGGTTGTTTGCCGAAATAAACCTTTGATTTGTTGCACTCAACCTCTTCCTTGAGTGAACAGCTTTGAATCTTGGCAAAGCAAGCAGGCCAGCTGGCTGCTGTTCTGACCCTTGTCCTCCACAAATCTTCAAGAACATTCTTTTAACTACCTCCACTGTCTCGCCAGTCAGAATAATCTTTCACTGGGTGTGCATGAGTCTTTCCAGAAGACTTAAAAAAGCATACATATGCCTAATATTAAAGAAAACAAACCTGGGCCTGTATGACCCAAACAACTACAGACTGATTACAAATAGACCTTCTGTGAGCAAAGTGCTAAAAAGAGCAGCATTCACGCACATATAAAATTTAATTGAAGATAACTCCATACTTTGCAACTTCCAAACAGTATTCCCTCCAGGAAGAGGCACAGAATCTACCCTCATTGCCATCTGGGATGGCTTTAAAAACACAGTAAACTGGAACGGGATCACTGTACTACTTCTCTTGGACCTTTCAGCTACCTTCAACACAGTTCATAATGCCCCTCTAATCCAAAGACTCTATGAAGCTGGCATAGAGGGGACTACTCTCGACTGGATCACATCCTACCTTCAAAACAGAACAAAGCACGGGTCCTACAACATTCTATCATTTCACTCACGCTTTTCAATATCTACATGACATCATTACCAGCAATGATCAATATATTTCAGCTCACATGCCAAAACTATGCAGATGACACACAAATACTTCTTAAACTTGAAAGCCCCAAATGCATTGGAAAATAAAAAATCTTCAGTTGTCTCAGAGCTGTTGATCAGTGGATTACACAGAGCCATCTCAAACTGATTGGACCTGGTGCTTTTTGGAGGGTCATCCCCAAACATTTTGCATTCTGCTCCCTTTTTTTCTGGCCTGTTTCTGTTGGCTTTGGGCACTTTACCACTTCAAACCAGTGCTAAAATGCATACGCTGGAGGCGTGGCCAAGATGGCGACCGGGTAAGATGTGCTTTAACTCGTCTCCCCGCTCCCGTCCACCTGCCACAACATCAGCCGGCACATAGAGCGTCCAAAGCGCCCCATAACTGCCGGGGGTGATAGCGCTACCACCAGAGGCACTCCCGACGGGTATACAGCCCGGATAGCAACCTGCAATCACCAGTGAACCAGCAAAGAAGACGGGCCCAGGAGAACAAGATGGCGACCGCAGTTTAGAGTCGGGTGTGGAAACCCGATGCGGCGACTTGGCAGCACAATGGATACAGACTGCATCGCACACTGACGTGGAGAAGCTGCCCCCAGAGGGAGTGTGCGAGCCGAGCGAAGAGAGCCGAGACCCAGGCTGGGAGAGCAGCGGAACGAGGGGAGGACACTGGGGTGTGCCCGAGTGCCCTGGCAGTGCTGGAGCAGCGAGAAGACATCGAGGTGTGGCCGGGTCCCAGACCGTACCCCAGAGAAACATCAGCCTCTGCGCTAGAGGCGACGCCCGAGTGCATCAGAGGCAACGGGCGAGAAATTGCTGAAAGCGGAGATCCCGGTCCCTTGGAGCCCCCTCCTGCAGGGCTCCCAGAAGAAGTGGGGGCCCGCGGAGGGGAGAGCATACCCACCCGTAGGCCAAGGGTTGGCGGTGAGCGAAGGGGCTGAGAATACATGCGGGAGCACCCACTCCATGTAGCGCTTGGTCAGGGCACATCAAGTCTCAACACCAGACATCTGGATCAGAGTGCGACCAAAGGCCAAGGCCGTGCTGGAGCAGCGGGGTGCGGCCTGGGGCCTAGGCCACATCTTGGAGAAACATCGGCATCAGCGCTGGAGGTGCTGGCCCCCCAGAGGCGCCACCAGCAACACTTCTGTTGATTGAAGGCCAGTATCGGAGAGAGCGGAGTCACCCTCAGTCCACAGGTTCGAGGAGTGCGGAAAGGGCTGCAAATACCGGTAAGAGTGCCTGACCCTTTCCGTGCTTGGCCTGCGTGTGCAGCCCTCAGAGGTACACACCTAAAATGCCCACAGTCCTCTCTGACACATAGAGGTGCCGGCAGTGGGCGGGGGCATCACAGTACGGAGCGCGGCACAGGACTCAACTACAGCACGCAACCCGCTCCCATCTATAGCCACAGTTAAGCAGAATAGCACAGGGCCCTGCTGTGTCGAGGCTTCCTGGAAGAAGGGTGTGGAGCTTTAGAGCACCCTCAATGGGGCTGAGACACTAAAAGAAGAGCCTGATAGCGGGCAAAGAAGCCAGCTACAGGGGATGTGAGGAGGGTGTTTGCACTCCCCAATCACGAATCTCACAGTAGAACCAAGAGGCATCAGTCAGGTGCAAAAGACAGAGTACCTCATAGACACCAACGGGTGGGCCATCAGAGTTGGGCCCCTTGGCTGGTAGGAGGGCATCTGCGGGAACGGCCAACAGTGGAATTGCCGACTAGGCCCCTGTTGGACAGTGCATAAGCCTGAGAGTCTGTGAGTCAGTTATTGGGAGCAAGTCGTATGGAGCCCTAACCTCAAGTTATCCACACTAAAGGCTCCGTCCCTCAATCGAGAGAGGCCAGAAAGGCCTGGGCCACCCACCAGGTAAGTGAGAAGAGATTGGAAACACCCAGGGGGCCACTAAAACGCATTGGAATTCGGGGCAGTATAGCAACACTAGGCTAAGGACCTGAGGGGAAGCAAGCAGTGGTTCTCTGGCTTTTTGGACCTTGACTGATAGCAAAACTCTTAGGGCGCGGCCCGCTTGAGGTTGGCACGCTCTAGCCCATACATAACTCCAAAGCGTCTGCATCGCATAGATAGCTGTTGGAAGGCCTAGGAGAATGACAACTCTGTGGCGAACAGCAGCCTTGAATATGTCTTCGACTAGGGGGAAGAAAGAACGAACCCTAAAGGACATGCTGACTAAGCTACCCGGCACAGCGGGAGGGGATGGTCAAGGATCGGTTAGCAATCCACCGGGGCAAGATGATGAAACGGTGGAGGAACCAGTCACACGATCCTTTTTGGAGGCCCTGTTCTCCACACTAACGGATGACCTGCAGAGCCTCAGATGGGAACTATCTCATGACATTAAAGAAATCAGACGTGATGTAGACTCAATAGGGGAAAGGGTAGTGAGCATAGAGGATCAGGAGCACACCTGTGATGGAGATGTGGAACAGCTGCAACAGGAGGTGATTCGATTGTGCGAGCAACAAATAGAGCTTCAGGCACACACCGAAGATCTCAAAAACCATTCCAGGAGGAACAACATTCGAATTAAGGGTGTGCCTTCTCAGGCGGAAGGCTCGGACATCTACCTCTACCTAAAAGATCTCTTCAGTGACATTCTGGCGACCACCCCAGTCACAGAGATAAAGATTGATTGAGCACACAGGGTGGGTGTCCAGTGACGCTCCACAGCCTCACCCCCAGATATTCTGGCCTACCTCCCGGACTTCAGGTTGAAGGAGCAGATCTTTCAGAAAGCAAGAGATAAGCAACCCCTCACATTCTGAGGTCATACTCCGTCTCTCTACCAAGATCTGGCAATGATCACACTACAGAAAAGGAGATACTTTCGACCAGCCACCTTGCTCTTGCGGAAGCTAGGAATAGCGTACTCTTGGGGCCATCCCTTTCGCTTGATCTTCCGCTGGCAAGGGAAATTGCACCAACTCTGATCACTTCAAGAGATATGTTGAGTCCTGGGAATTGAGCATACTTCGGTGGAGAACCTGGAGAGGAGAGATCCAGGAGCACCTCAAGGGAGAACTCGGTAGCAGAGGAACCACCGTACACCGGAAAACAGAGCAAAACCCGATCCCACCACAATAGCCATGGAGAGACAGGCTGTTATCGAATGGCTGTCGGGAGAAAGACAGAACAAAGGTGACATGTGAGACTTGGGGCACACATAAAGATTCATTGATAGGCTAAGGGCGGCGGGCAGCGACAGCTTTTGGCAGCGGGGCGATGAGGGAACCACAACACACACCCAACTAACTTGGATACCAGGGACTCGACCTACGGGTCCTGGACATCACTGTACTACACCATGTTACAAGTTAGTTTAATGTTGGTTTTGTTGGGATACAGTACTCAAGATAGCATGCTGTGGTGGGATGGGGCATATTTGGAGGGCATGAGTAGTGCTCTGGTGGGGGCTGAGGGGGGGAGAGTGGGAACAATCAAGGGTGCCACAAGACAAAGGATCTTTAATGCCTATCATGGCAACACAAGTAATTAAGGTCCTTACACTCAATGTAAAGGGTCTCAACAATCCTATTAAGAGTCGAGCTATCCTTTTGTACCTAGAAAATTCTCAGGCAGATATCTGCCTTCTTTAAGAGACCCATCTCCTCAGCAAGGATTGACACTGCTTGCGATCCCAAGCTTTCCCACACCAACTCCACTCATCGGGTCCTGACAAGAAAGCGGGTGTTGCGATTCTGATAGCTAAACGGTTTAGGGGAGAGGTGGGTCACAAGATTGCCAAAGTGAAGGGAAGGCTGATCGCTTATAACATACAAATTGGAGGCCACTCAATAGCGGTGGGAGCGATATACGTGCCCAATATGGGACAGGAGAGATTTATACAAACGGCAATATGTTATGTTATGTTATGTTACTAAAACTTGTAAAGCGCACAAATACCCGGAGGTGTCTTGGCGCTGCGGACAAAATAAGCCACTGATGAGTCACTAGTTACAGAAGAGCCAGGTTTTTAGTTCCTTTCTGAAAGAGACAAGAGATGATGCATTTCTCAAATCAGTCGGTAGGGAATTCCAGAGTTTGGCAGCGCAGTAATGAAAGCTGCGACCACCCCAAAGTAAGGTGCGAATTCTGGGCACTCTCAAGAGTTTAGCACCAGATGAACGAAGGTGTCTAGTTGGTTCGTACCAAACAAGAAGATTTTGCAAAAGGCTGGCCCTGTATGATTCAGGGCCCTGAACACCAGGCTAAGAGCCTTGAATTTTATTCGCTGCGCTACAGGGAGCCAATGCAAATTACGGATCTCACCAGATACTGATTTGAACCAAGGGGTGTTTGACAGAAGTCGAGCGGCTGAATTTTGCACGCTCTGTAATCTTTTCAGGCAGTGCTTCTGGACGTTTATAAACAGTCCATTACAATAATCCAATTTAGACTGGATTAATGAAGTGACTACAGTTCTTTTCGTGTCCTCCGGAAGATAGGGGAGAATCTTCCAAAGTTTCTTAATAAGGAAGTGGGCGGAAGAAACCACTGCATTAGTGTGTTGAACAAAAGAAAGTTTACTATCCACCCATACTCCCAGATTCTTCACTTTAATTGCTGGTTCCGGTGGATCACCCATATCAACGGGCCACCACACACTGCCCAACTAGGATGCAGATTCCCAAAAGTCAAAACTTCAGTTTTTTCCGAATTGAGTTTAAGGCAGAACTAATGGCCGCACAAACACGCATGACACTGGTGGGAGGTGATTTGAATATTGTCTTCAATGCCAATACAGACAGGTCTGGTAGCCGCTCGATCCAATTCAGGGCAAATCACACAGAGGGAGTAAATGGCTAAAAGAAATGGGGTTAATTGATTTATGGAGGGATGCGCATCCTAACTCCAAACAATACACATACTTTCCCCACGTGCACAAGACCTATGCACGCCTCGACTACCTCTTAGGGACCAATGAGATATGCAACATCATGGGAGAGGTAGAAATAGAATCAGCAGCCCTTTCTGACCATGACGCAGTAACCCTTACTTTAAAGCTTCCCCTCCTAAGAAGACACTTTGGGGCTTGGAAACTATGAGAGAACCTGCTCCTCGACCCCGCAGTGACCCAACAACTAACACGGACTATACTTAATTACTTAGAACTAAACGATACCCCCGACATTTCCATATCTACACTGTGGGAGGCATTCAAGACAGTAGTCAGAGGGGACTTGATAGCCATCTCGGCTGCAGACAACAAGGCCCGTAAAGAAAAGAGAGATCAATTAATGGCCCAGGTCAGGGAGCTTGAGTGCGTGCATAGCCAGATGGGCACCCCTAGACTCTGGGGTCAACTTCGGTCAGCTAGGGCCCAATTGGCAGGATTAGACCTAGACAGGGCAGAGTATGCAGCACTTAGGCTGAAACATTTATTCTACTTGGGAGGGCACAAAGCTGGGTGGTTACTGGCTAATAAATTGAGGGCCAAACGACAGCAAGCAAAGGTTCCATCCATTAAGACCACGAGGGGCACCGAGTGCTTGGATGATGAATGCATGGCAAAAGCATTCAGGGACTTCTCTTCAGAATTGTACACAGGACAAGAGCTAGACCCCCAGAACATTGCCTCCTATTTAGGGGGAGCAAATACCTCTCGATTGACTATGGGTCAGGCAAACATGTTCAATGCCCCCATTAGAGTCAAGGAAGTTATAACTGCCATCTCCCGCTTAAAACCGTTCAAGTCACCAGGCCCAGATGGATATCCTGCAAGCTTCTATAAAATGTTCTGTCAGATACTCGACCCAATCCTGACCAGACTTTTTAACTCCTTTGAGGGCCCTGGGTCAATTCCGCCGAATATGTTAGCTGCGTCTATAGTGGTCATACCTAAGCCAGGCACGGATAGACACTCATGGGACTTGTATCGACCCATATCACTGTTAAACATAGACGTTAAACTCTTCACAAGCATATTAGCAGCAAGACTAGGTCCATTGATGCGGGGTATGATCCACCCTGACCAAGCAGGATTCATTCAGAATAGACAATGTAGGGACAAAGCAAAGCGCATATTACACCTCATTGACAAGGCACACCGTACAGACATGGATGCTCTCCTCCTAACATTCGATGCTGAAAAAGCATTTGACCAAGTACATTGGAAATATCTGGAATAGACCCTTTCCCACATTGGCATAGGAGACAGATATCGTGCATGGGTAGCGAGCTGTTATAGTGGACCTACAGCCTCTGTTAGAGTGAATGGCACCATGTCAAACCATTTCCCCATAAGCCGTGGTACACGACAGGGGGTCCCCTCTCCTCTCCGCCCTCTACATAGAGCTCCTGGCCCAGCAGATCAGAGATAATTCAATGATTAGCGGTGCCCGATTTGGTGAGGAGAGGCACTCAGTTAGTCTCTACGCATATAACATTTTGGCCACCCTGGAAAAGCTGGATATATCCTTGCCAGCCTTCCTTGAGGAGATCACTACCTTTGGACAGGCCTCAGGGTTCCAAATGAATGTAGGGAAGTCCCAGGCCCTAAGACTCCCCACAGTGCAGGAACGCCCGAGTCCCCTTACAAAACATCTATCAATACAATGGGTCACAGATTCAATTCCATATTTAAGGATACGTTTAGCCCCCACGATCGCACACACCCTCACGATCAACTACAATAAATTAATTAGACAAGTTAGGGAGGACCCCAATAGTTGGAAACACCACCGTCTTTCGCTACTTGGGAGAATTGCCGCGGTTAAAATGACCATCTTACCAAAAGCCCTATATATATTTCAAACTATCCCGATCACTCCCCCAAAGGGGACTCTCATTACCATGAAGAGAGAAATACACCAGTTTATATGGTCTGGGGCCCGCCCACGGATGCAAAGAGAAGTGAGCTATCTGAAACCTGAGGAAGGAGGATTGGGGATCCCAAACTTGCACCGTTACTTCCAGGCCTCACAATTGAGGTACTTGGTCGAATGGAACAGGGAGGAATCAGAAAAACACTGGCTATTCCAGGATAGGGCGATAGTGCAGATTCCCCTTTGGAAGGTACCATTCCTTAAAAAATCAGACAGACCACATAGCCTTCAAAACTCCCCCATCACTAGGACGGTAATGGAGGTTTGGGACAGAGTGGCTGTCCGCAGGGAACATTCCCATCTCCCATGAAACCATTATTCGAGAACAGAGACTTCCCTCCCGGGAATAGACGAAGAACTTTTGAGGCGTGGCATCAGACACGTTGCAGGGCAGCGCGACATCTGTTTGATGAGGATGGCATCATTTCCTTCCCACAATTACGATCACAGTATAATCTCCCGGAGTCTGAAAGACTGCGTTACCTCCAAGTGAGGCATTGGCTACTGCATCCAATTCATAGATCGGCAGTCAGTCGGCACCTAACCAGATATGAGAAGTGGGTGATTACTAAAACCTCAGACAGACGCTTGGTCTTTGAACACTATGCCCTGTTGGGCCAGCCAACTTCTCTACACCCAACAACCAGCCAACGGAGGTGAGCTATAGAACTAGGAAGAGAACTGACTGGGAAAGAATGGGGAGAAATCTATTACAGAGCTAGGCACACAGCACGAAACACAACCAGCATAGAAACAGCTACTAAGATAGCTACCTATTGGTATTTGACTCCAATACGCCTCAACAAAGGAAATCCGGAACGCAGCCCCAGCTCCTGGAGTGGATGCGGATCCTTAGGTACGCTGGTACACTTGCTATGGGAATGCCTACATCTAACAACTTATTGGGCCAAGATCCTAGATGAAGTCGACACACATTTTGACACACAGATACCTTGCTTCCCGGTGTATACAGTCCTAGGCTTGTCCAACCCCTTAACATATCCACTTAAATCATGCAAGGGGAGACAGATGGGACTAGCATTAGTGGCTGCACTACAGAACATCCTCGCCCACTGGGGGACTGCAAATACTCCCACGCACGTTGGCTGGCTTCACCGTCTCTGGTCTATTCTAGGGATGGAAAGGATGTCCACTACGTTCACGATTACTAAGTCTAATTTTCATGAAATCCGGAAACCATTCCTGGCCATTTTGTCCAACGAATTCAGGGAACTTACCTGGCCCAAGTACCTACGTATTTTTCATCTAACAGAGTTGGAGTAAGCTCTCCTATATATAAGTCAGAATCAGATTAGCACCATCTCACCACGGGTGACATACAAGAAGCTTCTACAGAGTACTAGGGGAGGGTGGGTTGAGCGGGTGGGGGTGTTTGTTTTGGGTAATGTTAGATTTATTTTTGTTCCATTTTCCTTCTTATTTCTTCTGAAAACACACATGTTGAGCGCTGCGACGCTCGGAACAGGAAAACGATATTAGGCAGAGACTAAGAAATTAATTACATACAAATGTATTTCCATTCTGTGCATGTGTGAATAAAAAGATTTAAACCATAAAGTGCATACACTCTCTGTTTAAATTGTATTGGTAATTGGCTTATCCATTATTGGCATATTTGATTTACTAGTAAGTCCCTAGTAAAGTGCACCAGGGTCTATAACTCAAATTCTAGTAGTGGACCTGCAGCACTGATTGTGCCACTCACATGAGTAGCCCTGCAAACATGTCTGGGGCCTTCCACTGCAGTGTATGTGTGCTCAGTTTTAAACTGACATTTCAACCTGGCCAGTGCACCCACTTGCCAGGCCCAAAGCTTCGCTTTTACTACATGTAAGTCACCCCTAAGGTAGGTAAAAGGCAGCCCCATGGGCAGTGTAACATGTATTTAAAAGGTAGGACATGTACTTGTGTGTTTTACATGTCCTAATAGTAAAATGCTGCTAATTTCATATTTCACTATTGCAAGGACTATCTCTCCTATAGGGTAAAATGGGGATTGCATTGAAGTATATGTTAAGTGTAATTTCCCATTGGGAGCAGATAGACATTTGGAGTTTGGGGTCTGTAAACTCAAAATTTAAAAATACATCTTTTGGTGAGTTGGTTTTTAAATTGCGAGTTTGAAAATGCCACCATAAGAAAGTGTGCATTTTCTTGCTTAACCATTCTGTGCCTCTGCCTGTCTGGGGTTGGCTGACAACGGGAGCTGAGGTGTGCCTTGCATATCCTTGTGCGCCATAACTAGGCTGATGGGTCTTCCTGAGTGGTGGGAGGAGTTGTCACTGAGTAGGACTGTGCCTGTCCTCACCCAAAGCCGTCTCCACCCTCCAGTAGTGCGTCTGGAGCCAGGTCAGGGAAAGGCAGGGTCTTGTGCACTACAAAGACTTTCCTTTCAAGTTTCCTACTTCAAAGGCAGAACGGGGTATAAGTATTGGACCTCTGACACCTCAAAATCAGAACACTTGAGGGCATTCTGCCAGGAAGAAGAGCTGGATGCTGCAGGAGGGACTGCCACTCTTGCTTTTGCTTTATTATGCTGCCCAGCTGCTTGCTTACTTTATCCTGGGTGTGAAAAGACTGGATTTTGCTTCCTACATCCTGCTTTCAAGGTTATCCAAGGGCCTGTGTGTGCTTGCCTCCAGTTAAGATCACAGGGCCATCAGAGACTTCACCTACCAGTGCCTGGGCTCTTCTGCTGAGAGTCCTGACTTGCCAAGTTGTGCAAAATCCAGTTCCTGGGCTTTGGAAGTGTAATTTGGTGATCTTAAAGAGAAAATCCAAGCATCAACTCCCAGCGCCAGTTTTCTCAACGCATCACTGCAAACAATCAATGCATTGCCACTGCCTGCACCGAAGCATGGTTCCCGCTGGAAACATCAACCACGGCTTTCATCGCCGGCCCTACCTCGCCGTTGCAGCACGTCAGAAAAATCGCTGCAGCGTGAATCCCGAGCATCATGTCACTGATGTCCGTGGCACCTGCTCCTACTCCAACACAGCACCTGCTCATGGCTGAAGAATTAACACAGGGTCTGCATCGCCTCTGCCGCATTAACACTGCACATCTGGATCTTTGACGCATCATCCCTCAATGCCAACTTTTCATCGACACCTCATTGCAGTAAGGAACGAAGAACACATGTCTAGGAACCGATGCATCACCTCCCCTGCCAGTAAGGAACTGAAGCATTACCTCCCCTATGTTGTAAGGAACCGACGCATCACCTCCCCTGTGGAGTAAGAAACCGACGCAGCACTTTGCTTTTCCGGCGCCTTAACCCTCTGCCTTGCACCGTTTTTGATTTTTGACACATCTAAGGTACTTTGTGCTAAAATTAATGCATCCATTTATTTATATGGACTAAACATGCTTAATCTTTGAAAAGTGATATTTTGACTTGTGTATGTTGGATTTTTGTCATTTTGGTCTTGTTTTATTTAGAAAAATATTGGCATTTTTTGTAAACTGGTGTGGACTCCTTTTGTAGTGTTTTCACTGTGTTACTGTGTGTGTGGGCACAAATGCTTTACACATTGCCTCTGAAATAATCCTGGCTGCTAGTGATAAGCTGCTCTTGGGGTGAGCAGGGGTTATCTTAGCTGTGTCTCAGTTACCCTGACTAGAGTGAGTGTCCCTACTGGAACAAGATATAAACCACTGCCAACTAGAGACCCCATTTCTAACAGCATCCAAAACTGAAGTACTCACATATGGTAATTGGAAAAATGATGACCCACTCTGCGTCTGGCCTGACGATCTGGGACCACCTCCTAAAGTATCCAATCAAGCAAGAAACCTTGGAATTACCATGGACTCCAAGCTGTCAATGAATGCCCAAGTGGATAGTTTAGCAAGATCAATCTTTGTGACACATCTTGCCTCACCTAGAATTTCCACACTAGGTCCAAGCCACCATCTCTCTTGTACTGTGTAACCTTGATAATGCCAATGGCCTCTACCACTGATCATTGTTATCAACTATAAAAAAACTGCAACGGATTCAGAACTCTACTGCCAGACTACTCCTACCTGAAAAGCCACAAGCCCACAACTCCCCTGCCTTTAGGGCCCTACATTGGTTACTGGTTGCCGGAAGATCCACCTTCAAGCAGTTTTGTGTCACCCACAAAGCAATGCATGGAACTTTTCATCAGGAATAAAATCACCAAGTAATACAGCAAAGGAACTTCTGCTCCAGATTGGCACCTCAACTTAAAACCCCAGCATACAAGAATATACATATTTCGCTGTTCAAGCAGCCAAACTATGGAATTCATTACCCCCAACTGTAAGATCTACTAATAATCTTCAGAAGACTACTAAAGAGTTTGCTTTTTTCTACATGACCACCGTACTCCAAACTCAAATGTACAGCATATGCCTGTACATGTACACATGTGTAATTTGATATCATGTATTTACTTAGATATGTGCAGTTCTTTGTACAAATATATATACTACTTATGATTTCAAAAAATATATTTTCATAGGTCTGCTTAACAAATGTATATATTACTTATGGTCCTATATATATATATATATATATATGTAACGTAGAACTATGTCATGTGATCAAGGCTCCCGTGTGAACTGAAACGCGTTATGCCGATCTGCACTAAATAAACGAAAATAAGCACTTACTTTGTGGTCCGGTTCCGTTTTTTGGAGTATCCAGCGAGAGGACGGAGACGAATGGATATGAAAAGCCGACGTGGTCTCTTTTCGGCTTGTTGAACGGACCCCCTTTCCCTGAAGGAACGACACATTTGGAGAGACACATCTTCCGGGGCAACCTGGAAGCACTTAACGAAATCCGGAAGGAATTGTGCTGTCGTGACCCCCTGTGCCGCGTGAACGCTGAAAAACCAAGGTACAACGGAACGACCTGAATCGGAGGATTTGGACGGACCGGGAGATTACCGAGGTATGAAATACAGGCAATAAGGGGTGGAAAGATGTGCTGGTAAATGAGGAATAGTCTTACAATTATATGACGAACACCTCTCGATACCCAAATTGACTTACTTAACACTGTGCAAGTATGTCGGCTGACATAGTCCGTGAGAGAGAAGCTGCAGCGTTGGAGATGTTCGACGACTGCAAACAAATGACAGTCATAGAAAATAATGTAGACACAGTCACCAAAAGTCACAATGAAACATTAAAGGACAAATTTAAAAAACTTGAGAAGAAAATGCGCGCTGAACAAAGCAAGTGGTGGGAGTCCCGCTCGTTGCAAAGGTATATAGATGTGGACCGGATACCGCGAGGCTTACGTATATTACTGGCCCCGAGTTATGAATCCCCGAATCCCGAAATGATGCGTGAATGGTCCCAATGTAATCTTGAGTCATCTAAACATTTGGTAACAATACGAATAAAGTATGCCGATATTGACAGGGCAACACTCTTGGAGGAAATCAACAAGATCAATGAGGAATTAAATGAACTGGGTGAAAGTGATGTTCAACACAAATTACGGCAAGAAATGATGATCAGATTAAAACGGGAGGAAGATAAAATGAAGGAGCGCAAAGCGTTCAAATTTCATAGGGATAAAACCGACTATGAACTGGGCCAGATATTCACTTTTGCGAAAAAATATGAGGCGATGCGAGCAGTAAAAAGCAATAAAGTAACAGCGCAAAGACCAGGACTCTCAAGGAGTGGAGAACCAAACTCTAGTACCTCTCAATCAGACCTCAGCTCTGCCCCCGACAGTGAATTGGAACAAGATACAAGGAGAAACACTAAACAGAAACACTCATTAGACGAGGAATTAGGTTTTTTATGCAGCAACAGGAGGCAAACCCTCCGACCAAGGCCCCAGAAAACAAATTACGGTCAAGCAAAAACCACAAACGTGGACAAAGAAGGAAGGCCAATAGAAACAGGCAACAATTCGAAGAAACGAGGAGGTTGGAGGAGGGGCAAATGAATACAAACAAAACGATCATAAATTTGACCAACTTAACTTTAAGTGACACAGATAAAAGGATTTTAAGTTTGGGCCTCTCTTTTTGTCCTGCTAGAAATGTTAACTATTCTAAAACCAGACTGGACATTTTTAAAGGGGTAAGGAAGTTAAAACTCCAAAAATTCCATGCCCTAAATAAAAGAGATGGTGACCACACTAATGAGGATGTGACCACAAGCAGTGAGACAATCAGTGATGTAGAAACAACACAATCAGACGCCTCCTTTTGTACAGAGATGCAGGAGCTCTGGCTAAACAATGAGGATGACACCGATATGGACACAACAATTGTAACAACCGAATCTAATCAATCAAATGTCAGGAGTAGACCACAAAAGGGTATAAAAACACATTTTAAGGCTAAATCAACGTTTAACCCCATCATGACACGAGACTCCATTGATATTTTCCATGAGAGAGTGGTAGAAGAATTAAAACAACTAAATTTGACAACACGAAATGCCAAATGGAAATTCATCAAACGAACCCATGAATATGATCAACTCATGAGAAAACTGAAGGAAAACAATGGCATAGTCATTCGCAACTCTGATAAGGGGCGAAACATTGTTTTGATGTCCAAAAGTGATTAAACCAATGAAGCTTACAGACAATTAAGAGATAACACATGCTATACTAAGAGTACCATTGCTGAAATGAAATCCACAAACACAAAATACTATACTCAATTGATGACATGGAAAAGTGATGGAACGATAACAGCTCAGGAATATAAATACCTTAAGAATGAACATCCAGTGGTGCCCACGATTTACTTTATCCCCAAGGTCCACAAGGATCCACACAGACCGCCTGGTAGACCAATAATATCAGCCAGGAACAGCCTATTAGAGCACACTTCCCAATATGTTGACTTTTTTCTCCAAGACCTAGTGAAATCTCTACCATCTTATGTATGTGACACTGGGGACTTCCTAAGAAAACTTAAAGATTTCGAAAGGAAACCTGGATACTTGTTCATAGCATTAGATGTGAGCTCATTATTCACTAGTATCCAACACCATGATGGACTGAGGGCATTGAGATTTTACTTGGACAAATTAACAGAAATTTCAGTTGAACAAGAGGAAATGCTCATTGCGATGGTAAAATTCTGTTTGATGAACAATATATTTATGTTTAACAATCTATTGTACAGGCAAGTCAGAGGAGTAGCCATGGGTGCCAGCTTCTCCCCCAGCTATGCATGTTTGCATATGGGCTGGTGGGAGGAGCTGGTGCTGAAAACCCAATACCAACATGTGATCAATAAGAACATAAAAATGTGGTTACGTTTTATCGATGACTTGTTTGTGGTCTGGGAGGGTAACATTGATGATGCTAATGATTTTATCAAAGCTCTGAATATCAATAAGTTGAACCTACAGTTTACAGCCAGTATCAGTGACACAGAGGTGAGCTTCCTAGATACCAAAATCTATGTGCGTGACGACAAAATTGAGTCCAAATTATATCGCAAGGAGACCGCAGGGAACTCCACGCTACATGCCAGTAGCTCCCATGCCAAGCATCTGATTAACAGTATCCCCTATGGGGAGATGCTTCGGCTAAGGAGGATTCACAGCAATGACAATGATCTAAGGGAAGCTCAGACCTAAAGTAGAATGAGGTTTCTAGAGAAAGGGTATTCTAGAAAGGTGATTGACAGCGCTATTCTGAAATCTATGCGCAAGGATAGATATGAGCTACTCTCACCAAACCACCCTAGTGAGCCAAGTTCCGTGATACAACCTTTAGCAAGTGTTAGTATAACCAGAAAGGAGTTCATAATGATTATACAATATAGCCGACAACACAAGCAACTCCAATCAATTATCTCATGCAACTGGCCCATGATACTAAGTGATCCCATCATAGGGAAGGATTTACCTACTCAACCTTCCATCACATACAGCAGAGGTCTATCAATGCGGGATGAGATGGTGAAAACCAGCCCAGAAGTCATTGAAAATACAAATTGGTTACAGGCAGATAAGGGCTTCTTTAGGTGTAAAACCTGTAAGGCGTGTCTGCAGGGTGAGAATCGTACAACCTATACGACACCATTTAGCACAAGAAGTATTAATATATCCAAACTTCTAACGTGCAAAACTGAGTATGCGGTATACATACTAATGTGCCCTTGCGACCTACATTATGTAGGGAGCACCAAATTACCGGTGCACAAAAGAATCCTACAGCACCTTAGGGCAATTACTAATCAGGATAACACATACCCAGTGGCACGCCATTTTAAAGGTAAACATAATTCGAGAAGCCAAGACCTCAGATATTTTGTGATTGATGCGGTCCCACCAAGTAGACGAGGGGGCAACAGGGAACAACGGTTACGTCAGTTGGAAACAAGATACATTTTAGAGTTAAACTCTAAACATCCAACAGGACTGAACGTGACTGAGGATATGTACACTTGCTTATAAACTGGTCTTTTAATGGGTATTTTAAAAAACTGGCATTTTATTAGGATTCTCTGTTAACCTACATGCAAAGTTTTATCTTGGGTCTTACTATGGTTTTTTTTATGGACGGTTTAACAATGTATATTGCTGTTTTAAGTCTAGTATTTTACTATGATTTTTTATTATTTTAGGTATTTATTGATGATTTTATCAGCAATATTATATATCTTTATACATTGATGGCTGTATGGACAAGAGCCTAGTAGGGACTCATGAGCTATTTTGCACACAGCACCATTACATTAACAAGGAACTTGCTCAATTTGTACACAAGCCAATTAATTAGCACATTTTATTATATATATTTATATATTTAATTATTTATTAAATACAATCTGCATTTTGCACAAATTAGGTATTGATACCAATATTATTGGCAACAAGTAACATTGAGGATGCTGAGAAAAAAGGAATAACAGAAAACCAAAACCTAACTAACAGATGGTAGTTATATGCCAAATACCCTTGAAAGACCGTGCAATACCGAGACAAATGAGACATATATTCAACCACAGGGTATTGGGGCTCCAATACCACTGCGCGCCAAGTAAACCAAAATCAAAAAAGATAAATTAAAAATGAAACGCACTCAATATCAATATGAATCAACGTGACTAGGGTTAATATTTTGGGTATATACAACACTTAGGACACTGGTGATAAGCACTTTTGCACTTTATTAACACACAACACACGCCAGACATTATTGACCAGAGTATTGATTCAATGATAGGACATACAAGCAGGGTTTGTTGTTGAAAGCTTTAATATAAGCATGATTTTATGAAATTGTTTTTACATTTTACCATCAAAACTTTTTAATAACAACAATATATTGATATGAAATTTCAAACCTGTATTTATGCAATGGCACACAAAGAAACTATGATTGTAACGGCCAAAGAAAGACTACAAATGTGACTTTTTTATGTTCATGGCGTGATTTGCACATGTGACTTCAATTGCACTGGCACTGGGCACTTTAAAAGATCCAATGTAACGTAGAACTATGTCATGTGATCAAGGCTCCTGTGTGAGCTGAAACGCGTTATGCCGATCTGCACTAAATAAACGAAAATAAGCACTTACTTTGTGGTCCGGTTCCGTTTTTTGGAGTATCCAGCGAGAGGACGGAGACGAATGGATATATGTATATATATATTACCAACTGGCGGTCGCCAGTAGGTAGTTATAGTGAGGACCTCTTTTCTATTCAAAAAACATTTTTTCTTTTGCCAATATCTTTGGCGCCGTTTGACGAATCTTCGTGAAATTTTCAAAACTAATGGTTCACTCAGGTCAGCTCCTGTCTTTAAGGTTTTGAGGTGATTCGTCAAGCGGGGGCCGAGAAAAAAGGGTGGTCCCAAAACATGTTTTCTCCATGTTAATTTCCATAGGAACTTTAGACAAAGCTACAGCCTGAACTGCTGAACGGAATTACACCAAATGTGGCAAAAAGGTAGCTCTTGGTTCAGAAATAGATTTTTTTTTAAATGGTGGAAATCTGTTTAGTAGTTCCTGAGAAATTCAAAAATAAAAAAATAGCGATATCTGGTGGCCGAGGAGGATTTGCGAACCCTCCCGAGCACGAGCTTGATTCTGATTGGCTGCCAACACTCCAAACCAAAATGTGTTGGCAGCCATTTTGTGACTCGGTTGAACCGAGTCACAAGGAAAAAGGTAAATAAATGTTATAAATGAAGGAAAGGGGGCTGGGTAGAAACACCCTGACCCCCTAGGCCTGGTCAGGGGGCCCACAGGGAACCCCAGGGCCAGAAAAAGCATTTTTTTAAAAAAACTTTCAGCAGAAGTCGCGCTGGGTGCGCGAATCCCACTGAGAAAATAAAAAAAAATGAAGCGCAGTCTCCCATGCTTTGTTTTAATGAGCCCCCAGGTGAGCCAGGTTCCGGGGGCATTTCTGAATATTTATGCGGGGCCCTACTGAGGCCCCCGCTGCCCCGGGGACTGCCACCTCCACGGGGCGATAATTATTGAAATGTGGGGGGGGCAGGTGGCCCCCCCGCAGCCCCGGGGACTGCCACAAAAATAAACTAGTGCGGGGGGTTGAGCCCCCGCACACGCCCCGGGGACCACCCCCCCCTAGGTCACTAATTAAAAGAAGCTGAGGGTCCATTGTGGCCCCCCGGTGAGCACCACCTCCCCGGGGCTATGTTTACATTGGGAGGGGGCCATGCACCCCCCTCCTGGAGCCCTAGGTGGCCCTGGGGACCACCACCCCCCAGGGCCGGCTCCGGCAATTTGCGTGGTGCCCACCCCCGGGACATTGCAGTTTGCAATGACAGGGCTGGAGCAGTGCTCCCCCACTGTCATTGCAAACTTGTGCTTCACTTCATGGAAGCGAGAGCAGAAAACCTGCTCTCACTTCCATGAAGGGAAGCAAATTGCTTTCGGACAAGGGGAGCTGCATGTTAGCAGCTCCCCTTGTCCAAAAGCAATGCCGGTTCCCGCAGGAGGCGGGGAGCCGGCAGGGACCGCGGGGGCATTGGGACTCCCCCGTGGTCCCCAACATGAGGTGAGGCCCCGGGGGCTGGGGTCCCGGGGACTAATAGTGGCCCATGGAAGGGGGGCCATGCGGCCCCTCTCCGGTATTTGTTTTTTTAAAACAGAGGCAAAGCCCCGGAGGATGGGGTCCCCAGGGCCAAAAATGGTCTCAGGAGGGGGGCCGTGCGTTCTCCCTCCTTTTAAATTTTAGAATTAATGTTTTAAAAATAGATAGCCATGCCCCGAGGGATGGGGTCCCCGGGACCGAAAGTGGCCAAGGGAAGGGGGGCCACGCGGCCCTCCTTCCGTTATATATATATATTTTTTTTAAAAAGAGGCAATGCCCCGGGGGATGGAGTCCCCGGGGCGAAGACCGAATAATGGAAGTGGGGCATTTTTTTTCTTTCTATTTTGGAGTCGTGACCTCAACGCGGCTCTCAGCACGGCCCCCCATGTAACGTCGCGTCGGATTTGCGGATCCACCTCAAATAAATAATTTAGTAGTATATTATTTAGAAGGTAGTGTTGCATTTGTGAAGTTGTTTAATAGAGGTAGTGTGATTAAAGTTAATGATAAGATTAAAATTGATAGAGTTAGTAAAAATATATAAAATTAAAAATTGATAGTTAAACCTGAAAAATGTATTGTGTTGTAGTACATTGAATTCATGCTTTTGCAGATTCGCGACGGGTGAGCGAATCCACCAAAAAATTAAAAAAGAGCATGTATGTGTAAAAAAAAATAGATTCACTATTGTGTTATAGGGTGGCTCTAAAAAGAGCCCTTGTTTTCATTATGAGTTTTTTGTAGCCACATGTAAGTGCAGATGCACAGCTTTAGGTTGTTGAGAAAGACTCTGGGGGATATTCTCAAGAACGTGCGATAAACATCGCCAAAATAGGTTAACGCAAGTTATCATATCGCCGTCTATCGCGGGAAAATAACTCCGTGTCAACGTGGCATTCTCAACACGGCGGTAATATGCGATAGTACCCCGGTAATGCGGCAAATCTCTGCGATAACAGTACCGGGACGGCGAAAAAAATCCAAACCCGAACACGAAAAAAGTTGCAATGGGCCCAATCGCGATAAGACAAACAGTGAAAAGCAGCGCCAGGCTTGCAATTCACACACGTCAGGCGTGAAAAACCACTACAAAAGCAGAAAAAAAAACACAAACAAAAACCAAACTACAGCGAAGCACAATGGAGGCAGCCGGAGCAGGTACAGAGGACAACCAGAACCCCACAAGCCCCCCGGAGGACAAGCCTGGGACCTCGGGGTCAGGGAAGGGCAAGGACAAGAAGAAGAGGAAGACGCGGTTCAGTCCGCAGGAAAACAGGATCCTGATCATGGAGGTGATAGAACACCATCAACAACTGTTCGTCACCTCCACTGTGTCATTGGCAACAAAAAATGGAATATGGCAGTCCATCGTGGACAAGGCGAATGCAGTCGGAGTGCTGAGGAGGACAATGTATGAGGTCAAGAGGCGCTGGAATGATGTGAAGCGCAAGACCAAGCAGAAACTCGCAGACAACCAGAAGGCAGCAATGCAGACTGGAGGTGGGAGTCCAGCGCCACAGAAGGAGCTGGATGAGATGGAGGAAATGGTGACCACAGTCATCAGTGGGGAGACGGTGGCAGGAGTTGGGGGACCGGACACTGCTCAACATGACCCGACACAACAGCAACAGGGTGAGTAACCACCAGGGACTGGGGGACGGGGGAGATGGGCACAATGGCACACATGCACAATTAAGTAGAGCACATCTGCAGACAAACCATGGCCAAGAGTCACAACTCCAACCAAGAGCCCAATTTACCCAAGTCTGCAACATCACAGCACTGCATAAGCACAGAAGTGAAAGCCACACCGCCTGAAAGGGATAAGGGCCAGCCAAATCAGAGCTGAAGGGGCAACTCACCTACAATGCAGCACACACACATAAGATCCAGAGCACTGCAACATTTACAATAATGTTTAACAAACAGCAACACCAGCACAACAGAAGAGAGGACACAACTGCTGCCGCTTGTGTGTGGAAAATGGCCATTCGCATGTGGCACAGCTGGAAACTGTGAGATGATAATGTACTAGTACAACCCCACATCCCTGATGGTGTAGTAATGCATGTATGGCCGTGACCCAGATAGGCAGTGAGACACACATTGTCATACAAATCAACACTCATCACAGTTGAATACAAGTGAAGGTGCGTAGACTTTATCAGCATATGCATGTCAGTAAGGCCAAGACAAGTGCCACAACATGCAGACCAATGCAGCAGTATGTCAGAACATGGAACGTTGCCAAGCGCCGCTGTCCACTCCGGAGGAGTGCCGCACCATTCACAGGTGTGTGTTTACCCGCGTTGTTGTCCGCTCATGTATTCAGAGTCCAGGCGAATGCAGCCATGTCCACTGTTGTCATGGGAGATGTGACCAGAACCCCAAGTTCCAACAAGGTGTCGAAACATGTGCAATGTGTTCCAAACTGTTGTGTCTGCAGGTACGTAGTTACACGTCCATGAAAGCGAATGCAGCTTCGTAGGCAATCATTTCCAACATCAGGTCGTTGTCGACTTCATCGAACAGGACGGCGAGGCTAACCATTAGCAGGTCCGGACAGATGTGCTGCGTCCACCCCCTTTCACCAATTAGCACTACAGCCCAATAGGGGAGCGGCTCAATGTGGTCACTGCACACGAGGAGTACTGCAATATCCCAGATCCAGCTGCCAGCATGTATGCCAAGTATCCAGCTGCCAGCATGTATGCCAAGTATCCAGGCATCCCATAGACGGGTGTCACAGTGACACTCATGGTCGTGGGCCAACAGGGGGTGCACACACATGTCAAAATCCAGTTCGGCTACCGTCCTGATGGATAGGCAGACATACATGGAACACTTGAATATGCACGAGCGACAATGCAACACAGGCTGCACGCAGGTGATGTTGGCAAGGCGGAAGCTTAGCCGGTAACTGATCCGCAGCAGTACCAATGGCAGTGCCCCCAGTAAATGCAGCATATGTGCACGGAACAGTTCCACGTGACATGGGTTGTGCATGTGTCCTGGATGGTCTGCCATTGCGTTAGTGGCTCTGGTTGAAGCGGCACTGTTCTGACCTGCGCCTGTTCTGTGGATGAAATGCCACAGCTCGGATCAATGAGTTGTTTAAGTGTGCAACGGTTGTACGCCTGGGATGGTGTGGGAGTAAGTGTGAAGGCCATTCCATGCAAGATAACTCCGAGCAAGGACTTCCGTGTGTGGGGTGTGTATACGTTGGTCTGTCGTCGGGCTGTGCGTAGTGTGGGAGTCATCCTCAACTGCTATCGTATCTGTCAGGGGTGCCGGGCACATGCAATTCCGAGGTCGGATGTGCAGATGAGCTTCCGCCTGATAGTTCAGACAAAGGAGCTTTCATCCCTAATGTCAGTTTGTCATCTGCTTGCATTCATGAAGTGTGATGTGGCTGTTGGGTGTGGGGTGGGATGTGTGCGACTTTGGGATTCATGTTTGACATGACTTGCATGTGGCAAATGAGCGGCATCACTGTGTGTTACGTTGCCTCACAGCTGCTCCTCCCTCCCCCGAGCCTATTTACTTGTGTGCGCTGCGCGGTTGCATCACTTGCACTCCAACGGCACACCATTGTCATGCCTGTCTGCGCATGTCCACAAGCCTGACAACAACACTGTGATGTTGGCCGTTGAAGGTGGGCGGCCACGATAGTGTAGGCCTATGGTAAGGATAGTGCGGACACAGATGTAGAGTTCATGCCTGGCTGAACTCGCGCTGCGACTAAGGCTAGGCATTTGGCTCATGCTGTGGCAATGCAGATACACACAACACTTGGCATGTATGAGCCAAGACCCCGAGCGGTCTTGCGCTCCTTCATTTCTCCGTTCGTGTGAGACCGCCCTCCGGGTGCATGCTACATTGCAACATTGTCAATTGCGGGCCGGGTAGCGCCAACACTACAACAGAGACACACGCATTGGTGAATTCCTAGTCCAGGCCAGAACTGAACCACGCCCTGAGCCCCGGGCTAATTCTACACACCCCTGCGCTGGACTAACGTACGCCGGCCCAGCCCACTCCGCTTACGCTTACAGGGGGGACGACAAAGCTACATGTCCAAGGTCTTACCCGCTGCCTGAGGTGACATGCTTGCGTCCGCTGTCCACAGCACGATCTGATGTGGTAGGGCCAGGGGCCATCACGCATACATAATGACCACACGGACACACTTAGATAGATAGTGGAACTGGCTACGGGCACGTGTGCCCGGCCCCTTTTTATTACCAGGGTCACATGTCCAGTGATGCCTGTGCTGGATGGGTGTGGGGTGAGTGTAAGCCAGCCCTCAGGGAGTGGTTGGTGCTGGCAACAACTAGAACAGTGATCATCGGATCACACACACAGAGTCACTCATGAAGGGTCCATGACTTTCAGTGCACTGAGGTAGGGGCACCAGAACTGGACTCACACACATATGATAACTTCAAAAAAGGGTCCATGACTTGCAGTGCACTGAGGTAGGGGCACCAGAACTGGACTCACACACATATGATTACATCATTAAGGGTACATGACTTGAGCTACACTGAGTTCGTGGCACCGGAAGCGCTCGGCGGATCCACGGCCTGCGATGATGCGTCGTCCGGGCGTGCCATCCTGGAAGCAATGTCTGTTGCTTACTGAACTGTGCCATGATGACTCAATTTGAATTGTGAGCCCTGCTGACCGCAGTGTAGGCTGGAGGCAGCGGTCAGAAAGGGCCCACAGCCACGTGGCGTTGACTTGAGCTGCACAGAGTTAGTGGCACCTGGATCGCTCAGCGGGTGTGCAGCCAGCGATGATGCGTCGTCCGGGCGGGCCGCCCTGGCAGCAATGTCTGTTGCCCACTGGACTCTGCCATAAATGAATCAAGACTGAAATTGACTCGGGGGACCTGCTGACCGCAGTGTAGGCCAGAGGCAGCGGTCAGAAAGGGCCCACGGCCACGTGGCGTCGACTTGTGTTGCACAGGGTCAGTGGCACCTGGATCACTCAGCAGGTGCACAGCCAACGATGATGCGTCGTCCGGGCGGGCCGCACTGGGAGCAATGTTCTTTTTGCCTACTGAATTCTGCCTCAATATTGCCACGTGGCGTCGTCTTGTGTTGCACAGGGTCAGTGGCACCTGGAGCGCTCAGTGGGTGTGCAGCCAGCGATGATGCGTCGTCCGGGCGGGCCGCACTGGGGGCAATGTCTGTTGACTAGTGGTTTCCTCCATTAACAGAAATGTGGCACGATTTGAATTGTGGGACCTGCTGACCACAGTGCAGGACTAAGGCAGTATCCGGCACACACATGACTCCGTGTTGCTGTGCCGCTGGATGCGCTGGAGGACTGTGTCGCGGAGTCTGGAGGTCACGGCGGTGGACTCGTGGCAGGGTGAGGTGTGCCGCCCTGGCAGATGCGTTGCCCATCACGGAAGAGAACCATGCCCAGAGCCCCGGCCTTTTTATCCGCACTCTTACACTGGAGTGGCGTACGCCGGCCCAGCCCACTGCGCTTATGCTTACGGGGGGACGGCACAGCTACATGTCCAAGGTCTTCCCCACTGCCTGAGGTAACATGTTTGCGTCCACTGTCCACAACACTACATACCCCAGCAGTATATGTCCACATGGACATGTCTGTGTTCTGCATTCTGAGGTCTGTCCAGCACATCCCCGCCACACTTGGCATTGTGTACATTCTTCTTCATGGGTGAGATGCCTCCTTCACACATACTTGGTTCCCACCTCTCCCCACATTCTGTACTTGTGTGGCTGAGGGGCCATGCCATTTTCGGAAGGTCCGCTGTCTTGTCCTACGCTGCCTCGGTGGTAGTCCAGGAGGGGTTCAGGAGGGGGGAGGGTCCTGGGGGTGGTGGCGGTGGGTGTTGTGGCCCTCTTGGGTCTCCGAGCTGCATGTTCATTGGCTCCATGGCATCTGTGGGTCTTCAGATGTGGCTCTGGGCTGGGATCCCTTTCATACTGCAGGTAGTCATCCTGCTTAGTACCAGCAAAAGGCAGGTGTTAAATCCCACCAGCTAACGCGCCTTATTGCTTGTTCTTGATTCGCATTGCAGATCTGACTGGTCGTTGAGAATCGCGCGAAGTGGTGTTTTCGTGTGTTTTTGCACGGGAACGCCTACTCTGCATATCATTAGCGTTAGTTGTCGCACTCATCCGTGGCGATGTTTTTTGCGGTAGCTATCGCAGGAAAACTGGCGATGTCGGCAGTTTGCACCAGCTTGTGAATAGGGTGAAAAATCTATCGCCACTTTTGTGGCGCTAAAGTGCTGATAAATCGGCGATAAGTCCTTGAGAATATGCCCCTCTGTTTCCTTGATCTGTGAGGTATACTCCATCACTTCTGTAGATGTCATCCATATCAAAACGAAGATTGTTGTTATAGATGGAGCCCATCCTATAGTCTCTGAGGTAAGCAGAAACAGCTTTATTGACATTCTTTCTAGTTTTCTCAATCTGTGGACAGAATTGATTTGACCACTTCCATTTCTATCTTTATTATATATTAGAGTATACAAAGACAGTTTGAGGCAAAAGGAACATCAATTGTGCAAAGGTGTCCTTCATGAGCATTTCTAGACCTACCACAATCAATGTGCCTAGGTCATTGCCACCACAGTGCACAATGATGAGGTCAGGGGGTTGGAGATGCAAAAAGGTTTTAACCAAAAGCATCAATTGGTGCCACTTTAATCCTCTCTGTGCAATCCATTTAATATCCACATTTTTCAAAGCTAGGTCTTTGTCAATACCTCTGCATTCAGCATACCTTTTGCACCAAAAAACATAGCTGTACCCAGCAATCCATACTGTAAGCATCTTGAAGGGATGTCTTGAAGTAATGAAAAGATGTCTGTAGCTGAGGTAGTCAGTTGGTAGAATGAAAGGTATCTAAAATGGTGGACAAGATGCTGTTTTTTAAAAAGCAGATAATTGATTGGCTGTTTATGAACATTGTACACTCAAAAATAGGGTGCATGTTACTTTCTTTAAAAAGCATGTTTCTTATTGGTTATTAAAAAATGTTTGAAAGGTAGAGTAGATAGGATAAGGTAATATTTTGCAAAAGTCAACAACACCTGCTGTTTGCATTTGTAACCTTGTCTGCTGAACTTGAAAATATGTTGAACTTGTGACCTGCCAGTTTAGTTGAATGTTGCATAAACTGTTACTATGGAAACTGGGATTAAGGAGAATGGGTAAAGCATTGAATCATAACTGTGGTTTTAAAATATGGAATTGTAATTTATATATAGGTGATATGTTATTAAAATATGATTTCCCAGATCAGTACTATGTTTAGAAGCGGTGTGTTTTTAAAAATAATGCTAGTATTATTAGTAATACATTTTTGATCTCCCGTATGGATTCGCGGCTCCATCGCGATGGTACACGGTGGAGTCGCGACTCCAAAAAATTCCAGAACCAGTTTGGACACTTTTAGAAGTCAGTTGGTAAGGGTTAATATGTCTAACCAATAGAAATGTGTTTTACAATTTGAAATAATGTAGGAAGCAATGTGATTTGTTACTTACATTTATTACTGTGGAGAAAGAAAGGGAAAGTTTGCCATTACTGGTTTTACCTTGTTGAGAGGGGTGCATTACATTGATTGCGTGCATAAGAAAATCTTTTATGAGTTTCTGATATTTCATATTCTACAAAACTGTTTGGAAGGTGAGTTATATATTTGTGAGGTGTATTATGTATTAAGCTTACTTTTAAACGTTTAAAATTATTTAAGAACTGTGAAGTTTTAAATATATTATTAAATGTGGAGATGTGTATTGTAGTTTGTTTTATTGTACTTAAATGTTGTTTGAAATAGATTGTGTATAGTAATATGTGTATATTGGAAGATTGATTAGTGAGTATGGTAGTTTGTATTAGTGTGTGGAAATGTAGAATTGAAGTATACCGTATAATTTTAGGTGTCGCTTTCAAATTGGATGTGCACTCTGTCAAGTTTTAAGGTGTGCATGGACTTGTGATTGAAGTATGTCTCTACTTGTATATGTATTCTCATATGTCTTATACATTTGAAGATGCATGATGTATAACAAAGAGGTATTGTTGCTTTGTATGTGGCTATGCTCAAGACTGTGAGTAGTAGTAGAATGGTGAAGTTGTAGCACAAAAGTGTGGTTTAAAACATGTTTACATAAGGTATTAGTGATTAGGCTACTTTTTATAAGTCTCTAGAGAGGTACAGTTGAAATATGCCACATACGTTTTGGTGTTTGCTTGAAATGGAAAGTGTGTTCTGTGAATTTTTGAGGTGTGCATAGTGTTGTGATTGAGGAAAGTCTTTACTAGGAGATATATTGTGATGTGTGTTATGTATCTAAAGATGGTAGTAGTATAAAACACATGTATGTATCTATTTGTATATTTCTTTTATATATGATGCTGCTAGCAAAAGGTACAGACATATGCATGCATGCTTTCCGGAATATGGTGAGACTTACAGCAGAGTCATGTGAAGGGTTGCTGCTTTATATTGGGCTAGGTGTAACACTCTAAGTAGTTGTAGAATGGTGAAGCTGCAGCACAAAAGTGAGGTTTAAGACATGTTTGAAGAGAGATTAGTTATTAGGCTAATTTGTATGAGTCTGTGGAAAGCTACTTCAAATATACCACATAAGTTTCAGTGTATGTTTGAAATTTGAAGTGTAGTCTGTGAAGTTTTAAGATGTGGATGGTGTTGTGACTAAGGTATGTCGCTATTTGCACATGTATTATGGTACGTGTTATGTTTCTGAAGATGATAGACATATAAAACACAGGTATAAATCTATCTGTATATTTCTTTTATATATGATACTGCTAGCAAAAGGTACAGACATATGCATGCATGCTTTTAGAAATATGGGGGAGACTTACAACAGAGATATGTGAAGGGTTGCTGCTTTGCTCTTAGCTATGCTCAATACCTGATTAGTAGTAGAATAGTGAAGCAGCAGCAGTAGAAAAGTGATGTTTAAGATGTGTTGGGTGAGGAATTAGTGATAATGGTACTTTATTAGAGTCTGTGTAAAACTTCACTTGAAGTATGCCGCATAATTTTAGGTGTGTGTTTGAAATGTTAAGTGTAGTCTTTCAAGTTTTAAAGCCTTTATGGTCTTGTGAATGAGGTATGTCTCTACTTGCACATGTATTCCACTTGCAGCCGCCTTAAACTGAACTCAGACAAGACGGAAGTCCTCATCCTGGGCTCATCACCCTCCGCCTGGGACGACTCCTGGTGGCCCCCGGCCCCTGGGCACCGCGCCCAAGCCAACGGACCACGCACGCAACCTGGGCTTCATCCTGGACTCCTCCCTGTCGATGACCAGACAAGTCAACGCCGTCTCATCTTCATGCTTCAACACCCTGCGCATGCTCCGCAAGATCTTCAGATGGATCCCCACTGAAACCAGGAAGACCGTCACCCAGGCACTCGTCACCAGCCGACTGGACTATGGGAACACCTCTACGCCGGAACCACAGCCAAACTTCAAAAAGACTCCAGCGCATCCAGAACGCCTCCGCACGACTCATCCTGGACATCCCCCGACACAGCCACATCACCGGACACCTGAAAGACCTGCACTGGCTCCCCGTCAGCAAGAGAATAACGTTCAGACTCCTCACCCACGCACACAAGGCCCTCCACGACCTGGGCCCAAAGTACCTCAACGACCGCATGACCTTCTACACGCCCACACGCCAGCTACGATCAACCAGCCACGCCCTCGCCACCGTACCACGCATCCGCAGAACCACCGCCGGAGGAAGATCCTTCTCCTACCTGGCAGCCAAGACCTGGAACTCCCTCCCCACTCACCTTCGGCGAACCCAGGACCATCTCTCCTTCAGGAAGCAGCTCAAGACCTGGCTGTTCGAGCAGTAACTTACCCCCTCCCCCAGCGCCTTGAGACCCTCCCGGGTGAGTAGCGCGCTCTATAAATGCCGTGATTGATTGATTGATTGATTGATTATTGTTCTATGTGTTACCTTCAAGATGCTCACCCACGCACACAAGGCCCTCCACGGCACCGGACCAGCATACCTGAACAGCCGACTCAAATTCCACGCACCCCAAAGGACCCTATGAACAGCCCAGCTCTCCTACGCCGTGGTCCCCTGCACCAGAAAGACCAGATCGGGAGGCCGCTCCTTCTCCTTCCTCGCGGCCAAAGTATGGAACGCCCTTCCGCTCCACCTCAGACAGACAACATCGCTCCCCATCTTCGCAAGAAACCTCAAAACCTGGCTCTTCGACAGACCCCCTCCTTGATGGAATGGGACCTGCACCCCCCCCACCACTAGCGCCTTGAGACCCTTACGGGTGAGTAGTCGCGCTTTAACAAACCCCTGATTGATTGATTGATTGTGTTATGCTTTTGGCAATAGGTACAGATACAAGCATGCTTGGTTTTAGGAATATGGTGAGACTTACGGCAGAGATATGTGATAGGTTGCTGCTTTATATTTGGCTAGGCGCAACATTCTGAGTATTCATAGAATGGTGAAGCTGCAGCACAGAAGTGAGTTTTAAGATATGTTTGCAGAGGGATTAGTGTTTAGGCTACTTTCTATGAGTCTGGGGAAATGTATACTTGAAGTACTCCGCAGAAATGTAGGTCTCTCTTTGAAATGTAAAGTGCAGTCTGTCAAGTTTTAAGCTTAAGGACTGCATGGTCTTGTGATTGCTGTATGTCTGCACTTGCACATGTATTCTCATGTCTGCTATACGTATAAAATACAGGTATACATCTATTTGTATATTTCTTTTAGATATGATGATGATTTGAAAAGGTAGAGACATATGCATGCATGCTTTCAACACTATGGAGATTTCTGACCACCGAAGCCTTGACCCAAGTTGTCCTTGCCCTGGTAATGTCGCGTATTGATTACACAAATTCCTTGTATACTGGCATCCCAGTATACCAATTACATCGGCTACAATTGGTGCAGAACCAAGCGGCCAGGCTTATTCATGGTCAGCCTAAGCACCACCATGTGAAACCATTGTTGAAGAGCCTCCATTGGCTCCCTGTGACCCAACGCAGCCTCTTCAAGTTAGGCTGTACCATCTATAAAGCCCTCTCTGGACACAGCCCGGCCTTTATCGCCTCAAAGATACAGCGATATGCTCCTTCCCGCGATTTACGTTCCTCTAATAAGAACCTGTTGATCTCCAGCCCCTTTAAACGGAAGAAACATGGGGGCCTCAGATTCTCGACCCTGGCACCTTAATTTTGGAACCCTCTTCCTCTTGAACTGCGCTTGGCCACCTCTTACACCCAGTTCAGGAAACTACTTAAAACATGGCTATTCTCCCAGGCTTACAATTAAACCTACTGTCTAGTGTTTGAAACCGTCCCAGCTCAGCGCCAAGAAACCGCTCAGTGTACGTGCGCTTAACAAGTCACTTTAACATAACATAACATAACATAACATATGGAGAGACTTACAGTTGAGTCATGTAATAGACTGCTGCTTTATATTTGGCTAGGCCCAGCACCCTAAGTAGTTGCAGAATGGTAAAGCTGCAGCACAAAAGTGAGTTTTAAGACATGTTAGGAAACAGATTAGTGATTAGGCTAGTTTGTATGAGTGTGAAATGGTACATTTAAAGTACGACGTTTAAATATAGGTGTCTGTTTGAAATGTGAAGTGCAGTCTCTCAAATTTTAAGGTCTGCATGGTCTTGTGGTTGGTGTATGTCTCTACTTGCATATGTATTCTCATATGTGTTATGCATTTGAAGATGCTAGATGTATAAAACACAGATATATCTCTATTTGTATGTTTCTTTTATATATGGTAGTACTAGTAAAAGGTATAGACACATGCATACATGCTTTCAGGAATATGGTGTGATTTATAACAGACTCATGTGTAGGTTTGATGCTTTATATTTGGGTAGCCCCAACACCCTGAGTAGTTACAGAATGGTGAAGCTGTAGTACAAAAGTGTACACCATGTCATAATTCTCACTTTTGTGCTGCAATTTCACTATTCTGCGACTACTCAGAATGTTGGGCCTAGTCAAATATAAAGCAGCAACCCATCACATGTCTCAGTTGTAAGTCTCCAATCACCCAGCCACTACCCATGCAGTCATTCATGAAATGAGGCACTATGTATGCACTCCTTTAATCAGCCAGGCACTACCCTTGCACTTATGCAATCACTCATGCTCTAAGCATGCACTCCTTCAATAACCCAGACAGTACCCCTGCACTCATGCAATAACCGAGGCACTCCCCATGCACTCCTACAATCACCCAGCCACTATCCATGCAGTTATAAAATCATCCAGGCACTATCTATGCACTCCTCCAATCAACCGGGCACTACCCCTGCCCTCATGCAATCACTCAGGCACTACCACTGTACGCATACAATCACCCAAGCTCTATGCATGCACTCCATCAATCACCCAGGTGCTACCCGTGGACTCATACAATCAACCAGGCAGTACCTATGCACTCCTCCAATCAGCAGGCGCTACCCCTGCACTAATGAAATCACACAGACATTACCCATGCGCTTCTCCAATCACCCAGGCATTACCCCTGCACTGATGCAATCACTCAGGCACTAGCCTTGCACTCATCCATGCACTCATTCAGTACTCCTGTACTCATTCCTTTTACCCATGCACTCATAATATCATCCAGGCAGTACCTATGCATTCATTCAATCAGCCAGTCACTATCCATCCTCTCCTCCTATTAGACAGGCACTATGCATGCACTCCTCCAATCACTCAGGCACTACTCATGCACTCATGCAATCACCCAAGCACTACCTGTGCAGTCCTCCAATCATCCAGGTACTACCCCTGCACTCATGTAATCACCCAGGCACTACCCATGCATTCCTTTAATCACCCAGGCACTACCCATGCACTCCTCTGGGCACCCATGCACTACCCATGTACTCCTCCAATCACCCAGACATTACCCCTGCACTCATGCAATCACTCAGGCACTATCCTTGCACTCATCCATGCACACAGTCACTACTCCTGCACTCATTCCATTTACCCATGCACTCATTAAATCATCCAGGCAGTACCTATGCATTCATGCAATCAGCCAGTCCCTATCCATCCTTTCCTCCTATTACCCAGGCACTACCCTTGTACTCATACAATCACCCAGGCACTACTGTTGCACTCATCGATTCACCTAGGTACTGCTCATGCACTCATGCATGCCTTCAGGCACTATTTATGCACTTATCCATGCACTCAAGCTCTAGCTCTGCACTCATGCAATTAGCCAGTCACTATCCATCCTCTCCTCCAATCACCCAGGCACTACTGTTGCACTCATCTATTCACCTAGGCACTACTCCTGCACTCATTCCATTAACCCATGCACTCATAAAATCATTCAGGCAGTACCTATGCATTCATGCAATCAGCCAGTCCCTATCCATCCTCTCCTCCTATTACCCAGGCACTACCCTTGCACTCATACAATCACCCAGGCCCTACTGTTGCACTCATCTATTCACCTAGGCACTACTCATGCACTCATCTATGCATTCAGGCACTATTCATGCACTTATCCATGCACTCAAGCTCTAACTCTACACTCATGCAATTAGCCAGTAACTATCCATCCTCTCCTCCAATTACCCAGCCACTACCCTTGCACTCATACAATCACCCAAGCACTACCCACGTAGTCATGCAATCACTCAGGCACACCCATCACATGTCTCAGCTGTAGGTCTCACCATATTCTTGAAACAATGTATACATATGTCTGTACCTTTTGCTAGCAAATTCCTATATAAAAGAAATATACAAATAGATGTATACCTGTATTTTATATGTCTATCTTCCTGCCTGCTGTGTGAGTTCAGAAAAGGGGAATGGGTTTGGGAGCATACTGGAAAGAACTGTGACACGTGCACTACTCTGACAGGGAAACCCCTGTCCCGTCACCCAGATTTTTCATGTCAATTTTGCTCGTGGCCGCCCCACATGGTCCTCTTTATTTTTTTGAGGTTTGCTGTATGTTCGTGGCGATCATACTGAGCCTGGCTGTGGAAGTCTACTGCCATCAGCCTTCTGCCTTCTGCCTCCACGACCTTGACTGCAATCGCAACGAGAAAGGCAAGGGAGGCGGCTGTGGCGTACGGCTGAGGCTGACAGCAAGTGGTGAAACAACGGCGGTGGCATAAGCGGCCACGGCTGTGTGTTTATGACCGCGGGAGCCGCGGTGCGGATCAGCGGACGAAGTGTGGAGTGCGAGGAACAACTGTAGCGGTCGCGGTTGCTTTGGGACCGTGACCTCGTGACTGAGCAGGGAAGAGAGGTGAGAGGAGGTTGGAAGGAGCGCCCAATAATTTCACCACTGGAAACCTATTTCGGAAAAGCAGTAAGATCGGAACAAAAAAGCAAATTTTTCTTCCTGAAGGACCCGGCGGCAGCAATTTTTTCTGAAACAGGAAATATAAAGGGTCTGCTCACTCCTCTAGCACCACAAAAAACAATGTCTTTGTTAGAAATGGGGGTCTCTAGTTGGCAAGGGCTTGCACCTTTGTCCAAATAGGGACCCTTCTTCCTAGTCAGGGTAAGGGAGTTACACTTCTAAAATAACCCCTGCTCACCCCCTTGGTAGCTTGGCACGAGCAGTCAGGCTTATCTTAGAGGCAGTGTGTAAAGCATTTGCACATAACCAACAGTAATACAGTGTAAGCACTACAGAAGGACACCACACCAGTTTAGAAAAATATTTAATATTTTTATATACTTAAGACAAGACCAAAAACGATAAAAATCCACCATACAGTACTTAAAAATCTTCAGTTATCAAAATATGCTTTAAAAACAGTTCCTTGATGTTGATAGGTCCGTCCGTGGCTATCACGGCGTCGTGAGCAAACAAATCCAAACAGTTCTGACTGACCGCGGCATCGCGGGCCAGCTACGGTGTCGGGAAGACCCGCAAACAGTACCTTTTAGAAATGCAGGGCGTCGGCGACCTCTTGTTGAGCTTCCGAAAGCACGGCGTCCACAGGCGTCGGTTCTGGAGGTTGGTGCAGGAGTCGTCGGGGCCCTCGAAGTCACACGCATTGCAGATCGATCTCCTCTCTGTTGAAGTCAGGAGCACTTGCGTCGGCAGGCGCTGGGTGCTGCGGTGCGAAGTGCAGCAGTGCGACGTGCAGTGCCCTCAGGTCGCGGTGCGAACAGCGGCTAGGTGGCGGCGTCGGATGGCGTCGTCGGTGAGACCAGGGTCGCGGTGCGAGATGAAGGCCGTGCTCGTCACGGTGCCGGCAGGTCACGGTGCAAGCAGCGGCGTCCTCGTTGCTGAAGCGCTGTCCTCGGCTGATGAACTGGAGTCGATGGCGCCGGCGTCGGTAGGCCAAGGCTGCGGTGCGGTATGAGGGCGGTGCATCATGTAACTTTACGAGCAGTGCCCTCAAACCACGGTGCAAGCAGCGGCGTAGATTTCGGTGTGGAACGTCGTCGTCGGGGATACCAAGGCGTCGTCGTGAAGCGAGGCGGTGCGGAGTGCGGTGCCCACAGGTCGCGGTGCGAGCAGCGGCTCGGTGGCAGCATCAGCAGGCGTCGTTGGTGAGACCAGGGTCGAGGTGCGGCGTTGCGGCGGTGCCCTCTGCGGTGCCAAGGCATCGTCGTGAAGCAAAGCAGTGCCCACAGGTCGCGGTGCGAGCAGCGGCTCGGTGGCAGCGTTAGCAGGCGTCGTCGGTGAGACCAGGGTCGCGGTGCGACGTTGCAGCTGTGCCCTCTGCGGTGCCTTCGGGACACAGAGTCGGCAGCGGCATCGTCGACGTCGTCGAGTTGCTTTTCTTCTGTTGCAGCACAAAACACACAGTCCCCAGTGCTGAGGGCAGAAGAGCTTGAAGTCTTTGCTGTTCCTGAGACTTCTTGAACAGGGGGCAGGCTCTACCTCCAGCTCTTGGAGAGACTCACAAAGTAGATTGCAGAAAGTTCAGTCCAGTCCTTTCACTGCCCAAGACAGAAGCAGCCACTGCAGACCAACACAGCAAAGCACACAGCAAAGTGGTAGTTCCTCCTCACAGCTTCTCCGGCTCTTCTTCTTGGCAGTCTTCTTGATCCAAAAGAGTTCTAAAGTTCAGGGGTCTGGGCCCCAATATTTATATCCCAAAATCTTTTGATCCTTTAGGCAGAGAGTGTCTGTGCCCAGCCAGAACCAGTTCTGCCTTCTCTGGTGTGACTTCCTGGCAGGAGGTGGAGATGGCATTGTCAGAGGCAGACCAGGCCCTTTCCTGACTCACCTAGACTATCTGGAGCCACTCCTGCTCCACAGCCTTCTGTCATCCAAAACCCAGACAGGCAATCCACATTCCAACAGAGGCACCAAGGATGACTGAGCAAGAAAATACCTACTTTCTAAAAGTGGTATTTTCAAACACAGAATGTAAAAATCACCTTCACTAAAACATGCATCTTTAGAGTTCAGGCAAACTAAACTTTATTTTCTTACTTAGTTCCCGGGGCCAGTTATGTTTATAAGATGTTATAAACAAACTTCCCATTCTGTCCTATGGGGAACACATAGCCTTGAAATAGTAAAAAACGAAATTGGCAGTAATTCACTAACAGGACATGCCACACACACCAGGGCATGTCCTACCTTTCACATATACTGCACCCTGCCCACAGGGGTACCTTGGGCCTACCTTAGGGGTGGCTAACATGTAAGAAAAGGGAAGGTTGGGGCCTGGCAAGTGGGCGCACTTGCCAAGTCGACATGGCAGTACCAGACGGCGCGCAGACTCTGCAATGGCAGGTCTGAGTTACCTTTTCAGGGCTACTCACGTGGGTGACACAATCAGTGCTGCAGGCCCACTAGTAGCATTTGATTTACAGGCCCTGGCACACTCAGTGCACTTTACTAGGGACTAACAAGTAAATCAACTATCCAATCATGGAAACACCAATCCATAACACATTTTACCACAGGAGCACTTGCACTTTACCATTGATCAGCAGTGAGAAAAGTGCGCAGAAACACTAAACCAGCACAAACAGAGTCAAAACCGGGAGGTCAGAAAGCAAAAACTCAGGGGAAACACGCCAAAAGATGCCAAGTCTAACAGTCTTCAAAAATGCAAGAGGTGCAACAATTAACACCTTGCGCAACTGAACCCATTACAGAGTCTATAGACAGAGAAACCCCAGTAAAAACAGATCAAATAACGATAGACCCAATAGATAGGGAAAATCAAGCGAAAATCCATCTGCCAAAAAGCAATAAAAAAATTACTGTTCAGGCAATAATACAGTCCACGAACAATCACATAAACGATTCGGAATTCACCAAGCAAATAGTTACAGATCTGACTACGGAATTTAAGGAAAAAAAACACCAACGCGGTGAGGTAGAGATTGCACCAAAGACCAAACATTGGATCACCTCCACTCAACTCCTAACAGAGATAAATTTGCTGAGCAGAATCAATGCCATGATTTCCCCTTAACCCCCTATGTTGCCAAGAGTCTGGAGGAAGATGATTTGCAAGCTTCATGGTTGCATTCTACTTTAATAACGGATAACGCGGAACTCGTAAAAGCCTTTGAGACAAAAACAATAAATCGGACAAACTTGGCAATCATCCCTGCAACATCACAAGCAGGAATTATAAATCAATCATACAAATCGAATCAAGCTTTTGCAACAAAATCAATTTACACAGCACAAAATCAGGACCTTTTCTCAATTATAGAAATACTAAGCCACTCCTCATCCCAAATTCAAATGGATTCAAAGTGTAACTCAATATATGGTCCAGTACCTAGCCCAAGGCAGGATCAATTTGATATGCAATTAGGAAAAAGTCCAAGTATATCACCGTTACAGCTGGATAACTCCAAAATCGGAGGATATGAAACCTATAAATCTAAAAAGTACATCAATCAAATTGATACAGACAACCTATCCTCCCTACATTCGTCATTACTAAGCATCCTACAAACGTCTATTTCTGTATTAAACATGCAATCAGATAAATTAGATCTTCAGATCGATCTCATGAATATTATGGCAACACATGTTTCCAGCATTAACACCAAAATAGATATGCTTATTAAACAGCTGGTGAAAGCCCAAACACCTAAGAGTATGGATCTACAAGGCAATTGCAAATGCGACCAAATAATAGATAAATTAAGTACTTTGCCGTCTATATTATCAGACATAGTGAAAGAAATAAGGAAGATCATAAACTTTCTCCTACGCAAATCCGAGAAGAACAGATAAAACAGCAGGCGCATTTAATAGATAACACAATGGAAAAGGAAACATAGAAACAACTGGGAGGACAACAAAATGTGCCTTATTGTGCCAGCGCAAATGGAATTCAAAACGCAAATGGAATTCAAAACAACCCATCAACGATACATTTAACATCTAATGGCCCACAACCTTTGCCTACAGATACAGACACTTTATTTACCCAAGTATTAACAAAAAGGCAAAAAATTTGCTAGAAAGGGAAGAACGAACACGAATGGTTCCATGCAAAAAGATGTAGATGGCAAGAAATTCTATTCAGTGTTCAATGCCACACAAAAAAAGAAACTTCTTCCAGAAATAAAGTTCACAGAAGAAAAACTCTCACTACTGGACAGATCATCGAACAGAACACTGTGGCCTCCGATCAACAAGGTAGAAAACAAAGTTAGTGATAACAGCGAAAAAAAGTGGAAGACAAGTCAGAAGGATAAAAATAAACAAACCCTACCCAAACAAGTTCTATCTCCAAAGAAAACAGATGCAAATAAAAAAACAAAAAAAAGGGCGATCCGCCAGACACCTTGCAAATGGAGACATCAACTTCGGACGACCATGACGTTGAACACGATACATCATCAAAGAATATAAAAGGCCAAGACCGATTTAGACGACTCGAAAATATAAAGGTACCATCTGGCAATTTTCTTGAGGGGAACCCTTTGGAAAGGACCATACCTATCAATAGTAGTCCAGTAGAGGCTTCTGCAATTACAATGATTTCCACTCACCATAACAAAAGTAATAAACACGAACGTATAATAACTTCTAGGGCGGACAAAACAATCGTGATCACATGCCCCCTATTAGAAAGTAATACAGAGAATGAGCTTCACTGTGCAAGAAACATCGCTCTGCCCCCCTTTGATGACAAAAATATAAGAACTAATCCCGCCCATTGTGCAGGCCAAGCAAAACATAAAAGGCCAATGCAGGACCGTTCAAATGAAACACTGTCTGAACACATTTTACCATCAGAAGCAAAGGATACCAGTGACCGGTGGCAAATCACATTAATTCCTCTATATAGTTCAAGAGGCAACCAAGATATTTTAAACAGGGAAAATATTTTGAGACTGCTAGCTGAGGTACGATCATTACGTCTTATCAAAACAACAGATTTATTATCGGTGAAGTTTTTGCCAAACACACATAACGATCAGTCTGAGATAACTCTAACATCATGGAAGTCAGAAAAAATAGCGAATCAAATTCTCAGTGCCAAAGAGCAATTCGAATCATGGGGCATATCAATAACAAAACCTACTCCGCAGCGCTACCCAGCTCCATTGGCACATTGGGATAGCAAGTATAGCGCTCATACTCCTGTATACTCGATTCTGCAGAACGCCCGAGGATCAATGGGAACAGAAATAGTAACACCAACAGAAAGAAGACAGAATCACAGGCACTGGTCACCGCTAGCACCTAAAAACTCAAATATGCAATGACCAATCATTGAACCAACACGTGCCCTGCAAGCTGCTAAACTAAATATATATTCCAGGAATATTGCAGGTGCAACAACTAAACTCACTGATAGTACCCTAAGAGAAACTTGGGCTGCATATGATATCATAGCGCTGCAAGAGACCTGGTTGACAGGTCCATTTCAACTGCCGGGTTTTACATTACATCAGGTGGATGCTGTAAAAACAAGACGTTTTGGAAGACCGAAAGGTGGATTATCGGTCTATATATCAAACAACCTTAACGTAGAATCAGAACAGATGTCGGTGACTTCTACAAATATTCAAATAATCAAACTTAATTTTGGCACTGATCATTGGATAACTTCAATAATCTTTTTAATATCTAAGCTCATCCAAACGCCCAAGATAAATCGGCAACATTCAAAAAGTTAATAGCCGAAATAAGATATAATACCCCGAATTGGGAAATAGGGATTACAGATGATTTTAATACCCATCTTATTCACACACCGGATGATGATGACCAGTTAGCAGCAGAAAATGAAATCTGGTCGGTAAATCATCAATCGACCCATCCTTGGAGGAAAACCAATAAAGTAGACAAAGAACTAGTCACCACCCTAGAATATTTTGGTTTGAGAGTAATCAATGGGAGAACACAGGACGATAATCCTCCAAATGTAACATATTATGGACCGACGTCTGGGTCCATAATCGATTATACTATTCTTTCCTTACCACTAATACAGCAACTAAGCTTGTTTAAAATTAAGTGCACTACAGACAGCGATCATTCAATCCAGCAAATAGCTATAAATATAAATCCAGACAGATATCAACTTGCTCCAACAATCGATGAGGGAAGTGTAGTAACTACCCAAAAACGACTGAGTTGGTCATCTCATCGACTTCCAAAACTTGCAGACAAAGCTAAAATGATTTTGGAGGATAGTATAGTTATCTTCAATGCCACTAAACGCCTGGATCAAATTTGTGACAGAATTGACGAACCAAAAATCAAATTTAATATTGAGAGGGACCAAAAGTTATATCCATCCATCATCACAGAAAGTTAAAGAGTTAAAAAAGAATTGAGAAGAGAACTGAGGAAGGCAAAAAAACTAGGTACTCCAGCAAATGCATGGGATAAATTAAAACAATTGAAGAAGGAATTTAAGAAACATGTCTGGCAAGAAAAAAGAAAAATGACAGAAGAGTTCTAGGCAAAGCTGCTCTATAATTGCAAACAATCAAATACCAAAGCTTTTTGGAAAACAATAAATGGCTTAAACAAGGTAAACAATGTAACAGTATCATCAAATGTTACGGAACAAAATTGGAAAGTTTATCTTACAAAACTCTTCATTGACGAAGACCAGCTACAATTAAATAAAACCAATAAAGCCATTGAGACTCCGCTAACAACCAGGTTCAAAACATTGCCGTGTCATGAGTATGTCACAGCTTCTGCTTCTGTAAAACTTTGCAGCTTTTTTAACATGGAAAACTAATAGAGGTCTTTTTAACTTAACAGCTACCCCTGACGAAGGGCGAAATAAGCCCGAAATGCATTGGGACATTATGATAATGAAAGCTGCTTAACATGAATTGAGTTGCCCACGTGACGCAGTAAAAGGCCTGGATGGGCATAATTGCTTCATTCGAAAAAATTGGGATGACTGACAGCCTTATCGTGAATAGCAAAGAAAAGCTTGATGAATTATGGAAATTATGGAATAAACAAGGATTATTGAACAAGAGGAGTTTGTAATAATTACCTATCAGCTGTGCGATTGGAAATGTAGTACATGGTTGCTGCAATTATTTCACAGCTTCAGATAATACATCGTGTACGCTCTCAAGAGTTGAAAATGTGATCAAAGCAGGAAGAAGTGACAGTGCCCAAGGTCCAAACGGCATTCCACAGGCAATATTTAAACTGGACCCAAAATATTGGGTTAATCCGATAATGGTATTGTTTAAAGAGGTGGAAAACACAGGTATGATTCCAGATAGCTAGAGGGGATCAATAATAAACCCTATCTTTAAGGGAGGTAACAAAACAAAGCCATCGAATTACAGATTAATAGCCCTTATTGACTCAGAAGCAAAATATTATGCATCACTAATATTGGAAGATTTAATAGAGTGGTCAACTACCAAGAATTTGATTCCACCCCAACAAACAGGATTTCGGAAAGGGTATGGTACCTCAATTAACATGACAACAGTTGCACTAATTGCGGAAAAAAGTAAAAGCCTAAAGAAAAAACAGCAACTCTGCTTTATCGATCTGAAAGCAGCTTTTGATCGGGTGGATCGACCACTTCTATGGGCTAAACTAAGACGGTGGGGTAATCAAGAAAAAATCTTAAGAGCAATTGAATCGCTATATACAGAAACATGGATTCAAATTAAGGTGGGGGATGGGACAAGAATATCAAGAAAAGTACCAACTGCAAGGGGCCTTAAGCAAGGGTGTGTGCTAGCTCCACACTTGTTTAACCTCTTTACAGCTGATTTATCCACCCACCTGGACCAAGTTAACTCGCACGCTCCAAGGTAAGGCCCATTAATGATATCCCATTTATCATATGCCGATGATATTGTGCTGCTGAGTCACACGAAGTTGGACTTCAACGATTGATTAAAGAAACTGCGGCATACACAAAACTCAATAAATTGGAAATTAATATTGCTAAGACAAAAACCATGCTTATTGGGAATAATCCCCATGCCTCACTAAAGATTAAGCTAGGTAATGCAATCATAGAAGAAATCAGCACGTACAAATACTTGGGCTTCAATTTTGATAAAAACTGTAACTTTCATGCACACCAACAGTATATGGTTAGGAAAAACAATACTCTAATACATTCTTTCTGTTCACTTGCAAAAAAATTGACGGCCCCTCCTATCAACCATTGCTCTCTGTCATCAAAGCAAAATTGCTTCCATCGCTAACTTATGCAAATACGGTGATGCATGGTAAGGATTCCAAAATGTTGGATAGACTACAAATTAAAACATACAAGCGGGTCTTTGATCTTCCCTGTAATGCTTCCCCTGCTCAAATCCGTTTGGAATTTGGATTGACTCAGCAAAACATAGCAAGAAGATATCATTTTATTAAATCCCTGCACAAAATACGAAACAATCAATCCAGCCCTTTAATCAGCGCTTTATGGGAATCTCTGAATAACGATGTGAATTCAAGTTACAATAAGTATTTGTTATCATCTTTATAAATATCTAATATGGGTGACTTATGGGACTTGAATCCGATGCATTCTACTTTTTGCCAAGCTATGAATAATGCAGCAAAAATTCATTCGCTAGTTGACGATAAAAGCATATTCTCGCGGCGATCCCACGCCTGGATGACAATTCAAACGTATGTCACATTGCAGCCGGCAACATATCTACATCTAACCTATCCGGCTTATCTCAAGAAAAAACTATTGGCCATTCGCTTAGGTGAACTGCCATCTTTGGCAAATAAACCACTATGGCGATATAAAGGACCAAAAATGTGCAGATTATGTGATGCCCCTTACTAAATAATGTACGTTGTACACTTTTAAAGCGCCTATTAAATGAGAGAGGGATTCGCACATGTAGAACATCTATAATGAGAAGCCTGGATCCCACAGACCCTCAGTTAAACTGCAAACAATTTCATGATAAAGCAGTTAAACAGAATTACAAGCTGCTTACAACAGCATAAGGAATTGCCCCACATTGTGAGCATAAGACATTGATATGATATTGACACAATTGTGGGATGTTGACACTTGGAGCTGCGGCTACTTTTATAAACAAAACTAATAGTGAATTTTACACTGATGCACATGCCACTTTATAATAACGGAGAAGAGTATCAACGAATGAATTGTAGAAATGTTATAATGATATGCTTCAATGAAGACCAATATATATATATATTTCTGTATTGTGGTAACATCAATCTATGCTTTTAAGAAAACTGATCATTTTTTTTAAAAAGAAAAAGGATTTCTTTTATATGCACATCTTTGTATTGTGACGGTTTTTATTAACTAATAACAATAAACTTATTCACTGCTAATGTCTATCAACTTCACATGCATGATATGTATCAAAATGCATATGCAAGTAGAGACATACCTCAGTCACAAGAGTATAAAGGCTTTAAAACTTGACAGATTACACTTCACATTTCAAACACACACCTAGATTTATGTGGCATACTTCAAGTGAACTATTCCACAGATTCTTACAAAGTACCATAATCACTAATTTCTCACCCAGCTTATCTTAAACATCACTTTTCTACTGCTGCTGCTTCACTCTTCTACTACTACCCAGGTATTGAGCATAGCTAAGGGCAAAACAGCAACCTTTCACATGTCTCTGCTGTAAGTCTCCCCATATTTCTAAAAGCATGGATGCATGTGTCTGTACCTTTTTAGTGACATCATATAAAAGAAGTATAAAAATGGATGATAACTGTGTTTTACACATCTAGCATCTTCAGATGGATAACACATATCAGAATACATGTGTAAACATAGATATACTTCAGTTAGAACACCATGGAGACCTTATAACTTGAGAGACTGCACTTCATATTTTAAACAGACAACTACATTTATGCGGTGAAGTTTAATAGTACCTTTCCACACACTCATACAAATTAGCTTAATCACTAATCCGTTTTCTAAGATTTGTTAAACCTCACTTTTGTGCTGGAGCTTCACCATTCTGTGACTCGTTATGGTGTTGGGCCTAGCCAAATATAAAGCAGGAATGTATCAGATATCTCAGCTGTAAGTCTCACCATATTCCTGAAAGTATGCATGCAAATGTCTGTACCTTTTGTTAGCAGCATCATATATAAAAGAAACATTCAATTAGATGTATACTTGTGTTTTATACGTCTAGCATCTTCATATGCATAATAGGTATCAGAATACATGTTGAAGTAGAGACATACCTTTGTCACAACACCATGCAGACCTGAAATGTTGACAGACTGCACTTCACATTTTAAGCAGATAATGAAAATTATGCGGTATATTTGAAGTGTACCTTTCCACAGACTCATACAAAGTAGCGTAAAAACGAATCCATCTCCTAACATGCCTTAAACCTTACTTTTGTGCTGCTGCTTCATCATTCTATGACTAGATAGGGTGTTAGGCCTAGCCAAATATAAAGCAGCAATCCTTCTTATGTCTCTGCTGTAAGTTTCACCATCTTTCTGAAAGCACGTATGCGTATGTCTCTACCTTTTGTTATTAGCATCCTATATCATAGAAATGTACAAATAGATGTATATCTGTGTTTTATATGTCTAGCATCTTCAGATACATAAGATATATCACAATACATGTGCAAGTACATACATACCTCTATCAGAAGATCATGAAGACTTTCAAACGTGAGTGACTGCACTTCATATTTCAAAGAGAGATCTAGATTTATTCAGCGTACTTCAAGTGAACTTTTCCAGAGACTCTTACAAAGTACCATAATTACTAATTCCTCACCCAACATATCTTAAATATTACTTTTCTGGTGCTGCTGCTTTATGATTCTACTACTAGTTAGGTATTGAGCATTGCCAAAAACGAAGCAGCAACCCTTCACATGTCTCTGCTGTAAGTCTCACCATCTTCCCCAAACCATGCATGCATGTGTCTGTACCTTTTGCTAGTGCACCATATATAAAAGAAGCATACAAATAGATGTATACTTGTGTTTTACACATGTAGCATCTTCAGATGGATAACACATAAGCGAGTACATGAGTAAGTAGAGACATATCTACATAGACACCTACATTTATGTGGCATACAAACATATGCATGAATGCTTTCAGGAAGATGGTGAGACTTACAGCATAGACACGTGATGAGTTGCTGCTTTATATTTGTCTGTGGAAAGGTATGCTTGAAATACATCACATGATTTTAGGTCTCTAGTTGAAATGAGAAGTGTTGTTTCTTAAGTTTTAAGGTCTGTATGGTCTTGTGACTGAGGTATGTTTGTACTTGCAGATGTATTTTTATATGTGTTATGCATCTGAAGATGCTAGATGTACAAAATACAGGCATATATCTATATGTATATTTCTTTTATATATGATGGCACTAGGGAAAGGTACAGACAGATGCATCCATGCTTTTAGAAATATGTGGAGACTTGGAACAGAGATATGTGAAGGGTTGCTGCTTTGTATTTTGTTAGTGTCTACATCTGAGTAGTAGTAGAATTGTGAAGCAGCAGGAGCAGAAAAGTGATGTTTACGATATGTTGGGTGAGGAATTAGTGATTATGGTGCTTTATAAGAGTCTGTGTAAAACTTTACTTGAAGTATGCCACATAAATCTAGGTGTCTGTTTGAAATGTTAATTGTAGTCTGTTAAGTTTTAAGGTCTGCATGGTCCTGTGATTGATGTATGTCTCTACTTGCATATGTATTCTTATTAACCCTGGGCGTAGTTCGCGAAGTAACGCTTCGCGAAGCTACGCAAAGTGCAGTTCGCACTACGCGAGCTATGCGTAGCACTACGCGAACTGCGTAGTGCGTGTTCGCAATGATTGCACAGTGCCGCTTGCTTGTCCGCACTGTGCAATCATTGAAAACGGCATCTTGCACAGTGCGAGCTGTCTTTTACTGCCGCTCGAGTAGATTTTTACTCGAGCGGCAGCTTTCAACGCGGACTGGTAGTTTCTCATCGCGAGCGGTCGCGAGCATACGCGACCACTCGCAATGAGAAACCTGACCTCCCGCGTTGAGAATCTCGCCGGGAGGTTTATTTTCCACGCTCGCGATCGGCAACTTGATGTTGCTGATCGCGAACGAGGAAAAAGTCTCGCCAGGATGTCATTTTGCTTGCTTGCGGTCGCCAACTTGACGTTGAGGACCGCGAGCAAGCAAAAATGACCGCTGCACTACGCTTACGCTACGCGTGTTCGCACTGTGCTACGTGCAATTCGCGTAGTGCGAAGTAGCGCAAACTTCGCAAACTACGCGAGCGTAGCGTACTTTTCCGCCCAGGCCTAATTCTTATGTGTATTATGCATCTGAAGATGGTAGACGTATAAAAGAGAGATATATCTCTATTTGTATGTTTCTATTAGATATGGTAGTAGTAGTAAAAGGTACAGACACATGCATACCTGCTTTCAGGAATATGGTGAGATTTATAACAGACTCATGTGAAGGTTTGATGCTTTATATTTGGGTAGCCACTACACCCTGAGCAGTTACAGATTGGTGAAGCTGTAGTACAAAAGTGTACACCATGTCATAAACCTCAATTTTCTGCTACAATATCAGTATTCTGCGACCACTCAGGATGTTGGGCCTAGTCAATTATAAAGCAGCAACCCATCACATTTCTCAGTTGTAAGGCTCCAATCACCCAGTCACTACCCATGCAGTCATCTGTGCACTGATGCACTATGTATGCAGTCTTTCAATCAGCCAGGCACTACCCCTGCACTTATTCAATCACTCAGGTACTACACATGCAGTCCTTCAATAACCCAGGTACTACCCTGTACTCATGCAATCACCCAGGCACTATGTATGCATTCCCTCAATCACCCAGGCACTACCTGTGCACTCATACAATCACTCAGGCAGTACCTATCTACTCCTCTAATCACCCAGGTACTACCAATGCATTCCTTGAATTACACAGGTAGTACCCATGCACTGATGCAATCACTCAGGCAGTACCCATGCAGTCATACATGTACTCAGCCACTACCCCTGCACTAATGCAATCACCCAAGCACTACCCATGCAGTCCTCCAATCATTCAGACACTACCCCTGCACTCATGCAATCACCTAGGTACTACCCATGCACTCCTTCAATCATGCAGGCACTACCCATACACTCCTCCATGTACCCAGTCACTACCCATGCACTCCTCCAATCACCTAGGTATTAATCTTGCATTCATGCAATCACCCAGGCATTACCCATGAACTCCTTCAATCACTCAGGCAGTACGCATGCGCTCCATCCAATCACCCAGGCACTAGCCCTGCACTCATGTAATCACTCAGGCACTATCCATGCACTCATCTATGCATTTAGTCACTACTCCTGCACTCATTCAATTTACCCATGCACTCATAAAATCACCCAGGCAGTGGTTTTCTAGGAAGGTATGCTGTCAGATACACGGTAATCTATATAATGTATTTTAGGTATCTATGCTCTATTGCACGTTACACCTCAGCTGCTATTAAGATCTGCTGCTTAATGCAAAATTTGCACATTAGACGGCCATCTGCCGGGAAGTGGCCATATAGGAAGGATTTCTACGTATTACATGGTAAACCTCTACAGGGTCAGAGAGGTATGTTTATATTGCTATGATAAGCTATGTATTCTTATTTCTTAGGAGCTATCCATGTTTTTCGATACTACGTAGTCAACTGAATAATATAGTTCTGTTTTATGTTAGGGCAAGTCATTTTAATCGTATTAGACACTGTTATGTGTTCTCTTTAACACTCGGTACTTGAGAGGCTTATGCCAGGCATTAGGGAGTATTTTTTAAAGCACGTGACAAAGTACAATAATTATGAGTAGGAATAACCTAACAATACTCTCTTTTAATGCTAACGGTCTTAACAATAGGCGTAAGTCCTATGCAATTGAAAGCTGGCTCAGGGGGCACAATCCCGATGTTATCTTTTTTCAAAAGACACATTTCCGGAGTTTCTCAGATGCAAGTAAAATTTTTAAGAATTGGACGGGCTTCCATTGCTCATCTGTTTCAGGTAGTGCACAGAGGGGTGTGGGCATTTTTTTAGGCAAGCACGTTCAATTTCATGTTAATGCATCACACTCAGACCGGGCGGAAGATGGACGTTTGTCCATGGAAAATTAAATCAGTTAAACCTCATCCTGGCCACAATTTACGCACCTGTTATTGATGATCCACTCCCTATTTTACAATTAAAGCAAGCCTTATCTTGTATCCCTGGATACATTATATGGGGAGGCGATTTTAATTTCTTGCAGGACCCCTCAGTTGATTCTACAAAGATAGAACGTAAACAAAATAAACCTCAAGTCTCTATCGCCCTGTCTAGCTGTAACAACGATTTAGATATCGTAGACAACTGGCGCCTTAAAAACCCAGATAAGCGGGAGTACTCTTGCTACTCGGCAAAATATAATTCAGCATCTAGAATAGATTTTTTCCTGACCTCATACAATCTTTCTGTCAATAAGTATGATCATATTCTGAATGCTTTTTCTGACCATGCTCTAATTAAATTGGAAATCGCTGTTGAAAGCACGGCCGAAAATGCATCAAAAAGATGGTATTTTAATAAACTCAATTTAGAAAATGAACTGTGGTGCACAGAAATAGCTAACGAGATTAGTGCCTATTTCCATATAAATAAAGACTCCGCCCCAATTAATGTAATTTGGGACGCATTTAAGGCCACATTAATAGGCACAATCATCTCGAAAGATATCCTGCGTCAAAGGGCCAAAAAGAGGAAAGAATGATGATCGGATCAAGACTTGCCCACGCGAATCAAGAGCACACTATAAATAGAAATCCAAATACCAAGCAAGAGTTACTCCAGGCAAAACACAAATGAGAGAATTTTACTATGGGTTAGGGGATGCGGCAAGTAGGACTTACCTCAGACAGTCTATGAAGATAGTGAATACACAGGGAAGCTTTAGCATGACAGGCAAAGGAGAAACAGGTGCGTAACAGGATTGAGAGTGTTTGGGATGAACCAACTAAAACACGTCTAACTAGAATTTTGGACATAGGCGAGGCCTTTCTTAAACACTATAAGGGAATTTATCAATCAAACCATCATACATCCTCCGAATCCATTTCTGGTTTTCTCCACAATCTACCAGTTCCTTACTTAAATAGGGACTTTCGAGAGGAATTGCTAGTCAATTTCACGAAGGATGAACTCGACTTAGTTATAAGTTCTTTGGCCAATTGTAAAGCAACTGGTGAAGATGGCTTTCCCGCAGAATTTTTTAAAAGGTTTGCTTCAATCCTTAATACAGAATTTTTAAAACTTGCTAACCATCTTCTGAAAGGGGGTGACCCTCCGTTATCTTTTCGCACAGCAGTAGTGGTAAGCATCCTAAAGAAGGATAAAGATAGCGAGAATGTTAATTCCTATAGGCCTATAAGCCTTCTTAATGTTGATTACAAAATCTTTACAAAGCTTCTCACTAATAGGCTTAATAGAATGGTGGGCTCTCTTATCGACATGGATCAGTGCGGTTTTGTGGCTGGAAGACAGCTCCATACCAATACGAACTTTTTATTAGAAGCACTGGATTTTTTTAACACAAACAGGACTGAGGCCCAGATTTGGTTTTTAGACGCCGAAAAGCATTCAACCTGGTTTCTTGGGAATGTCTGTTTTTAATTTTGGAAAAGTTTGGCTTCCCAGATGAGTTTACACAATTAATAAGACGGTTATACATGAACTAACAGGCGCAAATTTTAATTAACTCTATAAATGTAGGCACATGTCAAATAAACAGAGGCACCAGACAAGGATGTCCTCTTTCTCCGATTTTGTTTGCGTTATTTATAGAGCCCCTAGCAATAGCAATTAGACAGAAAAAGGCGTGCACGGTCCCTGTTCAAGGGATGACAAATATAAAATTGTATGCTGATGATATTGTTCTTTTTTTAAATCCTAAAACAGACACCCAGGAGGAAATCATGAGGATTTTCTCAGACTTCCAGGCAAACGGAGGCTACAAAATAAACAAGCCCAAGACAGAGATTCTATTGTGCAATTGTTCCATCGATTCACTATTTCCAGATTTCAGACCTGTCTATAACACTCGCCCAAAGAGATACTTAGGGATCTACGTAACGGAGAAAGTAGAAGATATATTCCATTTGAACTACACCCCGTTGCTTAAAAAAGTGAAACTCCTGTTAGCAAGATGGAACCAGCTCCCACTATTAATATTAGGTCGAGTGGCACTAATTCGTATGTCTATCCTTCCACTATTTAACTTCCTTTTTAGCGCCGCTCCGTGAGTGCTACAAGCAGCTTTTTTTAAAGAGATAGATAGCATGTTTTCCTCTTTTATATGGTCTAATAAGATACCGAGGCTGGCACTGAGCACGTTAAGCTACCCTGTTGCAGAGGGAGGGTTGTCCCTTCCAAATATTAGGAACTACTACCATGCAACCTTTGCACATAATAGCTGTAGATTTTTTTATCAGACCCCATGGAGGCAGATAATTTTTTTATAAATAAGATCTTAATGGAGTATAATATTGTCGACCCCACAAGAATAGTTAAGTACCTTAAAAAGTACGATACAAGAACCTCCAATGGATGTTTAAGCAAAAATCTCAATTTCTAACATTTTATGGTATTCCAAGAATTAGCAGCTCGACTAGGCTGTCCCATTTTTACACGGCGGAGAGATGTCTTTTTGAGAACCGTATTTTAAAAAAATGGGAAGAAAATGGGTATGTACAGATTTGGGATTTTGTCAAAGGCAACTGTTGGAAGTCATGGCCAGAGATCGAAATGGGGCTCCTACACTCTAAAGCAATGCTGAAATGGTCATTCATTATAATAAAACCCTTTTTGGAAAAATTTGACATAAGAAGCATATCCTCTAGAGCAGGTATTAGTGAAGCTTTTGATTCCCCGGCACAAAGGTCGGTCAGTGCATGGGTCAAAATGTTTGATGAAAATAAGTCTCTACCCCTGTATGAAAAAATTTGTGATAGATGGTGGAAAAGGGAAGGGATGCAGGTCTCAAAATTAACCTGGAGCAGAATTAATAAACTAAATGCATCAACACTGAGAGGCGCAAATTTTAAGCATATGCAATTTTATTCAAAGTGGCTAATTTATAGGACCCCCTCTTTGCTACATAATATATATCCACAAATCGAAGACAGGTGTTTCCGCTGCGCTAAAGAAAATGGTGGCACCTGGTCACACATTGTTTGGGAATGTTCAAAAATCAGCAGCCTGTGGGAAGAAATTGAAAATTATCTCAGAACCACCATAGACCTTTCCATTTCCATCGGCTTATCCATTGCAGTTCTGGGTTGCTCTCCCGATAGAATGCTAAGCACTACACAAGAAGAGTGCCTATACATTGCAGCATTAGTAGCAAGATCTCTAATTTTACAGAGCTGGCGAACCAATAGGATACCTTCCTTCCAAGCCTGGAGAGCGAAACTAAGTAAAATCAAAGAATTGGAAAAAAATATGCATTAAGATCAGGTTCACTAAAGAAGTTTGAGAAACGCTGCTTGGGGGTCTAGTTCAGAGTTAAGGGAAACTGTCTTTGATTGGAAGGCTTAAAACGGCTGAGGAGATAACGGGGTCCTGGTTTGAATAGCTAACTCCGGATCTTGAGGGTCAATTTCCCAAACTACTGCTATTTTATCTTACGCACTTAGGCACTTTATACATCCCTTATCTTCTACCATATGATTACTCCGTTTCTTTTCTGTAACAAGTTTTATTTGAAAGATCGTTGGAGTATGCACTTTGCACTTTATTCTATGGATCTGTACTGTTGTATTTCTTCTCTGTACGATGTCTAACTGTAAAACAGCTCGAGTATTTATACTTTGATTATTTTGCACTATGCACTTTATTTTGCAGTTCTGTATTCCTGTAATCTCTTGAACTCTCAATAAAAAAATAAAATTAAAAAAATCACCCAGGCACTACCTATGCACTCATGCAATCAGCCAGTCACTATCCATCCTCTCCTCCAATTACCCAGGCACTACCCTTGAACTCTTACAAAATCACCCAGGCAGTACTGTTGCACTCATCTATTCACCTAGACCCTATTCATGCACTCATCTATGCATTTAGGCACTATTCATGCAGGTATTCATGCACTCAAGCTCTACCTCTGCACTCTTGGAATCAGCCAATCACAATCCATTCTCTTGTCCAATTACCCAGACACTACCCTTGCACTCATACAATCATCCAGGCACTACCCATGGAGTCATGCAATAACTCAGACACAGCTATCACATATCTCAGCTGTAAGTCTCACCATATTTCTGAAACCATGTACACATATGTCTATACCTGTGTTTTAAATGTCTATCAACTTCACATGCATGACACGTATCAAAATGTATGTGCAAGTAGAGACATACCTCAGTGACAAGACTATAAAGACTTTAAAACTTGACAGACTGCACTTTATACTTCAATCACACACCTAGATTTATGTGGCATACTTTAAGTGAACGTTTCCACAGACTCTTACAAAGTATCATAATCATTAATTTGTCACCCAACTTATCTTAAAGATCACTTTTCTGCTGCTGTTGCTTCACTATTCTACTACTAATCAGGTATTGAGAATATCTAAGAGGAAATCAGCAACCTTTCACATATCTCTGCTGTAAGCCTCCTCAATTTTAAAAGCATGCATGCATGTGTCTGTACCTTTTGCTAGTGATACCATATATGAAACAAGCATAGAAATGGATGTATAGCTGTGTTTTACATGTCTAGGATCTTCAAATGGATTAAACATATTAGAATACATGTGTTAACACAGATATACTTCAGTCAGAACACCATGGACATGTTAAAAATGCATTTAAGTGGTATACTTTAAGTGTACCTTTCCACAAACTAGCCTAATCCCTAATCAGTTACCTAACATGTGTTAAACCTCACTTTTGTGCTGGAGCTTCACCATTATGTGACTACTTATGGTGTTGGGCCTAGCCAAATATAAAGCAGCATTGTATCACATGTCTCAGCTGAAAGTCTCACCATATTGCTGAAAGCATGCATGCATATGTCTGAACCTTTTGGTAGCAGCATCATATAAAAAAGAAATATCCAAATAGATGTATACTTGTGTTTTATACGTCTAGCATCTTCAGATGCATAATACGTATCAGAATACATGTGCAAGTAGAGACATACCTCAGTCACAACACCATGCAGATCTTAAAACTTGCAGACTGCACTTCACATTTGAAGCAGATAATGAAAATTATGTGGTATATTTGAAGTGTAGCTTTGCACAGACTCATAAAAAGTAGCGTAATAACTAATCCATCTCTTAACATACCGTCCTTAAACCTCAGTTTTGTGCTGCTGCTTCACCATTCTAGTAATGCTCAGGGTGTTGGGCCTAGCCAAAGATAAAGCAGCAAGCTATCACATGTCTCAGCTGTAAGTCTCACCATATTCCGAAAACCATATATGCATATGTCTGTACCTTTGAAATTGAAAGTATTTCTTTATTTATAGATGAGAATATTTGTATATAATTATTTTAATAATATAAAATAATTTTTAGAAAGATTTTTATCTTTTCTTTTTATTCAGATATTCTCCATTATTATTAAGAAAGATTCAGTATGACACGAAAAGTTCAAAAGAAAAGACAACAAAAAAACCTGTACTTTTTAAGGGAGAGAGAAAAGCAGAAATTAGATGAAGTACAACATGTGACATTGAAGAAAAAGACTTCTGGCAAGAGAAGTAAAGAATTTGTTAAAAGACTTTTAAAGAACGTAATAAATTTTCAAAATGGGCAAAAGAGAAAGAAAAGTTGTACAACCAATAAGAAGGAAAAGAAAAAAGGACATATTAATGGAAAATCAGGTTATGGGAAAACAATCTATGTTGAAAGAAGGATGAAACAATATAAAGACATTAGGAAGAGAATGTATAAAACTAGAATACTACAAAATGTATTCAAAGATTGTAAAAAATATAAAAGAAGATCAGCATCTTACAAGAAAAAACAACAGACTGAAAGTGTAGAAAAAAAGGCTTTTGATTTGAAAAGAATATTGTTTATATTGGTATTGAAGAGAATGAAAACATTGAATAAAACATTGCACTTTATGAAGGAGAAAAGCAAAATAAGACTGGTTAATAGAAGTAACTTTTGCAAAAAGATTTCAGGTGAATGGATGCACACTTCTAGTACTGAAACTTTTTTAATGAAGAAGGCTATTTTCAACAAAGTACATTAGTTCATGCAGTTGATACCAGTGGTCATTGTTATGAGGTAAAAGATGGTTGTCCAATTGAAAAAGAAAAGATGGTTCCTAGAAATGTGGAAGAAGTAATAGCTGAAGAAGTTCAAGGGAGACATACACAAGCTCCAGTGTATAAGTGGGATTGTAGTAGTATTTGTAGTATAAGACAGGAATCTATTGATATATTACAAATTTTGTTACGAGATTATGCAAAATAAAATTGTTAAACAGAAGATTAAGATGTTGCAAGGACTAGATCCTTGTAAAGTGAGAAAATATACTAAGTTGCAGGGTCATTCTCTGGCTTGTCTTTCTGGAAAGGTGTGTCAAAGTACTTTTCATCATTTAAGAATGTTTGCAGTACATCATTCAGAAATGCGGAAGTTAGTAAGAAGATTGTACTACGTAAAAGTCCTGTAATATCTTTAAGTGAAATAAACACAGCTCTTTTGCATGGTTCAGTGTCGGATGTAAAAAAGTTTCTGATGATATATAGTTTTGTTTCTTTGGTTCACAAGAGGAGTGTAGAGAAAGTGAGAGTTTGATAAGTGTAGGTGTTGAAGAAGAGGTGGAAAATATTTCTACTGAGAAGTTTGCAGAAGAAATTACAAAGTTTAATGTACTTTCATGTGAAAAACCAAACTATGTTTGTATTTGTTGTAGACGTACTCACTATAGAAGTCAAACTAGGAATGTTGATCTATATTTAAAAAGTGAAAAGGAAAACAATGATAAGTGGGAGCAATTTGGTGCTTATTTGTTGGTGGAAGGTCGTTTTGAGTTGGGTACTGATCAACGTATTTGTAAATATTGTTACAACATATTAGAAGAGAACAAAATGCCAGCTAGAGCTGTACATAACAACTTAGAGTTGGTAGCTATTTCTCCGGAACTGGTAGATTTAAATACATATGAGTCCATTCTTATTCAATCTGTGCACCCATTTCAGGCTATAGTTCGTATGGAGCCTAAAACAGGTAAGCTGCCTCCTACAGATTTACAAAGAAGTCTGAAAGGAAGAGTTGTGTATTTACCTTTAGATTTTAAGAAAAATATTGAAACTGTTGGTATAGAGAGGAAAGTGAACCTGTAGTTATTCTAGTTAATGGTGTACCAACAAAGAGTTGGGAAATATGGCAAGAGTTAGTGAATGTCACCAAACTTCAAAAGGCTACATTATATCTTGTACAAAACAATATTTATTATAAAACTGTAAATGTGGAAGAACAAGAAATATGTTTAGAAGATGAAACAGAAATTTCAACTGGCCAAATAGAAAAAGTGGACAAATCCAGGAGTGAAGAAATTTATGAACATTACAGTATACATCCTCTATATTCAAAAGAAGTGATAGGAAACACTATTGAATTATTTCAAATGAAGAAAGTTAAGGGAACTCCCATGAGTGTATGGGAAAAAAGTTTAGAAGCTCGTTGTTTTCCACAGCTCTTCCCCACTGGAAAAGGTGGACGATATGATGAACGACCACTACAGATTCCAGCTTCAGAATACCGTTTGACCAGATTGTACTCAGAAGATCCAAGATTTTGACAGTGTATTCCATATATATTTAATCTTCTGATTGAAAGTGATTTGTCTGGACTTTCATATGCAGTGAACCACATATTAAAAACAGGAGTTCATCTTACACATGTTTCTGCAAAGAAATTCTTGGACAAAGTTCAGCAAAGAGACGATCATTAGAATCTCAGTTAATTAATTTGATGGCTTGTCAACATGGAACTAATGAGTATTGGTATCGCCGTCATGGAGAACTTAAATGTATGTTAAGAAACTTAGGTACCCCTACGTGGTTTGTTACGCTTAGTTGTGCTGAATACGCATGGGACAATTTACTTGAATTTCTATGACAAGCAAATTCAAATGTAAAAAACATTGAATTGAAGACAGCTGGAGAACTGTGTTCCTTGGATCCTGTAAATGTGTGCAGATATTTTAATCACAGGTTTCAAGCTATGATGTCTTTTATCTGCAATAGAAATAATCAACCTCTTGAAGAAGTTATTGATTTCTTTTGGAGAAAGGAGTACCAAGCCAGAGGTGCTCCTCATATACACATTCTATCATGGATCAAGAATGCACCTAAATTTGGAACCAATTCTGATGAAACTATTTTGTCTTTCATTGAAGACTATGTTACCTGTTCCATCCCAAAAAAAGGAGGCGAAAACAGCTTAAGACAACAAGTTTTACGGTTTCAAAGTCATCGATGTGGAAATTATTGTCGACGAAAATACAAGTCAAAAGGAAATTTTTATACAAAATGTCGTTTTGGATTCTCACGTCCAATAATTTCAAAAGGAAGAGTCAATAGTTTCATGTCGGCAGTAAGGCATACTATAACTCGAAAATCTCCGAAGAATACATACAACATAAAAAGAACTGAAGATTCAAAGTACATTAATGACTACAATCCAGTGATTTTGACAATGTGGAATGCAAACATGGATATCCAGTATGTTGCAGATAATTCAATTGCTGTTGCTCGCTATGTTACTTCATATATAACTAAATCTGAAAAGACAGAGTTGAAAGAAATGTGGGAAGAAATTTCACAAGAGAAGAGTCTTAGTAACAAACTGTACAGCTTTAGTTTGAAAATGCTTTCCCATCGAGAGATTGGATCCTATGAATGTTCGGATCGGTTGAGCTCTGCCAGTTTATATTCAAAGTCAAGAGGAATCATTTGGGTAAGTCTAGGTCTTGCTGCAACACGAAATCGAGTATTGAAATCTCTACAAGAAATGTAATACCTAGCAATGAATGAACCAGAAAGTACAGATAATGTTAAAACTAATATGTTGGATACGTACTATCCCAAAATGAGTCCACATCTGGAAAATATATGTCTCTATGAAGTACTGCAACATTACAGCTTTAAGAGAAATGTTACAGGAAATATAAATGAAGAAAAATATACAGTAATTGGATGTGATGGATGTTTGGTAAAACATGCCAAAGGAAATCTTATTAGCCACAGAAAACTCAGTTGCGAAACTCCAGATAAAAGGGAAGTTTTCTATTTAGCACTTCTGCAACTCTTCAAGCCTTGGCGTAGTGAAATGGATCTACTTGGAGATTTTGACTGCTATGAAGATTCTTTTAATGCATATAAAGATAACATTCAATGCACAATTTTCCCTACTTATCTACAAATGTTAAATGAAGAGATTGAACAAGAAACTACTATTGCAGCTGAACTAGCTAGAGACAGTTCTTAAGATAGTCAAAGTTCTGCTCCACTATGTCAAGATCCACTAGGACAACCAATTATTGAAAATGAAGCAGCAATAGCCATGAATGAAGAAGAAACAGCAATGCAACAAGCACAACAGGATATTATTGAGTTCGGAAGCTTGGAAGAAAAACTAAATATTGAACAAAAAGAAATATACCAGCAAGTGACACAACAGATACAGCATGGTTTACTGCATGAAAAAAAGAATGCCAATCCACATAATTCAAACCTATTCGAATGTACATCAGTGGTCAAGCTGGAACAGGAAAAAGTTTCTTAATTAAAGTTTTGACCAGTTATCTACACAAAACTACTGAATTACATTTATCTTGTGTTGTAACAGCTCCAACTGGATTAGCAGCACACAACATTAAAGGGATTACGTTACATCGATTACTCATGATACCAGTTGAACATGAAAATAAATTGGAATATCACAAGCTATCTGGAGAAGCTTGTTAGGAAGTTTCAAGAGTACTGAAGAAAATTAAACTTCAAATTATTGATGAGGTGAGCATGGTCTCAAACTTAATGCTTGCGATTGTATATTTAAGAATGCAACAGATTTAAAAAACAGATTATGATGTTCTATTTGGAGGAAAACATGTAATTGTATTCGGCGACCTACTGCAACTTACTCCTGTAAAAGGGCAACCTGTTTTTAAAACACTTGTCCATGGAGACACTAGGACATCTTTGGGACGTATTGGAAATATCAACATTTGGGCTCATTTTGAATTTAAAGAACTAATTAAGAATATGCGACAAGCAAGTGATGAACAATATGATATAAGAATTGGTGTTTTGACAAAACATAGCGAAGAAGCTTTACAAAGTCGGCTTTTAACGAACTTGTTTGCAAATGAAAACATAGCACCTGAAATAATATACAAAAAAATTGGAGAAAAGAAGTCTATAGTTTGCCTATGCCTACACAGCAAGAGTGTTGTACATTCAATCAAGAACTTTTGAAATTGGAAAAACAACCAATAGGGAAAATGGAAGCTATTGATAAAATAGAACATGAAGGAGTTACTATTCTTCTCTCAGAGAAATTACTGTCAAAATTTGATTTTTGGAAAAGTCAGTGTCTAAGACTGCAGGTTTAGAAAAGACTTTATATGTATGTGTAAACTGTTGGGTAATTTTACTGCGTGATTTGAATGTAGAAGAAGGTTTAGTAAAAGGAGCAATAGGAAAAGTTGTTGATTTTGTAAATTTTCAGAACAGAGATGGAATTGAATTTTTGAAGATTAAATTTGATCAGATTGAAGAGGTAAAACAGATTGGACGTTGTGCTGTTTGTTTTTTTGCTTGTAAAAGACTTGTATAATCGTAGAAAAAAGTTTCCTCTTTCTTTAGCAAATGCAGTAACCATTCATAAATCTCAAGGTTGAAGTGTCGAAAGTGCTTTGGTAAATATTGGAAGTACAGTGTTTAAAGAGGGCATGGCATACGTTGCATTGTCTCGAGTAAGAACATTATCTGGTTTGTATTTGATTGATTTTGATGAGGAAAAAAATTAGTGCTGATGTAAACTGTGTAAGAGATTACAATTGGCTAAGAAGACTTTATGCTCCTAACTTAGGTGAATATCCTGTATATAAGAAACGTGTAGTGTGTCCAAAATGGAAATATGACAAACATTCTACTGAGATTCAAAAAAGAAAACAATTCAAGAGAATGATGAAACTGCAAAGAAAATGAAAATGGACACTGTTGATGATATTGTAGGATACCAGTTAGAAAATAGTTCAGGTATCAACTGCTGTGCTACTGTAATTGTGAATGTTGTCCTTTATCTTGAGGATCTTCATCAAGAAATTATGGAAAATCGAGAAAAATATTCTGTTCTTTACTACATTATATTTTTCAAAAGTTGGTAACTGATAGAACTAAAATCCATACTGCTTCTGTCATTCGGCATCTTTTGGATATATGTACTGGTTCATTGAAATCTACATTGAATATACAACAAGATGCACAAGAATTTCTTTTGTTTATGCTTTCAGTATTGGAAGATGAAGGAAAAGAAATTGAAAATGTATTTGGACTAAGTTACAGATGGGATCATAAATGTGAAGAGTGTTCATTTTCTTCTACCACTGAAATAGACACTGAACGATTCATATACTTGACGATACCAGATTGCAAATCAGTGTCTTTTAACAAATTAGTAAAAACAGCTAATCAAGATATCAAATGTTCTCATTGTAAATCAGAAATGTTGTCAACATTAGATATAGAAAGATTTGGAAAATATGTCATTTTAATTTAATGCTGCAACATTGTAGAGCAAATGGAACAAAATTGGAAACCAAAATTAAAAAATTTGTGGCAAGTCAAGTATCAAGTTCTGGAAGAACTTTTAAAGCAGTGGCCATTATTTTCCATGATGGACCTACTACAACATCTGGACACTATACGGTGCATTTAAATAAAGTGCAATAAAGGATGGACACATTGCAATGATGCCCATTTGGAATTCAAATGTAGGTTCCCTTACGAATTAAAAAATTCATATCTGATATTTTTGATGCCAAAGTTTCTAAAACATCATTCAGCATATGGGGAAGATGTGAACACGAATTAACAAGTTTATTTTGGATATTTTCAATGCAAAAGATTTGGAAACATTATTCTGCCTATTGGGAAGATGTGAACAATTATTGTTTGGATTCTTGTTTGTGCTAATTCATATTGCATTTGGAAAATTGTGTTTGAAACAAGTAGTTTATATATTTGATCTTTATATTATGCGAAATGTAAATGAGAGTGTACTTGAGAGAAATAAAGACTAAATATAGTTGAAGAATGTAATTTAGAAACTGTAGATAGGTAAACACATAGTTACACATGTTCTAAATAATGCTCAACACTGGTTTTTTTCTTTTTACAATCTCGTTGGTTGTTTTTTTCCCCGCTGTTGTATGATGATCTACATTGAAATCACTGTGTATGGTGAAATTCAGTAGACTCTGAGAACAGCAAAAAGGGAAATTCTAAAATTATGTTGTGTGCTCAAAACTATAATATTATATTCGATAACAGTTTTTCTTCTTTTTACAGAAAGTAATGGTGAAGTTTGAAAAGATTTTAAATTCACTTTACAACAAAACCACTGTAAAATAGTTCCATTGAGTTTTGTATCTACATTAGTAAAAAGGTAAGAAGAAATAATGTAATAAGCATGATAATGTGAAATAATGTTTAGAGCCATTATTACTGCACTCATCCATTCCTTCAAACACTACCCATGCACTCATCTATACAGTTAGGCATTATTCCCACACTCATTCAATTTAGCCAGGCACTATCCATATACTGGTACAATCACCCAGGCACTACTGATGCACTCATACAATCACTCACACACCATGTACTCATGCATGCACTCAGGCACTTCTGCTGCACTCATGCAATCACCCAAGCAGTACCCATGCAGTCTTCCAATCATCCAGGCACTACCCGTACACTCTTACAATCACCCATGCACTACCCCTGCACTCATGCAATCACCCAGGCACTACCTATGCAGTCATGCAATAACCCAGATACTACCCATGCACTCCTCCAATCACCCAAACACTACTCATGCACTCATACAATCACTCAGGCACTACCCATGCACTCATACATCCACTCAGGCACTTCTGCTGCACTTATGCAATCACCCAAGCAGTACCCATGCAGTCTTCCAATCATCCAGAGACTACCTGTACACTCTTCCAATCACCCATGTACTAGCTCTGCACTCATGCAATCACCCAGGCACTACATATGCACTCCTCCAATCACCCAGGCACTACCACTACACTCATGCAACCACCCAGACATTACCCCTGCACTCCTCCAATCACCCAGACATTACCCCTGCACTCATGCAATCACCTAGGCATTACCCATGCACTCCTTCAATCATACAGGCAGTAACCATGCCCTTATAAAATGACCCAGGCACTACCTATGCACTCATGCAATAACCCAAGCACTACCCCTGCACTCATGCAATAACCCAGGCACTGCCTATGCACTCATGCAATAACCAAGGTACTACCCATGCACTCCTCCAATCACCTAGGCACTACTCATGCACTCATGCACTACTCATGCACTCATATATACACTAAGGCACTATTCATGCACTCATCCAATCAGCCAGACATTACCCCTGCACTCATGCAATCACTCAGGCATTACCCAAGCACTCCTCCAATCACCCAGCCAGTACCCTTACACTTATAAACTCACCCAGGCACTACCTATGCACTCATGCAATCACCCAGGCACTACTCCTGCATTCATGCAATCACCCAGGCACTACCTATGCACTCATGCATTAACCCAGGCACTACCCTTGCACTCATGCAATCACCCAGGCACTAGCTATGCACTTATGGAATAACCCAGGCACCACTCTTGCACTCCATCAATCACCCAGGCACTATAAATGTACTCCTCCAATCACCCAGCCAGTACCCATGCACTTATAAAATCACCTAGGCACTACCTATGCACTCCTCCAATCACCCAGGCACTACCACTACACTCATGCAACCACCCAGACATTACCCCTGCACTCATGCAATCACCCAGACATTACTCATGCACTCATCCAATCCCCCAGACATTATCCCTGCACTCATGCAATCACCTAGGCATTACCCATGCACTCCTTCAATCACTCAGACAGTACACATGCACTTATAAAATCACCCAGGAACTACCTATGCACTCCTCTAATCACTGTCCCATTTTTACACGGGGGAGAGATGTCTTTTTGAGAACCGTATTTTAAAAAAATGGGAAGAAAATGGGTATGTACAGATTTGGTATTTTGTCAAAGGCAACTGTTGGAAGTCATGGCCAGAGATCGAAATGGGGCTCCTACACTCTAAAGCAATGCTGAAATGGTCATTCATTATAATAAAACCCTTTTTGGAAAAATTTGACATAAGAAGCATATCCTCTACATCAGGAATTAATGAAGCTTTTGATTCCCCGGCACAAAGGTCGGTCAGTGCATGGGTCAAAATGTTTGATGAAAATAAGTCTCTCCCCCTGTATGAAAAAATTTGTGATAGATGGTGGAAAAGGGAAGGGATGCAGGTCTCAAAATTAACCTGGAGCAGAATTAATAAACTAAATGCATCAACACTGAGAGGCGCAAATTTTAAGCGTATGCAATTTTATTCAAAGAGGCTAATTTATAGGACCCCCTCTTTTCTACATAATATATATCCACAAATCGAAGACCGGTGTTTCCGCTGCGCTAAAGAAAATGGTGGCACCTGGTCACACATTGTTTGGGAATGTTCGAAAATCAGCAGCCTGTGGGAAGAAATTGAAAATTATCTCAGAACCACCATAGACCTTTCCATTTCCATCGGCTTATCCATTGCAGTTCTGGGTTGCTCTCCCGATAGAATGCTAAGCACTACACAAGAAGAGTGCCTATACATCGCAGCATTAGTAGCAAGATCTCTAATTTTACAGAGCTGGCGAACCGATAGGATACCTTCCTTCCAAGCCTGGAGAGCGAAACTAAGTAAAATCAAAGAATTGGAAAAAAATATGCATTAAGATCAGGTTCACTAAAGAAGTTTGAGAAACGCTGGACCTGCTTGGGGGTCTAGTTCAGAGTTAAGGGAAACTGTCTTTGATTTGAAGGCTTAAAATGGCTGATGAGATAATGAGGTCCTGGTTTGAATAGCTAACTCCGGATCTTGAGGGTCAATTTCCCAAACTACTGCTATTTTATCTTACGCACTTTATATATCTCATATCTTCTACCATATGATTACTCCGTTTCTTTTCTGTAACAAGTTTTATTTGAAAGATCGTTGGAGTATGCACTTTGCACTTTGCACTTTATTCTATGGATCTGTACTGTTGTATTTCTTCTCTGTACGATGTCTAACTGTAAAACAGCTCGAGTATTTATACTTTGATTATTTTGCACTATGCACTTTATTTTGCAGTTCTGTATTCCTGTAATCTCTTGAACTCTCAATAAAAAAATAAAATTAAAAAAAATCACCCAGGCACTACCTATGCACTCATGCAATCAGCCAGTCACTATCCATCCTCTCCTCCAATTACCCAGGCACTACCCTTGAACTCTTACAAAATCACCCAGGCAGTACTGTTGCACTCATCTATTCACCTAGACCCTATTCATGCACTCATCTATGCATTTAGGCACTATTCATGCAGGTATTCATGCACTCAAGCTCTACCTCTGCACTCTTGGAATCAGCCAATCACAATCCATTCTCTTGTCCAATTACCCAGACACTACCCTTGCACTCATACAATCATCCAGGCACTACCCATGGAGTCATGCAATAACTCAGACACAGCTATCACATATCTCAGCTGTAAGTCTCACCATATTTCTGAAACCATGTACACATATGTCTATACCTGTGTTTTAAATGTCTATCAACTTCACATGCATGACACGTATCAAAATGTATGTGCAAGTAGAGACATACCTCAGTGACAAGACTATAAAGACTTTAAAACTTGACAGACTGCACTTTATACTTCAATCACACACCTAGATTTATGTGGCATACTTTAAGTGAACGTTTCCACAGACTCTTACAAAGTATCATAATCATTAATTTGTCACCCAACTTATCTTAAAGATCACTTTTCTGCTGCTGTTGCTTCACTATTCTACTACTAATCAGGTATTGAGAATATCTAAGAGGAAATCAGCAACCTTTCACATATCTCTGCTGTAAGCCTCCTCAATTTTAAAAGCATGCATGCATGTGTCTGTACCTTTTGCTAGTGATACCATATATGAAACAAGCATAGAAATGGATGTATAGCTGTGTTTTACATGTCTAGGATCTTCAAATGGATTAAACATATTAGAATACATGTGTTAACACAGATATACTTCAGTCAGAACACCATGGACATGTTAAAAATGCATTTAAGTGGTATACTTTAAGTGTACCTTTCCACAAACTAGCCTAATCCCTAATCAGTTACCTAACATGTGTTAAACCTCACTTTTGTGCTGGAGCTTCACCATTATGTGACTACTTATGGTGTTGGGCCTAGCCAAATATAAAGCAGCATTGTATCACATGTCTCAGCTGAAAGTCTCACCATATTGCTGAAAGCATGCATGCATATGTCTGAACCTTTTGGTAGCAGCATCATATAAAAAGAAATATCCAAATAGATGTATACTTGTGTTTTATACGTCTAGCATCTTCAGATGCATAATATGTATCAGAATACATGTGCAAGTAGAGACATACCTCAGTCACAACACCATGCAGATCTTAAAACTTGACAGACTGCACTTCACATTTGAAGCAGATAATGAAAATTATGTGGTATATTTGAAGTGTAGCTTTGCACAGACTCATAAAAAGTAGCGTAATAACTAATCCATCTCTTAACATACCGTCCTTAAACCTCAGTTTTGTGCTGCTGCTTCACCATTCTAGTAATGCTCAGGGTGTTGGGCCTAGCCAAAGATAAAGCAGCAAGCTATCACATGTCTCAGCTGTAAGTCTCACCATATTCCGAAAACCATATATGCATATGTCTGTACCTTTGAAATTGAAAGTATTTCTTTATTTATAGATGAGAATATTTGTATATAATTATTTTAATAATATAAAATAATTTTTAGAAAGATTTTTATCTTTTCTTTTTATTCAGATATTCTCCATTATTATTAAGAAAGATTCAGTATGACACGAAAAGTTCAAAAGAAAAGACAACAAAAAAACCTGTACTTTTTAAGGGAGAGAGAAAAGCAGAAATTAGATGAAGTACAACATGTGACATTGAAGAAAAAGACTTCTGGCAAGAGAAGTAAAGAATTTGTTAAAAGACTTTTAAAGAACGTAATAAATTTTCAAAATGGGCAAAAGAGAAAGAAAAGTTGTACAACCAATAAGAAGGAAAAGAAAAAAGGACATATTAATGGAAAATCAGGTTATGGGAAAACAATCTATGTTGAAAGAAGGATGAAACAATATAAAGACATTAGGAAGAGAATGTATAAAACTAGAATACTACAAAATGTATTCAAAGATTGTAAAAAATATAAAAGAAGATCAGCATCTTACAAGAAAAAACAACAGACTGAAAGTGTAGAAAAAAAGGCTTTTGATTTGAAAAGAATATTGTTTATATTGGTATTGAAGAGAATGAAAACATTGAATAAAACATTGCACTTTATGAAGGAGAAAAGCAAAATAAGACTGGTTAATAGAAGTAACTTTTGCAAAAAGATTTCAGGTGAATGGATGCACACTTCTAGTACTGAAACTTTTTTAATGAAGAAGGCTATTTTCAACAAAGTACATTAGTTCATGCAGTTGATACCAGTGGTCATTGTTATGAGGTAAAAGATGGTTGTCCAATTGAAAAAGAAAAGATGGTTCCTAGAAATGTGGAAGAAGTAATAGCTGAAGAAGTTCAAGGGAGACATACACAAGCTCCAGTGTATAAGTGGGATTGTAGTAGTATTTGTAGTATAAGACAGGAATCTATTGATATATTACAAATTTTGTTACGAGATTATGCAAAATAAAATTGTTAAACAGAAGATTAAGATGTTGCAAGGACTAGATCCTTGTAAAGTGAGAAAATATACTAAGTTGCAGGGTCATTCTCTGGCTTGTCTTTCTGGAAAGGTGTGTCAAAGTACTTTTCATCATTTAAGAATGTTTGCAGTACATCATTCAGAAATGCGGAAGTTAGTAAGAAGATTGTACTACGTAAAAAGTCCTGTAATATCTTTAAGTGAAATAAACACAGCTCTTTTGCATGGTTCAGTGTCGGATGTAAAAAAAGTTTCTGATGATATATAGTTTTGTTTCTTTGGTTCACAAGAGGAGTGTAGAGAAAGTGAGAGTTTGATAAGTGTAGGTGTTGAAGAAGAGGTGGAAAATATTTCTACTGAGAAGTTTGCAGAAGAAATTACAAAGTTTAATGTACTTTCATGTGAAAAACCAAACTATGTTTGTATTTGTTGTAGACGTACTCACTATAGAAGTCAAACTAGGAATGTTGATCTATATTTAAAAAGTGAAAAGGAAAACAATGATAAGTGGGAGCAATTTGGTGCTTATTTGTTGGTGGAAGGTCGTTTTGAGTTGGGTACTGATCAACGTATTTGTAAATATTGTTACAACATATTAGAAGAGAACAAATGCCAGCTAGAGCTGTACATAACAACTTAGAGTTGGTAGCTATTTCTCCGGAACTGGTAGATTTAAATACATATGAGTCCATTCTTATTCAATCTGTGCACCCATTTCAGGCTATAGTTCGTATGGAGCCTAAAACAGGTAAGCTGCCTCCTACAGATTTACAAAGAAGTCTGAAAGGAAGAGTTGTGTATTTACCTTTAGATTTTAAGAAAAATATTGAAACTGTTGGTATAGAGAGGAAAGTGAACCTGTAGTTATTCTAGTTAATGGTGTACCAACAAAGAGTTGGGAAATATGGCAAGAGTTAGTGAATGTCACCAAACTTCAAAAGGCTACATTATATCTTGTACAAAACAATATTTATTATAAAACTGTAAATGTGGAAGAACAAGAAATATGTTTAGAAGATGAAACAGAAATTTCAACTGGCCAAATAGAAAAAGTGGACAAATCCAGGAGTGAAGAAATTTATGAACATTACAGTATACATCCTCTATATTCAAAAGAAGTGATAGGAAACACTATTGAATTATTTCAAATGAAGAAAGTTAAGGGAACTCCCATGAGTGTATGGGAAAAAAGTTTAGAAGCTCGTTGTTTTCCACAGCTCTTCCCCACTGGAAAAGGTGGACGATATGATGAACGACCACTACAGATTCCAGCTTCAGAATACCGTTTGACCAGATTGTACTCAGAAGATCCAAGATTTTGACAGTGTATTCCATATATATTTAATCTTCTGATTGAAAGTGATTTGTCTGGACTTTCATATGCAGTGAACCACATATTAAAAACAGGAGTTCATCTTACACATGTTTCTGCAAAGAAATTCTTGGACAAAGTTCAGCAAAGAGACGATCATTAGAATCTCAGTTAATTAATTTGATGGCTTGTCAACATGGAACTAATGAGTATTGGTATCGCCGTCATGGAGAACTTAAATGTATGTTAAGAAACTTAGGTACCCCTACGTGGTTTGTTACGCTTAGTTGTGCTGAATACGCATGGGACAATTTACTTGAATTTCTATGACAAGCAAATTCAAATGTAAAAAACATTGAATTGAAGACAGCTGGAGAACTGTGTTCCTTGGATCCTGTAAATGTGTGCAGATATTTTAATCACAGGTTTCAAGCTATGATGTCTTTTATCTGCAATAGAAATAATCAACCTCTTGAAGAAGTTATTGATTTCTTTTGGAGAAAGGAGTACCAAGCCAGAGGTGCTCCTCATATACACATTCTATCATGGATCAAGAATGCACCTAAATTTGGAACCAATTCTGATGAAACTATTTTGTCTTTCATTGAAGACTATGTTACCTGTTCCATCCCAAAAAAAGGAGGCGAAAACAGCTTAAGACAACAAGTTTTACGGTTTCAAAGTCATCGATGTGGAAATTATTGTCGACGAAAATACAAGTCAAAAGGAAATTTTTATACAAAATGTCGTTTTGGATTCTCACGTCCAATAATTTCAAAAGGAAGAGTCAATAGTTTCATGTCGGCAGTAAGGCATACTATAACTCGAAAATCTCCGAAGAATACATACAACATAAAAAGAACTGAAGATTCAAAGTACATTAATGACTACAATCCAGTGATTTTGACAATGTGGAATGCAAACATGGATATCCAGTATGTTGCAGATAATTCAATTGCTGTTGCTCGCTATGTTACTTCATATATAACTAAATCTGAAAAGACAGAGTTGAAAGAAATGTGGGAAGAAATTTCACAAGAGAAGAGTCTTAGTAACAAACTGTACAGCTTTAGTTTGAAAATGCTTTCCCATCGAGAGATTGGATCCTATGAATGTTCGGATCGATTGAGCTCTGCCAGTTTATATTCAAAGTCAAGAGGAATCATTTGGGTAAGTCTAGGTCTTGCTGCAACACGAAATCGAGTATTGAAATCTCTACAAGAAATGTAATACCTAGCAATGAATGAACCAGAAAGTACAGATAATGTTAAAACTAATATGTTGGATACGTACTATCCCAAAATGAGTCCACATCTGGAAAATATATGTCTCTATGAAGTACTGCAACATTACAGCTTTAAGAGAAATGTTACAGGAAATATAAATGAAGAAAAATATACAGTAATTGGATGTGATGGATGTTTGGTAAAACATGCCAAAGGAAATCTTATTAGCCACAGAAAACTCAGTTGCGAAACTCCAGATAAAAGGGAAGTTTTCTATTTAGCACTTCTGCAACTCTTCAAGCCTTGGCGTAGTGAAATGGATCTACTTGGAGATTTTGACTGCTATGAAGATTCTTTTAATGCATATAAAGATAACATTCAATGCACAATTTTCCCTACTTATCTACAAATGTTAAATGAAGAGATTGAACAAGAAACTACTATTGCAGCTGAACTAGCTAGAGACAGTTCTTAAGATAGTCAAAGTTCTGCTCCACTATGTCAAGATCCACTAGGACAACCAATTATTGAAAATGAAGCAGCAATAGCCATGAATGAAGAAGAAACAGCAATGCAACAAGCACAACAGGATATTATTGAGTTCGGAAGCTTGGAAGAAAAACTAAATATTGAACAAAAAGAAATATACCAGCAAGTGACACAACAGATACAGCATGGTTTACTGCATGAAAAAAAGAATGCCAATCCACATAATTCAAACCTATTCGAATGTACATCAGTGGTCAAGCTGGAACAGGAAAAAGTTTCTTAATTAAAGTTTTGACCAGTTATCTACACAAAACTACTGAATTACATTTATCTTGTGTTGTAACAGCTCCAACTGGATTAGCAGCACACAACATTAAAGGGATTACGTTACATCGATTACTCATGATACCAGTTGAACATGAAAATAAATTGGAATATCACAAGCAATCTGGAGAAGCTTGTTAGGAAGTTTCAAGAGTACTGAAGAAAATTAAACTTCAAATTATTGATGAGGTGAGCATGGTCTCAAACTTAATGCTTGCGATTGTATATTTAAGAATGCAACAGATTTAAAAAACAGATTATGATGTTCTATTTGGAGGAAAACATGTAATTGTATTCGGCGACCTACTGCAACTTACTCCTGTAAAAGGGCAACCTGTTTTTAAAACACTTGTCCATGGAGACACTAGGACATCTTTGGGACGTATTGGAAATATCAACATTTGGGCTCATTTTGAATTTAAAGAACTAATTAAGAATATGCGACAAGCAAGTGATGAACAATATGATATAAGAATTGGTGTTTTGACAAAACATAGCGAAGAAGCTTTACAAAGTCGGCTTTTAACGAACTTGTTTGCAAATGAAAACATAGCACCTGAAATAATATACAAAAAAATTGGAGAAAAGAAGTCTATAGTTTGCCTATGCCTACACAGCAAGAGTGTTGTACATTCAATCAAGAACTTTTGAAATTGGAAAAACAACCAATAGGGAAAATGGAAGCTATTGATAAAATAGAACATGAAGGAGTTACTATTCTTCTCTCAGAGAAATTACTGTCAAAATTTGATTTTTGGAAAAGTCAGTGTCTAAGACTGCAGGTTTAGAAAAGACTTTATATGTATGTGTAAACTGTTGGGTAATTTTACTGCGTGATTTGAATGTAGAAGAAGGTTTAGTAAAAGGAGCAATAGGAAAAGTTGTTGATTTTGTAAATTTTCAGAACAGAGATGGAATTGAATTTTTGAAGATTAAATTTGATCAGATTGAAGAGGTAAAACAGATTGGACGTTGTGCTGTTTGTTTTTTTGCTTGTAAAAGACTTGTATAATCGTAGAAAAAAGTTTCCTCTTTCTTTAGCAAATGCAGTAACCATTCATAAATCTCAAGGTTGAAGTGTCGAAAGTGCTTTGGTAAATATTGGAAGTACAGTGTTTAAAGAGGGCATGGCATACGTTGCATTGTCTCGAGTAAGAACATTATCTGGTTTGTATTTGATTGATTTTGATGAGGAAAAAAATTAGTGCTGATGTAAACTGTGTAAGAGATTACAATTGGCTAAGAAGACTTTATGCTCCTAACTTAGGTGAATATCCTGTATATAAGAAACGTGTAGTGTGTCCAAAATGGAAATATGACAAACATTCTACTGAGATTCAAAAAAGAAAACAATTCAAGAGAATGATGAAACTGCAAAGAAAATGAAAATGGACACTGTTGATGATATTGTAGGATACCAGTTAGAAAATAGTTCAGGTATCAACTGCTGTGCTACTGTAATTGTGAATGTTGTCCTTTATCTTGAGGATCTTCATCAAGAAATTATGGAAAATCGAGAAAAAATATTCTGTTCTTTACTACATTATATTTTTCAAAAGTTGGTAACTGATAGAACTAAAATCCATACTGCTTCTGTCATTCGGCATCTTTTGGATATATGTACTGGTTCATTGAAATCTACATTGAATATACAACAAGATGCACAAGAATTTCTTTTGTTTATGCTTTCAGTATTGGAAGATGAAGGAAAAGAAATTGAAAATGTATTTGGACTAAGTTACAGATGGGATCATAAATGTGAAGAGTGTTCATTTTCTTCTACCACTGAAATAGACACTGAACGATTCATATACTTGACGATACCAGATTGCAAATCAGTGTCTTTTAACAAATTAGTAAAAACAGCTAATCAAGATATCAAATGTTCTCATTGTAAATCAGAAATGTTGTCAACATTAGATATAGAAAGATTTGGAAAATATGTCATTTTAATTTAATGCTGCAACATTGTAGAGCAAATGGAACAAAATTGGAAACCAAAATTAAAAAATTTGTGGCAAGTCAAGTATCAAGTTCTGGAAGAACTTTTAAAGCAGTGGCCATTATTTTCCATGATGGACCTACTACAACATCTGGACACTATACGGTGCATTTAAATAAAGTGCAATAAAGGATGGACACATTGCAATGATGCCCATTTGGAATTCAAATGTAGGTTCCCTTACGAATTAAAAAATTCATATCTGATATTTTTGATGCCAAAGTTTCTAAAACATCATTCAGCATATGGGGAAGATGTGAACACGAATTAACAAGTTTATTTTGGATATTTTCAATGCAAAAGATTTGGAAACATTATTCTGCCTATTGGGAAGATGTGAACAATTATTGTTTGGATTCTTGTTTGTGCTAATTCAGATTGCATTTGGAAAATTGTGTTTGAAACAAGTAGTTTATATATTTGATCTTTATATTATGCGAAATGTAAATGAGAGTGTACTTGAGAGAAATAAAGACTAAATATAGTTGAAGAATGTAATTTAGAAACTGTAGATAGGTAAACACATAGTTACACATGTTCTAAATAATGCTCAACACTGGTTTTTTTCTTTTTACAATCTCGTTGGTTGTTTTTTTCCCCGCTGTTGTATGATGATCTACATTGAAATCACTGTGTATGGTGAAATTCAGTAGACTCTGAGAACAGCAAAAAGGGAAATTCTAAAATTATGTTGTGTGCTCAAAACTATAATATTATATTCGATAACAGTTTTTCTTCTTTTTTACAGAAAGTAATGGTGAAGTTTGAAAAGATTTTAAATTCACTTTACAACAAAACCACTGTAAAATAGTTCCATTGAGTTTTGTATCTACATTAGTAAAAAAGGTAAGAAGAAATAATGTAATAAGCATGATAATGTGAAATAATGTTTAGAGCCATTATTACTGCACTCATCCATTCCTTCAAACACTACCCATGCACTCATCTATACAGTTAGGCATTATTCCCACACTCATTCAATTTAGCCAGGCACTATCCATATACTGGTACAATCACCCAGGCACTACTGATGCACTCATACAATCACTCACACACCATGTACTCATGCATGCACTCAGGCACTTCTGCTGCACTCATGCAATCACCCAAGCAGTACCCATGCAGTCTTCCAATCATCCAGGCACTACCCGTACACTCTTACAATCACCCATGCACTACCCCTGCACTCATGCAATCACCCAGGCACTACCTATGCAGTCATGCAATAACCCAGATACTACCCATGCACTCCTCCAATCACCCAAACACTACTCATGCACTCATACAATCACTCAGGCACTACCCATGCACTCATACATCCACTCAGGCACTTCTGCTGCACTTATGCAATCACCCAAGCAGTACCCATGCAGTCTTCCAATCATCCAGAGACTACCTGTACACTCTTCCAATCACCCATGTACTAGCTCTGCACTCATGCAATCACCCAGGCACTACATATGCACTCCTCCAATCACCCAGGCACTACCACTACACTCATGCAACCACCCAGACATTACCCCTGCACTCCTCCAATCACCCAGACATTACCCCTGCACTCATGCAATCACCTAGGCATTACCCATGCACTCCTTCAATCATACAGGCAGTAACCATGCCCTTATAAAATGACCCAGGCACTACCTATGCACTCATGCAATAACCCAAGCACTACCCCTGCACTCATGCAATAACCCAGGCACTGCCTATGCACTCATGCAATAACCAAGGTACTACCCATGCACTCCTCCAATCACCTAGGCACTACTCATGCACTCATGCACTACTCATGCACTCATATATACACTAAGGCACTATTCATGCACTCATCCAATCAGCCAGACATTACCCCTGCACTCATGCAATCACTCAGGCATTACCCAAGCACTCCTCCAATCACCCAGCCAGTACCCTTACACTTATAAACTCACCCAGGCACTACCTATGCACTCATGCAATCACCCAGGCACTACTCCTGCATTCATGCAATCACCCAGGCACTACCTATGCACTCATGCATTAACCCAGGCACTACCCTTGCACTCATGCAATCACCCAGGCACTAGCTATGCACTTATGGAATAACCCAGGCACCACTCTTGCACTCCATCAATCACCCAGGCACTATAAATGTACTCCTCCAATCACCCAGCCAGTACCCATGCACTTATAAAATCACCTAGGCACTACCTATGCACTCCTCCAATCACCCAGGCACTACCACTACACTCATGCAACCACCCAGACATTACCCCTGCACTCATGCAATCACCCAGACATTACTCATGCACTCATCCAATCCCCCAGACATTATCCCTGCACTCATGCAATCACCTAGGCATTACCCATGCACTCCTTCAATCACTCAGACAGTACACATGCACTTATAAAATCACCCAGGAACTACCTATGCACTCCTCTAATCACTGTCCCATTTTTACACGGGGGAGAGATGTCTTTTTGAGAACCGTATTTTAAAAAAATGGGAAGAAAATGGGTATGTACAGATTTGGTATTTTGTCAAAGGCAACTGTTGGAAGTCATGGCCAGAGATCGAAATGGGGCTCCTACACTCTAAAGCAATGCTGAAATGGTCATTCATTATAATAAAACCCTTTTTGGAAAAATTTGACATAAGAAGCATATCCTCTACATCAGGAATTAATGAAGCTTTTGATTCCCCGGCACAAAGGTCGGTCAGTGCATGGGTCAAAATGTTTGATGAAAATAAGTCTCTCCCCCTGTATGAAAAAATTTGTGATAGATGGTGGAAAAGGGAAGGGATGCAGGTCTCAAAATTAACCTGGAGCAGAATTAATAAACTAAATGCATCAACACTGAGAGGCGCAAATTTTAAGCGTATGCAATTTTATTCAAAGAGGCTAATTTATAGGACCCCTCTTTTCTACATAATATATATCCACAAATCGAAGACCGGTGTTTCCGCTGCGCTAAAGAAAATGGTGGCACCTGGTCACACATTGTTTGGGAATGTTCGAAAATCAGCAGCCTGTGGGAAGAAATTGAAAATTATCTCAGAACCACCATAGACCTTTCCATTTCCATCGGCTTATCCATTGCAGTTCTGGGTTGCTCTCCCGATAGAATGCTAAGCACTACACAAGAAGAGTGCCTATACATCGCAGCATTAGTAGCAAGATCTCTAATTTTACAGAGCTGGCGAACCGATAGGATACCTTCCTTCCAAGCCTGGAGAGCGAAACTAAGTAAAATCAAAGAATTGGAAAAAAATATGCATTAAGATCAGGTTCACTAAAGAAGTTTGAGAAACGCTGGACCTGCTTGGGGGTCTAGTTCAGAGTTAAGGGAAACTGTCTTTGATTTGAAGGCTTAAAATGGCTGATGAGATAATGAGGTCCTGGTTTGAATAGCTAACTCCGGATCTTGAGGGTCAATTTCCCAAACTACTGCTATTTTATCTTACGCACTTTATATATCTCATATCTTCTACCATATGATTACTCCGTTTCTTTTCTGTAACAAGTTTTATTTGAAAGATCGTTGGAGTATGCACTTTGCACTTTGCACTTTATTCTATGGATCTGTACTGTTGTATTTCTTCTCTGTACGATGTCTAACTGTAAAACAGCTCGAGTATTTATACTTTGATTATTTTGCACTATGCACTTTATTTTGCAGTTCTGTATTCCTGTAATCTCTTGAACTCTCAATAAAAAAATAAAATTAAAAAAAATCACCCAGGCACTACCTATGCACTCATGCAATCAGCCAGTCACTATCCATCCTCTCCTCCAATTACCCAGGCACTACCCTTGAACTCTTACAAAATCACCCAGGCAGTACTGTTGCACTCATCTATTCACCTAGACCCTATTCATGCACTCATCTATGCATTTAGGCACTATTCATGCAGGTATTCATGCACTCAAGCTCTACCTCTGCACTCTTGGAATCAGCCAATCACAATCCATTCTCTTGTCCAATTACCCAGACACTACCCTTGCACTCATACAATCATCCAGGCACTACCCATGGAGTCATGCAATCACTCAGACACAGCTATCACATATCTCAGCTGTAAGTCTCACCATATTTCTGAAACCATGTACACATATGTCTATACCTGTGTTTTAAATGTTTATCAACTTCACATGCATGACACGTATCAAAATGTATGTGCATGTAGAGACATACCTCAGTGACAAGACTATAAAGACTTTAAAACTTGACAGACTGCACTTTATACTTCAATCACACACCTAGATTTATGTGGCATACTTTAAGTGAACGTTTCCACAGACTCTTACAAAGTATCATAATCATTAATTTGTCACCCAACTTATCTTAAAGATCACTTTTCTGCTGCTGTTGCTTCACTATTCTACTACTAATCAGGTATTGAGAATATCTAAGAGGAAATCAGCAACCTTTCACATATCTCTGTTGTAAGCCTCCTCAAATTTTAAAAGCATGCATGCATGTGTCTGTACCTTTTGCTAGTGATACCATATATGAAACAAGCATAGAAATGGATGTATAGCTGTGTTTTACATGTCTAGGATCTTCAAATGGATTAAACATATTAGAATACATGTGTTAACACAGATATACTTCAGTCAGAACACCATGGACATGTTAAAAATGCATTTAAGTGGTATACTTTAAGTGTACCTTTCCACAAACTAGCCTAATCCCTAATCAGTTACCTAACATGTGTTAAACCTCACTTTTGTGCTGGAGCTTCACCATTCTGTGACTACTTATGGTGTTGGGCCTAGCCAAATATAAAGCAGCATTGTATCACATGTCTCAGCTGAAAGTCTCACCATATTGCTGAAAGCATGCATGCATATGTCTGTACCTTTTGGTAGCAGCATCATATATAAAAGAAATATCCAAATAGATGTATACTTGTGTTTTATACGTGTAGCATCTTCAGATGCATAATACGTATCAGAATACATGTGCAAGTAGAGACATACCTCAGTCACAACACCATGCAGATCTTAAAACTTGACAGACTGCACTTCACATTTGAAGCAGATAATGAAAATTATGTGGTATATTTGAAGTGTAGCTTTGCACAGACTCATAAAAAGTAGCGTAATAACTAATCCATCTCTTAACATACCGTCCTTAAACCTCAGTTTTGTGCTGCTGCTTCACCATTCTAGTAATGCTCAGGGTGTTGGGCCTAGCCAAAGATAAAGCAGCAAGCTATCACATGTCTCAGCTGTAAGTCTCACCATTTTCCGAAAACCATATATGCATATGTCTGTACCTTTGAAATTGAAAGTATTTCTTTATTTATAGATGAGAATATTTGTATATAATTATTTTAATAATATAAAATAATTTTTAGAAAGATTTTTATCTTTTCTTTTTATTCAGATATTCTCCATTATTATTAAGAAAGATTCAGTATGACACGAAAAGTTCAAAAGAAAAGACAACAAAAAAACCTGTACTTTTTAAGGGAGAGAGAAAAGCAGAAATTAGATGAAGTACAACATGTGACATTGAAGAAAAAGACTTCTGGCAAGAGAAGTAAAGAATTTGTTAAAAGACTTTTAAAGAACGTAATAAATTTTCAAAAAGGGCAAAAGAGAAAGAAAAGTTGTACAACCAATAAGAAGGAAAAGAAAAAAGGACATATTAATGGAAAATCAGGTTATGGGAAAACAATCTATGTTGAAAGAAGGATGAAACAATATAAAGACATTAGGAAGAGAATGTATAAAACTAGAATACTACAAAATGTATTCAAAGATTGTAAAAAATATAAAAGAAGATCAGCATTTTACAAGAAAAAACAACAGACTGAAAGTGTAGAAAAAAAGGCTTTTGATTTGAAAAGAATATTGTTTATATTGGTATTGAAGAGAATGAAAACATTGAATAAAACATTACACTTTATGAAGGAGAAAAGCAAAATAAGACTGGTTAAAAGAAGTAACTTTTGCAAAAAGATTTCAGGTGAATGGATGCACACTTCTAGTACTGAAACTTTTTTTTAATGAAGAAGGCTATTTTCAACAAAGTACATTAGTTCATGCAGTTGATACCAGTGGTCATTGTTATGAGGTAAAAGATGGTTGGCCAATTGAAAAAGAAAAGATGGTTCCTAGAAATGTGGAAGAAGTAATAGCTGAAGAAGTTCAAGGGAGACATACACAAGATCCAGTGTATAAGTGGGATTGTAGTAGTATTTGTAGTATAAGACAGGAATCTATTGATATATTACAAATTTTGTTACGAGATTATGCAAAATAAAATTGTTAAACAGAAGATTAAGATGTTGCAAGGACTAGATCCTTGTAAAGTGAGAAAATATACTAAGTTGCAGGGTTATTCTCTGGCTTGTCTTTCTGGAAAGGTGTGTCAAAGTACTTTTCATCATTTAAGAATGTTTGCAGTACATCATTCAGAAATGCGGAAGTTAGTAAGAAGATTGTACTACGTAAAAGTCCTGTAATATCTTTAAGTGAAATAAACACAGTTCTTTTGCATGGTTCAGTGTCGGGTGTAAAAAAGTTTCTGATGATATATAGTTTTGTTTCTTTGGTTCACAAGAGGAGTGTAGAGAAAGTGAGAGTTTGATAAGTGTAGGTGTTGAAGAAGAGGTGGAAAATATTTCTACTGAGAAGTTTGCAGAAGAAATTACAAAGTTTAATGTACTTTCATGTGAAAAACCAAACTATGTTTGTATTTGTTGTAGACGTACTCACTATAGAAGTCAAACTAGGAATGTTGATCTATATTTAAAAAGTGAAAAGGAAAACAATGATAAGTGGGAGCAATTTGGTGCTTATTTGTTGGTGGAAGGTCGTTTTGAGTTGGGTACTGATCAACGTATTTGTAAATATTGTTACCACATATTAGAAGAGAACAAAATGCCAGCTAGAGCTGTACATAACAACTTAGAGTTGGTAGCTATTCCTCCGGAACTGGTAGATTTAAATACATATGAGTCCATTCTTATTCAATCTGTGCACCCGTTTCAGGCTATAGTTCGTATGGAGCCTAAAACAGGTAAGCTGCCTCCTACAGATTTACAAAGAGGTCTGAAAGGAAGAGTTGTGTATTTACCTTTAGATTTTAAGAAAAATATTGAAACTGTTGGTATAGAGAGGAAAGTGAACCTGTAGTTATTCTAGTTAATGGTGTACCAACAAAGAGTTGGGAAATATGGCAAGAGTTAGTGAATGTCACCAAACTTCAAAAGGCTACATTATATCTTGTACAAAACAATATTTATTATAAAACTGTAAATGTGGAAGAACAAGAAATATGTTTAGAAGATGAAACAGAAATTTCAACTGGCCAAATAGAAAAAGTGGACAACTCCAGGAGTGAAGAAATTTATGAACATTACAGTATACATCCTCTATATTCAAAAGAAGTGATAGGAAACACTATTGAATTATTTCAAATGAAGAAAGTTAAGGGAACTCCCATGAGTGTATGGGAAAAAAGTTTAGACGCTCGTTGTTTTCCACAGCTCTTCCCCACTGGAAAAGGTGGACGATATGATGAACGACCACTACAGATTCCAGCTTCAGAATACCGTTTGACCAGATTGTACTCAGAAGATCCAAGATTTTGACAGTGTATGCCATATATATTTAATCTTCTGATTGAAAGTGATTTGTCTGGACTTTCATGTGCAGTGAACCACATATTAAAAACAGGAGTTCATCTTACACATGTTTCTGAAAAGAAATTCTTGGACAAAGTTCAGCAAAGAGACGATCATTTAGAATCTCAGTTAATTAATTTGATGGCTTGTCAACATGGAACTAATGAGTATTGGTATCGCCGTCATGGAGAACTTAAATGTATGCTAAGAAACTTAGGTACCCCTATGTGGTTTGTTACGCTTAGTTGTGCTGAATACGCATGGGACAATTTACTTGAATTTCTACGACAAGCAAATTCAAATGTAAAAAACATTGAATTGAAGACAGCTGGAGAACTGTGTTCCTTGGATCCTGTAAATGTGTGCAGATATTTTAATCACAGGTTTCAAGCTATGATGTCTTTTATCTGAAATAGAAATAATCCACCTCTTGAAGAAGTTATTGATTTCTTTTGGAGAAAGGAGTACCAAGCCAGAGGTGCTCCTCATATACACATGCTATCATGGATCAAGAATGCACCTAAATTTGGAACCGATTCTGATGAAACTATTTTGTCTTTCATTGAAGACTATGTTACCTGTGCCATGCCAAAAGGAGGAGAAAACAGCTTAAGACAGCAAGTTTTACGGTTTCAAAGTCATCGATGTGGAAATTATTGTCGACGAAAATACAAGTCAAAAGGAAAATTTTATACAAAATGTCGTTTTGGATTCTCACGTCCAATAATTTCAAAAGGAAGAGTCAATAGTTTCATGTCGGCAGTAAGGCATACTGTAACTCGAAAATCTCCGAAGAATACATACAACATAAAAAGAACTGAAGATTCAAAGTACATTAATGACTACAATCCAGTGATTTTGACAATGTGGAATGCAAACATGGATATCCAGTATGTTGCAGATAATTCAATTGCTGTTGCTCGCTATGTTACTTCATATATAACTAAATCTGAAAAGACAGAGTTGAAAGAAATGTGGGAAGAAATTTCACAAGAGAAGAGTCTTAGTAACAAACTGTACAGCTTTAGTTTGAAAATGCTTTCCCATCGAGAGATTGGATCCTATGAATGTTCGGATCGGTTGAGCTCTGCCAGTTTATATTCAAAGTCAAGAGGAATCATTTGGGTAAGTCTAGGTCTTGCTGCAACACGAAATCGAGTATTGAAATCTCTACAAGAAATGTAATACTTAGCAATGAATGAACCAGAAAGTACAGATAATGTTAAAACTAATATGTTGGATACGTACTATCCCAAAATGAGTCCACATCTGGAAAATATATGTCTCTATGAAGTACTGCAACATTACAGCTTTAAGAGAAATGTTACAGGAAATATAAATGAAGAAAAATATACAGTAATTGGATGTGATGGATGTTTGGTAAAACATGCCAAAGGAAATCTTATTAGCCACAGAAAACTCAGTTGCGAAACTCCAGATAAAAGGGAAGTTTTCTATTTAGCACTTCTGCAACTCTTCAAGCCTTGGCGTAGTGAAATGGATCTACTTGGAGATTTTGACTGCTATGAAGATTCTTTTAATGCATATAAAGATAACATTCAATGCACAATTTTCCCTACTTATCTACAAATGTTAAATGAAGAGATTGAACAAGAAACTACTATTGCAGCTGAACTAGTTAGAGACAGTTCTTAAGATAGTCAAAGTTCTGCTCCACTATGTCAAGATCCACTAGGACAACCAAGTATTGAAAATGAAGCAGCAATAGCCATGAATGAAGAAGAAACAGCAATGCAACAAGCACAACAGGATATTATTGAGTTCGGAAACTTGGAAGAAAAACTAAATATTGAACAAAAAGAAATATATCAGCAAGTGACACAACAGATACAGCATAGTTTACTGCATGAAAAAAAAGAATGCCAATCCACATAATTCAAACCTATTCGAATGTACATCAGTGGTCAAGCTGGAACAGGAAAAAGTTTCTTAATTAAAGTTTTGACCAGTTATCTACACAAAACTACTGAATCACATTTATCTTGTGTTGTAACAGCTCCAACTGGATTAGCAGCACACAACATTAAAGGGATTACGTTACATCGATTACTCATGATACCAGTTGAACATGAAAATAAATTGGAATATCACAAGCTATCTGGAGAAGCTTGTTAGGAAGTTTCAAGAGTACTGAAGAAAATTAAACTTCAAATTATTGATGAGGTGAGCATGGTCTCAAACTTAATGCTTGCGATTGTATATTTAAGAATGCAACAGATTTTAAAAACAGATTATGATGTTCTATTTGGAGGAAAACATGTAATTGTATTCGGCGACCTACTGCAACTTACTCCTGTAAAAGGGCAACCTGTTTTTAAAACACTTGTCCATGGAGACACTAGGACATCTTTGGGACGTATTGGAAATATCAACATTTGGGCTCATTTTGAATTTAAAGAACTAATTAAGAATATGCGACAAGCAAGTGATGAACAATATGATATAAGAATTGGTGTTTTGACAAAACATGGTGAAGAAGCTTTACAAAGTCGGCTTTTAACGAACTTGTTTGCAAATGAAAACATAGCACTTGAAATAATATACAAAAAAATTGGAGAAAAGAAGTCTATAGTTTGCCTATGCCTACACAGCAAGAGTGTTCTACATTCAATCAAGAACTTTTGAAATTGGAAAAACAACCAATAGTGAAAATGGAAGCTATTGATAAAATAGAACATGAAGGAGTTACTATTCTTCTCTCAGAGAAATTACTGTCAAAATTTGATTTTTTGGAAAAGTCAGTGTCTAAGACTGCAGGTTTAGAAAAGACTTTATATGTATGTGTAAACTGTTGGGTAATTTTACTGCGTGATTTGAATGTAGAAGAAGGTTTAGTAAATGGAGCAATAGGAAAAGTTGTTGATTTTGTAAATTTTCAGAACAGAGATGGAATTGAATTTTTGAAGATTAAATTTGATCAGATTGAAGAGGTAAAACAGATTGGACGTTGTGCTGTTTGTTTTTTTGCTTGTAAAAGACTTGTATAATCGTAGAAAACAGTTTCCTCTTTCTTTAGCAAATGCAGTAACCATTCATAAATCTCAAGGTTGAAGTGTCGAAAGTGCTTTGGTAAATATTGGAAGTACAGTGTTTAAAGAGGGCATGGCATACGTTGCATTGTCTCGAGTAAGAACATTATCTGGTTTGTATTTGATTGATTTTGATGAGGAAAAAATTAGTGCTGATGTAAACTGTGTAAGAGATTACAATTGGCTAAGAAGACTTTATGCAGTACCCCTGCACTCATGCAATCACCCAGGCAATACCTATGCACTCATGCAATAACCCAAGCACTACCCCTGCACTCATGCAATCACCCATGCATTAGCTATGCACTCCTCCAATCACCCAGACACTATCCTTGCACTTCTCCAGTCACCCAGGCAGTATCCATGCAGTCCTCCAATCACCCAGGCAGTACCCATGCTCTTATAAAATCACCCAGGCACTACCTATGCACTCATGCAATCCCCCAGGCACTACTCATGCACTCCTCCATGCACATAGGCATTACCCATGCACTCTTCCAATCTCCCAGGCTCTACCCCTGCAGTCATGCAATCACCCAGGCATTACCCCTGCACTCCTTCAATCACTCAGGCAGTACCCATGCACTTATAAAATCACCCAGGCACTACCTATGCACTCCTCTTATCACCCAGGCACTACCCCTGCACTCATGCAATCACCCAGACACTACCTATGCACTCATGCAATAACCCAGGCACTACCCATGCACTCATGTAATCACCCAGGCACTAGCTAGGCACTCATGCAATAACCCAGGCACTACTCTTGCACTCCTCCAATCACCCAGGCACTATCCATGCACTTCTCCAATCACCTAGCCAGTACCCATACACTTATAAAATCGCCCAGACACTACCTATACACTCCTACAATCACCCAGGCACTACCCCTACACTCATGCAATCAGCTAGACATTACCCCTACACTCATACAATCAACCAGGCATTACCTATGCACTTCTCCAATCACCCAGCCAGTACCCATGCACTTATAAAATAACCCAGGCACTACCTATGCAGTCATGCAATCACCCAGGCACTACTCATGCACTCCTCCATGCACCCAGGCATTACCCATGCACTTATACAATCACCCAGCTAGTACCCATGCACTTTTAAAATCACCCAGTCACCACTCTTGCACTCCTCCAATCACTCAGGCACTACCCCTGTACTCCTCCAATCACCCGGACAGTACCCATGCACTTACAAAATCACCCAGGCACTCCTATGCATTCCTCCAATCACCCAGGCACTACCACTACACTCATGCAACCACCCAGACATTACCCCTGCACTCATGCAATCACCCAGACATTACCCATTCACTCCTCCATTCACTCAGACATTATCCCTGCACTCATGCAATCACCTAGGCATTACACATGCACTCCTTCAATCACTCAGGCAGTACACATGCACTTATAAAATCATCCAGGCACTACCTATGCTCTCATGCAATCACGCAGGCAGTACCCCTGCACTGATGCAATCACCGAGGCAATACCTAAGCACTCATGCAATAACCCAAGCACTATCCATGCACTCCTCCAATCACCCAGACATTACCCCTGCACTCATGCAATCACCCATGCATTCGCTATGCACTCCTCGAAACACCCAGACACTATCCTTGCACTTCTCCAATCACCCAGGCAGTATCCATGCAGTCCTCCAATCACCCAGGCAGTACCCATGCCCTTATAAAATCTCCCAGGCACTACCTATGCACTCATGCAATCACCCAGGCACTACTCATGGACTCCTCCATGCACCCAGGCATTACCCATGCACTCTTCCAATCTCCCAGGCACTACCCCTGCAGTCATGCAATCACCCAGGCATTACCCATGCACTTATAAAATCACCCAGGCACTACCTATGCACTCCTCTTATCACCCAGGCACTAGCCCTGCACTCATGCAATCACCCAGACACTACCTATGCACTCATGCAATAACCCAGGCACTACCCCTGCACTCATGTAATCACCCAGGCACTAGCAAGGCACTCATGCAATAACCCAGGCACTACTCTTGCACTCCTCCAATCACCCAGGCACTATCCATGCACTTCTCCAATCACCTAGCCAGTACCCATACACTTATAAAATCGCCCAGACACTACCTATACACTCCTAAAATCACCCAGGCACTACCCCTACACTCATGCAATCAGCTAGACATTACCCCTACACTCATGCAATCAACCAGGCATTACCTATGCACTTCTCCAATCACCCAGCCAGTACCCATGCACTTATAAAAATAACCCAGGCACTACCTATGCAGTCATGCAATCACCCAGGCACTACTCATGCACTCCTCCATGCACCCAGGCATTACCCATGCACTTATACAATCACCCAGCCAGTACCCATGCACTTTTAAAATCACCCAGTCACCACTCTTGCACTCCTCCAATCACTCAGGCACTACCCCTGTACTCCTCCAATCACCCAGCCAGTACCCATGCACTTACAAAATCACCCAGGCACTACCTATGCATTCCTCCAATCACCCAGGCACTACCACTACACTCATGCAACCACCCAGACATTACCACTGCACTCATGCAATCACCCAGACATTACCCATGCACTCCTCCAATCAACCAGACATTATCCCTGCACTCATGCAATCACCTAGGCATTACACATGCACTCCTTCAATCACTCAGGCAGTACACATGCACTTATAAAATCACCCAGGCACTACCTATGCACTCATGCAATCACGCAGGCAGTACCCCTGCACTCATGCAATCACCGAGGCAATACCTAAGCACTCATGCAATAACCCAAGCACTATCCATGCACTCCTCCAATCACCCAGACATTACCCCTGCACTCATGCAATCACCCATGCATTCGCTATGCACTCCTCGAAACACCCAGACACTATCCTTGCACTTCTCCAATCACCCAGGCAGTATCCATGCAGTCCTCCAATCACCCAGGCAGTACCCATGCCCTTATAAAATCTCCCAGGCACTACCTATGCACTCATGCAATCACCCAGGCACTACTCATGGACTCCTCCATGCACCCAGGCATTACCCATGCACTCTTCCAATCTCCCAGGCACTACCCCTGCAGTCATGCAATCACCCAGGCATTACCCATGCACTTATAAAATCTCCCAGGCACTACCTATGCACTCCTCTTATCACCCAGGCACTACCCCTGCACTCATGCAATCACCCAGACACTACCTATGCACTCATGCAATAACCCAGGCACTACCCCTGCACTCATGTAATCACCCAGGCACTAGCAAGGCACTCATGCAATAACCCAGGCACTACTCTTGCACTCCTCCAATCACCCAGGCACTATCCATGCACTTCTCCAATCACCTAGCCAGTACCCATACACTTATAAAATCGCCCAGACACTACCTATACACTCCTAAAATCACCCAGGCACTACCCCTACACTCATGCAATCAGCTAGACATTACCCCTACACTCATGCAATCAACCAGGCATTACCTATGCACTTCTCCAATCACCCAGCCAGTACCCATGCACTTATAAAAATAACCCAGGCACTACCTATGCAGTCATGCAATCACCCAGGCACTACTCATGCACTCCTCCATGCACCCAGGCATTACCCATGCACTTATACAATCACCCAGCCAGTACCCATGCACTTTTAAAATCACCCAGTCACCACTCTTGCACTCCTCCAATCACTCAGGCACTACCCCTGTACTCCTCCAATCACCCAGCCAGTACCCATGCACTTACAAAATCACCCAGGCACTACCTATGCATTCCTCCAATCACCCAGGCACTACCACTACACTCATGCAACCACCCAGACATTACCACTGCACTCATGCAATCACCCAGACATTACCCATGCACTCCTCCAATCAACCAGACATTATCCCTGCACTCATGCAATCACCTAGGCATTACACATGCACTCCTTCAATCACTCAGGCAGTACACATGCACTTATAAAATCACCCAGGCACTACCTATGCACTCATGCAATCACGCAGGCAGTACCCCTGCACTCATGCAATCACCGAGCCAATACCTAAGCACTCATGCAATAACCCAAGCACTATCCATGCACTCCTCCAATGACCCAGACATTACCCCTGCACTCATGCAATCACCCATGCATTCGCTATGCACTCCTCTAAACACCCAGACACTATCCTTGCACTTCTCCAATCACCCAGGCAGTATCCATGCAGTCCTCCAATCACCCATGCAGTCCTCCAATCACCCAGTACCCATGCCCTTATAAAATCTCCCAGGCACTACCTATGCACTCATTCAATCACCCAGGCACTACTCATGGACTCCTCCATGCACCCAGGCATTACCCATGCACTCTTCCAATCTCCCAGGCACTACCCCTGCAGTCATGCAATCACCCAGGCATTACCCATGCACTTATAAAATCACCCAGGCACTACCTATGCACTGCTCTTATCACCCAGGCACTACCCCTGCACTCATGCAATAACCCAGGCACTACCCCTGCACTTATGCAATCACCCACACACTAGCTAGGCACTCATGCAATAACCCAGGCACTACTCTTGCACTCCTCCAATCACCCAGGCACTATCCATGCACTTCTCCAATCACCTAGCCAGTTACCATACACATATAAAATCACCCAGACACTACCTATACACTTCTCCAATCACCCAGGCACTACCCCTACACTCATGCAATCAGCTAGACATTACCCCTACACTCATGAAATCACCCAGGCATTACCTATGCACTTCTCCAATCACCCAGCCAGTACCCATGCACTTATAAAATCACACAGGCACTACCCTTGCACTCCTCCAATCACCCAGGCACTACCTCTGTACTCCTCCAATCACCCAGCCAGTACCCATGCACTTATAAAATCACCCAGGCACTTCCTATTCACTCCTCCAATAACCCAGGCACTCCCACTACACTCATGCAACCACCCAGACATTACCCCTGTACTTATGCAATCACCCAGACATTACTCATTCACTCCTCCAATCACCCAGGCATTATCCCTGCACTCATGCAATCACCTAGGCATTACCCATGCACTCCTCCAATCACCCAGGCACTACCACTACACTCATGCAACCACCCAGACATTACCCCTGCACTCATGCAATCACCCAGATGTTACTCATGCACTCCTCCAATCACCCAGACATTATCCCTGCACTCATGCAATCACCTAGGCATTACACATGCACTCCTTCAATTACTCAGGCAGTACACATGCACTTATAAAATCACCCAGGCACTACCTATGCACTCATGCAATCACGCAGGCAGTACCCCTGCACTCATGCAATCACCCAGGCAATACCTATGCACTCATGCAATAACCCAAGCACTATCCATGCACTCCTCCAATCACCCAAACATTACCCTTGCACTCATGAAATCACCCATGCATTAGCTATGCACTCCTCCAATCACCCAGACACTATCCTTGCACTTCTCCAGTCACCCAGGCAGTATCCATGCAGTCCTCCAATCACCCAGGCAGTACCCATGCACTTATAAAATCACCCAGGCACTACCTATGCACTCATGCAATCACCCAGGCACTACTCATGCACTCCTCCATGCACATAGGCATTACCCATGCACTCTTCCAATCTCCCAGGCTCTACCCCTGCAGTCATGCAATCACCCAGGCATTACCCATGCACTCCTTCAATCACTCAGGCAATACCCATGCACTTATAAAATCACCCAGGCACTACCTATGCACTCCGCTTATCACCCAGGCACTACCCCTGCACTCATGCAATCACCCAGACACTACCTATGCACTCATGCAATAACCCAGGCACTACCCCTGCACTCATGTAATCACCCGGGCACTAGCTAGGCACTTATGCAATAACCCAGGCACTACTCTTGCACTCCTCCAATCACCCAGGCACTATCCATGCACTTCTCCAATCACCTAGCCAGTACCCATACACTTATAAAATCGCCCAGACACTACCTATACACTCCTACAATCACCCAGGCACTACCCCTACACTCATGCAATCAGCTAGACATTACCCCTACACTCATGCAATCAACCAGGCATTACCTATGCACTTCTCCAATCACCCAGCCAGTGCCCATGCACTTATAAAATAACCCAGGCACTACCTATGCAGTCATGCAATCACCCAGGCACTACTCATGCACTCCTCCATGCACCCACGAATTACCCATGCACTTATACAATCACCCAGCCAGTACCCATGCACTTTTAAAATCACCCAGTCACCACTCTTGCACTCCTCCAATCACTCAGGCACTACCCCTGTACTCCTCCAATCACCCAGCCAGTACCCATGCACTTACAAAATCACCCAGGCACTACCTATGCATTCCTCCAATCACCCAGGCTCTACCACTACACTCATGCAACCACCCAGACATTACCCCTGCACTCATGCAATCACCCAGACATTACCCATGCACTCCTTCAATCACTCAGGCAGTACACATGTACTTATACAATCACCCAGGCACTACCTATGCACTCATGCAATCACGCAGGCAGTACCCCTGCACTCATGCAATCACCGGGGCAATACCTAAGCACTCATGCAATAACCCAAGCACTATCCATGCACTCCTCCAATGACCCAGACATTACCCCTGCACTCATGCAATCACCCATGCATTCGCTATGCACTCCTCTAAACACCCAGACACTATCCATGCACTTCTCCAATCACCCAGGCAGTATCCATGCAGTCCTCCAATCACCCAGGCAGTACCCATGCCCTTATAAAATCTCCCAGGCACTACCTATGCACTCATTCAATCACCCAGGCACTACTCATGGACTCCTCCATGCACCCAGGCATTACCCATGCACTCTTCCAATCTCCCAGGCACTACCCCTGCAGTCATGCAATCACCCAGGCATTACCCATGCACTTATAAAATCACCCAGGCACTACCTATGCACTCCTCTTATCACCCAGGCACTACCCCTGCACTCATGCAATCACCCAGACACTACCTATGCACTAATGCAATAACCCAGGCACTACCCCTGCACTCATGCAATCACCCAGGCACTAGCTAGGCACTCATGCAATAACCCAGGCACTACTCTTGCACTCCTCCAATCACCCAGGCACTATCCATGCACTTCTCCAATCACCTAGCCAGTGCCCATACACATATAAAATCACCCAGACACTACCTATACACTTCTCCAATCACCCAGGCACTACCCCTACACTCATGCAATCAGCTAGACATTACCCCTACACTCATGCAATCACCCAGGCATTACCTATGCACTTCTCCAATCACCCAGCCAGTACCCATGCACTTATAAAATCACCCAGGCACTACCCTTGCACTCCTCCAATCCCCCAGGCACTACCTCTGTACTCCTCCAATCACCCAGCCAGTACCCATGCACTTATAAAAAAACCCAGGCACTACCTATTCCACCCCAACAATAACCCAGGCACTCCCACTACACTCATGCAACCACCCAGACATTACCCCTGTACTTATGCAATCACCCAGACATTACTCATGCACTCCTCCAATCACCCAGGCATTATCCCTGCACTCATGCAATCACCTAGGCATTACCCATGCACTCCTTCAATCACTCAGGCAGTACACATGCACTTATAAAATCACCCAGGCACTACCTATGCACTCATGCAATCACCCAGGCAGTACCCCTACACTCATGTAATCACCCAGGCAATACCTATGCACTCATGCAATAAGCCAAGCACTACCCTTGCACTCCTCCATTCACCCAAGCACTATCCATGCACTCCTTCAATCACCCAGCCATTACCCCTGCACTCATGCAATCATCCATGCATTAGCTATGCACTCCTCCAATCAACCAGACACTATCCTTGCACTTCTCCAATCACCCAGGCACTACCTCTTAACTCATGCACTCACCCAGGCACTACTCATGCACTCCTCCATGCACCCAGGCATTACCCATGCACTCTTCCAATCACCCAGACATTACCCCTGCACACATGCAATCACCCAGGCATTACTCATGCACTCCTTTAATCACTCAGGCAGTACCCATGCACTCCTCCAATCACCCACACATTATCCCTGCACTCATGCAATCACCCAGGCATTCCCCATGAACTCCTTCAATCACCCAGCCACTACCCATGCACTTATATAATCAACCAGACACTACCCTTGCACTCCTCCAATCACTCAGGCACTACCCTTGTACTCATGCAATCACCCAGGCACTACCTATGCAGTCATTCAATAACCCAGGCACTACCCTTGCACTCCTCCAATCACCCAAGCACTATCCATGCACTCCTCCAATCACCCAAACCTTACCCCTGCAATCATGCAATCACCCATGCATTAGCTATGCACTCCTCCAATCACCCAGGCACTACCCTTACACTCCTCCAATCACCCAGGCATTATCCATGCACTCCTCCAATCACCCAGTCATTACCCCTGCAAAAAGATGCAATCATCCAGGCATTACTCATGCACTCCTTCAATCACTCAGGCAGTACCCATGCACTCCTCCAATAACCCACACATTATCGCTGCACTCTTGCAATCACCCAGGCATTACCCATGCACTCCTTCAATCACCCAGCTACTACCCTTGCACTTATATATAATCTACCAGGCACTACCCTTGCACTCCTCCAATCACCCAGGCACTACCCTTGTACTCATGCAATCACCCAGGCACTACCTATGCAGTCATGCAATATCTCAGGCACTACCCTTGCACTCCTCCAATCACCCAAACACTATCCATGCACTCCTCCAATCACCCAGACATTACCCATGCACTCATGCAATCACCCATGCATTAGCAATGCACTCCTCCAATCACCCAGACATTACCCCTCCACTAATGCAATCACCCATGCATTAGATATACACTCCTCCAATCACCCAGGCACTACCCTTGCACTCCTCCAATCACCCAGGCACTATCCATGCATTCCTCCAATCACCTAGCCAGTACCTATGCACTTATGCAATAGCCTAAGCACTACCCATACTCTCCTTTAATCACTCAGGCACTACCCATGCACTCATGCAATCTCCCAGGGATTACCCATGCACTCCTTCAATCACTCAGGCACTCTCTTTGCACTCCTCTAATCATGCAGGCACTACCCCTGCACTCATGCAATCACCCAGCCAGTACCCATGCACTCTTCCAATCACCCAGGCATTACCCATGCACTCATGCAATCACTCAGGTAGTACACATACACTTCTCCAATCACCCAGGCTCTACACATGCACTCATACAATCACACATGCACTACCCATGCACTTCTCCATATATTACACTTGCCACAATTCATACAACACATTCAAATTTGTCTATTTTTAACCAAATAGGCAGTTCTAATAAGAACCATTTTTTTCTTTTATAATTTTTTTGTATTTTTTCAGCTCTTTTTTGTATTTTTTTGGTGTTTATTTTTTTTTAAATGAAAAAATTAACAGAATGAATGGAGAAAACTTTGGATTAGAAGAAGCCATTTTCTCTGGATGCCAAAAAAACACCAAAATAATACAGAAAAGAAGAGAGAAAACACAAGAGCTGTGTCTCTGTTCTTGAAAGAATGAAAAATTTGGGTGGGGTCCTGTAAGTTCTAGAATTAAAAGCTTCTTAACCAATGAAATACTTTCATTTAAAGTCACATGGGATTCGCGCACCCGACGCGCACCCGGCGCGCACCCGATGCGATTCCCGAAAAATATATTTAATAATAATATATCTTTATTCCAGTTACAAATAAATGATATTTACAATTGTGTATATTAATCACTTGGTATAATATATAATAAAGTTATATATATATACTTTTAAAACAAAATAATTTACGGTGGATTCGCGCACCTGGCGCGACCCCCGGAAATGCATACGTGATGTTGGGCGGGACCATCGTGGCTCCTGTAACAATTCTTAGATTCGCACAGCCACATTGACTGGTACACGATCGGTACGCGAATCTCAATTAAAAAAAAAAAATGTAAGTGCATATCATGACATATCAGGCTTCTGCCATCATATTCCATAGTAAAAAATAAAAATGTAAATGCATATTTTAGAAAGGATAACACATCACATTATTTTTATAAAAGTTTAAAAATGTAGAAAAAGCATATTTTGGACATTATAGTTAGAAATCAGCATTTAAAAAACCTTAGAAATTCACTGAAAAAAACCAGAGGTTTCAGGGACGTTATAGTTAGAAATTAACATTTAAAAAATCTTAGAAATTCACTGAAAAAACCGTAGGTTTCAGGGACGTCATAGTTAGAAATTAGCAATAAAAGGTTTTGGGAAATTCACTGAGAAAACCATAGGTTTCAGGGACGTTATAGTTAGAAATTAGCATTTAAAAAACCTTTGAAATTCACTGAAAAAACCACAGGTTTCAGGGACGTTATAGGTAGTTGGACATTTCACTCGTACAAAACCAGAGAAATCCGGCCGTTATAGTCAGTTGAGCTAACTATAACTCGCGCCCTTGCAATGCACTGCTGATGACATCACATATTACATCACTCATGACATGGTCAGTGATATCACTGAATACATCTCAAATGACATCAGTGATGACATCCTTGATGACATCATTCAGTGACTGTGTGTTTCTGTAAAGTTTAAATATGTTTTATATATATCTAGGCCAAGGTGTATTGAAGAATGAGTGGGTGTATGAGTGTCTGAATGGATGATTTAGTAGGTGAGTGACTGACTGTATAAGCGAGTGATTAAATGTGTCTTACTGAATGCATGGGTTAGTGACTAAACTGTGTGAATGTCTGTATCAGTCTGTCTGTTGGTGTGTAAGCGGCTGCATGGGTTTGTGAGTAGCTACATGAGTGTCTATGTGGGTTATTGATTGGTTGTCTGAGTATCTGTATGGGTGCTGAGTGTCTGTGTGGGTGGGTGGGGTGTGTATGACTCCCTGCATGGATGTGTGAGTGGGTGATTCACTGGGTGTATGGGTTCAAGAGTATGTCTGTGAGGGGCTATATGGGAGGGTGAGTGTGTGTATGGCTGTGTTGGTGAGTGAATGGATGTCTCAGTGGTACATGTGTGAGTAACTACATATGTGAAAGGCAGTATATGTGAGTGTTGGAGTATATAAATGACTATATGTGAGAGTGAGTGATTGTGAGAGTGGCTGTGTGGATGAGTGTGTGCTTGTGTCAGTGGTTGTATAAGAGAGTAAGTATGTGTTAGTATCTGTATGAATAAGTGAGGTGGTGTCTGTATAACTGTATAGGTGAGTAAATGGGAGTGTGATTGATTCTTTGCATGACTGACTATGTGTGTGAGTAACTCTATGGGTGAGTGGCGGTGTGTGAGTGTCTGTATAGGTGTATGAGTACATATGATAGTGGCTGTATTGATGAATGAGTGCATGTATGAGTGACTGTATGGGTGAGCGAGTGGATGTGTGTGTATGTAGTAATTGGTATTGGTGTGTCTTTGGCTTCAAGAATGGCAGTCTGTATTTTAGAGTAGGTGTATCAAAGGTTATATTAGGGTGTGCAGAGGTGCATCAGATTATCACATGGATGATGTCATCAGTGATGTCATTTGAGATGTCATCAGTGATGTCATCAGTGATGTCATTGACCATGTCATGAATGATGTAATATGTGATGTCATCAGCAGTGCATTGCGGGGGCGTGAGTTATAGTTAGCTCAACTACATGCTAGGAACGAGAATAATGGAGGGTTGTCAGTGGGTCCCACTTTCCCTCTCAATATGTTGCACTTAACTAGGGAGACCCATGCCTCACCAGTTCCTGTTTCTGGGTCTCGCCGTGTGGTAGTCCGGCATCAGTTTTTGAGAGTAGATGACAGACTGAGAATCTACAGGGCGGGAGCAGAATAGGTCACCGAACTCCTTGATGTATTTGCTGCACCTTGATAGGATTCTTTTATAAGTATAGGAGAAGCACAGCGATGAGGCTTCCAAGCAAAAACAAACTTCCTTCTTTAAGTAAATTGGTTTCAAGAGAAGCCTCCGGGGGGCATTGAGTGTGGAACAGCAGCACAGAAGGTGTAACCATGATTCTTTTTATAATTGCAGAGTCTGCAGGCCCCATCCTTGCCTGGATGGGCCCATTTGTTGAAGTCGGTCACTGGTAGGCCTAACAGGCACATGAATAGGATGTCTCTATGGGCCCGTCTATTTTTGACTTCTGAGAAGTATGGGTGTGGTTTCCCTAATAGGTGGGAATTGTTCAGGGAGAATTGGATGCTGAAGGCTTTCAGGAGTGAGTGTCCAGCAGGTGCAAGGTTGTTTGCAGCTGCATGTTGATAACCCTTTTCTAGGCTGTTTAAGGGATAGCATCTGAGTTTAACGCTGATCCTTCAATTTGTAGAGAGGCACTTGCTTTTTTAGCATGTCGATTCCAGGACTTACCAGGGCACTCATATGTCTAATTCAGGTGAGCTTTAAGTGAGTTTGTTGGCACTTTTAGAACAATTTTAAAGTATCAGCCTCACAGGTGATGGTTTGTCCTGGGAGGCCCAGTTCCAAGCGCAGTCTGGTCCTCTGGATATATCTGCCAACTTAGAATATTCTTTTGTAGGCCATGTATTGAGCGTGTTGTGGACTGGAGGCGCAGGCCTCGGGACAAGCCTGTTGGCCGTAGAGTAGTGCCGGGAGGAGAGAGGCCTTCTAACCTTCAATATAGGAGTGGTCGAGGTGCTGTATAGAGGTTACAGTGTGGTGGCCTTTTCTTACATGGACCCAGGTATTTGAATACAGAGAGATGATGGCCCCAAGTAGTTTCCTAGGTACACCCCACATATTTAGTTTTCTCCAAAGTGTGGTGCTGTCTACCTTGTCGACGCGGCGCAGTAGTTGATAAAACAGCTAAAAAGTGGAGGCTGACTTTTTAGGGCTGCTTGGTGACTCAGAATGGCTAGTGCAGGGATGTTGTCAATTGTTGAAGTGACAGCACAAAACCCTGTTTCAAAAGATGATAAAAAGTGGTTTTCAACGAGCCAGTCCTCTAACTGTTTGAGAAGAGTTCGAGCAAAGGCTTTGGCCTCTAGGTCTAGGAGGGCTATCAGTCGTTAGTTGGATGGAATTGTTGGATCTCCTTTCTTGAAAATCGGTCATAGGATGGAGCCCCTCCATGAGTCTGGAATTTGCGTAGTTAACTTGGTTAAAGAGGGGAGTTAACACCTTTGCCCAGACCTCCGAGGCACATTTGAATATTCTGTCCTGAAGGCCACTGGGACCTAACACTCCGTTATTTTTATGTGTTTTACAGACCTGGGCCGGCATGGTCAAGACTTGAAAGTTTTTTGGTGTTTGGTCTGTAGTCCTCCAGTTGAGGGTGTTGTTTGACACTTTTGGCAGGTTGGTGTATAATGCTTTTACATGTACCACCCAGCAATCTTCTGGCACAGCGTTGTGTCTGGTGAAGTTAGGAGATCTGAGTTTGTTGCTATAATTCCAAAAATGGGCTAGGCTTTTTTCTTGCAGCATTTGATGGATTTTTAGCCTTTCCTTCTGTTCTAAGTTTTTCTTTGCCTCCCAATTATTTTTATGTGTTTATTTGCTCATGTAAACAATGTTCTTAGTGGATTTTGCAGTGGGATCAACTCTCTCCAGTTCACAACTCTGTCTAGTCCTATACGTCTTTCAATATAACCTCTACCTCCACTCTCTGACTCATCCCAAACCTCATTGCACCACTATAATCCTGCAAATAGCTCTTTCTAGAGTCTTCCCTCCTCTATTCCTCCACCGCTCGAATCACCAACTTTTATTTCTCTATAATAATCCACCACAAATCTACTTTGGGTTCTGAGTATCATGGTCCTCACCAAAAAGTGCTCCAATGCCTCACCACGGGTAGTAAGTGCTATATAAATCCAATTACAGTTATTATTGGATTTGCAGTACTGTTAGTAAATGTGTTTTTGGGGATTTTACATTAAATTTTGTTATATTTTCTTGACTAAATTAATTAATATAGTCTGTAATTGGATTGTTTAAATTTTGTGTCGATTTAACATATATATATATATATATATTCACTGAAAAAACCATAGGTTTCAGGGGCATTATAGTTAGTTGGACATTTCACTCGTACAAAACCATAGAAATTCCCCCGTTATAGTTAGTTCAGCTAACTATAACTCGCGCGCCCGCAATGCACTGCTGATGACGTCACATATTACATCACTCATGACATGGTCAGTGACATCACTCATGACATCACTGATGACATCTCAAATGACATCACTGATGACATCATCCAGTGAATGTGTGTTTTTCTGAAAATTAAATATGTTTTATATATGTATATCTCAAGGTCGATGGAAGAATAAATGGGTATATAAGTGTCTAAATGGATGATTTTGTTTTGTAAAATTGATTGTATAACTGACTAAGTGTATCTTAGTGAATACGTGGGTTAGTGAGTAATGTTTAAATATGAAAATATCTGTATCAGTCTCTCACTTTGTGTATAAGTGGCTGCATGGGTTGGTGAGTAGCTACATGAGTGTCTATATGGGTTATTAGTTGGTTTTTTGAGTATCAGTATGAGTGTCTGAGTGTCTGTATGGTTCGGTGGGGGTATTACTTAGTGCATAGATGCATGAATGAGTGACTCACTGTTTGTATGTGTTGAAGACAGCATGTGTGCAGGACTGTATAGGTGGATGAGTATGTGTATGGGTGTGTTAGTGAGTGAATGACTGTCTCAATAGTGTCTTTATGAGTAACTACATATGTTTTAAACTAGTATATGTGAGTATTGGTGTATATAAGTGAGTATATGTGAGAGTGAGAGATTGGAAGAGTTCCTGTACAAATAAGTAGGTGTTTCTATAAGTGATTGTTTAAGAGAGTAAGTATGTGTAAGTTTCTGTAGAAGTAAGTGTGGTAGTGTGTGTATAACTGTATATGCAAGTGAATGGATGTTTGATACTTTGTTTGCATGTGTGACTATGTGTGTGAGTAACTCTATGGATGAGTGGTGGTGTGTAACAGGATGTATAGGTGTATGAGTACATATGATGAGTGAGTACATGTATGAGTGACTGTATAGGGACTGTTGGTGAATGAGTGGATGTGTGTGTAGATCTTAGAATTACTGAATAGGTGTGTTGTAACTGGTATTGGTATGTCCATTGTTTTGAAAATGTTAGTTTGTATTTTTGAGTGTGTGTATCAAAGGTTATATTAGGGTGAGAGGAGGTCTGCCACTCTATCACAAGGATGATGTCATCTGTGATGTCATGAGTGATGTCATTTGAGATGTCATCAGTGATGTCATGAGTGATGTCACTGACCATGTCATGAGTGATGTAATATGTGACGTCATCAGCAGTGCATTGCGGGTGCGCGAGTTATAGTTAGCTGAACTAACTATAACGGGGAATTTCTATGGTTTTGTACGAGTGAAATGTCCAACTAACTATAACGCCCCTGAAACCTATGGTTTTTTCAGTGAATTTCTAAGGTTTTTTAAATGCTAATTTCTAACTATAACGTGCCTGAATCCTATGGTTTTTTCAGTGAAATTCTAAGGTTTTTTAAATGCTAATTTCTAACTATAATGTGCCTGAAACCTATGGTTTTTCAGTGAATATATATATATTTATTATACTATGTATACATGTGAAAATGTCTCGGTCCCCTGTTTGCCTCGGTGGCACGGAAAAAATGGGTGGAACTGACATCAGCAGGCCGACGAGGTCCTCTTATGGCTCCGATGACGTCATACGGTGTCGCGAGCGGAGCCGTGCTCGTTGACGTGGGAGAGCTAGGAAAGAATTTCCGTGGAATGCTGGTGCAGGGGATATTCACCTAAGTGTTCAGGCTAGTCCTTTGGGAGCAACTGTTTATGTTGCCACTCCAGAAACCCAAACCAGTGATCCGAGGGCAGAGGCCCTGCAGATGGCACACGAGGTGGGGTGCCCAGTCGTGTGCACCGGCGGGGCAGCAAAGTGACAAGCACCACAACCCACAAAAAAGGTAACGAGGGCACTGAATAACACAGGATCTTCTCTTTGTATCTGGAAGGAACAACGAAGTTAAAATGCCCTAGTACCAAAATGTAGAATTAGTGCTACAACGGTCTTCAAGAGGACCTGCGATGCCGCTTCTGCCTCCCGTACCTTGGAGGCGGCACATGGGTCACGCGGTACGGTCATACTGCGGTGGGACGCACACTCGTTGACCTCTCATGGCACTGCTCCACACTTCAGGGAGGACGCTTTCCATTAGCTATGTTTTCTGATGACATGTAGCGCCGGCCCCGTCCAACAACAGAACTCCTTTAGATCCAAACAGACTCTTCCACTCTCTCACCGGAAGTGAAACCAGGCCACGCGGACACTTTCACAATACAACAGCCGGGAATGCACTTTTCAGTAAAAAAAACACATTCCTTCCTCCTAATTAATCAAATAAACGTCTCACTGAAGAACAGGGGCCAGCTTTGATCGGTAAACAGCCGTTACAATGACTTTTTTACTTTGCAATACCATTACAACGCATGCATTACCACGCATGCGTTGTACATAATGAAGTCATTACTACGCATTTTTTTAGAACGCATGGTCATTTACCACGCATGCTTTTACAACAAATTTTGTTGTAAAGGTATGTATGGCAAATGACCATGCGTTCTAAAAAACATGTAGACGATACATGTCGTTGTAAGGAAACAGAGGCTGATCTGTTTCCTCACAACGACGTGCACCGCCCCTCAGAGATGACGTGAAGCAGGAACCACGAGGAGAGAGGAACCATGAGGAGTGAGAGGTAAGGGGGATTGGGCATGGGGTGGGGGTTTCTTTTCTAGGGTTTAGGGTAGTGCAGTGGTGTTTGGGTGGTGTAGGGGGTCGTGCTGGGGGTAGTGTTTTAGGGTTTAGGGTAGTACAGTGGTGTTTGGGTAGTGTAGGGGGTCGTGCTGGGGGTAGTGTTTTAGGGATTAGGGTAGTGCAGTAGTGTAGGGGGTTGTGCTGGGGGTAATGTTTTAGGGTTTAGGGTAGTGCAGTGGTGTATGGGTAGTGTAGGGGGTCGTGCTGGGGTAGTGTTTTAGGGTTTAGGGTAGTGCAGTGGTGTTTGAGTAGTGTAGGGGGTCATGCTGGTGGTAGTGTTTTAGGGTAGTGCAGTGGTGTTTGTGTAGTGTAGGGGGTCATGCTGGGGGTAGTGTTTTATGGTTTAGGGTAGTGCAGTGGTGTTTGGGTAGTGTAGTGGGTCGTGCTGGGGTAGATTTAGGGTTTAGGGTAGTGCAGTGGTGTTTGGGTAGTGTAGGGGGTTGTGCTGGGGGTAGTGTTTTAGGGTTTAGGGTAGTGCAGTGGTGTTTGTGTAGTGTAGGGGGTTGTGCTGGTGGTAGTGTTTTAGGGTTTATGTTAGTGCAGTGGTGTTTGGGTAGTGTAGGGGTAGTGCTGGGGTAGTGTTTTAGGGTTTAGGGCAGTGCAGTGGTGTTTGTGTAGTGAAGGGGGTCATGCTGTGGGTAGTGTTTTAGGGTTTAGGGCAGTGCAGTGGTGTTTGAGTAGTGTAGGGGGTCATGCTGGGGGTGGTGTTTCAGGGTTTAGGGTAGTGCAGTGGTGTTTGTGTAGTGTAGGGGGTCATGCTGGGGGTAGTGTTTTATGGTTTAGGGTAGTGCAGTGGTGTTTGGGTAGTGTAGGGGGTCGTGCTGGGGGTAGATTTAGGGTTTAGGGTAGTGCAGTGGTGTTTGGGTAGTGTAGGAGTTGTGCTGGGGGTAGTGTTTTAGGGTTTAGGGTAGTGCAGTGGTGTTTGTGTAGTGTGGGGGTTGTGCTGGTGGTAGTGTTTTAGGGTTTATGTTAGTGCAGTGGTGTTTGGGTAGTGTAGGGGGTAGTGCTGGGGTAGTGTTTTAGGGTTTAGGGCAGTGCAGTGGTGTTTGTGTAGTGAAGGGGGTCATGCTGTGGGTAGTGTTTTAGGGTTTAGGGTAGTGCAGTCGTGTTTGTGTAGTGTAGGGGTCGTGTTTTAGGGTATAGCGTAGTGCAGTGGTGTTTGGGTAGTGTAGGGGTCATGCTGGGGTTAGTGTTTTAGGGTTTAGGGTAGTGCAGTGGTGTTTGGGTAGTGTAGGGGGTCGTGCTGGGGGTAGTGTTTTAGGGTTTAGGGTAGTGCAGTGGTGTTTGTGTAGTATGGGAGGTCATGCTGGGGGTATATTTAGGGTTTAGTGTAGTGCAGTGGTGTTTGGGTAGTGTAGGGAGTCGTGCTGGGGGTAGTGTTTTAGGGTTTAGGGTAGTGCAGTGGTGTTTGGGTAGTGTAGGGAGTCGTGCTGGTGGTAGTGTTTTAGGGTTTAGGGTGTGCAGTTATGTTTGGGTAGTGTAGGGTGTCGTGCTGGGGTAGTGTTTTAGGGTTTAGGGTAGTGCAGTGGTGTTTGGGTAGTGGAGGGGATAGTGTTTTAGGGTTTAGGGTAGTGCGCCCAACCAGCCACAATATCCATGGACAAAGGGGATCCTGACTCTTTGGAACGCTCCGTCAATTGAATAATTTGGGTCAAGGGCCCTACCACGTCCAAGACCTATCAATTCCTTTCTTGGGTTCCCTCATATACTTGGAGAAAAAAGTACATAGTTTCTCATCAATTTCAGGCGTGTGTGCCACCTTCCCCTTCAGTGAGGGCCTGGGGCATTCTCCCTCATCCTATTCCTGACCTCCCTTTCAAGGGGTTGATGGATTTTCCCCACCACATACTCTGCCACTTTGGCGTCAGGTGTCCACTCTGCCGACCTAGGATGGTAAATTTGGGTAGGCTCGAACATGTCCGAGTGGACCCCGTCCCCAACCGGGGACTGAGAGGAGTGGGACTCTGGACGCCAGGGACGCCCCGCGTCCTTATCCTCATCGGAGGAGAAATCGTCCTCCGATACACCCTCTCCCTCTAAGGGAAACCCGCCATCGGGGTCTACAATAGTGGTGACAGTGTCACAATTTTCTCCGGGCCTCTCCTCCTCCCGGCAGGGTGCATGTTTTAGCGTTCGCGCACTCTTGAGGAAGGTCTCCGTAAGTTTATCAAATCCTTCCAAGTGCCCCGCGTTATGCTTAATGGCCCTTTTATTCCCCATCTGGGAGCTACTTGGACCCGCCACCACCAGATCTGGGTCACTGAACACCCCAGGGATGCTTTTCGCCAGCTTATCAGCCTGATCCCTAAGAGGAGCCAGCGCCCTAGAAATAGCCAGAGAGAGGGCTTGGTCCACTGCTGGAGGGAGAAGTTGGGGGCCATTCCTCCTCCACTTCCTGGTAGGAGGAGTAAAAATGGTCTTCTGGAGAAGACATGATAGCAGAGGGTGTGAGCACAGAACAAATGCCCTTAAAATCCTTAAGACAGCCCCCTCGCCGGTGCTCCAACAGCTGGGCTTTCCCGAAGCTGTTATAAGAATAGACTGAGGCGCAATACCAAATACCACCACCAGGTGGCGCTGGTCACTAACGTGGCCGTGTGGGGAAATCACCGCGTAGCGGTGTCAAAATTAGGCGAGGGTTGGTCGGGAATCAAGCGGACACTAAAGAAGTGACCGGATTCCCAAACGCGCGTAAAGACCAGCGGGAGCGCTCGACGGAGCTGCCTCGCTCGGACCAGACGCGCCTGACAGGATCTCACCGCGTGCAGAGCACACAGCGGGAGAAACTGCGAGGGGGAGAACGCGCTCGGGCAAGAGCCTGCTGCGCAGGGAATATGAAACAATACCAAGGCAATAATGCTAATAACGTGCACAAGAAACCGCTATACAAACAGCAACAACGTCAGATTAAGCCAAGAATGTAAGGAATGCACTTAACTGACGAGCAGTGAAGAAAGAGGAAGCGGAAGGGACGTCAAGATATTATATACAATGGACTGTGATATGATTGGACTATAGTTGCCTTGGAGACTACCCCCTAATGGTTCATGGGTTGTGTATTCTTTTGTTTAATGATTGTTGTGTTACGTTTTCTTTGAACTGATATGCAAATAAAGTGAGGAAAGATATGCATAATCCTCGCCTCCGTCCTGCCATAGAATTCATTAAACTTTATTTGATCTGATTTAGAAACATAGATCATAAAAGTGTACATAAAAACAGTAAATCCTCTTTCCTAATACAATACAGTGAGAATTAATTAAAACCAGTAGGTAAAAACGGGTGTTACAAAGCACAGTTCAGAGCAACTTCAGGTTAACAGAATTGTAAAGTTCAATGTTTCGCAAGATCAATCTCATGTACTTCGTGCAAAATACGCAATAAGGGGTCCAAATAAGATGTAACGCTCCAATACCTGACCAGTTTGCACTATATAAAACTGCAGAAAAACTAAAAATAAAAAGTGTTTTGCACACTTCTGTCATTGGGCTATATGTGGGCTACATCTGGGTGATATTTGTGCTACATTTGGGCTCTTTTTTCTCTGGTGGCCATCTTGGGAGACTTATTTGTTATGAAGTTTCCTAATTTCGTCATTTACTGCAGTCTCCTCAGTAGGAAAGGCTTTCAGTTTTTTACTTTGATTCCATCAAGAAGGCATTCAGATGTGTCACACATTTGCCATAAATTCAGAATGTTAGCACTCTAGTTGTTCATTAGATCACTGTAGTAAAGCTACTGCTCACCAGGGAGTTAACTGGAAGTCTACTGCTGGTATTGAAAGTGATTGTTTCAGTCTGCATGTCAGAATTTTCTAATGAAATAGAAGAGGATTTGAGATCTCACTTAAAACATGCCCTAAATTTTCTTTCTGCAGCACTAACCATAATTTCTATGGCAAAATGAACCCCCTCATTTTGTTCCTTTTTAAATTAAATGTTTTAAGTGTTACCAGTTTATTCCAATCAAGATGGCTTCAGGTGTGCCATACTTTTGTCATAAGTAAGACTGTTAGCGCTCTAGTTGTTCTTTAGAACACTCTGGGAAGCTGCAGTAGAACACAAAGGCATCAACTGACAGGCTGCTCCTGTTGAAATATAACAGGAAGATATTTGAGATCTCACTTAAAACATGTCCTAATTTTTCTTTCTACAGCACTAACCATAATTTCTATGACAAAATGAACCCCCTCATTTTGGTCCTTTTTAAATTAAATGTTTTAAGAGTTACCACTTTATTCCAATCAATATGGCTTCAGGTGTGCCATAATTTTGTCATAAGTAAGACAGTTAGCGCTCTAGTTGTTCTTTAGAACACTCTGGGAAGCTGCAGTAGAACACAAAGGCATCAACTGACAGGCTGCTCCTGTTGAAATATAACAGGAAGATATTTGAGATCACACTTGAAACATGTCCTAATTTTTCTTTCTACAGCACTAACCATAATTTCTATGACAAAATGAACCCCATCATTTTGTTCCTTTTTAAATTAAATGTTTTAAGTGTTACCAGTTTATTCCAATCAAGATGGCTTCAGGTGTGCCATAATTTTGTCATAAGTAAGACTGTTAGCGCTCTAGTTGTTCTTTAGAACACTCTGGGAAGCTGCAGTAGAACACAAAGGCATCAACTGACAGGCTGCTCCTGTTGAAATATAACAGGAAGATATTTGAGATCTCACTTAAAACATGTCCTAATTTTTCTTTCTACAGCACTAACCATAATTTCTATGGCAAAATGAACCCCTCATTTTGTTCCTTTTTAAATTAAATGTTTTAAGTGTTACCAGTTTATTCCAATCAAGATGGCTTCAGGTGTGCCATACTTTTGTCATAGGTAAGACTGTTAGCTCTCTAGTTGTTCTTTAGAACACTCTGGGAAGCTGCAGTAGAACACAAAGGCATCAACTGACAGGCTGCTCCTGTTGAAATATAACAGGAAGATATTTGAGATCTCACTTAAAACATGTCCTAATTTTTCTTTCTACAGCACTAACCATAATTTCTATGACAAAATGAACCCCCTCATTTTGTTCCTTTTTAAATTAAATGTTTTAAGAGTTACCAGTTTATTCCAATCAAGATGGCTTCAGGTGTGCCATACTTTTGTCATAAGTAAGGCTGTTAGCACTCTAGTTGTTCTTTAGAACACTCTGGGAAGCTGCAGTAGAACACAAAGGAATCAACTGACAGTCTCTGTCCTTGTTGGATGTACATGTTTTACTGAGAATGTCAGACTTCATTCTCACATGACTGAGAAAGATAATGTGAATTTACAGAAAATATGCTCTCATTTTAGCTTCTGGAGCACCTTCCAAAACTGTATGGGACAAGCATGTGAAAAGAGTTTTCTCTCAAACATGATTCATGATATCCCAGCAGAAGGTTTTTCACAGGGTAAAATCACCTTAGAACACACCACAATTCCTGAAATTAGTATGGTACCATCAACAAATGAATTCTAATGTAACTAAAGTCTGTTATCACCCTTTATAGTTCTCCTTTTGGTAACCCTCAAAATCTTCGATTCACTACAATGCATTTCAATGGGGTACTATCATTTATATTGGTCCCAAGATGGCTGCCAGCAATTCCAGGATGAAGTGCTGACAGCCAATCAGATCTCACGATGACATGTGTGGTTAGGCTCCGTCCAGATATATATGTGTTTTCTTTTTCAAATTTCTCAGGAACTACTGAATGGATTTACACCATTTAACCAAAAGGCACGACTCTGAACCAAGGGCTACCTTTTTGCCAACTTTGGTGTAATTCCGTTCAGCAGTTCGGGCTGTAGCTGCGATGAAAGGTTCCTATGGAAAATTGCATGGGGAAAACATGTTTAGGGACCCCCCTTTTTTCTCGGCCCCCGCTTGCTGAATCACCCCGAAACTTTCAGGATAGGAGCGGACCGGAGCGGGCCATAAGTTTTGAAAATTTCGCGAAGATTCATCAACCGGCGCCAAAGTTATTTCAAATAGAATGTTGTGGATTTCCTATGGAAAATAGGTCCTAACTATAACTATCTACTGGCGACCGCCAGTAGATAATATATATATATATATATATATATATCGCAAAACCACTTCCGGTATGTCGAAGCTGTCGAAAGGGCGGTCTGGTACGGGTTACCGGATAACCCAAAATAAAATGCAAGAAACTCCTTCCTCGTAAGTAAGGATACCAGATTCTCCAAAGTACTGCAAAATGTAGGTTTAATGGCACAAATGACGCGTTTCGGCTTACGCCTTCATCACGGACCGTGATGAAGGCGTAAGCCGAAACGCGTCGTTTATGCCATTAAACCTACATTTTGCAGTACTTTGGAGAGTCTGGTATCCTTACTTACGAGGAAGGAGTTTCTTGCATTTATATATATATATATATATATATATATATATATATATATATATATATATATATATATATATATATATATATATAATGTTCATAGTAGCAAATTTAAATATTAAAAATATAACTAATATAATATAAATATATATTTAATAATTGTGTTACGCTATATACCAACACACACAGACACATATATGGTGAATGTGTGAGGATATATATTTCAGTATATATTTATAAATTGTATTCAGTATTAGCTTGCCATTAATGTGGCCTCCCTAGGCATACCCTTCAGAATGCACTGGACCTGTGGAAGAACAGAAGAAAGGCTGCATCTTTTGTTTGAAACTTGTGGGGAGATATGAACGGCTGGACCTGCTCTCACTTGTGCCCAGGAAAAAGACGTGGATTCCAAGGGTCAGTTGCCTGACCTCCGGTGTTAGCTAAAGGGCCACAACAAGCTGCAAGAGGCCTTTTCCTGAAGTGTCCAGCAGACTTGTCCCAACCGGATCTGACCTGGAACCTGCTGGTGGCCTCTGCAGGTGTGAGTCTTGACCCCCCTCTCACCACAAGTGCTGCACTTGAGGTCCTGGAACCTTTTGCTGTGTCTAAAAGGACTTCTCCTATCACTTCTGCAAAGCAGAGAACTAAGAAATGGTTTGATCCCCAAGACCCCTGCAGGATGGGACAAATATCCCCAGCCTATCGCCCAAGGTGCCACCTTGCTGGGCTTTGAGCTTCTCTGTAGCAGCAAATCCGGCTCACTGGGTTCAGGTATCCTACCTCGTAGAACTCATTGTTGGTTACAGTCTGCAGCTTTGCCCTATTGAAGGATTCCAAACTCCAAAAACAGACTATGGGACTGTTCCTGGAGAGGGCTGCCACGCCAGCGCCCTTCTTCAGGACCACCAAACCCGTAGTCAGACAACACGCCAGATTAGGAGTTTTTTCCTGGTCTGGCAGGCGGTCCTTTGGCATTCCAAAGGAAATACCTATTAAAAAAGATGTCACACTGGGAATGTCAAAGCCTGCTCCTGCACGGCATGGACTGTAAGTCCATTCCATGCAGGAAAGGGGGTGCATGCAGACAGGGGGCATACCATGTGGCCCCTGCATGCATCCAATGTGTCTGAGGCAAAAGACGGCCCTGTAGGACCCCTAGGTTTCATCACCACAACACTTTGAATGGCAGGCTCACTGCCATTGAATGTGAGGCAGTCAGGAAACTCTAAATAATCCGCAGTGGACCCGCCAAGCATATTAATGCCTCTGGCTGCCACACCACCGCCACGGGATCTATGATCCCAGGCGGTTGAGGCGGTCCTGTGGCAGTCCCATCGATATATTCGTCAAATGGCGGGCAGACCACCATTCTGGCGGTCAAGGGACTGCCACCATAGGTTCAGCGGTATGATGGACCTCCAAACTCATAATCAGGCCCTAAGTCTGAAGATAAAAACCTTGATTAGACAAAGCACTAAAAGTACCTGGCTGCCAAGAAGACTTCCCTGTGTGCAAAATTTGAATTTTCCTGCTTGGAGCTTTTCTCGCAGAAACCGATGACCTAAGCTAATAGTTGGACCTCATCCAATACCTATTCAACTTCACGAGAACTACCTCAGACACAGCCTGGAGCCTTGCCCCACCAAAAGATTTTGTACTTTCATGTCAGAGACTAAGTCCCAAGATAATACTTCTGACCAGGTTGCACATGGTTGGTGGATCCGATTTGCCTTCCTGTGCGGTCAGATTGGAATCATGCTTAGTTCACGGTTTTCAGCGACCATGGACTATGATTGGAGCTCTGAGCTTTCTAGGGCTATTTTTATGTAAATCTTCTGAAATGCTTAACTCTGGTTCCCCTTATTGGATTTTAATTCCTCTGATGTGTTATTTTGTTCATTATAATATACTCTAATCTAAAGTTGAGTGGGATTTTGATTGTGTTGTGTTTTTGTCTTTTATCTGTTTTGGTATTGCTAACTGCTTTATCCCTTTTCTCTAGGCTTAGCCTGTCTTCTCTGTGTCTGAGCTATCGGGGGTTGAGCTCAGGTTTAAATGAATGAAACCTTTAACTGGACCTAACAAGATAGTGATCTTATGACTTGTGGTGGATTACTACCCACCCCAATGTATAATTCACTTTCTAATACTTTACCCGTAGAAAGAACTAAATGATTTTTCTTTCTTTTCCATGATTTCAAGAAGAAAATATCACTCAGACTACCGACCAATAGATGAAGCATGTATCCTGCATGATTTTTGTGCTAAGGGGCAAACTTCAAGTACAATTTTCATGCAAACAGCTGCCTATTAAATTAAGACTTCCCTCCCATGATTTTCCTCCCAGAGGAAATACCTTAAATAAAATGTTCATGCAATCAACCACACAATAGAGGAATCTGGTATCTCAAGTGAATTTGTATGTGAGTGCATGCCTCATGTAAAATTTTGAATCTGACAACTGCCCAAGCATAATTCACATATCATGAATTATTTAAATAAAAATTGCATATATCAATTGTGGAAAACAATTAGAGAATTTCACCCACTCCTCGCCAAAATGTGCAGATACCTTTATGATACCTTTCCAACACGATAGTAATAAATCTGTCAAAACCATTTAAAAATGTGCATGTTATGAGTCTGATTCAGTCTGAGGAGTTCACATCAGTATGCCGCTACGAGCTACATACTAGGCCCATTTCGCATTTCGCGCCTACCTGGGACCAACATAGCATTGCTCTCAACTTGAGGCCGTTGTAATCTGACTACTATGTCACGAAACCCTCTCCATGTCGTCTATTGTGAAGACACTGATTCCGCTCATTAAGAGTCTCTATGTGATTGAATCCAATATTCCAGAGTCCGTGGGCCTCGCCTGCAATCTGGACACGGTCACCTCAGCCCCTACCCATTGGGCTTTGCTGCAGTAAATTACAGGCAATTGTTTTCAGGCACTTTATCTGATAGTCCTGATAATGATCCAATATCCTACAGATAAGGATCGAAACGCCGTCGACATAGTTGTCAACCTTATACACATTGATTCTTGTATGTAATTTGTGTAAAGGTGACCTTCCCATAATTGTTGTTTCTCTATTCATGTATTACCTTATAGAAACAACCACGAACTGCCTGAGCCTTTTTACTTTGTTTGTTTGTTTGATATGTGGGTTCATGAACACAGGCTTGTATCCCACTGTTATTTTGACTCGCATTTGTGTTCTATTGTAACTATTCTGCATATTAAAATTGCCTTTGTCCGGCTGGATATTGGCTAAAATATAGCACTGATTGAGGCTATATTCATTGCATACATATTCTTCACTATCTCAGGGACCACTGTCTCTTGTAAAAAATCAGTCTGATTCATGGCTTGCAAAGGTGTGTGCTTCTCCGATATCTTAACAAATCCATTTCCAACATTACAATTGTGGATGAGCACACATTTTTAGAAACTATCTAGGATGAAAAGCATTGTCAAAGCTGTAGGTTTCACAGCTGAGACATCGGCTTGCTTCTTATTCAGTGACCTATATCAGATTTGGCTCTCTGCAGGGTCACCCCTGAAAAGTTATGCGTTCACCCGTCCTGTTTTCGTCTGAACCATTTCTTTATTGGATTTTAGGACTCTGTGCACTTTACCACTACCAACCACTGTAAAAGTGCTTGTGCTCTCTCCTTTAAACATGGTAAAATTGGCTTACACTCAATTGGAACATTTATTTGATTGAGTCCCTAGTAAAGTGGTACTACATGTACCAAAAGCCTGTAAATTCAGTGCTACTAGTTGGCCTGTAGCACATATTGTGTCACCCACGTAAGTGCCCTTTTAAAAAATGTCCCAGGACTGCCATTGTGGCCTGTGTGTGCAGTATTAAACTGCCATTTCAACCTGGCAACATAGACCTTTAGAAAGGCCTAAACCTTCCTTTTTAATACATATATGTCACTCCTGATGTAGACCCTAAACAGCCATGTTGAAGCGTTGGTTGTATTTAAAAGGTTGGATATGTATTTTTAAGTTTACATGTCCTAGGAGTGAAAATCTCTCAAATCAGTTTTTCACTTTTGCAAATCCTACCTCTCCAATAGGAAACATTGGGTTACCTTATTGAATTAAATATGTAATAACCTTTGGTTGAGCGCAGGTAGGAATTCATGTTTGGTATCTGGTTAATTGTAAATCAAAACCCTCTTTAAAGGTAAGGTTGGATTTAAGTCACAATTCTGAAAATGCAATTTTTAAAAAGTTGGCATTTTCTTGTCCTAACGTTTTGTGCCCACAGCCTGTTTCCTGGGACATATGACTAGCGTTGTTGGCAGTTAGCTTTTCTGTATTCCTCCCACACAGTATCACAATAGAGTGTCTGGATCTTGGCAGGATGGGCCATCCTGACTTAGAAGGGGTGAAGCTTTCACAGAGCACACTTGCACGTCAAAGGCACTAGCCAAGCACACTCACAAAGGATTTACACTAGCTTATTTTGCCACCAGAAAGACAGGGATCAGGGCAGAGAAGATGGAAATTCTAGACACCTCTGTGGGGGAAAACTCCAGAAGCTTTTCCCACTTCAAAGTGGGCACCAGGAATAAAAAGACCCACTCTTCAGGACACTCCTGGACCAGTGAATAATAACGAAGATGAATACCTTGCTACTCTGTTGCTTGATCCCTACCCTGCTTACAGAGAAGGAAGACTTAACCTGCATTCTTCACCACAGGCTGAAGTAACTACTAGGGTCAGCTGACTGACTTCCTGTTCTGAACTAAAGAAACACAACAAGCTCCAGAGGACTCTCTTCAAGACGCCAGCTCACCTGCCTGGACTTGCAACTGGACATACCTGAGCCCTGCTGGCCTCTGCTGGAGTGAGTGTTTGATCCTCAAGAGGTTCACTTTATTACTGTTAGAGTGCTGTATAAATACTTTCCCCATTGACTCTACATTTAGGCTGACTGCTTTTGTGACAAGCTGCCAGAGGGTTAATCACAGGTAATTTTCTGGATCACCCTGACAAGGACAGTGGCTGTTGCTTGAGTAGGGTTCCCCCCCTCAACCAACAACGCAATTTCTTACAGTGTTGCGATCCAGTGCTTGTGTTTGTGCAGTACCATGCAGGGATTTGTGTAGCATAAAAATCTCACCATAAACAATTTGATACGATATTCAACCTCTTTTTAAATTCTCCTTGATTGGCCATTTTTGCTTAAATTCAAACTCACCTCCATTCTACCTGACTGTTTGTGCCTGTGGCTCGGCCTGCAAGCATGGAGTTTGAGCGCAGCAACATGGAGAGCTAGGCTGAAACTGAGCTCAGAGGATTCTGCAAGGAGAGGGAGCTTCCAGCCATAACGAGCTCCAAGAAGGAGAAGCTTCAAAAGGCTCTCAGGGCCTGTGAGAAGTTGGCCTGGTATATGCTGTGCACTAATTCAAGTGGGCACCCTGTACAACTCCAAACAATCCTTATGGTGACTTAAGAGGTCAAAGATAACCTTAGAAAGCTATCCAAGTGGTAGTTGTGGAGAGCAGCCTTCAGGCTTAGTCTTGAAGGAATGTTAAGCAGCTTGTTTTACCAGAATGCCACCTTATAGTATTGGTTAAATGAAAGGAGAACCACACAGTAGTTATAAAAATATGTATTTATTAATATAACACTCTCTAGTACGATAAAGTATCTTCTACACAAAGACAATCACAAAGCACACAATACTATATCACAGAAACAATAGTAAGTAGCACTAATACACAGTGGGCTCCAGGGGGAGACCAAACCATATACTAAAATAGTGGTTTAAGAACCACGACTCGAGTCAAGACAGTGTCTAGAGGATGTAGAATCACTGGGACCCCAAGGAACCACCCAAGGTGAGTAAGTAGGGACCCCACGGAGGACGGGTGCAGTGTAGGAACACAACTGCGTGCTCCGTACAATTCTATGGGAGCGTTGCGGTTGAAGTTTTACAGTTTAAGGACCCTTCCCAGTGGACTTCGAAGAAACCCCGTGGAAGTTAGGAGGTTGGAGAGCCACCCCACCCGTGGATACTGAAGAACCAGAGTTACCTATCCCAGGGATGATGGGTGCATAGGTCTGAAGTGGAGTCGGAAACCGCCGTCGAACCCAATGGAGGACTTCGAAACAGAGCCGCTGATGGAAGGAAGAGAAGTGTCCGTTGGAATCCAAAGGTGGATTCTTGTTGACGAGTACCTGAAAGCAGAGGGGACAGAGTCTGTGTCACGCAAGAGTGACCAGGGGCTCGGTCGACGAATGCCCACCGATGTCGGATGCTTAAGGTGCGTTGAGGAGGTTCTTGACTCTGCAGCCACCGGGACCAGGAGACGTCGAGGACAACCAGGAGCCAAATACGAGCTGTCCCACAAAGGATGTTGAGTACTGAGGGGTCGGTGTCCGGCTGGAACACCAACAAGCCTTGGCAACGGCAACCCACACAGAAGGTCAAAGAAGAATATAGTTTGGTTCAGCAATGTCCAAGAGACTCACCAAACGCAGGGGAGTCAGGGCAGGCCTGGAGCAACCAGGGGAGCCCCAAAAAAGCAAAGTTGACCCTCAAATGGACCCACTGGCACAGGACTCGCGAGAGGACCTCGAGCGATTTCACAAAGCAGCAGCCCAAGGTGCACTCGGTGCGAGGAGGCCGGTGTTCTCTGTGAGAAATGGTGCCAGAGGTTGGGGCTACTCAGGATCCCAATGCACTTGCTCAGGAAATGCCAACAAGCATATGCACTTGCAAATGATCGCGATGCACAGGGGTACGGGTTTTGCAGCCCCCACAAGGGATTCTGGCCTCAAACTTGGTGAGAGGACAGCTCGAACCTCGAGGGACGTAGAAACCCACCTCCTGTGTTGCTTGAGCCTTCAGAGTCCATAGAAACTCAGGATCAGCAGACTGGTCAGTCGTGATGTGGTGCCTGCGGTTGCAGGGGAGTGACTCCTTCACTCCAAGGGAGATATCTTCAGTTGTCCTTGATGCTCCATAGGGCCTGCACGGAGCCTGTATGGTGCATGGGCACAGACGATGCTTCAGACTGAGAGGGAGACAAAGTCGGGCCCAAACAAAGTCCAGCGAAGTCCAGAGTGTCCAGACGGTCGAAGTTCAGTGGTTTCTGGTTCAGAATCTTGTCCATGTCGAATCTACAGCCAGGTAAGCCAGGTAAGCCAGGTAAGCCCTTTTGTACCCACGGGAGAGGGTTGGACAGATACAGGGGACCCTCCCAGGTGAAGGTCTGGACAGTGGGGAGGTTACTCCCATGTCCTTTGTCCAGTTTCGTGCCAGAGCAAGGACTGGTTGAACTGGACTATGCACAGGGACACCAAATGTGCCCCTCATGCACACTTTTGGTTGCTGGCAAGCGCACCCACGCAGGCCTAATACACTAAATCCTGTCTGGCAGGTGGCCACACCTCCCTGTGACAGGATGCCTATTGTTCTGCCTTCCCCTGCTTGAGCTCGGCTCAGCAGCAGGAGGGCTGAAATGTGTCTCTGGTCGGCAGCAACCATTTTGTGCTGTCCGGGTCTAGAAGGCTGGTACCGGGAACACTAGGGACCTCATGAAGCTCGGTTCTGAGGGGTGGAATCATGCCTCCCACACCGGTTACCGTGTTTGACACCAAACACGATAGGGTTGCTTTCAGCCATTTTAGAGTTGGTCATCACGCGGTCGCATAATGCCACTCTATATGTCGTAATTGGCTGAGGCACTGACAACCCGGGGGAATGGACTCCGTAGGCTGCAGGGGAGTCCTGCTCATGCAGTGGCACCCTCTCACTTACAACCAAGCACCCTGCCTTCAGGATTGTTAAGGCCTAATATAGGGGTGACTTATAGGTTTTAAGTGCAGTGACCTTTAGATATAGTAAACCTATATCTTAAGTAAGTGGTGCATGCACCAACTTACACAGGCTGCAATGGCAGGCCTGTAGGTTCCATTTTGCATGGCCTCTCATAGGTGACATAATACATGCTTCAGCCCAAGGGAGGCCTCTGGGGTACCTATGCCCTGGGTACATGGATACCATATACTAGGGACTGACAAGGGTACGCCAGTAACCAATCTGGAGTGTACCTAAGTACATAACATAACAGTTTAAGGAGAAAGTAGATGTACTGGGGTCCTGATTAGCAGGATAGTCAAAATCCAGCACAGCACCAGGCAGAAAAGTGGGGGTAACTATGCAGAAACATCCTACCTTCCTACATAACCCCCCCAAACGAAAGGAGATAAGGCTAACCTTGTCCAGTTGAGACTTTATTTCCTAAGTGGCCATATAAGGAAGGTCCTTCACTAGCATGGATACCCCTGTATTATAGACCACTAAGGAGTCCCTACTCTGAAGGGTCTTGGACTCGCTCCAAAATTTGGGATGACTACCTGTAGTGTGTTTTGGTGAGGAAAGAGGCTAGTGGGGTGCCTGAGTAGGGAAGTGAGGCCCTAATAAGGTTGGTCTCAGTTTCCTCAGAGCACTGGTCACCATGGATGCCTTTCTTTCCATGACTGAGTTATATCTGGCCCTAGGGGTCAACCTCTGGCTGCCTACAGCTAGGGGTTGGGTCCCTCTGGTTGGAACAATGAGGGCCAGGGAAGGTTTGGGACAGCCTTGTCCCAGGTTTTCCTTCGCCCAACAGAGTCCATCTGGGGGATGTCACTACCTAAGGGTAAGAGGGATCCCTCAGAGTGTTGAGGAATATCCACCTGGCTAGTGTTACTAGACTGGGTAAACCTAATTTAATGATGAGGGGGTTTCTCTGGATAGTGGGCCCTTAGGGGTCCACTGACATCCCTGACCTCTGTAGTCCTAGGCTGACTAAGGCTGGGTAGAGAGGGACAGGATACCTGCTTCAGACTGGGCACCTCCTTGGAAGGGTCCCCTGCCCTCAGTGGTTCTGCCAGGACAGGTCTGACCACCTCTAGGGCAGTTCCTTCACAAGGGGTAGGATCAGTTCCCTGAGGAAGCTGACCCTTACCTATAGTCTGGAGGGAGAAATACTTTTCTTTATCCCCTGTGCTCTCTGGTGGAGCAGAATGGGCCATTGTTTCAGGCTCCACTACTCCAAAATAATTTTCCTGGGGTTGGACTGAGGCCCTAGGGGTCCCATCAACTCTCTCAGGGAGGCCTAACATTTCTAAATGGGCCTTCAGTTTTACTTCAGCCCAGGCTGAAGTTTCTAAATCATTGCCTAAGATGCAATCCACAGGCAAGTTTGGGGACACTGCCACTCTTTTTGGACCAGTGACCCCCTGCCCAGCTGAGATTGACTATAGCCATGGGATGATCTGTCCTCACACCATCAGTGTTGGTCACCTGGTACTTGAACTCAGGTAAAAGCTGAAGTGGGGGCACTAGGGTTCCTGTCACCATGGTGACACTATCCCCTGTGTACTAATAGGTTACATCTTTCTGACCATTGATCAAAGGCTTTTGTCTGTACTTGCCTAAGGAATTGGGACTGACAGTAAAAGTGGCAAATCCCATGCCACCATCACAGACTAAGGTGGCCTGTGTGGGGGACCTGGCTGAGCCAGGGTCCACCTCAGTTCCCCATGAAAACCCAACTAAACTTGTGGGTGCACTACCACCACCTGTGGGATTACTACTTGTAGTACCAGGAGGTGTGGGAGTAGTGTTTGGAGGAATGTTTTCCTTAGTGTTGGCCTTAGGACAATTGGCATCATTTTCCTGTGGCCTGGCTGCTTGCAGATAAAACAGTTAGGTTTCTTGTTAGGGTAGGAAGGAGTTTGGGACCCACCCCAGAGGAGGACTTTTGGCGCCCTTCAGAGGACTTGTCTTTAGATTTATCCCCACCCTTCTCTTGGGCTTTGGAAGAATCTTTCTTCTGATCACCACCACCCTAGTTCTTTTATCTCACCCTGGTTTTGACCCATTTATCTGCCTTCTTTCCCAATTCTTGGGGAGAGGTCAGATCTGAGTCCACCAGGTACTGGTGCAAAAGCTGTTTTTGACAATTATTATGGACCTGCTCCCTCATAATCAAATTGTACAATCCTAAATAGTCATGCACGTTGCGGCCATGTATCCAACCTTCCAGTGCCTTTGTAGCTTTATCTACAAAGTCTACCCAGTCTTGAGTCTGTGCCTTCTGGGTGACTCTGAAGTTGATCCTATACTGTTCAGTGGTTAAGCCAAACCCATCAATGAGTGCACTCTTCAAGATTGAGTAGTTGTCAGCATCCTCTTCTCTAACAGTGAGGAGCATATCTCTACCTTTGTCAGCAAAGGAGAGCCACAAGATAGCTGCCCACTGCTCTTGAGGGACCCTCTGTACTTTACAGGCCCTGTCCAAAACAGTTATCCACTTATGGATGACATCCCCAACATGGTAGGGAGGGGCAATCTTGCTCAGGTTCCTGTGATCAAAGGAATGTTCCTTAAGTCTAGGGTCACTATTGCTGCCACCATGGGACTCTAGTCCCAACTTTTATCTAGCTCGCTAGACTTCTAGGGACTCTTTATTCAGGGCCAATTGCTCTTGCCTGAGCCTAAGCCTAGCTTTCTCAGGTTCAAGCAATTGGTATTCCCTATCATAAGAGTGGTCCCTCTTGCTAGATACAGAGGTCCCTACTGACTGTCCTGAGTGATTAGACTCTGCAGAGGGAGATCTAGGTCTCCTTGGTAAACTCTGCACTCTTCCAGAAGGAGTAAAGAGAGGCTCCCCAGAGCCTTCTCCCTGATCCTCTGGAAGATCTGATTTATCCAGGTGGGAGCCATCCTGGTCCCCCTGGTCAGGGTTAGAGTCCAGGCCATAGAAGGTGTCACCTCCTGACTTGTCCTCATTCCCTGTCCCACCCACTCTCTCCTGTTCATCTGACCCAGGGGTCTTCCTCAGGTCATCTAGGAGTAACATCTCAATGAGGCGTTGAGTGTTGGCACTTCTCCCTGCCTTCAACTTTCTAGACGCACACAGGGCTTTCAATTCGTGGAATGAAAGCTCACTGTATCTAGAAGGCAGAGAGCCACTGGCATCTCCTTTTACAGACATTCTAAGTGTGGTGAGGGGTTGCACCTACCTAACCTAGTGGGAACTGAACTCTCTGAGGTTGGAGAAAGGGTTTGCTAAGCCCTTGACTTACCCAACCCTACGTTCAGTAGAACTTACTAATTCTAAGCGAGTATTATATGTACCTAGTACTAGTGGTTTTTCAGTTAATCAATACAAATATTTATCTGGTAAAACAATGCAGACTTGAATGCCAACCGCTGCACACCAATGTGAGAAGTTGGCCATGTATATGCTGTCCACTAATTAAAGTGGGCACCCTGTACCAGTCCAAACAACCCTTATGGTGATTTAAGAGGTCAAAGATAACCTTAGAAAGCTATCCAAGTGGTAGTTTTGGAGAGCAGCCTTCAGGCTTAGTCTTGAAGGAATGTTAAGCAGCTTGTTTTACCAGAATGCCACCTTATAGTATTGGTTAAATGAAAGGAGAACCACACAGTAGTTATAAAAATATGTATTTATTAATATAAAACTCTCTAGTACGATAAAGTATCTTCTACACAAAGATAATCACAAAGCACACAATACTGTAGCGCAGAAACAATAGTAAGTAGTGCTAATACACAGTGGGCTCCAGGGGGAGACCAAACCATATACTAAAATAGTGGTATAAGAACCACGACTCGAGTCAAGACAGTGTCTAAAGGATGTAGAATCACTGGGACCCCGAGGAACCACCCAAGGTGAGTAAGTAGGGACCCCACAGAGGACGGGTGCAGTGTGGGAACACGACTGCGTGCTCCGTACAATTCAATGGGAGAGTCGCGGTTGAAGTTTTACAGTTTAAGGACCCTTCCCAGTGGACTTCGAAGAAACCCCATGGAAGTTAGGAGGTTAGAGAGCCACCCCACCCTTGGATACCAAAGTACCAGAGTTACCTATCCCAGGGAAGCCGGGTGCAAAGGTCTGAAGTGGCATCAGAAACCACTGTTGAACCCAATAGAGGACTTCGAAGAAGAGCTGCTGATGGAAGGAAGAGAAGTGTCTGTTAGAATCCAAAGGTGGATTCTTGTTGAAGAGTACCTGAAAGCAGAGGGGACAGAGTCTGGATCACGCAAGAGTGACCAGGGGCTCGGTAGATGAATGTCCACCGATGTCGGGTGCTTCAGGTGCGTTGAGGAGGTTCTTGACTCTCCAGCCACCGGGACCAGGAGATGTCGAGGACAGCCAGGAGCTGGATACGAGCTGTCCCACACCACGCACAGTGCTAACCAGGGACCAATGCATACACACCCCACACACAGAGGTCCTTGCTCGCTGTTCTCTTGCATGGAATGACCTTCATACTTACGCACAGACCATCCCAGAAGTCCAACTGCTGCACACTCAAACAAATCATTGCCCCGAGTTGTGGCATCCACATAACTTGGACTTAGGCATTTTTACACATAGCCCTATTTCCAACATTGACGTGGGGCTAAGTTGGGAAATTGCGAGATTGTTGTTAGGAGCACTGGGGCCACAGGTGGTTCACACATTCCCAGTCATCTCACTGCCTGTCTGGGTCACGGTCAGACATGCGCATTGATATCAGTTCCCAGGGAGTACCTTTTTCTGGTATCACTGCCCCTACATTCATCCATGATTTCATACTTGCTTGCTAATAGACATGACACATCTGTGTGAATTAGAATGTTTTGGTAACATTCGGTGGAGTGTTGAAGCTGGACCAGTACATGGCCATGCATAATCCACTTTGCATTGTTGCCCCGTGGAGGGCCAGCCTTGTGCATGTGCATGGGTTTGCACATGCATGGGTTTGTTGTGAGATTGGTGATGTGTGGGGAGGGCCCCCTCTGGGCACATTGTCGACGGGGGCCTACTTGCTGTTTCTATGTGTGCTGCGGTATGCCAGGAAGATCAGGGACATGATCCAGTGTCATTGTGTGTGTGCACTGTGCTATACTTAATTGTGCATGTGTGCCGTTGTGCCCATCTCCCCCTGCCCCCCCTGTCCCTGGTCGTTACTCACCCTGTTGCTGTTGGGTCAGGTCATGTTGTGCAGTGTCCAGTCCCCCAACTCCTGCCACCGTCTCCCCACTGATGACTGTGGACACCATTTCCTCATTCTCATCCAGCTCCTGCTGTGGCGCTGGACTCCCACCTCCAGTCTGCATTGCTGCTTTCCGGTTGTTAGCGGGTTTCTGCTTGGTTTTGCGCTTCACATCATTCCAGCGCTTCTTGCAGTCATCCACTTCCCTTCTCTTCACTCCGACTGCATTCAGCTTGGCCAAGATGGACTGCCATATTGCATTTTTAGTTGCCAATGACACAGTGGAGGTGATGAACAGTTGTTGGTGGTGTTCTATCACCTCCGTAATCAGGATCTTGTTTTCCTGCGGACTGAATCGCGGGTTCCTCTTCTTCTTCTCCTTGCCCTTCTCCTTCCCCGAGGTCCCTGGCTGGTCCTCCGGGGTTTTTTTGGGGTTCTGGTTGGGCTCTGTAGTAGCTCCAGCGTCCTCCATGGTGCTTCTCAGTTGTTTGGGTTTTGATTTCTCTTTTTTTTGTTTGCAGCTTTTATGGTGATTTTTCCCGCCTGACGTGGGGATTGCAGGCCTGCCGCTGCTTATCGCTGATGTTTTTATGGCTGTTGGGTCCATCGCCACTTTTTTCACGTTCGTGTTTCCTTTTTTATCGGCGTCCCGGTAATTTTATCGCGGACATTTGACACGTTATCGGGGCACTATCGCCTGTTGCCGGCGTGTTGAGAATACGCCGTTGACGCAGCGTTAGTTTCCCACGATGTACGGTGTTATGTTGATTTGCGTTAGCCTAGGTTGGCGATAATTATCGCCCGTTCTTGTGAATATCCCCCTCAGTGTGGCTATTCGTAATTTCCCCATCCCTGTCCTTGGATCAGCCATAATACCTTCGGTCCTGTGCCATATTTACATCTGTTCCGCAGGAAATTATCTCTTAACTGGAACAAAAGATGTATCCCTTCAAACCCTAAATCCAGTCCTTCTGTGTGCACTCTCCTGCACCACAACGGCCAAGCACCGACGCTGGCGATGCGGCAAAGCACCCTGGAAATGCAGTCAACAATCCGGTAAAACAACCCCGAGCACTCAGGACGCAGTAGCCAGTCACCGAGGCTCAAACCGCGCAAACATAAGTCGTGCAGTGGAATCATGGGGGGAGCGGCCAGAGAGATGCGGTAGGTTAAACAAGCACCATCTCAGACTGCGCCCCCCAAAAAAATACCGATACCTATACGACACATGTATTTTTTTAATGTCCAGATTTGATTGACAACTTGCAGTACTGATACCCGGATATTCTTTACTTCAGTGTGAGGGTCCACTTAAGGACTTTTTTTAAAACATATTTTGTCGCCCTGTGTAAGTATTCTTTTCCCACACTGCCTCTAGTCCCAATGTCTGCATCCAAAGTAAAGGCAGCCTGTGTAATGGGTTCATCAGCGAAACCTCCAACCTGGTGGCGTCATGGGTGACCGCCAATGTGACTTACACATTCAAATCGCCCCATATCTGACACAACTAACAAATGTGATATTCACATGATAAAAAAAGGCAAATAAATGTCCCCCCGATTTCAGACTGCCCGTCTCAGTGGCCTGCTATTAGGGTAACGTTTTGATCACAGTCTTAATTCTGCCCGCGGGGGAATTAGGATATTAGTTTTGTTGTTCGATAACTACGAAACTCTTTTACACCCCGGGGTCCACTCCACACATGGCCACTGTATTTAAGGAAAAACTTATCAGTGGCTAAAGAGCCATTCCGCTCTTCGGCCAGTGGCCTCTTTTTCCCACAGTGGCGTGCCAAAGGGCCGGAATAGGAACACGGATAATTATGCAGCTTAATGCGATATAACAGCAGATGTTCAATCAAGGGCTCGATTGCTCGACGGCCAAATTGTAAGAGCACGCACTGTACACAGATGAGGTAAGAGACAGAACAAAAACGAGATGGCTAAGTATGTTTTAAATCAAAGAAATATAAAATCGAGAAAAAAAACACGCATGGAAATGGTTCACATAAAGGATCAAACACAAATGTTGATTAGAATTAGCATTTTAATAGCGCCAGGCTGCAGCAGGGAAACAGGCTAGATTTTATGACCACGAAGTCTCAACATTTCCGACTATATAATTACGTGTGAGCCTCTTAAAGCAGAGGAAATGGTAAATTTAATCACAACTCAGCGCTGATTTAGGGAATGCACAGAAATAATACATCTAGGCCAATAGGAACTCTGCCAGAAATACTCCGCAAAGACCCTAAAGATGTCACAAAACTCAGTTTAACTTCGGGAGGCAAAGAGCAGCCATAACACGCTAAATATCTTTGCTCCACTGAAAATCTTTCATGTGGTGTGACAGGATGTCTGCGCACCCATGCTTTATCGGGTATTTAATCTCCCAAGCTCTATCAAATGTTATACATTTGTATTGTAATTGCTTGCAGGAAGATTTTTTAAATGCTGTTGGTTTGTAGGGATCCGACTGGTTGAAAGTCTCTGTTGGCAGTGTTATAAAACAGCGGGGCATATTAGCAAGACCCACGTTAAAATTATCGCCGTTTTAGCGCCAGGAAACTGCCGCTAAAACGGCGATAATGGGCTTGCTAATATGCGTTATAGAATTCAATAGAAGCCCAGGTTAGATGTGCAGGACATCTAACCTGGGCTTCTATTGAATTCCATAACGCATATTAGCAAGTCCATTATCGCCGTTTTAGCGGCAGTTTCCTGCCGCTAAAACGGCGATAATTTTAACGTGGGTCTTGCTAATATGCCCCAGCATGTCCTGAAGTTGGATTTAGGTTTTTATGAGCGGTTTCCTCAGGACAACATTGGGGCCTATTACCAACAGCGTGCGATAATTATCGCAAACCGCGCTTAGCGCGATTTTATTTATCGCCGACTATCGCTGGTTTTAATCGTGGAGATAACGCGTTATTATCAACGCTTATCTCCAATGCGATATTAAAACCAGCGATAGCGGCAAAATCCTCCAGTAACACGGGTACAACAGCGATAAAAATGTTATCGCTGACGTAAAGCTTGCTAATAGGCAGGTGAGGATTCAGCCTATGAATCCACCTCCCATTGGATATCATTGTTAAGTCAGGATTTTAGTAGGTGTTAAATATCCTGCGCTAAACTCGGTTAGCGCGACTTTTCATATCACTCACCGGGGCCGGGGACTCATTGCTAATAGGCGTTAGGCCTGTAAGCGGCTGTTTTCATGGTGTTTATGTTGGAAACGCCTACTTTGCATGTCATTAGCGATAAATATCGCTGACCTGCAAAGGGGCACCCAAAACGGTCGCTATCACTGAAAAGCTGTCGCTAACACCTGTTAGCGACAGCTTGCTGATAGGGCGTTAAAAATATCGCCGCTTTAGCGGCAAAAAGTGCCGCTAAAGCGGCGATAAGGCCCTTGGTAATATGCCCCAACATTATTTGCCCAATATTTCCAGTTGTTATATCAAGATTAGCCCGCGCAGAGTTTGTTATCATTATTTTGCAGACAATTGATTCATTTATTAGCAGCCTGGAAACTGAGCTCAGAAACTGAGGGGCATATTAGCAAGACCGGCGATAAAATTATCGCTAATATGCGTTATAGAATTCCAATAGAAGCCCAGGTTAGATGTCCTGCACATCTAACCTGGGCTTCTATTGGAATTCTATAACGCATATTAGCAAGCCCATTATCGCTGTTTTAGCGGCAGTTTCCTGCCGCTAAAACGGCGATAATTTTATCGCCGGTCTTGCTAATATGCCCCTTAGTCACTTTGTACATTTCCTAAACTCATATACCGTTTTTGTGCCACACTTTTGATTTTGGAAAAGCATCAACATATCCTTGGAGATATTGGCTCAAATTAAGGACACCGGGGCATATTTACGTTCCCTGGCGCATCCCTGCATATCAGCAGGGATGAGCCAGGGAAAATGCGTCACGCAAGTTTACCCTTGCGCCACGTCCGATGCGCCGCATTTACAATGCGGCGCATCGTGGCGCAAGGATAAGCAGATGCGTGACGCATCTGCCGGGCGGAAGGTTGGCGCAGTGCTGAAGTTGTGTCGCAAGCGCGACGCAACTCCAGCACTGTTCCAACCTTCCCTATCCCTAACATGGTGCGTCAATCCTTACGCCTGCTTGAAGCAGGCGTAAGGATTTGGCACACCAGCGTCGGAAAAGTGACTGCGTGAAATCTTGTAGATTTCACTACGTCACTTTTCCGTGGTGTACCTGCGCTGGAACGCCCCCCCTCTGCGCCGGTACGCCCACATGAAACCTGACGCAGGTTTCATGTGGCGCAGGGGTTTACTACGTGACGCATCTCCCTAGATGCGTCACGTTGTAAATATAGCGCAACGCGGCGCATGGTTTGCGTCGCCGCTGCGTCACTTGCGTGACGCAACAGCGGCGCAAAAGTGGCGCAAGGGGCTTGTAAATATGCCCCACTGTGTTTGGATTTTATTGGGTGGAGAAAAAAAGCATCCCTTCCCATTCTTTTTACAATGTTATTTAATATGAGGAGTATCCGAGAACTAACACATTGCACAGATCGCATGATATCTAGATTCACTGTACAGCTAGTAGGTGTAGTGCACTTTAAATCCCTTGATTGCACGCATTGAATGACTACCAGCACTTCAAATTAGCCCTGCACCCTCGACTGAGAATACCAAATCAAAGTTTATAAGGGGTAGTCTTCGGGAGGGACTTGAATGTATACAGTTACATTTACATATTAATTTATTCTATTTTACCTTGGGAATACCATAACTATTAAGAACATTTTACTGTGAATGAAAAATTAACAGAGCTCTAAAATGAGATAGCTGCAAAATTGTTGCATGTCTCTACCATGCTCAGCATGAACTCATCAACCTACAATTAAAGTTCAATCTTTAATTATTTATTTATTTACGTATTCGTTTATTGATTTATTTATTTATACTTTTATAATTCATGGGCCTAAATAATGCTCTTAATAAAACTAAACATTCAACAATGTGAAAGGTACTACGACAAGAGTAGTGGGAATTACGATATGTGGAAAAGCGGGATGAGACCTTTAATGATCACTATTGTGTGTGCCCTTATACGCTTATTACTGCGTGGTGCCATTCATAAGTGGCCATTAATACTTGTTTGGGAGTAAATCAAGCCATTCTACGCAGGTTTTGGAAAGAGGGCTGGGGGAGCTTTAAGCCTGGGTGCAATTTTTGTAGGCCGGTGTAATCTCACATACCAACGAGCATTTTGCTTTACCCTTGTGATGAAATCTTCATGGGGTAACGCCGTCAGATGAAGTGATTTAATATAGGACATTGTGTCACTGGGACATCAATTAAAGCACTGCCAGCAACTGACTATATGCAGACACTCTTTTGTTTCTACTGGGCACCGATTATTGAGCTAAATTAAGTTTGAGTCAATTTTTGGTTTATAAGCATAATTTTCATACCTTTTTATAGAGGGTGTTATTTATTTATTTTTTTACAAGGAAAGTGCCATAATGAGTATGACTACTGTACATGCTGTTCTTAATTGACTCTTTGGTTATCTTGGATTTGCAAACTTGAAATGTTACTCATCCTATCTATGCCTGCAATAACCACCACATCATTCACCCTCGGATTTTTTGGGAAAACTAGTAAGTTCTTTTAGGTATTACAAAATATTTCTTTTTGAGGGCTGATGTTTAAGAAAGATTATGTTTAGAGACAAAAGGCGTCCTCCCAAGTGTCATTAAAGTTGGAGGGTTTTAAAGAAAGTCAGTGATTGTATATGAATCCAATCAATCAGTCAACAACTGTAAGAAAATGGGCTGAGGAGACCTAAATTATATACAACAATCCTTTATATACAAAATCAAAAAGAGCAGTCACTCAAACATACGAGAATAAACGATCTACAGCAGACAATGGTGTTCTGTGAGAAAGGTGATCACATGGTACAAATAGGTGCAACAGTGAAATAGCCCGATAACGTGATTAATAACTAATATGAAAGACAATAGAATGGAACAAAAAGGCAAATACAACAATTAACTAATTGGATCTTATGCAAATGCAGAAATAAGTCATGTAATTAATCACAGCTCCAAATTGACCATCGTATTAATAAGTGTATCTGCCTTTGTGTCCATTTGTGTCAACAACGTTTCGACCCCAAAGTGGTTTTGTAGGATCATCGTCAGGACAAAACGTTTTCAGAGCTCACAGTACATCCGAGGTTCATATGAAGAGATATCCAAGTAGGCGATTCAAACAATGCAAGAAGTCCAGGATTATGTCAGCACACTGGTGTAAGATCCAAACAAATTTTAGGGGATTCGATTTGAGAGGGATCCTGCCAATCCTCTAAATGTAGCTCAAGAGATCAATTAAACAGGGGTGACCAAATTAATTTGGCAGCCATGCTCGCAGCAGAGTCAGGCTGATCAACAGCAGCGGAGGAATGAATCACACTAAAAGAGCGGCAGTTCATTCCTCTGCTGCAGTTGATCATCCTGTCTCATACCCTGTCTTATTTATGCTTAAGGGTAGCTCCTTTAGTTATTTTTTAAGAGAGAGTAGGCACCACCATTGTCCCTCTTTTTGGATTTATTTTATTTCATTTGTTTGCTACTAGAAGGCCTTGTGTCTTGACCAGAGGATGCAGGACAGGTGTTAAACCTAGCATCCTTGGCATTGTTTCTCCTGACATTTTGCCTCTACCTCCTGCTTTTTTGACAGTGTACAGTATTTCATTTTTGCTGGCTTCGATGCTTTGGGCACTTAGCTACTGCTGATCAGTGTCAAAGTGCAAGTGCTCCCTGTGTAAGTTGTAATTGTAATTGGTTATCCATGATTGGCATATTTGTTTTACTGGTAATTCACTAGTAAAGTGCACTGAGGGTGAGAGGGCCTGTAAATCAAATGCTACTAGTGGGCATGCAGTACTGATTGTGCCACCCACACAAGTAGCCTTTCAAGTGTTTCTCAGACCTGCCACTGCAGAGTCTGCGCGCGCAGTTTTTAAACTGCCATTTCGACCTGGCAAGAGCACGGGCTTGCCCGGCCCTAACCTTTCCTTTTCTTACATGTAAGGCTCCCCTTCAGTTGGACCAAGGTACCATGGACAAGGGTAAGTGTATGTAAAAGGTAGGATATGTACTGTGTGTTTTAGATGTCATAATAGTGAAATACTGTATATTTCGTTTTTCACTGTTGAAAGGCTGGCTGTCCCATAGGCTATCATTGGAGCTGCACTGTAACATTTTACATGTGAAACTTTCAATTGGGAACAGCTAGAGATTTGGTGTTTAGGCTCTTTGAACTCAGAATTTAATAACATCTTTTAGTAAAGGTGGTTTTTAAATTGTGTTTGAAAATGCCACTTTTAGAAAATGTATTACAGCAAACAAATGATGGACGGAATTCTGACAATGCAAACATTCTCCCCATTCAAAAGATCTGGGTTAAATCCATCGTTTTTTTGCCCACTACACCACCCCAGTTTGGACCCAGCCATATGCAAATCAGTCTTGACCTGAACAGTTCAGATCGAACTGCCAGGCCAGGTCCTCCCTGGACCGGAAACAAGCATCCTGGGACCGGTTTCAGGGTATGTCACCCTTCTTCAGCCAGGCTAGCTTGAATCCAGTGGCATGGTGAGCAAGGGACCCACGTCTAGGCATACCCATCCCACTTAGGGCGAAAAGTGTTACAGCAAACAAATGATGGACGGAATGCTGACAATGCAAACATTCTCCCCCAGTCAAAAGATCTGGGTTAAATCCATCGTTTTTTTGCCCACTACGCCACCCCAGTTTGGACCCAGCCATATGCAAATCAGTCTTGACCTGAACAGTCCAGACCGAACTGCCAGGCCAGGTCCTCCCTGGACCGGAAACAAGCATCCTGGGACCGGTTTCAGGGTATGTCACCCTTCTTCAGCCAGGCTAGCTTGAATCCTGTGGCATGGTGAGCAAGGGACCCACGTCTAGGCATACCCATCCCACTTAGGGCGAAAAGTGTTACAGCAAACAAATGATGGAGGGAATGCTGACAATGCAAACATTCTCCCCCAGTCAAAAGATCTGGGTTAAATCCATCGTTTTTTTGCCCACTACGCCACCCCAGTTTGGACCCAGCCATATGCAAATCAGTCTTGACCTGAACAGTCCAGACCGAACTGCCAGGCCAGGTCCTCCCTGGACCGGAAACAAGCATCCTGGGACCTGTTTCAGGGTATGTCACCCTTCTTCAGCCAGGCTAGCTTGAATCCAGTGGCATGGTGAGCAAGGGACCCACGTCTAGGCATACCCATCCCACTTAGGGCGAAAAGTGTTACAGCAAACAAATGATGGACGGAATGTTGACAATGCAAACATTCTTCCCCAGTCAAAAGATCTTGGTTAAATCCATCGTTTTTTTGCCCACTACGCCACCCCAGTTTGGACCCAGCCATATGCAAATCAGTCTTGACCTGAACAGTCCAGACCGAACTGCCAGGCCAGGTCCTCCCTGGACCGGAAACAAGCAAAAGAATGATGGATTTAACCCAGATCTCTTGACTGGGGGTGAATGTTTTGATTTGACCCCTGACCCCTGACCTTGACTGGTAGGTCGCTCCCCCACCACACAGCTCCGTCTGTGTGCCCTGCTGCTGCCCCTGATTGTGCTCGTTTTTCCTTTCTGTGCCCCCTTGCTGCCCCTGATTGTGCTCGTTTTTCCTTTCTGTGCTCCCCTTGCTGCCCCTGATTGTGCTCGTTTTTCCTTTCTGTGCCCCCTCGCTGCCCCTGATTGTGCTCGTTTTTCCTTTCTGTGCCCCCTTGCTGCCCCTGATTGTGCTCGTTTTTCCTTTCTGTGCCCCCTTGCTGCCCCTGATTGTGCTCGTTTTTCCTTTCTGTGCCCCCTTGCTGCCCCTGATTGTGCTCGTTTTTCCTTTCTGTGCCCCCTTGCTGCCCCTGATTGTGCTCGTTTTTTCCTTTCTGTGCCCCCTTGCTGCCCCTGATTGTGCTCGTTTTTTCCTTTCTGTGCCCCCCTTGCTGCCCCTGATTGTGCTCGTTTTTTCCTTTCTGTGCCCCCTTGCTGCCCCTGATTGTGCTCGTTTTTCCTTTCTGTGCCCCCTTGCTGCCCCTGATTGTGCTCGTTTTTCCTTTCTGTGCCCCCTTGCTGCCCCTCATTGTGCTAGTTTTTCCTTTCTGTGCCCCCTTGCTGCCCCTCATTGTGCTAGTTTTTCCCTTTTTGTGCCCCCTTGCTGCCCCTCATTGTGCTAGTTTTTCCTTTCTGTGCCCCCTTGCTGCCCCTGATTGTGCTCGTTTTTTTCCTTTCTGTGCCCCCTTGATGCCCTGATTGTGCTCGTTTTCCCTTCTGTGCCTGTTTCCCGCCGCTGCGCCCTGCGGCCCCGCCCCCTCACTGCCCATTCGCTGCCCCATTCCCTGCTCCTCCCTCCCACCTCCCCATTTATGGCGGCCGCTGCGTGGTGAAGAGAGCGACCCCTGACCTTGACTGGTAGGTCGCTCCCCACCACACAGCTCCGTCTGTGTGCCCTGCTGCTGCCCCTGATTGTGCTCGTTTTTCCTTTCTGTGCCCCCTTGCTGCCCCTGATTGTGCTCGTTTTTCCTTTCTGTGCCCCCTTGCTGCCCCTGATTGTGCTCGTTTTTTTCCTTTCTGTGCCCCCTTGCTGCCCCTGATTGTGCTCGTTTTTCCTTTCTGTGCCCCCTTGCTGCCCCTGATTGTGCTCGTTTTTCCTTCTGTGCCCCCCTTGCTGCCCCTGATTGTGCTCGTTTTTCCTTTCTGTGCCCCCTTGCTGCCCCTGATTGTGCTCGTTTTTCCTTTCTGTGCCCCCTTGCTGCCCCTGATTGTGCTCGTTTTTCCTTTCTGTGCCCCCTTGCTGCCCCTCATTGTGCTAGTTTTTCCTTTCTGTGCCCCCTTGCTACCCCTCATTGTGCTAGTTTTTTCCTTTCTGTGCCCCCTTGCTGCCCCTCATTGTGCTAGTTTTTCCTTTCTGTGCCCCCTTGCTGCCCCTGATTGTGCTCGCTTTTTTCCCTTTCTGTGCCCCCTTGATGCCCTGATTGTGCTCGTTTTCCCTTCTGTGCCTGTTTCATGCCGCTGCGCCTGCGGCCCCGCCCCTCACTGCCCATTCGCTGCCCCATTCCCTGCTCCTCCCTCCCACCTCCCCATTTATGGCGGCCGCTGTGCGGTCGCGCAGCGGACGTGCGCAGCGGGCGCGCCTCTGGCGCGCCAAGGCGCGCCTAAGGCAAGCCCGTCTGCGCCCGTCCGTGCCGTGACCGCGCCCAGCGCCAGACCCCTGGTCCGGGCATCCCCCGCTCCCGCCACATCAACAGACGCCGATACGACGCCAGCACCCTCCACGCACTCAACCCCGGGAAAGATCACGCCTGCTACCAGGCCACCCCGAAGCGCACCCAAGGGCCCTTCACCTGCCGGAACTGCAGCTTCGCCAGCACCCGCCCCGCCAAACCACCACCCAGGAAAGAACCCAACTACCTCAGATGCATCCTCCTCAACACCCGCTCCGCCCGCAAACACGCCATCGAACTCTGGGACCTTCTCGACTCAACCTCCCCAGACGTCACATTCCTGACGGAGACCTGGCTGAATCCCGCTTCAGCCCCCGACATCGCCATTGCCATCCCAGACGGATACAAGATCACCCGCAGGGACCGCACCAACGGAGTCGGAGGAGGCATCGCCATCGTCCACAGGAACACCCTCAGAGTCTCAACCAACACCGACGACACCCTCAGCACCGCCGAACACATGCACTTCCAGATCCACACCGATCCCAACACCACCCTCAGAGGAACCCTCATCTACAGACCCCCGGAACCCGACCACAGTTCAGCGATTCCATCGCTGACTTCGTCAGCACACACGCCATCGCCTCCACGGACTACATCCTCCTCGGGGACCTGAACTTCCACCTCGAGAACAACAAGGACACCAACTCCACCACCCTGATCGACAACCTCGCCACCCTCGGACTCAGACAGCTCGTGACTACACCCACTCACGCCGCCGGCCACACGCTCGACTCCATCTTTTCTGCAAGCCCACACGTCTCCTTCAACCACACCTCCGAACCCCACTGGACTGACCACCACTGCATCCACTTCACCTACAGGAAGCCCACCATGCACCACCGCACCGAACAAATGCCTTGCCGCTGCTGGAGCAGAGTCACGGAAGACCAGCTAACCACAACCCTCGCCCTGAGCCCACCCGCCGAACCCTCCGACCCCGACACCGCCGCCCGCAACCTCAGACAGTGGATCGACGACTGCGCCAACACCCTCGCCCCGCTCAAGAATCCGCCCAACAGCCACACCAGCAAGAAAGCCACCTGGTTCACTGAAGACCTCCAGGCCTCCAAACGAACATGCCAAAAACTGGAGAAGATCTGGCTCCACGAACGGACAGCGGACAGCTACGCCGCCCACAAGAGCGCCACCCGCAGTCACCATCACCTCATCAGATCCGCCAAAAGGGCCTCACTCAAAGACCGCCTAGACAACAACGCACACAACAGCAAAGAGCTCTTCAACATCGTGAAGGAACTCTCCAACCCCAGCTCCAACACCAACGACATCCAGCCGTCGCGAGACCTGTGCGACTCACTGGCCACCTTCTTCCACCGCAAAATCGCCGACATCCACGACAGCTTCAACACCACGACCGCCCGGCAACCACCGAGACCACTGCCCCCACAACCACCAACCGCCTGCTCTCCTGGACCAACATCAACGACGAGGACACCAGCGAGATCATGAACACCATCCACTCCGGTTCACCGCTAGACCCGTACCCTCATCACATCTTCAACAAAGCCAGTACAGCCATCGCGCCCCATCTCCGGAAAATAATCAACATCTCCTTCGAGACAGCAACCTTCCCGGAAAGCTGGAAGCACGCCGAGATCACCGCCTTACTCAAGAAACCCAAGGCAGACCCCAAGGACCTCAAGAACTTCCGACCCATCTCTCTGCTCCAGTTCCCCGCGAAGGTCACTGAGAAAATCGTCAACAAACAACTGACCCGCTACCTCGAGGAGAACAACATCCTGGACCCTTCCCAGTCCGGCTTCCGCAGCAACCACAGCACCGAAACCGCCCTCATCGCCGCCACCGATGACATCAGGACCCTGCTAGACAACGGAGAAACAGCAGCCCTCATCCTCCTGGACCTATCAGCCGCCTTCGACACGGTCTGCCACCACACACTACGAACACGCCTTCACGACGCCGGGATCCAAGAGAAGGCCCTGGACTGGACCACATCCTTCCTTTCCGGCCAGAACACAAAGCGTCCGCCTCGCCCCTTCCGATCCAAGGCCACCAAGATCATCTGCGGCGTACCCCAAGGCTCCTCCCTCAGCCCAAAGCTGTTCAACATCTACATGGCACCCCTCGCCCACGTCGCCCGACAGCACAACCTCAACATCATCTCCTACGCCGACGACACCCAGCTGATCCTCTCCCTCACCAAAGACCCTCACACCGCCAAAGCCCACCTCCACGAAGGAATGAAGGCCGTCGCCGAATGGATGAGGACCAGCCGCCTGAAGCTGAACTCGGACAAGACGGAGGTCCTCATCCTTGGTTCCAACCCTTCAGCCTGGGACGACTCCTGGTGGCCAACATCACTGGGAACAGCCCCGCCACCCACCGACCACGTACGCAACCTAGGGGTCATCCTCGACCCCACCCTCTCCATGACTAAGCAGGTCAACGCCGTTTCCTCATCCTGCTTCAACATCCTCCGAATGCTCCGCAGGATCTTCAAGTGGATCCCCACCGAAACAAGAAAAACAGTCACCCAGGCCCTCGTCACCAGCAGGCTGGACTACGGAAACGCCCTCTATGCAGGAACGACGGCTAAGCTCCTGAGACGGCTGCAACGCATCCAGAACGCCTCTGCACGTCTTATCCTCGACATCCCCCGACGCAGCCACATCACACCCCACCTGAGAGACCTGCACTGGCTCCCTGTCAACAAGAGGATAACCTTCAAGCTCCTCACCCACGCACACAAAGCACTCCACAACTCCGGACCAGCCTACCTCAACAGACGACTCAGCTTCTACACCCCCACCCGCCAGCTCCGCTCGACCAGCCTCGCCCTCGCCACAGTCCCCCGCATCCGGAAAACGACCGCCGGCGGCAGATCCTTCTCCCACCTCGCCGCCAAGACCTGGAACACCCTCCCCACCAACCTCCGACAGACCCAAGACCTACTGGCCTTCAGAAGACTCCTCAAGACCTGGCTCTTCGATCAGTAGCAGCACCACCTCCCTCTTCCCCCAGCGCCTTGAGACCCTCGCGGGTATGTAGTGCTCTTTATAAGTGACATGATTGATTGATTGATTGATTGATTTGTTCTGCATTCCGTCCATCAATTGTGTGTCTTTTACTTTTAGAAAATGGGCATTTTCTTGTTTAACCGTCCTGTGTGCCTCTGCCTGTTTATGTATTCACTGTTTGTGTTTTGGAGTGAGAGGAGCAGGGGATGTGCATTTAACTCTAGGCAGTGACAAGGGGGGGTTTGAGGTGTGCCCTGCCTTTCCTGGCTTACTCATAGCCAGGCTGAATAGACCTTCTGCATTTAGAGTGGTGGGAGGAGTTTTCACTAGCACCTGTTTAGGCTGTGTCTGATGTCTCCACCTCCTGTAGTGAAGCTGGACCAGGAAGGACAGAACTGGTTTTTACTGAGCTTAGAGACTCTTGTAACAAAGACTACAAAGACAAAATGGGGTATAAATATTAGACCTAAAACCCCAGAACTTTATATCACTTCTGGAATCAAGAGGAACCTCTGCCAAGAAGAAGAGCTGAAGAGCTGTAGGAGGAGTACTGCCCCTTGGATGTGTGTTGCTTTACTGGGTGCCTGTTCCAGTTCTGGGCCCCTGGAGGTTGTTCCTGTTGCTGGGAGCGGAAAAACCTTGAAGAAACCAAGAAAATTGACGCATCACCCTTCCAGCGTCTGTTTTTCTGACGCAGCACCACAGAGCAGGAGAAATTTCCACGCTCCACCGCTGTGCGGCTGAAGAACTGTGCAGTCGTGTGCACCGAACTCCAAAGTCCAAGATCACCGCACTGACTCCAGCGCAGGTCCTGCTGTACAGCTGAAAGAATTGACGCATCGTGGGACCGTGGCTGAAGAAATCGATACAGCACCTGTTTGCCACCGCCGCACTGAATTCCAGCATGTCCCGGATTTCCACTCATCGCACCTGTGTGGCAATTTTTCCGACGCATCACCAGCAGACCTGCACCGTCTTGGAATCGAAGCTCCACTTCCCCCTACAATCCGGATTCAATGCATTACTTCTCCTGTGTGCAGCAGAACTGTCACATCGCCTCCCCAAGGTCTCAGGAACTGACGCATCACTGTATTTTACAACACTTCCTCTCTCTGCGCTGTTTTGCCTTGTGGATTTTTACGCATTTAAGGTATTATGTGTAAAAGTCACACTTCCATAGTTTTCTATGGACAGAATTGCTTGGAATCTTTTAAAAGTCATATTTTGAATTGTGTATGTTGGATTTTTGTCATTTTGGTCTTATTGAGTTTTAGATAAAGATACTCTATTTTTCTGAACTGGTATGGTGTCCTTTTGTAGTGTTTTCACTGTGTTACTGTGTGTCTGGGTGCACATACTTTACATATCGTCTTTGGGATAAGCCTGTCTGCTCATGCCAAGCTACCAAGGGGGTGAGCAGGGGTTATCTAAAGTATGTAAATCCCTTATCCTAACTAAAAGGAAGGGCCCCTACTTGGACAAGGTGCATACCTCTGCCAACTAGGGACCCCCATTTCTACCAACATGCCCAAAGTGGAATGTAGGGAAGTAAAGGACAACGGAGTAAGGTCAATCAACATTTTGGAGTAGTGGAGACCTGAGGATATGTTTCCTCTTTTTCCCCATTTTTGACTAGATTTATTGTTGTTGTATTGGGGTGGTTTGAAGTTTAGAGCCTGGTTTACTAGTCTGTTGTAGGCCATGTATATTGTTCTCAATTGTTTTAATCAAATGTTCACATTCCCACTGCTACTGTGCTAACAATATTTTTGGGAATGGTGATGGCCTTGAAAACATACCAAATTTGGAGAATGTTTTGCGCTGTATGTGCTTGTCAATGGTTTAGTTGCCTCCCTAGAGGCCCAAAGATGAGCCATTTCCCTTTGTTCTCAGCCTTCTTCTTCCTTGCCATTTGTTTGTCCATTTCTTTTAAACATGTGTGTGTGTGTGTGTGTGTGTGTGCATGCGTGTGCGTGTGCATGTGTGTGTGTGCATGCATGTGTGAGTGGGGACTTGGTGATGGTTGAATAAAGTGTATTTTCCATTACTTTCAAAAGTATTGACTGTGACTTGGGTATTGCCTATGGCTGTTAATGCTAGGGGCATTCTAACTGTAATCATTATTTTTAGTTTCAACATTTGGACATTTGTTGCCCTTGTAGGAACCATAGCCATTTTATTATTTTTGGTTTTAGTTGATTTTTTAAAACTCACTGCTGCTGTGCTGGTGCTGGAGAGCCTGTGGATTGGCATAGCAACATTATGGGTACATATTGATGTGCCAAGCACATAGCGAAGCCCCCACTATGCCAGTTTAAGTGGGCATGCCTGGCACAGATTAAAGTTCTTTATGGCTCTTCTTAACATTCATCTGCGTCTTGCAGGTCATTGCTAGGGAGACAGAAAAACCTATAAATTACAGTGGTGCAACTGTGGGATGGGGAAGGGGTAGAGGACTTAACAAGTTTAAAATGGTGACAGAATGTAATAGAAATATTTTGAATATAAACGAAAAAATAAGTTAGAGACAAATACAGTGAAATAACTAGAAGGAAGGAAAGAAAATGCAAACAAGAACAGAAAGAAGAAAAGTTAAAAGGAAGTAGGATGGAGCTTAGGCACAAATCAAGAATGGAAAGGACAGAAGGACAGAAAGGGAAAAAGAATGGCTGGGGAAGAAGAGAATGAAACTTGGAAATAGGGGTAGGCACAGAGAAACAAAGAAATAAAAATGGGAGGAGAGAAAGAAAGCTAAGCTGAAAATAGAATTAAATATTGGAAAGAAGAAATGAGAGATAGGTGGAAGGTTGGTGAAAGGAAAGAAAATAAAGAATTAGCAAATTGAGGGAAGTCAAAAAGAAAGGGGGATAAGGGAAGGGGCAAAGGGAGTACAGGTGATGAAACAAATAAAGGAAGGAACAAGTATTTGGGAATTGGACTAAGGTAAGGAAAGACAGAAAACAGGAAGAAAATTAAACATGAATATAAAGAAGGACAGCGATCTCAAAACACACCTGAAAGAAGGATAAACAGAACGAAAGGAAGATGGAAAAACAGAATGACAACAGAATAAAAAGGAGGAAAAAAATAAAAAAGTAAGAAAGAAAGATTGAGAGAAAAAAGGAAAGAATAATTCAAAGAAAGAAAGAAGTCAATGCTGGTAGATGTGCAGTTTTTGGTCACATTCTTTTCAAATCATGTTCTAAAATGCATCATTCTGAAGCTTTTTCCTCTGGGCAAAATGCCCGCTATCTCCTTAATAACAAGGGTTAGGATCACTGCATTTGCGAGGACATTTAGTTCCATGTGGCTCAAAGTGGGGGGTATTTTATTTTTCTGACTACCCCCTTGTTATGTACTCTGTTGAACTTGGCCCTTTCTGCAGGGTCACCTCAGATTTTTGCCTTCTGTTGCTGAACCCAGTTTTTTGTCGCCATTAGGACTCTGTGAGTCTGTGAACTCTGTACACTTTACCCCTGGTAACTAGTGGCAAAAGTGCTTGTGTTCTCTCTCCAAACTTGGTAAAATTAATACAGTTAATTAACTTATAGGTCCTTAGTATATGGTCCAACATGCACCCTGTAAATTAAATGCTAGTATTGAGCTGCAGCACTCATTGTGCCACCCACAAAACTAGCACTGTAAAACCTGCCTATAGCCTGCCACTGCAGTCTGCGTGTGCCGCTATAAAACTGCCATTTGAACATGGCAAAATAAACCTTTTGGCATGACTAAACCTTTCTTTTAATGCTTGTAAGTTACCCCTAAGGGAGGCCCTACTGTCTCATAGCAGAGGGTGCATGGTATTTAAAAAGTAGGACATGTGTGCTTAAGTTTTACATGTCCTGGCAGTGAAAAACAGCAAAAGCCGTTTTGACTGCAGCAAGGCTACCTCTCCCACAGAATAACACTGGGTTACATTATTACTCTTAATAAATGCTAACTCCAGTTTGGGAACAGATAAAGAAATACTTTGAACTGTAATTCAAAATCCTCTTTAATGCTAAGGTTGGATTTTAAATTGCAATTCTGAAAATGCCACTTTTAGAAAGTTGGCATTTTTCTGCCTAAACCAAGTGTACCTCTCTGCCAGTGTCCTAGGTCATATAATTGTGAATGGCTCTCCTGTGGTATGATGTCTATTCCTTCCAGAAAGAGTACTTCAAAGGGTAGCCTGGGATTGTACCCTACCCCGTCCTGACTTTTGTAGAGGCCTGTCCTGTCACTAGCAAATGCAGCCCACACCTGGGCCTGCCTGTCCTTTGTTTCCCTAAGCAGATTGGAGCTAAATCCAGAGAAAGGAGAAGGTTAGACACAGGAGTAACCCCCTCACACAGGCTGGCACTGGGTATAAAACCTCTCATTAGAACACTGTTGGACCTGTGGAGATTCCGAAGGACTGCCCTACTGTCTGAAGCCTAACGGAAGACTTGACCTGCTTGCCTTGAACCCAGGAGCCTAGAAATGACTCCAAGTGTCATTTGTCTGACCTCCTGTTTGAGCTACAGGGACACAACAAGTTTCTAGAGGTCTTTCCCTACAACTTCCCAGCTGCTAATTACCAATTGGACCTACTTGAGCCCTGCTACTGCTTCTGGCCTCTTCTGGTGTGAGTCTTAACCCCCAAGGGGTGCCCCTCCAGGTGTTAGTCCATTGGCTATTGCTAGAGTGTACTCCTCCAACCTTAAAACTGCAAGAACTGGACTGGAGGTGAAAAATCAAGGCCTAGGCTTGTTGCATCAAAAAGAACCATCCCCGGTTTCCTTTAGAATGCAAGCAGACTTCGCTGAGTCCAAAGCGGGACCTACATTTGACTGCCAATGCGACCTTCCCAGACATAGATCCCATACTTCACTGTGCGGAGTTCTTCGCATCAACAACAACCGCCCCCATTTCCCGCCAACGCTCAAGTTTATATTGTCGACCAGTTCTTCACACTAGCAACAACCGCACCACCAATACAAAGTTGTGACCAAGGCCTAAGATTTCAGCAACACCCCATCGACTAGCCCGTCTCTGGCTCCAGCTTACAGCCTCACCACCGATGACCTAAGTTGGAAAGTAAACTATCCACCAGGGCAAACCTGGTCCATGTATCTGACCCATGCTCCATTGCGGTCGGCCTCAACTATTAAACCTTTGACCTTGACCCGGGTCAGTGGTCCAGAAAACCACAATTGGTATTTTGTGATTCTTGGCGGAATTTATACTTAGCGCACTTTTTTTGACTTACTTTAAAAATTCAAAACTCCGGTTCTACTTACTGGGTATTTGTTATTTGGGTGTTTTATTTATTAAAGTGTTCTTTATTTTTCTAAATTGGTTTGTTTGGGTAGTGTTATCGCTTTGTCTGAGTGCTGCATAGATACTTTACACATTGCCTCTATGTTGAGCATGAATGTTTAGTACAGGTTTATTTAGTGGTTTTTGTGGTTCACACTGACAAGGATTGTGCTTTTTATGTCAGTGGGGCTCTCACCCAATCAACTAATAACCCACTTTCTTACACATGCCTTGCTTGTGCGTTGTAGAGGGAGGGCTATGTAGGGAGGGAGGGCTCCAAGGAACCTATCCATTTTAACTTTCTGCTCCATGCGTCCTCCTTTCTTGCCATATGCTTGTTTGCCATTTTGTTAATCCAGTGCTTCTGCTAGTAAGCTTCTGTTTTTTCCAGTCTGCCTTCTCCTTTCTTATCCAGTCATGTACCAATTGGCCATTTTCTGAAACCAGGGTGTTTGTTAGGTAGCACTTTTCATTTTGTTCTCTACACCTTCTCCTTCCTTCCGAAGTCATTTGCTGAATCCACTATTATGTAAAGCTAATGTTCTATGTGACTATTAACTAATTTCTGCTACTTTTGAAAGCATATTGCTGAGAAAATTGTATGTTAGGGCTTTTTTTTAGAGCAGAGAGTAAGTGTTGCTAATTTTTCTGTTTTTTTTTTCAAACTGTTTGTTACTGTGCTTGTGGGCTGTTTGTAGTGTGTAGACCATGGATTTTATTTTTAAATAATTTAATCCATTTTTGACAGCCTCCCTTGAGATCGGTCGCATGGGCCTTTGAGGCACATCAGATATTATCGTCATTTTATAAGATTTGTAGGAAATATTCCACCATGGTGACAGGCCTGGAAAAGCAATTGAGATTGTTGTAAATTAAATGAATTGATTTCTCTTGTCTCTTTTCTTTACATGAGGCCTATGGAGGCAACATTCTTAAAAATTATATTTTTAAAATATTTCTGTAATATCAGCTTTTTATGAAGGATTATTGTCAACCTACAGACCCGGTCAACCATTTAGTTTACACACGGTATTTTTATTTGTTAAATGTATTGCATTTGCTACAATGGCCAAGTCTGGCTGTCTTCTTTCTTAATTGTTTGCCTGCAGGTGGATGAGACTCAGACAAGTATATGAATTTGTTAAAAAAAAAAGAGTCCAGAGACTTCTCTGATATGTGCAAAACAACAAGAATAAATCAGATGTGAACTAAGAAATTGAGTTGACTAAAGAAAGCAGTCAGTGATAAATATGTTCCTGTTTCAGACAGGGTACTGTCTAAATGCATCTGATTGACTTGGCATTGAGTGAAAAATGGAGTTGAATCATTCCAGGTTCATCTTATGGAGCCAGGTTTTAATTAATTGTTGCATGTTGCTCTTTGTGAACTGCAAGAACTCAGCTTTGGTAGGGTGAAACTTCAAGTAGGTGCAGGGCATCCAGATCTGGATGAGATGTAAGCAGTGTGTGAGACATTGGATGTTTGGAGCACAAGAGATTTTGAATGCTGTTATTGGAGAGTACTAATGGTCTCTATGTAGAGGTTGAAGACATTGGGAGCCAAGGTGGAATGCTAAGGTACTTTGCAGATGATAGGGGTCTTCTGGGACCTGAAGGAATAATGTAAATGAACTGCTGTTAGTTGAATCGGTACGAGGAGAACCAATGAAGGGCATTTCCAGTGATTCCCCTATGAAACTTCAGAGTGTGGTAGTTGGCGGAGTCGAAGGCATGTTGATAGTTCAGGGTCATCAGAGGTAAGGACCATCTTTATCTGTGGTCAGGAGGAGCAGCACTTGTGATTTGTAAGGTCGCTTCCTCCTTGCTGGAGTATGACCTGAAGTTAGTTTACTAATCTTTGAGAAGATGAAGGTTGAAGGTGATGTGATTGTGAAGTTGTGGGTTGATTGCTTTTCCAATGATCTTGCTGATGAATGTAGGAGAGTAGGATCTGCTTCACATGGGTACCCCCACTTTTTGCTGATGCTTCACTGTTTTTCGACATTAGTCTGGCTGGGGCCCTGCTAATCAGAACCCCAGCCTAGCTGCTTCCTCTCTAAAATGGTTTCCATGTGCCTTAGGCACATCACTGATTGGGATCTGGAGTGCCCTTATAAGTCCCTAGTATATGGTATACTATGTACCAAGGGCATAGGTACCTCAGAGGCCTGCCAGGGGCTGCAGCATGTATTATGCCACCCTGGAAGGCCATCCAAACTGACACCACAGGTCTGCTACTGCAGCCTGGGTAAGGTGGTGCATGCACTCCTTACTGTGATATAGGTTACCTATATCACTAAATGCATACACACATATAAACCTATAAGTCACTCCTAAGGCAGGCCTTATCAATCCTAAAGGCAGAGTGCGTGGTTCCTATGTGAGAGGGTGCCCCTGCATGAGCAGGGCCCCTCTGCAGCGTTCGGAGACCATCTCTGATGCTTTTTGTAGTGCAGCCTGACTATATACTCTTAAGCGCATTATATCCTCGCGGTAAAATGCTAACTTTGGAATGGCTGCACCTAAACATGTCGTGTTTGGTGTCAAACATCTTGGAATACTACCCCCCGCCAATCCTGGCAGCGGGGGTAGCATTCCACCCTTCTAGAGGGAAAGACATGTTAACTCTGACTAGTCCGGTAACTTCTTTCCAGAGCCCTGGCATCACAAAATGGATGCTGCTGCCACAGACACGAGTCTGGCCTCCTGCTGCTGGACGAAACTCCGGCAGGGGAGGCCTGGACAATAGGTTTCCTGTCCCAGGGAGGTGTGACCACCTCCCCAGACAGGATAATGTGTATTGGGGCTGGGCGGGAGCACTTTCGGGTGCTTTGAAGTCCTGCACTGGGGGCACATTTGGTGTCCCTGTGCATACCCCAGTTCAAACCGGATCAGGGCTTGCAGCCCCTGCTTTGGCGCGAACTGGACAAAGGGAAAGGGGTGTAGCCACCCTCTGCCCTGACCCACCCATAGGTGGGGCCACAGAGTAGTCCAACCCCTATCTTTAGTATAAAGGTAGGAACCCAGTCCTTAGGACTTTAGATTATCCCTGGACGAAACTCTGTAACTGAATCCTGGACCTTCGACGCTCTACTCACGATTAGAGGACAGAAGAATCTCCCTTGGGGTCAAGGAGTGACTCCCTGCTTGGCAGGCACCAAAGAAGCATCTGTCCGGTTCGCATTTCTGAAGCTCCTGTCGGACGCTGAAGTCATCGCATCACCAGAGGTGGATTCTCAGACTTCCCCGAGGCTACCCTGAGTCCCCAGCAAAGCTGAGGCCCGTGGCTATCGTGGGTGACTTGAGACTGTGACCCCTGGACACCAAGCACATTTGCAAGTGCATCCTCTTCTGGGTCTCCCACGAGTGTCCTGTAAGCCAGCTCCACGTGCGGTGTCACAAGGCTCCTTTGCGGTCGCTAGCCCGTTGGCTAGTAGCCCTTAACGAAGGCTAATCCTTTTCTAACTTGGCATCCTGGTTGCTCCAGGCCTTCCCTCACTTACTCTCGCTGGGTGAGTTCCATAGACCTTGCTGGTCTGCACCATCGACGATCTACATCTTCACCGAGACTTGCCGTTGCCAAGGCTTGTTGGGTCCAATCCGGTTGCCGACACCTCAGCACTCGACAAACATTGTGTTCCAGCCCGAATCCTGCTCCTGGTTGCCGACAACGCCTCCTGGACCTCATGGCTGAAGGGTCAAGACGACCGTAAATGCACCTGAAGCACTCGACATCGGTGGGCATCTGTCCATCGCCTTCCTGGTCACTGGCTAGTGACCCAGACTCTGTCCCCTCTGCTTTCAGGTTCTTCAGAACTCCGATCCACTCTTGGATCCACCCGGACACTTTTCTCTTGGCCGCCAGCAGCACTTTGCAGCAGATCGCCATTCGAATCGACGACGAAACCCGACTCCGAAAGGCACCTATGCACCCGGCTTCCCTGGGTGAGGTAACACGAGTACTCCGGTGCTCCTGTGGGTAGAGACTCTTCAAAGTCCTAGATCTCAAAGAGTTTTGTCCTAGTCCTCTTTTAAGTGTCCCTTTTCTCTAATTTCCCGATCCCGACTTTCTCCATAGAAGTCAACGGCGTATCGCGGTTGTGTATTTACACTGCACGCGTCTCCCGTGGGTCCCCTGTGTCACTACCTTGGGTGGTTCCTTGTGGTCCAAGCACTTCTAGAGGCTCTAGGCCTAGTGTCTAGTTCAGGCGTGGTTCGCATACCACTTTATTGGTATATGGTTTGGTACGCCCCTAGGGCCCAAACGTGTATTTGTGCTATTACTGTGATTTAATAACTTCTAACTTATGTACTTCGAACTCTAGCCTCATAAAGAGACTAGAGGGGTGTGTTTAGCAATAAATACATATATTTTGAATATATACCTGGTGTGGTGCTCTTTCATTTGGTCACTCAAGAGAGAAAACAAGCTGCTTTACATTCCTTCAAGACTTAGCCTGAAGGCTGCTCTCCATAGCTACCACTAGGATAGCTTTCAATAAGGTTGTCTTTAACCTATCTCCAATAAGGGGTTGTTTGGACTGGTGCAAGGTGCCCACTATAAATAGTGGACAGCATATGCCAGGCCAACTTCTCACAATGAACAGTAAATGAGTTGTGGATCATCAAGTGACCTCCTTGTGCGGGTCTAGTGTGGTTTCTTTCACAATTATGAGGATAAGGCTTCAGGGAAAATGCATTGACTGAGGCAGGCATTGCTCATCGTGAGAGGACTTCCCTTGAGAGGGCTTTGATGAAGGATGAGGGTGGGCAATCATCTTTGTTGATGGTGGCTTTGAGGGAGACGAGGATGTCATTGATGTCTGTGATAGACAGGGGTTTTAAGGATTTGTCACCAACTGTGTCATCTTTCAATTTATTGCAGAATACCTTATTGACTCCCTAGGTTGAAACAAAAAACCTTGATTCCTTTGGCTTCTTCTCTATTTGGACCTGTTAGGGAGGTCATTTAGGACCTTGGGCCAAATGACCCAATCCTATTCCTTGTCTAGTTAAGTTTCAACACATAGACCATATAGAGCAGTGGTTCCCAAACTTTTTACTAGGCCTGGGCGGTGAACTCCGCTCCGTTTGCGGAGTTTGCGGAGTTTTCTGCACTCCGCTGTTCGCGGAGTGCAGAAAACTCCACTTCGTGTAGTGCAGCGGAGTTTTTTCCCTGCTCGCGATCGCAAATGGTAACTTTGCATGCGCGAGCTGCTGCTCGGGTAGAATTTCTACCTGAGTGGCAGGAAGACCAGCACGGACAGCAGTTCGCACTGCACTCCGCCACTTGCGGAACTCCGCGGAGTATTTTGTAACTTTGCAGAGTTCCGTGTAGCAAAACTCCGTGAACTACAACCAGGCCTGCTTTTGACTCCTGAGGACCCCATTGAGACACTACTGAAAGCCAGGGACCTAATTATTCACATTCATGCAACCCAGGGGACAAAGGCTTCAGGCACCAAATGGTTGGGACAAGAAAATGCCAACTTTCTAAAAGCTGCATTTTTAGAATTGCGACTTAAAATCTGACTTTAACATTATAGAGGATTTTAAATTACAATTTTGTTTGAGATCAAACACAATATTTCTACCTGTTACCAATCAAAGGTTAGAACTGATGAAATGTAATAAGGTAACCCAATATTATCCTATGGGAGAGGTAGGTCTCACAGTAGTTAAAGCGAATTTGGGAGTTTTTTACTATCAGAACATGTATCCTTGTGCACAGTAAGGTCATCATTTACTATGCTTTGAAAGTTAATCCAATTCAATATATAATGACAATTGTGTTGTAGAATGCACCATTTTCCCCCAAATTTTCTTGGTGGGAGAGCCCCCCAAAGCCCTCTTTGTAGAGGTCAGGCTCACTCGCTGCAGTTGGTGTGCATCGTACGGGCACTGGGCTGACATTTGCCAGGGCTGCTTTGGGTTTCCAGTCCAGCCCTGGCAGGAGCAAGAACATCGTACTGCAAAATAAAACCAAGCATTGAAAAGTTAATCACCGAGATGCAGCACCAACCTTCCCATTAAAATGTTTCGATTTTTGCAAATTTTTCAATATAAAATAATACAATTTAAGTATTTTTTTGATGTGCACTTGTTCGTGTTTGAAGTCTGAAGGTGGTAGAAATGGTTTCAGTTTTTTCAGTATTCTGAGTTGGAAATTTGCACTGCGTGTGGTCACACCGATGTGAGCTCTCATATTTAGACTTTTGTCCAGTGTTATTCCAAGGGATTTCATGGAATCAATGATGGTAGGTGTGCAATTGAGTGCGTCTAGGTGCTTGGGCCAATCATGGACGAATGAGGAGCTGTTTGGTGGGGAGAAAGAAGGAATTCGGTTTTTAGAGAGTTCAGCTTGAGGTTGTTTTGAGCGTGCCAGGACTGGGTTTTGACTAAGGTGTTATTTAGTTCAATGACGTCGTCTAGGGGGGATATCTTAAGTTAATGTTAATGTTAATGTTAATAATGATTTATAAAGCGCACGTACACCGGTTGGTTTCATGGCGCTATAGGCTTTGGGAACTAACAGTGAACAGCTTTAATTATAGGCTTGTGTAAAAAGCCACGTTTTCAGGGACCTCCTGAATTGCAACAGGTCGGTGCAAGATCGGATCTCCAATGGAAAGGAGTTCCACAGTCTAGGGGCCAGTGTGGCAAATCTTCGGCCTCCTAGCCGTACCCGATTGAAGACAGGGATGGTGAGGAGAGAAAGATGGGCAGAGCGAAGGTTCCGAGAGGGTGTGTGCCTGAGTATCAGACAGTTAATGAATTTGGGGTTGTTGCCATGCAGGGATTTAAATATAAGGCATCCTACCTTGAAAGCACAGCGTTGGGGGATTGGAAGCCAGTGTAATTCCTTCAGCAGAGGGGTAGCTGGTTGCCATCTAGGTTGGCAGAGGATCAGTCTGGCTGCCTGATTTTGGACCATCTGCAACCGTTTGAACAGATAGATCGGCATACCCAAGTATACAGAATTAGCATAGTCTAAGTGCGATAGTACAGTGGCGACTACCACTTGGATCAAAGCTTCCTGTGTGAGAAAACGGTGTATTTTCTTGATTTTCCTCAGTTGAAAGAAGCATTTAGAGATGACCGAGCCCACCTGAGTTTTCAGTGACAGGTCACTGTGGAGGGTGACTCCTAATGTTTTGGCCGATGGGGAAGGGGAGGGTGGAGGTCCTAGCTCTGATGGCCAGTAGTGTGGGCCCCAAAACTTATGGCAGTCTCCAGTAAGAACAAGCTCTGTCTTGCCGGGGTTTAGCTTAAGGTGGTTGTAGTCCATCCATTGTTGAATGTGTAACATGGTGGCCTGAAATTCGGTGACGGTGAAGTATAGTTGTGTATTGTCTGCGTACATGTGGTATGCAATGTCCGATTTGTTGAGAATTTCAGTTAGTGGTTCGATATATAGGTTAAAGAGTGTGGGTGAAATGGTCGACCCTTGGGGGACTACACAACTCACAGGTGAGGAGTCAGAGGATGAGTTGCCAAGTTTGATGCACTGTGAGCGATTCTGTAGGAAGGAAGCAAACCAGGAAAGCACTTTCCCAGACAACCCCATTCTGTGTTCTAGTACTTTTAGTAGGATGTTGTGATTGAAATGGTTACATGGGGTACAATGGACATGGGTTACAGTGGACATCTGCAATGCTCTCCCTGCTCCTTGTAGCCTCCTCCACCACTAACTGGACTCTTTGCATCTCACTTTGAGAAGGTCATTTTTTCAGCTGAACTAACCCTGGTCCCTATATCTAGCCCACAGTAGGCCTGAATTTGTGACTTCCCCTGTCTAGCATGACCAGATGACTACGAATGGCCTTTTGTGCTTTTAGGCGCTATCCTTACCTACAACTTTGAACCAGCATCTCTCCCGGTTCTACTGATTAGATTTTCTTCATTCTGGTATTATTTTATTTATTAAAACATGCTTTATTTTTCTAAAATTGTTGCGTATTTATTGTGTGCTTTCACTTTATTACTGTTTGAGTGCTGCATAAATACTTTACACTTTGCCTCTAAGTGAAGCCTGACTGCTTTTGTGCCAATCTCAGATTCATTTAGTGACTTTTTGTGGTTCACCCTGCCAGGAATTTCAAGTAATTGAAGGATTTTACTTATAGTAATATATTGTACCAAAGATATAAGAGGCAAAAAAGAATGTGCAAGAGAAGGAAGGCCGGGAACTGCTACAATAAATAGAACAGATGCATTCCTTTCCATCCTTGCAACATAGAATGTCAGGGAGTGAGACACAGCTCATGGTGAAAGTGAAAACTCTGTGGGTGGGACTGGGTTAGGACTTTGGCTCAAGGGACAAAATGCAGGACAAGGGTAGGTTAACCTGTCCATGGCCAAATAAAATTGTAGCTTTAAACTCTGACTTTTCTGCCTCAGCAGTTTTTATCCACAGATTTACAAATGGCAATAACTTTGTGCTCAATTTAGAGTTGGGCTTAAAGGGTACTGTGGACAGAGCGATGAAGTACTGTCAAACGGTAAACAGCCATTAGTACGCAACTTGTAGTTCGCATCCCATTACAACACAAGCGTAACAACGCATGCGCTGTAACAATGCGTAGCCTTTACTACACATGTTATTACTTCGCATGCGCTGTTACAACGCATGCGTTGTATTGCGTGTATGGCTGCGCCCGGAATTGGAGTGACGACCTGGTGCCAAGATGGCAGAGCACACGAGGAGGCAGCGATGACGGCAGTCAAAGCAGCGTGGCTGGAGCAAGTAGGGGCGAGGCGGTGGTGCCCGGGGCAGATCTGCAGGCTCCTGTGCGCTGGCTGGGGGCTTTTTGGGCAATTCTGCTGCGCTAGGAATTGGAGTGACGACCCGGCGCCAAGATGGCAGAGCACATGAGGAGGCAGTGATGACGGCAGTCAAAGCGGCGCGGCTGGAGCAAGTAGGGGAGATGCGCTGGTGCCCGGGGTGGATCTGCAGGCTACTGTGCGCTGGCTGGGGGCTTTTTGGGCAATTCTGCTGTCCTCACCGCCTTTGATTGACAGCGCTTGCAGCCGAGGACAAGGGACGTGCACCGAGGAGAGAGAGGTAAGAGGGGCTGTGTATTTTTAAAGGGTTTGTGTTTGAGGAGTAGTGTTTTTGGGTTTGGGGAGTGTTGTGGGTCGTGCAGGGTAGTGTTTGTGTGTAGGGACAGGAGTGAGGGATGGGGGAGGGTCGTGCAGGGGTTAGTGTTATAGGGATTAGGGTAGTGTTGTGGTGTTAGTGTAGTGTAGGGTAGTGTTTTAGGGTTTAGGGTAGTGTCGGGGGGTCGTGCAGGGTAGTGTTTCAGTACAGGGAGTGGACTGGGGGTAGGGGCAGGGTCGTGCTTGGGGTAGTGTTTTAGGGGTTAGGGTAGTGTTGTAGTGTTTGTGTAGTGTAGGGTAGTGTTTTAGTGTAGTGTCGGGGGGTCGTGTAGGGAAGTGTTTCAGTGTAGGGACCGGACTGGCGGTAGAGGCAGGGTAGTGCAGGGGGTAGTGTTTTAGGGTTTATGGTAGTGTTTGTGTAGTGTTGGGTAGTGTTTTAGGGTTTAGGGTAGTGTCGGGGGTCATACAGGGTAGTGTTTGAGTGTAGGGATTGGAATGGGGGAAGGGGGAGGGTCGTGTAGGGGGTAGTGTTTTAGGGTTTAGGGTAGTGTTGTGTTGTGTAGTGTATAGTAGCGTTTTAGGGTAGTGTTGTGGAGTATGTGTTATGTAGGGTAGTGTATATGGATGTAGAAATTAGCGTAGTGTTGGGGGGTTATTTAAAATTTTTAAAAAAAAATGCATTGTAAAAGTATGCGGGGAATTGGGATCGGTTGTAAAGACATTTTATATGCATTTTAAAGCAAATGCGAAGTAATGGTATGCGTTATAGAAAAATGCATTGTAATGGTACTTGCGAACTAAAAACAACATTGTAAAAGTATGCGTTGTTTTAGTTTGCGAAGTATCGACATATATTCCTGTCAAACCCTTGGTCCACCTGTCTCATTTAGAGATGGAGAATTGTAGGTTTTTCATTGACAGAGCCCCACTTTGGCTCCTTCCATGGCCTGACGGAGTGGTAGCTATCAAAGAAAGGACATTATGTCACCCGCCCTATGTAGGGTAGACAGTGTAATTTCTTTTTTTTCTAAACCTGGTGGTGAGGGACAGAAAATGAAATAATAACCCCCCCCCCCCACACACACATTGGGCGAAAACTCTCTTTGGGAGTTTTATTCAAAAAATTAAAGCCGTTTGGAAATTTTAGTGAATAGGTGCCAATTCCAAAGGTGGCTGTACACCAAACGTTTTGTGCAAAGTACAGAGATGACCGTTGGGCCGGCCACCATGTCTAAATTTGATGGATGGTAGACGTTGGTTGAGGTAATGTCCTCTACCACCCCTTTTAATGATTTTGCGACCCTACCACCCAGGGCCACAGTGATTGGGTTCTGCCCCTAAATATGGTACTACATAACTGGTTTTACCCAATTGGTGAATTTACCGCTCCAGTAAGGCACTTGTAAGTTTACCCTTTATCATAAAATTAAATGTCACATGGGTCCTGCAGTTTGTATTTACACCACCACCATATATGACAGAAATGTATAGTTCCAGGTAGCACCCTTGTGCTCTATCTGGGCTACTATTTAAAAGCACTGCAGTGACAGACGGCTGGGAAGAGTGCATTTGCAATGTTCATTTTTATATTTTAGATAAGTCACCCCAAATGTATGCCTTAAAAGCCCACCCCGCTGATTGCATAATATACAAATAAGTGACATTTATTGGGAATACTATGCCCTCAGAGTGATTCTTTTGTCTAAAAGCCATAATCACTCTTTTGGTAAATATGCATTTTACAGATACATTCTTTTAGAACACCCCCTGAGAAAATGCTACAGCAATGAATACATGTTATCTCTCAGTTAGTTTAAAAAAATCAAAATAAATTCTGAAAGTAGATTTTTGGTAACTTTAGTGGAAAATTTATTTTAAGAAAATCTATTTTGTGCTACTTGAGAAAAACTACTTTTGAGCTGGTCTGTTAGGCCTACTCACAAGGTTCAATATTCATTCTTAGCTGGCTGCTAACAACCCTGCTCCTGGAAGGCAATGGCTTGGTCTCTTGGCATGGGTCTTATCAACAAGAGGCTAGTTGCCAGGAATTTGCCATCTGGGAGGTGGACTGGAATAGGTGGCATGAAAAAGAACAGCCTTGGCGGCCCTTCCTTTGACATGGTGATGCTGTGCAACATTATATAAATGAGGGAAGGAAGGAAGAATAATATGCATACTACAATTATCTATTGGTAGAATAAAAATTAAAGAGTTTGCTTGCATGGTACGGTTATTGATCTGAAGTCCTAAGAAACAACTTATCTGACTGTTTTAACTTTTTATATAGGTGCTTATACTAAAACTACTAAAGGTTTACCTAGTGGCTCCTAAATCAGGCTCTTTGCTTGATCCAGATCCACGGCATATCCTTGCCAAAGCATCTAACACAATTTCTACTGCTTTCATGCAACTCTATATCCTCTTCCAAGGGACCATCCAGCAAAAAACAGGCTACGGTTATCCCCTTGCATAAGAGAAGCCTTCAGACAATCCCAATCCACTCAGTAATTGTCATCGCATCCTGTTCCTTCCTTTTCCCCTCCACAATCCTTGAGAAGTCAATCAATCAATCAATGATTTATAAAGTGCGGCAAATCTCCCATGAGGGTCTCAAGGCACTGGAGTTGCTAACTGCTTTGCTGTTATCTGTTCATTCGAACAGCCAGGTCTTGAGTCCTCTCCTGAAATGCCAGAGTGATGAGGCGGTCCTGAGGTGCAGGGAAAGATCGTCCCAAGCTTTGGCCAACAGGTGTGAGAAGGAGCATCCTCCGCTGTTGCCTAGGCGGATCAGGGGGGTGTAAAGAAGTTAATAGTCAGTTATCACCATAATTTGAGACTAACAACCTCCTAGATCACACACAGTTCTGTTTCTGCCTAAACACAGCTTGAAAATTATGCTGCTGACCTTACTAGATGACATCAAAACCATCCTTGACAAAGGGGTCTCTGCAACGTTGACGTTGACCATTGACGCAGTTCTCACTCTATCCTTATTAGATGTTCTACAGTGATATATGACTTCATTTTCACAGGTCTCAGGCCATTCTACTCGCACCTTTTTAATCTCCCCCAGTCCTGCTCATTTTGGAGTTCCTCAGAGATGGTAAAATCTGACACTGTGTAATTTTGAGGTAGGACTACAGCAGTACACATACTAAAATTTGCTATTCACAAACCTTTGTGTAGAGTCTTTCGCATCTCCTCTCTTTTCTATGCTGAGATATCCACCGAGGTGGTAGTAAATGTGGATGGACTGGGGTAGAGGGTAAAAAAATGAGAATACTTACTTCTAAATGGGAGGGGTTTTGGAGGAGTAAATAGGAATTTTGGGATGGGTAATTAGGGGTTTAGGGAGTGGCATGTTAATAGGAACTCCCACTGACAAAAATTGGAAGCCATTGGTGTTAACAAACTACACTATATATATTACAGAGTAGCAATAGCCACTCTGTAGTTATTGTTAGGATTCCGAGAGATAAGAATTCCCTGGATTTTTGATTGGTATGACTTTGCAACCGTTTGATAAATCTTTTTGAAACTTTGCAGACTTATTCTTTTTTCTACATTTGCTGATCTTTTGTGGTGGTTAGTTAAGAGGTTGGAAAGACAAAAGGGGGATCCCAAAAAAACCTTTGTCCACCAACATATTTTCCTTACACTGTTTAAACAGGTGTAATAGCAAAATGGCAGAACAGATTTTCATGAAATTTGAAAGGAGTATAGATTATGGTGAGGAAAGGGTCCTTTTTGTTATTTGATGTAAATTGGTTAAATAGTTAATAATAGTAGGTGAGAAAAACGTAGTGATGTATTGTGCAGCATTATTCCGCAGCATTTCGCAGTGTACTGCTGTGGATAGCAATGACAAAACTCAATATTATTGCTTAATTGAAGCTCTTACAAACTGAAAATGCAGCCATATTGTTTAGACCACAAATTGTCCTTGTGCTGGGTTTGAACATGAAATATAGCTTATTGCTAGTTTTGTAATTCATAGGAAATTCATGGGAAAAATGAGGCACTTTAACAAAGTCTGTATAAGCAGGGAAAAGTATTATTATTGTTTTATATATTTTTTAAAAAGTTTACGGAATACTACAGTAGTTTCTCAAAACTATCTAGGACATACCACAGTACCTATTGAAATTAAAAAAAAAATGAACTTATGACAAAACTATTGTACAACACACCACTCCACTCCATTGCACAACATGCTACTCCAGTCTACGACAGGCCACTTCATTCTATGAAACACCACTCCACTCTATGACACTTCACTCTATATCACTCCACTCTACAACATACCACTGTGTTCTATGACACACCATTCCACTCTATGGTATGCCAGACCATTCTACGGTATGCCATTCCACTCTATGTCACTTCACTCGATGGCCCTCCAATCTAAAATAATCTATGATAAGTCACTCAACTCTACAACATGCCACTCCACTCTGTGATACCTATTGAAACCTTTAAAAATAGGTATATGCAACAAAAGATACTCTAAGACACTCCACTCCACTCTTAGACACGCCACTCCACTCTATAGACATTCCACTTGTGCCTATGGCATGTGACGTCATTCTTCGCCACTCCACTCCACTCTATGACACTCCATGTCACTCCACTATACAACACACTACTCAACTGTTCGACATGCCACTCCACTCTATGTCATGCCACTCCACTCTATGATGTACCAGTCTACTCTACACTACTCTACGCCCTTCCACTCTAAGGCACTTTACGACACGCCACTCTATAACATGCCTCTCCACTCCACTCTATGCAACTCCACTCTACAATACTCTACTCCACTCTATGCCCCTCCACTTTACACCACTCTTCTCTTCTCCACTTCACAACACTCTACTCCACTCCACTCGACCACATGCCACTCCACTCTATGGCACGCCACTCCACTCTATGTCACGCAACTCCACTGCACACCACTCCACTCCACTCTATGACACTTCATGCTACTTCATTGTACTTCATTGCTCTACCATGGACCGATCATTTAATGATCCCCTTCTCTTTAAAATCACTCTCCCACTGCGAATCCAAGGAACATAGCTCGATGAAAGCTCGACCGTGGTCCAAACTTTCCGTTGAGGCATGGTCAACACAACTTAGAAACTCAAAACCCACTTTTGAGGCAGACATCACATCGGCAGCTAAGACCTTCAACTTTTGTTTGGAATCCACACTGGATAAAGTTATTCCGGTAAAAAATTTTAATCGAAGGATGAGAGAAAAGATTTCTCCGTGGTACTCACCTCAGCTTAGATTGCTCAAACAAAAATGCAAACAATTAGAGAGGATCTGGAGGAAGGATTTTAGTGAAAGCACCCAAAATACATACAGAGAATCCATAAAGCATTATCAAGCGGAAATCAAAAGGGCACAGTCATTTTATTATGAGGATAAAATCAAGGCAGCATCAAACGCACCCAAAGAAATCTTCCGGATTACCAAGTCTCTCTTGGAGCCTATTCTCCAAAATACTTCCATAAATATGTCCAATGGACAGTGTAATGAACTGGCGAGTTACTTTCAGGGAAAAATACAATCTATTTATAGGACTCTCCCAGTCTCCCCACTACCTAGTGACCTTGACGCCACTTTGATTGATGCAGCTGGGCAGCATGGCTCTAACCCTAGGAGCATGAAGGAAGGAGCCACTCCCACCCTGGAGGAATTTCCTCTCTTGGATATGGAGACTCTGGGGCCGATTCTGATCTCGGCCGGTAGGGCTCCGAATCGGATTCGGATTTACCGGATCCGATTCGGAGCCCTGTTTCCCGACCGAATCGTACGCGGGTCCGGCCGAGCGAGTACGATGCAGGCACCCGCGAAAACTCCGACCGACTCGAACGCGGCTTCAACACGCTCCGACCGACTCGCATGGACACGACTCGCACCGCGCTATGGAGACGTTTCCCGGCCGGGTAAGTACGATGCGCGCCGCGAGCAGTCCGATCGACTCGCGCCGTCCGGCTCGAAAAAGCTGTCGAAGCCGGACTTTGGGGGTCCGCGTCGGACCCCCCTGTACGCGTAGGCGCGCGAGTCGCACACAGGGGGGACCCATGGGTCCCCCCTACCTGTGCGTGTACGGCGCGAATCGCTTCGCCGCGTACACGCTATAGGGGCGCCCTTGTCCGCCTCTCACCCATTGAGTCAATGGGAGCCCGCGTACGCGTTGTACGACAGGCTCCCATTGACTTCAATGGGAGTCCAACCGACTCGAGTCCGATGGCATGCGTGCGCATCGTACTCGATCGGTCGGACTGCCCGAGTCCGATTCGGTCGGAAATCTCTCCGGGTCCGGCTCGGTCGGAGAGATTTCCGGCCCGAATCGGAATCGGCCCCTCTATCTGAGATTTTTGCTAAAGTAAAATCAGGTTCTCCTCTAGATCCCGTCCCTCCTCACATTTTATCCAAGGCCAAAGACGTGGTTTTACTAGCCATCCAGGAGGTGCTAAACCTGTCCATTGTCAACGGACTCGTGCCACCGGCCTGGAAGCACGCCATGGTAAAAGCATTATTGAAAAAACCTAGCCTGGACCCCGAAGTACTGAGCAACTACCGGCCTATATCCCTGCTACCCTTGCTTATTAAGATCTTGGAAAAACATATCAATTCCACCCTATTAGACTTCCTAGAAACCCATGAGCTACTTCATCACTCCCAGATGGGTTTCCGCCCACAACACGGCACGGAATCTGCATTAACGGCTGTGGTTGAGGAAGCTAGGAGGATAGTAGGTCAGGGAGGAGTAGCGGCCATCATCCTCCTAGACCTCAGCGCGGCCTTTGACACGGTCAACTTCAATGTTCTTATTGAACGGCTAAGAAGAGCTGGGGTAGCAGGAGGAGCCATTTCCTGGATTCAATCTTTCCTTAATGGCAGGACTTTTCAGGCCTTCGCGGGGGAATCCACCTCCAGGCCTCTTCCTCTGAACTACGGAGTGCCCCAGGGATCCTCTCTGAGTCCCACGTTATTCAACGTATATATGAGGCCACTAGCCAAGGTCATCCAGCCGTTCGGGATCAAAGTGGTCACCTACGCGATGACACTCAGCTGGTGATATCTCTAAACCATCTGGGGACTGACCCTGCAGGCCTGGAGCTCTGTTTGGGAAAAGTTGCCACCTGGATGCAACATTCCTGTCTCAAACTGAACGGAGAAAAACGGAAATCATGTACTTGGGCAATACTGCCAAGTTAGTTCCCACACTGTCCTGGCCTTCCTGCCTGGGTGCCCCCCCAGTCCCGAAGTCCAAGAACAAGAGCCTCGGCGTGTGGCTGGATGATTCTCTCAAACTCGACCAGCAGGCAGTGGCAGTGACGGGGGCTTGCCACGGCATCCTTAGAATGCTACGGAAGGTCCTTCCCCTACTGCCCACTGAAGCTAAGAAAATTGTGGTCCAGGCCCTGATTCTCTCACGCCTGGACTACTTTAACTCACTGTGCTTGGGAGCCCCAAAATCTACCCTAAGGAAGCTTCAGGTGGCACAGAATTGCGCTGCGCGACTTTTGACCGGTTGTGGCAGTACGCAGTCAGCTAGATCCAGTTTGAAAGCCCTTCACTGGCTGCCGATAAAGGAGAGGATCTCCTTTAAAGCCTTATGCACTGCTCATAAGACTCTTAGGGGCACAGGCCCCCGCATTAATCAGTCTCTGATCACCGCCTATCTTCCTAAGAATTCTCTTCGCTCGGCGAATTTAAATTTAGCCTGCATTCCTAAAATCAATAGGTTGCGTAGCGGAGGCCGCTCCTTTTCATATAACATAGCCAGACTGATAGGGAGACTGTGGAACACCCTCCCTCTCAATTTGCGGCTTGAAACCTCCCACCTCTCCTTCTGGAAGGGTCTTTAAACATGGCTATTCCAGAACAGTAATTGCTAGCCTCCTCTTTTAACTTGATTTGCCGCTAGCGCTGGGATGCCTCAGGGTAGCCATGCGCTTAATAAATGCTAATTAATAATAATAATAATAATACGACAAGCCACTCAACTTTAAGGCATGCCGCTCTGTGCCACTCCAGTCTACACCTCTCCACTCTTAGACACTCTACAATATGCCATTGTATGATACCCTACTCCAATCTACAATACTCTACGCCATTCCACTCTATGACACACCACTTCACCCTACGCTACGCTATGCCACTCCAATCCAGTCCACTCCGCTCTAAGACATGCCAATCCAATCATGCCATGCCACTCTATGCCACTCCACTCTATGACACACCACTCCACTCTACGCCATTCCACTCTACAACACTCTAGTCCACTCTGTGCCCCTCCACTCTACGCCACTATACTCCACTATACTCCACTCTTTGACATTCTGCGACATGCCACTTCACTCCACTGTATGACACACCACTCCACTGTATGGCATCCCACTCCACTCTTTTACACACCAATACACTCTACATCACTTCACTCCACTCTATGCCACTCCACGCCATTCCACTGTACAACACACCACTCCACTCTATGACACATGAATTTTTTACTTTTAAGTTAATAATAATATTAAATTAATTTACATTTTTAATTTACATTAAAATATTTTTGATATTTTTTAAGAATTCATAAAAGTCTTATTTTTTCCTCATACTTTTATACTTTCCCTTAGGGAGATCTCCGCCTAAGTATGTAAAGTTCATAGTAGTAACTGTACACTCATAAATTAATTTTAGATGTCTACAGTTCCTGATATCAGGGGGAGGAGATATGTAGGTGGAGACAAAGGTGAATAGCAAATAAAATGTAGACTTGCACCTAGGTGTAAGAATAAACTTACAAGGGAGTAATTCATGTTAGACTACATTTGTGAATGGGGGCCCTTAGTGTCGATGATATTAGGCAATGTCCTCTCTGAGCCTCTTCAGGGCTTGTCACAATGCTAAAGCGTGAGTCAGAGAACTTAATTCTAATCATTCCTATTGTGGTCACTCACGATGCAGGCGTCCTAGTTTAGGCCTTGATGAGCTCACTTTTTCGTCGGGTGTTCCTGGTATTGCTCCTTATTTTAGGAATCTCGCAGCAGTAAAATATTTTCCCTACTCTCCAGCTGCACACAGTAGTGCATAAAAATACAACTAGTAAGCGAACATCACTGAAGACAAAGAACATATATTCAAAGAAACTCACGTTGTTCTCCTTTGGCAATGAATATATCTTTTAAGCCAATGCAGCCTCCTACCTCGATCCTAAACCTAATCCTTGAACCTAAATCGATATAGTCGCTCCACTCCAAAGCAAAAAGAAAAGACCCACCCCCTCTGCACCTTGGTTCAATAAAGCTCTCTATGATGAAAGGAAAATCCTTAGAATCTTGGAGAAACAGTGGAGACAATCTTCGTCCACCACCAATCTCTCTCATTTACGTTCGGCAAGATCCAAATACCACAAGCACATATTCCATGAAAAAGCATCACATTTCAGATCCCTCCTCGACTCAGCCAAGAACAGACCCAAAAAAACGTTTTGACCTCATCAAAAACCCAAACTGCTCTCCCCAAACCATCAAGCCTGAGGATTCTTCAAAGAAAGCAGCAGAATTCACTTTATTCTTTGATGAAAAGGTAAAATCACTAGTGGATCAGGTCACCCACCCCACCCCCATTGAGGAACGAAAATCCTTAGTCACTTGGCAGAACTTTGCAGCCATCTCGGAAGATGACCTCCTCAAATGCATCCTTGAAACCAAACCCTCCAACCATTCCTCTGACCCCATCCCCAGTGGCATCGCCATTGATTTCTACACCAATACTCTCTCTTACTGGACCAGACTAGTTAACCTCTTCCTTAGTCAAGGCTCCCTCCCTGCTGCCCTCAAAACAGGACAGGTTACCCCTCTTCTAAAAAACCTTCCGCAGATGCGAATGACCTCAACAACTTCCGCCCCATCACCAACCTCCCTTTTCTTTCTAAAATCACAGAAAAATGTGTTGCGAAACAACTTTCCCTACACATTAAGGACAATAATCTCCTTGACGTGTTCTAGTCGGGTTTCATCCAAAATTGCAGCACTGAAACAGCCCTGCTGCAAGTGATTGATGATGCGCTGCATATACTCGATTCTGGGGAATCGTGCCTTCTGATTCTTCTTGACCTCTCTGCAGCATTTGACACTGTTAATCACAACACCCTCCTCAACATTCTTCAACAGAGAATGGGCGTGGAAGGCACAGTGCTTAAATGGTTTGCCTCATTCCTCTCGGACAGATCACAAATGATCAAGATAGCGAACAGTCTTTCGTCTCCATTGGCGGTAGGTCAAGGCGTCCCTCAAGGTTCTATCCTTGCACCCACTCTGTTTAATCTCTATCTGGAACCCTTGGGGAACCTCCTTAGTAAATCTGGGATCCACTACCATCTCTATGCGGATGACACCCAAATCTACCTCAAGGTGTCTTCCGCACACGATCTTTCACTACTCAACTCTACTCTCAACTCTATTCACAACTGGATGTTAGCTCACCAACTCATTCTCAATCCCACCAAAACTGAATTCCTCCTCCTATCTACCTCTCTCTCCCCTCCTCCGGTTCAATCCTGGTTGGATCAGCTGAATTTACTCAACACTAAACCCGTCATTGTCGACAGCGCTAAATCCCTAGGTGTCATACTTGACAAAAGACTCAACCTAATCTCCCACATCAACTCCATTGCTAAGAACGCACGTTACCAGCTGCGACTTCTGTGGGGGATCCGTCGGTTCTTCCCGGAGAAAGACCTAAAACATTGGTCCAATCGCTAGTTCTCTCTAGACTGGATTACTGCAATTCTCTCCTGACTGGCGTACCCAAATCTCACCTCTCCCCCCTCAAATCCGTCCTCCATTCAGCAGCTCGCATTATTTCAGGTTCCAAACGTAGTGACCACATTACTCCTATCCTGTCTTCTCTTCGATGGCTTCCCATCGAGGCAAGATCCATTTATAAAACTGCCTGCATCACCCATAAAGCCTTGTACACTTCTTCCCCTCGTTACCTGGCGAATAAACTGAAAATGTCAGGAGGCTCGAGACCTTCTCGGAATGCAGCAAAGTTTCTGCTTGAGCCCCCCTCCTTCAAAAAGGAAAGATCGATGGCTCAATCGTTCTCAGGTAATGCGGTGAGAACCTGGAACTCGCTTCCGCCATTGCTCCGTGCCACTACCTCCATCCAGATTTTCAAAGCGGACCTCAAATCTCTTCTCCTTCAAAGACACTTCCAGAACTAATACCCTCATTCTCAGACCCCTCCAGGAAGCTAGTTCATCACTGTAAATTTGTAACATCTTTTTGTTCAGTCCCCACCCTTGATTGCTGTGTCTGATATTGTGTTATTGCCTATATGGTTTTACTCTACCTCTCCTGTTTATTTTTGTAACGTTCTATTTTACACCATTTTTCTCATGTAACGTAACTGGTTCTATTGTACAGCGCTCTGACACCTTCGGGTAAAGTCTGCGCTTTATAAAAACGCATTAAATAAAATAAAATAAAATAAATACCTGCTGACTCCAGGAAGGCATGGCACACTGATTTTATCTTCAGGGTGCAGTTATACTAGGAGACAGGATGTTGCTGCATTCCTCGTTGTCAGGGTACTGTCAGATATATTGTCTGCTGCACACAACAAAGATGAAATATCAAAGCACTGTGTGGGAGTGTGTCTTCTTTCATCTGCTATATATGAACGGAGACGTAAATATCTTTAAAGTCTGTCTTCCCTAAGTTAAAGGGTGAATCGGCCTGTCTCATTGAAATGGCAGCTCTAAGATTTCCTTCCAGGTGCAATCGTTCTTCAGAGACAATAAAGAAACTATGCAGTACGGACGTCTCCAGTTGTGGTGGAATAGAAAAAAAAGTTATCTGTAGAATGGCTTCAGCTATGAAACGGATTAGCTGCAAATTCTTTGGTCTTACAATAAGTGAATATGAATCAAAAGAAGTTATTTTACAGCCAACATGTTTCTTAAATGCCTTTGTGAAAAGAAAGGTCTCCAAAGCGTTTCTGAAGACCAAAACGTGTGAGAAATTAGTTATTTCAAGTATGCGGTGCCAGGTTGGGAAAAGTTGAACTTTCCACTGAGTGGCGTGAAAAGAGGTTCGCACAGTCTCTTGCTAGCCTGCGAATCACCAATCTGCTAATGCTAGGGGTTTTTAATAGGCAAGAGCTTCTCGTCGAGGTCATGCTCTCAAATTGATTGGTTTTTTTTTGTTTGTTTATTGGAGGTGAAATGTGAGCCAGTGTGGGCCATTAGCTCAAATATCCCTTTCCTTGTGATCAATATGACTTCCAAACAGGGCATCCTACCAACTTTTTTTCAAGTGGCAAATTTAAGGGCATAATATTTTACAAAGTTATTAAAGACAACAAATTACTACTTTTAAATTCAAGCATCCACAATACGTCTTTATCCATACCCATTTATTCACAAAATTTGTAATAACCAGACCAGAGACGACAACTAATTTCCTGAGGTGGATAAGTTACATGGTATGAATTACTGTCTGCTGTTGATTATAAGGATATTGCAAATCACTGAGATGTTCTGTCACCGTATAGAGGGACAAAAGCCAAAGGCTAAGGGCCATATTATCAAGAATGGGCGATAACATATCGCCGCTTTAGCGGCAGGAAAATGCCGCCAAAGCGGCGATAAGGGGCTTGATAATATGCCCTATAGAATTCCAATAGAAGCCCAGGTTTGATGTCCTTCACACCAGAACCTGGGCTTCTATTGGAATTCTATAGGGCATATTATCAAGCCCCTTATCGCCGCTTTAGCAGCAGTTTCCTGCCGCTAAAGCGGCGATAATGTTATCGCCCGTTCTTGATAATATGGCCCTAAGTTTCTTTAGAAATGATTAAACTCCAAGATGAGGAGGAGGTGTGGCCCTGTCGCTTTGGGATCCTGGGGTCCTAGGCTCGAAACCAGGACCTTGACGGATGACTAAATATTATGTCATTCTGGGCAAATCACTTATTATCCCTGTGCCTAAGAATGTTAAAAGTAATGTGCGTAAATGAATTTGTGTAATCCCCACTTGATGTACATGCTCGTGTAGAACGTGTCACAATGCCTCCCGTAATGTACAGCTCTTCATAGTGAGGTTTGTGCTATATAAATACTAATACATACGTACTTCTGATAACCTTTTAATGTTTTGCTTATTCCTTATTGTTAGAAGGTGGTTCTGACCATCTGAGCCACCCGGATTTTTCGCTTTTTGAACACCTAATTGTTGAGCTTTTACTGTGGGAGAGCCTCATAAGTTGGGACTCACCCACAGTGAACTCATGATGAAAGAGACTGCATGTGGATTTTACCAGTGTCCCCCTAGTGAGAGTAGGCCGATGTGCTGCAGCCGGAGTAAGGGGCACCGGGCTGGTTACATACAGACAAGTGTGTACATGCGTGTGCACATGTGTAGGGGCTGCGCGGGGGAGAATCCTGGCGTGCGCAGCCCACGAGCAGGTACAGATAGAATGGTGTGGCAGGAATTATGCAGAGTTGGGTGGTGACATGGAATAGGCTTTATACTATGGGAAGACACATGTAAGGGAAAGTCAGTGTGCTTTACTGTTTTCACTGAAGGAATACTCCATTATTCTCCTATGAAGATGGGGACCACATGGGGTAGTTTCACTTCCCTAGGGCCTACAAATTCCAGACACGCACCAAAGTACACTGTAAGTTGTGTGAGAGGAAGTATTCTGCTGAGTCCAAAGCCATATCTGTACTGCTTATGGGTCATCCAGAAATTTCATATTCCTCTGACTCAGCTCATAACCAGATCCTGGCTGGGTGTGACCCTGCCAGGCTGGATAAATGACCTTCCTCCTCAAGCTGTAGCATCAGAGGCCTAGCCCTTCACTGCAAGCATTCCAAGGGCGGAGGTCTCCTCTCCAAGAGGGAGAGCAGGTGGGTGGAGCTGCAGGTTATCCATCAGCAGCTGTCACCTGGTGCCAGGCACCAAGCTACTCTGGAGGGAAGGCAGCAAGGGGAAAGGGGGCTTTTCAGAGACCATGTGGCATGAGACCCCTGGACGACACCATTTTGAACTATCCCAGAGGCCTGGGCAGGAAGAAGGGAGCAGGGGCAGAGAGGTGATGTGTCGCTGCAGGATAGGGCAGCAGAGCCTTCCTGCCAGCCCTCTGCAAATTCTTTTAAAAGGTCTTGCACAGGAAGAGGGGTGCGGGGTGCGGTCTGCTGAGGAACACTAGTGCTGGAGCCTGGCGCCATGGGCAGTTGGAAGGAAGAACCCCCTGACTGTCCCAGGACCCTGAATTGCGCCAAAAGGGGAGTCCAGGACCAGTTCACAGAAGCCTGGGCCTCTGCGCAAGGAGAAGAGAGGCCTAGGAGGAGAGCCAGGAGAAAGGCTGGCGCAGGGAGCCAGTGATAACAGCTCACTGCTGAGTTCACCCTCCTTGAGACCAGGAGGGCAAAGGAAAGTGCTCCCAGTGGCTGAGGCACGCCACCAGGAGCAAGAAGAGGCCAAAATGGCAAGTATTGGTCCCCTAGGAGCTGAGATGTGCCCCCCAGAAGGTAGGCGACCTTTGACCTCTGGCCGGAACCGACGATGCAGTGCGTGGGGCTCCGCCGCCGGTCTTGACTGGGCCCCCGGGGTGGATCAGGTCCCGGGGGCTGCCCCCACAAGTAGTTAAGTAAGGGAGCGCCATTACGCTCCCCGTGAAACTGCCTAAGCGGGGTGCCAGGAGCCCACCCTGGCCCCAGATGAAAATGGAGACAGGGGAGCGCTGTCACGCCCCCCTGGGAATGATGAGAGGGGCCCGGGACCCCCAACTCCGGGCCCCACCGAAGTCGGGGAGCGCCGTCACACCCCCCATGAAGAAGCTAAGTCGGGGAGCGCCATCGCGCTCCCCGCGAATGTGCCCTGGGGCCCGGGACCCAAACTCCGGGCCCCGAATCCCAGAAGCTAAGTCGGGGAGCGCGACAAGATGCCCTGGCGCCCGGGCTCGCAACTCCGGGCCCCGATGTGGACCGCAAGGGAGGGGGAGTGCCGCCGCACTCCCCCGCTGCAGGAGGAAGGTGGGGGGAGTGCCGTCGCACTCCCCCAAGGTCCCGCTGGACCCAGAGGAGCCTCTATGTCTGCCCACAGGAGCGGGCAGACCTGAAATGGAGCACTGGTTCCCGCGGCAGCATGTGAGGGTGCTGGCCAGTCGGGGAGCCGCCGGGGGTGGGCTCCCCGCGTGGCTCCCCAACTCGCCTGGAGATGCGGGGTGCCCGGGTGGGACCAGGCCCCCACGAAAGGAGGCGGAAGGAGCGGCCGGGGTTGGGCTCCCTGAGCCAACTCACCTGGCGACAAGGGGTCCGGGTGGGACCGGGCCCCCAACAGCATGAAGAAGCGGCGTGAGGCCACCAACACTGGAGGTGCGGCTCTCCCCGAGGAGCGGGGGAGCCGCTACTATGTTATGCATGAGGCAGGAGTGCATCGCCCCATAATGCCTTGCAGGCCCGGACCGGCCTGCAAGGAAAAACGGCTGGTTCTCTGCGTGTGGTGACACCAGGAGGAGAGGGTCACCGCCTGTATTGATCTGTATTTTATTGTGTCTTTAATGTTTATCTTGTCTACTTGTATGGTTCTTTTGAACCGAATAAAGATGTTTGACTGACTGACTGATAAAGAATGTCCAATCTGTGTTAAGCAAGGATGCAGATCTTCTCATGCCTTACCCCGACCATCTCTTCAAATAGACTGGATTAAGGTACGCAAAATGTGGTGTTAATTGCTGGTATAATCAATATAATTGCTTTTTGGGCATGAAGTATTGCTAGGGAATATCTATTGCTGAGCGCCTGATAATGTGCATGATCCTTATTACCCATATACTAAAAATGGGATATTTGTTCCTAAGTCTTGGGACGGGTATATGAAATTGCCATGTTTTTCTGTTAAACTGTAGACTTCCTTACTCCAGGTCCTTGTCACATATAGGTTTCAAGCCAGGCTGTGAGTCCATGACTAAATTTGCCAATCACACTGGAAGACTAGGAGGCCTCACGATCTTTAAGACTCTTTCACTTATAATGTATTAAGAAAATAAAACCTTGCTTGCATTCTAAGTAAAAAATATGATTAGAGGCTGCAAGATGAACATGTTTGTTATTAGCAACCTAAGACAGAGAAAAGACCTGCATTCCCACGGTACAGAGCAAGAATATCGATGTATAAATATCGACCTACAGAAATATCGAGGGAAAAATATCGTGGGTAAGAAATATCGATGTAAAAAATATCGTGGTAAAGAATATCGATTGTTATATAATTAATATTGATTGCAAAAATATCGAAGTGTTAAATATCGTTTACAAAAATATTGTTGTTAAAAATATCGATTCATTGTTAATGTTATGTATTTTAGTATTTTGTATGAGAATTGTTTGTATTTTTATTATATGTGTTAAAATTTTAGCAGTTAATATTTTTTTTTAACTTGAATTTTGCGTTTTAGTTCCGTAGCGGGTTGTAGGTTTATAGGGGAATAGGGTGGGAAGTAATTTAATTATATAGATTTTATTTCTTATTTATAGTAGTTAATAATTTTTTTTAAATTGAATTTTGCGTTTTTAGTTCCGTAGCGGGTTGTGGGTTTATAGGGAAATAGGGTGGGAAGTAATTTAATTATATGAAATGTATTTAATAATTTATATTTATTCATAATTGTATAATTGTGATGTTATAGAGTTATAAATGTGTAAATTAATTTATTAATAATTGTTTGATAATTAGTTGTTAATTATTTTAAATTAATTAAATAATAATTAATTAATTATGTTAATTGTTTAATTAATTTTAGGTGTGTGTTGTGGTTTTTATAGGTGTAAATGGTGGGCAGTAATTTATTTTTTATTGATGATGTATTAATTAATTGTTAATTAATTTGCATTAATTAATTTGACAATTAATTTGTATTAATTAACTTGTTAATTAATTTGAATTAATTAATTAGTAATTATTAATTGTAATTGTGTAATTAATTTTAGATGTGTGTTGTGGATATTATAGTGTTAAACAATGTGTAATTAATGAATGTTTATTATTTTTTTAAATAATAATATATTTAAATTTCAATATTAATTATGTTAATAATGGAAATAAAATGTAATAAAAATGTTGATGTTTATTTTTTTATTGGTGTGGTATCCAGCACTTTCCCTACTGTTGCACTCACTGGAGTGGGAATAGTAATTTTTACCCCTCCGCTATCCAGCACTTTCCCTGCTTTTGCACTCACTGGAGTGGGAATAGTAATTTTTACCCCTCCGCTATCCAACACTTTCCCTGTTGTTGCACTCACTGGAGTGGAAATAGTAATTTTTATCCCTCCACTATCCAGCACTTTCCCTGCTTTTGCACTCACTGGAATGGGAATAGTAATTTTTACCCTCCGCTATCCAACACTTTCCCTGCTTTTGCACTCACTGGAGTGGGAATAGTAAATTTTACCCCTCCGCTATCCAACACTTTCCCTGCTTTTGCACTCACTGGAGTGGGAATAGTAATTTTTACCCCTCCGCTATCCAACACTTTCCCTGCTTTTGCACTCACTGGAGTGGGAATAGTAATTTTTACCTCTCTGCTATCCAGCACTTTCCCTGCTTTTGCACTCACTGGAGTGGGAATAGTAAATTTTACCCCTCTGATATCCAACATTTTCCCTACTGCAGTAGCGGTCGGTGGTGGGAGTGCCGCCGGGCGCTGACATGGGGCGGGGGAGGGGCAGGGTGGGTGGTAGTAAACTACGGATTACGGGCGATTACAGGTAAATACACATAAAAATAAATAAAACAAATTTCGTTTCTCGCGCTGCATCGCCAAATGTGATGCAGCGCGAGAAACGAAATTCGTTTTATTTATGTATATGTGTACTTACCTGTAATCGTCCGTAATCCGTAGTTTACTACCCCCCACCCTGCCCCTCCCCCGCCCCACGTCAGCGCCCGGCGGCACTCCCACCACCGACCGCTACTGCCCTACTGTTGTATTTATTGTGTTGCAAAATGTATTTTTAATATTTCTTTTAATAGTTTAATGTGTTAATTAATTATAGAATGTTTTATTTTATTTTAAATTATTCATATATGTATATATTTTATTTTTATATAATTTAAAAAGTTTATAAATTAAGTAAAGATAATAGTTAATAAAATGTTTTTAAGTAAATATATGTATTTGTACACATTTTTGTGTGTTTATATTTTATTTAATTAAGTTTATTTGTTATATTTAATTAAAATATATATTAAATGTAATTTATTTTGTTAAAAATATTAATATTATTTAACATATTTTTTAAAGTTATATATCTTTTTAAGTCGATATTTTTTACATCTATATTTTTTACTTCGATATTTTTGTATCGATATTATTGTACTTACCTGTTTAATTATAGGGAGTCGATATTTTTGTATTCGATCATTTTTACAACGATATTTTTGTAAACTATATTTTTTACATCGATATTTAGTCAGGGAACCCATTCCCACATGTAGTGAAAACATACTTCAACAAACCAACCTTCCTCACAACAATCTGCAATCTTGCCCCACCAATACATACAAACACCCCTGTCTGCTCTACATTCACCTAACCTCTCACTGTAGTATATAAAGCCATTCATTCTATTACTTAAACCAATTTCCTTCCACTTTCTGGCTCTTACACCAACATCCACTCACTCTATAATCATCTCTACATTGAAAACCAGCTCTCACTCATACACTTACTTCACAATGCGCTTCCACTCATTTAACCATAAAGATGCACACATAATACTTGCACAAACACTGTATGAAGCCAGCTTGACCAGTGGGGCAATTTCTCCCACCGCCATGCAAAACTAGCTCATAATCAGACAACACTACTTCTCTAAGACAGACTCCGTAGTAGCACAGGACAGAGATGGAAAGTAACTTCACAGAATGTGCATTCAGGGTTAACAGTACAAGCACAACACTTAGGGGCCTATTAGGATGGCGGGCAGACTTACGTCCGCCCGCCACCCTAGCGGTGCTGGGATCGGCCTTCAGTGGTGCGGCGGTCCCGCACCAGCGATTAGGATGCAACCGCCACCGTGGTGGTGGCATCCTCCATTCCCAGCATTGTGGCGGGCGGTGCACACAGCACCGCCCACCACAATGCTGGGAATGCACTGTGTGCATTGGCATGCACAAGGTGGCAGGCACTGTGCGGTGCCTGCCACCTTGTGCATGCCAATGTTGGGGGGTACCATGGGTACCCCCCAAGTGCAGTCCCCCACCCCCCCACTCCCCAGGGGGCCCGCAACAGGTCCCCAAAGGCATTCTCCGCATGCCTTTCCATGGCGAAGTCTCCGCCATGGAAAGGCATGTGACCGCCATCATCCTAATATGGGTGGCGTTGCCTGCAAGGCACCACCTCCATATTGCAGGCCTTTTCCGCCCGGTAGGCAATCGGGCGGATTGCCTACCGGCGGAAAACCTGCGGACGGTCTTTCCGTCCGCCGGGGTCCCCCCCGCCATACTAATATGGCGGGGGGAAATGGGTGGCGGGCGGAGGGAGATGTAGGGTGGATCGCCACCGCCATGCAGGCGGTGGCGATCCGCCCTACATCCTAATCACCCCCTTAGATCAAGAAGCCACCCAGTAAAGCTCCCAGACCACTTGATAAAGTGAATTAATTTTTGTTTGATTAAAATAAGGCAAAAATGGCAAAAATTGGATTAGTCACTGGAAAGTTGTCACTTTTAAAGTGACAGTTCCATTCCACATGGCTTATCCATCCTGCATGGACAATCAAGAAAAGTTATTGTGCAGTACTTACAAGTGACCACTAGAGGCTTCTTCTCCCTCCAGTCATATAGCATGACTCTCACTTCCGGGCTGTACTAGCAGTTAGTGAGGTCAGAGGGTCTAAGGGAGAGTCAGACCCTTTGTGCAGTCAGGTAAAATTCACAACTTCCAAACTTCACAGAGTTCCTGTGGGGTGTCTATGACTTGTGTTGCTTGCATGCAGTGTGGTTCTGGTCTTTCCAAATCTGCCTAAACCAGCAGACAGTACGCCTCCTTTCCTTATCAACCAGTCTATTCCTTGATGTTCATCCCAAAGACCCTGCTTTCCTCTAGAGTGTCCTCTTTCCGGATGCCAGTTCACATTGAGTGTAAGTTAGCTTTTAACTAATTTTCCAGTTTCAAAAACAAATCTCCACCAAGTTTGGTGCCCGTTCAATTATAATTGGGCAAATGGTTTGCATCACAAAAAGAGTCCTCAGTTGATCTTGGATGGCCTGTAAGAGATTTTGGTCAGTCAACACTGACCTTTTCATTGAACAAAACACACAAGACTTGGGAGAGGTTGGTCATACTTCCACCTACTCCTCAGCAGTCGTGGTCCATTTCCAAGTCTTCTTCATGAACATTTGTGGGTCTGGTTGTCCTCCCTCCATGGTCAGACATCTAATGTGTTATGTTAACACAAACATGCAAAGGTGCACATCTCATTTGTGAGTATATATGAGTATATATGCCCTCCACCATTGACAACCAAGGTTCTCCAGCATATTGGGTGGTTACTTGCACAGCTTGCTGAGGGCAGACAGGTCCTTGGTGGTGATTTTAATGGTGTAATAAATTACTACATGAATCCCCAAAATAGGACCCACCCAACCTATGAAATTCCTGACAGGGTATGGTCTTAAAGATATCTGGATTAGGTTCCATCTGACTCAGAAGGAATATACCTGCTATTCTGGGCTCAAACGTCCTTCTCTAGAATAGAAATGTTTGTGATGCCTGAGATGGATTTACCTGGAGTACCTGGGGTGCAGATCATGGTCCAGACCATTTACCTGTCAAACTCACACTGGGGTGGGCGGGAGAGAGGAATAGTGGTACTTCATGCCTCAGCGCATGGTGGCTGATGAAAGATAAATTCAATACACATGTTGGGTAGGAAGTGGACAGATTATTTAACAAAACTATGACTCATTTTAATTGTGGAAGACCCTTTAAGAAGCTTTTAAGGCCTACATGCAGGGTAGAATTATTAGCTACACAACAGAACACAAGATGTATTAGATGGAATAAATATCTTATTATACTCTCACTACACTACTATCTTAGCCACTCTACTACATCTTGAAACTCAATACATAGCCTCTGTGAAACTGGAGAAACATAGAGCACTGTTGCACCAAACTCACACAAACACTCGTGGGATACTCCAAAATGGCATAGAGGGCAACCCAAAGCAGGCAGTACCAATGCAGTGATAAGGCCACCATTTTTTTACTGTGGCTCTGCAAAAAAAATAAAACATGCTACAATACATAAATGCCACATCCAATTCCCGGATAGGAGACAGGTAATGGGCACCTGCCCAATCGCACCAGTATTTTCGAAGTTCTAGCAAAATCTGCATACCATACCAGAGCCTTAAGAATTTCACGGTGTAAGGTGAATTTCTAAGAGACCAGGGTCTTTAGCGATGTACACCACTCTGCTGCTTTTTGACCAGGTTCACTCTATATAAATAAAATAGACATTCATACATAAACATACATACATACATATAACTACATACATAAATATATATATACATACATACATGCATATATTCCAGTTACGTGACTCAGAAATCCAAATACTCACTGGAAAAAGCAACCGGGAAAGATGAACTGAGAAACGTTTTGAATCAGCTGCAAAATAGGAAAGCATCTGAGCCAAATGGCTGCTCAGTAAAACTTTTCAAGTACATGGCAGAAATGCTTGGAGAGGCAATGATCAAAGGCAAGCTTACACAGGTTCTGAGATTATCAAATATCACATTAAGTTGCACCTCAGGGGATCTCAGGAGATGTGCTACTCATATAGCCCTATGCCTATTGAGACTATAATCATAGGCAAAGCTTTGGCGATGATGGTCAGTTCGAGTCATATGATCCATATTCTATAGGATCAATGTGGGCTCATGTTCTTTTCATGCAAACACTCAGGCTGGCAGAATAGTTGCAGGACTCTTAGGGGCCGATTCCGATTCGGGCCGTAAATCTCTCCGACCGAGCCGGACCCGGAGAGATTTCCGACCGAATCGGACCCGTGCAGTCCGACCGAACGAGTACGATGCGTCCGTATGCTATCGGACTCGAGTCGGTCGGACTCCCATTGAAGTCAATGGGAGCCGGTCGTACAAAGCGTACGCGGGCTCCCATTGACTCAATGGGTGCGATGCGGACAAGTGCGCCCCCTACAGCGTGTACGCGGCGAAGCGATTCGCGCCGTACACGCACAGGTAGGGGGACCCATGGGTCCCCCTGTGTGCGACTTCGCGCGGCTACGCGTACAGGGGGTCCGACACGGACCCCCAAAGTACGGCTCCGACAGCTCTTACGAGCCGGAGTGCGCGGCTCGGTCGGACTGCTCGCGGCGCGCATTGTACTTACCCGGCCGGGGAATGTCTCCATTGCGCGGTGCGAGTCGAGTCCGAGCGAGTCGGTCGGTGCGGTTCGACCCGGGAACGAGTCGGTCGGAGCGGTCGGGACGCCCGAACGAGTCGGTCGGCGAATTCGCATCGTACTCGCTCGCCCGGACGCGCGTACGAATCGGTCGGGAAATAGGGCTCCGAATCGGATCCGGTAAAGCCGAATCCGATTCGGAGCCCTACCGGCCGAGATCGGAATCGGCCCCTTAGTGTTGTTGATGGGGGACATTGAGAAAGAATTTGATCTGTGGGTTCAGAATATCTTTTTGGACTATTGGAAAAAGCTAACTGGGTCCCAGATTCTGTGACTACACATGAACTAACACATATCAACTTGATGGTAAGAGTTAGAATAGATGTAGTGTCTGAAGTGAGTCTGAACCTTTCTCTGTACACAGAGGCAAGGAAGACTGCTCTTGCTGTTATTCTTCTCCATTGCAATTGAGCCACTAGCACAATAGCTCAGGATAGAGGTGATGCTGAAGGCGTTCGAATGGTCACCGGAAGTCACAGACACAGTAGTGCTATATGCAGATTATCTTTTATCACGAGGACCCAAAGGAATCCAGGCATAAACATTAAGGGGCATATTATCAAGGGCTTTATCGCCGCTTTAGCGGCACTTTTTGCCGCTTTAGCGGCAATCATTTTATCGCTCATCAGCAAGCTGTCGCTAACAGGCGTTAGCGACAGCTTTCAGGCGTTAGCGGGCGCGTTTTCCATCACCTTGCATGTCAGCGATAATTATCGCTAATGACATGCAAGGAAGGCGTTCCCTACTAAAAGCGACTGAAAACAGTCGCTAACACCACTACCCCCTATTAGCAAGGCAGGCGAAGCGATAAAATAATCCGCGCTAAGCGCGTTTATCGCTAGATTTTATCACCTGCTAGTGAGGATGACTTACCTGTTTGAAGTATAGGAGGTGGATTCTAATGCTGAATCCACCTTAGCGTTAATGCGAGAATATCGCTGGTTTCCCAGCGATATTCTCTCATTTTAGTCGCTATCGCTGGAAATATTATCGCTATGGAGATAAACCTTACTAATAGGGTGTTATCTCAGCGATAATTTCCAGCGATAGGCGGCGTTAAAAGAAAACGCGCTAAGCGCGGTTAGCGATAAATATCGCACTTCCTTGATAATATGCCCCTAAGTCTTCAGTATTTCCAAGAGGAGTTGGCGAGAGGGACTTGTAATGTGTATAAGGCCTTCAGGATGGCTTTAAGTAACTCAGCATATTTATAGCTTAAAAACGGAACCCTCCATGGTAGAAAAACTGTAGGGCATATTAGCAAGACTGGCGATAAAATTATCGCCGCTTTAGCGGCAGGAAACTGCCGCTAAAACGGCGATAATGGGCTTGCTAATATGCGTTACAGAATTCCAATAGAAGCCCAGGTTAGATGTCCTGCACACCTAACCTGGGCTTCTATTGAATTCTATAACGCATATTAGCAAGCCCATTATCGCCGCTTTAGCGGCAGTTTCCTGCCGCTAAAACGGCGATAATTTTATCGCCAGTCTTGCTAATATGCCCCTATGTTTCCAAACAAGGAGATCCGGTGTTTTGGGTTCCCCTCCAGTTATGTTTGATGAAGAAATCCACCATAGTAAAAATGGTCTGTTTAAGCAGATTAAAATTTCCCCATAAAACATCTAAGGTCTTCTTCACATGTATAAGGTGAATGTATAGTATATATTAGGAGATGATGGGATGCCAGGTTTCTCCATGACAAAATGCTACAAATCTCCCTATGCTGTGAGTTCATGAGCTGTGGGCACTGAAGCATACTACAGAACTGCATACTTGGCTTTTTTGAAGCAATAGGATTCTTGTGTCATATTTTTAAAATATATACAAAAGAAAACAATCAGTGGGCATATATAAATGTACAACAATCTCTTTCTCCTGATTAGTGGCCAATCTATGCTGTAGCCTCCTTAGTTAATTCTTAGCATTCCATAAAATATAGGCACAGAAAAATTCAGAGCATCCCAAATAACAACATGCTATATCATGGAACCTCTTTGCATCAACACCCATTAACCCCAGACTGTAAATATAACTCTGACAAACTTACTCCAATATAAAGGCACAAGTCTTACAGCCTTGGTAGGTTTAAGATTGTAAAATGTTATAATTACACATATTAATGAGTAAGTCAGTCAAGTCCACTTAGCAACTACAGCTGCCTTGCTCTTCTCCGAAAGTGCAGGTGCACACAATAAAAATGTAGTTAATAATTTTTTCAGGCACCACAATTTTGCATAGCCCATTAAAAGGCTAGAGTTTACAAAATGTATCCAATAAAATGCAAAACATTTTAAAATCTCAGAATGAATTCCTTCAATACGCTTAATGAAAATAATACATTTGCTTGAGTCCCCTCTTCCAGTCCCCTCCACCCGGAACTCTACCAGTACTCTTATTTATCTCAAGGTAAACCAAATACCCTCCAGGTAAGACAACACCGATCACTGGTGCTCTGGGTACCGAGTTCTATAATCAAAGGGTTCTATTGTGTTGCAAGCTATTTATCTATAAAACATATATACTGCTTGCTTGTTGTCCACTGTTGGAAATGGCCCTTTCTGCAGGGTCACCCCCAAATCTTTTGCCTTCCTCCTTCTGATTGACAACCTCGTTTTAGTTGGCTTTAGGACTCTGGGCACCTTACCACTGCTAACCAGTGCTAAAGTGCATGTGCTCTCTTTCTAAAATGTATTAACATTGGTGTATCCACAATTGCCATATTTATTTTACTTATAAGTCCCTAGTAAAGTGCACTATATGTGCTCAGAGCCTGTACATTAAATGCTACTAGTGGGCTTGAAGGACTGATTGTGCCACCCACTTAAGTAGCCCTTTACACATGTCTCAGGCCTGCCACTGCAGCGCCTGTGTGTGCAGTTTTAAACTGCCATGTCGACCTGGCAAGTTAATCCTCTTGCCAGGCCAAAACCTTCCTTTTTCATTCATATAAGTCACCCCTAAGGTAGACCCTGGACAGTCCCAAGGGCAGGGTGCAGTGTAGTTAAAAGGTTGGACATGTACTTTTAAGTTTTAGAAGTCCAGGTAGTGAAAAACTCTTAAATTCATTTTTCACTATTGCAAGGCATATCTCTCCCATAGGTTAACATTGGGATTAACCTATTACATTTTTAAGTGTAATTTCCAATTGGGAAAAATGAGATATTTCGAGTTTGGTGCCTATGGACTCACAATTTAAAATCACAACTTATGGTAAAGTTGGATTTTAAATTGTAAGTCTGAAAATCCCACTTTTAGAAAGTTGCCATTTTCTTACTTTAACAATTCTGAGCCTCTGCCTGCCTCTGAATACACATCTGGAATGGGTGACAGCTGGGCTTTGTGCATTCCCTATAGACAGTCACACCTAAAGGGAGCTGAGGTGTGACTAATGGGCCATTCACATCCTGATGGGCCATTAACATCCTGCTTGGTCAATCTGGGCAGAATGGGAGGGAGGAGCTGACACTTAGATCTGAATAGGGCTGTGCCTGTCCCCACACAAAGAGCTGCATCCCCTCTGTAGCGCGTGTGGAGCCAGGGCAGAAAGGGCAGGGACCTTGTACACTTCAAAGGCCTCTGATTGAAGTCTCCCCCACTTCAAAGGCACAACTGGGTATAAGTACTGGACCCCTAACACCGCCAACTCAGTAAACTTCTGTACTTAAGGACACTCTACCAAAAAGAAGGAGTGCTGTGCTGCTGAAAGGACTTTCACTCTGCTGGACTCTGCTGGGCTCCTGCTCTATTGTGCCCGCCCTGCTGTCCTCCTTTCCAGGTATTGGATTTTTGTCTTTTTGGTCTTGTTTGGTTCATTAAATTAAGCTCTATTTTTCTAACTTGGTGTGAATTATTTTTGTGTGACATTTTCACTGTTTTACTGTATTAAGTGTTGCATAAATACTCTAAACATTGCCTTTTAAGTTAAGCCACACTGTTCTTTGCCGAGCTACCAGAGGATGAGCACAGGTGAATTAAGGGTATGTATCTGACTTACTCTGACTAGGGGCCTTATTATGACTTCCTCCTGCGGGCCTCCAAATCAGCACCCCGTGGGAAGACCGTCAAAGCTGTGCCCACAGCGCCCGCTGGATTACAATTGTAATCCACGGTGTGCAGTGGCAATGTGGCGCTGCAGTGGCAGTTGTCTGTAAAGCTCATTGGAGAGCCTTACATGCAGACAGCCGCAGTGACAGCGCTGTCTGCCAGTTCCTACACATGCAGCATGCACCATGTAGTGCATGCCACACCGTACAGGACCTGGGGTCCATAAATACAGGGGGGCACAACCCTCTGTGATTGCACCCCAGGCCCTGGAGCAGCAGGGGGCCTTGCCTCCCTGACACCTTTTTCATGGCAGTCACACCAAAAAGTGTGGCGGTGAGCCAACTCAAAATATGTTTGGCAGTGCCGGCTGCGGCACTGCCAGCATATTTTTCCCAGGGAAAGCCTGCTGGCCTTTGGGATCCTTGATCACAGCGTTGCCAGCGGTCTGGTGGCGGTCCGACTGCCGCAGTTGTAATTCTGCGGGTGTCCCGCAGTGCGGCAGTAGTTGGACCGCCACCACGACTAGTCGTAATAAGGGCCTAGTATTGTGTTTCCTGCTTGGACACAGTGCATACCTCTGCCAACCAGAAACCCATTTTTTAACACGCACCCATGTACATATACCGTTATACTAGTCTTAGGAAACCTTAGATGTCTTTCACATCTTACTGTACCTATGCATACTTAATGCAGGTATAAAGTGGGAAGTGGAAATAGTAAATCTAGCCCCTGCAAAGTCCAACACTTTCCCCACATTGTTTAGTGATGAGCAGTAATATTTATTGTATTTCTAATTTTCTAAATTATTTATAAAATTTAATAATTGGTAATTTTTCATTCAATATTTTGATTTTTGGGATTTATTATTTTTTTATTTTTTTATTTAACATGTTATTGTTTTTGTGGTATATATTTGAATTAAATTCAGTATAATGCTATATATAGTAAATCCAACATACGTTCCGAATTTTTGATGATATTCTTGACCAAAATATTTTTTACAATATTTTGTTTCTCGATATTTGTGTATTGCGATATTTTTGGATTTGATATTATGTCATACAACCTTTTGACTAGGCCCCAGCCGAATAGGAAGAAGAAAAAACATTATTTATGGATTGACAGCCTTGCATATTTACCAAGTAGAAACATAAAAGTTCGTTCATACCGACTTTCGAATTTGCGACCAGAATGAGTGGCTTCAACATTCAGTCTGACCACACATTGATTAGCGTTGTGCACGATGTCTGTTAAATTTGTATTACCTGTCTTGTAATTGAGTTTTCTTCATCCATCTCTCTCCCTAACAACAGAGTGAAATGTAAGGTTCATCAGAGAGGAATTGCCAAGTAAACACTCTCACTGCATAAACCTGATCACAATTTACAACTGTGATCCTACCCGTTTTACAGACTGTTCTGTGGTCAGAGTTGTTTTAAGTGCTGTTTTTCATCTGGTAACATGCCCAAACGTTATTTTGCAGCCCTTTTATCTTCCTCTTGCTTGTTCTTGGACATAGTCACTCCCCTCTTATGCTTGATCTCACACTCCTCCACCCACTCTCTGCCAGTGAAATCATGCACTAAAGATTTATAAAGATTTATTAGACTGCTCTTGGAAAGTCAGAACATGAATAAATGGAATCAGTAAAGCCTTTCCTAAAAACTGTGTTTTGAATTTAACAAGCTCAAATTTAGAAGTTTGCTGGCACTTTAAAAACAGGTTCACCCCTGTCCACTAGCGAGTTCACTCAGGATGCCATCTATGCTTATGCTGGTGGCCCATCGGGCTATCATGTCAGTGGTGGCTCTTGTCTCTTCTCCGCTGGCGGGGGTCCCCACATTTGAATGGGGTGGGGAAACTGCAAAGTTGACGTACAGGGCATCAGCCAAATGTTGGTGGATGCCTTGCATTGGCCAAATTTTAAATGACCACCTCGGGCTACTATGGTATGATATGGTGAAAACCATTTGATTTTACAAATTAAATCTCTCTTTTTTTGTACTTCAAGTTTTAAAACAGTGTAGTTCTGAGTTAAGATGCTCCATTGACAATGTGCCTCTGTGCAAGAAGTAGCTCTTCTCTGCATATTCTTTGAAGAGTGGGCATCATGTGTAGGCACTCTCCCTTGTCATACTTCTGCAGCATCTCAACTTTAAAATAAGGAATAGTCTGGAAACATGACAATATTGTTTAGAGCTTCAGCCAAAAACCTACAGGCATTAACTGCATTGTTTTTTGACTATTGAGGGGAAGAAAGGTTATTGTAGCCCCTTTTTCGTGATCGTAATTTTTCTATTTCCACGTTCTGTGCTATAGATGAGATTGTAGGTGCTCCCATTAATAGACCTGTGTTTTCGTGCTTCCATTATTTTTGGTAAAGTTCCTATACAAAAATTTCAAACAAATCCACATTTGATACATAAAACAACCAGTAAACAAAAATTGAAAGACATAATTTATTTCTGCATGGATCATACCAACTAGCAACCCAAATAGCATTATGATGAATCATGCAAAATAAACTCCACCTCGCTAGAACATGTAGCTCACAAATCAGACACTTTCTTATAGGTCAGGGACGCAGACATTGGAACACACTCACAATCAAAAATACATCACAAACAATCCAACTAACAATTCGAACATACCTGCCATCAGTGGCGGCTCGCATAGGGCATGCTGCGGGGCGGTGAGGCGGGGCGGGGCGGGGGGGGGGCAGGGTGTGGGAGGAGTAAGCTCGGACATACGACGGAACGGAGGAAAGTAATTATTACGTTCCTCCGTTCCGCCGTATGTTCGAGCTTACTAACCCCCACCCTGCCCCTCCCCCGCCCGCCACACCACCCCGCAGCACGCCCTACACGAGCCACCACTGCTGGCATCATAACTCCTATAACCTCTGTGGAATCTCCCCCGCTGCCTCACTTTCTTTCAACAGTAGTTATTACTTTAGCGATGCTATATGACTTCTGATAACGTAAATTGTAAATGTGGCACTGATTCTCTCTTGCCGCATATCACCGAAGAGACTTCTGAAATGTAATGACATTATGCCTACACAAAGTGCTGACTACTAAGGTATCAGAATTACCTAAAGTAGGCCAAACGTTATTTCTTGCCCCAGTACTTCACTATAACTCTCTCTACACCCTTTTGACAGTGTATAATGTGGTTCTTGTATTATTGCATTGGCACTCCATGGCATCATTGAGCCTCAACAAGGTGTTGAGTATGATAGCAGGTATCCACCTTCTGTATCATACATCTCATGGCGTCATATAATTAGCTACTAGCATATAAGGACTAGGATTTTGAGAAATTATAAAAATATATAGCTTGTTTTTTCAATCTACTCCCGTTTTGTTTAATGTTGGCAACATAATTGTGATTCTTGCCATATTTTTACTACATATATTATATACTATGTTGGTGTATGGCAAAGACCTATAGAATTGGAATTTATATGCTTTGCCTGTGCTAACCCACGGGTGCTGAACTGAGAACAATCAAAGCACCGGGATGGAAATGGGGTGCCCTAGGTCATTGGCCACTACTACCTTCTCCCTGTTTTTCAGAAGGGGCATGGAGACCCTTTCCCGCCACCTTACTCTGGGACTTGTCCATATATCCCTTGAACTCCCTCTGCTGGCGGGAGCCTGAACCAGCCTTCTTGCGGTCACTCCCAGGTACCTTCTCAGACACTCTGGTGCTGATCAGAGGTCTGCTTCCTTAGCAAGCTCCGTGGGGTCAGTGAGCTTACTATCCACTAGGTGCTGATGCAGCTCTATTAAACAAGTATTGAGCATACGCTCCCTAAAGGTCAAGTTGTACAGCCCAACAAATTAATTAACTTTGCTGCCCCTCACTGAGCCATTCAGTGCCTTTCTGGAATAATACATGAAATCCACCCATGAATTCTTTGAGAGTTTATGGCTGTCCCAGAACCTCTACGGTACGTCTGAGGGTTCTGCCCAAGTTTAGCAACAAATATGGCTTTCATGGGGGCATACTTTGTCTGGTCATCTTCTTCAAATCTGAGAATTGTGTCCGTCCCCATTGTAGGCATATGTTTCCACAAGCTAGTCCTGTGGGAACTTGTGTATCCTCAGATCTATTCCATAGGCGGAAACCACTTGTCTATATCATTTCCCACCAGGGCCGGACTGGCTACCGGGCGTTTTGGCATGCTGCCGAGCTGGGGGCTGATTTCGTTGATGGGGACCTGCGTGTGCTGAATGAAATTCGTTTTGCTTTGTTTATTTCGAAGCACACGCAGGTCTCCATCAACGAAATTAGCCCCCACCACAGTGACACCAGCCCCCAGCTCGGCAGCATGCCAAAACGCCCGGTAGCCAGTCCGGCCCTGTTTCCCACCACCATAATTGGGAACCAGATATTCGGGTATTGCAGACTTTCTTGTCTGCCTCAGACACTGCAAGTATACTACCACCAATATTGCTGGATTCAACCTGCCTAGCTCTTATATCGTTACCTGGGACTTAGGGCCCGTTTTCGATTTAGGCGGTCCGACCTCCGGGCTGGCGGTGTTTCTGCAGCAGTGCCAAGGCTGCTGCTGTGGCACTGCCAGTTGCACATCCATGCACTGCGTACCATGCGCCCCCATGCACTTTGTCCAATGGGCAAAATCACTCTGGGGCCCTGTTTGGAGCCCCTTTCCTGCCTTTCTACCAACCTTTTCATGGCGGGATTCCCTCCATGAAAAGGTTGGCAGAAAGGCAGGTTGTGATTGGACGGCGGTGTTAGCATTGTAACAGCCTCCCATCCCCGCAACATTTCCTACCGATGTGGGATCCAGGTTCCTGGTGGTGGCAGCGGTCTTGTGGCGGTCCAACTGCCATGGTCATAATTAGGCAGTCGGGCCACCGAGGAGGCAGCGTTCAGAGTGCCACCGCAAGTACAGCGGTCTTCAGACCGCCATACTCGTAATCAGGCCCTTACCTCATGGGCTATTCTCCTCTCCTCCATCTTGAGCTTGGCCACTTGCAGCCTGAACACATTTTCTGTCTTCCTGTCCTTTAGCTCATCTGGGGGCAAGTTCCTTGAAAACACACTGCTCCCTGCCCTAACACTGGGCTCTCCCTCTGGGCAGATGGTCTACCTCATCTGGGAGCCCTCTGTCAGGGCCTACAGTCAGGCCCTCCTCCACTCCCAAATCAAATTCCTCTCATCAGGATCATCCACATTAAGATCCTCCTCCTCAGGATTAGATTGCATCCATGTGACCTCCTCATAAGCATGGAGGGCTATTTGAAGTTCCAGCTTTGTGGCCTTCGTTCCTGCATGCACCTCTCTTTCCTTACAGAGCCCTGCTGAGGCTGTCCACAGTCCATAGTGAGCATCTCCATGGTATAACATAAGGAGGTAGGGTACTTACATTTATAAAAAGGAAAAACAGCCAATCAGAAAACTAGGGACAATTTAACAAGGCTCGAATTGGTCTCAGATTACTTACCCAGCACTAGAACAAAATCACTGTATGGCACTGCACAAACACAAGTCCTAATCCTCACCGCTGAACACCAATGTAAGATAATTTGTTTACTGGTTGAGGGGGGGGAACTCTACTGAAGTAGCAATCACAATTCTTTGTTAGGGTGAAGAAGCAAAACCTAAATTGACCTATACTTACCCCTCTGGTAGCTAGGCACGAAAGCAGTCAGGCTTAACTTAGAGGTAATGTGTAAAGTATTTTAGCAGCACATCAAGCAGTAATAAAGTGGAAACACAACATAAGAAAAATTCCACACCAACTTAGAAATATAGAGTACAATTTATTAAATAATTTAAGACCAAAATGACAGAAATCCAATCAGTAGAACTGGGAATATTCAATTTTAAGGGTCTAAGTGCACATCGCTCCAAAAAACGCAAAGCGTCAACTGTGGTTATCTGGTCGCGCCAGACTGGGTCGAAGTCACAAGCTCAGTCTGAAAGTGATGGAGTGTGGGCTGGCTACAGGGACCCAATTAGGCCCGCTGAACAAGAGTTTCTTAAATTCTGGTTGTGTTGCAGACTCCAGAATCGAGAATACATCATGCAACGGTGATTCCTAGGGGCTGCGATGTGAGGTCCTGCGTTGGCGTCAATGAGGCTGTTGACAAGGGTATTGCGATGCAAAGTCCTGTGTCGAAGATGCATCGCCCACTGGCTGGTTCCGAAGGAGCTGCAGGGTTTGTGCTATGGATTCCTGTGTCGGCATGGAGGATGCTGTTGACGAGGGGCTTGTGATGTGAAGGCTTACGTCGAGGATGCATCTTGCATCGGCTGTTTCTGATACATAGTTTTAGGGAGGCAATGCATTGCAATGCATTGGTTCCACTGGGATCAGAGCTGGGCTGGCAGAACACCATCAGGCCCACTTCCAAGGGTCAAGGACTTGGGTGGCACCACTTGAGAGGATAGGATATACCGCCAGCAGAGTCCATGTGCAGGATTCAAGATGGAGGAAGTCTGTTATGTCCCTGAGGCTTCCGATCAGAAGGCCAGCCATCTTACCCTTGGAGTCACTCTGGTAGTCTTGGGTTCAAGATGTAAGACAAGTCCTTCTCAGTCAGGCAGGAGGACAGCAGGGCAGCAAAGGGACAGTCCTCTTGCAGCAAAACAGCACAGCAGTATTTCTTCTGAGTCTTCCACAAGCCGAGATGAGTACTGAAGAGTTGGGGTCTGAGGTCCAATATTTATACCTGGTGCCCACTTTGAGGTAGGAGAAGCGTCTAGAGATCTCCACCCCCCAGAGGTCCTTGGAATTCCCTGTTTCTCTGCCCCACGTTGTCGGGGGTCACAATCGACTGGTGACAAACCCCTTTGTGATAGTGCTCAGCATGTGATGTGAAGTGTGGTAGGCGACAGCTCCTCCCCCTCGTTAACTCAGAGTGGCCCATCCTTTCAACACCTTGCTTCCTTTTGTCTATCTGTCTGGGAGCAATACACAAAGACCAACTGCTAGCTACACCTAGTCATGTGACTCAGGCATAGGCTTGTAGTCACTAAGACCCTTTTTACGATGTTGGTCGGACTTGTGTCCGACCGACACCATTGCGGAATGGAACCGCCCGACCATAGTTCGGCGGATCCGACCGCAGAATTTGGATGCAGTCGGAAACATCAATTTTTCAATGGCAGCTTGTGCGGCAGGCAGAAAAGGCCTGCAGCACAAGCTACCATTGAAAAATGGATGCTTTTAAACATCCCTGCACCGTGTGGCAGGCACCATGCTGTGCCTGCCACACGGTACAGGGATGTTTATGGGACCACCATAGGTGCTCCCCCCCAGGGCCCATAGCGGAGGCCAGGGGGGAAGGACGCGCTGCTAGGGGCCCCCAAAGTCACTTTTCCGACAGCCTTTCCATGTCGGAAAGGTCGACATGGAAAAGCTTTGGGAAAGTGACACCATAATCACGACGGCGGAGCTGAGGCTGGCTCCACTATCATTATGGGATTATGATTCATTCCGACCCTCCGGCCCCACAGAAGTGCAGCTGACGGCTCCTTTGCCTGAGGCCTCTGCCCGCCGCATCGTAATATGCCGGGTGGACCACAGGGGCAGATGTTGGGCGGAGCGCAACCAACGGTTGGTCGGTTGCAGTCCGTCCGATATCATAATAGGGCCCTAAAAGGTTAGAAGAACAAACTATCAACTTTCTAAAAGTGCCATTTTCAGAATCGAAATTGTGACAAAAAATCTGACTTTACCATTAAAGAGGGCTTTTAGTTACGATTGTTTAGACACCAAACTCAATCTGCCTACCTGCTCCAAATTGAAAGATATCACTTATTAAATGTAAAAAGGTATCCCAGTGTTATCCTAAGGGAAAGGTAGGTCTTACAGTAATGAAACACAAATTTAAGAGCTTTTTACTATCAGGACATGAAAAACTTAAATGTACATGTCCAACTTTTTAAATACACTGCACCCTGCCCCTTGGGCTGTTCAGGACCTACCCTAGGGGGATATTATATGTATTAAAAAGGAAGGTTTAGGCCTGGCAAAAGGTTTATTTTGTCAGGTTGAAATGGCAGTTTACAACTTCAGACACAGTCTGCAACGGCTGGCCTGGGACATGTTTTACAAGGCTACTTCGGTGGACTCACAATTCCAAAATAGCGAGTCGCAAACAAATTGCGACTCGCTATTTTGGAATGGTACATACCCCTATTGGTTTTTGCATGCGCAAAAGGGTTCGCAAACCCGTTTGCGCATGCAAAAACCGTCGTACATCTGGCCCTTAATCTACAGTACCTGGGTACATGGGGCACCACTTTACTAGGGACTTACAAGTAAATTAAATGTGTCAATTGGGTATAAGACAATTCTACCATGTTTAGGGGAGAGGCCACAAGCTATTTAGCACTGGTTAGCAGTGGTAAAGTGCGCAGAGGAATCTGCTGGGTGTGGCCAAAGCCTTTTGCATGCATCCTCCACATTAGAAGTTTTTCAAGATTGATTAACTGGTTGACTTTATCCATCTTAAAAGAGGGATTTTACCACTGCTCCTGCAAGTCCAATCCTTCAGAACCAAACAAGTCAGTCCCTGCGTTCATCCTGACCCAGAGGCTTCCTATTTCTAAAAGCAGATAGCTACCCCACTACTTAGGTAAAACGGTGGGGTTACATTTCACTATACAGATCATATGTAAGAGCTGTGCAGAAGCTGCAGCCACAGGCGATCAAAGGGAGTTCCAGATAGCAGAGCAGATGATTTCTCCCCACTTTGCACTTCACTTGCATTTTGGGCACTTTAAAGTAGGAACCTTCCAAAGGAAAGCAATTTTGAAAGAAGAGCTCTCGGGCATGGGCTCCAAGGAAGCAGATGTGGTAAGGGAAAGAACAGTTGGAATGGTCATGGAAATGGAAGAGATGGGCATCAGGAGAGAAGTGATGGGATAGGTGAGAAGAAGTGCATCAGAGAAGGTTATAGGTGAATCAGCAAAGAGAGGGTGAGAGAAGGTGACAAAGTGAGAATATATAATGTTTGAGCCTGCACACCCAGTTATACCCTACTATATGTTACTGAATCAAAGAAAGAATCTTTGCATTTGTTCTGCAACACAGAGCCCAGCGGTAACATAAACTTAACATATTTACAATTTCAAAGACAATACCTAGAATTCAATAGGCGACAGCCCACAACACATTGCCTTCTTATTTCAGGTGTGCATACTAAATATCGAAGTCAGAATATTGATGAGACGCGATATCGGGGACACAATATCGAATAAAACTACTGACAGGTAAGTATGTCTAGATTTTCTATACCTAACTCTACATATAGTTGTACCTACGTGGGACATATACTTTTAAGGTTTATGGATGAGGAATTGGGAAAAGTACATCTTTACTTCCCCATAAGCATTTACCTTTCAGTATTTTGTCACTGGATATTCTGTCCTTGATATTCTTGTCTGTCGATATTTTTCATGTTGATATGCATGGTCTTGCACTGTAAAGAATGGAATGTTATCACCACTGAAGATGCATGAAGGAATGAACCTTGTCAATAAACAAGCACTATTCAATTCAATTAATTTTAGTTGAGGTTGAAAAATTGGCCTAACTTTTGGCCCCGGCCCCCGCTCTGTCAGTTCAAGTCTTTTATCATAAAACAAAATATGACATTTATTCAGAAAAACATTCTCGGTATAAGCCATTGCTGTCTGCAGACCCCGACTTTGTTCCATTACAAAAACAACTAGTTTTCTACTAGACAATAGTTTGCGACTTATTATGTATGTCAAAACAGGAAGGAGAAAGATATCAACAATGCTATTAAACACACCGCTTATCCTGCATGATCGATTTGCATCCATAATAAATGACTGCATAAGAGTGCATTAACAATCACTTCATACAAGGGATGGTAAGCTGTTCTTTTTTTGTTTATTAATTTTTTTATTGAGGTTTTAAAGAAAAGAACATTAACAATAATATCAATACAATATCAATATTAAATAACAACCAGTGGAGAAAAATAAAACATATTCAAATAATTTAGAGAATTAAAAAGAGCAATACCAGTCAATAAATATATACAATATTATATTGCAAAACTATGAAGTATGAAAGGAGGAAAGAAGAAGAGGAAAGGGAGAGAGAAGAGAGAAAGTGAGAAAGAGAAAAAAAAATAATAATATAATAGCTAAGATATAGGAGTGTGAGCAGAAGTGAAAGGTAGCCACAGTAGATCAGATTTGATTTTCTGAGACAATGAGAGTGAAGAAACAGTGACAATTCTATGCTCATCACATATAAAATTCCACCATGTTTATGTTGATAATTTAGAAAGGATCACTTTAAACGCGATGGCAATAAAAAGATCAAGTAACATAGGTTTAGGTGAAAAATTGTCAAAATCTGGTGAAGCAGTGGCGAGGAAAACATTTTGTGTTGATAATGGAATATTACAATTTCTAGACATTTTGCCCAGATAGATTCCCAAATTTTCAACACATTGGAACAATCACATAGGTGAATTAAATTTCCTGTGGAGGAAGAGCAAGACCAGCATAAAGGAGAGGAGCTGAGAGAGAACTTGTATATACATTCAGGAGTAATAAGAGCTCTATTATAAATGAAAAATAAAGATTGTGTAATACGAGCTGATTTGGATGTTTTAAATAATTTAAGCCAAAATGTATCCCAAGTAGGGGTATGGAGTGAAATGGATAAATCAGCTTCCCACAGCAGCATCTTATAGAGAAATGCAGCCTTGCATATAAAGTCATGAGAGATGTTGTATAACGGTGTAGTGGGAATAAGTGGTGGAGTGGTTGGGGGAAAGGTATTAGTTGTTAAGTAAGACTACAAAGAAGACGATATTAAAAGATATTCATGGAAAAATAAATTTGGTAAATTATAGTGTGATTGCAATCGTGAAAAGGGAATAACAGAGTTATGTTGGACAAGCTGATAAATAAACATAACACCTTTCACCTTCCAGTGTTTATAGTAGAATAATTTACGTCTAAATTTGATAAATTTGTTATACCAAATAGAAGGGGTCAAGAAACATTGACGAGGGTCGAAACCTATAGAAAATACATTATGTAGCAATTGTTGGGAGTATTTCAGTATAGGGTTATTTGATATAAAGGTGCAGTTAGACATTTAAATTATGTTTTCAAATGAGAAATCCTTTACTAAAGAGTGTTCAAATACAATCCATCGTGGCATGGGAGTTTCACCAAATTCAGAAGTTAAGGCAGAAAATTGTCTAATTAGAAATGCAGAGTGATATAATTTAAAATCAGGAAAACGAACACCACCCACATTCTTGGGACGTTTGAGTTTAGCTAAAGCAATACAGGGATGTTTATTATTCCATAAAAATTTGGTGCAGATTGAATTAATTTGAGAGAAATAAGAAATGGACGCCCGTCTTCTGTTCCTGAACCACCGCAACACCGCATCACTTCCCTGACTGGAGGGGGGAGCAGTACCTCAGCTCCCAGCATTCCCTGTGGCCTGGGAGCTGCCAACGAGGGAGAGAGCGCACCAGGAGGCGTTTAAGAATATGGCAGGGCTCCTGCAGCGCGGGACGCCTGTCTTCTGTTGCCGAACCACCGTAACACCGCATCACTTCCCTGACTGGAGGGGGGAGCAGGACCTCAGCTCCCAGCATTCCCTGCGGCCTGGGAGCCACTGACGAGGGAGAGAGTGTGCCAGGAGGCGCTTAAGAATATGCCAGGACTCCCGCAGTGCGGGACGCGCTCAGATGCGCCCGGGCAAAGCCCAGCCAAGGGTGGGCCTGTCTGTGCCTGTCAGCGCCAGGAAGAGGCAGGGCAGGGCCAACCCCCCTTGGCTTTGATCCCTCAGTGCTGCCCTGCGGGTAAGACTTTATTGTTTGATCTCTTTTGATTCACCCCCTGCTACCAGGTCTGGATCCTGTTTTTACCAAGGTACTCTGCCCAATTACAATTAGCCATTTGTTGTTAACTGGCTACTCTGCAGTTTTGGACCAAAGTAGTCTATAGGCGGGAGCCCTGGTCTTATAACCGGCAGAACCCTCCATTTCCAACTTTACGGAACATTCCAGTCCACGGTCAATTACCATTGGACCTGAGAGCATCTGAGACTTGGTGAAAGTGCTCCTCTTGTGTTGGAGAGCTAGTTTCTAATCTCACTTGGTTTTATGAGGAGAACCATTACCGCCTGGGATAGTTGGTAATTGCAGCAAAAGGTTCCTGATCATAGGCCAGAAAACTCCTCTTCTTACTACTTGCAATTTGTACTTCTTTGTTTGTATTCAGTCAACTGTCTTGTTTTGCTTGTTGTTTTACCTAACTAACCTGAGTTGTTAGTGGGTTGATTCAAGTGGGTTGGTCGTACTGTAATAGTTTCAAGGTTCATCAATGGGGAAGCGAACATGCCATGCTAAACAACAAATCCTGCCCCAAGTAACCCCCTCCTCCCCACTGCCGCCTACCTTAATTGTCAGGATGCTACAGAGGGCCATAGGTGCGGTAACTACAGAAATAGAACTCACTTAGAGATGTCTGTCTCTAACCCTAGTTCTCCCTCGCTCTGTGTCTGAGTCATCCTTCTCTCAAACTGCCACCCCTGTTAACACAGCCTTGGCAACCCCGTCTTTGACATTTCCAAATGTTGCATGTAATGAGGAAGGAGTCGTACCTAAAGTAGTAACACGGAAGGGGACTGTGGCTAACGTTTTACCTATGAATGGTAAGCGTAAACAAGTGAGTGGGGCTGGATCTAAAAGAAAGAAAACTATTGAGGGGTCATCAAAAAGTGTGAAGGACCTGGATAATCCTGACCCAAACTCAGGTTGCAGCTCCATTAGTCGATCAGACATGGGATACCCAACCTGGGTGTTGAACCTGATGACGGACCTACAGAGCCAACTTAGATCTATTGTGAGTGAAGAACTTGCCCCTCTAGTTGATAGCATATATAAGCTGGCGACGATGTGGGATAGTAGGCCAGGAAATACTGGGGCAAGACGCACACAAAATCCAGTGAGGGGGAATGATTTTAGCTTCCAGGTAGATACACCAAATTTGACACCCCTAGTTGTGCCCGGTATGCTGCGGGCCCAAGATTCTATAATCTCCTCGGGTTCCAGGAGGGGGAACGACTACAGTTGCCAGGCAGATAAACCAAGTTTGACTCCTATCGGAAGGCCAGGTGCACGGCAGGTTCAAGATCTCACCATGTTATCGGGATCCGGGAGTTCCAATTGTGAGGCTAGGAACAACAACCCTGTACATCCCAAGAGGGGTATAAATAAAAATTGCTTGCCTCTACAGGGGCCCATGGTGAGCAGAGAAGAGCTGGGTGTTGAGGAGGGCATAGCTTGCAGGGCTGAAACAACAAGCCTACCCACTATAAATTTACCCCCGCTTCATCCCCGTATGTAGTTATACTGACAAGTGTACCTGAAATCAAAGGCGGCTAGAGGGAAACCCATCTTGATCTCAGAAATAAATGCCTGTTCTGGCTGGCGAGGTATAGACAGCTCGCCTATGATAGGGTAGGGGAAATCCTAATGGTTCGCAGAGTTGGTTGGGTGGGAAACAGACAAAAAGATATCCAAGGGGACTGTGTAGTTATCAACTTTATACATCCCCGGGCTGTCTGTAGCGTATTAAGTCAGAACTCTTGCCCTCAGGAGCTATCTACGGGGATCAGGCCCTTTATACTGGACTACTTTTATATCCCTTGTCAAGTGCCATTTGGGGCCTATACCAGCTCAGAACCAGGCAGGTGGCCCTTAAAGCAACAAACTGCGGGCCAATGGTACCCACCCCCAGACCCTTGCTATTTAATATACCAGTAGCCAACAGATTTGGGGTTCTGGAAGAGGTAGATTGACAAATAGTGACATTGAGTCCAGCCCAGGGGATCAGAAGCCCAAGGTTTTCTAGGGAATTAGAAGACCATAGTGCTGGTCAACACAGCCAGACTATTCATCATGGGTTAGGGGCAGATACAATGGAGCATCAAATAGAAATACACCAGATGACCAAGGGTGTAGAAGGGGTATGGGAAGAGTCACCAGGAACATCAGCTGCCCCAACCTCTGTTCGCCCAAGCATTGGTATATTGTGGGAAGGTGTATTAGGGAGAACAGCAGAGAAACACCCTTGCGCCCTAATGAGGGATACCCAACCTCTTAAAACCTATACTCTCGATGTCACTCCTGATAATCGTAAGGAAGGAAACAAGCTGAGGGTTCTATCCTGGAACATTGCTGGTCTAAAAAACAAACTGTCCTGCCCCAACTGGGGGCTATTTGTGGACCAATATGGCGTATGCATGTTCCAGGAAACTTGGGCACGGGAAGACGCATTGAGGGTGGGGTTTGCGTCATTCAATGCCCATGCGACCTCGGGGGGAAGGGGCAGACCATCAGGGTATTTGGGTTGGTTCACACCTGGGTTGTACGGTTGAACAGTTGAACTCTCCCTCTAACGATATCCAGTGTGTTGCACTTATCTTTTCCCCTAAATTAAAAATTGTTTTTAATAATGTTTATTCCTGGCCCGTAAGCCTTAGCCAAGAACAGACCCTCGATCAATTGGGTCTCTTTATCCCTATAGTCCCTACAAATATGTGGCTGATTATAGGGGGGGGCTTTAACTGTCAATTTGAGCCCCTCGTTGATTTTAGTGATGCAACCCCCAACGAGGAAGACTTGCGATGGCTAATTCCAGATCCACAAATTTTGCCAATCAAGGCTTAGTCCCCGTTGGCACTCCAGATTAACTCATTTACATTGACCCACTCCCTAAGAGCATGTAACGGCCGCACAAAATCGGATACACCGGGAAGTCAACATTTAACAGAGTCGGCCAATCCTCCCGAATATATTACATCCTAGTGGAGTCCAGGCTATGGCAAAGGATTGTTGATTTTGCTGTCTTACCACGGCACGACAGCGATCACAACGCTCTGACCATGGAACTGGAGATGCCGGGTTTGGGGAACTCTCTGGCTCGCTGTACCCCCCCAGACGATCGATTAATACTCTCTAACAATAGAAGAAGAATACGGTGGGGGGCAATTCAACAGTCACCCGATAACCTGGCCACATTATACGCAACAATCATCCCGACCCTATTAGAAATGTGGAAGGTCACAAATTTAGAGGGCACTCCACTAACCATCGACAGAGTTGCTAAACTCCATGCAGAATTGACATCCAAACTGGTTGATATAATCTATCCGAAGGCATCTTCCGGGGTGAAAAAAGGGGCTAAATGATCATGGTTTGATGATAACTGTCGATTGGCCAAATGGTCTCTGTTAGATGCCAAGAAAGTGAAGGATAGGTGCCAAATTAAACAAAAACAGGCGTTATACAGAGATAGTATTCAACAAGCTAAACAGATTTGGGAACTGGATAGATGGGATGCCTTAAAAGCAGCCCTAATAAATAAAGACATGAAGACATTCTGGACTATAGTCAGCAAAGACTGTAGTGAAGGGAAGCCAGCCATAGAGCCAAACATAGCAGCAGATGTGTGAAAGACACATTTCCAGGCTTTATATACTACAAAGGAAGCAGATGGTTCGATCTATGAAACAACTACAACCTCCTTAGGGGCTATCAATAATGAGGCTCCTGTGATCTCTCTGACTAAGGTAGAAAATGCAATACGTAAGTTGCCCTTTGGATAAGCACCAGGAGTGGATAAGTTGCCAGGGGATCTTTTTCAGGCAGAACCAAAAATATGGGGACCCTATCTATGGCTTTTATTTAATGCTATCATGCAGGGTATGGCGATCCCGGCAACCTGGATCGGAGCGGAAATTGTCCCAGTCTTTAAAAAGGGCTCACCCCTTTTACCTACAAACTATAGACCCATTAGTTTGATTAATGTTACCCAGAAATTGTTTGCAGTGGTACTCATGGATCGTCTCCAGGCATGGTTGGACGAGAATGAAATCTTGAGCCCATACCAAGCCGGTTTCAGGAAAAACATCTCCACCGTCGACAAAATATATAGGCTCCAACTTTTATATTGGAAAACGGTGACAATGGAGGGTGGCAGTCTCTATTTAATATTTGTGAATCTGAAAATGGCTTTCAACCTGGTGCCCAGGGACATACTATGGGGTGTACTCAGCGATCTGGGGTTCCCTCTCTACCTTTTGTGCATGTTTAAGAGATTGCATGAAGGCAACTACGCACAAATTAAATATGGAAAATCTGGTGAGCTTACCTCCCTACTCCCAGTTAATAGAGGAGTTAGGCAGGGGTGCGTGCTCGCACCTATGCTGTTTTGCCTATTTATTAATGCACTTGTTGCCCAACTTATTGAGGTAAAGGACAACAATGCCCAAAGATAGCTCACAGAAAAGTACCGGCAATGATGTTTGCTGATGATACCCTTCTGCTTTCAAAGGTGCCCAGGGGTATCCAGAGGATCCTCAATAGCTTTGTTGCCTTTTGTAAAAACAGAGGGCTGGAGATTAACACCGAGAAGACCAAATTTATGGTTTGCAACCCAGCCAACCTGTCCCGCTCCAACCCCTGCTTAATGGCATCACGCTGGAGAGGGTGTCGGTATTTGACTATCTAGGAATCACCCTGACAGAAACTCTGGAGTGGGGGCTGCAAATGGCCAAAGCTAGCCTCAAGTTAGATCAGACCACGGGGGGAATCGCAAAGCTGTATAGAAACTCCTCCCACAAATTAGCCGGGCCAATAGAAGAAATTTATTAAGTCCAAGCCAGGGGTGCGACAATGTATGGGGCTGAACTATGGGGTCATTGCCCTTCTAGCAGTCTGAGCAAGATAGATAATAACTTCAGGAGGCAGTTGCTAGGTCTCCCCCTCAGCACTCCCCTCCCCCCCTTATGCACGGACCTAGGAATCAGATCAATTGGTTGGATGAGATCGGCCTTAGACCCCTAACTTTCTGGCACTGATTATGGACGACCCCGGAATTGGCCATTTTTCGGTCAGAGCTAAAGGAGAACTAAGTCTCCGAGGTGCAGGCAAAATAGCTTGGTTTGTATATATTAAGGGTGCATGTCGTAGGCTGGGTAAATAGAGTCTATGGAGCAATCATGATCTGAACTGGTAAGATGTTACAGGGTCCGTAAACTCATTATCCAGGAGAGTTCGGCCACAGGATTCTTGACAGCCGAGTTCATGAGAATTAGGGACGAGTATATAATAGAGCCCTTCCTGGATGACATCCAACCAACCTGGCTAGGAAATTATATGTCCAGTTTAGATTTGGGACCCTACCCCTGTGTGCCTTTTCTAATAAATGGTCCAAAACTACACCTTTAGTGTGCCCCGCCTGCAATTGCGAGGTAGAATCAGAGCTACATGTCTTCTTTTTTTGCCCTGGCTACAAAATACCTAGACAGCGTTGGCTTATCCAACTGTGTAGGAACTTAGGGTCTGTGTAATGTGTGGATACATTTAGGGTCTTGAAGTATGATACTCATATGCCCATTGTATTTGCAGTATCTCGATTTCTAACTTCTATGTGGTGTATGTACAGGAAACTTTTGAAGTCTTCACTCCAGTCATAGAAATTTGTGTTGTCTTCACTCTCTTACCCTCTCCTTCAAATTCTTAATCCTTTTTAACGTTTTTAAAGTTAATTTTTCCTACAAAATGACTTTTAACTATTGTAAATATTTCACGTACAGCGTTTTATGTCCTCTGTGCTTTTTTTATCAAGGGGGAAAACACATGGCAGTGGTAGATGGCAGGATACCACCCTTTTAAACCTGTGATGCACTTTAACGCTGTATATCTATTAACTGGCATGACTATTCATGGGGAATGTTTTATAGTTTATACTTTTAATGTCTGCAAAGTTATTGTATATGCACTTTAATGGTCTAACAAGACCAAAATAAAGTATATGAATGAATGAAATGGAATTCCTAAAAGGTAATGTAGACATTGTATAAAGGACATGTGGAACAATCATCATCTTAATTAGGCCTGGGCAATGAACTCCGCTCCGCTAGCGAGTCAGCTACTAAACTGCACCCACAAATGCTTTGATAAAGCAACTTTACATGCTAAAAAGCATATAACCAATTCACAAAGGTGAACTTTGAAAATGAATAATATCATGCGATGAGAGAGGTGATGATTTTGGGGTCCCCCCTAACCTAAGGGGAGGACCAAGCAGATGCCTTGAACACAAAGAGCATATCATGCTGAACGATTCAGTGGTGGTCCCATCCTCTTAGGACCACCCCAAGCACAGTTATGGGCAAAAATACAATCCCAATCAAAGGCCCTCCAAAGCATTATGGGACAAGATTAGCAGGGGGCAGTGAATATTATAGTATCCAATATCAAAATAATTCTACAAAGAGCTGCAGTTCAACTAGTCGTTACTAGGTGTCCCTCACGAGTCAAATGCAAAAGCATTGAAATTATTACATCAAGCTGCAGTTCAACTAGTCGTTGCTAGGTGTCCCTCCAATGAATCAGAATAAGACAATTTGCTCATCTTAATGATTGCTGAACAAAATCTCATTCAAAAGAATGCACACCTACATGTGTTCAATATTGATTAATCCACTACCGTTGAGAAGGTGGATAGGGCCACCTTGTGTAAAAACATGTTGAACTTGGGAGTGCCACAAATTTTTCTAAACTTAATACTTGCCTGTCACACATGTTGGTGCATACTTTGATGGGGCTGACCATGGGCTGTTAGCTAATGGATATGGCTAATGGCCTCCACAAAGGCTACATGCACCACACACACATTTCTTATTTCGATTTCAAATGTCTGATCTCATAGCTTGAATAAATGCCATAAGAATATTCCCACTTACAAAATGAAAAAGCAAGCTATATATGGTGATGCATGCTGATGATATTCTCCTACTTCATCGTCACTGGACTGCAGAACATTAATAAACAAGTAAGGGAATATTCTGCCTTACGTTATTTACAAATTATTGTGGCACAATTGAAAGAAATCGCAACACCCCGAAAATCTGATTTTCTATGGCATCGGGGAATATAGAATTAGAGGTGTTAACATATTAAATGTGTATAGGAATGAGTATTGTTGAGAATTTGAAAACAAATCAGCATCATGAACAGGAACCTATCCAAGCAATTTCTGATGGGATTAGATTCCAAACCTTTTATAATTCCAAAAATGGAGGGCAATTCATTTTACTGAAGAAAATCTATTAGACTTAGTCAAAATCGCCTACAACTTTATTGTATCTGGCTAAATGCATTTTGTATCTAAAAGTAGTTAAATAGTAAAGCACTAAAGGTACAATTGGTACAAAGTTGATATGGGTTACCTAAAATTCTGTCTATTAAATTTACCTAATTTGGACTGTTACAGACCAGTATGTGTGCACTCATACTGAGAGATTAAGTTGAAGTTTGTTATGAAGTAATAAAATCACAGGAAGGGCAGCACTTTGTGACAAATTGCAGTCTGTCATCAAATTAAAATATTCTTTTAATGAGATTCTGAAATATGTATGCATTTAATGTTTATACATTGTAAAAAGGACTAGGGATACAGGTGTTTTACAATAAACCAGAACTGATGAAGACAAGATATGTTAATTACAATAAAGAAAAAGGGGTAAATTAATGTGACGCGCCGATACATGTGAGATTAATACATTCAACCAGCTGTGATATATATGATTTAATATAAAATGGTTAAGAGGTCACAAATTGTGCATAGTCATTGGAAGAATGTGTCCTCCTGCAATCTATGTCAGCATTATATTTTTCATGCAATGCAAAGTAGCTACAAACTTTGCTGTGCAGCGTTGTGCAATGGGGATAAACAGCACAGACCCATATATACTAAGATTGGCTTGCTGCTGTTGTCATCCCCTATGCTTGCACTCTTATTAGGCTGCCTTCAATGAAGCATTGGCTTGCACCATGGTGCAGAGGTGAGTGTGCACTGTTACATTTAGGATTTGTACTGGAAGCATACCATTTCAATACAAATTCCTATTTCTATACAAAATTAGTATGATTCCACAATTTGGATATGTGCTATGCAGTTCAGCACACAGCCAATGCATGAGGTGTTTGGCAAGTTAAAACATTTCCCTTTGTTAATGCCTGTGCAATAAACTGGGTTACTGGTTGAGGGGGCTGAAACCTTACAAAAGCAGCAACCACAATCTTTGTCAGGGTGAAGTCGCAAGCAAATCTCAAATAAACCTGTGCTTAACCCTCTGATAGTTTGGCAATAAGGCAGTCAGGCTTCACTTAGAGGTAATGTGTAGAGTATGTATGCAGCAGTTCACACCAATTTAGAAAAATAAAGGAAAAAGGAATAAATATTTAAGACCAAAATGACAATTATCCAATCAGTAGACCCGTACATATGCAATTTTAAAGGTTTAAGTGAAAATAGGGCCAAAAAGCAGAAACTACCAACTGTAGTTATTATGTTGTGGCAGACCGGGACAATGTCACAAGTTCAAGCCGACTGTAAAATAGGCCGCACAGTAGTGAAAAACAAATTTAAGAGTTTCTGACTACCAGGACATGTAAAAATTAAAAGTACATGTCCAACTTTTCAAACACACTTTACCCTGCCCTCTGGGCTGTTCAGGGCCTACCATGGGGGGGTACATATATGTATTAAAAAGGAAGATATGCGCCTGGCAAAAGGTAAAAACGGCAGTTCAAAACTGGTTGCAATGGCAGGCCTGAGACATGTTTTACAGGGCTACTTAATTGGGTGGCACAATCATTGTAACCAGCACACTAGAAGCATGTAATTTACAGGCCATAGGTTCATGGGGTATCAATGAATCGATCAGTAGATTTGTAGAGCGCTTCTTGTCACCCATGAGGGTATCCAGGCTCTGGCAGGGTCCAGTTGATAAGCCAAATCGGCAGGTCTTCAAGGATTTTTGGAACTCTGGAAGAAATGTTGAGGTCCGGAGATGGAAGGGTAGCTCATTCCATGTCTTCGCTGCTGGTAGGAGAAGGAGCGACCTCTGCATCTGCTACATTGGATGCAGGGGGTTAGGGTTAGAGAAAGGGAAGCAGAGTGGAGGTGTCTGGTGGACTGATGGAAGTTCAGGCTGTGGTTCAATTTTGTAGGACCTTATATGCGTGAGTCAAGAGCTTAAACCGAATCTCTTTTCTGTAGAGGGAGCCAGTGGAGTTCCCTGAGGTAGGGGGTGATATGGGTTCATGTAGGGGGATCCAGGACGAGTTTGGCTGCTGCATGCTGTATGGTCTGCAGTCAATGAAGGAGGTGAGCTGTGATCCCTGTGTAGAGATCATTTCCGTAGTCCAGTCGGCTGGTGATGATGGCCTGGGTGATGATGCATCTTGAGCTTTGGGGTAGCCATTTGAATATGTTATGAAGCATGTAGAGGATGATGAAGCAGGAGGAGGAGACAGAGTTGACCTAACTTGTCATGGTTGTCTTGTTGTACAGAATGATGCCTAGGTCAGTGCGGGTAGGAGTAGGTCCAAGTTCTGAGGGCCACCAGGATGCATCTCATGCGGAGCTTTTGTTTCCGAAGATCATTACCTTTGTCTTGTACGTATTGAGCTTGAAACAGTTGTCCTTCATCCAGTTGGCAATGTCTGCCATTCAGTTGTGGAAGTTGGTCTTGTGTTGGTGGGTATTTGGAGAGAGAGAGGAGTGTGACATCGGCTTAGGATATGATGTTGAGTTTGTGGCTTTTGACGATGCTTGCCAGAGGTGTCATATAAGTGTTGAAGAGAATAGGGCTGAGCGAGTTTCCTTGGGGTACTCCACGGATGATTTTGTTGGGTTCGGCAACAAAGGCGTTTTTTTGGGTTCTTCTGGTGAGAAAAGAGGCGAGTCATCTGAGAGCGGTTAGTTGGATGCCTATTTTTGCAGTTTTGTGATAAGTGTATGGTGGGAGACAGTATCGAAGGCTGCCAAGAGGTCTAGGAGGATCAGAGCCGCAGTCTCTTCTCGGTGGAATAGGGCTCAGGTGTCATTGGTTGCTGCTATGAGGGTTGTCTCAGTTCTGTGGTTGCTGCGGAATCCTGATTGAGAGGAGTTGAGCAGGAGGTTCCATTCCAGATGTGAGGAGAGTAGTAGGCTGATGGCTTTTTCTAATAATGGGACCGGAATGGGAGCAGGGAGATTGGTGAGTAGTTGTTGAGTTTGCTGGGGTCTGCCGATGGTTTCTTTAGTAGGGTGTTGATTTCTGCTACCAGTCCTCGGGAGGTGGCCGTGGCAATTGAGGTGTTGAACAAGGTGGTGAGTATGTTGCTGATTTTGACTTTGCCTAGGTTGAAGATGTGGTGAGGGCATGGGTCAGCTGGGGCCCCTGAGTGGACCGAGTTCATGATAGAGGCGGTGTCCTGTGAAGTGAGCTGGCTACATTCTGTTAGTCTGCTGTCTGTGGTGGTAGAGGGGTCATTGTGTTGCTTGAATAAATCATTAACCTTCGGCTGGGGTTCGAAGTTTCCGTAGATGTTGGTGATCTTGTTGTGGAAGAGGTTTGTAAGGTTGTCACAGAGATCCTGTGACGGGTTAAAGGGGTTGGAGAACTCTTTGATGATGTTGGAGAGTTCTTTGCTGTTATTAGAGCTTGGTTCCATGCGCGAGGCTAAGGCCTTTTCTTTGCTTCTTTCAACAGGCCTAGGCTATTGGAGGAGATGGGGTGGATGCTGTTGAGGGCATTGATCCATGTGTCTTTTGACACTTTTCTCCAGCTGCGGTGGGAGCATTGGGCAGACTGGGGTTGGTAGTCCGTGGCCTAGGGAAGTTGAAGAGGGCGATGGAGTGGTCAGTCCATGTGAGTTCCATGGTGTGGGTATACCAGATGCAGTCGCTGGAGGTGAAGATGGGGTCTAGAGTGTGAGCTGCAGTGTGTGTGGGGTCGTGGACAAGTTGGGTGAGTCCAATGTTGTTCATGCTGTAGAGGAGGTTAGTAGTGTTGGTGTCATTGTGGTCATCAAGATGGAAGTTGAGGTCACAGAGGAAAATCAGTCTATGGCGACGAGGGCGATGAAGTCGGCTACCACTTTACTAGGGACTTATAAGTAAATTAATTGTGCCAATTGGGTATAAGTCAATTCTATGTTATTTAAGGGACCGAGCACAAGCACTTTATCACTGGTTAGCAGTGATAAACTGCACAGAGTTGTAAGGCCAATAAAAACGAGATCAGCAAAAATAGGAGGGGTGAAGGCAAAATGTTTGGGAATGACCCTGCAGAAATGGCCAATTCCAATAGCCTGCTTCAAGGAAGCATTAAGTTTTAATGCCACGACCAGTCTGGCTATCGTAGTAGATCAGAATTTGCGGCAAAGCCTATGGGTGTTTGGCTGATGCATCCAAAAAGTGCCTCAACAATTCCCCTTTTACGCAAAGCGATGCAAAGCAGCACAAAAATTTGTGCTGGGAAAGGAGCACTTTTTCAGCACAAAATAAAATTTCCCTGAGGCCTCTTCATGCCTGCTATGATCCGGTTTTTAGTGACTGCTTCCAGAATATCCTCATATCTTCAGCGCACAATCTGTGTTCACATCTGAAAAAACAAAATACCAAGTTCTTCAGGTCATAGCAAATGAGAAGATTATCTTGTTGACTTCAAGGCTTCAGTTTTCTAGCAATCAAACTGTGCTTTACTAACTAATTAACCCGTGTTGGGCCTCAACAACCAGAGAAATGTTAGACCTGCTGAAATAATTTTTTCTTAATACCATTTCTTTATTACAGATTTTTATGTGAAGGTATGGACATCATCAAAAGGTATTTGTAATCTGATTACTCACAGGTAATCACCAACGACTGACAGAGAACAAGAAACAATTGCAATTCCGTCATCTAACCTACTATGTAATAGTAGCAAGGGCTTAAAAAGTCAAAGACAAATTCAGATAAACAATCTAACCTATCTCTGTCAAAACATCAACAAACAAAATAGTACATTAACATGGAAGAAGAGAAAATAAAAGAAGGAGAAAAAGAGAAATATATACGATAGATCTGGTCTGTTCGATAAAGTCAGTGAGGAGATGGATGACTCTTTGGATTAAGTCAGTGAGGTGATGAATGACTCTTCAGAGCAAAGGGAGACCATATTGATTCAAATATAGTGAGTTGATATGGAAGATGATAGATAATCTCTTCCTGTGAGGTTACTACCACCATGTCCTGCATCCAGTCAGAATGGGAGAGAGCGACTCGCCGGAACATCACTTTTTGTGACGTTCCGTGGCACAGGAGCCGGCTCTATATTTATGAGACTGCACTATGTCACTTTTTTTGGCTTAATGCTGCCTCATAAATATCGTTCCCTTGAATGCAGTTTTCTGTATTAAAGGGGCGTGCAATAGGTGTTGCTGGGGGCGTTCCCAGCATTATCCATGGCCTTTTGACACTGCCCCAGATTTACGAGAAATCGTAAAGTCTGAGGCAGCGCCAAAAACGCAGGGGAGGTGTAAGTAAGGCACTACGAGGAGAAATATCTTCATTTCTCCTCATTTTTCCTTTTTCTATGTGTGTTTCATTCTGACGGACATGTAGAAAGATTAAAAAGCCTCTTATGATTGTTTTTGTGCAGGAAGGTTTCCCTTCCTGCATAAAAATAATCATCCCCGCAACGCAGGCACCCTTGCACCATGGTGCAAAGGTGCCTGCTTTGGTGCATGGCAGCCCATTGTGTACAGGCACTGGGGAAAAGAACAGGAATGCACCATATCTCATAGATACAATGCATTCCTGCCCTTTTCTTTTGCCATTGGGCAGCACAGCAGGAAGGCCTGTGGCGCTGCCTTATGGCAAAACCTTATAAATGAGTCCCTCTTTTTCCAACAGTGCAGGATAGCCATCGTGGCCACCAACAGCGCAGTATCAGCACATCATTTAGCATGACCATCAATGTCCACTTTATCCAGTGAATTATGAAGACAGATTAATGCCACTGAATGCTGAAAGTCAAAGTCACTGAAAGAGTTGATGGTGGATAAGACGTGCTGCCAGTAGGTCTGCACAGAAGGACAAGAAGAAACCAAGTGCAGAATATTACCAGCTGGGTGGTCACATCTTCAGCAGGCTGCTGAAGGTGCCAACTTAGCCACCTGTAGTCAGTGTGGGGACTAACCCTGGGCGTAGTTCACGTAGCTACGTGAATTGTACTTTGCACTACGCGCGCTACACGTAGCTACGCAAACTGCGTAGTGCGGTAGGGAAATGATTGCACAGTGCCGGATGCTTGTCCGCACTGTGCAATCATTGCGAACGGCATTATGCACAGTGCAAGCGGTCGTTTTCTGCCGCTCGAGTAGATTTGTACTCGAGCGGCAGCTTTCTCAACGCGGACTGGTAGTTTCTCATCGCGAGCTGTCCCGAGCATACGCGACCACTCGCAATGAGAAACCTGACCTCCCTGCGTTGAGAATCTCGCCGGGAGGTTTATTTTCCACGCTCGCGATCGGCAACTTGATGTTGCCGATCACGAACGAGGAAAAAGTCTCGCCGGGATGTTGATTTTGCTCGCTCGCGGTCGCCAACTTGACATTGAAGACAGCGAGCGAGCAAAAAATGCCCGCTACGCGTTTTTGCACTGTGCTACGTGCGATTCGCGTAGCGCGTAGTTGCACAAACTACGCACACTCCGCGAGCATAGCGTAGTTTTCCGCCCAGGCCTAGTGGGGACCAGTGCTAATCATGTAATGGTTTGAAGAAACTGAACTTAAGCCAAGACCTGCACAGGTCCTTTTTATGAGTATACAGAATCTCAGACCAGTCCGCATCTGAATATTCTTTTCTGATCTGCCTCTGCCATTTGTCTCACAGGGATTTCAAAAGGGGTTGCAAGTACAGTCTATCAAGTAGCACAAAAAACAGACCAGAAATTACTTCCAAGTAAGAACTCCATCTCCTCAAGTAATACTGGACTACCGATTTAGGTAACAATGAATCCATAGGTAATGTAAAACTCTGCAGGCAATGCTTGCACTGGATGTAGGCCCAGTGTTGGGATGCTTCCAATTGAAATTCATTTTGGAGATCCCAAATGAATTCAAAGTGGGCCTCAGACCATAGCTGATCAACCGTTTGAATTCCACGGCCTGCCTGCTCCTTTCACAGTATTGTGTGGCCTTCAATTTGGATGGCTTTGTTGTGCCAGATGGAAGCTGCATCATGAATGTATGTATGGGTCTTCAAGAGGCAGTGAACCGCTTGCCATGTACGTGTTGGTTCAATGAGAATGGGATTTGTTTTACCCACCTTCAATGTGGCAGTGCTGTAAAGAGTGCCACACCTCTTGGCATCATCAAGAAGAGAACACTCAATAGTCACCCAGTCAGAGCACTCTAGGTCTGTGGAATAAAAGTTGGCCAGGTGATCCAGGTGGTGTTCTTTATAGTAAAGCATCATATCCGAGAGGCACATGCCTCAAGCTTCAGTGGCTGTTTTCAACTTGCCGATAGGGAGTCTCGGCCTTTGGCCATTCCACATATAATGTTCGATGAGCTTGCAAAGCATACAAAGCTGGTGCTCTGGCATGGATGACAGGATCATCCCAAAGAGATAAATAAAAGGGGGCATAGTCATAATTTTCACTGAATACATCCCCACAAAGATATTTATAAAGTGGACCACTTATTATATTCCATGTGGCAGTTCTGATAAGTAGGCTATCCATATTGCCCTTGGCCACTTGCGGCAAATCATTACCGACCATGACCCCCAAATACTTGATGGTGGTGTTAGATCATCTGCAAGGTAGACTTTCCAATAACCCCTCCATTGGTGCTTGGTTGAGAGACACAGCTTCGCTCTTATCCCAGCTTATTCTGTAACTAGAAAATGTGGTGATAATGGTGAGTAGATGAGGGATAAAGGGTCCTGGATCAGTAAGCAGAAGGCGGATGTCATACCTATACAGGAGGCAACTCCCCTGCCTCTGTAGCGATACCAGAAATAGTGTTAGACTCCCTGACTTTGTTGCCAATTATTCCAGCACTATCAAGAAAGGAGGGATGACAGGGGACAACTCTGCCAGGTCCCCGTGCAATTGAGAACAGTTCTGAGTGAACGCCATCACAGGTGATGGCTGCTGTTGGGGAATGGTAGAAAAGCCAATTTTTTTTAAGAAAACAGTCTTTAAATCCTGTTCTCTGAAAGACTTGAAACAGGTAAGGCCTTCAACCATGTTGAACTCTTTCGCCGCATCCAAGTATTTTCTGTTCCCCATCATTCGTGTCCTGTCATATGACATGTGAAAGAAGGTGCATGGGGTTGGAAAAAGAGCGCTTTGGTGCAGAACGCACCTGTGACCTGTGTATTAATGTTAGAATAAACTTTAAAAAGTGGGTGGCGAGCACCTTCGCCAGGATCTTTAAGTCAGTTTTTATGAGAAAAATGGGGTGGTAGTTGCCACATTGAAGCAGGTCCTTCCTTGGTTTTGGAAGGACAATATTTACCTTGTTGAAGTTCGAGGTATGGAATCAGTCACCCATAACTTTGTGAACCAAAGCCAACAAGGGAATTACAATCTGTTCATTTATTTTCTATTATTATTTTCTATTATTCAATGGGGAGGCTGTCCTCCCTTGGAGACTTGCCAATAGATATAATTTTATGACATCACATATTTCGGCTTCGGTGATGTCATCCTACATGCTGTTAGCCGAGTCATACATAAAACGAGGGAGATTAAGACATGGAAAGATAGCTCTGGGATCATCTAAGGTGAAATCCTGATGCACCTTCAATCTATGTACTTTACAAGACAATAGGATCAGCCACAAACATACTGGAGGCTGGGAGGGTGCAAAGCAGTAGTACCTGAAGACTGTACCCTTAACTAAGCTAGCCAAAGCAAGGCACCCAATCCAAGATGGATGCCATGTTGTGTCAGTGACCAAGGGGGGACAGGAGAGGGAGCTGACAGAGGCCTGAGTGGCGCACTCCCACAGAATCAGAGTATATACAAGTAAGAAATGCCAGAAATGGGAAAGCGGAAACCGCTGTAATAAGATCTGTGATATATTTGATTCAAATTCTGTGAGAAGCAAGATGAAAGTTTAAAAGGTCTATGCGAGCTGAAATCGCAGACCCATCAATGTGCTCAGTACATAATGGCCAACAAAGTGGGCTCGCAGCCAAAGCAACAGGTGGAGGCAACCAGTAAAACCAGAAGGGGTCAGCATGTAGGTGTATGCAGTAGTTTTCGGCCCTCATACCATGCACACTGTGACACCAATCAAGAGAAACTGCAGTCTTGCTGAGTCTCCTGTAGGGGGGCGCACAAACAGGCTGCTTACCGGGAGAAGCAGTGATGCTCCAGCAGCACCAGCACCCATTCACGCCTTCCAAGTCACAGAGCATGGGTTGCAGTGATCACCACCGCAGATGTTGGAGCAGGCCATGTGCATAGCAGTGTGGCCCCAGCTGCCAGCACTGTCCATCCTCCTTGTACACAGCCACTGCAAGACTCTGCCCCCTTGGCCAGAGCTGCCGGGGACCTCAAAAGAGATCCATTAGTGGCTGTCTGCAATTAGCTGTAAGCAGCTAAAAATGGGACAGGTTCAGCAGAGCTCCTTTAATGAGCAGTCACCTTGCTTGGGTCATGGCCCTGCCTCCGACTTGCTGAAATCTTGAATAACTTTGAACTTACCTTGTTGTGCTGCTCGGAACTCCTCTGAATTTTGAACTTTGACATTTTGAGCTAAAAAAACACTTCTGGCTGAAAGGACACTTTAGTGACAGGTAAATTTGACAGAATAGTAGGAAGAGTGAATGCTGTGCCTTTTGTCAGAATTGTTTCAGCTTGAGAGTGACCCATCTCTTTCTTGTTTTTTTGGCCTTCCTTTCTTGTGTATCCATAACAGGTCATCTAATGAGATGACTAGTGGAATCAAAGAGTTCTACATCTAGATCATCACTTCTGGCAAGACAAGTGCAGAAGATATCCCCTTTCACATTCCCCCATTTTCCCTTCACAACAGCAAAAATGTTTACATATTGATGGCCGTTTTAAGGAGAATGAAGTGAGACAGATCCATGTAGCTGCTTCTTTTTTTGGGGGGATTTTATTGCCACAAACATAAATACATCATCACAGTAAGAAAAAATAAGAAAATTCAATAATAACAAATCGATAATTAATTGCAGAGCACAGAGGAGAATTAATCAAGAAAAAAGAGAAAAACAAAACGAATACAACCACATTGTAAATATAACTGCATACAATCAGCGTTATAAAGAATCAGAAATAGCAGTTAATTATATAAGAAGAATGATAAAAAGAATACATTAAATCCTTAATCCCATTGGAGACAGGACCATACCCTTTGAATTTTTAGCAAAGACCGACGGCCTCTAACTTTGGCTAATGCAATCTCCATTTCAAAAATCTCCCTCAGCAAAGACCAAAATTCGTTAATGCTTGGACACGCACTGTGGATCCAAGAGCGGGCAATACATAAACGAGCACAAGCCGAAATAATAGAAACAAAAGATTTCGTAAGAACATCAAGCTCTGAGAAAATACCCAGTAACAACTCTTTCCCGGAGACTAATATTGTTGTTTTCCCCAAAAAGGGGAAGCCGATCGACGATATGAGCTCATACCGACCATTAGCATTGATTAATGCTGACGCCAAGCTTTTTTTCCAAAATTCTCACCGCACAATTGGCCCCGGTTATACATATAGTAGTTTCAGAGCAGCAACATGGCTTTGTCCCCGGAAGAGATACTGCTGCTCACATCAATACGGCAATTGCTGCATTTGATGTTTCCGGTCAATTGGGCCAGCAGATGGGGATGCTGATGTTAGATGCCGAGAAGGCCTTTGACCGGGTGACTTGGGGAGCATTATGGGCATCTATATCTCTAATAGGTCTCGGTCAAAGGTTTATCTCGGCAGTACAGAAGCTTTATAACCGTCCAACAGCCGCAATTAAACTTAATGGCCTTTCATCATCTTTTTTTTCATTTCAAAGGGGCACACGGCAGGGTTGTCCACTATCCCCCTTATCGTTTGCTATATATATTGAGCCTTTTATTAAGCACTTAATGCTAAATGGTGATATTTCTCCAGTTACTTTAAATGGGATGGATTTAAAATTAACCGCATACGCAGACGGTATCACTATCTTCTCGGCTAATCCAGTTAATGCCATGGTTGCGATAACTTATGAAGCACAGCGATTCGGTTCTTTTCCGGTAATAAATTAAATGTGAATAAAACGCAGACGATATTAAATTTCCAACTTGATACCTCCTCAACAGCTCTCGGGGTTACAAGGACGGCTACCTATTTGGGAGTTAGTCTTAGCAGTCAAGTTAATGATATTATCGCATTAAACTATGAACCATTGCTGACGAAAGTAGTGGCAAAACTGCGATGTTGGCATCGGTACCCCATAGCATATATGGGAGATGTAATGTGGTCAAAATGAACGTTCTCCCGAAGTTTTTATATTTTTTTCGTACAATCCCATTAAAAGTGCCATCAACTTTTTAAAAACGTCTTGACAGTGCTGTCGGCAGTTTTATTTGGGGATATCGACGGGCCAGAAGATCTATCCGATACTTAAAATTATCATATAAGCAGGGAGGATTTAAGCTCCCGGATTTTAAGTTGTATTTTTGGGCAGCATTCACGGGGCGAATACAGAGTTTACTTAGCGGAACTGATACCAGCCCTAGTTGGCTTTCATATCAGCTGGCTTGTGGACCTAGTACCGGTTTTTTACTGTATAAATCATCTGATCCTAATTATTTCAAGCGGGTACGGTTCAAGGTAGTTAGGGACATTACCAATATTTGGCATGAAATTTGTAAGGCATATTTATTACCTGACTTACATGGGTATACTGTATTATGGGGGAATCCTTTATTCCCTAATATATTTTACGACCAGATCGGGAAGGAATGGCAATCCAAGGGTGTGGTGCGGGTGGGTCAGCTATATGATGAACAGGGATTTCGAACTTTTTCATCTTTAAAAGAAGAATTTGATGTGTCACAAACTTATTTTTTTAAGTACTTACAAGTTAGGGATTATTTTACTCGCGGCCGGGCATTGTCTGAACTGTCTAATCCCTCTGAGATTTTTTCTAAATTTTTTGGTACTAGTGGACGAGGAACTATAGGTAAAATGTATCAAAAATTCATGGAGATGGTTAGCGATGACGGCATACAAATTGCGGCTAAACTAAGCCGGACTTTTAGCTGTGACATAACTAAAGAGGAAATACAGGAATCCCTTCAAACTATTGATTTAGCCGTAACATCCGTTAATCTGAAACTACAGCAACATAGAATTATTTTTATGCTTTATTATACCCCTGAGCGAATGTCTAAATGGGCAAATAATCCAACTGCCACTAAAACACACCGTCTGAAATGTCAGGAATATGCCGCTGATCTACACCATATGTTTATTACATGTCCAATGTTGAAGGATTTTTGGTCCAACATAATTCTTGTTCTGGCAATCTGGGTTGGCTATGACTATCCATGTAGCTGCTTCAAAGGATCACTGACACAATATTGTGGTAAACAATATCGTTGATGAAAATATTGTGTCAAAAATAACAATATTGTGCTTCTATATTTTAAATGGTAAGTACAAAAATATCGGAAAAAAATAATTGTTGGCACTAATTTTATCCATAAATAGACAAAAATATAGATTTTGTAAATATAAATAGAGTTTAAAGTAGTAAGTGTTATTTTTTATATGTAAATTTAAAATAATGTACTGTAATGTAAAATAAATAATATGTACTAATATTTACTAGTAGTACCTACTGACCGCTGCCAGTAGGTAGTTATAGTTAGGACCTAGTTTCCATATGAAAAGCATTTTGACTTGCCTATATCTTTAGGGCCGGTTGATGAATCTTCACAAAATGTTCCCAAAAAAGTGTGCCACTGGGTCCTATTGTGCATGGAAAGCTTCGGGGTATCTGTCCTGTGGGGGCTGAAAAAAGGGGGGTTAAAAAAAGTGATGGATAGAATTACAACAAATTTGTCAGAAAGGTAGCTCTTGGTCCAGAAAGAGCCCATTCTGTTATTTGGTGTAAATCCATTTAGTAGTTTTTGAGAAATTTAAAGAAAAACTAATTTATATAGGTAGAGGCGCAAAGACTTCACAAATACTCCAGATCTTGTGCGGAGATCTGATTGGCTGCCAACAGTTCAACCAGGAAGTGCTAGCAGCCATCTTGGGGCTCGGCCTCAGCCGGAAATGAAAATTTCAAAATAAAACATAAAGAAAAGGGGGCAGGGTAGGAATTCCCTGACCCTAGCACTGGTGCTGGTGTCCCCCAATGACCCTGCAAGTGAAAAAGCTGTTTTTTAAAACATTTTTGCCACTAAATCATGAGGAGATGCAAATTTGAAGCACTTTTTTTTTTAAAAACACTTGTTTACACTTTAGTCCAGGGGTGGGCCAGGGCCTGGGGCATGCTTAAAAATAGGGAGGAGGGCACACAAGGTCCCCCTTCTCTGGCTCTTAAGAGTCCCAGGGACCACCACCTCCCTGGGGCTTCATAAATATATTAGAGGGGGGCTGCATGGACCCCCCTCCAATGCCCTTTAAGGCCCTCGGGACCACCACCTTCCCGATGCAGCAAATTCAAATAACAAAAGGTAAGCAGCTCCTCTCCTAGGCCATTTATGGCCCCGGGGACCACCACCAGGGCTTTCCTATTTTGTTAGAAGGAGGGGGGCAGCGTGGCCCCCCTCCTGGAGCCACTAATGGCCCTAGGGACCACCACCCACCAGGGTCAGCTCCTGCTTTCTTCTGAGGTCCCCCCTTCAGGAGATAGCAGTTTGCTTTTGCATGGTGGGAGCTTTGATAGTTCCTGCAGATTGAGAGCAAACAGTAAGTCCACTTCGAGCTGGTGTGAGCAGGAAAACTGCTCCCATCAGCTGGGAGTGGACTTTTCATCTGTTATAGCGGACAGGAAAACAAATGAAAGGATTGTTCCCACACACAGGGAGTAGATTTTTTTTCTGCTTCCTACATGTGGGAGCAATGTTGGCTCCCGTTGGAGGCAAGGAGCTGGCAGGGACCGCAGAGGTATTGAGGCTTCCCCTGCATCCCCAACATTGTACACTGGGTGCCCTGGGTGCGTTCCATGGCACACAGCATAAAGAGGCTGGGCCCCAGGCGATGCGGTCCCCAGGGGCCAAAATTGGCCCAGGGAGGGGGGCCACACCATTAAGTTTTGGCTTGGTCGCTCTGGCCCTAATCCTCATTTTACAGAAATTAGACCTCAACGGGATGGGTTCACTGACAGAATATCGAACACACAAATATCGTGTGGACAGAATATCATGTCAAAAATATCGAGGACAAGAATATCGAGTAGGTAAGTGCAAATAGATAGGTATAAATTTACTATTCTTAACTCCAGATCTACGTACCTTGAAGATATATATATCGTCAAAGTACATATATGTGGAGTTATATATAGTAAAACTTTACTTACCCATAAGAAATGACCTTCACGATATTCTTGTCCTCGATATTTTTGACACGATATTCTGTCCCACGATATTTGTGTTTTCGATATTTTGTCCACATACCAACGGGATGCACTTACAAATATAAACAAAGCAGGTACCCCAGCTGCAGCTCCACTTCTGTAAAGGACAAATGATCCTAACTTCCTGGGCTTGGCGAAGGCAAAGCAATTGTGTTTTCCCTGCAGTTCCTCATTGAAAAATGATCTGAAATCCTTGGTGAAGGCGGTTCTTCCTCAAAATGAGTACGAGCATGTAAAAGTGCAGAATCACCGGACACTAGCGATGGGCAGAGTTCTACTCTGTGGAATTTCGCGGAGTAACATGAAAACTCCATGTACACCCGTAGTGGTTAACCAGTGTCACTTTCAGCCCAACCAGCAGCAACATGAATGCAGATTTTCATTCCTTTAATAATCAATATGTTGCCATTGATGTCCCTGCACTTGTTCCAACATGACTACCCGAACAGCATCAATGTAGTCTTTTTGAAAAAGATGCTCAAAGCTCCCTCAGGTGAGTCCTTACACTCTCTCACCTCTCCTCACATAAATGCTGATAGTTGTGTGTCTGTGCAAGGCCCATACGCATTCCAGCACAGGAACAAGAAGCCATCCGTACCTTCTCCTGTCTAGGAAACAACTTGCCAAATAGCGGCCACGGACCCTTATGGGGATGTGTTCATGTTTCCATTCAGCGCGACCATCCACCCAGATCTGCCTTTGAAAAGGATATTTATATTTTGAGTCATATTTTGGGAGTTTTGAAAATAATTGCAAATATTTCCATGCATGAAAGAATGTGAGCTACCAAAGCAGCCTTGAGGGAAAAATAATATAGGACGTCCAGAGCGCTCTCCAAAACATTTTAAATATTATGCCCTAAGACAGCGTTACCAACGTGAGTAAATAAATAAACACCATGACTGCGAAATTTCACAAGTTGTGCAAATCAGGAAAGCTGGATTGCTGAGTGACAGACCATGGGCGATCCTAGGAGGTTCTAATTAAGGAATGAACTGGAACTGCGTGGCTGCTCCGCAGAAACTCGAGGTTCAGCCAGAAGGACCTGGTGAAACATTGCGCACTAGTGAGGATAACAGGCATATTGTGTTGGGCTCAACACATACAGCTTAAAACCAGTGGTGGGCGGTGGACACTGGTAAACTCTGCCACATGGAGTGCAAAGTGGCAGAGCAGATTTATCGCCCAGGGCTACTGGAGGCATTGCCCATTTGGCCCCGTGCATCTACCTTAGTAGTATGCAACTCACAGATACATATAGCCACTCACACATCCACAAAACCACTCACACACCCATACAGCACTCACACACCCAGTAACTGACCCATACAGCCACTCACACACCCACTCACAGATCCATACAACCCCTTACAAACCCACTCACAGACCCATGCAGTCACTCACACATCCACTCGCACCCAGAAAACTACACACATACCCATACAGCACTCACACACCCAGTCTCTGACCCATACAGTCACTCACACACCTATTCACAGACCCATACAGCCATTAAGACACCCACTCAAAGACCCAGACAACCACTTCCACTCCCACTCAAAGACCCATACAACCACTCCCACTCCCACTCACAAATGTTAGATGTTACAGTTAGGAAATAGAATTTAAAAAACTTAGAAATTCACTTAAAAACCAAAGGTTACAGGGACGTTATAGTTAGGAAATAACAATAAAAAACCTCAGAAAGTCACTAAAAAAAACAAAGGTTAAAGGGACGTTATAGTTAGAAAATAACATGAAAAATACATAGAAATGCACTGAAAAAACTAATGGTTATAGGGACATTATAGTTAGGAAATAAAATTTAAAAAACTTTCAAAATACACTTAAAAAAACAAAGATTACAGGTACATTATAGTTAGGAAATAGAATTAAAAAAATCACTGAAAAAAACAACGGTTACAGGGGCGTTATAGTTAGGCTCAGATTTCAGTCGTACAAAACCATTGAAATTCAGCAGTTATACTTACCTGAGCTAACTATAAATTATGTCCCCGCAATGCATTGCTTATGACCTCACATATTACATCACCTATGACATGGTCAATAACATCACTGATGACATCTCAAATGACATCACTGATGATATCATCTACTGAACCACTCATACACCTACTCATTCCCCCATACAGCCTCTCGTACGACCACTCACACACCCACACAACCATTTACATACCCATTCACAGACCCATATCAGTACTCACATACCCAATCACTCCTCCGTAGAGCCACTTACACACCCACTCACTCACTCATTCACTCGTAAAGCCACTCACATGACCATTCACCCACCCATACAGTCACTCATACAACCAGTAGGCCTGGGCGGTAAATTCCGTTCCGCTCGCGGAATTTGCGGAATTTGGGTAATTTCGCGTTCCGCGGAGAACGCGGAATTACCAAAAATTCCGGGATCCGCGGCTTTGCTGAATTTTTTGCTTGTTCGCGCTTTGAAAATGCGTGTTCGCGAGATATTTCTCTCCGAGCACGCAAACAGCATTCGCGAACAGGAAAAAAGCATCGCGAACGGGTGGAACAAGCAATTCCGAGTGTTCGCGGAACTTTTGCGTGCTCGCGGAGATTTTTTACCGTTTTGCGGAGCTTTGCATAGCGCGACTACGCAAATTCCACCCACCCCTAACAACCAGTCACTCACCTGTACAGCCACTCACATAGTCACACACTCACCCATACAGCTACTCACATACACACTTATTTACCTACACAGTCACTCACATACCCACTCACTCACATATACAGCCTCTCAAGACAGCCACTCACTCACCCATACAAGCACTCACACACTCACTCACATACCCACACAACCATTTACATACAAGTATTCATACATCTGCTAACTCTCCAATACAGCTGTTCATACACCAACTCAATTAACCAAACAGCCACTCAAACATCCACTCACTCACCCATACAGTCACTTACATACCGAGTCACTCACTCATACAGCCATACAGACACTCACTCACTTACCCATACAGTCACTACACACCTACTTACTCACCCATAGAGCCACTCACAATGCCACTCACTCACCCATACAGTCACTGACACACTCAGTTACTCACCAATACAGCCACTCACACATCATCTCACTCACCTACACAACTACTCACACACTCACTTATATACCCATACCGCCACTTACACACCCATACACACAAGGATACATTCAGACAGCCACTCACATAATATATGTTAGAAGTAATATCACTCAGTAGTATTGCTACTAACATACTAATCTAACTTTTGTAGTAGGTTAGTATATATGTTTACCACCCATAAACCCATAAAAACACTGACACTCACTTGATGATGTCATCAGTGATGTCATAACTGATGTCATTTGAGATGTCACTGACCATGTCATGAGTGATGTAATATGTGAGGTCATAAGCAGTGCATTGTGAGGGCGCAAGTTATAGTTAGCTCAGCTAACTATAACTGCTGAATTTCATTTTTTTGTACGAGTGAAACCTGAGCTTAACTATAACATCCCTGTAATCTTTGCTTTTTTCAATGAATTTCGAAGGTTTTTTTAATTCCATTTCCAAACTATAACATCCCTGTAACCTTAGTTTTTTTCAGTGAATTTCTAAGGCTTTTTAAATGCTAATTCCTAACTATAATGTCTCTGTAACCGTTGTTTTTTTCTGTGAATATCTATGTTTTTTTAAATAGTAGTGCGTTTGAATAGTGGTGGAGAAAACGGGCTGGGCCTCCGACCAGTTCTCAGGAATCCCGCTGGGTAGAACTTACAGGAGGTACCAGGAGGGCTTCTTGTCCCCCAAAGGTCCCTTAGGCGTAAAGTGAATTTCATCCCCCAAACAGTAGTGTGCCCGGAGGCGCATTTTCAGAGTGGTAGAGAAAGGGGGCGTGGCCTCCAAAGACTTCTTAGCAATTCTGATGTTTGGGACTTACTGGAGGTAACAGGAGGGGTAGTTGGCCCCCAAAGACTTCCTATTTTTACCCCGGGAACCCCAACCCCCAGGGCCTGTCCCTTTTTTATTTCCAGCTAAACTTGGGAACTACCCAGCATACTTTGCTTCTTTTTTGCATAATTTATGCATCACTCTATGCCTAAAAGGGTATTGTTTTCACATATACAGACTGCTCCCTTGTGTATGGACAAAGCTAAACCTCTCTGAAGAGCTCTAATTATAGTGAAACACATGCCAGGGGTTGCTTTTATTCATTTCAGGTTGGCTTGGTTGGTTTTTTACCAAATCAAAGCTGTAATACTGTGCCTGGAGTGGTAAAAGGCTTTTGTTATTTTACAGCGCGGCATGGATATCACTGTGCTAATGCTATACTTAAAACATTTGGGGTAGAAATGGCAAAAAACTTTGTCTCTTTCTATCTCAGCATGGATGGCACAGTGCTAATCCTATGCTTAAAGATTTTGATAGAAAAGCAGACATTTGAGGTGAGCAAATTTAGAGTGTCACTGGTATTGAGGGTGCTCTATACAGGAGTTGCTCTCCACATAAACTTGGGCACTACCCAGAGTTCTCTGCTTCTTTTTGTGTGTATATATATATATGTAATGGATATGTATATATGTGTGTGTGTATATATATTTCTATATATATATATATATATTTATATAAATAAATAACATTTAAAAATTAACACATTAATTTTTTTTTTCAAATGACGATACTTACATATACTTATACTTACCAATCTCCTCACCTAAAATGCTTGGTAAAGGAATGCATGGCAAAGGCATGCGTGTTAAGCCATGCATGGTAAATACATATGAAAGGTAAATGCATGCATGGTAAAGACATATGTGTGGTAAAGACTGTGTGGTAAATGTACTGAGTGGTAAAGACTGCGTGGTAAAAGTTGTTTCCCATTTAACATGTTACTCGAAGGTGTCCATTGCTGTGGTTTTGTTTTGTCTTCTGAACAGGAAAAAAAACATCTTAATGTGGCAAATACAAAATTGAAGAACATTTTCTAAACATTTGCCATTTTCTGATGAAAAAACAACCAGATGTTTTAATGGTGCACAGATGGGATAATTCACATTTGGGTTTTATAACGGTGTGGTTTATGTAAGTGAGAGCTGGTGTACACTTATATCCCCCCACCCCTATTACTATCCACAAAGTCTCAATTCTACATGATGTAATCTCATTTAAGGGTGGATCTTGACATAAAGTTAAATGTCAACAATAATTCTGACGTGAGAGCTGCCTGACACACTAAGATCTCTCTTGCTTTAGAACAATCACTTGTAGGATTTGCATAGTTTTAATAATGGTTCTTTTAGTCTTGCGAATGTCGAATCAGCATTTCAGCCCTCTGCGGTTATACCAACGGATCATACTTTTATTGACATTTATGATATTCAATGGTTTATGTATGCATATGTCTAAAATAAATAATGTTTAAAACAATTTCTGCCATGTTCCTTTCAACACAACGAGGACAATACAGAGTTTTTTATAAGAGCTTTCACTGAGCCCTCTTCATCCACTGGTCTGTTGTGTTATTCAAATGTTTTCTCCACCCACTACAGCATACAGCCAATGCTTAATTTGTAAAAGAATGAGTGCTGGTGTACAAAGCTTTTCTCAGAAGTCCGCTCCGGTGCCACTAAATGTTGATGTGATGAATGTGTAGTCTTGAATCCACTTCATGCTTCTTTAATCACTACAGACACTCCCTACCCCTTTATCTCTCGCTTACAGGTTACTGCTTTCTCCCTTTGTGATGGTTTTATGTCTTTCTCTTTCTCATTGTTTCCTCTGTGTTTGTTTTTCCCTCTCATGCTCTCTGTAAATGTTGGGTTAGGAAAAATAAGTACCGTTCCCTACAAATTTGTGCCGGAGGGCCGCTTTGGCAGTCTCTGGCTCAAATTAAGCACTGCATACAGCATGGGACAATGGTTAGCCAACTTTATCTATTGGGTAACTTCACTGTGAGCGAGGATATTCTGCACTTTTAGAAGGAGCACATCCATACACAAAGAAGTTTCCTTGAGCGCCAGGGACTGCTCTGGCTATGTATGCTTTTAGAGACCCAAATATGTTTTTGCTTTGAGACCATGTTTATGTTAAAATTGAAAAGAGCCTGATAGCTTGCGAACAATACATTTTTGCAAAACCCAAAACATAACAGGTTTTGACAAAGCCAAAAGGCTGGCAGTCAATGTCAATGCCAATTATTTTTTTTTTTTAAACTATCATTTAAATTGTGCTTTTATCTAATCCCTCTATTGTAGTGGTTCTCTTAATTGAGGGTAGGCGCACATAATTCGACCCGAAAGTCCATGTAGAAAGGAAGGGTGTTGGTAAAATAGATAAAAGAATGCCACACAACTTCCTCCTTGTCGACCTCTTAGCGTACCCTATAATGTCCTAGATCCTGACCAATGTAATTAGGTACGAAGTCACACATGACTAGAAATGGGGCTAAGGAAGATGAACCCTAAAAAGAAAAACCTAGGAACATCAAAAAAGATAGGCCTTAAGCCCTGCGGTTGGAGCACATGACCTAAGGGTCTATTACGATGTCGTTCGGAAAGGCTCCAAATCGGATTCCGGTCTGCCGAATCCAATTCGGAACCCGTCTTTCCGACCAATTCAGAAAGCTTTCCAAACGACCGATTACGATGTTCAGGAAGCGTTTGGACTTTCCGAGTCGGTTCCGGATGGCATTAGAAAGAACCGAGTCATTCTGAGCTGACTTGTACAGGTCTATGGACCGCGTTTCCGACCCAGTGATTACGATGTCGGATTCAGACAGCTTTTCCAATTCGGTTTGTCTGACATGAATCGGCTGTCAGAATCTGACTTTGGGGGCCCGTAGCAGGCCCCCTTCACCCAGAGCCTTCCAAATGGGGCTCGTGGGGGTACCCAAGGGACCCCCCCTTTCAGACCATGTACAGTGTGGCAGGCACCAAGGGGTGCCCACCACAGGGTGCACGATTTTCTCCACCCTCCCCTTTCTTCAATGGGAGTCTGTGTATTCGGTCGGAACACAGGCTCCCATTGAAGTCAATGAGAGTCCGATGGAAAGGTATCCGGAACCATCGTAATCGGTCAGTCGGACTCCCTGAATCCGATTCGGTCGGAAACCATTCCGATACCGATTCGGTTGGAATGCTTTCTGGCTGACATCATAATCGAGGCCCTAGTCTGCACGAGTTAGACTCCCTCTAAAAGATGAGCTGTTTTTTCTTGCAGGTTTTGTAGCCCCTCACAGTAGCTATTGAAGTTAGAGAATGCAACCTGCTGCTTGACATAGAGGGTCCATGGCAAGACCTCCATACTGCAATTACCCATTGGGGAGGTCCTGCCATGAGTGCAGGCCCCCATGATGACTGTGGGGCCTCCACCAGGAGTGTGGAGACCGTTTGTGAATCGGGCCTAGAGTGTCTGGGGTCCATATTTTAACACTCAGTTATAACCTTTGGTTAGAAACTCCAATGAATGCTTCTGAGTAAGTCTCATGCTTAGACAGAAACATAAAGCAAAAGACTTGAAGTGGCAGATGTATAAAAAATAGTGCAACTAAATATGGACTCCGGCTGTTTTCTTTCTTGCGCTGTCACTTTTAAAGGCATTTGCACTACAATGCAGCACAAATGACATATGTGAAAAAATGTAATGAGAAGAAAAAACATTTCCCATATTTTGCACCTGCCTCAATCATCAGCATGTCATTTTCTTACCATATTATTGCTCTTGTTAAAGACTACCATTTGTAACTTTACTTGATCCTTGCTCGTCTCTACCAATCATATGGAACTAAGGATATTTTGTACCACTACCGCACTATCACAGGGGGTGCCATGATGGTACTGTTGTACCAAGTGCTAGTACAACTATACCAGCAACCCAAAATCTTTTTTTAATTTACCTTGAGGGAGAGTCCTTCTGGTACCCTCTACCCCCATCAAGGCCCTGGTCATAGTGTGACCCCCCAGCCCCTTAGGAGGCATTTTGAAACATTTTCAAGGACTGAGAGACTGAGTCATTGAGTTCTGTAATGGCAGTCACTTCATTTTCTGCAGTGTTCTGGGCAGCTAATCAGATCATTCTATACCATGTACTGCGGACTCCCTCAGTCAATCAAAGTGGGATTAGGAGTGCCTTTTGTATGATGTTACAGTGCATGCCTTTACCACACATTCTTTATCATGCATATACTACTACCCCACATGTCTTTACTATTCATGTCTTTACTATGCACATTCATAGACATACATTATACGAACCATTACCACGCATACCGTTACCACAAAGACTTTTACCATGCAGACTTTTAGTAACATAATTTTATTAAACATAAAAATATGCTAGTGTATATGGTTCAATTATTTAAAATCAAATTTAAAAAATGATATACTTGTAATGTAAGCAATCACATTTTTTTAAACATTAATTGTAAATAACAACTTTTGGGAAGCACATCTCCACACAATAGACCACACCACAGCGCAACTCATCGCAAGTCAACGCCAATCTGATACTACCACACAAAACTACACGCATTTTTCGAACTTCATTATATGTGAACGCAACACAACGCAAAACAGAGCAACTCTTTACAAATGATTTGAAAAACAAATATAAAACAAAGCAACACATCAAAACACAGCAAACATGTTCTAGAATAGCAAAACATTACTGACATGAAAAAGTTCTGAGCTAATTACTTACTAAGTAAATGCCCTGTCCCCAACCAAAATGGTGGACAAAGTCTGTGAAGAAGATCAAATACACGTTACATTTCACCCAAAAAATAATCATAACTTCAGTCACGTTTTGATTCAGAAAAAAGTAGTTTTCTTCACTTCAAAAACCATACAAATTCAGCAGTTATAGTTAGAGTTATCTCAAGTAACTATAACTCGTGCCCTAATGTAACTATAACTAGCGCCTTCATGCAGTTTTCTCATCAATAATTTTAGTGAGTTTCTAAGGTTATTTTAATTCTGTTTTCTAACTATACCATCCCTGTAACCTTTGTTTTGTTCAGTAATTTCTTGGTTTTTTAAAATGTAAAGTAATATTTAAATACCATAAGTTAATCCAACCACTGCTGTGTGTGGCCAGGCCATGCATCCAAAACCCTGCATGCAGCCAACCCCCTGCTGCGCATGGCTTTCAGCTGTGAGTGGTGTGGGATTGGCTGCAGGGCCTGTGGCATGGCCCTGTGGCCAACCCCTCGAATGCAGCTAACCCCCAAAGGGAGCCAACCTGGGAAGAGGGCATGCAGCCCCCCACCTGGAGGATTTCAGGCCAGGAGCCTGCATCCCCCATGATCTGACATATTTTGTGGGGGAGGAAGGCACATGTCCCCTTCCTGGGGCCCGGTGTATTTTTTTAAGGGAGTGGGGCACATGGCCACACTACCCAGGTAGTTTTTGGCTCTGGGGACCATATTCCCGGGTTCCACCAGTATCATTATGGGGGAGGGGGCAGATGGGAGCGGAATTCTTAATTGCTCCTGCTTGGCAAGAGCTTTGAAGCCCACCTCCTCTTTGATTTTTCGGCGGGCCCCTTCATATTAGTGTTACGGCTGGGGATGGGGTCCGCAGGGGAGCAGAAATTGGCCCAGAGAGTGGGGCTGCGTGCCCCCAACCCTTTTTTATGCAAAAAGAACAAATGATGGGCAGAATGCTGAGCAATGTCAAACACTAACCCGAGTACAAAGAGCTGGGCCTAAATCCATTATTTTTCAGCTCACCACACCATTCCAGTTTGGACCCAGCCATGCAAATCAGTCTTGACTCTGCTCCCCATGGGAACAGTCCAGCCTGAACTGCGGGCCAGGTCCTCCCCGAACCAGAAACAAGCATCCTAGGACCGGTTCTAGGTTATCACCCCTCATCAACCAGGATAGCTTGACTCCGCTGGCATGGTGAGCATGGGATCCACGTCTGGGCATTCCTGTCCTACCAAGGAGGACCTGACCTGGCAGTTTGGGCTGGACTGTTCCCATGGGGAGCAGAGTCAAGACTGATTTGCATCTGATGACATGGACACCAGTTTTTTAATGTTTTAGTCCCATGAGATCTCAGCACAAGATCGGGAGGGTTTGTGGAGCCTTCATGTCCCTATATATACAAATTGTTTTTTCTCTTACAATCTCAAAAATGACTGAATGCAATCACACCAATTTACAAAAAGGTCACTTTCTGGACCGACAGCTACCTTTCTGCCAAATTTGGTGTAATTCCGTTCAGTAGTTCGGCTGTAGACGTGTGTACAATCCCTATGGAAAATTGCATGGGGAAAACACGTTTTGGGACCCCCCCCCGTTTTCTCAGCCCCCACTAGACAAATCTACCCAAAACTTTCAAAGGCAGCAGCTGAAGCCAGTGTCATACTAGTTTTGAAAAATTCATAATAGTCAGTAGGTAATTTTAGTTAGGACCAAAGTTTCCATAATAAAAGCGTTTTTTGGTTTACCAATAACTTTGGCCCCACTTGACGAATCTCCACAAAATTTCACCTTTTTGGTTCAGCTGCTGTGTTGAATAATATGTCCATGGGGACTTTTCATTTTTTGAACATGACTACAGCCGAAACTGCTGAACGGAATCACACCAAATTTGTCAGAAAGCTAGTTTTGGTCCAGAAAGCTTGCTTTTTGTGATTTGGTGTAAATCCGTTCAGTAGTTTTTCAGATATCTAACATAAACAAAATAGATATCTAGGAACACGAGTCCTTGCAGTGGACTTGCGAATCCTACAAAAATTTGATTGGCTGCCAACACTTCAACCAGGAAGTGTTGGCAACCATTTTGGGATTCGGCAATCTGACCTCCCAGATATGGTGGGGGGGTCCCTCAGGGACCCCGCTAGGGTTAAAAAGCATCTTTTTTTAAATGTTGTCGTTGACTCGTGGTTAGATCCCTGGGGCATAAGGAGGGGGGCTCATGGGGCCCCCCTCTTGGGCTTATGCAAAGCCCCTGGGACCACCACCTCCCAAGGGCTATAAACAATATAAATGTGGGGGCTCACTTGGCCCCACGCAACCCCAGGGACTGCCACCTCCCCTGAGCAATGAACAGTCCAAAAGCTGGGGAGGCCCTATGGCATCCCCCACTGCCCCAGGAACTGCCACCTCCCCGGGGCAGAGATGTAAATGAAAAATAATGTGGGGGAGGCCCTATGGCCCAGGACACCAGTGGGGAACACTCCAGTTGATGCGATTGGAGCGCAGTAACCCCTGAGTGCCCTGGTGGCCAGGAAGCTGGGTCTAACACTCACATACCCACTCACAGACCCATTCAGAGACTCATGCACTCACTCACAGACCCACTCAGACACACACATACCCACTCACAGACCCACTTAGACACTTATGCACCCACTCACAGACCTACTCATGGACTCGCACACCTACTTACAGACCTACTCAGAAACTCACATACCCACTCCCAGACCCACTTAGACACACACATCCACTCACAAACCCACTCAGAGACTCACACACCCACTTACAGACCCATTCAGAGGCTCATGCACTCACTCACAGACCCGCTCAGAGATTCATGCACCAAATCACAGAACTACTCAGACACTCACATGCCTACTAACAAATCTACTTATACACTTATACACCCACTCACAAACCCACTCAGAGACTGATGAACCCACTTACAGACCCACTGAGAGACTCACGTACCCACTTAGACTCACACACTCAGTCCCAGACCTACTCAGAGGCTCATACACTCACTCACAGACCCACTCAGACACTCTCACACAAACTCACAGACCCACTTAGACACTCACACATCTACTCACAGACCCATTTAGACTCACGTACCCACTTAGAGACTCACACACCTACTTACAGACCTACTCAGAGACTCACACACCCACTCACAGACCTACTTAGACTCATGCACCCACTCACTGACCCACTTAGACACTTATGAACCCACTCACAAGCCCATTCAGAGACTCACACACCCACTTACAGATCCATTCAGAGATTCATGCACTCACTCACATACCCACTCAGAGACTCATGCACCCACTCACTTTACTACTCAGATACTCACACACCCACTCACAGACCTACTTAGACACTTATGCACCTACTCACAGGCCCACTTATAGACTCACACACATTCTTAAAGACCCTCTCAGAAACTCACATATCCACTCACATACCAACTTAGACTCATGCACCCACTCCCAGGCCCACCTAGACACTCACACGTCTACTCATAAACCCACTCAGATGCTCACACACCCACTTACAGACCCATTCAGGGACTCATGCATTCACTCACAGATCCACTCAGAGATTCATGCACCCACTCACAGAAATACACAGACACTCACGCACCTACTCACAAATCCACTTATATACTCATGCACCCACTCACAGATCCACTCAGAGACTCACACACCTACTTACAGACCCACTCAGAGACTCACACACCTACTCAGACTCACAGACTCAGTCACAGACCCACTCAGAGACTCATGCACTCATCACTGTCAGACCCACTCAGACACTCTCGCACAAACTCACAGACCCACTTAGACACTTACATATCCACTCACAGACCTACTGAGACACTCACACACCCTCTGACAGACTCCCTCAGACACTCTAACACTCACTCACAGACCTACTGAGACACTGACATACTCAGTCAATATCAAAGGTTAGTGGTTACAGTTAGAAAACAACATTAAAAAAACCTTACAAATTCACTGAAAAACCAAAGGTTCAGGGACGTTATAGTTAGGAAATTGAATTTAAAAACCCATAGAAATTCAGTGAAATGGGCATTATAATTAGGCTCAAACAAGTGAAATTCAGCAGATATAGTTAGGAGACCTAACTATACATTATGCCCCCACAATGCACTGCTTATGACCTCATATATTACATCACTCATGACATGATCAGTGACATCACTGATGACATCTCAAATGACATCACTGATAACATCATGCACAGAAGAACCCACACACCCATTCAGACCCCTATACAACCTCTCAAATACCCACTCACATGCCTACAAAACCACTCACATACCCATTTCATAGACCCATACAAGTACTCACATAACCTTTCACTCATCCATACAGCCCCTCACACAACCACTCAATCACGTATACAGCTACTCATACAACCAGTCACTTACCCATACAGACACTCACATAGCCATACAGCTACTTAACACAGTCACTCACTTACCCATACAAGCACTCACATACTCACTCACACACCCACACACTTACATACCGATTCATACATCCATACAAGCAATCACACATCTGCTCACTCACCCATGCATCTATTCACACAGACACTTACTCTACAATACTGCCACCCACACAACTCATTTAACCAAACACCCACTCAAAGAGCCACTTACATAGCCAGTCACTCACTCATAGTGGGGGCGTAAGTTATAGTTAGCTCCGGTAACTATAACTGCCAAAAGCACTGGTTTTGTACAAGTGAAAGCTGACCCTAACTATAGCATCACTGTAACCTTTGTTTTTTCAGTGAATTTCAAAGTTTTTTTTATCCTATTTGCTAACTATAACGTCCCTGTAACCTTTGGTTTTTTTTCAATGAATTTCTAACGTTTTTTTATACGTCAATTCCTAACTATAACATCCCTGTAACTTTTGTTTTTTTCAGTGACTTTCTATGGTTTTTTAACTAGTAGTCACATTTGCAGAATGGTGGAGAAAGGGGGCTGGGCCTCCAACCAGCTCCCAGGAATCCCGCTTTGTAGGACTTAGAGGAGTTACCAGGAGGGCTTCTTGGCCCCCAAGGTCCCTCAGGAGTAAAGGGGACTTCATCCCCCAACCAGTAGTGTACCTTGAGCCGTGTTCGCAGAGTGGTGGAGAAAGGGGGCATAGCATCTGAAGACCTCTTAGCAATCCTGCTGTGTGGGACTTACTGGAGATAACAGGAGGGCCGCCTCCTGTTACCGCCTGTATGTCTCACACTGCTGGATTGCTGAGACCTGGTAGGAGGCCCCTTTTCTCCACCACTGTTGAAACGTGCATCCTGGTGCACTACTAGTAGGGGGATGAGGTCCCATTGGTTATTGAGGGTGCTTGGGGGCCAACACCTCCAGTTACCTCCAGCAAGTCCCATACAGTGGGTTTGCTGAGAGGTTTTTGATGGCCTTGCCCACTTTCTCCACCACTCTGCAAACATATCTCCTGGTGCACTACTAGTTGGGGGATGAAGTCCCCTTGCCTCTTGAGGGTCCTAAGGGGCCTACTAGCCCTCCTCTTACCTCCAGTAAGGCCCACACAGCTGGATTGATGAGAGATCATCAGAGGCCACGCCCCCTTTCTCCACCACCTCCTGGCACACTGCTGCTTTAGAGAAAAAGTCCACTTTAGTCCTGAGGCCCCCAGGAGGCAAGGGGACCCCATCCCCCCACCAGCAGAGCACTGAGAGACGTTTTTGCAGAGTGGTGGAGAAAGGGGGCGTGGCCTCTGACCACCTCTCAACAATCCCACTGTGTGAGACTTACTGGAAGTAACAAGAGGCATTGATGGCTCCTAAAGACCCTCAGCAGTGGATGGGCACTTCACCCCCCAACCAGCAGCATGCCAGAAGGCGCATTTGCAGAGTGATGGAGTAAGGGGGCACAGCCTCCAGCGAGTTGCCTGCTTTTTTTTCTCTATTTTTTAGGAAGGGTGCCTCGTGGCCCCCCTTTCCTCTGCTGTTTTGGGCCTAGGTGACTACATCCCCTGGGGCCTGCCCCTTTTTAAAATTATTTTTTTATTAAAAAACGTGGGGGCTGCACGGCCCCCTTCCTGGGTCAATTTCAGCCCTTTGCACCCCATCCACCGGGGCCAGGCCTTTTCCCTTTTTTTCTTCTTTTTTTAGATAAAGTAAGGAGGGCTGTGTGCCCCCTTTCCCTGGGCCAATTTTGGCCCCAGGGACCACATCCCCTGGGCCTGCCCTTTATTTTATTTTGTTGTTTTTACATCAGAGGGGGCCCGCAGCCATCCCCGGGGATCCCATCCATTGGGGCCAGGCCTTCATATTTTTTTCAAAAACCGAGGAGGGGGCATGTGTGGCCCCTCTCCCCTCTGAGCCGCTGTCGCCCCGGGGATCCTATCCCCCACGGCCTGACCTTTCCGTTGTGGTCTGCAGGGGGAGTGTCTGTTTCCCTGCTAGCTTCACAGCGGGCAGGGTAACAGACACTTGCTCTGCTTTCAGCAAGCTAGAGTATTTTGTGCTCTCGCTTGCTGAAAGCAGAACACTCGTTTGCTATGGTGGTTATGCCATAGCAAACTGCAGTGTCCCGGGAGTGGGAACCCTGAGACATTGCTGGAGCCGGCCCTGGGAGGTTTCGATCCCCGGGGCTGCAGGGGAGCCCTGCCTCCCCCATACTATTTTTCATTTACATCTCTGCCCCGGGGAGGTGGCAGTTCCTGGGGCAGTGGGGAGGCCCTGCTTTTCGATTGTTCATTTCCCAAGTGAGCCCCCACATTTTTATTGTTTATAGCCATGGGGAGGTGGTGGTCCCCGGGGCTTTGCATAAGCCTAGAGTGGGTCTGTGAGTGAGTGCATGAGCCTCTGAATAGGTCTGTAAGTGGGTGTGTGAGTCTCTGAGTGGGTTTGTGAGTGGATGTGTGAGTGTCTAAGTGGGTCTGGGAGTGGGTGCATGAGTCTAAGTGGGTCTGTGAGCGGGTATGTGAGTTTCTGAGTTGGTTTGTAAGTAGGTGTGTGAGTCTGTGAGTGGGTCTGTGAGTGGGTTCATAAGTGTCTAAGTGGGGTCTGTGAGTGGATATGTGCGTGTCTGAGTAGGCCTGTGAGTGAGTGCATGAGTTTCTGAGTGGGTCTGTGAGTGAGTGCATGAGTCTCTGAATGGGTTTGTGAGTGGGTATGTGAGTGTTAGACCCAGCTTCCTGGGCACCAGGGCACTCGGGAGTTACTGCGCTCCAATCACATCAACTGGAGTGTTTCCCACTGGTGTCCTGGGGCCTCAGTACTAGTGGACCCAAAACTGGATAACCAAGTACTCCTCTCCAGCACTTGACTCTCTCAGGGTAGCGTGACAGGGCAGTCCAAGGCTTACTCATGAAGATGAGGTGGGGTTAGACATTCAGAGTACATTGCACACCGTACTACCAGCTGATAAAATCAATGTCCAGTCAGTGCTTTACTTTTTATAAAAGAAAAGAACTTTAATACACACAAGAGAATTATACTACACGTAAAACTTGGATAAACAGTGAAAACCAGATGTCTCTACAACCCTCTGGGCCAGAGATCTGACCCCAAACAGTATTATAGCACCTAGACACCAAGCACTACAAAAACACAGTTAACATGCAAACACACAATTAGCATTGCATATTACAGACCATGTTGCACAGGGTTGCTCTCATTCATTAGAGCCTTGATTCCAATCTTTGGATTGAAAGGATATATTTTCAGCATATGATGTGAAGTCAGAGCTTCTTGATCAGCCCCATAACCCCGACTAAAAGCAACAGAAGTGCCCTCCCGTCCTGAGTGAGGACACTGCTCTAGTGGCGTCAGGGATCTGATCACAGGGGCCTGGTGTTTTGGCACAGTTTACTTGAGTGCCACTAGTCCAGTAGCCACTGCCTAGCTGTAGGAGGGTAGTGGCTGGACAGAGTGCCAGTTCACCTTGATACCCCCAGATATCACAAAAAGAAAGGTGGGGGCCTGTTTCACTGGCCTCTATTTCCCAGCTACTGCTTGTACATGCTCCCACAGCGCAGGGGAGGAGTTTAGAGGGGAGTTGATCTCACCTTCAAGGACTAGAATCAAGCTTCCCCTTCTCTGGCTCCCTTGAGGTACTGCACGCTTCCTTTCCACACCAGCTCCCTTGATGTGCTGCAAGTTTCCTTTCCACACCAGATCTCTTGATATGCTGTAAGCTTCCTTTCCACACCAGCTCCCTTGATGTGCTGTAAGCATCCTTTCCACAGCAGCTCCCTTGATGTGCTGTAAGCTTCCTTTCCACACCAGCTCCCTTGATGTGCTGTAAGCTTGCATTCCACACCAGCTCTCTTGATGTACTGTAAGCTTTCTTTCCACACCAGCTCCCCAAATTCCAGATGCAGTGAGCAAGTGTCTTTATCTTGAGTTCACACTGCGGGTCCCGGATGGCGTCCTTTGGACGGACCTCCTCAGTCACAGACCAGTCTTGAACAACAGCTGACCACTGAGGCCAAACTTTTATCACCTTTGATTGATAGGCTGATGCAATCAGAGGGTCTGCTACTTTTGCATTCTGATTACACCTGTGCTATTCCCTAAAGAGGAATTTTAATTAACTCCAGACCAGGAGGCACTGACCAGGGGTGGGAGGAGGGTCCTCTTAGCAGAGTTAGTGCAGCTAAACCCAGATAAGAGCTAAGTGTCTACCCCAGCCCACCAGGCCTCTCCAAGGAAATGAGGCGGGGCACAGGGGAGCTGGGATGTCCAGCACAACAGCTCACATTCTTCCCCAGTACACCTACTGGCTCTCAAACACACCTCAGGTAGACAAAGGCAACAGGACCCTAGGCAAGGGATAGACTGCACAGGATTGATCAGGAGGGTGGCTAGTGACTCACCCCTCCTGACTATAGATTTATTGCTGCCACCACTGTCAGTCTACCACAGCCTGGGTAGAGAGGGCAGTAGCCATTCTCTGAAAAATATGGGTGCACTAGGCATGCCCCCTCGACCTCAGAGCCAAGCTCTAGGGTTTCAATCCATGTAAATAGGGACACCCTCAGTGGACATCTATGATTTTCATGCTCACTGAGGTAGGGATCTAGAAACCATACAGTAGCTTTTGAGTGACTTGCCTGGAGACTAGCATAAAGCAAACACAAGGAGATGATGGACGGAGCACTGAAACTTTGCAGACACTCACCCCCAGTCACAGATCTGGGTTGAATCCATCATCGTTCTTTAGCTCACTTCACCACCCCAGTTCAGACACAGCTATATGCAAATCAGTCTTGACCCTGTGCCTCATGGGAACAGTCCAGCCCGAACTGCCAAGCCATCTGTTCCCTGGACCAGAAACAAGAATCCTGTGACCGGTTTCAGGCTAACAGCCCTCAACAGCCAGGCTAGCTTGAATCCAGTGGCAAAATGAGCAAGGGACCAATGTCTGGGCATACCCTGCCAACTTAGGGCAAACAAAGCAAACACAAGGAGATGATGGATGGAGCGCTGAAACTTTTCAGACACTCACCCCCAGTCACAGATCTGGGTTGAATCCATCATTGTTCTTTAGCTCACTTCACCACCCCAGTTCAGACACAGCTATATGCAAATCAGTCTTGACCCTGTGCCTCATGGGAACAATCCAGCCTGAACTGCCAGGCTATGTCTTCCCTGGACTGGAAACAAGCATCCTGGGATCGGGTTTGGGCCAACAGCCCTCATCAGCCAGGCTAGCTTGAATCCAGTGGCAAAATGAGCAAGGGACCCACGTCTGGGCATACCCTGCCAACTTAGGGTGAACAAAGCAAACACAAGGAGATGCTGGACGGAGCGCTGAAACTTTTCAGACACTCACCCCCAGTCACAGATCTGGGTTGAATCCATCATCGTTCTTTAGCTCACTTCGCCACCCCAGTTCAGACACAGCTATATGCAAATCAGTCTTGACCATGTGCCTCATGGGAACAGTCCAGCCCGAACTGCCAAGCCATGTCTTCCCTGGACCGGAAACAAGCATCCTGGGACCAGTTTCGGGCTAACAGCCCTCATCAGCCAGGCTAGCTTGAATCCAGTGGCAAAATGAGCAAGGGACCCACGTCTGGGCATACCCTGCCAACTTAGGGCGAACAAAGCAAACACAAGGAGATGATGGATGGAGTGCTGAAACTTTTCAGACACTCACCCCCAGTCACAGATCTGGGTTGAATCCATCATCGTTCTTTAGCCCACTTCGCCACCCCAGTTCAGGCACAGCTATCTGCAAATCAGTCTTGACCCTGTGCCTCATGGGAACAGCCCTGCCCGAACTGCCAATCCATGTCTTCCCTGGACCGGAAACAAGCATCCTGGGACCTGATTTGCATATGGCCAGGTCTAAACTGGGGTGGCATGGTGAGCAAAAGAATGATGGATTTAATCCAGATCTCTTGACTGGGGGTGAATGTTTTGATTTGTTCTGCATTCCGTCCATCAATTGTGTGTCTTTTGCTTCCTCTCCCTAAGAGCGCCGGCATGCCCAGACGTGGGTCCCGGGCTCACTGTGCCACTGGATGGAAGCTATCCCGGCTGATGAGGGATGAAACCCCGAAATCGGTCCTAGGATGCTTGTTTCCGGTCCAGGGAGGACCTGGCTTGGCAGTTCGGGCTGGACTGTTCCCATGAGGCACAGGGTCAAGACTGATTTGCATATGGCCAGGTCTAAACTAGGGTGGCATGGCGAGCAAAAGAATGATGGATTTAACCCAGATCTCTTGACTGGGGGTGAATGTTTTGATTTGTTCTGCATTCCGTCCATCAATTGTGTGTCTTTTGCTTCCTCGCCCTAAGTGCTCCGGGCATGCCTAGACGTGGGTCCCGGGCTCACTGTGCCACTATGATTCAAGCTATCCTGGCTGATGAGGGGTGAAACCCCAAAACCGGTCCTAGGATGCTTGTTTCCGGTCCAGGGAGGACCTGGCTTGGCAGTTCGGGCTGGACTGTTCCCATGAGGCACAGGGTCAAGACTGATTTGCATATGGCCAGGTCTAAACTGGGGTGGCAAGGTTGAGCAAAAGAATGATGGATTTAACCCAGATCTCTTGACTGGGGGTGAATGTTTTGATTTGTTCTGCATTCCGTCCATCAATTGTGTGTCTTTTGCTTCCTCGCCCTAAGTGCGCCGGGCATGCCCAGATGTGGGTCCTGGGCTCACTGTACCACTGGATTCAAGCTATCCTGGATGATGAGGGGTGAAACACCGAAACCGGTCCTAGGATGCTTGTTTCCGTTCCAGGGAGGACCTGGCTTGGCAGTTCGGGCTGGAGTGTTCCCATGAGGCACAGGGTCAAGACTGTTTTCCATATGACCAGGTCTAAACTGATGTGGCATGGTGAGCAAAAGAATGATGGATTTAACCCAGATCTCTTGACTGGGGGTGAATATTTTGATTTGTTCTGCATTCCGTCCATCAATTGTGTGTCTTTTGCTTACTCGCCCTAAGTGCGCTGGGCATACCCAGACGTGGGTCCCGGGCTCACTGTGCCACTGGATTCAAGCTATCCTGGCTGATGAGGGGTGAAACCCCGAAACCGGTCCTAGGATGCTTGTTTCCGGTCAAGGGAGGACCTGGCTTGGCAGTTCAGGCTGGACTGTTCCCATGAGGCACAGGGTCAAGACTGATTTGCATACGGCCAGGTCTAAACTGGGGTGGCATGGTGAGCAAAAGAATGATGGATTTAACCCAGATCTCTTGACTGGGGGTGAATGTTTTGATTTGTTCTGCATTCCGTCCATCAATTGTGTGTCCTTTGGAGACAAGCATAAGGCAGGGGAAGCGCTCTCTCCAGAGACATGCAGAAGACTTCCGGTCCCAACAGAGAGTCTCTGAGTGGGTCTGTCAGTGGGTGTGTGAGTCACTGAGTCATTCTGTGAGCCGGTGTGTGAGTTTCCGAGTAGGCTTGCGAGTGGGTGCCTGAGTATCTGTATGGGTTTGTGAGTGCGTGTATGAGTATTTTATTGGGTCTGTGAATGGGTGCATGAATCTCTGAGTGGGTGTTAGTGTCGAAGTGCTCACTGTTTTGCCCTCTTCTGCTCGTTTTCCTGCCCTCTGTTTTACCTTTCCTGCTCGTTTTGTTTTTCTGCCCTCTGTTTTGCCTTTTTTGCTCGTTTTCCTACCCTCTGTTTTGCCTTTCCTGCTCTTTTGTCTGCCTTCTGTTTTGCCCTTTCTGCTCCCAGCCCTCCTTTTTGCCTCTTATGCTTGTTTTTCTGTTCTCTGCACAGGAGAGGGGACTTTGCGCCCCCATCAAGGGCTGATTTCTCCCCTGAGGACCCCATCCCCCGGGGCCTGGCTATTATTCAATAGGGAGGGGTGCCCCCCTTCCCAGTCTGATTTCGGTCTCGGGGCCTACGTCCCCCGGGGCCTGGCCTTAATTTATATATATTAAATAGGAAACGGGGTCATGTGGCCCCCTTAAGGGGCCGCTTTCAGCCCCAAGGACCCTCCCCTGAGGCCTGGCCATGTCCCAGGGCACACAGTATGAAGCATGTGGACTGAAGGGGGAGCCTCAAAGCCCACGTGATCCCAGCCGGTGTATCGCCTTCTGCATGAACCAGCATTGCTGCTGCATGGAGGGGGCTTCTGGAAAGCCTTGTGCGAGCACTTTGATATCTCACGACTAGCAAAAGCAAACAAAGAGTTACGTAATAATGGGGAAACCCGATAGGCCACTGGACCTGGGTAGCATGTGGTACAAAAGATAATGTCACAGTGGAGAACATTCATATCACATAGAGAAAACAACAAATGATCTATGTTAACAGTACAAAGTACGACAACACCAATGAACTCATTCCACCAATGGTTTGTGATTTTAATACATCACAGGAATTGGAATGAAACCAATTGTACTTTGGGTTTCGACCGACTCGGTGAACAAGCACCCAATACGTCCATAGCTCAATAACACCCTCAAAAGGTCCCATGTGTTATTTGTCACGTTGTTGGTGATTAATACGAACTTCAGTTTGATACCTACTTCATTAAAGTATAATATGGCAACATTAATGGATGTACAATCATGACCATCCCTCCGCCATCATTACAAAATGTTATAATTCTTGTCCGTGTTATGGTTTCACATTTTTCAACACTAGCATAACCATGATTCATTTTCCATCATATTTCAATAACCAGAAATGTGTGTGTATATTTATATGTTAAATCCTATGATCTAATAACCAGAAATGTGTGTGTATATTTATATGCCAAATCCCGTTGTTTTGCTCCCTTTGAAAATGTGCCCTGCAACAGGCAGACAGGACGTCTCACACTATGGGCAACAAAGAGGGCAGATTCTGACCTCTCACCGTCAGCAGCCGGCAAATGAATAGGTCGTAAAACAAAAACCCCTTACCATAAACGTACTCAGCGTGCACGCTGGTTCCCGGTACTTAAGTATCTTCCATGACCCAGCCACGGTGTTAGCTGTTTTTAGAAAGTCTTGAAGCAACCCACAGGTATGTTCTGGCCTCCGGACGAGACTAGTTAGGCTATTTTAAAATGTACTTTGCCCATACCAGGCACTTGTCAGGAAGGAATTCACACGCGCTGTCATTTCAGACGCGCGTTTGTTTTTCATGCTGGTTACAATGTAGCCATTCAATAAAGGTGGGATTTCACACGCGCTGTCAGTTTATTTCAGACGCGCGTTTGTTCTTCACGCTGATTACAATGTAGCTATTCAGCATAGGAAGGATTTCACGCGCGCTGTCAGTTTATTTTAGACGTGTGTTTGTTTCTCTCGCTGACTACAATGTATCTATTTAGTCAGTTCCCATCTAACGGCTTCTTATCACGGCTTTCAAACGCGCATCAGCGCGTTTTCCATATAGATGTGTCTGATGTAATCCTCTGCCTTGCAATCACCGCAATCACTGCTTTATCATGCCTTCTTTAAACATAAACGCGCGGTTGGCATTTTTACTAGTTAGGTGGAATATGCCTCTATATGTGGCATACAAAGTAAATCCGACATGTTTGCTTATGCGCAGATATATTTTAAGTCATCACATTTATATCTTTTTGCTTTAACTCGTTGTAGCAATGGTGGCATTTATTTTGACATGGCACATACTTTCTTTTCAGCCATAGGTTACTGATCAACCTTGGCCTACTTACCACGATTTCCTACGCCAACTCTGAGTAAGTTTTTGATAATGGCTGTTCTGTTTTCATACTCCTCATACCCGCTAGATGAAGTACAGATCCTAGTGGTTCTTTCTTTTATGTCTCCCTTTCCCGCAGGAGCCTACACAGCCCACCTTACAAACTTTCAGCCTGAAGTTTTCTCGCTGTAACTGGTAATTTATCCTTAATAGCATTACTGTTAGATACGTTCACGACTGACACACCACCGCATTAACTTCATCCTATTATCCATAGGTGCCCATTACCTCCCCAAACCTCAGTCCTGATGAAGACCCCACTCTCAAGGCGCGAAGTTTGCTGGTCTATATAGGGGTCGAAACGTCGACAGTGTTTTATTTGTTTGTCAAACATAGATGACAGAGAGTGTATATCTGCATCTATTTAATTATGTTATGATTTGTCATTTATGTATATGCCAGATATCTGGCAGGATAGGTTGTCATTACTGATTGTTGATGTATATACGTGCACTACCTTCCCTTTTAACATCACTTTCACTTATCCCTTCTTTGCACTAGTCACCTCACTTTGTGTGCACCTGGCTTTCAAAATACTTAAATGTGAAATACATTGTACCTTACAATTTGATTCATTCCAATTCCTGTGATGTATTAAAATCACAAACCATTGATGGAATGAGTTCATTGGTGTTGTCGTACTTTGTACTGTTAACATATATCATTTGTTGTTTTCTCTATGTGATATGAATGTTCTCCACTGTGACATTATCTTTTGTAGCAAAAGCAAACAGCAATGTCCCGGGGTGGGCACTGAGGGACATAGCGGGAGCTGGCCCTAGTGGATGGTGGTACTGGGGCCATAATTGGCTCCAGGAGGGCAGCCATGCTGCCCCCTCCTTTCTTCTATTTGGCACCAGGGAGGTGGTGGTCCCCAAAGCTGGGGGTCTGTGTGACTCCCCTTATGAAATTTAACAAAAGCCTCGGGAAGTGGTTGTCCCTGGGGCTCGGGGGTTCTGCACTTCCCCTCCTATTCATTTTATTCAAAGCCCTGGGGAGGTGGTGGTCCCTGGGGCCCAGGGGGGATCCTTGAGGCCCCCTTCATTAAATTTAACTGATGCCCTAGGGATATGGTGATCCCTGGGACTCGAGAGTGTTGCGCAGCCCCCAATTCATTTTATTTATTGTCCCAGGGAGGTGGTGGTCACTGGGATCAGGAGGTGGCCCCCCTGCATTACATTTACTAAACACCTTGGGGAGGTGGGTCTCCCTGGGGCATAAAAAAGCCCATGGATGGGGGGCAAAGTGTGCCCCCCTCCTTTAATTTACTAAAGGAGGCATGCCCCGGGACTTGGCCCACCCAGGTGCTTAATTAAAAACAAGCACAGGAGCGCAAGCTTGGGTTTTCTTTGCCACAAATTTGCAGCAATAATGTAAATGAAAAAAATGCTTTTTTGCCTGCCAGGGTCAACTCTGACCATAGCTAAGGGGTCAGGGTATTCCTACCCTGCCCCCTTTTCTTTTTTGTCACTTTTTTGGGGGGGGACTCAGCTGGCAGCCAACACTTCCTAGTTAAAGTGTTGGCAGCCAATCGGAGCTCTGCACATCTCTGCACGAGCTCTTTATTATTCACAAATTAGAATTTCCTTAAATTTCACAACTACTGTACTGATTTACATCAAATAACTGAAATCGTGATCTGCGAACCAAAATCTACCTTTGCGAAATTTGGTGTAGTTCTGTCCAGCAGTTCAGGCTGTAGTCATGTCTACAGTTCCTATGGGAATTAACATGGGAAACACATTTTTTTGCCCCTCCTTTTTCTTGGCCCCCACTTGACGGAACTCCCCAAAACTTTCCAGATGCAACAAGTATCACCAGCACACTTTTTTTTAAATTGCGTAAAGATTCGTGAAACTGCGCCAGAGATATAAGTAAGGCAAAAACGATTTTCATTTGAAAACATCGTCCTAACAGTAACTACCTACTGGAGACTGCCAGTAGGTAATATATATGTTTGTGTGTAATATATATATATATATATATATATATATATATATATATATATATATATATATATATATATATATATATATATGTAGCTCCTGCTTGTCCCAAACTTGCGAGATGCACTCGAGCTCGATCACGGGCCTCAAGCTGCAGCCCTGCTCAGATGTGGAAACGATGGCTTGCCGACTCCTTTCGCAGCCGTTGCACCCCTGCCTGACGCATTTCGAATTTCTTCATCAGAGGCTGGTGGTGGAAGGGAAATGACGCACAGTCCATGCTAACAGCTTCTGAAATACATGATCGCCCGCCCCCATTGGGCTGCTCTGGATGAGCCTGCGCGTTGCTTTCTGGAGGCTGTGGTTGTGGAGGGATATAGATATCCCCTTGTACTGTGTGCATAAATATACTGCTGGTGATTTAAAAGCCCACCAATGGGCTTCAGCAAGCGAGCGTTGCCTAATTACAGCAGTCGTGCTCCACTCTCGTGGCCCCTATTTCAGCGGGTGGTGCATCTCGGCTGCCAGGTCGCCGCCTGTATATGTAGCTCCTACTTGTCCCAAACTTGCGAGATGCACTCGAGCTCGATCACGGGCCTCAAGCTGCAGCCCTGCTCAGATGTGGAAACGCTGGCTTGCCAACTCCTTTCGCAGCCGTTGCACCCCTGCCTGACGCGTTTCGAATCTCTTCATCAGAGGCTGGTGGTGGAAGGGAAATGACGCACACTCAATGCTAACAGCTTCTGAAATACATGATCGTGCGCCCCCATTGGGCTGCTCTGGATGAGCCTGCGCGTTGCTTTCTGGAGGCTGTGGTTGTGGAGGGATATAGATATCCCCTTGTACTGTGTACATAAATATACTGCTGGTGATTTAAGTTTGGAACAAGCAGGAGCTACATATATACAAGGCTCGGACGAGCCGAAACGTTATGGTGGCATATAGCTAATAAATAATTTTTGCACTTACCTGCTGGTCCGTGTCCGTGCCTGTTGTGGAGGTGGCGAGGAGAAGTTGCTGCTGCTCAGCTGCGGAGTTGGTGATATATATATATATATATACATACATTGCTCCACTTTACCGGGGGCCTCCAACTCTGCAGGGCGGGCTCTCAGGCAGGAATGGAGAATCCTGTTTGAAATTTAGCACACAAAAGAAACGGAGCCCACAGCTTCGGCATCACTTCATGCTGAGACTTTATTGCTCTGGTTAGCGTGGCAGCAAAAAACAACTCTGAAATACCTTACGCGTTTCGGCACACAGCGCCTTGCTCACAGGTGAGTTGGATTCATTTTATGTCCTTGCTTTCGACCACAGTTCCCAGAATGCATTCTGGGAACTGTGGTCGAAAGCAAGGATCACATGACCACTTGGACATAAAATTAATCCAATTCACCTGTGAGCAAGGCGCTGTGCGCCGAAACGCGTAAGGTATTTCAGAGTTGTTTTTGCTGCCACGCTAACCAGAGCAATAAAGTCTCAGCATGAAGTGATGCCGAAGCTGTGGGCTCGTTTCTTTGTGTGCTAAATATATATATATATATATATATATATTTTAGCTCCCCACAAAGTAGAAACGACCAGCACTCGCGTTACTATAAATCTATTACAGATTTATTGGCGAAAAGAAATTAACACAACAAACACGGTTTGGCAATCCTGCCTTCATCAATGTCGGCGGCACCATCGCTATAGCGACCTTTAAACACATGATTCTTACATTGATTAGAAAACGGACAAATTCATAATACAAGTCTATGGGCGCCATCTTAGAACATGTTATGGTACACAGTTTTATACTCTCAAAAGCTACATTACTCTTTCAGATACGAAGTTCTTTCAACAAATCATCTCGGAAATGCAATTAAAATCAGAGAGTGTAAATTAAATTGAATTCAAGCGCATCCTATGTACAACATTTACATTATATACAATAACTGCAATATTGCTATGTACATATTTACACAGTAATTATTATGGGGACTGTTCTATTCATTATACTTCTTGCGCTCAATGCAATTCTTCGTTGTCTATTTGCGGACCTAAAGACTTGATATCGCCCTGGATGGGCTTGTAAATGACTAGTATTATCAAATTGATAAGATCCGTCTGTGGAAAATAGTTAATCTTACACTCCCCTCTCATAATTCTTACCATGTCATACACTGTTGTTATACCGCCCTGAATGGGCCTATTGTTGTAAAACAGGATGGCATGCTTACTCCAGTCCCTTCAATACGTTCTCGATTGCCCTTACTAGTCTGATAGAGCACTCACGTCCCTAAATGTACAGCGAGTTCCTCCCCACTATTCAAGCCTCCTGGAAATTTGCATTGGAGGTCTATAATGAATCTAGATTCGAGCCTCCTGAGTCTCTTCTCCCTATCCCCTCCTCTAACATCTCTGGGGACATGGTCTAGGCAGTGAAACTGCAGCAACGATCTATCCCTCATATGGTGGCTGGCAAGATGCCACGCCACCGGATAGTTCGTATCATTGCTGGCAATGGCCCTTTGATGTTCAAGGACCGTCATTTTCACCTGATTGATGGTGCTCCCCACATATCTGAGGTTGCACGGGCAAGTCAGACAATATACCACATATGTGGTACTGCACGTCATAAATTTAGTAATCTTCCTCGCTGTTCTCATCCCGGGCACCTCATATGCCATGACCCTTTTACTGGTGGCACAGGCCCTGCATTTCTCTCAGGGAAAGGAGCCCCGTAGATCGCCCAAACCTTGTTGTTGCTTCACTGCCCCCAAGTGACTTTCTACTAGATGGTCTTTGATGGATCTCGATCTCCTGAAAGTGATACCTGGTCTCTCAGGTAGATCTTTCCCGATGATCACATCTGATTTAACAATGAGCCAGTTCCTGTACATGATTGCCCTTACCTCACTGGCCTCATTCGAATACCGGGTAATCATTCTGAAGTTGTTGGTCTGTACACTTTTTTTTTACTTTTACTTGCCCTCTGAATGATGTCAGTTCTTTTCATTGTAAGTGCCTTCAGATGAGCTGCCTGTAATGTTTTCTTCGAGTAACCTCTCACTCTGAAACGACCCAAGCTCTGAGATGCTGCTTCTAGATAGTCTTCTGGCCTAGAGCTGTTCCTCTTGATCCTCAAGAGCTCCCCATAGGGGATGCTCTGGATCAAATTGCGCGGGTGGCGACTCATTCCATGAAGGACCGAGTTGCCCGCTGTCTTTTTTCTATACAAAGCTGTATGCAATTTGTTGGCACTTACAAAGACTCTTAGGTCCAAGAAGGTTACTTGTGTGGTGCTCATTTCCCCTGTAATCTCCAGGTTGAGATTGTTCTCACTGAGGCTGGAGACATACTGTTTGGCTGATTCCATCGACCCTCTCCAAATTATGAAGAGGTCGTCGATGTAGCGTCTCCAACACACAACATGCTCCACCCACTCTTCTGCCGTTTCGGCCCAGGCCACCTGCTTCTCCCACCAGCCAACGAAAAGATTTGCATAACTGGGGGCGAAGCAGGTGCCCATTGCTGTGCCCTGCATCTGTCTGAACCGCTGGTCCTGGAAAAGAAAGATGGTATTGTTTAAACAAAAATAAATAAACTCTTCCAGCATTTTGCTGTGTTCCAGGAACTTAAGGGGCCTCCCCCTCAAGAAGATTCTTATTGCTTCCAGCACATCCGTGTGCCTTATGCTGGTATACAGACTGGACACGTCTAGAGTGATCATCACGAAATCCGCTTCCCACTCAATACCCTCTATCTGTCTCAGAAAATCCTTGGTATCCTGTGTATACGAGGATAGCTGTAATACAAAGGGAAATAGGAAGTGGTCCGTATCTCTAGACAGGTTCTCTGTTAAGCCCCCTATCGAGTAGACTATAGGGCGTCCCGGTGGTCTAATGGCACTTTTGTCGATCTTCGGTAGGTGGTAAAATGTTGGGATCCTCGGGTGTCTGTTTTGTAGGAACCGGTTTTCTTCTGTGGATAGAATCCCCTTTCGAAACCATTTCACTATCATGCTCTCAAATGCTTGTATGCTCTGAGTATATTCTATTTCAGTCACTCTGGTGTATTTAGCTTCATCATTCAGCTGTCTCAATGCTTCATTGCAATAGTTCTCTCTTGTTTGCAGAACTATATTGCCCCCCTTATCAGATGGTTTCACAACGATCGTTTTGTCACAGTTCAGATCTTTTATTGCTTTCCTCTGTTTATAAGATAAATTCCACTTGCATGGGGGTTGTTCCTTCATTCTTAGTTCTAGCAAGTCTCTGTTGACGTTATCCGAAAAGATGTCAATTGCATCTACCCGTGTTTGTGGGTAGAATTTCGAAATCAGTTTGAACGGGCTGGGTGCACCCACCTGTGCTACTCCATATACTTCCTGATACTCCTGTGGACCACCAGATGTATGGGTGCCCAAGTCTTCTCCCAATCTTAATTCCTCCATTGTTGCCAGGGTTTCTAGGTCATTTGCTGTCAAAATGTCTGTCTCTTCTGCTACATTGTTGCTTATCATTCTCCTTTGGCCCACATTCCTTAATTTAAAGTACTTGTATAGTTTTAATTTCCGGATGTACTTAAATAAATCTATCCTCGTTTGTGTATATTCAAACTGTTCAGTGGGACAAAAGGTGAGACCCATGATTAGTACAGATTCCTCCGTGTTAGTCAGATTTCTTGTGGACAGATTGACAATCGTTAGATTCTTCTCCTTCACTTCGCAGTCCTGCCCCTCTTTTTTCTGGTATTCCCAGTGTTTGCTCCGGTGTTTCCTGCCCCCTCTTGTCGTGACTCTGTGGTTTTCTTCTCCGGCGGTCGTCCTTTTCCTCCCCTCAGCCGCATTTGCCTGATTAGGCTGAATTCCTCGCGAAAAAGGTTCTGGCGAGTATTGCCTAGACCAGAGCTTTCTTCTTCCTTTCTTGCTGTCAGGTCACGTCTCGGGGCGTCGTACTTCCTTGCGAAGGTCAGGATTCTTCCCAGTTCGTAGTCCCTGGCGTCTCGCTCAAATTTCTGCTGTTTCCTTTCTTGGATTTTCTTCTCATACAGAGTTAACCGCTTCTTTATTGATTCTTTTTCCTCTTGATGTTTCGTACTATCTGCAGTCTCCAGGATGCTTTGTTCCAATGCCTCTATTACTTCTAATGCCTTTGCGCGATCTTTCCATGCAAATTTAACTAATATATGTAGCATCCCTTTCGATGAGCCTGCGGTATATTCAGCCCACTCGTTCAATAATTCCGGGTCTGGGTTCTCGTATGCCGGGACCGTGTAGATTTTCGGGCCCCTAGGCACCCGGTTAACGTCAATATAACTCTGTAAGCTGGTGGCCTCCCACCACTTACGTATCTCCCTCTCGTGCAGTCTTTCCAGTTGTGAGTATTTGCTTTTTAAACTCGCTTGGCCGGTGCTAGATGCTGCTCCCTCGCCTCGGGAAACTGCTCCCCTGCAATTCTTAAAAATGTTCGTTGCCGCTTCGCGGCGGGCCTCCTCGCTAAACATCAGATAATCTATACACTTCGCCCAGTAAATCGCTCTGCTGCACTAAGTTGATATGAACTGACGTCTCCTTACCCCGCCTCGTTTTCAGGAATCTGGTGCTCGGGGGTTTACGTTCTCCGGTTCGTGCAGGTGTGCGGGCTCCTTCTCCGTATCTCCAAACGCTCCGTGTCTCTGCCAATGGATCCCGCACTCACGAGCGGGTGCCGGTCCTGCGGCGGCAGCGCCGCTCGTATATTTCAGCTCCCCACAAAGTAGAAACGACCAGCACTCGCGTTACTATAAATCTATTACAGATTTATTGGCGAAAAGAAATTAACACAACAAATGCGTTTCGGCAATCGTGCCTTTGTCAATGTCGGCGGCCCCATCGTCATAGCGACCTTTAAACACATGATTCTTACATTGATTAGAAAACGGACAAATTCATAATACAAGTCTATGGGCGCCATCTTAGAACATGTTATGGGACACAGTATTAGACTCTCAAAAGCTACATTACTCGTTCAGATACGAAGTTCATTCAACAAATCATCTCGTAAATGCAATCAAAATCAGAGAGTGTAAATTAAATTGAATTCAAGCGCATCCTATGTACAACATTTACATTATATACAATAACTGCAATATTGCTATGTACATATTTACACGGTAATTATTATGGGGACTGTTCTATTCATTATACTTCTTGCGCTCAATGCAATTCTTCGTTGTCTATTTGCAGACCTAAGGACTTGATATCGCCCTGGATGGGCTTGTAAATGACTAGTATTATCAAATTGATAAGATCCGTCTGTGGAAAATAGTTAATCTTACACTCCCCTCTCATAATTCTTACCATGTCGTACACTGTTGTTATACCGCCCTGAGTGGGCCTATCGTTGTAAAACAGGATGGCATGCTTACTCCAGTCCCTTCAATACATTCTCGATTGCCCTTACTAGTCTGATAGAGCACTCACTTCCCTAAATGTACAGCGAGTTCTTCCCCACTATTCAAGCCTCCTGGAAATTTGCATTGGAGGTCTATATACCCCTTTGGCAGAGATTATTGAAAAATTTGGGGTTAGTGTTGTGTCTTACGCTGACGACACACAATTGGTGGTGTCCCTAACACAAGAACATGAAAAGGCAGCCTTCAATTTCTCGACGTGCCTTCAAGAACTGGCGTCTTGGATGGCTGACAACTGCCTTAAGTTTAATGGTAACAAAACTGAAGTTCTTGTGATAGGTAAAGCTCCCACTATCTGGTCATCAGCTTGGTGGCCGCAGACACTGGGACCTACCCCGTCCCCCTGTGATCAGGTAATGAATCTTGGGGTGTGGCTGGATTCCAAGCTTTCCTTTGATAATCACACTAGGTGCGTGGCGGGGAAATGTTTCGGGGTCATGAGAGGTCTCCGGAAGTCCTTGGATGTACTGCCAATCTCAGCAAGGAAAACTATGGTCCACGCTCTGGTGACGTCACGCATGGATTATGGGAACGTCCTGTATTTGGGAGCCAGTTCCAAATGTGTGCAGAGACTCCAACGCATTCAGAATGCTGCGGCTCATCTCGTTTTAATGTTACCCAGGAGAGCCTCTTCCAACAAGGCCCTGGCTTCCCTTCACTGGCTCCCGGTAAGGGAACGAATCCTGTTCAAGGCTATGTGTGTGAGCCATCGCATTTTACAGAGAAAAGGACCCACCTACCTGCATGACTTTCTCACCCCATACTCTCCGACCCGCTGTTTGAGATCTAGCGGGACAGGGCAGGTCAGCATCTCGAACATCAGGAGAGCGAGGATGGGTGGTCGCTCCTTTCGTTTCCTGGCTGCCAAACATTGGAATAAACTCCCCCCGGGGCTCCGCCTGGAGTCTGCGGAGACACTCTTTCGTAAAAAACTAAAAACCTGGCTCTTTCCTTCTTTGAGTTCTCTTGTTTAACCGCTTGTTTCCTTTGCCCGCAACCTGATCTGTGCCGCAGCGCGGGGACACACTGGTTAGTGTAACCAAGCGCTTTATAAGCTTGTTATTATTATAATGAATCTAGATTCGAGCCTCCTGAGTCTCTTCTCCCTTTCCCCTCCTCTAACATCTCTGGGGACATGGTCTAGGCAGTGAAACTGCAGCAACGATCTATCCCTCATATGGTGGCTGGCAAAATGCCGCGCCACCGGATAGTTTGTATCATTGCTGGTAATGGCCCTTTGATGTTCCAGGACCCTCATTTTCACCTGATTGATGGTGCTCCCCACATATCTGAAGTTGCACGGGCAAGTCAGACAATATACCACATATGTGGTACTGCACGTCATAAATTTAGTAGATATATAGATATATATAGATATATAGATACAGGGACTTTATAGTTAGGCTCAGGTTTCACTTGTATGAAACTAGTGAAATTCAACAGTTATAGTTAGCTAACTATAGCTCGCGCCCCTGCAATGCACGGCTTATGACCTCACAAATTGCATCACTCATGACATGGTCAGTGCCATCACTGATGACATCACTCATGACATCTCAAATGACATCACTGATGACGTAATTATGGGGCCTGTGAGTGTTTTTAAAATGTTTATGAGTTTTATTTTGTTTATTTAGTGTTTTATAGAGCGCAAATCAGAGCACTTTACAGGGATAACAAGTTGTATACAGGTTTAAAATAGGCAATTACATAGGGTAGGGATAGATGGACATGCATACACTTAGGGAATAACAGCACATTTACAATAATCAGAGCGGCGATCATGAGAGCACGTTGTAGAGATAACCAGCTTTTACACTTGGGGGAATAACAGGTCATTTAAAAACATTCAAGAATCGAGCAAAACACATATCGCTAGGCCGCTGTGCAGTGTGTGCAATGAGTGAGATCTATGGGAGGAATTTGCCCATTAGGAAGGTTTTAGCTTGCCTTTCAAGCAACACTGCGCAGCCTCATGAAATGCCTGTGACCAAGGGGCTGCTGCCCCGAAACTCGTAAGGCTTTGAACAATTTCTGAAATAAAGAATGCCGGTTTTCTTTAGCTAATCTGTTTCAGAGTGCGTCTTCAAACAGAGGATAAATTGTAAGCATATATATATATATATATTCAGTAAAAAAACACAGGTTTCAGGGACGTTATAGTTAGTTGGACATTTCACTCATACAAAACCAGAGAAAATCGACCGTTATAGTTAGTTGAGCTAACTATAACTCGCGCCCCCACAATGCACTGCTGATGACGTCACATATTACATCATTCATGACATGGACGTGATTGTTTATTCCCTGTCAGGGCATATTTATCCTGCATACAGGGTCCCCAGTTCTTTCCCAAATTGGGTTCATGAGTGCGTCTGCGAGGGTCTGTATGGGTGAGTGAGTATGCATATAGCTGTGTTGGTGAGTGAATGAATGTCTCAGTGGTTTATGTGTGAGTAACTACATATGTGAAAGGCAGAATATGTGAGTGTTGGAGTATATAACTAACTATATGGGAGAGTGAGTGATTGTGAGAGTGGCTGTATGCATGAGTGTGTGTTTGTGTCAGTGATTATATAAGAGAGTAAGAATGTGTTAGTATCTGTAGCAATAAGTGAGGTGTTGTGTGTATAACTGCATAAGTGAGTAAATGGGAGTGTAATTGATTCTTTGCATGACTGACTAGGTGTGTGAGTAACTCTATGGGTGGGTGGCGGTGTGAGAGTGTCTGTATGGGTGTATGACTGCATATGATAGTGGCTGTATTGATGAGTGACTGCATGTATGAGTGACTGTAAGGGTGAGTGAGTAGATGTATGTGTAGATCTAGGAATAAGTGAGTGGGTATGTATTAACTGGTATTGGTGTGTCTATGGTTTCGAGAATGGCATTCCGTATTTTAGAGTGGGTGTATCAAAGGTTATATTAGGGTGTGAGGAGGTGCATCAGATGATCACATGGATGATGTCATCAGTGATGTCATTTGAGATGTCATCAGTGATGTCATCAGTGATGTCACTGACCATGTCATGAGTGATGTAATATGTGACGTCATCAGCAGTGCATTGCGGGGCACAAGTTATAGTTAGCTCAACTAACTATAACAGCCGAATTTATCTGGTTTTGTACGAGTGAAATGTCCAACTAACTATAACGTCCCTGAAACCTGTGGTTTTTTCAGTGAATTTCTATGGTTTTTAAATGCTAATTTCTAAGTATAATGTCCAAAAAGACTTTTTCTTAGTTTTTTAATTGTTATAATAATAATGTAATGTTTTCTCTTTTCTAAAATATAAGCATACATTTTTCTTTAAAAAACAAATTTTAAAAAGTGGATTTGCGTACCGATCGTGTACCTGTCTCAGTGGGTGTGCGAATCCAAGAATTTTGTGGCCATATTGGTTAAGTCGTGTAGGATGTGCGTTTTGGTATGCGACGGGTGTGCGGATCTCGGCCCCACGGAACGTCACGTACGTATTTCCGGGGGTCGCGCCGGGTGCGCGAATCCACCGCAAATTTTTATGTTTTAAAAGTATATGTATATAAGTTTAATATGTATATTATAGCAAGATATTATTTAATCTAATTATAAAAATCATATATTTGTAACTGGAATAAAGATATATTATCATTAAATATATTTTTCGGAAATCGTGTCGGTTGCGCGCACGTTGCGCGCCGGGTGCGCGGATCCCATGTGACTTCAAAAGAAAGCATTTCATTGGTTAAAAAGCTTTTTATTCTAGAACTTGCAGCACCCCACCCAAATTTTTCATTCTTCCAAGAACATCTTCAGAGACACAGCTCTTGTGTTTTCTGTTCTTCTTTCTTGCATTTTTTGGTGTTTTTTTACACTCCACTGGAAAAATGGCTTCTTCAATTCCACCACAGGACTTTCCTGGACAAGAAGAAGAAGACTTGGAAGAACCAGTAAAGCAAAGGTACGAGAGCATCATATGGGAATTTTTTTCGATTTCAGAAGGTGAAAAGAAGGTCAGCGCACGAAAGGTGACATGCACCATCTGTAAAAAGGTCCTTTCACGTGGATCTGAAAAAAAATACTTGTGTGGCACATCATCTATACTTAAACACCTGCAGACAATGCATCCATGTTGTCTGGAACATGAGCAACATCGTCGTGAGCTTCAAAAACAGGCATCTCAAGACAACCAAGTTGCAGGGCCTAGCACCTCATCAGGTTCTTCAACAACAACTCAAAGAACCCAAATCATACCTGAGTTTACTGGACTTGAGCAGCGGTGCATTAAATGCAAAAAAGGTCTTTGTTATGGAGAGCAATCGGTGGATGCTATCGTGGTTGTTAATTTTTTTTTTTTAGCAATGACTTCTTAATTGCAAAATGTTTCAAACGTTTCTCAGTTGATTCTGTTGATGTTTTCATTTTTTTTTAAATCACCAAAAAAAGACAAAAAAGTGTTAAAAAACACACAAAAAATGTAAAAGAAAAAAAATGGTTCTTGTTAGACCACCTATTTGGTTAAAAAAGACAAATTTCTATGTGTTGTATGAATTGCAGCAAGTGTAATATATGGAGAACTGCATGGGTCGCGCATGTGTGATTGCATGAGTGCATGTGTAGTACCTGCATATTTGGAGAAGTGCATGTGTACTACCTGAGTGATTGCATGAGTATATGAGCAATGCCTGGATGATTGCAAGAGTGCATGGATACTGGCTGGATGTTTGCATGAGTGCAGGGGTAGTGCCTGAAAGATTGAAAGAGTGTACGAGTAATTCTTGGGTTATTGCATAAGTGTATGCGTAGTGGAGGAATGCCTGGATAGTGCCTGAGTGATTGGAGGAGTGCAACGGTAGTGCCTGAGTCATTGGAGGAGTGCATGGATAGTGCCTGAGTGATTGAAGGAGTGCATCGGTAATGCCTAGGTGCATCAGTACTATCTAGGTTATTCATCAGTGTATACGTAGTACCTGGGTGATTAAATGAGTGCAGCAGTACTGCCTAGGTGATTGCATGAGTGCATAGTTAGTGCATGGATGATTTTATAAGTGTATGGGTAGTAGCTGGGTGATTGAAGGAGTGCTTGGGCAATGCATGGATGGTTGCATGAGTGCAGGGATAATGTGTGAGTGTTTGGAGGCGTGCATGAGTAATGTCAGGGTGATTGCATGACTTCAGGGGTAATGCCTCGGTGATTGTATGAGTGCAGGTGTAATGCCTGGGTGATTTTATAAGTGCATGGGTACTAACTGAGTTTTTGAAGGTATGCATGGGTAATACCTACGTAATTGCATGAATGCAGGGGTAATGTCAGGGTCATTGGAGGAGTGCATGGATAGTGGTTGGGTGATTGCATGAGTGCAATAGTAATGCCTGGGTGGTTGCATGAGTGTAGTGGTAGTTCTTGGATGATTGCAGAACTGCATAAGTAGTGTGTGTGTGTGATTCCATGAGAGCATAGGTAGTGCCTGGATGATTTTATAAGTGCATGGGTACTGCCTGAGTCATTGAAGGACTGCATGAATAATAGTTAGGTGATTGCATGAGTGCACAGTAAATGTCTGGATCATTGGAGGAGTGAGTGGGTAATGCATGGCTGATTAGAGGAGTGAATGGGTAATGCCTAGATACATTGATGAGTGCATCAGTAGTACCTCTGTGATTATATGAGTGCATAGGTAGTGTCTGGTTGATTTTATAAGTGCATGGGTACTGCCTGAGTAATTGAAGGAGTGCATGGGTAATGCCTGGGTGATTGTATGAGTGCAGGGGTAATGTCTGACTGATTGATGGAGTGCATGGGTAATGCCTGGGTGCATGTAGGAGTGCATGGGTAATGTCACAGTGATTGTATGAGTGCAGGGATAATATATGGGTGATTGTAGGAGTGCATGGGTAATGCCTGGGTGCCTGGAAGAGTGCATGGGTAGTGCCTGGCTGCATGGAGGAGTGCATAGATAGTTCCTGGGTGATTGGAGGAGTGCATGAGTAGAACCTGGGTGATTGCATGAGTGTATGGGTAGTGACTGGATGATTGGAAGACTGCATAGGTAGTGCTTCGGTGATTACAGCAGTGCAAGAGTAGTGCCTGAATTAGTTTAGGAGTGCATGCATAGTGCCTGGATGATTCCATGAGTGCAGGAGTAATGTCTGGGTGATTGGAGGAGTACATGGGTACTGCCTGAGTGATTGAAAGAGTGCATAGGTAATGCCTGGGTGATTGCATAAGTGCATGGGTAGTGCCTGGGTGATTGAAGGAGTGCATGGGAACTGCCTGAGTAATTGAAGGAGTGAATATGTAATGCCTGGGCGATTGCATGAGTGCAGGTGTAATGTCTGTGTGATTGGAGGAGTGCATGGGGACTGCCTCAATGATTGAAGGAATGGATGGGTAATACCTGGATGATTGCATGAGTGCAAGAGTAATGGCTGGGTAATTGGAGGAATGCATGGGTACTGCCTGAGTGATTGAAAAAGTGCAAGGGTTAGTGCCTGGGTGATTGCATAGGTGCAGGGGTAATGTTTGGGTGATTGGAGGAGTGCATGGGTACTGCCTCAGTGATTGAAGGAGTGCATCAGTAATGCCTGAGTGATTGAAGAAGTGCATGGGTAATGCCTGGGTTATTGCATGAGTGCAAGGGTTGTGCCTGGCTGATTGGAGGAGTGCATAGGTACTGCTTGAGTGATTGAAGGAGTGCATAGGTAATGCCTGGGTGATTGCATGAGTGCAGGGGTAATGTCTGGGTTATTGGAGGAGTGCATGGTTACTGCCTGAGTGAATGAAGGAGTACATACGTAATGCCTGGGTGATTCCATAAGTGCATGGATACAGGCTAGGTGATTGGAGAAGTGCATGGATAGTGCATGGGTGATGGCAGGAGTGCGGGAATAGTGCCTAACTGTATAGATGAGTGCATGGGTAGTGTTTGAAAAAACTGGATGAGTGCAGTAAAAGTGACTGTAAACATTAGTTCATATTATCATGCTTATTACATTACTTCATCTTACCTTTTTATTAAAGAAGATACAAAATTCAGTGAAACTATTTTACAGTAGTTTTCTTGTAAACAGAACTTAAAATCTTTTCAAACTTCAGTATTACTTTCTGTAAAAAAAGAAGAAAAACCGTTATTGCATATAATATTATACTTTTAGAATTACATAACATATTCACTTTCCCTTTTTGCTGTTCTCAGATTGTATTGAATTTCACCATACACAGTGATTTCAATGTAGATCATCATATAACAGCGGGGAAAAAAATACAATCAATGAGATTGTAAAAAACAAACAAATTTGCATTGAAAATATTTACAAGTTCAATTATCTGTTTACCTATCTACACTTTCTAAATTACATTCTTCATCTACATTAATTCATTTCGTTCTTTGAAGTACACTTTGTAAAATATACACTCTCATTTACATCGCGTATAATATAAAGATCAAATATATAAACTACTTCTTTCAAACACAATTTTGCAAATGCAATAAGAATTATCACAAACAATAATCCAAACAATAATTGTTCACATCTTCCCAATAGGCCGAATAATGTTTCCAAATCTTTTGCATTGAAAATATCCAAAATAAACTCGTTCATTCGTGTTCACATCTTCCCCATATGCTGAATGATGTTTTAGAAACTTTGGCATCAAAAATATCAGATATGAATTTTTTAATTCGTAAGGGAACCTACATTTGAATTCCAAATGGGCATCATTGCAATGTGTCCATCCTTTATTGCACTTTAAATACACAGTATAGTGTCCAGATGTTGTAGTAGATCCATCATGGAAAATAATAGCCACTGCTTTAAAAGTTCTCCCAGAAATTGATACTTGACTTGCCACAACATTTTTAATTTTGGTTTCCAGTTTTCTTCCATCTGCTCTACAACGTTGTAGCATTAAAATGACATATTGTCCAAATCTTTCTATAAATATTGTTGACAACATTTCTGATTTACAATGAGAACATTTCATATCTTGATTAGCTGTTTGTAGTAACTTGTTAAAAGACACTGATTTGCAATCTGGTATTGTCAAATATATGAATCGTTCAGTGTCTATTTCAGTGCTTGAAGAAAATGAACACTCTTCACATTTGTGATCCCATCTGTAACTTGGTCCAAACAAATTTTCAATTTCTATTCCTTTATCTTCCAATACTGCAAGCATAAACATAAGAAATTCTTGTGCATCTTAATGTACATTCAATGTAAATTTCAATGATCCAGTACATATATCCAAAAGATGCCGAATGCCAGAAGCAGTATGGATTTTTGTTCTATCAGTTATCAACTTTTCAAAAATATAATGTAGTAAAGAACAGAATCTTTTTTCTTGATTTTCCATAATTTCATGATGAAGATCCTCTAGGTAAAACACAACATTCACATTTACATTAGCATAGCAGTTGATACCTGAACTATTTTCTAACTGATATCCTACAACATCATCAACTGTGTCCATTTTCATTTTCTTTGCAGTTTTATCATTCTCTTGAATTCTTTTCTTTTTCTGAATCTCAGTGAAATATTTGTCATATTTCCGTTTTGGACACACTATACGTTTCTCATATACGGGATATTCACCTAACTTAGGAGCATAAAGTCTTCATAACCAATTGTACTCTCTTACACAATTTACATCAGCACTAATCTTTTTCTCATCAAAATCAATCAAATACAAACCAGATAATGTCCTTACTCGAGACAATGCAACATATGCCATGCCTTCTTTAAACACTGTACGTCCAATATTTACCAAAGCAGTGTCTACACTTAAACCTTGAGATTTATGAATGGTTACAGCGTATGCTAAAGAAAGAGGAAACTGTTTTCTACGAACATACAAGTCTTTTACAAGCAAAAAACGAACAGTACAACGTCCAATCTGTTTTACCTCTTCAATCTGATCAAATGTAATCTTCAAAAATTCAATTTCATCTCTATTCTGAAAATTTTGAAAATCAACAACTTTTCCCATTGCTCCATTTACTAAACCTTCTTCTACATTCAAATTTCTCCGTAAAATTACCCGACAGTTCACACCTACATATATAGTCTTTTCTAAACCTGCAGTCTAAGACACCGCCTTTTCCAAAGAATTCAATTTTGACTGTAATTCCTCTGAGAGAAGAATAGTAACTCCTTCGTGCTCCATTTTATCGATAGCTTCCATTTTCAGTTTTGGTTGTTTTTCCAATTTCAAAAGTTCTTGATTGAACGTAGAACACTCTTCCAGTGTAGGCATTAGGCAAACTAAAGACTTATTTTCTCCAATTTTTTTGTATATTATTTCAGGTGCTATGTTTTCATTTGGAAACAAGTTCATTAAATGTCGACTTTGTAAAGCTTCTTTTCCATCTTTTGCTAAAACACCAATTCTTATCTCTTGAAGAATGTTTCCATAATGTTCATCACTTGCTTGTCGCATATTCTTAATAAGTTCTTTCTATTCAAAATAAGACCAAATGTTGACATTTCCAATACTTCCCAAAGATTTCTTAGTGCCTTCATGAAGAAGTGTTTTAAAAACAAGTTGTCCTTTTACAGGAGTAAGTTGTAGTAGGTCGCCAAATAGAATTACATGTTTTCCTCCAAATAGAACATCATAATCTGTTTTTAAAATCTGTTGCATTCTTAAATGTACAAAGGGAAGCATTAAGTTTGAGACCATGCTCACCTCATCAACGATTAGAAGTTTCATTTTCTTGAGTACTCTTGAAACTTCATAACAAGCTTCTCGAGATAACTTGTGATATTCCAACTTGTTCTCATGTTCAACTGGTACCATGAGTAATCGATGTAACGTAATCCATCTAATGTTGTGTGCTGCTAACCCTGTTGGAGCGGTTACAACACAAGATAAATGTGATTCAGTGGTTTTATGTATATAACTGGTCAAAACTTTAATTAAGAAACTTTTTCCTGTTCCAGCTTGCCCACTGATATACATTCGAATAGGTTGAAATGATGTGCATTGGCATTCTTTTTTTTCATGCAGTAAACCATGTTGTATATTTCTTTTTGTTCAATATTCAGTTTTCCTTCTAGGTTTCCCAACTCAATAATATCCTGTTGTGCTTGTTGCATTCCCGTTTCTACTTCATTCATGGCTACTGATGCTTCATTTTCAAGAATTGGTTGACCTAGTGGATATTGACTTAGTGGAGCAGAACTTTGACTATCTTGAGAACTGTCTCTAGCTATTTTATCTGCAATAGTAGTTTCTTGTTCAATCTCTTCATTTAACATTTGTAGATAAGTTGGGAAAATTGTGCATTGAATGCTATCTTTACATGCAATAAAAGAATCTTCATAGCACTCAAAATCTCCAAGTAATTCCTTTTCACTACGCCAGGGATTGAAGAGTTGCAGAAGTGCTAAATAGAAAAATTCCCTTTTATCTGGAGTTTCACAACTGAGTTTCCTGTGGTTAATAAGATTTCCTTTGGCATGTTTTACCAAACATCCATCACCGCCAATTACTGCATATTTTTCTTCATTTATATTTTCTGTAATATTTCTCTTAAAACTGTAATTATGCAGTACTTCATAGAGACATATGTTTTCCAGATGTGGACTCCTTTTGGGATAGTACGTATCCAACATATTTGTTTTAACAATATCTGTACTCTCCGGTTCATTCACTGCTAAGTATTCAATTTCTTCTAGAGATTTCAATACTCGATTTCGTGTTTCAGCAAGACCTAGACTTACCCAAATGATTCCTCTTGACTTTGAGTATAAACTTGCAGAGGTCAACCGATACGAACATTCGTAAGATCCAATTTCTCGATGGGAAAGCATCTTCAAACTAAAGCTGTACAACTTGTTACTAAGAGTCTTCTCTTGTGAAATTTTTTGCCACATTTCTTTCAACTCCGTCTTTTCAGATTTTGTTATATATGACGTAACATACCGAGCAACAGCAATTGAATTATCTGCAACATACTGGATATCCATATTTGCATTCCACATTGTCAAAATCACTTGATTGTACTCATTAATATATTTTGATTCTTCAGTTCTTTTTATGTTGTAAGTATTCTTTGGATATTTTTGAGTGATGGTATGCCTTACTGCTGACATGAAACTGTTGACTCTTCCTTTTGAAATTACTGGACGTGGGAATTGAAAATGACATTTTGTATAAAATTTTCCCTTTGACGTGTATTTTTGTAGACAATATTTTCCACATCGATGACTTTGAAACCGTAAAACTTGTTGTCCTAAGCTATTTTCTCCTCCTTTCTTTGGAATAGCACAGGTAACATAGTCTTCAATAAAAGACAAAACAGTTTAATCAGAATCGGTTCCAAATTTAGGTGCATACTTGATCCATAATAGTATGTGTATATGAGGAGCACTTCTGGCTTGGTACTCCTTTCTCCAAAAGAAATCATTAACTTCTCCAAGAGGTGGATTATTTTTATTGCAGATAAAAGACATCATAGCTTGAAACCTATGATTAAAATATCTGCACACATTTATAGGATCCAAGGAACACAGTTCTACAGGTGTCTTCAATTCAATGTTTTTAATATTTGAATTTGCTTCTCGTAGAAATTCAAGTAAATCGTCCCATGCGTATTCAACACAGCTAAGCGTAAAAAACCAGGTAGGGGTTCCTAAGTTTCTTAACATACATTTAAGTTCTCCGTGACGACAATACCAATACTCATTAGTACCATGTTGACACGCCATCAAATTAATCAACAGAGATTCCAAATGATCGTCTCTTTGTTGAACTTTGTCCAAAAAATGCTTTGCAGAAACATGTGTAAGATGAACTCCCATTTTTAATATGTGGTTCACTGAATATGAAGGTCCAGACAAGTCACTTTCAAACAGAAGATGAAATAAATATGGAATACACTGTTGAAATCTTGGATCTTCTAAGTACAATCTTGTTATATGATATTCTGAATCTGGAATCTATACTGGTCGTTCATCATATCGTCCACCTTTTCCAGTGGGGAAGAGCTGTGGAAAACAACGAGCTTCTAAACTTTTTTCCCATACACTCATGGGAGTTCCTTTTGCGTTCTTCTTTTGGAATAATTCAATAGTGTTTCCTATAACTTCTTTTGAATGTAGAGGATGTATACTGTAATGTTCATAAATTTCTTCACTCCTAGAGTTGTCCACTTTTTCTATTTGCCCAGTTGAAATTTCTCTATCATCTGCTAAAGATAATTCTTGTGCTTCATCATATACATTTTTATAGTAAATATGTAGGCTGTCCGGTTTTAGGTTTAAACCTATAATAACTGATAAAACCCCACCAGAAGGGAAATAGCCCTCACCAGTGTAAACATATAAACACTGAAAAAACCCCTGCACAACCACAAACTAAATGCCATTCAAAGAAAGGAAAAGGAGAGTGAAAGAGTCATTTTTATTAGTTCCTGAAGGGGCCAATACAATGTAACTTTGTTAGATAAGGTAGCAGTAAGAAAGACTGGGCTACCAATATTCTGCTTGAGTTTTGTTGTTTAGGGATGTCACTAAAATATTGTTTCTTCTTCCTTTTTTCAGTTTTGTGGTCTTTGGTCTAAAGATACAGGGGTTAGAAGCATGTTTTAGGTGTTGTTTATTTATTTTATAAACTGTAGAGAATCAGGAAATATCAAAATAATATTTGATTTTTTGATTACGTTTGAGTCTTTCACTGATAGGAAAAATGTAGGTTTCATAAGAATCTTTCCCAATATGTACCATCACATTTACCCACAGAGAATGGGTAAAAACCCTTGATACATCAGCCCCCTTTTCTAGTGAGTCAGTATTGATAGTAGGTGAATTGCTAAACTCCCCAGGCTTTAAACATTCAATGCAAGGCATAGTGACACGTATATGTGAAAAGAGTGCAGTCACAAAGCATCTGGGATACTGGTGAAAACATAACACCAGACTTTTGGAAAACATGGAACGCAGTGTCACTTGGAATGCTGCTGCAAAAGGTTCTTACCAAGTTCAACAAAGATTGGAGTGATTTTGTTTGTATTTGCAGTGATTCACCTACGTATATGAAAAAGTTGTGTGATGACCTGTCAAAATCGATACCTGAGCTGAAGTGCTTCCCTGTAAGTGATCCTTGCCACTTGTTAGATGGTATGCTGAAAGCATCTTTACAATCTTCAGAGTTAATGAAGAATGCTGTTGACTTTTTAGTCCATTCTGGTGCACTGTTTTATTATGCACGGAAACTAAAACGTAAATATTTCTCATTTTGTGCTTTGTGTGGCATCAAAGAAAGAGTCACCCCAACTGTGACACTTAGCTGGCGGTTCTCAGTCCTAGAGGCCATGAATGCTATATTATCCATGTGGCAACCGTTTACAGAACTGTTTTTGAGTGATGATGCCAAAGGCAAGAAATGTGAGGATCTTTGGTCACAAATTGATAGTGATTTGAAAAAAAGTACACTCTACTGCATTCTTAGATTTTTACAGGAAAGCATGACTGCTGTAGTGGGCATAATAAAAAAAGTAGAGTCTGAAAACACCTTTGTCTAACAAGTGTTCAGCATAATTGGTGTAGATGTGAAACATCTCCTTGAGAGAAGGCTGGGCGAGACTTTTAGTGACTTTGGCACTGCAACATATTCCATGTTAAAATGCTTGCCACTTGGTAAGCAAAGAAATGTTGAGGAGCAATTCAGGAACTTTTATTTTACAATGTATGAGAAACAGCCCTTCACCAACCATGGCATTTAAAGTCAATGAAGCCTCACTGTGGTACTCTGCACAAGTTATAGAACCCTTCCGTAAAGTGAAATTTTCTCCGGAGTTTCAAAAGTGCTGCCTCATTTTTGACCACTTAAATAACTCTGAGGGCATATGAGTCCAGTTCGACGCATGTGTTGCAGAACCTGTTGCAGAAAATCACAATCTTCAGGTGCACCAGTATTGGCATGGAGAGCTATGTCAGTAGCCAGATTAGAAAATTGTATACTGGCTATTTTGGCGTTGCCTGTCTCAAGTGCCAATGTTGAGAGGGCCTTTTCACAGACAAAAGTTTACATGGGAAGGAAAGAGCGAGTGCGCATGACCAAAGACTTACTGAAGAAGTATTTTATGGTGTACTAAGATACGTTTGATTTGTAAAAATGTATATGTACCTCATTTACACTGTACGTACACTGTCTATATACCATGCACTATCAGTGCAGAAAGCAAGCCATAATTAAAGCAAAAAGTTCCGTAAACACCGGGAAAACACTGTTTCTGTTGTTTTTAATGGCGTGAAAATGTGTAACCACTGATAACCACTGTTTTTTAAGGTATTGAAATAACTTGAAAACACTGAAAAAACCCCACCAGAATTTACCAAACATAGAAACTGAAAACAGGAAAGCCTATAAATATTGTTTTGTACAAGATATAATGTAGCCTTTTGAAGTTTGGTGATATCTACTAACTCTTGCCATATTTTACGTCTTTTTGTTGGTACACCATTAACTAGAATAACTACAGGTTCACTTTCCTCTCTCTCTACACCAACAGTTTCAATATTTTTCTTAAAATCTAAAGGTAAATACACAACTCTTCCTTTTAAACCTATTTGTAAATCTGTTGGAGGCAGCTTACCTGTTTTAGGCTCCATACGAACTATAGCCTGAAACAGGTGCATAGATTGAATAAGAATAGACTCATACGTATTTAAATCTACCAGTTCCGGAGGAATAGCTACCAACTCTAGGTTGTTATGTACAGCTCTAGCTGGCATTATGTTTTCTTCTAATTTGTTGTAACAATATTTACAAATACGTTGATCACTACCCAATTCAAAACGACCTTCCACCAACAAATAAGCACCAAATTGCTCCCACTTATCATTGTTTTCCTTTTTCACTTTTTAAATACACATCAACATTCCTAGTTTGACTTCGATAGTGAGTACGTCGATAACAAATACAAACATAGTTTGGTTTTTCACAAGAAAGTACTTTAAACTTTGCAATTTCTTCTGCAAACTTCTCAGTAGTACTATCTTCCACCTCTTCTTAACCCCTTCGCTGCTAGGCCTTTCCCCCCTGTGCTAAGCCTTTTTTTGGCTATTTGGGGTAGTGCGTGCTAAGGCCCCTGTAATTTTTTGACTACATAAGGTATCCACGCCAAATTTGCGTCTTTTTCTTCCAACATCATGGGGATTATAAAGGTACCCAGGGTTTGTGGATTCCCCTGGAGGGCTCCCAGAAATTAGCTAAAATACAGCTAAATTCTTTTTTTTTTTTTTTTAAATGGGAAAAAAGGGCTGCAAATGAAAGCGTCTGGGTTTTTCCCTGCAAATGGTATCAAAAAGGGTTTGTGGGGCTGAAATCACCATTTTCCCAGCTTTTAGGGAATGACAGACTTTTGTCAGAAAACCAACATTGTTTTACCAAGTTTTGGCATTTTTCTGGGACATAGCCTATTTTTGCTATTTTTTGTGCTTTCAACCTCCTTCCAGTTAATGGTAGAAATGGGTATGAAAGCAATAATGGATCCTAGAAAGCTATACATTTTAGAAAAGTAGACAAAATTCTGAATTCAGCAAGGGGTCATTTGTGTAGATCCATCAAGGTTTCTTTATAGAAACTTACAGTTAAATATAGGAAAAATTGAAAATTAGTTGAAAAAAACAGCCTTTTGTGTCAACGTTTTCACCTGTAACTTCTTCTAATTATGACAGCTCTTTGAAAGCAATATACCGTTACATCCGCTGGACCTTACTGGTTGTGGGGATATATAGGACTTGTAGGTTCACCAAGAACCCGACGAACCCAGAGTCAAAAACTGAGCAGCAATTTGCAATAGCTTTTTATTATGTACCGGGTATATAGCAATTATTGTGGGAAAATGTATACATGGAAAAATCGGTATGAAAGACACCTATGTATTTCTGAAATGGGAACAAATTATAGAGTTTAGAAACAGTAGATATTTGCACATTTTCGAAATTGGGAATACTCATACTAGCATGAGAATTATCGGTCATTTTTCAAAATGACTTCTTTTTTACACAATGTCTTTCATTTGGAAGGCAGAAATGCATCGAAAGTCAATTGGTAATAACAGTTGCTTTCCAAATCTGAATTACCCTAAGTCTCCCGATAAAAATGGTACCTCACTTGTGTGGGTAGGCATAGTGCCCACGACAGGAAAGGCTCAAAACCAAACGTGAACACACCACATTTTCTCAATGAAAAATTACCCTTTTTTTGCAAAGTGCCAGCTGTAGTTTTTGAACCATAGCTCTGCCGGCACCTAGGGAAACCTAGCAAACCTATACATTTTTGAAAACTAGACACCCAGGGGAATCCAGGGTGGGGTGACTTGACTGCCTCCCACCAGGTTCTGTTACCCAGAATCCCTTGCAAACCTAAAAATTGTCAAAAAAACCACATTTTCCCCACATTTCTGGGGTGGAAAGTTCTGGAATCTGCGTGGATCCACAAATTTACACCCACCCCGCGTTCCCCAAAGTCTTCTGAGAAAAATGGTACCTCACTTGTGTGGGTCGGCCTAGTGCCCGCAACAGGAATCGGCGCAAAACGCAACGTGGACACACCTCAATTTCGCAGTGAAAAATGACCCTTTTTTGGCAAAGTGCCTAGCTGTAGTTTTTGAACCATAGCTCTGCCGGAACCTAGGGAAACCTAGCAAACCTATAAATTTTTGAAAACTAGACACCCAGGGGAATCCAGGATGGGGTGACTTGACTGCCTCCCACCAGGTTCTGTTACCCAGAATCCCTTGCAAACCTAAAAAATTGGCAAAAAACCCAAATTTTCCCGACATTTCTGTGGTGGAAAGTTCTGGAATCTGCGTGGATCCACAAATTTACACACGCCCCGCGTTCCCCAAAGTCTTCCAAGAAAAATGGTACCTCACTTGTGTGGGTCAGCCTAGTGCCCGCAACAGGAATCGGCGCAAAACGCAACGTGGACACACCTCAATTTCGCAGTGAAAAATGACCCTTTTTTGGCAAAGTGCCTAGCTGTAGTTTTTGAACCATAGCTCTGCCGGCACCTAGGGAAACCTAGCAAACCTATTCATTTTTGAAGAATAGACACCCAGGGGAATTTACAGGATGGGGTGACTTGACTGCCTCCCACCAGGTTCTGTTACCCAGAATCCCTTGCAAACCTAAAAAATTGGCAAAAAAAACACATTTTCCCCACATTTCTGTGGTGGAAAGTTCTGAAATCTGCGCGGATCCACAAATTTCCACCCACCCCGCGTTCCCCAAAATCTTCCGAGAAAAAGGGTACCTCACTTGTGTGGGTCGGCCTAGTGCCCGCAACAGGAAACGGCGCTAAACGCAACGTGGACACACCTCAATTTTGCAGTGAAAAATGACCCTTTTTTGGCAAAGTGCCTAGCTGTAGTTTTTGAACCATAGCTCTGTCGGCACCTAGGGAAACCTAGCAAACCTATACATGTTTGAAAACTAGACACCCAGGGGAATCCAGGATGGGGTGACTTGACTGCCTCCCACCAGGTTCTGTTACCCAGAATTCCTTGCAAACCTAAAAAATTGTCAAAAAAAACACATTTTCCCCACATTTCTGTGGTGGAATGTTCCGGAATCCACGTGGATCCACACATTTCTACCCACCCCGCGGTCACCAAAGTCTTCCGAGAAAAATGGTACCTCACTTGTGTGGGTCGGCCTAGTGCCCGCGACAGGAAACGGCGCAAAACGCAACGTGGACACACCTCAATTTCGCGGTGAAAAATGACCCTTTTTTGGCAAAGTGCCTAGCTGTAGTTTTTGAACCATAGCTCTGCTGGCACCTAGGGAAACCTAGCAAACCTATACATTTTTGAAAACTAGACACCCAGGGGAATCCAGGATGGGGTGACTTGACTGCCTCCCACCAGGTTCTGTTACCCAGAATCCCTTGCAAACCTAAAAATTGTCAAAAAACCACATTTTCCCCACATTTCTGTGGTGGAAAGTTCTGGAATCCGCGTGGATCCACAAATTTCCACCCACCCCGCGTTCCCCAAAGTCTTCCGAGAAAAATGGTACCTCACTTGTGTGGGTAGGCCTAGTGCCCGCGACAGGAAACGGCACAAAACGCAACGTGCACACACCTCAATTTCGCAGTGAAAAATGACCTTTTTTTGGCAAAGTGCCTAGCTGTAGTTTTTGACCCAAGCTCTGCCAGCACCTAGGGAAACCTAGCAAACCTATACATTTTTGAAAAATAGACACCCAGGGGAATTCAGGATGGGGTGACTTGACTGCCTCCCACCAGGTTCTGTTACCCAGAATCCCTTGCAAACCTAAAAAATTGATTAAAAAAACACATTTTCCCCACATTTCTGTGGTGGAAAGTTCTGGAATCCGCGTGGATCCACAAATTTCTACCCACCCCGCGTTCACCAAAGTCTTCCGAGAAAAATGGTACCTCACTTGTGTGGGTCGGCCTAGTGCCCGCGACAGGAAACGGCGCAATACGCAACGTGGACACACCTCAATTTCGCAGTGAAAATTGACCCTTTTTTGGCAAAGTGCCTAGCTGTAGTTTTTGAACCATAGCTCTGCCGGCACCTAGGGAAACCTAGCAAACCCACACATTTCTGAAAACTAGACACCCTGGGGATTCCAGGGAGGTATGGCTTGCGTGGATCCCCCAACGTTTCCTTACCCAGAATCCCCTGCAAACCTCAAATTTAGCTTAAAAAAATCACTTTTTTCACACATTTTTGTGTGGGAAAGTTGTGGCATCACCGGGCTCACACAAATTTCCTACCACCCATCGTTCCCCTGGGACTCCCAATAAAAATGGTGCCTCACTGGTGTGGGAGGCCAAAGTACCCGCGACAGGCAAGGGCTCAAAACGTTGTGAGGCGACATCAAAATTGCCCTTCACAAAACAACCTGGTTTTGCAAGGGGGGTCACCTGGGTTTTTGGCCCGGTACTCGGCGGCCACCTAGGGAAACCTACCAAACCCACACATTTCTGAAAACTAGACACACGGGGAATTCCAGGGAGGTATGGCTTGCGTGGATCTTCCAAAGTTTCCTTACCCAGAATCCCCTGCAAACCTCAATTTTAGCTGAAAAAGTCACTTTTTCCACACATTTTTGTGTGGGAAAGTTGTGGCATCACCGGGCTCACACAAATTTCCTACCACCCAGCGTTCCCCTGGGACTCCCAATAAAAATGGTGCCTCACTGGTGTGGGAGGCCCAAGTACCCGCGACAGGCAAGGGCCCAAAACGTTGTGAGGTGACATCAAAATTGCCTATCTCAAAACCACCTGGTTTTGCAAGGAAGTCACCTGGGTTTTGGGCCCGTGCTCGGCGGCCATCTAGGAAACCTATCAAACCCACACATTTCTGAAAACTAGACACTCGGGGCTTCCAGGGAGGTATGGCTTGCGTGCATCCCTCAATGTTTCCTTACCCAAAATCCCTGCAAACCTCAATTTTAGCTGAAAAAATCGCTTTTTCACACATTTTTGTGTGGGAAAGTTGTGGCATCCCCAGGCTCACACAAATTTCCTACCATCCAGCGTTCCCCAGGTCTCCCGATAAAATGGTGCCTCACTTGTGTGGGAGGCCTAAGTACCGCGACAGGCAAGGGCCCAAAACATAGTGAGCGACATCAAAATTGCCTATCTCAAAACCACCCGGTTTGCAGGAGGTCACCTGGGTTTTGGCCCGTGCTCGGCGGCCATCTAGGAAACCTACCAAACCCACACATTTCTAAAAACTAGACACCCGGGGGCTTCCAGGGAGGTATGGCTTGCGTGGATCCCCCAAAGTTTCCTTACCCAGAATCCCCTGCAAACCTCAATTTTAGCTGAAACAAATCACTTTTTTCACACATTTTTGTGTGGGAAAGTTGTAGCATCCCTGGGCTCACACAAATTTCCTACCACCCAGCGTTCTCCAGGTCTCCCAATAAAAATGGTGCCTCACTTGTGTGGGAGGCCCAAGTACCCGCGACAGGCAAGGGCCCAAAACGTTTTTAGGCAACATCAAAATTGCCTATCAAAAATGTTTTGGGCCCTTGCCTGTTGCGTGGTACTTGGGCCTCCCACACAAGTGAGGCACCATTTTTATCGGGAGACCTGGGGAACGCTGGGTGGTAGGAAATTTGTGTGAGCTCGGAGATGCCACAATTTTCCCACACAAAATGTGTGAAAAAGTGATTTTTTCAGCTAAAATTGAGGTTTGGAGGGGATTCTGGGTAGGAAACGTTGGGGGATCCACGCAAGCCATACCTCCCTGGAAGCCCCGGGTGTCTAGTTTTCAGAAATGTGTGGGTTTGGTAGGTTTCCCTAGATGGCCGCCGAGCACGGGCCAAAACCCAGGTGACCCCTTGCAAAACTAGGTGGTTTTGAGATAGGCAATTTTGATGTCGCCTCACTATGTTTTGGGCCCTTGCCTGTCGCGGGTACTTGGGCCTCCCACACCAGTGAGGCACCATTTTTATAGGGAGACCTGGGGAACGCTGGGTGGTAGGAAATGTGTGTGAGCCCGGGGATGCCACAACTTTCCCACACAAAAATGTGTGAAAAATGTGATTTTTTTAGCTAAAATTGAGGTTTGCAGGGGATTCTGGGTAAGGAAACGTTGGGGGATCCATGCAAGCCATACCTCCCTGGAAGCCCCCGGTTGTCTAGTTTTCAGAAATGTGTGGGTTTGGTAGGGTTCCCTAGATGGCCTCCGAGCACGGGGCTAAAAACCCAGGTGACTCCCTTGCAAAACCAGGTGGTTTTGAGATAGGCAATTTTGATGTCGCCTCACTACGTTTTGGGCCCTTGCCTGTCGCGGTACTTGGGCCTCCCACACCAGTGAGGCACCATTTTTATCGGGAGACCTGGGGATTGCTGGGTGGTAGGAAATTTGTGTGAGCCCGGGGATGCCACAACTTTCCCACACAAAATGTGTGAAAAAAGTGATTTTTCAGCTAAAATTGAGGTTTGCAGGGGAGTCTGGGTAGGGAAACGTTGGGGGATCCATGCAAGCCATACCTCCCTGGAATCCACCGGGTGTCTAGTTTTCAGAAATGTGTGGGTTTGGTAGGTTTCCTAGATGGCCGCCGAGCACGGGGCCAAAACCCAGGTGACCCCTTGCAAAACAAGGTGGTTTTGAGATAGGCAATTTTGATGTCGCTCACTACGTTTTGGGCCCTTGCCTGTCGCGGGTACTTGGGCCTCCCACACCAGTGAGGCACCATTTTTATCAGGAGACCTGGGGGAACGCTGGGTGGTAGGAAATTTGTGTGAGCCCGGGGATGCCACAACTTTCCCACACAAAAATGTGTGAAAAAAGTGATATTTTAAGCTAAAATTGAGGTTTGCAGGGGATTCTGGGTAAGGAAACGTTGGGGATCCATGCAAGCCATACCTCCCTGGAAGCCCACGGGTGTCTAGTTTTCAGAAATGTGTGGGTTTGGTAGGTTTCCCTAGATGGCCGCCGAGCACGGGCCAAAAACCCAGGTGACCCCCTTGCAAAACCAGGTGGTTTTGAGATAGGCAATTTTGATGTCGCCTCACTACGTTTTGGGCCCTTGCCTGTCGCGGGTACTTGGGCCTCCCACACCAGTGAGGCACCATTTTTATCGGGAGACCGGGGGAACGCTGGGTGGTAGGAAATTTTTGTGAGCCCGGGGATGCCACATCTTTCCCACACAAAAATGTGTGAAAAAAGTGATTTTCTCAGCTAAAATTGAGGTTTGCAGGGGATTCTGGGTAAGGAAACGTTGGGGGATCCACGCAAGCCATACCTCCCTGGAAGCCCCCGTTGTCTAGTTTTCAGAAATGTGTGGGTTTGGTAGGTTTCCCTAGATGGCCGCAGAGCACGGGGCCAAAAACCCAGGTGACCCCCCTTGCAAAAACCAGGTGGTTTTGAGATAGGCAATTTTGATGTCGCCTCACTACGTTTTGGGCCCTTGCCTGTCGCGGGTACTTGGGCCTCCCACACAAGTGAGGCACCATTTTTATCGGGAGACCTGGGGGAACGCTGGGTGGTAGGAAATTTGTGTGAGCCCGGGGATGCCACAACTTTCCCACACAAAAATGTGTGAAAAAAGTGATTTTTTCAGCTAAAATTGAGGTTTGGAGGGGATGCTGGGTAAGGAAACGTTGGGTGATCCACGCAAGCCATACCTCCCTGGAAGCCCCCGGTTGTCTAGTTTTCAGAAATGTGTGGGTTTGGTAGGGTTCCCTAGATGGCCGCCGAGCACGGGGCTAAAAACCCAGGTGACCCCCCTTGCAAATCCAGGTGGTTTTGAGATAGGCAATTTTGATGTCGCCTCACTACGTTTTGGGCCCTTGCCTGTCGTGGGTACTTGGGCCTCCCACACCAGTGAGGCACCATTTTTATCGGGAGACCTGGGGGATTGCTGGGTGGTAGGAAATTTGTGTGAGCCCGGGGATGCCACAACTTTCCCACACAAAAATGTGTGAAAAAAGTGATTTTTCAGCTAAAATTGAGGTTTGCAGGGGAGTCTGGGTAAGGAAACGTTGGGGGATCCATGCAAGCCATACCTCCCTGGAATCCACCGGGTGTCTAGTTTTCAGAAATGTGTGGGTTTGGTAGGTTTCCCTAGATGGCCGCCGAGCACGGGGCCAAAAACCCAGGTGACCCCCCTTGCAAAACCAGGTGGTTTTGAGATAGGCAATTTTGATGTCGCCTCACTACGTTTTGGGCCCTTGCCTGTCGCGGGTACTTGGGCCTCCCACACCAGTGAGGCACCATTTTTATCAGGAGACCTGGGGGAATGCTGGGTGGTAGGAAATTTGTGTGAGCCCGGGATGCCACAACTTTCCCACACAAAAATGTGTGAAAAAGTGATTTTTAAGCTAAAATTGAGGTTTGCCGGGGATTCTGGGTAAGGAAACGTTGGGGGATCCATGCAAGCCATACCTCCCTGGAAGCCCACGGGTGTCTAGTTTTCAGAAATGTGTGGGTTTGGTAGGTTTCCCTAGATGGCCGCCGAGCACGGGCCAAAAACCCAGGTGACACCCCTTGCAAAACCAGGTGGTTTTGAGATAGGCAATTTTGATGTCGCCTCACTACGTTTTGGGCCCTTGCCTGTTGCGGGTACTTGGGCCTCCCACACAAGTGAGGCACCATTTTTATCGGGAGACCTGGGGAACGCTGGGTGGTAGGAAATTTGTGTGAGCCCGGGGATGCCACAACTTTCCCACACAAAAATGTGTGAAAAAGTGATTTTTTCAGCTAAAATTGAGGTTTGCAGGGGATTCTGGGTAAGGAAACGTTGGGGGATCCATGCAAGCCATACCTCCCTGGAAGCCCCCGGTTGTCTAGTTTTCAGAAATGTGTGGGTTTGGTAGGTTTCCCTAGATGGCCGCCGAGCACGGGGCCAAAAACCCAGGTGGCCCCCCTTGCAAAACCAGGTCGTTTTGAGATAATTAGTTGTTTATTTCTGCAGCGTGAACATTTTGGCACAATATTGCAAGGAAAATGTGACAGACATTTTGAGGTTTGCAGGACATTGTGGATAAAATAACTTGTTGGGATTCACACGAGAGACATCACCATGTACTCCCATGGGTTTATGACAATATCTACAGTTGGTAGGTTATTCTTAGATGGAATGTACACCTTGGCAGAGAGACTAAAAAGACAAAGAATCCTGCACAGCCATCTATTCCTCAAACACACACACATACTGGTTGGATTTGGCATGAGGGCGAGTGATGGTTCAGTATATAAAATTTTATTAACAAGAGATTTCACAAAAATGAAATGCACTGTCAATAATTAAATGGACAAAAAACTGAACCAGTGACTCGCAGCTCGTGAGCTGTAAAGCCACGGCAAGGCACCAACCGCTTTACAGGCCATTCACACACTTTTCATACGTGATACACACAAGACCATTCACACCACCAGGCACGACACCAACACATTACAACATTCACAAAAAGGGACATGGTACACACTGCTTCAGAAAGACAAAAAGACAAATATTACTGCACAGCCATCTAATCCTCAAGCACACACACATACTGGTTGGATTTGGCACGAGGGTGAGTGATGGTTCAGTAAATACAATTGTATTAGCAAGTGATTTCACAAAAATGAAATTCACTGTTAATAATTCAAATGGACGAGAAACTGAACCATTGACTCACAGCTCGTGAGCTGTAAAGCCACGACAAGGCACCAACCTCTTTACAGGCCATTCATACACCTTTCATACGTGTGACACATACAAAACCATTCACACCGCCAGCCGCGGGCCCATCACATTACAACACTCACACCAGCAGACAGCGCCATTCAAGGGCCCATCACTTTCACAAGCCCACATTCCTGACACAGCAACCACACAAGCTGATGGATTGCGTGGAGTGGCGCTCAGCTAGCAGTGTGTGTAGTGACCAGCAGCAAGTCACTACTCACACACCGCCAGCCGAGCACCAGTCCACGCACACCACCAGCCAAGCACCAGTCCAGTCCACGCACACCGAAAGCCAAGCACCAGTCCACGCACACCGCCAGTCAAGCGCCAGTCCACGCACACCACCAGCCAAGCAACAGTCCACGCACACCGCCAGCCAAGCGCCAGTTCACGCACACAGCCAGCCAAGAGCCAGTCCACGCACACCACCAGCCAAGCACCAATCCACGCACACCGCCAGCCAAGCGCCAATCCACGCACACTGCCAGCCAAGTGCCAATCCACGCACACCACCAGCCAAGCGCCAATCCACGCACACCGCCAGCCAAGCGCCAGTCTAAGCACACCGCCAGCCAAGCGCCAGCCTACACACACCGCCATCACATTTAGGATTTTTTTATACAAAAAGAAAACACAAACAAATTGCAAATAGATACAAATCTACTAACACAAAATCTGAAACTAAATACATTGCACTAATGCCAACCTTGAAACAGAATAACATTTTTTAAACAATACAGACCAGGCAGTTCACTTTACCACTCATGGATGCTCCCAAAATTATTTTGCGTGTGGTACGCTTTAAAACAAGCAGGCACACACAGCCCAGGGTTAGAAGGACACTCGGGGCAGTACATACGAGTCTCCTTCCGCGTACCTCTTCGCCAACAGACTTTACATCTCCTAGTGGGAAAGTCTTTCGAGGGTGTGGGAGAAATGTAATCAGGAAAGTGGCGATCTTTCAATCGAGCCACATCCTCCACCACTCCAACTCTAGGAACACTTGCCTGTTCCACAACAACAAGGCTGCCTATCACAGACTGCTGAAACTGAACAAAAGTCAACTTTGACGCAGGAGAACACTCCTTGAACACAACAAAAGCATTGAAAGTTGCTAAATTGAAGAGATGGATGGCCAACTTCTTATACCAAACGTAAGCCTTACGAATAGCAGTGTAAGGTTCCAACCTCTGATCTACTCTGTCAACACCACCCATGTGCTTATTGTAGTCTAAAATGCACACAGGTTTGTGCACTTCAGCAATCTGACCCCAAACAGCCACAGGTGAAGTACTCTCATCATGGATGGTAGTCAGCATGTACACATCCCTCCTGTCCACAAATTTCACAGCTAGTAGTTCATCACTACGCAAGGAACTGCACTGTCCCCTCTGAATTTTTTTGCAAACAAGCTCTTTTGGATAACCTTTACGGTTAGAGCGGATTGTGCCACAAGCAAAAGTGTCCACTTTGAACAATTCCTTAAACAATTGCACAGCAGTGTTTAAGTTATCAATGTACAAATGGTGGCCTCTGTTAAACAGTCCTCTAGCAAGTTCCCACACAATTTTCTCAGAAACTCCTACTAAAGTGGACGGACAACCAGGGGGTCAATAGTGGAATCCCTACCAGTGTACACACGGAAATTATAAACATATCCTGTCCTACTCTCAGACAACATATACAGCTTAATTCCATAGCGTGCCCTCTTGCTAGGGATGTACTGCCTAAAAACCCAAACGGCCCTTGAACAAGACCAAAGACTCATCAATAGATATTTCTTTCCCTGGAGTATAGATCCCTGAAAAACGATCTACAAAGTGATCAAGAACAGGCCGAATCTTAAAAAGACGGTCACAGTCAGGGTGATCTCGTGACAACGCCAAAGAATTATCAACAAAATGCAGCATCCGTAGCAAAAGTAAATACCGATCACGAGTCATAACTGCAGGAAATATGGCCATTGCCATCAAGGGACTGGTAGACCAATATGAAGCCATGGACGGCTTCCTTATCAAACCCATCAATAAAGTCAAACCCAAAAACTTCTTCATCTCTTCCAGATTTGTGGGAGTCCACTGGGTAGCTCTAGAGTGGGGCCTAAGTTTGTCACTGTTGTCCCTCAAAAACTGTCCAGCATACAAATTAGTCTGCTCAACAATCTCACCCAAAAATACATCATCCATAAACAACTGAAAAAACCGTATAGGCAAAAAATGTTCACAATCCACTCTACACCCTGCATCACCACTAAAGGCAGGCAACACCGGCTGCACCATGTTTGGATCAACCCAGAGTCCAGCACTTCCAGTAGGAAGCCTAGCAGCCTCAGGCTGCAATCCAGATGCCTCTTGCACCATCTGCACAGCAGTATCCTCCTCTAAAACAGGCACTTCATCCGCACTGAGAGTACCTTCATCATCCGATGATTCCATCTGGAGAGAAAACTCACTGCCTGAATCTTCCCCTCCCTCCTCTCCCTCAGACGCACTGTCAGTCTCATAATCCTGCTCAGAGGAAGATTCAAGAAGCATACCAACCACCTGCTGAGCAGTCATTCTACGACTAGCCATAATGCTTACTAATAAAGGTAACTTGTCAAACAAGTCAACAACAACAAACACTTTGTAAAATAAGTAATAAACAAAATGCACCTTTATCAGAAATACCTATATACTACAAAACGATACCACTCACTTGCCAGAAGCAGCTAAAGTCACCACCACCTACTCTGCACAGACACAGTATGGATCAACAATATCCCACTAAAAAAGAAAGAGAAAAGAAAATTACACATAAGACAATGCAAAACACATCGCAAAGATTTTCATGCTCAAAACACTAAGTAAATATGCTACCATTATGACACCACTTACAAAATAATTCATTCATACATGACAATAATACTCATTTGGAGCAAATACAAAAAAATGTTTTTCTTACCCAAAAAAATGCAACTACGCAAAACTGCAGAACAACCACTGTCGAAACCGCAAACAGGAATCAAAAGCTTTACACTAGAATAAAAAGGAGAAAAAAACATTACAATCACATATGCAAATAATGCACCAGTCCACACACAATCCACCAGCCAAGCTATGGGGTAGGTGGGCCTAAGAGTATAAATAAAATATTCACCCCCGTAAAAGGGGAGCAACCCTTGCCCTTGAGGCCACTCCCCAACACAAAAATTAAAAAAACCCTGGTGTCTAGTGGCTTTTGCCCCCCTTGGGGGCAGATGGGCCTAAAAACATACTGCTATTCTGCCACCCAAAGAGGGCAGAAATGGCCACAATCATCCTCCCATAAAGGGGAGCGACCCTTGTCCAAGGGGCCGCTCCCCAACATAAAAAAAAAACCCTGGTGGCCTAGTGGCCATACAAAAAAAAAATCAGCCGATCTGCCCACCCAGGGGGGCAGAAACGGCCAAATTAATGCTCCCCAAAGGGGAGCGACCCTTGCCCAAGGGGCCACTCCCCACAAACAAATCCCTGGTGGTCTAGTGGGCCAGTAATTGTTGTTGTCGGCTGACAACACTAGAACTCTCCTTCAACACGTGCTCTGAGTCGGGGAGAGGCTGAGCAGGTGGTGTTTAGGGCAGGCCCAGCTCTCACATTAGCCGAGCAGTGCCACTATGACCCGTTCTGCATCATCAAGAGCTCCTCACCACAAGCATCGTGACTGGGGACGGACTGACTGACTTGGCTACTGTACAGCAGCTGAGTGTATGCAGTTGGCTGAGCCAGTGAGTGTAACAGACACAGAGACACTTCTCAAGGACATCGGCAGCTGCATTACTTTTTCTTCCCCACCTAGGAGCAGCAGTGTAGTGTTGTGACTTTACTAGACACAAGGCCTTCTAGGATGGTGGTTCTCTGACTGTTGTTAAACAATTATGGATGAACCCAATCTATGTGTGGCACAACCACTAGTAGGCAGTGTTTGGAACCCACTGGGTTTGTTAAAAGACCCCTCACACACCAACCTGGTTGGTGTCATGCTTCATCATTGGGGTCCCAACCGGGTGGTCGAATGTCCCCCGGTTGTGCTGCGACGCTGATTACAGCGGAGCTGGTGTGGTGCAAAAATGTGATGTGAAGTGAATTAAAAATATCTCTGAGAATCCTTGCCTCTCTATTTTTATTAATGGCGGCTCAGGATATGATTAAAAATTATGTGTGATGCAACTAAAAAAGAAGTAATTATCTTGTAGTTGACTATGTGATGGGTCTACATGTTTCAGCCCGCAGGAGAATGTAGGAGGGGCTTTCTTCAAGACCGTGAGAAGTGGTGAGTGGCAAAAAATGTAGTGCCATGTGAGAAGTGAAAACAATAAAAATTAGTACCTACACATGCGCTAAGGTGTGTGGACTGCGTGTCTACGTGCTTGCGGACACATATGATAAAGGACACTGTGGTCGAGTTTAAATAGCTGATCGGGGCTCAGGAGGAGTTCGCTCCTCTGTCAGACTTTGGTATGAGAGCGTAACCCACCAAGAACCTGTTGTGGTCTCCCATCGTCCCGGATGACTGTGTCAGCCACCTGAGTCCCTGTCCCCTCTCTGGATACATAAGTTCTTTGCTTTTGTTTTTATGCATCCTCATGTACAGCGATGTTTTGTAATTCCTTTTCTTCTCCTTTGTGTATGTAAAGCGCTCTGATACCCACAGGTCTAGCTAGCGCTATATAAAACTTTATAAAAAGGTATTATTAAATTAAGGCTACCACAATAATGTCACACTGAGGAGGGGTTAAATATCCCTGTTGAAAGCACTCGACTGTACCAATGATGCAACGCATATTCCCAAAACTACCATTCATTTACAAGGGCACTAGATTTCTGGTGATATGCAGCAGGTTTAAGATTTTCTTAGAGTTTCTTGTTGCTCAAATGGGTTTAATTTCTGATATTTATTTAGGTTTTCCTCGTCTTTACTGCTTGATTTTGCTCACGAAAAAGTGTCACTCATAGTGGTTGAAATGTCACTCATAATTACACTGATTTTATGAAAGTAACACACATTGCAACCTGAAACCTTAGCAGCTGTGTCCAGTAGGCAATATATTACAAAATATCATTGCCCCAAAAGGGGGAGCGACCCTTGCCTAAGGGGCCGCTCCCCCCAAACAGTTGTCCATTTAAAAAAAAAAAAATCCCTGGCGTCTAGTGGGCATTCCTGCTGCACGATCGCATGATCGTGCAGCAGGAATGCACAAAAGAGGCATCGGGGGGAAGGAAAACCATTTCCTTTCCCCTGATGCCTCTTTTGTTTGAATGCCCCCCTCCCCAGAGCCAAAACTCACCTCTTTCTTCCACGACGCGCTGAAAGCAAATGGCTTCCAGCGCGTCGTGGAAGAAAGGGAAACCTCCAATGATGTCAGCGCGCCTTGCACGCTGACGTCATTGATGACGTGTGCGGGGGGCGGGTGGAGGCAGGGGAAGGGCTTCCCCTGCCTTCCCCAGTGAAAACACCCAGATCGGCGTCCCACGGGGGGAGCGCCAGCGCTTCCCCCGTGGCTGGGTGCCATGACAAGCTGGACTCGTCAGAAATGTGTGGGTTTGGTAGGTTTCCCTAGAAGGCCGCCGAGCAAGGGGCCAAAAACCCAGGTGACCCCCCTTGCAAAACAAGGTGGTTTTGAGATAGGCAATTTTGATGTCGCCTCACTACGTTTTGGGCCCTTGCCTGTCGCGGGTACTTGGGCCTCCCACACCAGTGAGGCACCATTTTTATCAGGAGACCTGGGGGAACGCTGGGTGGTAGGAAATTTGTGTGAGCCCGGGGATGCCACAACTTTCCCACACAAAAATGTGTGAAAAAAGTGATATTTTAAGCTAAAATTGAGGTTTGCAGGGGATTCTGGGTAAGGAAACGTTGGGGGATCCATGCAAGCCATACCTCCCTGGAAGCCCACGGGTGTCTAGTTTTCAGAAATGTGTGGGTTTGGTAGGTTTCCCTAGATGGCCGCCGAGCACGGGCCAAAAACCCAGGTGACCCCCCTTGCAAAACCAGGTGGTTTTGAGATAGGCAATTTTGATGTCGCCTCACTACGTTTTGGGCCCTTGCCTGTTGCGGGTACTTGGGCCTCCCACACCAGTGAGGCACCATTTTTATCGGGAGACTGGGGGAACGCTGGGTGGTAGGAAATTTTTGTGAGCCCGGGGATGCCACATCTTTCCCACAAAAAATGTGTGAAAAAAGTGATTTTCTCAGCTAAAATTGAGGTTTGCAGGGGATTCTGGGTAAGGAAACGTTGGGGGATCCACGCAAGCCATACCTCCCTGGAAGCCCCCGGTTGTCTAGTTTTCAGAAATGTGTGGGTTTGGTAGGTTTCCCTAGATGGCCGCAGAGCACGGGGCCAAAAACCCAGGTGACCCCCCTTGCAAAAACCAGGTGGTTTTGAGATAGGCAATTTTGATGTCGCCTCACTACGTTTTGGGCCCTTGCCTGTCGCGGGTACTTGGGCCTCCCACACAAGTGAGGCACCATTTTTATCGGGAGACCTGGGGGAACGCTGGGTGGTAGGAAATTTGTGTGAGCCCGGGGATGCCACAACTTTCCCACACAAAAATGTGTGAAAAAAGTGATTTTTTCAGCTAAAATTGAGGTTTGGAGGGGATGCTGGGTAAGGAAACGTTGGGGGATCCATGCAAGCCATACCTCCCTGGAAGCCCCCGGTTGTCTAGTTTTCAGAAATGTGTGGGTTTGGTAGGTTTCCCTAGATGGCCGCCGAGCACGGGGCTAAAAACCCAGGTGACCCCCTTGCAAATCCAGGTGGTTTTGAGATAGGCAATTTTGATGTCGCCTCACTACGTTTTGGGCCCTTGCCTGTCGTGGGTACTTGGGCCTCCCACACCAGTGAGGCACCATTTTTATCGGGAGACCTGGGGGATTGCTGGGTGGTAGGAAATTTGTGTGAGCCCGGGAATGCCACAACTTTCCCACACAAAAATGTGTGAAAAAAGTGATTTTTCAGCTAAAATTGAGGTTTGCAGGGGATTCTGGGTAAGGAAACGTTGGGGGATCCATGCAAGCCATACCTCCCTGGAATCCACCGGGTGTCTAGTTTTCAGAAATGTGTGGGTTTGGTAGGTTTCCCTAGATGGCCGCCGAGCACGGGGCCAAAAACCCAGGTGACCCCCCTTGCAAAACCAGGTGGTTTTGAGATAGGCAATTTTGATGTCGCCTCACTACGTTTTGGGCCCTTGCCTGTCGCGGGTACTTGGGCCTCCCACACCAGTGAGGCACCATTTTTATCAGGAGACCTGGGGGAACGCTGGGTGGTAGGAAATTTGTGTGAGCCCGGGGATGCCACAACTTTCCCACACAAAAATGAGTGAAAAAAGTGATTTTTTAAGCTAAAATTGAGGTTTGCCGGGGATTCTGGGTAAGGAAACGTTGGGGGATCCATGCAAGCCATACCTCCCTGGAAGCCCACGGGTGTCTAGTTTTCAGAAATGTGTGGGTTTGGTAGGTTTCCCTAGATGGCCGCCGAGCACGGGCCAAAAACCCAGGTGACACCCCTTGCAAAACCAGGTGGTTTTGAGATAGGCAATTTTGATGTCGCCTCACTACGTTTTGGGCCCTTGCCTGTCGCGGGTACTTGGGCCTCCCACACAAGTGAGGCACCATTTTTATCGGGAGACCTGGGGGAACGCTGGGTGGTAGGAAATTTGTGTGAGCCCGGGGATGCCACAACTTTCCCACACAAAAATGTGTGAAAAAAGTGATTTTTTCAGCTAAAATTGAGGTTTGCAGGGGATTCTGGGTAAGGAAACGTTGGGGGATCCATGCAAGCCATACCTCCCTGGAAGCCCCCGGTTGTCTAGTTTTCAGAAATGTGTGGGTTTGGTAGGTTTCCCTAGATGGCCGCCGAGCACGGGGCCAAAAACCCAGGTGGCCCCCCTTGCAAAACCAGGTCGTTTTGAGATAATTAGTTGTTTATTTCTGCAGCGTGAACATTTTGGCACAATATTGCAAGGAAAATGTGACAGACATTTTGAGGTTTGCAGGACATTGTGGATAAAATAACTTGTTGGGATTCACACGAGAGACATCACCATGTACTCCCATGGGTTTATGACAATATCTACAGTTGGTAGGTTATTCTTAGATGGAATGTACACCTTGGCAGAGAGACTAAAAAGACAAAGAATCCTGCACAGCCATCTATTCCTCAAACACACACACATACTGGTTGGATTTGGCACGAGGGCGAGTGATGGTTCAGTATATAAAATTTTATTAACAAGAGATTTCACAAAAATGAAATGCACTGTCAATAATTAAATGGACAAAAAACTGAACCAGTGACTCGCAGCTCGTGAGCTGTAAAGCCACGGCAAGGCACCAACCGCTTTACAGGCCATTCACACACTTTTCATACGTGATACACACAAGACCATTCACACCACCAGGCACGACACCAACACATTACAACATTCACAAAAAGGGACATGGTACACACTGCTTCAGAAAGACAAAAAAGACAAATATTACTGCACAGCCATCTAATCCTCAAGCACACACACATACTGGTTGGATTTGGCACGAGGGTGAGTGATGGTTCAGTAAATACAATTGTATTAGCAAGTGATTTCACAAAAATGAAATTCACTGTTAATAATTCAAATGGACGAGAAACTGAACCATTGACTCACAGCTCGTGAGCTGTAAAGCCACGACAAGGCACCAACCTCTTTACAGGCCATTCATACACCTTTCATACGTGTGACACATACAAAACCATTCACACCGCCAGCCGCGGGCCCATCACATTACAACACTCACACCAGCAGACAGCGCCATTCAAGGGCCCATCACTTTCACAAGCCCACATTCCTGACACAGCAACCACACAAGCTGATGGATTGCGTGGAGTGGCGCTCAGCTAGCAGTGTGTGTAGTGACCAGCAGCAAGTCACTACTCACACACCGCCAGCCGAGCACCAGTCCACGCACACCACCAGCCAAGCACCAGTCCAGTCCACGCACACCGCCAGCCAAGCACCAGTCCACGCACACCGCCAGTCAAGCGCCAGTCCACGCACACCACCAGCCAAGCAACAGTCCACGCACACCGCCAGCCAAGCGCCAGTACACGCACACCGCCAGCCAAGAGCCAGTCCACGCACACCACCAGCCAAGCACCAATCCACGCACACCGCCAGCCAAGCGCCAATCCACGCACACTGCCAGCCAAGTGCCAATCCACGCACACCACCAGCCAAGCACCAATCCACGCACACCGCCAGCCAAGCGCCAGTCTAAGCACACCGCCAGCCAAGCGCCAGCCTACACACACCGCCATCACATTTAGGATTTTTTTATACAAAAAAGAAAACACAAACAAATTGCAAATAGATACAAATCTACTAACACAAAATCTGAAACTAAATACATTGCACTAATGCCAACCTTGAAACAGAATAACATTTTTTAAACAATACAGACCAGGCAGTTCACTTTACCACTCATGGATGCTCCCAAAAATTATTTTGCATGTGGTACGCTTTAAAACAAGCAGGCACACACAGCCCAGGGTTAGAAGGACACTCGGGGCAGTACATACGAGTCTCCTTCCGCGTACCTCTTCGCCAACAGACTTTACATCTCCTAGTGGGAAAGTCTTTCGAGGGTGTGGGAGAAATGTAATCAGGAAAGTGGCGATCTTTCAATCGAGCCACATCCTCCACCACTCCAACTCTAGGAACACTTGCCTGTTCCACAACAACAAGGCTGCCTATCACAGACTGCTGAAACTGAACAAAAGTCAACTTTGACGCAGGAGAACACTCCTTGAACACAACAAAAGCATTGAAAGTTGCTAAATTGAAGAGATGGATGGCCAACTTCTTATACCAAACGTAAGCCTTACGAATAGCAGTGTAAGGTTCCAACCTCTGATCTACTCTGTCAACACCACCCATGTGCTTATTGTAGTCTAAAATGCACACAGGTTTGTGCACTTCAGCAATCTGACCCCAAACAGCCACAGGTGAAGTACTCTCATCATGGATGGTAGTCAGCATGTACACATCCCTCCTGTCCACAAATTTCACAGCTAGTAGTTCATCACTACGCAAGGAACTGCACTGTCCCCTCTGAATTTTTTTGCAAACAAGCTCTTTTGGATAACCTTTACGGTTAGAGCGGATTGTGCCACAAGCAAAAGTGTCCACTTTGAACAATTCCTTAAACAATTGCACAGCAGTGTTTAAGTTATCAATGTACAAATGGTGGCCTCTGTTAAACAGTCCTCTAGCAAGTTCCCACACAATTTTCTCAGAAACTCCTACTAAAGTGGACGGACAACCAGGGGGGTCAATAGTGGAATCCCTACCAGTGTACACACGGAAATTATAAACATATCCTGTCCTACTCTCAGACAACATATACAGCTTAATTCCATAGCGTGCCCTCTTGCTAGGGATGTACTGCCTAAAAACCCAAACGGCCCTTGAACAAGACCAAAGACTCATCAATAGATATTTCTTTCCCTGGAGTATAGATCCCTGAAAAACGATCTACAAAGTGATCAAGAACAGGCCGAATCTTAAAAAGACGGTCACAGTCAGGGTGATCTCGTGACAACGCCAAAGAATTATCAACAAAATGCAGCATCCGTAGCAAAAGTAAATACCGATCACGAGTCATAACTGCAGGAAATATGGCCATTGCCATCAAGGGACTGGTAGACCAATATGAAGCCATGGACGGCTTCCTTATCAAACCCATCAATAAAGTCAAACCCAAAAACTTCTTCATCTCTTCCAGATTTGTGGGAGTCCACTGGGTAGCTCTAGAGTGGGGCCTAAGTTTGTCACTGTTGTCCCTCAAAAACTGTCCAGCATACAAATTAGTCTGCTCAACAATCTCACCCAAAAATACATCATCCATAAACAACTGAAAAAACCGTATAGGCAAAAAATTTTCACAATCCACTCTACACCCTGCATCACCACTAAAGGCAGGCAACACCGGCTGCACCATGTTTGGATCAACCCAGAGTCCAGCACTTCCAGTAGGAAGCCTAGCAGCCTCAGGCTGCAATCCAGATGCCTCTTGCACCATCTGCACAGCAGTATCCTCCTCTAAAACAGGCACTTCATCCGCACTGAGAGTACCTTCATCATCCGATGATTCCATCTGGAGAGAAAACTCACTGCCTGAATCTTCCCCTCCCTCCTCTCCCTCAGACGCACTGTCAGTCTCATAATCCTGCTCAGAGGAAGATTCAAGAAGCATACCAACCACCTGCTGAGCAGTCATTCTACGACTAGCCATAATGCTTACTAATAAAGGTAACTTGTCAAACAAGTCAACAACAACAAACACTTTGTAAAATAAGTAATAAACAAAATGCACCTTTATCAGAAATACCTATATACTACAAAACGATACCACTCACTTGCCAGAAGCAGCTAAAGTCACCACCACCTACTCTGCACAGACACAGTATGGATCAACAATATCCCACTAAAAAGAAAGAGAAAAGAAAATTACACATAAGACAATGCAAAACACATCGCAAAGATTTTCATGCTCAAAACACTAAGTAAATATGCTACCATTATGACACCACTTACAAAATAATTCATTCATACATGACAATAATACTCATTTGGAGCAAATACAAAAAAATGTTTTTCTTACCAAAAAAAATGCAACTACGCAAAACTGCAGAACAACCACTGTCGAAACCGCAAACAGGAATCAAAAGCTTTACACTAGAATAAAAAGGAGAAAAAAACATTACAATCACATATGCAAATAATGCACCAGTCCACACACAATCCACCAGCCAAGCTATGGGGTAGGTGGGCCTAAGAGTATAAATAAAATATTCACCCCCGTAAAAGGGAGCAACCCTTGCCCTTGAGGCCACTCCCCAACACAAAAATTAAAAAAACCCTGGTGTCTAGTGGCTTCTGCCCCCCTTGGGGGCAGATGGGCCTAAAAACATACTGCTATTCTGCCACCCAAAGAGGGCAGAAATGGCCACAATCATCCTCCCATAAAGGGGAGCGACCCTTGTCCAAGGGGCCGCTCCCCAACATAAAAAAAAAACCCTGGTGGCCTAGTGGCCATACAAAAAAAAATCAGCCGATCTGCCCACCCAGGGGGGCAGAAACGGCCAAATTAATGCTCCCCAAAGGGGAGCGACCCTTGCCCAAGGGGCCACTCCCCACAAACAAATCCCTGGTGGTCTAGTGGGCCAGTAATTGTTGTTGTCGGCTGACAACACTAGAACTCTCCTTCAACACGTGCTCTGAGTCGGGGAGAGGCTGAGCAGGTGGTGTTTAGGGCAGGCCCACCTCTCACATTAGCCGAGCAGTGCCACTATGACCCGTTCTGCATCATCGAGAGCTCCTCACCACAAGCATCGTGACTGGGGACGGACTGACTGACTTGGCTACTGTACAGCAGCTGAGTGTATGCAGTTGGCTGAGCCAGTGAGTGTAACAGACACAGAGACACTTCTCAAGGACATCGGCAGCTGCATTACTTTTTCTTCCCCACCTAGGAGCAGCAGTGTAGTGTTGTGACTTTACTAGACACAAGGCCTTCTAGGATGGTGGTTCTCTGACTGTTGTTAAACAATTATGGATGAACCCAATCTATGTGTGGCACAACCACTAGTAGGCAGTGTTTGGAACCCACTGGGTTTGTTAAAAGACCCCTCACACACCAACCTGGTTGGTGTCATGCTTCATCATTGGGGTCCCAACCGGGTGGTCGAATGTCCCCCGGTTGTGCTGCGACAGCTGATTACAGCGGAGCTGGTGTGGTGCAAAAATGTGATGTGAAGTGAATTAAAAATATCTCTGAGAATCCTTGCCTCTCTATTTTTATTAATGGCGGCTCAGGATATGATTAAAAATTATGTGTGATGCAACTAAAAAGAAGTAATTATCTTGTAGTTGACTATGTGATGGGTCTACATGTTTCAGCCCGCAGGAGAATGTAGGAGGGGCTTTCTTCAAGACCGTGAGAAGTGGTGAGTGGCAAAAATGTAGTGCCATGTGAGAAGTGAAAACAATAAAAATTAGTACCTACACATGCGCTAAGGTGTGTGGACTGCGTGTCTACGTGCTTGCGGACACATATGATAAAGGACACTGTGGTCGAGTTTAAATAGCTGATCGGGGCTCAGGAGGAGTTCGCTCCTCTGTCAGACTTTGGTATGAGAGCGTAACCCACCAAGAACCTGTTGTGGTCTCCCATCGTCCCGGATGACTGTGTCAGCCACCTGAGTCCCTGTCCCCTCTCTGGATACATAAGTTCTTTGCTTTTGTTTTTATGCATCCTCATGTACAGCGATGTTTTGTAATTCCTTTTCTTCTCCTTTGTGTATGTAAAGCGCTCTGATACCCACAGGTCTAGCTAGCGCTATATAAAACTTTATAAAAAGGTATTATTAAATTAAGGCTACCACAATAATGTCACACTGAGGAGGGGTTAAATATCCCTGTTGAAAGCACTCGACTGTACCAATGATGCAACGCATATTCCCAAAACTACCATTCATTTACAAGGGCACTAGATTTCTGGTGATATGCAGCAGGTTTAAGATTTTCTTAGAGTTTCTTGTTGCTCAAATGGGTTTAATTTCTGATATTTATTTAGGTTTTCCTCGTCTTTACTGCTTGATTTTGCTCACGAAAAAGTGTCACTCATAGTGGTTGAAATGTCACTCATAATTACACTGATTTTATGAAAGTAACACACATTGCAACCTGAAACCTTAGCAGCTGTGTCCAGTAGGCAATATATTACAAAATATCATTGCCCCAAAAGGGGGAGCGACCCTTGCCTAAGGGGCCGCTCCCCCCAAACAGTTGTCCATTTAAAAAAAAAAAAAATCCCTGGCGTCTAGTGGGCATTCCTGCTGCACGATCGCATGGGTGGAACGTAACTAGTGCCTGGGTGATTGCATGACTAAAGGGGTAATATCTGGAGGATTACTGCAGTACATAGCAAATCAGTGGGTGATTTTATAACTGCATGAGTATTGCTTGGGTGATTGCAGGAGTACTGAGGGAATGCCTGAGTGATTGGAGAAGTGCAAAGCTTGTGCCTGAGTGATTTTATAAGTCCATGAGTACTGGCTGAGTGATTACATAAGTACAAGGGTAATACCTGCATGATTGAAGGAGTGCAAGGGTAGTACCTGAGAGATTATATAAGTTCATGGATAGTGGCTGGGTTGATTGAAAGAGTGCATAGGTAATACCTGGGTGAATGCATGAGTGCATAGGTAGTGGCTGGGTGGTTTCATGAGTGCAGGGGTAATAACCTGGGTAATTGCAACAGTGCATAGGTAGTGCCTGGATCATTTGAAGACTGCATAGGTAGTATTTGTGTGTTTTTATAACTGCATGGGTGTTGGGCCTAGCCAAATACAATGCAGCACACTATTACATGGCTCAACCATAAGTCTATCCATATTGTTAAAAGCATGCATACATACGTCTCTACCTTTTCAAATCATCATCATATCTAAAATAAATATGTATTCAATATTTCTGAAATATAGTGAAACCTAGAAACTGAGACATGTAATAGATCTGCCTGGGTGATTGCATAACTCCATGCATAGTGCTTCGATGATTGTATGATTCCAAAGGTAGTCGCTAGGTAATTGCAGGAGAAGATGGATAGTGACTGGCTAATTCATCAGTGCATATATACAGGTTGAGTGCATGGATAAGTGTATTAATAGCACCTGAAGGCATAGATGAGTCATGGAGTAGTGCCTAGGTGAATAGATAACTGCAACAGTAGAGCCTGGATGATTCTATAACTGCAAGGGTAGTGTGTTGGTTATTACATGACTGCATAGGTAGACACTGCATGATTCTATGACTGCACAGGTATTACATAAGTAGTGCCTGAGTGATTCCATGACTACAGGGGTAACATCCGGGGGATTACTGGAGTACATAGCAAGTGAGTGAGTGATTTTATAACTGCATGAGTACTGCTTCAGTGATTGCAAGAGTAATGAGGTAGTGCCTGAGTGAATAAAGGAGTGAAAAGGTAGTGCCTGGGTGATTTTATAACAGCATGACTACTAGCTGAGTGATTACATAAGTACAAAGGTAGTGTGTACGTGAGTGCCTGACTGTTTATATAAGTGCATATATAGTGGCTACATGATTCAAAGACTGCATGGGTAATACCTTGGTGATTGCATGAGTGCATAGGTAGTGCCTGGATGTTTGCATGAGTGCAGGACTAATGCCTGAGTCATTACACCAGTGTATATGTAGTAACTGCATCATTGGAAGACTGCATGGGTAGTACCTGGGTGTTTTTATAACTGCATGAGTGTTGGGCCTACCCAAATATAAAGCAGCAGACTAGTACATGACTCAACTATAAGTCTCTCCATATTGTTAAAAGCATACATACATATGTCCCTACATTTTTACATCATCATCATATCTAAAAGAAATATGTATACAATATTTCTGGAATATAGTAAAACTTACAACTGAAACGTGTAATAGATCTGCCTGAGTGATTGCATAACTTCATGGGTGCTTGGGTGATTGTATGCGTGCAAGAGCAGTCACTGGGTAGTTGTAGGAGAAGATAGGTAGTGACTGGCTAATTACATGAGTGCACACATAAACATTGAGAGTATGGATGAGTGTATGAATAGCACCTAAAGGTGCAGATGACTCATTGAGTAGTGCATAGGTGAATAGATGAGTTCAACAGTAGGACCTAGATGATTCTATAACTACAAGGGTAGTGCCTGGGTTATTACATGAGTGCATAGGTACAGCCTGCATGATTGCATGACTGCAGGAGTAGTACATAAGTAATGCCTGGGTGATTGCATGAGTGCAGGGGTAATATCTACAAGATTACTGGAGTATATAGGAAGTGAGTGGGTGATTTTATAAGTCCATGAATACTGCCTGGGTGATTATAGAAGTACTAAGGTACTGCCTGAGTGATTACAGGAGTGCAAAGGTAGTGCCTGGGTGATTTTATAAGTGCATGACTATTGCCTGAGTGATTACATAAGTACAAGAGTAATGCCTCCGTGATTGAAAGAGTGCAAGGATAGTGCCTGGGCGATTGAAGCATTGTATAGCTAATGCATTGGTGATTGCATGAGTACAGAGGTAACGTCTGGGAGATTAAAGGAGTACATAGGTAACGCCTGGGTGACTGCATGACTACAGGAGTAATATCTGGCGATTTAAATGACTACATAAAAAGTGACTGGGTGATTTTATAACTGCATGGGTACTTCTTGGGTGATTTCAGGACTACTGAGGTAACGCCTGAGAGAATAAATGAGTGCAAAGGTAGTGCCTGGGTGATCTCATAACACCATGACTACTGGCTGAGTGATTACATAAGTACAAGGCTAGTGCTTCTGTGATTGAAAGAGTACAACGTTAGTGCCTGAGTGATTATATAAGTACATGAGTAGTGGCTACATGATTCAAAGAGTGCATGGGTAATACCTTGGTGATTGCATGAGTGCATAGCTAGTGCCTGGGTGATTGCATGAGTGCAGGGGTAATGCCTGGGTGATTGCATGTGTGCATACATACTGCCTGGATCATTGGAAGACTGCATGGGTAGTACTAGGGTGTTTTATAACTGCATGAGTGTTGGGCCTAGCCAAATATAAAACAGCAGACTATTACATGACTCAACCATAAGTCTCTCCATATTGTTAAATGCATGCATACATTTGTCTCTACCTTTGAGATCATCATCATATCTAAAAGAAATATGTATACAATATTTCTGAAATATAGTGAAACTTACAATTGAAACATGTAATAGATCTGCCTCAGTGATTGCATAACTTCATGGGTAGTGCTTGGATGATTGTATGCGTGCAAGGGTAGTCACTGGGTAATTGTAGGAGAAGATATGTAGTGACTGGCTAATTGCATGAGTGCACACATAAACACTGAATGCATGGATAAGTGTATAAATAGCACCTAAAGGTACAGATGACTCATTGAGTAGTGCCTAAGTGAATAGATGAGTGCAACAGTAGGACCTAGATGATTCTACAACTGCAACAGTAGTGTCTGAGTTATTACATGAGTGCATAGGTACAGCCTGCATGATTGCATGACTACAGGAGTAGTACATAACTAGTGCTTGGGTGATTGTATGACTGCAGGGGTAATATCTGGGGGATTACTGGTGTACATAGCAAGTGAGTGGGTGATTTTATAAGTGCATGCGTACTGGCTAAGTGATTGGAGGAGTGCATAGATCCTGAAAAGGAAATTGGAGGAGTGCAAGAGTATTGCCTGGGTGATTGAACCAGTGTATAACTAATTCATTGGTGATTGCATGAGTTCAGAGGTAATATCTGGGGGACTACAGGAGTACATAGAAAGTGCCTGGGTGATTTTATAAGTGCATCAGTACTGCCTGGGTGATTAGAGTAATACTGTGGTAGTGCCTCAGTGATTGCAAAAGTGTAAATGTAGTGCCTGGGTGATTTTATAAGTGCATAGGCACTGGCTAAGTGATTGGAGGAGTGCATCGATCCTGACAGGGTGATTGAAGGAGTGCAAGGGTAGTGCCTGCATGATTAAACCAGTGTATAGCTAACGCATTGATGATTGCATGATTGCAGGAGTTATGTCTGGGAGATTAGAGGAGTACATAGAAAGTGCCTGGGTGATTTTATAAGAGCATGTGTACTTCCTGAGTGATTGGAGTAGTACTGCAGTAGTACCTGAGTGAGTGGAGGAGTGCAACATCCTGAGTAGTAGCAGAATACTGAAACTGCAGCACAAAAGTCAGGTCTATGACATAGTGTGCACTTTTGTACTGCAGCTTCAAAATCCTGTAACTACTCAGGGTGTTGGGCGTACTCAAAATAAAGCATAAAAGCTAAACACGAGTCTGTTATAAATCTCACCATATTCCTGAAACTATACATGCATATATGTCTACCTTTTGAAATCATCATCATATTTAACAGAAATAAAAAAATAGACAGAACTTTACATTTCAAAGACACACCTATATTTCTGCAGTGTATTTCAAGTGTACCTTTCCCCAGACTTATAGAAAGTAGCCTAATCAGTAATCCCTTCTGCTAACATGTCTTAAAACTCACTTTTGTGCTGCAGCTTCACCATTCTACAAATATTGGGTCTAGTCAAACATAAAGCAGCAACCTATCACATGTCTCTACCATAACTCTAACCATATTCGTAAAAGCATGCATGCTTCTATCTATACCTATTGCCAAAAGCATTACACATATTAGAATACATGTGCAAGTAGAAACGTAACCACACTCACAAGACCATAAAGACCTTAAAACTTGACAAAATACACTTAACATTTGAAACACACCTAGCTTTATGTGGCAAATTTCAAGTGAACTTTTACACAGACTCTTATAAAGTACCATAATCAGTAATTCCTCTCCCAACATATCTTAAACATCATTTTTCTACTACTACTGCTTCACTATTCTAGTAGTAATCAGGTATAGAGCATAGCTAACAGCAAAGCAACACTTCACTTATCTTTCATGAAAGTCTCCCCATATTTCTAAAACCATGTATGCATATGTCTGTACCTTTTGCTAGCAGCATCATATATAAAAGTAATACACAAATAAATGTGTACCTGTGCCAGTAGACACATATCTCAGTCACAACACCATCCACAGCTCAAAACTTCACAGACTACACTTCAATTTTCAAACAGACACTGAAAATTATGCGGTATATATGAAATATAACCTTCCTCACATCATACAAATTACTCTAATAAATAACATCTCTACAAACATCTCAAACCTCACTTTCAGGCTGCTGCTTTACCATTCTACAACTACTTATAATGTTACACCTACCCAAATACAAAGCAGGAACACTTCACATGTCTTTACTAAAAGTCTCACCATATTCCTAAAAGCATACATGAATATGTCTGTACCATAACACTATCCAAACCTTAAAAATTCACAGAACAAACTTTCAATTTCAAGCAAACACCAAAAATTATGTGGCATAATTCAACTGTACCTCTCTTGAAACCTAAAAAAAGAAGCCTAATCAATAATACCTTATGTCAACATCTTCCAAACCACACTATTATGCTGCATCTTCACCATTCCACTACTACTCACAGTCTTGAGACTACCACACAAAAAGCAACATCACCTCTTTGTTATACATCATGCACTTTCAAATGTATAAGACATATGAAAATACATATACAAGTAGAAACATACTTGAGACAGAAGTCCATGCACACCTTGAAACCTGACAGACTCCACCTCCAATTTTAAAGCAACAGCTAAAATTATGCGGTATACTACAAATGTACATATCCACACACTAAAACAAACCACCATAATCACTAATCCATATTTCAATATACACATATTACTATACAGAATCTATTTCCTACAACATTTAACTACAATAAAACAAACTACAATACACATTTCTACATTTAATAATATATTTCAAATATCACAGTTCATCAATAATTTTTAAAGATTAAGAATAAACCTAATACATAATACACCTCACAAATTTATAACTCACCTTCCAAATTGAATTGTAGAATTTAAAATATCACAAACTGATAAAAGATTTTCTTATGCACACAATCAATGTAATGCACCACTCTCAGCAAGGTAAAACCAGTAGTGGCAAACTTTCCCTCTCTTTCTCCACACAAATACATGTAAGTAACAAATCACATTGCTTCCTACATTATTTCAAATTATAAAACACATTTCTATTGGTTAGACATATTAACCCTTACCAACTGACTTCTAAAAGTGCCCAAACTGGTTCTGGAATTTTTTGCAGACTCCACCGTGCACCAACGCGATGGAGCCACAAATCCAAACGGGAGTTCAAAAATATATTACAAATAAAAATACCACTATTTTTTAAGAACACACCACTTCTAAAGATAGTACTGACTTGGGAAATCTTACTTTAATAAGATATCACCTATATATAAATTACAATTTCACATTTTAAGTCCACAATTAAGTTTCAACCCTTCCCCCATTCTGCTTAATGCCAGTTTCCATAGTAACAGTTCATGGAACATTCAACTGAACTGACAGGTCACAACTTCACCATATTTTCAAGTTCAACACACAAGGTTACAAATGGAAACAGCAGGTGTGGTTGACGTTTGCAAAAAATGACCTTATCCTATCTACTGTACCTTTCAAATATCTTTTACTAACCAATAAGAAACATGCTTTTTAAAGAAAGGAACATGCACCCTATTCTTGAATGCACAATGTTCTTAAACAGCCAATCAATTCTCTACTTTTTAAAAAACAGCATCTTGTCCACCATTTTAGATACCTCTCATTCTACCAACTGACTACCTCAGCTACAGACATCTTTTCATCACTTCCACACATCCCTTCAAGATGCTTACAGTATGGATTGTTGGGCACAGCTATGTTTTCTGGTGCAAAAGGTATGCTGAACGCAGAGGTATTGACAAAGACCTAGCTTTGCAAAATGTGGATATTAAATGGATTGCACAGAGAGGATTAAAGTGGCACCAATTGATGCCTTTGGTTAAAACCTTTTTGCATCTCCAACCCCCTGAACTCATGATTGTGCACTGTGGTGGCAATGACCTAGGCACATTAACTGGGGTAGGTATGGAAATGCTAATGAAGGACACCTTTGCACAATTGATATTGCTTTTACCTCAAACTGTCTTTGTATACTCTAATATATGCCAAAGACAGAAATGGAAGTGGTCAAATCAATTCTGTCCACAGATTGAGAAAGCTAGAAAGAATGTCAATAAAGCTGTTTCTGCTTACCTCAGAGACCATAGGATGGGCTCCATCTGTAACAACAATCTACGTTTTGATATGGATGACATCTACAAAAGTGATGGAGTACACTTCACAGATCAAGGAAACAGAGCCTTTCTCAAAAACCTGAAGCTGCGCATCCGCACTTATATGTAGCTACAACAAACTCATAATGAAAACAAGCGCTCTTTTTAGAGCCACCCTATAACATATTAGTGACTATAAATTTTTTTTACACATTTTTATTTTTTAAATTTTTTTGTGGATTTGCACATCCGACGCAAATCTGGAAAAGCAGGAATTCAATGAATTACAACACAATACACTTTTCAAGTTTAACTATTAATTTTTAATTTTATATATTTTTAACAACTCTATATATTGTAATCTTGTCATTAACTGCAATCCCAGTAACTCTTTAAAACAACTTCACAAATAAAACACTACCTTCTAAATTATATACTACTTAATTATTTATTTAAGGTGAATTCGCGAATCCAACGCGACGTTACATGGGGGGCCGCGCTGAGAGCCGTGATGGGGTCGTGACTCCAAACTCGAAAGAAAAAAAAACGCCTCTCTTCCATTATTCGGTATTCGCCCCAGGGACCCCATCCCCCGAGGCCTGCCAGCAGTTATTATTCCAAAACAATAAGGAGGGGGACCGCGTGGCCCCCCTCCTCAGGCCAATAATGGCCCTTGGGACCCCATCGCCCGGGGCCTGCACTATTTTTTTTTTAAAAAGAGGGGGACCACGTGGTTCCCCTCCTCAGGCCAATATTGGCCCCGGGGACCCCATCCCCCGGGGCCTGCCTCTATTTTTTTTTTTAAAGAAGGGGACCATGTGCCACCCTCCTCAGGCCAATAATGGCCCCGGGGACCCCATCCCCTGGGCCCTGGCCTCAGCATTGGGGACCGTGGGGGGAGCCCCAATGCCCCCACAGTCCCTGCCGGCTACCCGCCTCCTGCAGGAGCCGGCATTGCTTTTGGGCAAGGGGAGCTGCTAACATGCAGCTCCCCTTGCCCAAAAGCAATTCTGCTTTGCTTCGTTGAAGTGAGAGCAGGTTTCCTGCTCTCGCTTCAACGAAGCAAAGCAGTGTTTGCTATGACAGGGCGGGAGCCATGCTCCCGCCCTGCCATAGCAAACAGCAATGTCCTGGGGGTGGGCACCCCGGGACATTGCAGGAGCCGGCCCTGTGGGGTGGCGGTCCCCAGGGCCATCAAGGGCTCCAGGAGGGGGCCATACGGCCCCCCTCCCTTTGTGAAAATAGCCCCGGGGAGGTGGTGGTCCCCGGGGCCGGGGGGCCACAACGGACCCCTGTATTTACAAATTCAATGCCCCGGGGAGGTGATGGTCCCCAGGGCAGTGTTGGGGGGCTCAAGCCCCCCACACTAATTATCTCTCAAAACCCCAGGGAGGTGACAGTCCCCGGGGCTTGGGGGGCCCACGAGGCCCCCCACCCTATTTTAATAAAGCCCCAGGGAGGTGGCGGTCCCCGGGGCTGCGGGGGGGCTGCGTGCCCCCCGCACATTATCGATAAAGCCCCGCTGAGGTGGCGGTCCCTGGGGCTGCGGGGGCCCCACTATATAATAACACATTGCCCCTGGGACCTGGCCCACCCGGAGGCTTAAGGAGAACGAAGCACAGGAGACCTAGCTTCGTTTTTTTTTTTTTTTCTTGGCGGGATTCCTAGCCCTAGGGAGTCAGGGTGTTTCTACCCTGACCCCTTTCCTACATTTACAACATTTTTCAACCTTTTTGATGTGACTCGGTTAGTCACAAAATGGCTGGCAACACACTCTGTTTTAGAGTGTTGGTAGCCAATAAGAATGAAGCTCGTGCTCGGGAGGATTCGCGGTTCCTCGTAGGTGCTCAGATATCAATATTTTCTTTTTTTTTAAATTTCTCAGGAACTACTGAACGGATTTACACCATTTAAAATAACAGTTGCTCTATGAACCAAGAGCTACCCTTTTGCCAAATTTGGTGTAATTCTGTTCAGCAGTTCGGGCTGTAGCCTGTTCCAAAATTCCTATGGAAATTAACATGGGGAAAACGCGTTTTGGGACCCCCCTTTTTTCTCGGCTCCCGCTTGACGAATCACCCCCAAACTTTCAAGACAGGAGCTGACCGGAGCAACAGTTATAGTTAGCTAAGTATAGCTCGCATGCCCTCAATGCACTGCTTATGACCTCACAAATTGCATCACTCATGACATGGTCAGTGACATCACTGATGCCATCACTGATGACATAATTATGGAGCCTGTGAGTGTTTTTAAAATGTTTATGAATTTTATTTATTTAGTGTTTTATAGAGTGCAAACATGACCTGTTAGGGTATCAGAGCACTTTACAGGGATTACAAGTTGTATACAAGTTTGAAATAGACAAATACATAGGGTAGGGATAGATGAACGTGCATACACTTATGGAATAACAGCACATTTACAATAATCAGAGCGACGTTCATGAGAGCACTTTGTAGAGATAACCAGCTTTTACACTTGGGGGAATAACAGGTCATTTAAAAACATTCAACAATCGAGCAAAACACATATCACTAGGCCGCTGTGCAGTGTGTGCAATGAGTGAGATCTATGGGAGGAATTTGCCCATTAGGAAGGGTTTAGCTTCCTTTTTGAATATTGACAGAGAGGGTATTCTTCTGATGTTAGGCGGCAACAAGTTCCAGATTCTTGGAGCGGTCCCAGAAAAGGCTTGATTGTATGTTTTTTCCTTTCGGAAACAGGGTGGTTGGAGCACAAAGTCTCTGGCAGACCGAGAGTTTCTGGCTCCTCCAGATACCACCTGGATGGCTTTGATAATAATTATATGTACTAACCGGAGGAAAATCGAGCACACCCACTGGAGGGCGAAAATGAGCACTAAGGCACTACATGCCCCTGCATGCCGAGAGGAAGAGTACTCACCTGTGAGGCCTCACCAGGGGGCTTGAAAAGCATTAGCATGTAGGCAATGAAGTGTCTCAGAGGCTGGTGCTTCGGTTTCTCTTCATAGCCTGTGAACAAGGGCCGGGTGGCCCGAAACGCGTCAGGCATCATGAAATGTTCCGGATGAAAATGCCAGTTCACGCGTGAACAATAAAGAGCTCCTGAAAGGAGAAATCTGCTGCAGAGTGCTTCCTCGTTTTGTTCGGACATACTATGGGAATCATATATATATATTTTTATATATATATATACCTGCTGGCGGTTGCCAGTAGGTAGTTATAGTTAAGACGTAAGTTCCATAGAAAAAGCATTTTTTGGTTTGGCTATAACTTTGGCGTCATTTGATCAATTTTCATGAAATGTTCCCCAAAAAGTGTCAAGGTAGATTCTGGTTGTCTTGGAAAGTTTAGGGGGTGATCCGTGCAGTGGGAGCCGAGAATTTGGGGTGTGAAATAAGGTTGCGTTTGTAATGTTAATTCCCATAGGAAATATTAGCCACACGTACAGCCCGAACTGCTGAATGGACTTATGCCAAATTTGGAAGGGAGGTAGATGTTCAAGGAAGTGCCTTTTGCTTATTTGGTATCTCTGGTCATGGATATTTCGTGGTGGTTTTGCGATTACTCACAAATGCATGCTGCAACGAGAATGCTCTGATTGACTGGATGGAATCTGAACAGAAAGTTGTGGCTGCCATTTTATTGAATCGTGTGCATTATTTGCGATGACAACAAGACCGCAAGCGCCCCCCCTGAGTACCATTGCGGGGACATTGTGACTATCGGCGTCGTCGTGAATATTGGTGGAAATATACAAAAATATATCAGTGATTCATTAATATAGAATTGTTATAGAGATATTGAGATTCTGATAAATGTTTTTATATTTTTATAGAGTTATTTATATAGCGAGTGACCTACTGTGATGGTTAGAATTAATTATATAGTTATAATTTTGTAATGTGGGGGTGGCTAATGAATGCCTGCTTTTGCTTTCTGCTTTCGTGATGTAACCACGGGGGTTGCGATTACCGACGTTATCGCGATCTCCTGCCTCACTGCGAAAACGGAAAATAGGTTTTAGAGATGGTTGTTCTAGAAAAACATTAGTTTGAAGTGTACAGTAATAAACCCCTAGTGTGTAAAATACTGTAATATGTGTGCATATATGTGTTTTCACTTTATGGAAAATGCGCAAACGTCATGGTTAACATCAATGTCGCAACACCCCGAATAATCACAAAAACTGAAAATAGGTCTTAAAGATGGTTTTTAAAGAAACTTAGTACAACAATATAAGTTTAACCATGCTTTGAAAGAAGTATGTATATAGTAATATGTGTAGTATAATGTTCTGAATGGATATTTTTACATATTATTTTTGGATGTGTTGGTGGTCAATGTATGTCTGCTTTTGTTTTCTGTTTTCATGACGTGTCCATGGGGATCGCAACATCATTGTGAAGAACCCCAAAAACTCAGAAAAAAAACCCTTTAGAAAAAAACTTCACAATATTTCGGGTACTAGGGTGGCTCTGAAAAGAGCCGTTGCATTGGTTGTGTGCATATGGCTGCTACACATAAGACCGGAAGCAGAGTTTCAGGTTATTTAGAAACACCCTGTTGCCTTCATCTGTAAGGTGCACTCCATCATTTCTATAAAGTCCATGCGTGTCAAAACGCAGATTGTTCTTATAGATACAACCCATGCAATGGTTTCTGAGGGATGCAGGCACAGTTTTATTAACATGTTTCCTGGCTTTGTCAATCTGTGGACAGAATTGATTTGACCACTTCCATTTCTGCCTTTGGCATGTAATAGAATACATCAAGACAGTGTGAGGAAAAAGCGACATCAGTTTTGCAGAGTTTTCTTTCATTAGGATTTCCAGCCCTACCTCAGTCAATGTGCCTAGGTCATTGCTACCACAGTGCACAATCATGAGGTGAGGAGCTTGGAAATCCACAATGGATTTAACCAAAGCCAGCAACTGATGAAATGTTAACCCTCTCTGGGCAAACCAAGTAATTCGCACATTTGGCAAGCCCAAGTCCCTGTCAATACCTCTCTTTTTGCAGCCTCTTTAGCCCAATAGATAAAGCTGTGGCCCACAATCCATACTCTAAGCATTTTGAAGTGAAGGAGCAATAGTAGTCAGGAGAAGGCTGGAGCTGAATGAGGTAGTTTTCTAAAGGAAAAGCAGTTAAAATTGAGTTTTTTTTTTTTTTTTTTTAAATATATATTTTATTGGATGCTGTCTGCATGAAAGTGGATAAAATTAGGTAGTGTGTTGGATGTCTTAGGGACAAGTCTTATTATTGGCTGTTGTTTAAAAAAATACAGACATGGATATGCTTTTGAATCTGTGGAGTAAATCACACCTGCTGTATCTCATTTGGAAGTAGCATGTTCCTTCTAGAGTGTGCTGTGAACTTGTGACCTACTGGTTCCACTGGGTTGCTGGGTACACTGAGCTAAGAGTGTATTGGGGGAATGGTGTTAAAGAGCGAACATTTTTTTTAAAGTTGAGGAGTGATTACACAATTTAAGTAATAGCAAGCTTTAATTTCCTACTCAGGACTATGTATTAAACTGTTGTGTAGTTTTAAATAAAAAAAATGAAGCTAGATATAGGTTTGAACTCCTTATTTTTTGCGATTTCTCCATGATCATCGTGAATACATCGCAAAAATGCGCCGACAGGAACCTCGTTTTGAAAGAGGTGAAAAGGGTTAACAGATGCTAACCATTCACAATAGGAGCTAGAGTAGTCTAAAATGAAAGACATGACTTCATTTGTAGCCTTTCTCATGAACATAGAGTGGAAAGTTGAAGAGGTTGCCATTTTATAGTTGCTTTCTATGAGAGTGGTGTACCATTCTTATGCTTAGTTTTTACATTAACATTAACATTAACATTGCCAAAACTATCCATAAATAGCTAAAAGAACAGTATCATCTACTTGCTCAATTCACTGGTATGTATATACTTTTTTAATTACATAAAAAATGTACATTAGAAATGAAGATGTATATGGGAGTTTGATTAAAAAGTGTATCACAGTGATGTGAAAAAAAATATATCAGATGAACTGTATCTGACAAAGGGTATATGTTTAAGATGTTAGTACTGTTGAGAATTACCAAGAGCAATGCCTTTAACAATTACAATGTTTTAAATGTCTAAGCATTGTGTGCAGAATAGATACATCTATATTATTTGCATTCTGGCAGTTGTGGTAGTTTTAGTCACATTATTAAACAGGAGTACTATAGTCATGAATAAAACATAAGAAAATGTGCTGTGCCTGTATATAAATTATAAAGTAGTTATACTTGTTAGGTATGTATTAGGAAGTGTTTATCGATGTGTTTTTTAACTTATATGATCGGTTAGCATATGTTTAGATGGTGAGATATGCTTTTCCTGGTTGCAGATAGTTATGTACGATGAGACTGTTTAGTTTACTTAAAGATGCAGAGAACTACATATTTTTGGAAAGATGGCCTGAAGGTGTATATCTTTTATGATATGGATGGACTTTTCACCAACAATCCAGCCATCTCTAAGACATCTTCATTCCCTCTGACCTGGACGGATCATTATGCTGTCTTGTTTAGCTACAACATGCCCCGATCTTATGCTGGTAATACGGCCAGCAGTAAGACTCTCGGCAGAGCATGGCATAAAATTGACCAGAGTACCCTGGATGCCAAGCTAGTACAAAGCCAACCTGCTTTGCAGAGGGAAGCAGAAGCCTCAGCCATGAATTACACTGCATGGCTAGAATCAAACTTTGCAAGGGTAGTTCCGACCTTAGTGATAAATAAAAATAGGAAAGTTCCATCTGCCCCTTGGTTCTCAGAGGCCCTACGATTAGATAAGCAAGCTTGCAGAAGGCAGGAAAGAAGATGGAGGAAAAGCTATGAAGAAGTAGAGAAAGAACTATATAAAGCCACACTGGCTGACTATAAGAAAAAGTTAATTGCGGGAAAAAGTCAGTATTATACGACGCAAATTGAAGGGGCTGGCACATCCAGTAAGGAACTCTTTAAGACTATAAAGAACCTAATCTCAGCACCCAAGGACGACACTGCCAACTCTAACCAAGATTTCTGCAACACTCTTGCCCACTTTTTCAAGTCCAAGGTGGACCAAATATACGACCAATTCACCACGCACAGATCAGTCAATAATAATGCAGTACAAGTACCTGCAGGCAAAGTGTCTTTCTTAGATTTTTCCCCGGCCTGTTCCGAGCAACTATCCACCCTTCTCTCTTCTACCAAATCAGGATCCCCGGATGATCCTTGTCCCCCCAGGATTCTCAAAAGCATCAGCCACATTATTAGCCCATTTCTAACTAACGTGTTTAATCAGATGCTATCGCAAGGGCATTTCCCTTCAATATGGAAACAGGCTTGTATTCTGCCTCTTTTTTCAAAAAAGCTAATCTAGATACAACTGATCCTGCTAACTACCGTCCTATTGCTAGACTCCCTGTTCCCGCTAAAATTTTTGAGACACGGCTAAACATTGAACTCTCCACCTTTATTGCGGAAAACAAAATCCTGGATCAGAGTCAGTTTGGCTTCAGAGCGGGTCACAGCACAGAGACGGCTCTAATAAAAACCACTGAGGAGATCCGAAAAACACTAGATGGCGGGGGGTCGGCAGCCCTTGTCCTCCTCGACCTGTCCGCGGCATTTGATACCGTGGACCATACAAGCCTGGTCAAATGTCTAAAAACAATTGGGATAGGAGGAAGGGCCCTTTCCCTTTTAACGTCTTTCCTTTCGGATCGAACACAATCTGTGCAACTGGGCAATTTTAAATCTGCACCCTTCATCCTGCCATGTGGGGTGCCACAGGGGTCCTCTTTGAGCCCCACGCTGTTTAATATTTATGTCTCTGAACTAGCCTCTCTGATTAGAAGTTTTAATCTATGTCCAACCTCTTATGCTGACGACACTCAGTTGGTCATCTCAGCAGTGGATAAGGACATCAACTATTCAACCAAACTTCATGATTGTATGGTCTCCCTGAGCGACTGGATGGGTAGGCACTGCCTTAAGTTGAACTCAGGAAAAACTGAGGTGGTGCTATTTGGTAACCTCTCCCCTCAGTGGTCACCAGTTTGGTGGCCGGACACACTGGGATGACCCATTCCCCCCCAGTGACCAAGGCTAAGAATCTCGGGGTCATTATAGATGATAAACTCAACATGAAGTCCCAAGTTTCAAAAGTGGTCTCTTCCGCATTTCTCACTATTAAAATGGTACGGAAAATTCTGCCTTTCATTCCTATAAAGACTAGGAAAATTGTGATGACCTCCCTTGTGTTATCCAAATTGGATTACTGTAATGGACTGTACATCAATCTACAATCCAATTTACTCAGAAGGTTGCAGGCAGTACAGAACGCCGCGGCCAGACTGGTCCTGGATGCCCCTAAATATCAGTCTATTAGTGCAGGCATTCGGGAACTTCACTGGTTACCAGTCGGCCAGCGGATCAAATTTAAGGCACTTTGCACGGCCTTTAAGGCCCTGCATGGAGAAGGACCACGATTTCTGAAGGATCTTTTCAGCTGGTACTCTCCCAACAGATTGTTTCGTTCAGCCAATGCCTTCCTGATGCTCACCCCCAGAATTAAAAGGACTAATTGGGGGGGAAGGAGTTTCAGTTATAACACTATTAAGGAGTGGAATGCCCTTCCGCTCCCTCTCAGGATGTCGTCCTCCTTGTTTGAGTTCAGGAAACTGCTCAAAACATGGCTTTTTAGAAACTAGCTTGTCTGACACTTCTTTTGGAGACCGTGAGCGCCTAGACAACTCCGGGTAGTAGTGCGCATAATAAATTGTTATAACATAACATAACAAATGTAATGTAATGTAATGTAAGGTATATTTGTACCGCGCAGCTGTCACCCAAAGGGTATCCTGGTGCTGAGACTGACCAGAGGATGTATGGGTGCAAAACAGACAGGACAAATAGACCGGCCTGCATTGAGTAGTAGCTCAAATTAATCCTCCCTTGGGAAGAGCCATGTCTTCAGCTTTTTCCTGAATAGTAGCAGTTCCTGAGTTTGTCTTATGTCTACGGGGAGGTCATTCCAGGGCTTTGCCGCCGCAACGCTAAAGGCTCTCCCGCCAGTTCTAGCTTTTTTGCATCTCGTCATGATCACCAAATTGGTGTTTGCTGACCGGAGATTCCTTTTGGGGCATACCATTTGAATTTTTCTTGCAGAGGTTTCGGGCCTAGCCCATGGATTGTCTTGAACACTATGCATAATGATTTAAATTTGATCCTCTGGCCGATTGGCAACCAGTGGAGGTCCTTCAGAGCCCTCGATGTAGATGACCTACGATGCCTGTTGAGAGCCAGTTTGGCAGCTATAGTTTGGATCCTCTGGAGCTTCAAAATCAGTGAGTTTGGAGCCCCCAAATAGAGAGAGTTACAATAATCCAATCTACTCAGTATCACTGCTCTCACCACCTCTGACCTGGTGTTGGTAGGAAGGAACGGAAGAATTGTGCGTAATGCTCTAATCAGAGAGAGACGGGTGCCTACTAGCTTATTAACTTGAGTCTCCAGCTGAAGGTCCTCATCCAGCATAACTCCCAGGTTGCGCACTGTTTTGACTGGCGTCAAAGGTTTATCAGTAGGAGAGAGCCTAAATTCCAAGTGGAGTGGGCGAGCAACTTTGGCAGTGGAGCAGACTACCAGCTCGGTCTTATCTCCGTTAAATTGCAGGGAATTATTTCTGAGCCATTTTGTAGTACTCTGCATACATTCCTGAAATTGATCCATTCGTACTGCTTGAGCTCCTTCTAGGGAAAACACCAGTTGTGTGTCGTCAGCGTAATTAATTAAGTCAATGCCAAAGGACTTTATAATCGGTATGAGTGGGCGCAGATAAATGTTGAAGAGTACTGGGCTGATTGCTGATCCTTGTGGGACCCATTGTAAGACCGGGGTCTTGGGGGATGTGAATGGCGGAATAGTCACCACTTGTTGTCTGCCAGTCAAATATGACCGTAGCCATTGCAGTGCCCGCCCTTTCACTCCCAACTTCTCCAGTCTCATCAACAAAATAGCATGATCCACCGTGTCAAATGCTGCGGACATATCAAGTAGTATCAGTACCGTAGCCACCCCATTGTCGGCCCTCATTCTTAAGTTATCGAGTGCCGACACCAGGGCTGTTTCTGTACCATGCCCTGGGCGGAAACCGAATTGCGCTTCGTCAAGCAGATTGCTCTCCTCCAAGTAATGTGAAATAGATTTGCTGACCGCTCTCTCCAGGATCTTTACTGGGTAGGGCAGCAGCGATATGGGCCTAAAATTATCTGGACACGTGGGATCGAGAGTAGGTTTTTTCAACAGTGGGATCACCATTGTCTGCTTCCAGCAGTCAGGGACCATGCCTTCATCCAATGATTGACGGCAGATCTGCCACAGCCGGGGAAAGAGTTCCAGATGCAATTCTTTCCACAATTTCTGCGGGAGGGGATCCAGAGGCGAGCCCGAGGAGACCTTCGAGGCTAGGTTGTTAAATACTTCCAAATTGGAAATATGAAAAGAATCCAATGTTACTAATTGAACATTGGCATTTCCTTCTACCAATTGTTCCGAATCTGCTATAGTATTACGGTCGTTAACCCTCTCCTGAGTGATCTTTAGGTTGAGGCCCTCGATAATCCTGCTGATTTTCAGATTAAAGTGCGCAGCAATATCATTGCAGAGTCCTTGTGACGCCTCAATCCTATTGCTCGTGCAAGCAGGGTTGGATAGATCCTTTATTTTCGTGACGAGGGCTTTTGAGCTATTAGGTGACTGCAAGATCGTGTTGGCATAATGTTCAGCTTTGGATTTAGCAATCATCTCCTTATAAAGGTTCAATAGCTGTTTCCAGATTTTTTTATCTGCTTCATAATAGAGCTTGCGCCACTTTCTCTCAGCCTGTTTGCAATTTAATCGCAAATTTTTCAGTTCTTCGTTGTACCAGGGGGCTGATGGTTTCTTCCTATTACTTATGTCCTTAACCGGAATGTGCAGATCTAACGAGTGGTTAATTTGATCACATATATGTTTACATGGTGATATATGTTCTTCAAGGCTGTTGAAAATTTCAAGTATATAGTGAGGGTGGTGCATTTCTTTCAACATGCTCTGTTTAAAATTGGGGACGGGTAATATCGAAGAATGTCTTTTGAGAGTTTGTGTGCTAGTTTCACTTGGCATATAACTTTTCTTTGAGAAATTCTCAATATATGTTTTAAAGAAACAATAAATATCTGCAAAATGATATAGGTATGCCTTTAGGAAAAGGTTCTGTGCTTTCAAAAGTTGAGAATTGTTGTTTTCAGTTTTAGAAACGTATTGATGGATGTGGACGCTGAGAAACAGAGCAATGTATACTCTTGGAGAGCTGTGTATGCAATTATATATCAAGTGTGATATCTAGACTTATTCAATCACCCAGGTACTACACATGCACACTTCCAATCACACAGGCACTAATTATGTACTCATTGAACTATGCAGGCAACACCCATACGTTCATTCAATCACCCAGATAGTAGCAATATAGTTATGTGAATCCACAGGCACTAACTATGCAGATATGGAACCACTGATGTAGTTCCTTTATACTCTAGGAATCTTGCAGGCACTAACTATATTCTGAGGGAATTACGTAGACACTATCTATGCACTCATTAAATCATCCATGGAGTATTGTTGTACTCAACCAGAAACACATGTATTTACAAGTTTTAGTGAGGAATATGTACTCTTTTAGAACCATCTGGTGAATTATATATGTAACCTGTCACACACTGTTTGCATGTACTCGGAAGAATTAGTGAGCTATATAATGTGATACACATTAATGTGCAGATTTTTATATGGAGTGTTTCCCAAAATGTATATCTGACACATCTAAGTAGAAAAGTATTGAAACACTAAATGTACCGCTGACACAGTTGTAGAGAGGCACAGAAATAGGTCTTATGTTGTGTTTATGGATTTACAGTTTTGAGACACATGTATGTACTTTTACGCTTTGGTTGATGTTTATTTTAAAATTGAGTACATAAGGGATAAAGTGGTATTTTAGCGTGTATAAGTGAGAACTGAGGTATGGTGCTATCATATTAAAAGGTAAGTAATAAATTAAGTTTTGTGTTTTGGTGTGGGATTGGTACATTGAAGTAAGTGCTTGTATTTATGTAGGTAGGTTGATTTGATCATTTAAAACTGCAACATAACATAAAAACTATTTTTGTATTATGTGTAAGCCAGTAGTAAAGTAGCTGGTACATAGGCTAGAAAAAAAAAATTCCAATATAGTTTTTTTTTCCAGAACAATATCTGCGTAACTATAGACAGATGGCATACAAACGCTCGGAGAGAAAAGGAACATAAGTAAGTACAGTATCTATGCAGAACTCAGACTCAAAAGGGGCAAAATAAAGAAAAAGTGGTGAACGAAAAAGGAGCTGTTGGTAAGAGGATAAACTCATTTCTTAAAATTATATGTGGACATTTCCAAAGATTATGAAATAATGAAAATAAAATTCAAACTATGAGAAAGAATAACAACAGACAAAATCTATATATAGCAAGAACAGGAAAGAATGTAACAAAGATGAGTATACCCCTTAACCAGGAGACAGAAGCAGTTTATGGAAATTAGAGCTAGGATGTTTCATAGTAGAATTGTTATAAATCTACTGAGAAATATTAAGAAGTATAGAAGAAGGACACATGCAGTGAAACAGAAAGAACAAGTTGAGAGAGTACCTGATAAGGCCTTTGCTTTGAAGTTGAAGGTTTTTATTTTGATTATAAATAGAATGAAGACTCTTGACAAAATTGTGTTGTACTTGAGGAGACAAGACCAGAAAACAAGATTAGTGAATAGAAGTAACTTTTGTACAGTTTTTAGTGGAGAATGCATACATACTTCTAGTACAGAATCTTTCTTTAATGAAGAAAGCTATCACCAGGATAATAGATTAATTCATGCTATGGATTACAGAGGACGATATTATCAAATGAACAATGGCATTCCTATAGCAAAAGAGGTGATGGTACCTATAAATGTATAACAAGTTATTAGAGAACAGTTACAAGGAAGGCGGAGTCAGGCGCCTGTATAGAAATGGAACTGTAGTAGTGTTTGTAGTATTCAACAGCAATTCATTGATGTTTTAAGGAAATTTCAACATATCTTTCCAAGGCGAAGTTTAAAACAGAAAATAAGTACTTTACAAGGATTGGATCCTTGCAAGGTTAGAAAGCATACAATTTGCAAGGACAATCGTAGTTTGTTTATCAAACAAAGTGTGGCAAAGCACTTTTCACCACTCAACAAAGCAAACTTTAGTTAGGAGACTGTACTATTTGAAAACACCTATTTTATGTTTAAGAGAAAGGAATAGAGCACTTTTGTGTCATACTGTGGCAGATGTAGAAAAGGTTTGTGATGATGTGAAGTTTCGTTTCTTTGGTCCTCAGCAGGATTCTAGGGAAAATGAAGAGTTGTTAAGAGGAAGAGTTGTAGAACAGGACACAAATATTATAGTTGATAGTTTTGAAGAAGAGATCACAAAATTTTACACAGTGTGGTCTAAAAAACCAGAGTATATTTGTATATGTTGTCGACACAGTCACTTGAAGATTTAAACACAGACTGTTGACTTGTATTTAAAAAGTAAAAAAGTAAATAATGATTACTGGCAAAAGATAGCTGTGTATTTATTTGTAGAGGAATGCTTTGACTTGTCCATACGGCAGTTAGATGTAATTAGTATTACAATAAATTAGAAGATAATAAAATGAACAACATATAGTTATCAGATAGCCATTTTGTCAGATAATAAATGTCTACTAATGTAGAAAAACTATGAAGGGCCAAAAATAAAAAAAACGTTTATATTTATGAGTCTTTGCAGCATTGTGAAGAGCTCCTAAAGACTGCTCTTTAGCACTCACTACAACTCAACAATCTATGCAAATATGATCCCATACGGGAAAACGGTGGTGCCAAATCTAGAAGTTGAGATTGGACCTCTGAAGGGACTCTCTGCACCAGTGTTGTTGTGGCTGGTATTGAAGTTCAGGGTCCTTCAGCCTTGTGTTGCCTTCTTGCTGCTTTTACACTGTTGCTTTGGTATGTCTTTAGATAGTATTTGTATGGCTGCCTGAGTGTGTATGGTTGGGAGGTGTGTGACTCTGTGCATAGATGTGTGAGTGGTTGATTCACTGGGCGTATGGCTTCAAGAGTGCATGTGGAAATAGCTGTATGGGTGGGTGACTGTGTGTATGGGTGTGTTGGTGAGTGAATTGATGTTTCAGTGGTACATGTGCAATTAACTACATATGTAAACGGCAGTATATGTGAGTGATGGTGTGTATAAATAACTATATGTGAGAGTCAGTAATTGTGAGAGTGGCTGCATGAATGAGTGTGTATTTGTATCAGTGATTCTATAACAGAGTAATTATGTGTTAGTATCTGTATGAATAAGTGAGCTGGTGTCTGTATAACTGTATAGGTTAGTAAATGGAAGTATGATTGAGTCTTTGCATGACTGACCAGCTGTGTGAGTAACTATGGATATGTGGCAGTGTGTGAGTGTCTGTATAGGTGTATGAGTGCATATGATAGTGTTGTATTGATGTGTGACTACATGTATGAGTGACTGTATGGGTGAATGAGTGGATGTGTGTGTAGACCTAGGAACCAGTCAGTGCGTATTTAGTAACTGGTATTGATGTGCCTATTTTTTCAAAATTGGTAGTCTGTATTTTAGAGTGGGTGTATCAAAGGTTATATTCAGGTGTGAGGAGGTGCATCAGATTTTCACGTGGATGATGTCATCAGTGATGTCATCAGTGATGTCATTTGAGATGTCATCAGTGATGTCATCAGTGATGTCACTGACCATGCCATGAATGATGTAATATGTGACGTCATCAGCAGTGCATTGCGGGCGCGAGTTATAGTTAGCTGAACTAACTATAATGGTGGAATTTCTATGGTTTTGTATGAATGAAATGTCCAACTAACTATAACGTCCCTGAAACCTATGGTTTTTTCAGTGAATTTCAAAGGTTTTTTAAATGCTAATTTCTAACTATAACGTCTGTAAAACCTATGGTTTTTTCAGGGAATTTCTAAGGTTTTTTAAATGCTGATTTCTAACTATAACGTCTGTAAAACCTATGGTTTTTTCAGTGAATTTCTAAGGTTTTTTAAATGCTAATTTCTAACTATAACGTCTGTAAAACCTATGGGTTTTTTCAGTGAATTTCTAAGGTTTTTTAAATATTAAACTACTATTCTGCTATTTGTCATTAGTACTGTTTTTTCTAACTTTTCCACTACAGAAAATAAAATAAACTGTAAAACTGTTGTGTAATGTAATATATTTCAGAAATTACAGTGTTACTTATCAAATAATACAACATAATTTAACATTTTGAAAACATATTTTTGTCCCTTTTTCTGCTGTTTTCAGATTCTACTTAACTTCACTATTCACAGTGATGTCAGTGTAGTATCATCATAAACAGCTGGGAAAAAAAACAATCAACTAGAATGTTAAAAAAAAACAAATGACTAATTCTTGCAACCACAATACGACATCAACACAAATAACTCATTCAATACTATTTCCAATTTTTAAATCTTACCTTTACTCTGTAGTTTCTGTTCACATTTTTCCCCAAGGCCAAATAATGTGTAGAATTTTTTCGAAATCATCCAGTATAAATTCCTTAAAGCATCTTCCCATTTTCCCTCTAGGCCGAATAATGTATCTAAAATTTTTGCTTAAGAAATATCAAGTATGAGTTGGGTAATTCATAAGGCAATCTCAATTTTATTTCCAAGTATGTATCGTTGCAGTGACTCCAACCATTATTACATTTTAAATATACAGTATAATGTCCACATGTGGTAGTAGCTCCAGCATGGAAAACAATAGCCAGTGTTGCGAATGTTCTTCCAAAAATAGATACTTGACTAGCAACAAAAAATTTTATTTTCGTTTCCACTTTTCTTCCATTTGGTCTACAGCGTTGTAGCATTAAAATAACATATTTTCCATATCTTTCTAGGCATAATGTAGATAACATTTCTGATTGACAACGAGAACATTTCATATCATGATTTGCTTCTTTTACTAATTTCGGAAAAGGTACAGATTTGCAGTCAGGTATTGTTAAATATAGAAATCGTTCTCTGTCAACTATAGTACTAAAAGTTATTGAACACTGTTCACATTTGTGATCCCATTTGTAACTGAGTCCAAATAAACTCTCAATCTGGATTCCTTCATCTTCTAATACTCCAAGCATAACCATCAGAAAGTCTTGTGCATCTTGTTGTATATTAGGACTGAACGTTAAAGATCCACTACATGTATCCAAGAGTTATCGAATACCAGAAGCAGTATGGATCTTACTTCTGTCAGTTCTCAATTGTTCAAATAAAGTATAAAGGGGCATATTTACGTTCCCTGGCGCATCCCTGAATATCAGCAGGGATGCGCCAGGGAAAATGCGTCACGCAAGTTTACCCTTGCGCCACGTCCGATGCGCCGCATTTACAATGCGGAGCATCGTAGCGCAAGGATAAGCAGATGCGTGACGCATCTGCCGGCGGAAGGTTGGCACAGTGCTGAAGTTGTGTCGCAAGCGCGACGCAACTCCAGCACTGTTCCAACCTTCCCTATCCCTAACATGGTGCGTCAATCCTTACGCCTGCTTGAAGCAGGCATAAGGATTTGACTCACCAGCGACGGAAAAGTGACTGCGTGAAATCTTGTAGATTTCACTGCGTCACTTTTCCGAGGCGTTCCTGTGCCGGAACGCCCCCCCCTGCCCCGGTACGCCCACATGAAACCTGACGCAGGTTTCATGTGGCGCAGGGGTTTACTACGTGACGCATCTCCCTAGATGCGTCACGTTGTAAATATAGCGCAACGCGGCGCATGGTTTGCGTCGCCGCTGCGTCACATGCGTGACGCAACGGCGGTGCAAAAGTGGCGCAAGGGGCTTGTAAATATGCCCCCAAGTGCAGAACATAATCTTTTTTCCTGACTTTCCATAATTTCACCATACAGATCTTCTAGATAAAATATAACGTTTAGAATAACATTAGCATAACAGTTGACACCAGAAGCATTTTCTAATTGGTATCCCACAACATCATCACTTGTTTCTATTTTCTGTTTCTTTGCATCTTTTCTTTTCTCTTGAATTTTTTTCTGCTTTTCAACCACACTTGATTCATCAACATGTTGCGTTTTGAACACACAGTACGTTTATTCATAAATAGTATATTCACCTAAAGTTGGTGCATAAAGTCTTCTTAAACGATTATATTCTCTTACACAATTTACATCAGCACTAACCTTGTTTTCACCGAAATCAATTAAATACAAACCAGACAATGTTCTAACTCGAGATAATGCAACGTATGCCATTCCCTCTTTAAACACAGTTCTTCCAACATTTACTAAGGCATTATCTACACTTAAACCTTGACATTTATGAATGGTTATTGCATATGCTAAACAGAAAGGAAACTGTTTTCTACGAACATACAAGTCTTTTACCAGCAAAAAACGTACAGCACAACGCCCAATTTGTTTCACCTCTGCAATCTGATCAAATTTAATTTTCAAGAATTCAATTGCATTTCTGTTTTGATATTTTACAAATTCAACAACTTTCCCTATTGCTCCATTCACTAAACCTTGTTCTATATTCAAATTACACCTCAAAATTACCCGACAGTTTATACATACATCTAAAAAAAATTCTAAGCCAGCAGTTTTAAATACAGACTTTTCCAAAGAGTCCAATTTAGGGGCCGATTCCGATCTCGGTCGGAGGCGCACCCAATACTATTCGGTCGGGAAAAAAGCCATGCGAAAGCCAGTTTCCCGACCGATCCGTACAGCACACCGAACGAGCAAGTACGATGCGCACAACAGCAAAAATCCCGGCCGAGCCGTACTCACCCAAACCAGGTCCTGTTCTCCGACCGAGGCGAATCCGGAAACGCCGAATCGAGTCGCACGGAAGGGAAAATGCAGCCCCGTCCGGCCGGACAAGTACGATGCGCTTTCCGTACGCGCCGAACCCGTCGCTACGCACGGCACGTCAAAGCATCCGGGAGAGGCGCACATAAGCTCCGAATCGCGCCACAACACGATCCACGGCTACGAGACGAACACAGCACAGACGAGGACGACGCGAAGCGACGAGGACGAAGCGAAGCGACGAGGACGAAGCCAAGCGACGAGGACGACGCGAAGCAACGAGAAGGACGAACGACACGAACCAACCATGAATCCCTTCGTCCCGATCATACCAATATTCTACATCTACTACCGGAACAGGCACGGACGCGTACGGCGCAGAAGGTAAGTCAGACACCAACCACAAAACACATACAACACGTACACGACACATCACACACATACACTGGGAATCTGAATATACTTACACCAGCAGCACCATAGGGGCGGGATGCCCATCACCAATGCCACATATGCACACAGGGGCCTGAATGCGCGCCACCACCCCAACCCAGGGGGGCTGGATGCCAACCACCACAACCACCCTTAGCCAGGGGGTGCCAGATGCCCACCACCACTACCACCCTTAGCCAGGGGGCTGGATGCCTACCACTACTACCACCCTCACCCAGGGCGGGCTGGATGCCTATCACCACCCTTAGCCAGAGGGGGCTGGATGCCTACCACTACTACCACCCTTACACAGGGGGGCAGGATGCCTACCACTACTACCACCCTCACCCAGGGGGGCAGGATGCCCACCACTACTACCACCCTCACCCAGGGGGGCAGGATGCCCACCACTACTACCACCCTTAGCCAGGGGGGCAGGATGCCCACCACTACTACCACCCTTAGCCAGGGGAGCAGGATGCCCACCACTACTACCACCCTCACCCAGGGGGGCAGGATGCCCACCACTACTACCACCCTCACCCAGGGGGGCAGGATGCCCACCACTACTACCACCCTTAGCCAGGGGAGCAGGATGCCCACCACTACTACCACCCTCACCCAGGGGGGCTGGATGCCTACCACTACTACCACCCCACCCAGGGGGCAGGATGCCTACCACTACTACCACCCTCACCCAGGGGGGCAGGATGCCCACCACTACTACCACCCTCACCCAGGGGGGGGCAGGATGCCCACCACTACTACCACCCTCACCCAGGGGGGGCAGGATGCCCACCACTACTACCACCCTTAGCCAGGAGGGCAGGATACCCACCACTACTACCACCCTCACCCAGGGGGGCAGGATGCCCACCACTACTACCACCCTCACCCAGGGGGGCAGGATGCCCACCACTACTACCACCCTCACCCAGGGGGGCAGGATGCCTACCACTACTACCACCCTTACACAGGGGGGCAGGATGCCTACCACTACTACCACCCTTACACAGGGGGGCAGGATGCCCACCACTACTACCACCCTCACCCAGGGGGGCAGGATGCCCACCACTACTACCACCCTTAGCCAGGGGGCAGGATGCCCACCACTACTACCACCCTCACCCAGGGGGCAGGATGCCCACCACTACTACCACCCTTAGCCAGGGGGCTGGATGCCTACCACTACTACCACCCTTAGCCAGGGGGGCTGGATGCCTACCACCACCCTTAGCCAGGGGGGCTGGATGCCTACCACTACTACCACCCTTACACAGGGGGGCAGGATGCCTACCACTACTACCACCCTCACCCAGGGGGGCAGGATGCCCACCACTACTACCACCCTCACCCAGGGGGGCAGGATGCCCACCACTACTACCACCCTCACCCAGGGGGGCAGGATGCCCACCACTACTACCACCCTCACCCAGGGGGGCAGGATGCCCACCACTACTACCACCCTTAGCCAGGGGGGGCAGGATGCCCACCACTACTACCACCCTTAGCCAGGGGAGCAGGATGCCCACCACTACTACCACCCTCACCCAGGGGGGGCAGGATGCCCACCACTACTACCACCCTCACCCAGGGGGGGCAGGATGCCCACCACTACTACCACCCTTAGCCAGGGGGGCAGGATGCCCACCACTACTACCACCCCCACCCAGGGGGGCAGGATGCCCACCACTACTACCACCCTCACCCAGGGGGGGCTGGATGCCTACCACTACTACCACCCTTAGCCAGGGGGGGCTGGATGCCTACCACCACCCTTAGCCAGGGGGGGCAGGATGCCCACCACTACTACCACCCTCACCCAGGGGGGCAGGATGCCCACCACTACTACCACCCTCACCCAGGGGGGCAGGATGCCCACCACTACTACCACCCTTAGCCAGGGGGCTGGATGCCTACCACTACTACCACCCCCACTCATAGGATGGACAATGCATGACACAACAAGCACACCACAACCTAGGGAATGCAAGATTAAGACATCCCCCCACCACCATGACAAGCGTGTGAGCAGGCTGTGTCAAATGCCTACAACACCGAACATGACATTGAACATATAATGTGACCCCCTAGCACATGTGCCACACATATATGTGTGTGGCACCCACAATGCAAGCAGCCCATGACCATTGTGGCAATGGGGCCTAAACCCCCATCATCACAGTGACCAAAAGGCAAGTGTGGGGTCCATAGCTGAAGCACATTTTGACCATTGTGGCAATGGGGTCTAAACCCCCATCATCACAGTGACCAAAAGGCAAGTGTGGGGTCCATAGCTGAAGCACATTTTGACCATTGTGGCAATGGGGCCTAAACCCCCATCATCACAGTGACCAAAAGGCAAGTGTGGGGTCCATAGCTGAAGCACATTTTGACCATTGTGGCAATGGGGTCTAAACCCCCATCATCACAGTGACCAAAAGGCAAGTGTGGGGTCCATAGCTGAAGCACATTTTGACCATTGTGGCAATGGGGCCTAAACCCCCATCATCACAGTGACCAAAAGGCAAGTGTGGGGTCCATAGCTGAAGCACATTTTGACCATTGTGGCAATGGGGCCTAAACCCCCATCATCACAGTGACCAAAAGGCAAGTGTGGGGTCCATAGCTGAAGCACATTTTGACCATTGTGGCAATGGGGTCTAAACCCCCATCATCACAGTGACCAAAAGGCAAGTGTGGGGTCCATAGCTGAAGCACATTTTGACCATTGTGGCAATGGGGTCTACACCCTCATCATCACAGTGACCAAAAGGTAATTGTTGACAAAGAAAGAGCTGCAACTGCCAAACTGCATGGATCATTCCTGGTCACAGAACCAAAAACTCATCTGTGGCAAAGTAGTGTATGTGTCCCATTGCAACATAAATTGGGGGAGCCAAATACTGCAGTGCAAATGAAACATTCCTTTGGCCATGTGCAGACAAACAACACCCATGGGGGCTGAGACCGTCAACAGTCATCAATGACACAATGACAGAAGTGACCATCAGAATGCAGAACCACATATTTGCACCAATGGGCACACAAATGCAGATACCCTGTGGAGACAGCAGATGTGAGGTGAACAGATACCATACCATGGCAGCAATGGGACACACAAACCATGATCACTGTGCTGACCGATGACCTAGGAGTCCCAGGGACAGCAGGGGAAACACACCAAACAACATACAGCCAATGGCACACCCAAGATATGCCAATGCAGTGGTGCAGATGCACAAACACAAACAGGCAGACCAACACTGTCATCATACACAGCAGGTGAGGGGTGGGGGTGCCAGTGTCCCCAGGCAACAACACAACACATGGGGAGAGCTGAATACCAATCATACAGATGTGCATACACTGCCACACTAAGGTAACTCATGGATCCAAATCCCCTATGTGGGCAAGCAGGCATTGACAGGTGAGAGGGAGCACAAAACACACATGTCACACAGGCACGTAGGAACAACAACTGACACAGCAAGTCACAGACACACCACAGCACCACCCCCAGGGCCCCCACAATGTGGTGACCCTGGGCTGAAGAAAAATACCACTGTGATGACAAAGCTAAATGTCGTTCACACTGTGAACCACAGTCAGGTGTCCTGAGCAACTAACTACCATCACACCTACACAAGCACAAATCAATCAGCATGGCCAGTAAGCCAAGGCCAACATGGAGGCAGGGGACTAGCCGGGCAACAACTCTCATCTGCACACACTCAAGACCACACCCCTCGACCTCCAACAATGTGCAGCAGTGAAGTACACATGCACTGGTGACATTGCACATGCACCCATTACTATTCCAGGGTGGTGGGTGGGAACCAAGGTGTAGAAACACATCACACATGGACACTCAACAAGACTCCTGAATGTCTGACACACTGCACACTACGCTGTACATGGACATGACGGCAATACCACACCGACCAATGGGATCCCAGCCACAGTCACACACCAATGAAGAAGCCAAGGTCACCCACAAAGAACACACATAGACAACAACCAACATTGCAGCCCGGACCCTAAGGAGTGCCAGCAGTCACACACACAACGTGTCACAATCACTGAAAGATAACACAAACTGGAAATCACATGACAGGGGCAAACAACAAGTGCCAAAGGGAAACCTGACTGTGACCCATCTGCGTCTGCACACAAACTCTGCCCTGACAGCAAACACACCTATGGGTGACACCCTGATGACCAGTAATGTGCCATGCACCCACATCACAGAGAACACAGGGAGAAGACTTTGGGAGAACATAGCTCAAGTCAGCAAGCATCACAAACAGGTACAACACTAGGGATCACAGCATGCGCAGATGAATGGAAGTGAACACACAGACATGCACATACAACACACACCTTGGGCGCAGGCAATGTCACACGTGTACACACTGCCATGAGGGGACTCCACTCCTGTGTGAGGAAAGCTGTGCCATATGTTGCCTCAGTAGGGCCCCATCATGTCAGCTGAGCACTTGGTCACACAATCAACAATTAGCACCAAATGAGGGCTCCCATCACATCAGCCTGGTCATGGATGTGCCAACGGAATCATCAGCACAGATCCAACACACTTGTATAGCAATGTTGCACTGACTACACGGATGAGTCCCTCCCCATTGATGCCCAAACCTGCATGTCCACTGGAGATGGCAACACGGTCAGGGAAGTAGACAAATGCAACGATGGCAGGCACAACAGATGTGCAGGGGTGGAAGCCACAGATATGAAATTGCCAATGTAAGTAGGAAACCCATTGCCAAATACTGAACACATGACACCCTCAGATGCTGCTATTGATGACATGGATACACCACATGATAGGACACATTCCCCCTGGACCACATGGGTTCCTGCACAGTAACACTTCATAATCATGAGACCAGATATCACCATCACTGCAGCAAGGGCATGGTTAGCTGCACCAACAACATGTACATCTGAAGCATGAGCACTAGAGAAAAGAAAGTTGCTTTATTCAGCATATGTGTTGAGGCCAAACGAAGTCCTGAAAAAGAGCAAAGGCCAATGGCCAGTCCATTGTCAAAGTTCAAACAGGGTGACACTGGCAGATGTCACCCTACGCATGCCTGCACAATACCAGGGACAATCCACTAGGAGGGGCAACCGGGGGCAGGCCAGGCACCGCAGGGACAGGATCAGGGCTCACCAGGGGGAGTCAGGGAAGGGGTGGTGGGTGCTGGAGAGCCACTGACAACTGCAGTGGAGGTGTCTGACATGGTGTGTGCCGGCACAACTGGGGGGCATGACACAGATGTCGTGGGTGCCGGCACAACTGCAGTGGACCCTGCAGATGGGGTGGACAGGTCCGCCACTGCAGTGCCCAAGTCAGACAGGGCGGTAGTGGACTCCACTGCAGTGCCTACCTCCAGGGGAGGAGAATGGGGAACAGGCAAGGTGGGTTGGACAGAGGGGGGACACCCTCACCACATCAGTGGCACAGACAAGCGCAGCGGGGGGTGTGGTGCTGGGAGAGCAAGTGGCAGGGGAGAAGGCCGGAGCATCTTGGGGATGGTATATCTGTGGGTGGGGGAACCTGGGGCAGGGTGTGGTGGGGGCACCTGTGCAGTGGGGGCCTGAGGGATGGAGGACGGAGACCTTGTGCCTGAGCTGCAGGGCGGTGGCGGGGTCTTGCTCTTAGCACTCCGGGGGACTTGCGGGTGGGGGCCTCAGTCCGTCTGCGCCTGGGGGAGGGTGTCCGGGGGCGAGGGGCACTCTGCTCCGTGTGGGTGGGCTTCCTCTTCCCCCGGGATGCTGGAGCAGCTTCATCGGTGGGGAAGAGGCCGAGGTCACAGAGGAAGAGCTGCTGTGACTTTGGGGTTGCAGGTGAGGCAAGGGAGGGTGCTTTGGAGGGAGAGGGAACTGAGGACTGCGCAGTGCATGTGGATGCGTGTGTGTGTGCCAGGGCCCCATCCCCTGTGAGTCTGGCTTCAGTCCCCTGAATGTGCGTGCGTGTGCGTTTTGTCATTGGCGTGTGTGTCAGTGTGCTGGATGTGTGTGTGCTGGTGTGTGCCAGTGTGTGTGTGCCTGGGATGGGTAAGGTGCTGGGGAGTGTGGATGGAGCAGAGGCAGGAGGGGTGAGGGACCGTTTGAGGAGGGACACTGCTGCCGTCAGGGAGGAGTCCATGGACCTATTGCCCCTCTGTAGGTCAGACATGCCCGATGAGATGCCCTCCATGAACGACACCAGCTGAGTCAACAGCGCGGTGTGCGCATGGAGGACACTCAGCATGGCTGTCTGCCCTACATGGAGCTGGCGAAGGAGGTACACAGACTCCTCACTCAGGGCAGCAGGGGACACAGGGGCAGGGGTGCGGTGCCTGGCCCAAAGGAGACACGCTCCCGGACATGGGAGCCTCCACGGACCTGGGGAATGGGAGCCGATGGGAGGGCGGTGGTGGTGGTGGTGGTGGCGGGGACAGCAACACTAGCTGGGGTGTGGTGGCTGCTGACACCCGCCTCCACAAGGGAGTCATCCTCCGAGTTGCTCTGGTCCTCAGCTGAGGTGGATGCTGCTGAGGACTCCTCGGTGTGGCTCCCCTCGCCCTCCGTGCCACTGGGTCCCTCCGACCACTCCTCGGCTGCTGACCCAGTCTGGCTCTCCGGCTCCTCCTGGTCCGTGGAGCTGTCCCCTTCCGTGGCCGTGGATGTATCTGCAAAAAATGGGGAAACAGACAGACATCAGTCACCTGCACATAACGCACACACCACTGTGAGCACAGCACATCACAGAGCAAGCCCTGGCATCATTAGTTGTGCATTGCTAAAAGTGCACTAATTGAACAGGAGAAGTCAATTGTCAGTCTGATGCCAAGCATGGCACTCACATCCCACATGGCCTTGCACCCATCTGTCTGGTGTCTGTTGGATTGCAACACCCCAGTGTTGACACATGCACCAAGTACACAGTAGTTGGACAGTGCAGAGGACACGGTGTGGACACATCACAGCTCTTGCCACTGAGTCAGTACAGGTTTACGGATGTAAGGGATGCCCAGAGTCAGATAGGAAATGCATGTGATGCATACCAGCGACAGACACCATGATGCACCCATGTCCTGATAGCCAGCGCCACTATGGTGTGCATGTAGCACATGTCACTCCCCTGCAGGATCACCAATCAGTAGACACATGCCATGGCGGAGGCATGACTGCAAAGTCATACATCACTGTCTCAGTGATGTATGACTTTGCAGCCAGACAACAACACTCTGCACTGTGTCACAATAGTAGGTCATGGGGAATGCAAGTCCTGGAGCTGCACAAGTGCACATGTACATCCCCCCCACAACACATCCTCTTAACCCTCATCTGTCCAGGTCATACCTATTGGACATATGGGAGACCTGTGACACTACCCTCTGAACCTGAGCCCCTCACACTCTGCTGTGCATGGGGAACAGCTGCCTGAACTTCACATTTACATGCCCCAGTCTGCATGGGCAGCTGATCAGACACCTATGTGTCACACAAGTATCGTCTCCTATGGTCACATCTCCAGTGGCATGCTGAGCCCCTACCAAGAAACTCCACAGCAGTCCTGGCGACTAATCCACAGCACACTGACACAGAGGCAGACACCTGAGGGGCAAATCACTGTGCACAATGTGTCCTCTGATACACGGGAGTGGGAGTACAGAGTGTATTGTATGGCCTGGAGTAGGCATGACTGTCCAGCCCCACATGAATGAGGGATGAGCCCTGGACTGTAGGCAACTGGCTAAGTATGTGTGACACACGTCATATACATACTCCTGGGGCCCAAACATTGTTCCCACCCGCAGCATGGGTGTGTGCCAGGTACCCCAGCCACATGTGGTGGATCAGCTCAGCAATTGGACCACAGATCAAAGTAACACGCTGAATACATGTCAGAATACAGGCATTGTGTAAGCAATGGACCCACCCATGATGCCCACCACAGAGTCAGGGAAACAGATGCTGTCTCCCACCTTGAGTCAAGCAAACTGCAAGGACACAGTCCTAAGTGACAGAATTCCCTGCATGTAAGGGCCACACCTGGGTATCAGATGAGGAGTGGGCAGTGCACAATAGAGGGACATGGCTCCTGGACAACATGACTGCTGTACTGTGGCAGTTCAACCTGGCCCGAGGAGGGCACATAACATGTTAGACAGAGTACACAGTGCAGTCTTTGACTCACCCCCTCCTTGCTGCTCTCTGGCCTTCAGCTGCCCATCCAGGTCTGGAAAGACCACCGCCAGGATCCTGAGCATGTGGGGGTCAGGGTCCGTGTTCCGCCCCTCCTGCGAGGAGGCGACAGCTTCAGCTGGACCCGTGCAATCCTCCGGGTCCAGCCCCGAAGGTCCTGCCACCTCTTTTGGCAGTTGCGGATCCGGCGCTTGTAGACCCCCACGGACCGGACAGCCCGGACGATGTCCTTCCAGATCTCATGCTTCCGATGGGCAGAAGCCTGTCAGGATGACAAAGTGATAAGGACATTACTACACATGCAACATATCCGTGCATGACACAGTTGCATATACATGTCGCAATCACAGGGGCACATGGTGTACCCAGGCAGTGCACGGCTGCCCATGGACAGTTTTCCAGAAGTCACTACATGGTATCATAGCATGGGGAGTAAAACCCTGTTCAGAAGCACTGTCACTGCACCATACCTGTCCAGTGCAAGTCACTACACACTATGGGGGGTGACAACTACTCAGTGAGCCTGCTAGCCAGTGGTGTGCTGACTCTCAGCCTTGCTAGTCAGACAAAATGCACATTCAGAAAGGCAGTGCACAGAACACTCACCTGCTCCCCTGGTGTCCCATACAGCTTGCTGTACTGTGGAAGTAGGCTGTCCAGCAGGGCCTGGTTCTCTTCAAGGCTGAAGGCTGGGGCTCTCTCCACAGTACGTGCCATTGCAGGGTCCAGAGGGGCAGAGACAGCAGCAGTGCAGTGGCAGATGTCGTCCTGGAGCATGTAGTGCAGGCAAGTGGGCTCTCAGGGGAACATGCAGCAATATATATGTGCTGGAGAGGCAGATACTGTCCCTTGTGTCCAAAGTGATAGGTCCAAGTCGTTTGCATCTTCTGAATATGGCCAATCCATGGAATAGCAGCACCAAAACACGCCCACAGCATCCTTCAAAATTTCAACTTCATGACATACATGATTTTGCAACATTGTTGTGGGTGACCAACTGATTTTCCAGCAACCGACTCGTTCGAATATTCGAAAACGCGTCCGTTGCCAGGCAAGCCCATTGTCAATGGGTGCGCACCGATCGGTCCATTGAGGTACAACGCGCACAGGGGTACAACGCGTACCCGCACACATTGAAAGCAATGGGCCGGCCGGAGGCACCGATCGGTCCATTGCTGTTCAACGCGCACAGGGGTACAACGCGTACCCGCACACATTGAATGCAATGGGCCGGCCGGAGGCACCGATCGGTCCATTGCAGTACAACGCGCACAGGGGTACAACGCGTACCCGCACACATTGAAAGCAATGGGCCGGCCGGAGGCACCGATCGGTCCATTGCTGTTCAACGCGCACAGGGGTACAACGCGTACCCGCACACATTGAATGCAATGGGCCGGCCGGAGGCACCGATCGGTCCATTGCAGTACAACGCGCACAGGGGTACAACGCGTACCCGCACACATTGAATGCAATGGGCCGGCCGGAGGCACCGATCGGTCCATTGCAGTACAACGCGCACAGGGGTACAACGCGTACCCGCACACATTGAAAGCAATGGGCCGGCCGGAGGCACCGATCGGTCCATTGCAGTACAACGCGCACAGGGGTACAACGCGTACCCGCACACATTGAATGCAATGGGCCGGCCGGAGGCACCGATCGGTCCATTGCAGTACAACGCGCACAGGGGTACAACGCGTACCCGCACACATTGAAAGCAATGGGCCGGCCGGAGGCACCGATCGGTCCATTGCAGTACAACGCGCACAGGGGTACAACGCGCACCCGCACACATTGAATGCAATGGGCCGGCCGGAGGCACCGATCGGTCCATTGCAGTACAACGCACACAGGGGTACAACGCGTACCCGCACACATTGAATGCAATGGGCCGGCCGGAGGCACCGATCGGTCCATTGCAGTACAACGCGCACAGGGGTACAACGCGTACCCGCACACATTGAAAGCAATGGGCCGGCCGGAGGCACCGATCGGTCCATTGCAGTACAACGCGCACAGGGGTACAACGCGTACCCGCACACATTGAAAGCAATGGGCCGGCCGGAGGCACCGATCGGTCCATTGCTGTTCAACGCGCACAGGGGTACAACGCGTACCCGACACATTGAATGCAATGGGCCGGCCGGAGGCACCGATCGGTCCATTGCAGTACAACGCGCACAGGGGTACAACGCGTACCCGCACACATTGAATGCAATGGGCCGGCCGGAGGCACCGATCGGTCCATTGCAGTACAACGCGCACAGGGGTACAACGCGTACCCGCACACATTGAATGCAATGGGCCGGCCGGAGGCACCGATCGGTCCATTGCAGTACAACGCATCACTGTACATGTGACTGGCATATGTCAGCATGCCTGTCTCAGATGGACATATGCCAGCCACAGATAGCTCCCAGGGAGTGAGGGGCACACCTACATCACGACAGCCTGTCCAAACCTTATCATAAGGCATGTAAGGCTGCATTTCCTATTGTGTGTATGTTGGTGTACATGTTGTCCTGTGGGTGTCACCTGTGGGCAGCCACCCCCAGGCTGTGCACGTGTTCATGGGGACAGGATCATGGGTGTTATGTGTACGTGACCACTGTGATGTGCAACTGTTCATATCTGTGCATGTGCCATGGTCACATTTCACAGTGGTGTTTGTGTATGTCATGTCACATACCCCGTGAGTCCCATGTGGGACGGTATGTTTGAGCCAGGGTGTCCCAGTGGCACAATAGTGATGGCCCTCCACAGTCTTTGTGCATGTAGTGTTTACAATGTCTCTGATTTCATGTGCACAATGGGAGACAGTCTCCACATCCACGTTGTGTGTGCATGGACTCTGATGTTGTGCGTGTGTGTCACAGACGTCCATGGCTCTCCTGCCATGGCAAGTGTGGCCACTACCTGTGGGGGTCATGTTTGTTTTGTTGTGGTGTACACATGATACTCCAGGTGATGCCAGTGTCCATGTGGCATTACAGGGTCCCTGGGAATGTGCCTGTCGTTGAGCTGTGGTGCCTGGGGCACATCTGTCCTCACATGTCACTGGGGGGTGACTGTGACACAGCATCATGATATCCAATGGGCCAACTTGGGACAAATTGATGCCACCTGTAGGACCGTGTTGACAGATGTTGGCCATGTATGTACCATAAATGTCGTTCCGGTACTGCACACTTCATGTAGTTGTGCCTCATGATGATGTATGTTGGGATCTTGAGTGTGTTCAATGCCGCATATGTGGGGTGACTGACGATCTTGCTTACTTCTCCTCTGCACTGCAGGGCTCCTGCTGTCCATCGGCCATTCCCAGACCTGGCAACGATGGTGGAACGGGACAGCATCCGACGGTACCGCTTCACCAGGCAGCTGATTGAGGATTTTGCAGTGCAGTTGTCCCCACATTTGCAGCCTGGCCGGCCGTATCCTACAGCGCTGACCCCCAAGGTGAAGGTGATGGCAGCCCTACACTTCTTTGCCACCGGTACCTTCCAACATACTGTGGCGTCTGCTGGTGGGATGTCACAGACCATGTTCAGCCGTGTGCTCCGCGATGTTTTGGCGGCAATGTTGCTCTTCCTGAACCGGTACATCTATTTCCCTAGACTGCGACGACTCACTGACGTGAAGAGTGACTTTTATGCCCTGGGGAGGATGCCGCATGTAATTGGCTCCATTGATGGGACACATGTGGCTTTGGTACCACCACAGGCCCAGGAGCAGGCCTACAGGAACCGCAAGCACTACCACTCGGTCAATGCACTGGTGGTGTGTCTTGCAGACATGACCATCACACACGTGTGTGCCCGTTTCCCTGGTTCAGCACACGATGCCTTTGTGATGAGGAGTAGTCGCATCCCCAGGTTGATGGCACAGATGCAGAACCAGCGTGCCTGGCTTGTCGGTGTGTACTGACTTTGTGCCATTGTGTGTGATCTGATCTGTAGTATTCCGCCCACTTTTCCAAGTCAGCTGATGTGCACTTGTCTGTCCGTAGGTGACTCGGGATACCCCAACATGCCGTGGTTGCTGACACCCCTCAGGAACCCTGTGACACCTGCCCAGATGCGCTACAATGAGGCACATGGTCGGACCAGGAGAGTGATTGAGCGGACCTTTGGTCTCCTGAAGAGCCGCTTCCGCTGCCTGGACAAGACCGGAGGGTCCCTCCCATATGCCCCTGCGAAAGTGTGCAAGATTATCATCGTCTGCTGCATGCTCCACAACCTGGCAGTGCGGAAGGAGTTGCCTCTCATCCAGGATGACGATGACCAACATCCGCCACCTGTGGAGGATCCTGGCCTGGACCACGATGCCAGTGACGATGATGATGATGATGGTGATGGTGATGTCCGCACACAGCTCATCACCAACTTCTTTAGCTGAATGTGAGTATCCTGAGGTGTCATGTGAATGATGTGAGTTGGCATGATGTGTGGGTGGTGCTCTGGTGCTGTTGGAGTGTGTCCATGGGCTACTTGACAGGATGTGTGTTGCGATGTGTGGTGACAGGTGGGCTGTACTCCCCAACAGTGTTGACATGCTAACTTGGTTCTGGGTGGGTATCTTGTAACATGTATTGTGCATGAGTTTTGCTGTTCTGTCCTGTACTGCATTGCTTTTGACTGTGTGTCATTTCTGTCCTTCACAGGGTACTTTCAGATTCGTTTGGTCAACTGTGTCCACCGACGACGTGATTGCACATCCAGGCTGGTAGCTGTTGTGTCCCTACAGGTGATGTGCGCCACACCCATGGACTTCCTTCTGTCTACAGTTGTTGACTGTGTGCCCGCTACCAGGTGGGGTTACCTTGCATCTGTAGTGGTTACGGCATGTTGCTACTGTGTAATAAACCTGTGCTTCACTTAGTGATGTGCGTTGTCTGTGGTCACACATTTGACTGCCATTTGCTTACTGCACCTGTGGGCTACTTGACTACAACTGGGAATGGGTGTGGTGTCTGTGCATTGCACCGTCTTCCCTGGCAACATCAGTGTAGGCAATGAGTCAGATGGCCTAGGTGTGTATGTGTTGTGTAGCCCTGGTGGTGTGTCTCCCTCATATGTGTCACGTTGCCTGTACTCACATGCCTGTGTTGTCCTTGCTGTTGCAGTTCGCATACACTGTGTAATTTTGCAGTTCATCATCCCCATAACAGCACCCACGTTGGAATCACGACAGAGGCAAGTATGGTGTATTAGTGTGTTTATTGTGATAATAGTGCATAGGATGGATTGTGCTGTACATGAATCTTGCAATCCCAAGTTCCTAGATGAATAGAAAGTCCAGGTAGACAGGATCCCCAGTATCGGGGCCACAGTTGTCTGACACATTGTTCCAACTTGTACTCCCCATGCTATGTGTGGGAGTAGTGTTGCCATCAACAGGGTGAACAGTCTGTGCACAAAGGCGAAAATCCAGAACAGGTTCAGGCTTCCTGGGAGTTGCGCTTGGCCATCAGCCTCTCACTTTCCCCTCCTCGGACGACCCCTCTTCTTGGGGGGGGCCTCAAGTGCAGGCTGCTGCGGTGCAGGGGACTCTCCGCCAGAGTCCTCCTCCCTCCCTGTGGCAGTTGCAGTTTGTTCGGTACCAGATGTTGTTGGCACACAGGGAGGTGTGGACTGGTTGCTGTTCATCTGGCGGAGGCATTGTAAAATGTCCCTGTGCACCGCCGTCATCTCATGTAGTACATCCCACTTGGACTCCACGCGGGTCATGTGGGAGTCCACACGTGACATGTGGGAGTCCACACGTGACATGTGTGACTCCACTTGGGACATGTGGGAGTCCAAGCGGGCATGATGGGCAGCCTGCTGCTGTTTGATGTCTCTGAGGAGCCCCACTACCTGGCTGAGCTCTCCGGTGCTGGACTGGTACGCATCAGCTATGCGTACCAGTTGTGGGTCTTCATGCACACCAGCAACGTCTGCAAGCAGCGACCTCTGTCTCCCACCCCTCCCACCACCCCTGCTGACATGTGCAGTGTGTGCAGTTGCACGCACAGATAACCCTGGTCCACCTTGGGGGTTGGTGGTGGTGGTGGTGTCCATGGCCCCAGGTTGGTCCAGGGTCACTGCGCTGGTGTTGTTCCTTATTCTGTCCATGTCGGCAGGGATGGTATTCGTGGTGACAGTCGTTGGAGGGGTGGGTGCAGGGGGTGCAGCTGGTGGACCTGCTGGTGCTGCAGCTGGTGGTCCTGCTGGTGCAGCATGTTGACTTGCACCGGATGTGCCAGGTTGTTCTTCATCGTCCGAGGAGGACAGAGGCTGTACGACGCCAGTGAGCTCGGCATCCTCTTGAGCCTGGGACTGGGACTCCTCAGCGTCTGCTGCTGTGTCCCTATCATCACCTGTTTTTGGGAGACACAAACAATGTATGTCATGTTTCTGCAGGCATCAGTGGTTGACACACCTGACAGTTGTGACTGTGCCTCGGGGTGCGGGCCTGTACATTGTATTGTCCTAAGTCGTCACAGTCAGGGGTTGATATTGGTGTGGCACATTGTCCTGCATTATTTGGGCATTTCTATGTATTCTCTGGGGTGTGAACATGGTCTGCATTGATTGTGTTTGGTTGACAGCCAGACCTCCTTCCCACCCACCCACCCACCCAGTCAGTTATCCCACCATGGAACGTGCTTGCATTGCAGGGAGTGTAAGTTGTCTCTCAGGATGTCAGTCAGTGGTGTCCTGCTGTTTGTTGGTGCACAGTTGGCAGCAGGGCCTTGTGCTCCCCACAGCAGTAGCCAGTGTCAGCCATCTTGTGAGTCCTTCTCCACTCCCTGTGATGTGAGCATGGTTCAGGGTGGTGTTGATGGGACAGTTGTGGGGGTGAGCTATGTCTGTGACTACGACTCCCATCATGCTATTGCCTCCACCCCCTTCCCAGCATGCCCATGCTTCCTTCCTTTTGACTCTGCTTCCCTGTGGGGTGGGCTGGCTGTGCTGACAGGATGGCTGGGAGTGTTGTCCTGGCAGTTGTTTGGCTAAGAGTCCCAAGAGTGTCCCTGTGCTTCACACAACATAACCCAGGGTGGTGGTGCTTTGTGGGATCTTGTGTTAGGATGGAGGGCATTGCATTCTACCAGG